>OZ010634.1:15910343-17205734 GCA_963932165.1 Pimpla rufipes | reverse complement strand
AATCACCTGCACTACATATTTTCGGCTGCCACTGATTTTCAAGGTGTCGCATTTTTTTCGTAATCAAAAACCGCCAGAAATACACAAAAGTGTCGGGGTAGACAAAAAGAATTTGGGAATAAAAGATGCAGCGAATTCGATAAATAATAAACATTAATGTAGGCACAAACGTACAGCGAAATAAAGTTTTTAAGTAACAATCCTGGCGAGCGAGCTTCTGACCTATTTCACGATGTGCGGTGTGCCGCGTATATCCTCGGGCAATTAGTAACAGCAATTACAGTCGTTCGTGAAATTTTCATCTTCGATCTTATTTATTAAAGCTGAGGCCACACGCGACGTTCGACCGCTTGAATCGATTTTGGGCGACTTTAGTGATCACTTTGTCATCATTATTACGACTCTACGGCGGTAAGAACGAGTGAGAAGACGCGGTATTTCAAGATTTTAAGAAGTTTGGTGGGACTCGTGCACGATGCGTGCATTTTGTGGCATACAAACCGACCTTATCGAAGTTGAATCTTACGAAAAGTTAAAATCCTATTAAAAAAGGAATTAATTAGATTATCTCTTTATTAGTTATTTAGAGGTTCAAGTACATACTGGGTAGTACGTAATTTATGATATCTGGGTGGTCCATTACTTAATCCAGTTCATTGATGACCTCAAAGGTCAATTCATCTTCTTAAAGTTGGTAGAAACTTTTTTTTAATTCAATTTCAAACATTTTTCGTCAATTGGCCCAACGATAACGACTGTTCCCTCAATTTTTTCCGCCAAAAGACCATAACAGTCTGCACCGATTCGAATTCCGACCGATGTAAATTTCGTGATTATTTAGCCGCGTGCGTTTTATCATAATTAGTGGCATCGTCAGTTGAATACAGAGATCAGGAAAGAAGGAAGGAAACGAGTAATTTTCGGTGGTCCGCGTGAGTAGGGGTCCATCGACTAATTGGGCACTTATTATTATACCCAAAGTCCAGTTGCCGGCAGTCGGCACTTCTTCATCTTCACCGGCGGAGCTGCTGTTGCGTTTCTCTTCATTTCTACTGTCTTCTCTCGTGCCCGGCGGTGTCGCCGGCCGGTGCTCCGCCTCGGTGGTTTAAAAGCTCCAGCCGGACGATTCGAAAGTTTAATCTCTGCTAATTATTATTCTATTTGTCTTAGAAAAAAACTCATGGAAAAAATTAATCTACATATAAAATTTCGATCATTGTTAAAAAAAATAACACATCGACGATTGTAAAAAAATGTAATACAAAAATCGGTGAAAAAAATTACAAAATTCGACAATCCAAATCAATCTTGAAAGTCCGGTCGCAAAAGAGTCGCGACGTTGGCGGAACGATGCGGTCGGATCAGCCGTTTAATTCTCGTGCCGAATATTATTAGGCTGACGCGGTGGGCGCGCCGGAGACTACGCGATCCTCCGCACCAATAAATCGAAACCGGATCTCCATCTGTGTCACGCACGCGTGGACGTTATCAGCGCGTAGCTTACGTCTGGTGCCCCGAAACGTCTGAGCGACAGGTGAAAATAAATAAAGTTCGTGCCCACCGTAAATCAAGAGGTACACACGAGTCGGTCGTGAGCGCGTGTCGAGCGCACGGGATCCGATTGCCGAAAAACTGGATTTCCAGGATGACTCCTCCTTTTTAAATAAATTTTTATAAATATAATTTATTTTCAATGAATTTCAATTTATTCTTAATAAATTTCAATTTATTCTTAATAAATTTCAATTTTTATTTTAATAAATGAAAAAAAAAACAAATTGAAAGTTTTGATCCTGCGAATTATAAGAGAAATAAAATCGAAGTATTTTTTAAAAATAATTTCCGCGAAACGACGTTTTGTGACGTTAAAAGAAAAAAAGAGAAACGTAAAACCCGAAGCGGTTGGTGCGTAAAATGTGCTCGCTCCATATACACGAGTAATAGATCATCCTTCCGATCACTACGTAGACGTGAAAGTGAGAATTGCACAGAAACATCGACACATTTTTCTCTTCCATTACTACGTTTTTTTCAGTGTACCGCGCAACAAAGAAGAGTGCGCCGTGTGCGGTAGCGGCGCGCGGTCTAATTACTTCTAATCGATCGTAAAACGCCGCGCGTGTCCTCGTTACAAGTACCGCGCCGTCATTATCCGCCGGCTGTAATAGATTAACAAAAGCTTTCCCGTCTCGAACTCGCGTAAATCACGAGTGCGTGCAGTGCAAAACTATTTTTTTTTTTTTCGCAGTAAAATTTCATTGCCTGCGGAAGTCCGATTTTGCATCGCCACTATTATTCCGCGTCTCCAGTTTCAATCGTCTCACGTAAAAAAAAATTACACACGTTGTGAATTCAATAAATCAAAATAATTACAAAAAAAATGTATCATAAGTTAATAAAAAATATATGACCGAATATTTCCCATTCCAAAGTATCCCTCTTTTTAAAGTTCATGAGTAACGGAAAGCATTGTTAGCAAATTATTAGAGCTGTGGTTGGTTGAAAGGAAAGTCCGTGATAAACAAAATCAGTTTGGTGTTAAATTTGAAAAATTTCATAAGAGGGCAGGCGGGGCAGCAGCCGTAACCTTTTAAAGCTTTGTAAGAGCGCAGCAGCGCAAAATTGATTAACCTATTATAGGTGAGATTTTGAAATAAAAATTTCCGAGGTCGATTTTCGCGATTTTCGGTCCGGAGTTGGATCTACGATTTCTAACAGAAAGGTCGTCGCCAAAAAAATATTTTTTTCAAAGTCGATTAAAAAAGGTTAATAACCAGTGTTTTCGGGGGTAGAATATGCGACTTGAGAATGATGGTATAGGTTAAAAGTTGATATTTTGAAAAGAAAAAAAATTGGGGTCGATTTTCGCGATTTTCGGTCGGGAGCCAGATCTACGATTTCTGACAGAAAAAAAAAATTCGTCGCCAAAAAAATATTTTTTCAAAATTGATTAAAAAAGGTTAATAACCAGTGTTTTCGGGGGTAGAATATGCGACTTGAGAATGATGGTATAGGTTAAAAGTTGATATTTTGAAAAGAAAAAAAAATTGGGGTCGATTTTCGCGATTTTCGGTCGGGAGCCAGATCTACGATTTCTGACAGAAAAAAAAAAAAAAATTCGTCGCCAAAAAAATATTTTTTTCAAAATCGATTAAAAAAGGTTAATAACCAGTGTTTTCGGGGGTAGAATATGCGACTTGAGAATGATGGTATAGGTTAAAAGTTGATATTTTGAAAAGAAAAAAAATTGGGGTCGATTTTCGCGATTTTCGGTCGGGAGCCGGATCTACGATTTCTGACAAAAAAAAAAAATTCGTCGCCAAATTTTTTTTTTTTTTTTTCAAGATCGATTAAAAAGGTTTAATAACCAGTGTTTTCGGGGGTAGAATATGCGACTTGAGAATGATGGTATAGGTTAAAAGTTGATATTTTGAAAAGAAAAAAAATTGGGGTCGATTTTCGCGATTTTCGGTCGGGAGCCAGATCTACGATTTCTGACAGAAAAAAAAAATTTCGTCGCCAAATTTTTTTTTTTTTTTTCAAAATCGATTAAAAAGGGTTAATAACCAGTGTTTTCGGGGGTAGAATATGCGACTTGAGAATGATGGTATAGGTTAAAAGTTGATATTTTGAAAAGAACAATTTTCTGAGGTCGATTGTGACAACTTTCTCAGGCACGCGCGCCAGCGCGTGAGATTAGCCTAGTCCTCATTAAAAAAAAAGAAATATTTAAAAACAAAAAACATATGACTGAATATTCCCATTTCAAAGTATCCTCATTAAAAAAAAAGAAATATTTAAAACCAACAAAATCGCGTTACCAAAATGCAAGACAAAAATCCTCAAAAACCCCCCGATACCACCGAGCGTCGTCATGCTCGTCGAAACACGCGACAGCGTCGAAGTCGCGCTAGCTCCTCGGGACCGTTGGCTCGGTGGTCCCCTCACGTTCCAATTTCTCATTCCCAATCCTCTCACCACTCGCTCCGCGCAGCTCTTTCTCCGCAATCTCGTGGAGAGCGCGCTTACCGCCGGGGCTTCTTTCAATTAGAGCATTAAAAACGATCTGCCCCGAGAGCGGTTGGTGCACGCGGTATATACGGTATATATAAACTGATTAACTGCGCGCGCGGGCCGTGCGCGCTTCTAGGTAGGAGAGGAGAGCGCGTGCTTGGGGTCCCGCTCGCCGTTCCTTCCCTCGCGTCAGTCGCGCGCACAGACTTTTCGTGCGCGCACTCGAGAGATCCCTGCGATGCCTTCGTTTATTTCTCGAAAATGTCCGTGCATGTGTGTTGTCCATGCTGGCCCTGCCCGCATGTGATGGTGGTGGTGGTGGTGGTGAGGTCCGTATTCGACCGTTATAATTGGGACCCATCGGACCCAGACGGGCGCAACGAGTGCGCGAGAGAGCGAGAGAGGGGTAACCACAGACACGACGAGAAACAGACACACACAGACGCAGACAGGCGCAGGGGCGGCGAAGGACTCAGGGAAACACACGATCGCCACGAAACCCACGTGTCCGGAGCTTAGGGTTCGGGGCCCAGGCTCCTCTTCTCTGCTTGCCAGATGACACTACGCTGCGGCCCGGCGAGAGCCGCCCTCTGCCGATCCACGCGCTCCTCCGGCCCCTTTAACTCATGTTGTCTGCCGTCCAGCGAAACGCGAAGCAAAAAGGAAGCGTCGAGGCGCGAGCCGCCTGATTCCGTTCGTGCGCCTTCCCCGAGCTGCGACCGAGTGCAGGCAGCTCGGACGCGCGCGCTCGCGAGGATGTGTTGGAACCCGTTTGTGTGCGCCCGGCGCCCCCATAGATATACACACCAGCAGTCATGCGTAGACCTCATTCCCATAAACCCTACACACACGGACGCGTGAAACCGGTGCGCACCACACCGAGGCCGGGATGGTTTGGCGCGTGCCCATCGCGTGCCCGATGCCCCTGTCGAAACGTTTTCGTTGCCGCTCGCGTAAGTCCCTTCCGGGATTTCGCGGCAATCGGGCTAGGATTGACTGATTATTCGGCGCAGTTGGCTTCGAGTGTTTTGATGGGGACTGCAACTGTTGGGCAGTTGTTTTGGGGATCAGCAGTTGGGACAATTGGAAGTGGAGTGTGGAAATGCGAGTTGGGAGGGTTTCCATGGGCAAGAGCGTCGTGGTTTATTTATGTTGAGGAGGAACGATGGAAACTGGTCCAGAACGGACTGGACTGGTTTTCGATAGTTCGGGACTCCCGGTTCATTGAATTGTGCGGTCGATTGATTTTAGGTGTGCTATTGAAGGAACAAGAACCGTCGTGAATCAAGGAATTCAGATCCTGACCTGGTCCTAGTTGAAAATCGTGGTACTGAGATTCTTAACTGGTTCAGAATGGATTGGACCAGTTTTGATGGTCTGGAACTCCCGGATCACCAAATTTTGCGATCGATTGATTCTAGGTATGGAATTGAAGCAACAGTAACACTCCTGAATCAAGGTGTCCAAATCCTAACCTTATCCTAATTAAAAATCGTGGTACTGAGATTTTTAACTGGTTCAGAACGGACTGGACCAGTTTTGATGATCTGGAACTCCCGGATCACCAAATTTTGCGATCGATTGATTCTAGGTATGGAATTGAAGGAACAGTAAGACTCCTGAATCAAGGTCTCCAAATCCTAACCTGATCCTACTTAAAAATCGTAGCCCTGAGATTTTTAACTGGTCCAGAACGGACTGGACCAGTTTTGATGGTCCTGATCTGTCGTTATCACAACCGTTGCAATCCGTTCCAGGCCTAATACGATTGATTCTAAGTACGGAACTGATTGAACAGCCGTGACCCTCGGAATCAGGGACTCCAAATCCTACCCTTATCCTAGTTAAAAAAAAAAATCCTCGCCCTGCGAACGCGACGTCGACTACTGCGTGACTGTGGAATCTGGTTTTGTCCAGGGAAGTGAAACTCCGTGGGCGAAGCCCGATGAGTAAAAAGGGACAAGGGAACGGCACGAAGAAGCGAACGAGGGAACGAAATGAAGAAAGACGAGCGACATTAATTGCGAGGGTATATATACTCGCGTTGCTCGAGTCCGCGAGGCTCGTCCGCACCGAGAGAGGCTCCACCTTGTACTTTCGTTCCTCTTCCCGGTTTCGTTGCTTCGTGCCCCGTCCACCGCGGCGCGCGGGGCGCACAATCCTCGTTACTTATTCGGAGCACGCATATATTGTGTGGCCCGAATATCTCGTGTCATTTCTTTATTAAACGCTCCACAATTACGCTCCTCTCCTCGTTGCGCGAGCAGGTTTGGCGCGCGATTCCCGCTCCCGGTCTACCCGGGTTTTTCATCGGCTCGCCGCGCGGCTTGAATTAATGCCCCCGGTGTGTCGTGAGCGCCCCTTGTACGCCACTCGGTTTCCACCTCTCGTCCCCCCCCGTTTTTTTTTGTCAATCTCTCATCGCTCTTGCGGCCGTCTCCGTCGCTCACCACCGGTGCCCGCCAACTTGGATGCGTCGAGGACATAAACGTTGCCGCCGAAGTGCCTCGGAATCGTCAAAAAAACCACCGAGGAGGAGCGTCGCGAGAGGACCCGCTGTCTTCGGGCCTTCCGAATAGCTCGGATTCTCGATAATCTTCCAGAATCTTCGGCGGCGGCCCGGCAGAAATTCGCGTGCCTCCCGGACTCTCCTCGGTGCGGAAGGCACTGAGCCACTGCTGTGTGAGTACGAGAAACGTAGGTGAGTTACTGTGGCGGTGAGTGACAGGGTTTATTCGTCCGGGTGGAATGCAGGTGGCGGATATTCAGAGAACAATACGGTATCTCGGCGGGTTCGGTAACTTCGGTCTTAGCGAGAATCAGCGTTGGAAGAGGGTTCAATTTGATTGAGTCTTGATTCGTTGGAGCACAGGGAAAAAATAGTTTTTACACACTTCAAGCGTGTTGGCGTTTACAGGGTGAATGATATCTGAAAGGCACATGCTTACAGTGTGTAAAAACTCGTCATATTGCAAAAGATAGGAGAAACAACGACTTGCAACACGCTTGGTTTTGCAGTGAAGTCGACACCTTCGTGGCGAAAATAATTGCAGGTTCCAAAGACACTTTCGACGCGGAAGCAGTTTGTAGGTTTGCCGTTTTGAGTTGTCACCGATAGCGAGTAAACGCTTGATGGGTCAAGCAGAGTTGTGTAACGTCGTCACCTTCAAGCGCGTTGGAAAACAGTTCGGTAACTGGCAATCAATCAACTTCTTGACCGTCGAGCTCCACAGTAAAGTCCACTTATGCCTCGGCCAATCGACTCGACAATTATCCAAGGACGCGATAAGAAGTGTAGCCGATGAAATTCGTACTCATATTCGGTAAACTCGCGATCAACGGTTTTCGTAGCCTTTGGCATCGATTGACAGCAACTAAACCTGAATCCTAAATCCCGACGAGTTTACAATTCATGGACAACTCGTGAGTTCGACAAAAGGGATAAAGCGATCCGTTGTAACCTTGCGTTAAGTAATACGGAACTACAAGAGTAAAAGCATACAAAAAAAAAATTGAAAAAAAAAGTTCACGGTATTGCTCAACGTGCGGATGATCACCGTTGTTGTCTTGAGTTTCGTGGAGCGGGTGTTCGGGCCGGAGACCGCGGGCGGCACTTCGGTATGGGGAGTAACAGTTTCACGGTTGGCCTCCCTTATGAATCGTGTGGTGCTTCATTTAATCACCCTGCAGGGGATGCTCGAGTGGAGTACGTGCGCGCGGCGCGCGCTCGCTCGCCGGTACCAGGTGTTCCCGAGGAACACCCCAAGTGCATCGGCGAACCAACGGCGCCTCGAATGACTCCTGACTTGGTTACAGAAGATCCGATGAACGCGTCTATATACGTATAGGCGGCCCATGACGTTCTACTGAATTTTTCGTCTCTTTTGACTTTATACGGGACATTTCCTAACATCTGGGCAAGGAAGTCCAGCGAAAGAGGTTTTTGCACCTTGGATCCTATGCACAGCATAGCCTATGGATGACGTTCTACTGAATTTTTCGTCTCTTTTGACTTTGTACGGGACATTTCCTAACATCTGGGCAAGGAAGTCCAGCGAAAGTGGCTTTTGCACCTTGGATCCTATGGACAGCATAGCCTATGGATGACGTTCCACTGAATTTTTCGTCTTTTTGGACTCTGTCTCGGATATTTCCTAACACCTGGGCAAGAACGTCCAGCGAAAGAGATTTCTGCAACTTGGATCTTATGGAAAGCACAACCTATGGATGACGTTCTACAGAATTTTTCGACACTTTGGACTTTGTCTTGGATATTTCCTAACACCTGGGCACGGAAGTCCAGCGAAAGAGATTTCTGCAATTTGAATCCTATGGACAGCATCGCCTATCGATGACGTTCTACTGAATTTTTCGTCTCTTCGGACTTTGTCTGGGATATTTCCTAACACCTGGGCAATGGTGTCCAGCGAAAGAGGTTTTTGCGATTTGAATTCTATGAACAACATAGCCTATGGATGATATTCTACTGAATTTTTCATCTCTTTTGATTTTATATGGGACATTACCTAACACCTGGGCAAGGAATTCCAGCGAAAGAGCTTTTTGCACCTTGACGTTCCACCGAACTTTTCGTCTCTTTTCACTCAATCCGGGACATCACAGCCAGTCTCAAGTACCAGCATTAGAATATCTAAATGACATCAATAAATTGCACATTTCATTTTGATCCGGGCGTTTACTGGACGTCCAAAGTTCATTATTCTCACATCACGTGGGTACAGAACACGGTGTCTCCTTTTCGCTCGGTGGTTTTTTTGTACTCTTTCGGTATCTCCCTTGTCCAGGTTGGCTTTTAATCGTTTGGCTCTACGGTGTAACGTGTGCGGGCGGCAGGGCGGCGGTTGACGCAGCGGCAACGGCGGCGGCGGGAACGGCCGAAGCGGCAGCAGCTGCTGCTGGCGCTGTTGCTGCTCCTGCTGCTGCTGCGTTATGTACGCTATTACATAGTTTTATGCCAGTGCGGCGGGACGGTAGGAGAGAAAGAGGCGCAGGTATCTCTCGGCTGTGTTCACCAGCTCTACTTGACTCGACACGTCTACCGCGGTCTCCACGCGAGAGTGTAGGAACCGTGGTACGTACCTGTGCGTGCACCTCGGTGGATAGCTAACCCACAACCGGCCCGCGCAAGTACATATCGAGGAGAGTACGAGTACAACGCTCGCACAGCCGTCCTCCCCTTTCCTCGACATCACGACGTGTCGTTTCAGCGAGGCTGCCCATGAAATATTCATGAACGAGGATGGGCAAAGTGGTGCGGTAGCCGAAGCGTGCTGCAGATTTCGAGCAACACCCTTGTGCTTCCTGACTGTTTTATTTCTGTACGTCGTTTTCCCTCACGGCTCGATCAGCATTTAACGGAAACTGAAGACGAAGACGTTTTCGGATTAAACTTGTGGCTGAAGTTATGAGAAAGTTTGGTCGTTCAGTTGACGATCGATGGTCAATTGTTTTTTGAGGTTTCAAATGGGCCTATCGGATGTAGCAATGATTATTTTCAATGATGTTGAAGTTTGCATCGTTGGAATGCAACGAAATTCAGAAAAAAAATGAATTCGAATTAATCCAAATGATGAAATTACTTATCGAATTAATCCAAATGATGAAATTACTTATCGAATTAATCCAAATGATGAAATTATGATGACTTTTTATATCCAATTTTATAATCTGGGTTAATCAGAATTCATTTTTTTTCCGAACTTCGTTGCGTTCCAACGATGCAAACTTCAACATCATTATTTTCATGGACATTTTTTCGTTTTTGGTTTCGTCGCGATTTACCCCTGCCTGCTGGTTTTTATGAAATAGAGTACGAGACGTGGATGTGATTCATTCATTTATTGTGGAACATATTAACAGTTGTGGTGCGCAACTTTTGTTTGTTATTTATGATGTCGTCATAATCAGTAATAACTTTATTGATTTCAAAGTATCGAACAAACTTTCGATCGTTGTATATTGATTAGAACCAAGTTAGATTCTCATTAACGCGGAGCTTCAAACTGCGAACAACTAAAACAAACGAGTGACAAGCAGGTGCGACTTTTTCCTAAAAAAAAAAGAAACCCTCATTCTCAATCTTGTTCAACGCTGATTTTTCGGGGTTCCTCTTTGGCGCAGCGCGCGGCGAGAGCCCGAAGGATCTCGGCGAGCGTCTTTACTTCGGCCGCCGCGGTCTCGTTGACAGGGTGAGAGCGATTTACGAGCGGCTGTTCCACATAACGAGGAAGGAAACGTTCGCGGCCTGTGGGATACCGGGGCGCAGGTGCTTTTTTCGAAAATCCGGTTAAAGTTTCTCAGGGCTGGTCAGTGACTGCTTATAACGTTTCCCGGGGTTGAGGTGGTCCTCGGATGCATGTAAAACGCAATTCCAACGGTCAAATCGAGAATCATTCTTGCTTTTCCATCTAGATGACGCTGTGCTCGCAGGCGCTTCGTCCTTAAAGGTTAGGAAGTCGAAAAACTCAAATGCTACAGCCACACCAATAATTTTCGAACAGCTTTACTGTCAATTCTGCCTGATGTAATCCCAACGGTTAAATTCAGACCCTTTCATACTTTGTCTCCTAGATGGCGCTAGATTCGCCGGTGCTTCACCCTTGGAGGTTAGAAATTCAAAAAGCTCATATGCCACCGCCATGACGATACATTTCCAAGCAGCTTTACGGTCAATGCTACCTGGTATAATCCCAACAGTCAAATTGACACCCTTTCACACTTTTCCTCCTAGATAGCGCTAGGCTCACCGGCGCTTGGATGGTAAAAAGTCAAAAAGCTCATATATGCCACAGCCATGACACCACATTTCCAAGCAGCTTTACGGTCAATGCTGCCTGGTATAATCCCAACTGTCAAATTGACACCCATTCTGACTTTTCCTCCTAAATGGCGCTAGGCTCGCCGGCGCTTAGATGGTAAAAAATGAAAAAGCTCATATATGCCACAGCCATGACGATACATTTCCAAGCAGCTTTACTATCAATGCTGCCGAATGTAATCCCTAAGGTCAAAATGACACCCATTCTTGCTTTTCCACGCTAGATGGCGCTAAAATCGCCAGCGCTTCTTCCTTAGAGGTTAGGAAGTCAAAAACCCCAAACACCACAGCCACGCCAAAAATGTCCAAACACAGCTTTACTGTATTCGAACATTTATTGGGATGACTACACGTGATTGATCCAACACAAGGAACAAAATTAATTACAAACAAAGAGACAGGCGGGGATTGGTTGGAAATAACGGGACCCGCGCTCGAGCGCGAGATTATTAATCAGCCACGTGGCGGCGCGGTGTTTCAGTTTCCGAAGTCGCCGCATCACGCTCGCGCGGCGCCAGGCGATCCCGATTGGCCGTCAGGCGGGAATAGTCGTTAGAAGTGGCGGCGGCACGAGTGGTGCGACCTGACGTTGAGAGTCGAAGCGTTCTCAGTGGGAGTGGGAGCGAAGGCACCGGCCGCAGCAGCAGCAGCAGCAGCAGCGGCAGAAGCCGAGTGAAAGAAGAGCCGGTCCGAGAGAGAGAGAGGTGGGAGAGGGTATGAGACCGAACTACTGGAGAAACAGAGAAAGAGGCCCGCGCGTGTCCCTCTGTGAGAACGTGGCGCGTGCCGGCGCGTGCCCCGTAGTCCCGTGTTGCCCCGCATTGGCGTAACCATATATCATTTCTACCTGCGCGCTCGATCGGTCTTTTTTCCCCCCGCCGAACGATAAACCGCTTTCGGCGAAATATTACATCTTACACTGTAATACTTTTCAAAACTGCACATTTCACGTGAAAGCGAGTTTACGTATTTGAATTTCGCAGGTGCCATCGGCCTCTTCCTGAAACGATACCAAATGGCGTTCATTACGGTTTACGATACCGGCTGAGCACGTGATGAGTGCGCGGCGGGGGGAGTCGTATCAACGTAAGATACCGCCGCATGTCGTTTGTCCGCCTCTCTCTTTCTCTCTCAGACTGCTGCAAGAGCGAACGGGATATCTTAATCTTTTTCAAGTGAATTTCTCCTGCGCGGTGGATCGTTTGGATTAAATGTGGGCCCTGTGATCCTGCGCAGTTGCGAAACCCCGTTTACCGGTCCCGTCGTTTATCCGGCGGATCAATCGTGGCGGAGAAATTCGGTTTACTGTTTTATTGCCGGGAGTGGGGTGGCTAAGTCTTGAGCGTAGTGGAGTCGTTTGAGGAACTTGGGGTTTGGCGTATGCATGACGATATATCTGTTCACCAATTTTCAGCCCTTTTTTAGGGCTTTTGTTTAGGGCCCGCATTTATGTTTTTATATTGGCTGACCCATGATTAAGTGATTAGCATAAACGACATTTGGGACGCTCAATTTTGCTCGAGGTCAACAGTTTTTTTATTTGAATTTTAGGAAACTTTTTTGTTGTTTTTTCTGTCAGTATAAAATACTATAATATCACGAAAACACAGATTTTTCTGAGCGATTTAAAAATTTGGGAGACCGAGTCAATATAGTAATGCCTCACATACAAGAGTGAAATTAGTTACTAAGATAGCTTTCCGATAATCAATCTTATATCGATAAATTATCTTATATTATAATTTATATTATAAATTATCTTATTATTTAAATAATATTATAAATTATCTTATTCATTAAATTATATTATAAATTAAATCGATAAATTACGATTTGATTTTTTTTCTGTCGGTTATTTATTTTCAACGGCGGATTTTGACGTTACGGAGATTCGGCCCGATTACGCCAATGGATGATGCGCCTACTGGCCAGGGAGCAGCAGTCGAGCAAAGTGGGAGTCAGGGGGATCTCTCGCATTGCGGCGTCGCTGCAGCCCTCGCATAAGCGAGCACAGCGTTCCGGTTAACGCGTCGTTTTCATACCGGTGTCTTTCCGCCGAAGCGTGACCAACGGGCGGGCGCCGAGTACGCCGACTATATGCCGTACAGTGTATATATATACACGCTACTATGCACAGGCTAACCGGGCACGCGTCTCTAGTCGACCGAGGCGACGAGACAAACGGCTGGCGTGCGTTTCTTTATTTCTTCTTGTCTTATTGAGTTCTGTCGCACTTTTACCGGCACAAACCGTCCCTGCTAGTAGGCAAACGGCTTTGCTGGATGCTCACGCGACGCATGATTAATGGAACGAAAAAGTACGCTCGGTGATGTCTTTCGATTTTTCAAGATCAACCTGTGGCTGAAGGTAACACCTGCGCCCCCATAGAGATAAAGTGTATTCAAAAATGTATTTTAACCGCAAATTGGACACGTTCAATATATTTTCTGATACTTGTGTCACATTTAGTGAAAGAAGTCCCTTTTAAAAAATCATAAAATGTCTTGGATTTTCGATATAAGTGTTTTTGTCGGTTTATTCGTTTTCTATGATTGGCTGTCGGGTTGCGTGCAACTCGTTGCTAACCAACGAGGAGCTTCAGTCGTGATTATTGTATTTTGACAGTTCGGAGGGCGTGCGAGGTTTCAAGGTTTATTAAGGTTATGTCGGAAAGGGTGTTGGGGCACGCGTAGGGGGTAATATTATTGGGGCACGCGTAGAGGGAAAAATCACTTTTCGCGGCTTTCTCGGCGAATTTTCTAGTTTTCGGGAAAACAACGGTGCTTTTCGGAATCAGCGGGAAATTTCCCATGGGAAAGGGTCTTCAAATTTGACGAAATCGAAAACTTTTTTTTTCGCAAAAACGCAACGGAAAAAATTGCGATTTTTGGGTGTTCGGCTTTAAAATTCTGTGAAGAATTCAGAAATCATGCGTGTTCCGCCTTGCGGCATTCTCTTCGTTATTGAGTTTTCTCTCGATCGAAGAAGGAAAATGCAGGTTCGATCAATAAAAAAAAGTAACCTCGATTTTAAGCGAAGTGACGAAATTTCGATAAAAGTGCGAAAACATTTTTTATTATTATTATTTTTTTCACCATATTTCGATGTATTTTTGCCCAACATATTCGCCATTAGTTTTATTCTAAACGCGATAGTTTTCACGAAAAATAAAAAAACTTGATTACTTTGGATTTTTAATATATTTTTTTTTGCATCAACAGGTTAAAAGCGCAAAGTGCGCCTATGACCCGGTATATTAAAAACGTGTGTTTGACTTGCATTTCTTTCACGCTGGTATCTAACGATCACGGTGGTATTTACGATTCTCAATCTCGCAGATTCCCAATCAAAATGAAGGATGACTCGACGAGGACGTGTCGGCCGGTGTCCGCAGCGCCACCGACGTAGCCGGCAAAATTCGGCGGGCCGAGCCGCCGAAAGACGATGACGCCGCCACCATGTGCCAGATAGCATTCACGCTGTCCGCGTCCCGACGAATCGCTTCCTCCGCCGTAGCGGCAGACCAACACCGTGTGCGCTCTATCGGATGACCGGGGGAGATAAGAGCGGAGTGACGAGGGAAGCATACCAGCCCGGTATCGTCGGAACTTAATGGAAACCACTCAATCTTGGCCCGAAGGAGCCCCACGAGGACGGACGGGCGAAAGATCGGCAAGAGAGAGCAGGTGGTCTATCCGCGCGTCTTCGCTGCAGGTCCAACGCATCCGCGCCCATCGCCAAGGATCGTCGCGTCCCTCGTCCGGGAATTAAACAAATTACAAATTCAAATGGGGCCCCTCGAACGGCTCGGTTAGCCCGGGACCGGTAGTTCCATCCCCCCCGAAAGTTCATTGGGATTCGCGAGGCACGTGCCCCATCAATCGGGGGGTCCTCTCGCTGCACACGTGCCGCGTCGTTCATACCCGATGATCGCCGCAATGCCAATCCGCACTCGTCGTATTTCGTATCAATGCGAGGAACGAGATTGCCCCGGTAATAACCGGCAGTAACAGTACCTGAGTGTCTCGCGCGCTCAGATGGATTTCGTCGGTCCCTCCGTCCTTACCTCGAGTAACGGTACCGACGCCGATGTCGTTGGACGCGAATGTTACGATGATACACGGAATACTTTTTCGCGAAACGAAAACTGGAGTAATTTGGGACTTTCCACGTTGCTTATTATTTTCCAATTTTCGCCTAATAAATCATTTGGATACGTCGAATTTACTGAAAAAATTAAATTCAATTTTTTTTGCCATAACCGACTATATTTTTTTTCTTTTTTTTTTATAAAAATTCATTTCATGTAAAACCGTGTAAAAATAATTTCGTAAAAAAACTTTTTTTGTTTCGTGAAACTTTTTTTGTCCTATTTTTATCTGAAAAGATATATCAGTTTTTTTTTTCCTCAAAATATATTTTTGTCGTCATCGCGCCGCAGACAAATTGTCGTCACGTCCGACTCGACAATTTTTCCGGTGCGACGCTTTGTTCGCGGACAAAGATCGAAAAATATTGTGCAAACGAAAGTAGGTTAAGGATTCAAAAATTTGTAGGGAGTCACGTCGACCGCAAATTACAGCAATCCCGAAATTTGAAGATGTGGGAAACCCCGAGAGGTTCTTCTTTGTCGAGTGTGCGTACGAAAGCGGGTATTCACGGCTCACGTCGCGCCGCGCGACTCAGACTCCGTGAGAATAGTGTCGATCGAGAGATCGGTTCTCGATGAAAAAAAGAAAAAAGAAAAAAAAAGCGGAGAAGAACGCGGTTGGAAGGAAATACACAACGATTGACGATCTTTGCAAAGCCATTGTATATGAATGAGTGTCGAGCGGGCGTGGAGAGGAAGTGCGAAATCTCGAGCTCTTTTTATGTACCGAGATGTGAAAGAGCGAAAAAGTCGGGAGGCGAAAAAAAAAAAAAAAAAAAACGAGCGAACACAGGTAGCGAAGATGCGAGTGAGGAGGAAGAGTTTTAAAAAAAGAAGCAAGAAAATAAGAGATGGAAGCCGCGACCCACTAAACGGGCCACACGCGATACCTCACTTGCCCTGGATCCACCAGTTTTCATATAAGTATCGACCGGATCTCCGTGCACCCGCGGATAACTCCCCTTCCCGGTTTCTCAGACTCAAACGGGACGTTTTGCAACTTTTTCACATAACCATATCGAGAGGATCGCGTTACTCTGATAAAAGACAGATTCGCCGGTGTTCGATTTACACTCCGGATACAAATTTTGCATGTGTATACAAGATCCACAATGGCACATTGGTACAATACGGTTGTCTGCAATATCCGATCAATTGGAGAAAGTTTCGTAACAGTTCTACTCGCGGTGGTAACTCTTTTTATCGTTCCATATATTTTTATAATAAATAATTGCTAATAATCTGAATTACAGTTTTTTATCTTCAATTTCTTTTTTAAATATCGATTTTTAACCTGTACCATCGTTCTCAACTCGCATATTCTACGGCGGAAAATAGTGTTTTTCTTGATATAGAAAAAAAAAAATTCGGTGTTTTTTTGTCAGAATTAAAAAAAATTGTCCCAGTTGAAAAATGCCGGAATCGACCCCTCCAGAGTTCAATTTTTTGTTTGAAATATCGACTTTTAACCTGTACCATCGTTCTCAACTCGCATATTCTACGGCGGAAAATAGTGTTTTTCTTGATATAGAAAAAAAAAAATTCGGTGTTTTTTTGTCAGAATTTAAAAAAATTGTCCCGGTTGAAAAATGCCGAAAACGACCCCTCCAGAGTTCAATTTTTTTTCTTCGAAATATCGACTTTTAACCTATACCATCGTTCTCAACTCGCATATTCTACCCTACAAAACACTTCTTGACTTGATTTAGAAAAAAATAATTTTTCCGTTTCACAACAATGAATTTCGTGACTTACGAAATTTTTACAGGAGGATTTTAAAACATGCTTCAAACTCGTCGTCCTCGCACCGTTTCAACCATGTTCGTTGTGCTATTGACTTGCGAATCTGATGGACGTAGTGCACGTTGCAAAACGGGCAACCTCGAACAGTTGTTGTACAGCATCGCAATTGTTTGGCAGAAGAAAAGAGTGCGCGGCGTTGGCAACGCGTACACTTTTCTGACGTTAAGCGAGCATAGAAACCGTCCCTATGTATACACTATGCAATCGTGGCGCCGCATGTTGCGGATGTGAAGACGCAAAAATATAACTCGAACCACTTAAATACGTCCTGCGCACAGTTTCGCCGAGGTCAGACTCCGGATGATAACTACAACCCGCTATTATCATCGGTACGGTGCATCATTCTACTTACCATTGTAAACAATCGTGGTATCCGTATGTTTTCAATAGGGTTCATTTTTTGCGTAACTAACGTACAATACGCCAAATAATAGTAATAGTTAAAAAAAAACAGTTCCGTTAATGTGAAGAGTAAGAAATAAACTGAAAAATATCTGTTAATCAGTGAATTTTAAAGAATTAACAGTTTATTAAATTAAGAGTTTAATAAATTAATCATACCTTTTTTTTCTCCTTATATTCATCTATTTACTTAATTTTTAGTCAATATACTAATAATGTAATGCAATAAAACCGAAATATCCCGGCTGAAGGACTTCGGTCAATGGCCAATTGGCCCGTACATACACGACGCGCAAATTATTATTATAAAATTTAAGCATATATACATGTACTGTAAAGGGTCAATAAACTGTCTGTTACTACTACTACTAAATTAAGAGTTGATTAAAAAAAAATCCTAGGTTGTTTTTTGCTTAAGGCTGTCCAAGACACAAAAAATTCGCTCTGAAAAAAAGTAGTGAAAAGTAGTGAAACGCTTAGTTACTGCGGCGTAGAAGCGCGCGCGTTGATAAACAAAGAAATTAGCGAACTCAACTATCGATTGAGTGTAGAACAATTAGCTCGAGTCTTGGGGTTCAATAGCAACGTGTGATCGTTTTGTGTTGCTCGTGTACTTTTTATCAGTGATAAATTGGATTGGCCGTTGTAGAGTCACTACCACTGAATCCAATATCTTTGAAGCGTTGCGCAATGACAACGCAACGAAATAAAAATCGAGCGCAGCTTAGGCGATGAGCTAAGCTGGTAAACAAATATGCACACGAGGTGTTCTGCTTGCGACCGAGAAAACAACCATTGTGTTCTCCATTATCCGCCGAGAGACTTTTGCAAGGTTTCTTTTTGTGTTAACACCAGCTGTCGCCCAGTTTTGTTTTTCTGTGCACAGCCTCTGCACACTTTTCCGATGTCATTTGCGAATGTTAATTAGAACCCCTCTGACAGTAACGCACCAATAGCCCCGGAGACACACATAAAAGCTCTCGTTGCGTTCCGTCTATTTGCATAATAATGATGAACTGAGTCCTACGCGAACGAGTGCAATCGAGGTCTTGTCATTAAATAGGAGTTTGCTTGATGTTAGTCACAGAATGAAGATAAAACATGTCGATCGGGTCAAGGGAATGGAAAAATAGGATTACGCAAAAGAAAACATTGTTCGATAAGTTATAGAAAAATGGAAAAACATTTTCTGCCTCAACACGTTATTTTCTGTCTCAATTTCGACAAGGAACTAGTTGGATACCGCCTGGAATCCCCGACTTGTCAACTGGATTCCGACTGAAACCTCGAAATGGATTTTTTGTAATATCGTAGGTAGAGTGAAAGATGTACCCAACAATAAAAATCTACATCCCCCTGAAACCATTTTCAAAAAGTCATGAAGTTTACTGATTAGAAAGAATAATAAATCATGATTTTTCCACTACTTATATCTACCCATTTTCATCCGTGGTATTGCTTTATGGAGTCCTGTAAAAAATCATTTTCTTTTTTTATATTTATAAATAGTTTACTTGCATTTCTACTGATGGAATAGCGTTTTAAAAAACAATAAGAAAAATAATGCATTCAAGAAACAAACAAATACATACAAGTACAAGAAATGCATACAGTGAACTTTCTGAGGCAATGTCACTTCCAAAAATTTGTATAACCTATCTTATTTGAAGCGAACATCAAATCCGTTTTTTTATCAAAGCCAAAAGACCGAATTCCAGATTAGGTGTAACTGAGACAGCCCTACAGGCTTTTAGCATTGCCTACGAAATTCCCACCGAAGTACGACGACCTCTAAAGGATTCACAATGGAGAACGCAAATTCCTAGAATTCGCAGAACCGTTTCCAGTTGTGGAATTACCTTTCTCGGAATTTGTCAGGGTCCAATTGATCCGGGCCCGTCGATAAAACAGAAAACAATCGGAGCGTAAGCTCGGAGAATCCGTTCACGCTCGCGTCTGAGGTGGGGTGAAGAGAGCCACGAGTCTAGTATCGCTAGAGCTGCGAGGGCCGTTCCCGAACCGTAGGATCAAACCAATGGATGGGCAGTTTGAGCGGCTGCGCTCTGGAAACTAGACGTCGTGACGCCCCCGACCCAACCAGAGTCTAGCTGGTTCTTGATTCGCTGGATATCCCGGCTTCGTATATAGTGATTCAGCGCTTGATACGATAAACGCGAAGCGGCATCTCGCCGTTGGACGGTTAACTTATTTAGACTTGTTTTACTTTTGATTGTTCTGTTGATTCTTCCTATAGACGATTGCGTTAAACCAGTTTAATTCGTTTGTCAATGAACCAATCAGCTCAACTTGCTTGTAACATGCATTTAATACAACCGACAGTTTCTTCAGAAAAGTGTATCTGTACCTTGTCAGAAAACACATGGTTATCATTCAGTTTAAAAAAAAAGTCCAATGCCGATATTAATTTGTTCTGGATCTTCATTCATTCCAAACAGCATTGAAGTCACCCATACCCAAATAAATTTCCATGCTGATACCCACAATCCTTAATCTTTCAGCAACGCGAGCTTCACTGATGACAACGGACGTCATCAACATCCTTCCAAACCAAACCTCCCATGACAGGACATTTGCAAAAGTCTCCAAATATAAGGAACACAATCTTTGATATCCATTTCTAATGTCAAATCACCTACCCTACCCGTTCGCAGCAACAAAACCTCCAGGCCCATTTTCAACGCTATCGAGCATTACGACAAGCTTATAAAATCCATCAAATCAAAATCAAAAAGCTCTCGCATTCCGGTCTAATCATAATAAGCAATTGCCAAATTCCGCCTGTATGTCCCCTTGCCTCGATACGGCAATCAGCCACACGCAGATAGGAATCGGCTCCTCTATCGCTAGCGGATTACGAAGTCACCGGCGAGAAACGGCTGTGCGACCAGTTTACCCCGGTTATATCCCGGGTACGCACAAGCGACTCGCGTCCGAGCTCCCTACCTCGCCGGACTGAGGCGAAATTTCGATAGGCGTGGCCTGGGGATTGCGTGGTAGCGCGCGCATCACCCACAGGTGAGAGACGCGGGGACCGCGAGAGCCCAGGTAAGCATGGCAAGCGCGTTGCCTGCCTGCGGGCCACCGCCGCCGCCGCCACCGCCGCCGCCGCCGCCGTCGTGCGGAGTGCCGTCAGGCCTCAGGTAAAAAGAAGGAGAAACGGGAGTCGACCACGCGGCTTCGGGTTCCAGCGCAGTGGGGTCAGTCAGGGTCCTGCCTCACGTCAGGACGCTCGAGCTCTAACCGAACTCCACACACCGGCTTGATACCCGTGCGATACGTTGCCCACGACACGTTGATTCGTCACAGAAAAGACGATCCGTTCAGGGGGCTCCATCGTCGCCCTGTGTCCAGCTTGCACGGTGTCAGGATCTGGACGTTTATCTCCTGGAAGATTTGCGAGAAAAATCGATAAAATCGATTGGTTCGAATCGAATCAACCGACTGCCGTTGAAGTGGGTTTTTATCCTTGCTGCAAGACCTGCAAAGTGTCTTGCAAACCAAGTTGAATCGACGAAGTCACCGATCAACGGGGTCGAAGACCATCCTACAGTTTGGTCCTCGTGACGACGGATCAGCCTTGATCGGTCGTCGACCAACGCTGTCCACGTGGACTCTGTGAAGGACCTGGAAAGGATTTTTTTTTGTTGTGGTTACAAGAGACGTGTTCAAGTTTTACGCAAAGTGCCGCATTGACGTTTGTGTTTCGTGGCTCTCGATGAGCGATCTCAAGGAGTAACCGGCAAGAGTAAAGAGACATCAACTGGCAATGTGTGGTAAGTTCGTTCAACCTGGGGTGTCTTCTTGTCGTCATGCGGACTGGGGAGGAACGTTTGGGGCGAGGTCGTTGGGTCGCGAGTCGTTGGGAACTTTGTGGACAACGGAAGATCGACTTTTCGATCCCGTCGATTTTCGGACGGTATCGAAAAAAAAAAACGGTCTCCGGCGAAACAGGTGTTGGCGGTAGATTCATCTCGTCCTAAGTACGTCAGGCAGGTAGACCATCCGCTCGCATCTGTTTCCGGCGCGTCCACACGGACAGCCGGACAGACATTCCGGCTTTGACGGTGACGACTATTGTCTACGAAAAATTGGTACGACGGTTCGTCGGTAAAATTCGTAGAACGCATACCGTCCGGACGTTTTATCGGTGGCTTATCGGAGTTCGTCCACTGACTTTCGGATTCAAGTGTCACCAATCACTTCGCACCTGGCGCGCTCGGTTATAACGCTGTATAATCCACACGCGTCTCTTCCTGTCTGGAATTAGTTCTCTTGTGACGAGGCGAGATTAAATGGCTATTGAAAAGATTGAAAATTAAATTCGTATTTTCGTATGCTAATCCCCGTGTCCTGTTGATCATTCAGACTTAATTGCTGGCGGTGCTGCTAATTATGGATTTCAAAAGGCTGTTTATCGTGTAGCCGTGCAAACTAACGGGAGGGGCGAACGAACGATGTGGGGGGAAATAATTGCGCTGGAAACTGGTTCATTTTTGTCGCGTCTTGGCACAGTCGCCACTTGTTCACATAAGACGATGATTTCGTCAACCAAGGACTCGCGACGTCACTTGTTTGCCGGCAAACTGATTTATATCTTTTGCTCTCTGTGCTCTCGTTTATTTTTTCTCTCTCTTTTTTTTCTAATCGAGATTTCGAAGGTGGTGCACATGTGTATCGACAGTTTTTCGACAAACACTTTTGACAAACGTTTCCCGTGTGCCACCCGCGCTTTGTTATCGTTGCCGGTGACACGCGTGGCACTCGTCGTCTTTCGACTCACATGTGCGCAAGTTTAGTTTTGTCTGTTTGCACCTGGTAGTGGCTACGTGCTTTTTTATTTATTCGTTTTACAACAACACCGAGGGATTTGTCGTAAACGATCAAACAGCGTCACGTCGCCCGGAGTCGTTAATAATAGTTTGGGCGTTTTTGGCCCGTACGATTTTTGTTTGTTCGCGCGTTCGCGAAACGAGAACGCGATCGTGGTAAACGAAAACACTGTTATCTCCGAGGAGATTATTGAATGAAACGCGGGTGTTTCTTCTCTCTGAGTGAGCAGAACGTTGCTACGCGGTTGTTATCGTAGCTACGATGTTTTCCCACGTGGCACACGCGATCGTCAGTTTTTTGGCACAGCTGATATTGTCTCGATGAATGATTTTCGTGATGTCACTAAATAGCAAACAGCGTGATGTCATGTAAGGAAAATAGAGATTGATTTCTCTCGATAACGGAGTGCGACTAGTTAACGGAAGTAAATCGATTAGGATTTCAAGCGAACTAAATATCATTTCTGAGCAATAATATCAATAACACGTTTTGTCGAGAAACGATAAGAACTGAAGCTACTGTGGGTAACACAAGTAAAAATTCAAAGAATTTACCGCTGCTTCCCACAAAAATTACGAAATTGATTAATTATTTTTTGCAAGGATTTATTTTTAAATAATGTGAATCGGTGGAACTCACATCTAAACTTTTCTAAAGTATTTTAATAGATATCTAACTTTTTCTTATAAAAAAATGTACCCATTTACGTGACGAATATTTTAATTTTTCCGTTAATAACAGCTGGTCGCATCGGTTCTCCGGTTGCAAAAGATAATTTTTTGAGTCACAAAATCGTGAGCCAGTTACGTACCGTGAGTTCACCTTTGAGTGTGTAATTACTACAATATGGCTCGCATTAAACCTCCACTCAATGCGCCAGTCGCGAGCGTCGTCACGCAAGTAGCTCGTGCTTTAAACTGCTCTCAAGTATACAATACTAGCGGTTAGATGTGCTTGAGGAAGTAAACATAAGGTACTGAGGATTGCATACAACCCTTCGGTTGCAGCGAATGGGAATATTGAGAGACGTAGATTTCTATTATTAACGAACCGAAACCTAGATACAGGGTAGCATCTGCAGATGGAAAACACTATTAATATAGGAATATTCGACTAATGTAGTATTTATTTTTAGGTTATTTAGTCATCTTTCGTAAATTTTGACTCGTGCGAAAGGTTCATAAATCTTGCGCGTTTATATATTACATTCATAACGTCGTGAATTGTTGAACATTTTTGAAAATTGAATGACAAAAAATTCGTGGCGTATTACGTTTCCTATTACGTACACTTTTTTCACATAACTACAAATTGTAATAAATTATAATGTTTTTTAGGCATCCCCAATTATTTATCTAGCAGTTATTTCAATGTACAAAAAATATTTGATTCCTAAAATCGTGAGCATCTTTGGACTGATATTGTTGCTTTCGTCAGCTATTCTGTAATTACTGTCGTTACTGCATTACGGCTCGCATTAAACCTCCACTTTGCAACATTCGCGGACGTCGTCACGCAAGTAGATAGCGCTTCAAACGCCTCTTAAGTGTACCACAGCCGTGGTTAGATATTCTAGAGAAGGTAAACACAAGGTACTGAGGATTCTATGCGATGTATCGAGTTCGAATATCGAGAGGCCTGCATTTCTATTATTAATATAACGAAACATAGATGTCGGGTGGCACGTAGGGTTGCTAAGCTCCGGCTGTACATCGTACCAATGTAATATTACATTTTGTCTCTTACGTAACGCGGTGAAAAAACCAATATGTATTTCTTGTGTATGTATATTTCACTTTCATCCATGTTTTTAAATTAAACTCAGATGGATAGTGTTTTCTTATATTATTCCAAATTATTCCAAATTATTCAAAATTTGTCTAAAATGATTTAATTAAAATCCAAGTCCTTTTTTTTAAATAATTACTTCAATGTAGTTCAACCCCCCCCCCCCCCCCCCCCCCATTTACAACAATTCTACAATCTATTCGATTTCAAAACCACGTTGATATCTGTCTGTCGATAGCCGTAAAAATGTATATCTTTATTTCTGATTTCTGAAAACATTAGAAGCGGTACCAAGAACGTGGTTAATGAAGCCGGAACTGCACTGCAGCGCGGTCGGTGTTCCCGTCGGCGCGCTATCACCCCCGGCAACGCTATCACCGCCCAGCAGTCCTTGCGTGATGCCAGCATCGCCCTGGAGTCCGGGTGGTCCCGGCAGCAGTTCCAGCAGCAGCGGCGGTGGCAGCGGTGTCGTCTCCTCCGTGAATCCGACGATTCCGCCTGCCCCGAGTGGTCACCTACCACCTGACCACCGTCTGAGCGCCTTCTCCTTCGTCTCCGGTTACAACAATCCCGATATTCGGCTACAGAAGTTGCCACTGGGATCCAGCGGTCCGGCTGCCGCCGGACCCACCGGTGTTCCAGGTTGGTTTCGCACCGCGAATTAGCGCCGCAAATTCTTCGGATTCCTCGTGAGAACCTTATGGCGTGTATCACAGCGGATTTTTTTAGTTGACGAAACACTTCTTCATTTCTTTGTGACTACAAAATCTATCTATATTTTATCATCATGTAAAATTAACAAAGTGGAAAAACAACGCGTATAACTTTCTTCTCAATTAATTTTATTATTTATTTTCATTCAAATTAAATTTAATATAATTATATTTATTACTCTCGACAAACTCGAGTTTATTGAAAGCACAAAAAAGACTCAATACCGAAACTGTTTTTTTTTTTTTTTTTTTCGTGTACGTAAAGTGAAAGATCAGTTGATAACGAATCTTGGGTCTTGTCTTATGTCGCAGAAATGCGGTGCGGTCTGATGTACGGCGGTTACGGCACAGCCTGGTGGGCCCATCACGCAGTGGGCCTCCTGCTGCCCCACTCCCTTCTGCCCCCGAGAATTCCTTCCCAACAGACGACATCCGTGCCCGAACATCTCTCGCCCATTCACCCGGAACCCCCTAGTCCCGCGAGGGCCAGTTCGCCCGTGAGATGTACGCCCGAGAGGACAAATTTTGCCGGTGAGTTTTTGTTTTTATCTATTTTTATAATTTAAGTAGTTACAACGAACTTTAATTGCATGGATTCAATTTTTTTTTTAATAAATTTCTTCATTTGAGAGATACGAAAAAAAATGTTTCATTATAACGCGCGGGAGGAAATCGGAGAATATGAGGGGTTTATCATAAAGAAAAAGAATACCTTACGTAACAAATGTGTCGACGACAGAAAGTGGTCTTCAGGAGTCAAAGTAGTCGACTATTAAAAGTAGACCAGACCAATTACGATAATTGGTCGGAGATGGCTCGCGGGGCTCATGACAGGTCGGGCCGATCACGCCAATGGGAGGAAACGAAACCGGTTAACCACTTGGTGACTGTTATCACCACGTCGATGCGAGCCCCGGCATTATTCTTATCTGCTAATATTGCGCCGAACCACGGACTTTTTCTCTCCGTACCCAATTTTTCCGACGTTTTCTTGTTTGTTCTGGAATACAGCGCGCGCAACTTTGATGGTTTAAGACACGAGCTGCATAGTAAAAAATAAACTACAGTTTCTGTAATTTTAGCCGTAAGTTTTTGTCCACAAACGATCCTAGAAATTTTTGTTTATCTTGCGATACAAAAATTGTTTCCTTAAAAAAAAATTGTTATCGTTTGTATTAAAAATTATTCGTAAATATAACTTTTTTTTTACACTTTCACTTTAGCAAGAAAATGTGTGATCTAATTGAATTTTTGCAAAATGGTTTTTGACTGTATTGATGAAAAATAAGTAAAACGATTTAAATTGAGTTAACTAAATTATTTGGAGATGGTAAAAAATGTAGTGTTAAATGATAATAATTGAAAAGATGTCGAGTACTCATGGAATTATTTTTTTCTTCGTGTTTTCGGTTTCGTAGTCGAAGGAGCCGCGCGATTCCCCGAGGAAGAGGTGCCGCTGAATCTGAGCACAAAACCCAGCGATCTGTCGTCCAACGTGAGCAGAAAGAACGAGATCTGGTCGCCGGGCTCCGTTTGCGAGAGGGAAGCGAGGGAAACGTCGGCGAGAAATTCGCCCACAACGACGACACCACTGGTAACGAGGCAGGTTCACCACTCGCCGCTCACTCCACCGTCGTCCACTGAGAGAACCTTCCAGGTCAGTTGGCTCAAAAATAACAAAACGACTTTGAAAAATCGATCATCAATTCATTTATCAGGAATTTATCAAAACGACTGTTCAACCGATTTAATCATGCATATTTGTATTTTCTATATTTTTTTTATTTATTTTACATTTCATTACCAATAAATGTATAGCTCACATTTTTATCACTTCAGACAAGTTTCAAACGAAAAATTACTTCAGATGCATAAAAATAGTAAAAAAAAAAGAATGTAAACCGCGCAAAAAAATTGTTTTCGCAGTAAAATAAATAAGAAAAAAGAAAATCCAAGCAAGATTAAGCGAAAAGTTGTGAAATCGGTCGCATTCACGGAGTGGCATGTTCGACGTGGATTTGCCGGCTTCCGGTAAGCAAGACCCGCGAATAGCAAGGCGTTTTGTCACGCATCCACCACGCGGCCCGTGCGCCGCGCGCGAATGACTCTCAATGACACGGCAAAGAGGCCTTGAGGCCGCAAGTGTGGACCGCGGTTCGATCCTAGATAAGCGAAGGTGCCGCACACAACACGTGGCGACAAAAGCTCAGTGAGGCTTTCGTCGAAAGCGCGCTGTCCTATCTGTCCGTGGAAATCTCAAATCAGCCGACGCACCGCCACTCGGATACGCGCGGGGGGCGCAGATCGCTTCGCCGATGTTCGTCCCCATGCGCGGAGAGAGAATGTGCGTGCGCCACATTTTCGCGCGTGGATCGCCCCTTTCCCATTTTTTTTTTACGACGTACGCAAACGTACTCGAGGCTCGCGGTAAGTTCGCACCACTTTCAGGCCAGCCAATCGTAAAAATCTTCGATTTTTTTCGCTCCCGACAACCTTCGGAATTGCCTCGACTTGGTATTGGCGCGATAGTCGGTCAGCACTGACAATTTCCCATATTCTTTTTTTTTTCTCTTCGTTCGCAAAATTCCTTTTCCGCGTCACTGGAAAAAAAAATTTCAGCTAAATTGATTTTTCGAATGCGAAAGCAATTGCAATGGACTTCAATCCAAACGGTTTTCTCTCCGAGCACGCGAGGATCGTTTAATTCAATTGGCTACATCTAAATCGAATTTTCTCGCAGTGCGGAACAATAAAAGTAATGCGGCGGAGAGATAAGCGAACGAGTCTATCAATCTAAGTCACCATAGATCGCGAGGATTTCCTCTATATCTATTAGTGTATTTTCACGCTCAACGCCCTCTCGCGGTGTATTTTATCGATCCAATAAACGCGATGCTTTCTGGCGCATTATCGCGCCTCGGGGCACTTCAGGCTTTTTCGAATCACTCGGTAATGCGCGCCGGGTACGTCAAATTATAGCACCTCGAGCGAGTGCGAGCCGCGGACGGTGTCGGTCGGGGAGGGTGGCGGGAGGGAGAGAGAGGCGAACCGCGCGTTGAGGTTATAATACATTACGTGGCGCGACGGCCGCGACGATGATCGTGAGTGAGTGGAAAAACGAGCCTCGATGTTGTGTCGTGCGATATATAGAGATAGAAGGAAGAGCCGCGGGTTTGTCGTGGTCGGCCGTTAAGCGCACTTCCAAATCTATTAACACACTTTGTTTGTCCCTCCCCGCCTGCCCCTTTTTTACCCCACCACCCGCGGACCAGTTATAACCCCGCATTTTCTTTTTTTAATCCCATTGTCGTACCTTCGGGCTATCTCAAGCCCGCGGGGTCTATAGTCGCGTCCAAGCCGGAATCGCGAGTGATCTACGCGAGTCCATCGATCCCCTTGAGAACAATTTCTCGACTTTATTAATTCCGCTTGCGCGAATGAAGCTCGAAACTCAGACGCGGCTGCATAAAACATGCCGAGCGGACGGAAAAAGCCCGACTGTCTCTTTGCCGCGCGTTCAGCTATTCTGACCGAGAAATTCGTCGAAACTCAAAGACACGTACGAAGTCTAACTGCAGTTTCCAACTTCGGACTGGCGACGCGAGCGCGCTTAACGCGACTGGTATTTTCGCAGCGTCGCTGGTCGCTCGCCGTCGTAATACCGGATTTCGACGATCCTCCCGCCACCTCGAAACTTTGGACTCACCTATGTTCGTGATGAGTCGACGGAAATCGATACATTTTTGGCAGCCAACGGCCACTCATTGAACAAACAGAATCCTAAAGTGTCATCGGATTTCGTTCGGCTGAATTCGAATAATCGGTGTTTGAAGTTTTGAGGTTATGTCGCAAATTTTTCTGTAGTCTTTATCTGCCTCACGATGCGTCCCATAGGTATTCAGTCATTATGGCTTACAGGGTTTCATTACATTATGACTTACAGGGTTTCATTACATTATGGCTTAGGGGGAAGAAGCTTTCGTTCCAGTCAATAAAACGAATATCAATGCACTTTGCGACAGCAGCCTGCAGCACTTCCAACGTCTCTTTAGTCCACAACGCGCGTGGACCACCCGAAATCCCTAACGATCGTCCCTCGTACCTTTCTTCGGTCGAGACGCCATCTCGAGCGTTCATTAAGAATTGCTGAATACGAACGAGGAGAGATGACACAGTGGCCTTCTTTCTCGGGCTCGGCCGCGCGCTGCAATCGACAAGACGTATAATTGCGCGACCGCATGTTTGTTCGCTCGAAACATCGCGAGCAAATTATCGACCCATATTTTTTTCTCATGCGGCATCTGTCGGCGGAGGCGCAATTTATTTCTCTCCCGGTTTCGTGGCATTTCCTTCCCCCTCCCCGGCGATCCCCGACAGATATTTAAATCGCGTGACTACACACCGGCCGATTATTATATCGAGATTGTGACGCAGGCGTTCGACGACTTCAATCGCGCTCCTCTCTTTGTACGTGACTCACGTGTGGAAAAAAAGGCGACAACGCATGGTCAATCATACCCCGGTTTCCTCCCGTTCCTTAAATTTCCCTCACCCGACGCGTTGACCGAATTACCACGTGGTGTGGACCGCGTTTCATCCACAGTTACAGCGAACAAACGTCACCCCGACGTTTTCCTTTAATTTCCATCACGAAAGAAAATTGACCTTGAAACGTTTTCGTTGTCCTCGAGCTTTTGGGCTCCTCGATCGTCCGTCTTACAGTCTGGTCTTGATCCCCGTCTTGACTCCCTGATACCAGCCCGATCGTCCGAACTTTCTAGCCGTTCGGTTCTTCACGTTTGTCCTGTACGTGTCGTCAGAACGACCGGATACGGACGCTTTTGTCCCCCTAGCGGCGAACAATGGAGCCTGCTGCACCCAACGGCGGGGCCTTCGCGGTGACTGCGAGAGACAGAGAGACGAGACACCGCGAATCCACGCCCTGAATCCGCAAATGAGGCGTCGCTCTTATTCCCCTTATTCCTTCCTCCTCCGCGTTCCGTTGATGTTTAGCAACATATTGAATATGGACTGAGTGTCGTTCTGCCTCGGTTTCACTGATCGACTTCGATTCGTCTGGCTACGATCTCGATGGATCGTGGGGTCGATGGTGCGAGAGACACATATCGGTTGCCTACGCCATTGGCGACGCAAGACGGCGAAGCGGCACACGGATGCCCCATTGTCCGAAAAGTAAGGACGAGAAATAGGAACTAGTGTTCTTCTCCCTTCTCGCGGTGGCCCATTGTCGCCTCGAAGTCGGCTGACGTCTGGCGCCTGCGTGACAATGTGCAGCGACGACTCTGCGCCTTCCGTAAACACAAGTGTTATCGGGGATCAACGGCGCCACCGACTCTTTGCCACTCGTGCGCGCGGCTCAGCGCGACGGGTTTTATGGGTGACGATCTGTCGTTGCGTAGTTACATCGTGGTTCGATTGATCGTCGCTGTAACTTGGGCTGTTTTGCAGGGTGATGGACGAAGCGACAAAAATCTTGTGTATCTTTTTGTCATCGACATGGACAATTTGAGCTGCATTAGCGACATTGTATCCAGTGAGTCGTTGAATTGTCATTGGTTCAATTGATTTCCACATTGAATGGCAGGCAAATTGGAAGCTGGAAGAATAATTGATGTAGCAGTTAGGATGATGAGTAGCGTTGATAGCGGATGTGCGATGATTCGATGGTAACAGATTGGCCAGAAAATCCATGATTCATGGACAAAGTGCCGGGAGTGACCAGCGATTGTCGTGACTTCGGTTCAATCTTGCCATTCAGCATGCACTTCGATGCCGGTTGGGTCTTCCTATGTCGTGATATATCAAAGCGGTCTTATAGATAGGGGCGACACGCCACGTCAATTTGGCGATCATCGACGACATCGCGACGTTCGTTTAGCTTTCGCTTTAATATACAAGAAAATATGATTTTGTTATATATTCTTGTATCCCACAAGCTTAATCGTCTTGTATCCCACAAACTTGATCGTCTTGTATCCCACAAGCTTGATCGTCTTGAATCCCACAAGCTTTATCGTCTTGTATCCCACAAGCTTGATCGTCTTGTATCCCACAAGCTTGATCGTCTTGTATCCCACAAGCTTAATCGTTTTTTATCCCACAATCTTGATCGTCTTGTATCCCACAAGCTTGATCGTCTTGTATCCCACAAGCTTGATCGTTTTTTATCCCACAATCTTCATTGTCTTGTATCCCACAAGCTTGATCGTCTTGCATCCCACATGCTTGACGGCGATGACTTTAATCGGCATTACTTGTAATCAACACTACTTTCAGCCTATTTCTAGAGACCAAATCGGATCTCGGACATAAAAATTAATGGTTAAAAATGTGTTTTTTTCGTGCTTTCAGTGCAAGCAGTGCGGCAAAGCGTTCAAGCGATCGAGTACGCTGAGCACCCACCTCCTAATTCACTCGGACACGAGGCCCTATCCCTGCCAATATTGCGGCAAGAGGTTTCACCAGAAGTCCGACATGAAGAAGCACACCTACATTCACACCGGTGAGTCTATACTTTCGTTGCGTTTGGCACGAGCGTTTGTACCTGTTCCACCCGGCACAACAAGACGGTTAACGTAGCGCGATAAACGTCCGTGCGATCGCGCGTCAGCGGATAACAAGAGGCAGAAGTATAGAGGCCGGAGACGGTTGAACGTCGCCCGAGTCCTGTTCCTGCATCGGCCGATAGATTCCACGTCGAACTCCGGAGAACCGGCCAATTTTCTTATCTATTATGAATCCCGGGTAATCATAGAGTTTCGTCGGAGGCTCCTCCTGTACGTCAAGTTCGCCGGAAAAAGTTTCGACGTAGTTTTGGCCCTGCCGTTGGGTTTTCCGGTCGTCTTGTATGTTCGCAATCGCGTGCGAGGTGCAAACGAATCGGCCGGTTTGTCACAGTAATGTCACGGGTCGTTTGGTTTATTCAGTTCGATCATAGAAGGAGGGATTTTTAGGTGCTGCGAAAACTACGTGGTGGTCGTCCTAGTCGACGGATTTGACGCGAATTTTATATCTATGATGGGGCTTGGAAAACCTGCGTAAAATGCTTCAAATTCTTTAATGGAACTTTGAATGTGTTAGACTTCCATATTATTCCATATTATGGAATTATTCCCATATTATTCCATATTATGGAATTATTCGCATATTATTCCATATTATGGAATGATTCCCATATTATTCCATATTATGGAATATAACATTACGAGAGGTGAAATGTCCACGTCAGTTTGTAGGTATTGGATATAGGATTTGTTCCTACATGAGATACCATGGGAAATGTCCAGCTAGCGTCACATCCAGATAACATGGCTATCGATCCAGATGTGATTTCGTTTCCTTTTTTTTTCGACTGAAGCTGGTGACGAAAAGATCAACAGATTGCATAAAACATATGATTCATTTTTTGTGGTCTCTCATGCACAGTTCTAATGATCCATAATGCAGAGCGAATGATCAGAAAACTTGAGCGGCCGAGCGAACGAGCTGAACGGCAAATTACGTGACGATAGAAGCGAGCACGCGAGGCCATACACGAAAAACACCGTATCGAAAGCTCACGGGTTGGCTAGCCCTATCACCCGCGGTTTGTTCAACTCCCGGGTACCTTTTTCCACGTCCCCTGCACGCATGCAAGCGCATCCGACGGTTGTCACTCCCACGACGACGCAACGCTTCGTCGCCGACACAGGGTACCGTCCGGGGTTGTCCATTGTCGCGACTAAATGAATCACGCACGAAGTGGCGGACGCGGTGGGTCGATAATGCCATCCCATATTCTCGCGTACCGCTTTGGACGAAATGAGAAATTAATGGTCGTATGAAAATATATAAAAAAAAATCTTACAGCAGAATTTTTTAAATTTTCAACGACATTTTTTTCCTAATACTACTGAATAGTACAAAAACGACTCTCCCATAATTTAATCTTATACATATTTTGAAAAATTGTTTGTTTATCCCAGCCCCCTTATTTAAAGTCTGCCCTAAATAATATTGCCTTGCCCCCACCCCGCAAAAATCGCAAAAAAACGAAAGGGAAAAAACCCTTCTAAAAATTAGCGATTTCTGAGGGTCTGACTTTAACTTCCTGTAAAAAATTCAGAAATTAAGATATCGCGTTCCTCTTTGCGGCATTGTCTTCGTTATAGAGTTTTTTCTCGAACGCAAAAAGAGAACTAAGGAAGTGAGAAGATTTCGCTGTTTTTCGGGTGTCGCAGCGAAGACACCCGAGAAACTTTCTGCGAAATTTCCGCGACGCGTGATCTTCGCGAGGACTGCGAGGTCGAGAAAACGGCGGAAAGAAAAAGAAGCGAATATTCGAAAGATTATTCGAGGGTCGAAGGATAAAGGGTGCAGTAGGAAAAGGGCTGCTGGAGGAGGAACGCGAGGGTCGCGTGGGGTTCGACGCCGAGTAGGATATGATTGCATAGATCCCACGACGGCAAAGAAAACCATTGGCCTACCGCAACGCACGAGCGCGACTCACTACGACGCTTCCTCAATAATGCAAACTACTTTGAGGATTATTACCGACAATTTGCCGCCGTTGCCGCCGGAGACGGAATTTTCAAGCCGCGCGGTGTCCGACGGAACCGCGGGCGCTCTGAAACCCCCCGACACACGTATCTTTTCGCAAAGTGATTTTAAACTATCGCTGTTCAGCGTAAACTTCCACGAATTCCGCATCGCACAGGATTTACAGTTCTGATGTGTCGTGCGTCCGGATTTTTAGACTTTGTTTGCACTTTTTTTCTCTGTGTATTGAAATGCGTCGCGTCGATTGAAGTTTGTTTGATAAAACGTGTTTTGATTTAAATACCATCGATTTGTGGGCGATTTTTGTTACCATGATTTAACTGTGGGGGATTTTTTTTACCGTGGATTTAACTATGGGAGACTTTTGTTACCATGGATTTAACAATAAAAGATTTTCGTTACCATGGATTTAATTACGTGAGATTTTTGTTACCGTGAATTTAACTATGGACATTTTTTGTTACCATCGATCTAACTATGGGAGATTTTTCTTACCAGGGATTTAACTATGGGAGACTTTTGTTACCATGGATTTAATAATAAAAGATTTTCGTTACCATGGATTTAACTACGTGAGATTTTTGTTACCGTGAATTTAACTATGGACATTTTTTATTACCATAAAACTAACTATGGGAGATTTTCCTTACCACGGATTTAACTATGGGAAATGTCTGTTATCGACGCCCTCGGTTTGCTGCGGGTTCGTACAAATCCGAGACCCGCGACCTGGATTTAACATACGGCCGTAAATCCACCGACGAGTGACTGACTGAATTGTCGGGTTGGGGACTGTCGCGAATCGTCGCCACCAGGCGGCGCCAAAAGTGGAGCCGTAAGCGTGCCGCGATGACCCCAGTGTGGTGGGATAATCAAACCGGAAGGAAGGCGCGATGGGAAATGGACTGTTTGCCACGACGCCGAGGACTAAGTGAGTTTCCGGTGGGACGAGCGCGAGGCACGTGCCCCGACGGTGGGAGCCCGCACGCCGCATCGAGTTAGGGTGCATGTTCCGAGCTAATTAACCGAGTGAAAAGGGGGGGACCCGGCTTAGGAGGGAACGCACTCTCGCGTTAAACCAAGTTTTGCCTCCACGCGAACGCGACGCACGCATTCACTCTCACATGCATCGATGCCCCGATATATTGGAGTTTCTCACAGGTCTCGGCTGTCGCTCGAAAAACAGTCGCGTCGAAGTGGACGAAGATTTTCGAGTAACATCCCAGTTCCTAATTGGTAAATCAACATGAGGACTATTGAGGCTTTTCGTAGGGCATAGACAAATATCTTTGACGTAGTATGCGTAAAATTCGATTTTACGCACTGCCTTCGGTGCGTAAAATGAATTTTTACACACAATGCGTAAAATGAATTTTTACACACAATGCGTAAAATGAATTTTTACACACAATGCGTAAAATGAACTTTTATGCACAGTACGTAAAGTAGAATTTTTTTGCACAGTGCGTAAAATGGAACTTTATACCACACGTGCGTAAGATTTTATACACTTGTTGCATAATATACTAAAAATAATATATAAAAAAAACTTTATATAACTATTTGTTTAATCAACTAAGAATTTCTTTCTATGTACCGAATATTCTTATCGCCACCCACAATCACCAATGCCGTAGATTCCCTTAATCAAGAAATCACTAAATATCCGCCCGCCAGATATATCGGCACCCTCACTAGGCGAACAAAAAAAGGCGACACACGCTGAAAATCCGTAAAATCGTCTTTCGGTAAACACAAGTCCGTCGTTTAACCCGCGTCTCAGCTCCGCCCGCGTCTTTATATTTCACTCCCGACAGCCACTCGCGACTCTATGAATAATTCCTGTGGGATACGCCAGAGGCCTTTGTCAGCGTCGCGACGTCCTCCACCGTGGCAACCGCGTGCCACGCCGGCCGATGGAACACGGGTTACCGCGTAATTAACGTCTGGCAGCGCGGCAACGGCTCTCGGGCGGCGTAGGCGATATTTCTGTGGCAGAATTGCGACGGCAATTATGTCCGCATTAGGACGGATATATATATATAGAGAGAGAGAGAGACCAAGGGACGAAATTCACCGAGAGAAAAAATTTCCTTGATTCCAAAGAAATGGGTGGATTTAATTTTTTTCATTGATTTCAATGAAATATTTCTTTGAATTTCAAAGTCATGATCTCCTTGATTTAAAGAAACGATATGCCTGACGGCACCCGGTCTGTCAACGTTTGGTTCATTCGCGATAAGTCGTGTTGGTGTTTCTCGCGCAAGCTGATCTGTTATGTTATAGTTAAGTCAAGTCAAATCAAGAAGATAATCATTGGTTAAACCATCGAAGTTATTGGTGAACATATCTAAGTACTATGGTACGTAACCAAAAACTTGGTGAACATAACCTATAATTTGGTTGATGACATCATTCAAAGAAAATACAATATTAACTTAAGGATATTATTTCATTGACCTCAAAGAAATGTTTCATAGGTTGAGATTTCAAGGAAATTTCATTGAATTAAGGAAACTTTTTCTCTCGGTGAAGTCGAGCCAATACAATTTTCATATTGCGACAAGCCAACTGATGCGTATTCGCAATGATTTCCTTTCTCTGTACTAACGCGTCGAAGCTTCTTCGAAACGTCGACGCGTTCGCGAAAACGCGGAATAGCCGCGGTTGCGTTGAAATACTTTCCGCACGATAAATCGACGATATTCCGCAGCTGCGGGAAATAATTTAGAAATTGCACGTTCGGATCGCGGAGAGAAAGAGGAAAAAAAAATGACAGACCCGGAGGGTTAGGGTCACTACCCTTTGGCGCTCGCACTACGCTTAACGTGAATAATCGAAGCATCGGAACTCCGGGTCGTGCGATATGTCCGACTGGGCGGGGAGCGACCGAACGTCGCTAGAGCGTCCTATAACCTCGAAAGTTGATCCGTATACCAACCCTTTGTTCGCCGCGACCCACACCGCCCGCCAACTTATAGTTTCTTCTTACCGTCTCTCTGCCCTCGCGACGCGCGCCAGAAGTTTATCTGCTCGGTTCGTCCGCGATCCGCGATGGTGAAGTCGAATGTGTTGACGCCGGAGCGAAATTTGCGACTTGTTTTCCGCGTGTCGTGCAAAACGTGTCATCAGAAACGGTGTAAAAATAGCACGAGCGATTTGGTCGTCTTTTTTGTGATATCCGATAAAATTGCGAAGTTGGACACACTCGAGGGTCTGGTTTGAAAATAATTTTTTTTGAGGGCGGATAATTTTTTTTGCTTTTATAAACAAGACTTAGATAATGGAATTCCAGGTGGGAGAGAGGAAAGTAGAATTGACATTCGCTCTTCGTGTTTTAACGTTCATCTGCAATTTCTGAGTCGGCAAAATTGAGCATATTTGAATGTTTAGTTTGAAAATAAATTTTTCAGAGGGCAGATAATTTTTTTGATTCTGGAAACAAGACTCAGACCATGGAATAAAATATCAGGTGCGAGAGAGGAAAGTAGAATTGACATTCGTTCTTCGTGTTTTAACGTTCATCTGCAATTTCTGAGTCGGAAAAGTTGGGCACATTTTAATGTTTAGTTTGAAAATAAATTTTTCGGAGGGCAGATAACTTTTTTGATTCTGGAAACAAGACTCAGACCATGGAATAGAATATCAGGTGCGAAAGAGGAACTATGGAATTGATATTCGCTCTTCGTGTTTTAACGTCCATCTGCCATTTCTGCGATTGGTGCCTTCGACAATATAGGGCTGTTATTTCAAGTTCATTAGGCGGGCACTGCATAATTAAGCGCGGCACGAGCCGAGTCGTGTACATACGAGGCAGAGTGTGGCGCGTATACGAGAATCGGTTGGTGGTACGTCGATCATTAAACTCATTGGAGTGGTAAGCGTTTCGGTCGGTAAATATTCAAGTCGGGGTTGTAAAGGGGCCGGTAATGAGTAGCGGGATGGATCGATAGCCACTGAAACGATGATTCTTCGGTATCGCGGCCGCTCGAGCGGCTTAGTCGGCCAGTTTTACAATCTAGCTGTTTGAGATACGGCATCTACGATTGGTTCCGGAACCATTGATACGGATAACGCAGTGAGTTATGCATCCTGAATGTTTATTGGCCATTAATACGTGGCCCTGAAACAGGGTGGAAAATACAGGTAAAAAAATACCATGAAGAGCAAATACGAGATCCTGGATACTCTTGAATCCCTGAATCAAAGATTCGTGTTCAAAATCGTGAATCGAAAATTCTGGAGTAAGAATTCTGGTTAGTTATGCATCCTGACAGTTTATTAATCACTAATAAATGGCCCTGAGGTACAGCAAATCCTAAAGTACAGGTACAGAAGTACCATGAAGCTCAAATAAAAAGTCCACCGAAGACTGCGGATTCTGAATATGCTTGAATTCCTGAATCAAAGATTTGCGCTCAGAAATATGAATAAAAAATTCTGAAGCATTATGAATCTCGCATTTTTTCGGGCCATTATTTACCACTTGCAACAGAATCGTGACTGCTGTTTCGATTTGCAAATATTAATGGTGAGCTGGTCGCCAACACTCATTCAGTACTGGATCCACCATACAATCCGACTGATACTATAATGCAGAATTGGCAATGCAATAATTCAATTGCACCGGAATCCAGAATCTGGCTGACTCTGGTCTCATCCTACATAACAATGTCGGATTTGTAACCGCGAAAAAGGTTCGTCCATCCTCATCGATTGCGCCGGTTACGCCTCAATTAGGCGAGGAACAAGTGTTTTGACATGACGAAACTGAGACTATTCGATTATCCGGGAGCTGCTTGGGACATGGCTGACGTGGCGGTAGAAAGGGGTAAACACGGGTAGCAAGCCCGGTGAGTGGCACGCGGATCCCATTGCAATCGCGTGTCAACCCTGCCGCTACCTGGGCATCAGGGACTCCCGCCCCGTGAGCTCTATCGCAACACTTTCACCCCTCTCGCCGCGGGGCTCTTTGTATTCCCGCTGACACTGTCCAACCAAAAGAGTCGCAGTGGCTTCGCACGAACGCGACGCGAACCACCGGAAGGACTTGAAAGACATTCTGCGGGACTTTAAACGCGTAAGCGCCACAGGTAAAAACGGCCGTAGTTTTCGTGGGCAGGCAATTCACCGCTCAACTGACGTGGCGATAAGCTAACTTTGTGAAACTTTAACGCGTATAAACGGAACGTTATTTTTACCCGTGTGCGCGAAGACGATTGCTATTTTTTTATTTCCGCAATGAGACACGATGATATCCTGACGGTCCTTCTTCTTTTTCACATATCGACGCGCGCTGTGTTTTCTTCTGAAGCTCGAGTGAAACAAAAATAATGTCTGGTTTTGTGATTCATCTTTGACAAACAACAATACGAAGTGTCATCGTTTGAGTTTCTTGTGAAAAAAAAATTCGCATTATAAAATTCGAATTTTAATGTTATGGTATTTTTTCGATGATGTGAAATTCAATTATATGGCTTAAAAATGGTAGAAGTCGGCTTCGATCGTTATTGTATCATTTCCATGATTATTTCCAAAGAACGATATGATTAAATGAAGATCATTCATTCACGGGATTTTACTACAAGATATTAGCATTTTTATTGTGCCTTGTGATGTTTGTTCGATGATTATAAACTCGATGAAATGGCTTAAAAAATTTATAAGCCTAATTTGTAAAAAAAAATGTTAGAAATTAGATTCTTCTAAAACAAAATGTTACAAATTAGATTTATCTAAAAAAAAATTTGAAATTAGATTTTTCTAAACAAAATTTATAGAAATGAGATTTTTCTAAAAAAACTTTTTGAAATTAGATTTTTCTAAAAAAATTTAGAAAAATCGAACTTCGACGGTCCGACGGGCAAACTACTTGCATATCTTCGTTCGCACGTTCCGGTGAGTCGCGAAAAATGCATTGGAGTTCAGTGCAGTCCGTGCGAGGAAAGTCCGACCGCGCGGTCCGTCGCGGCCCGTCGTCTCACTTCCGCGCCCTCCTTCCCATGCAATTGATCGTTTAATATTCAAGCGGAATACTTATACCCCGCGCGCATCGGGCCGCGTGTAGTTGAGGCTGAGCCTCTCGACCCCTCGCGACGGGACGTCGAACAATCGACGAGTGGGTCCGTTACCGATATAGATGGAGCACGAGATGCGCGACATGTTCATACCTCTATGTACATATTCGAGCCCGTGAAACGCACAACTGTCGTACGAACTTGAATTCACTTTGTCGCGATGGTTCGCCACGGAAAAATCGTACGGCAACTGCCAGTTGCGACAGCCACCGATTGTTACTCCACGCAACTTTTTAAATATTTACGCCAACTTTTTCCACTGTTATCATAACTACTAACTAGTCAGCTCGTATATCTAGTTACGCGTTAACAACGTAAAAAGTCAATGTAACGATAAAAATAGTGAGGCCGGTTATAAAATTTGCCGCAGTAATACACAACGATTTTCCTTGGTGTGTATATCGCAATTGTGGATAAACATTTGTGTTACGCTTTTTTTTTCGTTGCTTTCATCAAATTAGATGTAAGGAAAACACGTTTTTATTTGTTTACCACGGCGAAGAAATATTTGATTGACGCTGGATTTTGAGTTTTGCTTTTAGGTTAATCCTAGAAGTCCGCCGTGACTATTAAGTGAATGTTATTTAACTGTCAATTGCAACAGCCACCGATTGTTACTCCACGCAACTTTTTAAATATTTACGCCAACTTTTTCCACTGTTATCATAACTACTAACTAGTCAGGTCGTATATCTAGTTACACGTTAACAACGTAAAAAGTCAATGTAACGATAAAAATAGTGAGGCCGGTTATAAAATTTGCCGCAGGAATACACAACGATTTTTCTTGGTGTGTATATCGCAATTGTGGATAAACATTTGTGTTACGCTTTTTTTTCGTTGCTTTCATCAAATTAGATGTAAGGAAAATACGTTCTTATTTGTTTACCACGGCGAAGAAATATTTGATTGACGGTGGATCTTGAGTTTTGCTTTTAGGTTAATCCTAGAAGTGCGCCGTGACTATTACGCGAATGTTATTTATTGTTACAACGGTTCTGTAGGTCGCGTCAGCCGTCTCGACAATCCGAGCCCACAATTACGCTAATTGTATTTTTCCTCGTGAATGTGTGGGGCGACCGCGACGAGCGCGCCGGGGTGGCTCAGAGATCTGCCGGCACACACGTCCGCCGCTTGGGAAAACATTGTCTTGACCCATTGTCGGTGACCGAGCGTCGACGATACACAGGACTTCATACTGATATTAATGTTAATCGTCGGTAAACTAATTAAAGTCATCGTCGCTTCTATGTCCCGCGGATGAGAGCGTGAGGCGCGGTGCGAAGAATTCAAGGAGCCTCGTGAATTCTCGCTGATTGTTACACGTCACTCCCCTTCCGCTCCTATCGTCTCGAAAAGATTGCAATTATATTTTTGCTTTCTCATGAAAAAAAATTCTTTGTCTTCATGAAACAAGGAAAACATCGGGATCTCAATGTCAGGATAATCGGAATTGTCTAAAACATCGAGAGTCGTCGCGATGAAAAAATGTGTAGTGGATGCAGATGATTTTGTGAAACGTTCTTTTATTTTTTAAAATGGATCGATATTTCACGCTAAAATTTCTTACGTAAAACGTGTATTGTACCACTTTTATGTCGTTGTTTTTTCTCTGAATTCGGTTAGAGTGTTGATGTTTCATAAAAATCTTGCTATTCTTCAAAATGACGATGAACGGGATTGCTGAAACAGCTTTTAAACGACTTGACTGAAACCTTCAGTTTAGAACCAGGACCAAAAAAAAATCAACCTCTGGTATCTCCTGAGTGGCCTGAACTATCGCGTCGAGATCTGGAGAACATATGGAGCAGAAGCTGCACGCTCGTCGTGGATAACTTAATTAAAATTCATGAGATGATAGAAACTTTAGGAAAATTTTAATTTCTTGCAAATATTCCATATGATGTAAATTCAGCAAATAATGTAAATTTCCAGCTATCCAACTGAATCTTTCCATATGAGCATAATTATCTTCCTTCCTGCGAGGAAGTCAAATAAAAATTGTCAGCACACTTCCTCATGAAATTGCCATCGTAAAATATCAAAATCGTTAAAAAGCAATCTGCAAAGATCCTCTTACTCCATAAGTTGACAACGTAGAAAGTTTTAAACGTATTCAAATTTGTTTGCATCCTCATAAACTGTCGTCTTGACTATATTTCATTTAATCGTCGTGAAAACGAGGATTCCTGTGATTAAAAAAATATGTTGCACATTCGAGGTACCGAGAAAGAAAAGAAATAACGCTGAGTTCCAAGATTTATTGATTGAAAACGAAATTATTCGGTCTGATTGTCGAGCAGGTGTCGTGGACAAGATTTATTCAAATGTTATCGGGTACCCCGAACAACGGAAATCCTCCACCGATTACAGATCAAAATGTGCCGGATCGAGGACGAGGAGCTATATTTCAATCAATTGAGTACACAGCTTCGACGTTTGTACAGCACCGTTCCCAAAGCGCTGGTACCGAGTGTGTATGTTGCCGCTCGTTGCTTCTTATCGACCCGAATGATAATTAGTTTTGCTTTTATACAATCTCACACAAAATATACGCCGCGTATGTAGAGTGGGGTACGGCACGCGTGCTACTCCCGAAACTATTCATTGTAATTTCTAGGACTGGTGATAACAACAACAGAATCCATATAGTCGGCTCACTTACTTCTCGTGTACCATCTGTATTAATTTCTATACATAGATAAATTTGATATTTGAAAGGTGACTTCATCAATACGTAGAAATTAATTTTCTGCTTTTACTACCGACATGGAAATAACATATATGTCACTAAAAAGTTCTATATGTAACATATATGTTGCATATAAAAATATATGCAATATATATGCGATATATAGAACTTTTCGATGACATATATTTTTACATATAGATATTTTCAAGTGGGTATGATGTTTTTTTGTGACTGAATTCGAATACGCATTGATTTCTGTAAAATTGTCATTTGTTCACCGAAAAATTCCAACCCGATCGTTGAAAAATATGGTTTGTTAATAGAATCACATGGGGAGCCCAATATACATCGATATTTTAGTATGCACATGTGCGATGATGCCTTATGTAGGTGATGTAGGTGATGTTCGTGGATTACGATGAGGGAGCCCTGACGTTTCTGTTTGCCCACCACCACCACCGCGATACCTTCGTATCCTCCGTTCCTATCGTCCACAAAATCTGCAAATTGTTTATACAACGTGAATTCGTATAAGAGTGGAAAGCTCGTGACGCGGTTATTTGTACAACAAGGTTGTGGCCGCAATGTCCACAGGAGACGCGACGTGGATGGGCCACGACGTGTATCGTGGCCTAGCCGCTCTACGTCGTGTCTCTCCCGCGTTTGGGCGTCGCAACACGTCCCACGGCAGCTGTTGTCGTCGTCGAAACGACGTAGACATTTGACTAATTATGCCGGCACGCCAGTATCCTCGACACATCCTCTATTAATGACCCACCAGACTAGACGACAGATAAGCGTATGATTTACTCGATAACCCAGAGTCAAGAAAGCAACCGCGTTGGAGGAGACGCAAGAGAAAAAAAATTAGAACTCCGCGGGAAGTCTCGCACGTGAATGAAACTATTATCTCGGCTGGTTGAGTCGCCGGAATTTCATTTACCGCGCAATTTCAATAGAACAGATGTCTAGGGAAAGATACCACTTTGAATTAAAAAGATTTTCGAAAGAAATTCAAAAAAATTTTCACCGCCCGTCGAATCTCACATGTGCAAACAGAAGTTAAGGAAACACGAAGGAAGAGAGGAACCTAAAAAAAAGATATATTTTGTTTATGTTTTGCGGAACGCGTGATATAATTTATCGCCCGTCAAATTCATCAATTTTACGTCGGGTTTTCGGGATTCCGCAGACTTCGATTATTCACCGGAATTTCGTCGAGACTTCGCTGTGTTGATTTTCCCTATTTAGTTTTCGTAACCTTGTCGAAATCGGATCGCAATAAAAGCGTCGATGAAAATCGTTACCGGGTCGTCTTTTGGTGACGTCGGCGGCCGTCCAGACGCCGGCGATGACGAGGCTCGAGGGGAATTAGTGCCCCTCCATTTATTCGATCAAGGCCTTTCCAAATTTAAGCCGGATGATGAATCTCGGTCGAACGTCTGTTCGCCACAATCTCCATAGACTTTTCAATCATTTATTTTTAGGCCGTCTTTTTTAACGAGATCGTCCATTTATTTGTCCTGTGTGTGACGTCACACCCGTAAATGTCAACGCTGAATGACGCGGTCGTCATCGTTTTCCGCGAATTGCATAGAAATTCAAGGCCCTGCATAAACAGATGAAAATATAAATAAAATGCGTAATAAAAAATACCTCGATCGAATAGCTGGTAACATTGCACAAAATGTCGCTCGTCATGAAATAAATCATTTATATATCTATTTTTTTTTTATTTTTTTTTTTTATATTCGAATGTTTTTTCAAGCCGATGAATCAACTCGGACGATCAGTTTAGTCGCAGGTGTGCTTTTTTTACTTTACCTGAAAAAATATCAAAAGGGCCAGACAAATCGAGTAAAAGTGTGCTGACACGTGTGCACTCACGAGTATATACGCGATAAAGTGTAAAAACAGGACTTTCGAGAATCGAGGATATATCGATTATGACGGCCCGTGCCGATTCTCCAGCGATAAATTTAATTGTGAGCGTCAGCCCCGCAACACGGCGACAAATGAGCCTCTTTTTCCTGCGGCGCGGGCATCTCACGACTTATTAGTGTGTACAGCTGCGTTCCGTTAACCTTGAAGCAATATTCCTACCGATGAACGCCCCTCCCTCCACCCCACACCCTACTTCTCCTCCCACCCCAGCGGTTCGCAATAATCGACGCGTTTATAAAATTAAACATGTTACCAGAGCGACGCGGCTTTCACGTGTCGACGTAACGAGAAAGAACAATAAATCAATAATAGTGACTAACTATTTTATAATTTCGAAACCAAACCAGATTACTGTAGACGGCGTCGTTGCTGCCGTTCGATTCGAATTTATACTCATGACTCATATTTAATAACATATTCCTGATTTTAAAAAAATATCGTCTTCGAGAAAGAACAATAAATCAATAATAGTGACTAACTATTTTATAATTTCGAAACCAAACCAGATTATTGTAGACGGCGTCGTTGCTGCCGTCCGATTCGAATTCATACTCATGACTCATATTTAATAACATATTACTGATAAAAAAAACATCGTTTTCATGATGCAAAATTGGTAATAGCGGCAATAATGAAATGATTAGAAATGTATCAAATGAAACGATAGAGTTTTATAAATCTGCACGTCTCGAATGTCAGGAGTCGCATTAATTAAAAAAAAATTTCAATGCACAAAGAGGTAAATAATAACGGGATTTTTGTATTTTTTGCTGTTACAGGCGAGAAGCCCCACAAATGTGTCGTCTGCGGAAAAGCATTTTCCCAGAGCAGCAACCTCATCACCCACATGCGAAAGCACACGGGATACAAGCCCTTCCAGTGCGGTCTCTGCGACAAGGCGTTCCAGAGGAAGGTCGACCTGAGGAGACACCGCGAGGGTCAGCATCCCGCAGCCCCGGCACTGGATTACCGTTCGTTGCAAGTTCCGCCACCGAATCAGCACCGAACGTCACCGATCTCGATCGCGGGCGCCGGTTATCACATGATCCCGATACCGGGCAGTAGCTGAGAGCATCTGCAAGTCTTTCGGCAAAGTCACTGGACTTGCGGACGCTATTGATCACCCGAGTAACGTGAAAGTGGGTTTGACCCCGAATGGAAAGGGGTTAGCGAGGGGAACGAGGTGAGAGTTACGGAACTAGCGGTATGACACCGCGCTGAAACCAGTTTGCAACACGGTAAACCCAAAATTTACGAGCTAAATTCGAGAAATTTCGATGGCTAAATTAGCCATCGAAATACCTACTGAATTTGTTCTCAAGTAGGTTAAGAGTACTAAAAGAAAGAAAAAACGCGAGTAAGACGTTGGAATTATAGTAAAACCGATTTGCATGTGTTATCGCTGGTTCGTAATAAGTTGGACTTATCGTTAAATCCAATAGAACTAATTGTAAGTCGTGATGAAATTAACGACCACGCTCGATACCGTCCAGAGGAAGCGCGTTTAATTGCACACTAGCTACTTAGTGGTTGATGTACAAAAGCCGGAGAGTTCTGTACATATCTATTATACATATGAGAGAAACGTTTTCACAAATTGATTTCTAGGATAGTCCAAGATGCGTGAACGTGTACCACAATAATGACGCATTACGTTTTTTGAAACTGTAGAATTTCGTAGTTGGTAATAGCAGCGAGTGTATCTTAATCGACGAGTCGCTCGTTCGTTTGCGTAGGTGAATCACGTGCCTTTCGGGGATAACGCCGAATACCTGAATGCGGTACGACAAACCTTATATTTATTTAAGTAACTCACACTATTTGTAAGACTTGAGATCGCGATGCGCATTAATATTTTACGGTAACGAATATTTTCCGTGTGGACAGGGAATTACAGAATTGTGGTTGGAACATTAGAAGAAAAAAAAAATTAATGAAAATTAAATGAGAACGAAGTTGAGGAAAATGACTCGACGAAATTCTCGGAGACGGGACATATCTGTAAAATAATATTGTTTAAGTATATCGTGAACACGTGTCATAGTCCATCGAAGCCAAAGCCGCCCGTGTTGGTGGGAAGGGGATTAAAAGTGAGAGTGGGTCTGTGGATCCGCAAAAGCGTGCGCGAAGACGATGGTAACCTGCGGAACGAAGGTTCAGCCTGTGCACGACAAGATGGCGGCGACGCGTCACGAAATGTCGGCCACGACGCGCCGGCGCAACGCGTCTCTGCACTGGTGACCACGTTTTTCGCCTCGCGAGGAGTGTTAAATTTAAATTGTTTTAACGAAACGAGGTGAGGTTATACGAAAATCCGGATTTCCATGTATCTGGCGGAGAACGAAATCATAGCGGCTAGAGGACCAAAGATAGATTAAGGCCGGGTCGACAAAACGGTAACACGTGGATTATTCCTTTCGGCTTTTCGGCTTGCGTTCCAACGAAAACGAATACTTTTCTTCCATCTCAGAAAACCAAAAATGTTGAGCATGTAGAACCTTTTTGTATAGACACTTTTGTGTTATTAGGCGCCGAAATTCGGAATGTTGATTCCAGTGGTCACCGCGTACTCGAGCCGTATTGTAAAGTACCATTAATTTTATTCGATCGACTGTAAGTTAATTGGTTAAGAGAGAGCGGCGAGAAGCGTGGGCGAGTCCTGTGTAAATGCGTAGGTGTAAAAATTACGATCGTTGAAAAATAATGCATTATATCGATTTAATGGACCAAAATTAAGAGAAATCGCGAGCGACGTCCGGTGAACGTATTTTGAGAGAGGAATATAAAAATTGACTAATCGTAATGGAGAGACGAAAAAATCGTATGCATGCGAAATAATGAATGTGGATCCAGTAGATGAATCAAAAGGATCGGAATAATTTATTTGCTCTCCGAGGAATAAAGCCTTATAGCATCTAAACGGTGATTCGTGTTAATCGGTAAAACCAAAAAGTATGTTTATTATTACTAGAGAGGAAATATTGAATAAATTGTTTTTTTCTTATAAAAAATGCTGTAATCATTGTTCTTTTTTTTAAATAATCACAAATATCTCCTACACCATTTCACATCCCTCAAAATCCTTAAAAAATATGATCCATCAATCATAACGTAATGATTTACGTGAACACATTTATAGACCAATATATCTCGCATTCATTTAATTTCAATCAAAAAGATGAAAATATATTCTATATATTATTCTATATATGTCCGCGTAAATCAACATAAATAAAAAAAAACTATTTATGACTTGACATCATCAACGTATCCCAAAGTAAAAACGTGCCGAAGCCTGATGAAAGCGTACCCGCTAAAAATCGACGAAAAAATCGGCAGCTTGATTGATACCGGGCACAAAAAGCTGGGTTAGTTGTTTGATCGGTCGATTGAAATATAAACGTAACGAGGGCATTTTAACGCCGACAGAGTGAAAAAAAGTACGAGCGAGGCTGATAGAGCGCGTGCGCGTATTGGCGAAGATCGGCAAAAAATCGACATTGCTTACTCGTTGGAAAGCGAGCAGAGCGGAGCTGCCGGAGGCGAGAGGTTACACGCGTATATTACGCGTAGGTACTATATCGAGTGAGGCGACGGGTCCGGCGTCGACGGGCGCATCGCCCGGTAATTGGCCAATTTGCAATTCCCGATCGCGCTCGCGCACCCTGGGCCGCGGTAAGAGCGCCGATTTGCGCGAGATAAGCTGTTGCCGCTGCTTACTGCCTTGCTGATGCGTGGATCCCGGGGAACGATTTTCATCTGCGATCCGAGTCCCGATTTCGCTCAGATCGATGCCGATATATTTCCTTATCTGCCGTGAAACCTTTACCGGATTCCGGTTCGCCGCAAGACGCCCGACGATGCAACGTATCTTTGAGGAACAAAAAAATCGAGGTAAAAAATTGGTGGTGCGAGGCGCAGTACGCCGTTCGGGTTCCATATTCATATGCTCAATTACCGATTCGATTCGTGCCCAAAACTAATGGAACTCAACCGATCGCAGTGCAGCGAGTTCTCTACATTATGGTGACAATATTTTGATCATTATTTTTTATTAACTTTAAATCGCAGCTGAATAATTTATTCATTATCGTCAAATAAGCCTCCATAATAAGTTGTAAATGTAGCTACACAGACTCAGATATTGTTTAAACCGATTTTCGGGTTATTATTCGGATCTTATGAAATTTATATAATTAGAGAGAATATCCGTTCCTACGCTTCCAGAGAGAATAATGCGAACGATGGTACAGGTTAAAAGTCGATTGAGAAACAAAAATTTGGTTGCTCGAGGGGTCGATTTTGGCATTTTTCGGCCGGGCCCGGTTTTATGAATTCTGACAAAAATGATAATTCAATATTCTTTTAACTATATAATCAAGAACTCACATTTTTGTATCATTAGTCCAAATTTGTATCGACTTAGCAGCGTCCATAATTTTTTTTCTTTTTCATTCACGCAATATGAACAGTGATCGTTCCGCACGATCGGCTCGTAAAGTGAGCGACGTATTAAAAAAAACAAAAGATGAACGGGTGAAAAAAAACCAGGAACTGAACCACATAATCGTGTGGCTCGCTGGAGTGGTGGATCGCCTCGTTGGGAAACCGGTTGGAACTATGCTTCCGCGATTTCGTCCATTAAACCGGGTGCCTGGCCCGGCTCAACCTCTAGAGTCATCGTCCTTGCGCGCCAGGAGCTGCTGGCCGTTCGTCAGGTGCATAGCCGAACCTTTTTCCAACCGACACACGCAGGAATGAAACTTTTTACCGTATGCCAATATAAAAAGGTTCGGTCGGAGGATAAAAAATGCTGCGGACAAACATGAAGCACAACCCCAGCCACCCTCTATCATCAAGTCTCGACAGATCTGAAAAGAACATGAGGTGCTTTATTGCAAATGCGTCAGATGAATTGTTTACTGCAACCAAGTTGTTAACTACGTTCTAGAAAACTTCGTTGCGTTGACTTATTATAACTTGATTTGTCTACACTTTATAAAATGCCACTGATTCTGAAGCCTTAACTCTACTTCCATTTACATCATTTTCATATAAGATAAAAACAATTAACTAAATAATGTACAAGAGAATATTTTATGGTTTTGATTTCACATAGAATTTCAATCAAAGAATCAAGAAAAGTATCGGATTTGGAATAAAAAATAACCAATTATTTTTGTGTATATCATCAAGTTACCTGACGCATGAAAAAAATTTCATAAAATAAATCTCTTTGGGCTGCAGACTAAAAAAATTGTTGTGGTTGACGATGTTCAGACTGACATATATTGAACCAATAAAAAATGAGTAATTCAGTACAGCGACGACTGTTGCATTATGTAGTCATTCGAATGACAAAAAAATAATGCAACGGTTATAACAAATGTGGTTCAAGTAAAATATATATTTTTGTCGCAGGTCTACAAAAAAGCAGATTATCACACAGGCAGGCGGTGATCTTGATTTATTTGTGATTTCAGGAAATATTTTTCCGTGTGTTGGCCGCCACGAGACAACGATTTACGTTTATCTGCCTTGAAATGTATAATTATCGGCAATCCATTAACGAGAATCCAATGTACCGCGAGAAATAAAGATTTTCTTTTGCCACTCAAGGTCGCCACGCAGTATGAATAATAACGAGGATATCACGAGGAGATGGCCAGGTGAGAAACCAGCCATCAAACATATCACTACCTGATTTCCTAATCAAATTTCCAATCTTCACGTCCTACTTCATTCGATGCACGCCTTAAAATATTTTTTTATTTTTCAATGCCAAGATACTAAAAACGTGGTTTATGCCTATCCCTCTTTTAAAAAGTTCTTGAGCAACGGAAAGCATTATTAGCAAACTATTAGTGCTGTGATTGGTTGCCAGGAAAGTCTGCGATAAACAAGAGTTTGGTGTCAAATTTGAAAAATTTGATAAGAAGACAGGCGGGGCAGCAACCGTACCCTTTTAAAGCTTTATAAGAGTGCAGCAGCGCAAAATTGATTAACCTATTATAGGTGATATTTTGAAATAAAAATTTCCGACGTTTTGACGATTTTGGCGATTTTCGGTCCGGAGCCGTATCTACGATTTCTGACAGAAAAAAAATCGCCAAAGAAATATTTTTTTCAAAATCGATTAAAAAAGGTTAATAACCAGTGTTTTTAGGGGTACAATATACGACTTGAGAACGATGGTATAGGTTGCAAGTCGATATTTTGAAAAGAAAAAAAATTGGGGTCGATTTTGGCGATTTTCGGTCCGGAGCCGTATCTACGATTTCTGACAGAAAAAAAATCGCCAAAGAAATATTTTTTTCAAAATCGATTAAAAAAGGTTAATAACCAGTGTTTTTAGGGGTACAATATACGACTTGAGAACGATGGTATAGGTTACAAGTCGATATTTTGAAAAGAAAAAAAATTGGGGTCGATTTTGGCGATTTTCGGTCCGGAGCCGTATCTACGATTTCTAACAGAAAAAAAATCGCCAAAGAAATATTTTTTTCAAAATCGATTAAAAAAGGTTAATAACCAGTGTTTTTAGGGGTACAATATACGACTTGAGAACGATGGTATAGGTTGCAAGTCGATATTTTGAAAAAAATATTTCTGAGGTCAATTTTGGCGAAAAGTTTTTCAGGCACGCGCGCCAGCGCGTGTGATTAGCCTAGTGTTATAAAAAATCGTCAGGCCAACAATTGAATGTGTCATTTATCGAATTATCAAGTTAATGAATTACTAGGTAAGAATGTAATTTCGATAAATATCATTTAACGCATTTTCAGAGAAATCAAGTGTAAGGAATGAAACAGGATAAAAAAATTCGGCGAAAAGCGGCGTGTTCCTTTTTCCCCTTAGCCGGAGTCACGTACGAGCACGTGCGCGTTGCTTCTTATTTTTCGTACGAGCCTGCGGTGAGATAGGGACCCCGACTGATCCGGTACGTGAGTCCCCATTTCCGAAGCGATCGAAGGCATCGATCACTTCGAATTTGGCGGTGCCGGTGCTGCCGAAACAGTTGCACCGAGTTACCGGTTCGAAACAGGTGCAGACACGGGTTTTACGTTGGGGGACCTCCTTCGCGGGGATCCCTCGCCGATTCGCCTGGTCATTATGTGTGTGTATGGTTGCGAATCATGAACCCAAGCTTTTATTGCACCACACCCAATAAATATATTTCGAGCGGAAATACATCGAGCTGCAACATTATACCGATTTAGCGCAAGCGCACGTGCAAGCTGCCTCATTGTTAAAATTGTTCGCAACCTCAACATTTTTCTCCACCCCAGAATCAGCCTTACAATCACTCTTGTCGTCAAAGTAGTAAATAGGTTGAAAACAAAATGAGTAAAATCATGATTCTTAACCCACAAATGTTCTTCATCTCAAAATTGTTCACATCCTTGAAATCGAGAGACACGATAATTTCGAAACACGTTTGGTACAGGATTTACGTCAGGGCTAAGGCGTAATATTTGAATGTGAATATCGTGACTTCATGCTATTGGTTATCCCCTACCAATCGGTAGGTTCCTCAATTTTCATTAGAAAAATGATTCAGCGGGGCTTCAATCAGTTTTCGTGGACGTCACCATTGCTCTTGACCATGAAATTAATCATTGCTTAGAAGAATATCAGATCTAATACGTATGAAAACCCCTAAACTTCGAGGTGTCGCAGGAATCGAAACGAAAATTTTCGCATAGCCGGCAGGAAGTGCAAAATTTGTGTCGATTGTTACCAAACGCAGTTCGGCGATTGGTCCGCAAGTCGTTGAGCTCGGCTCAGAGCTAAATCGCAACGGGCGTTCACGCCTCGAAAGACGAACTAATCGTCGCAGTCGTAAAGGAAAATATTTCCAAGCAGCGGGGAATTTCTGTGCCCGTCTGTTCTGTATACAGATGACTGTGGAGGCAGCATTAAGCCGCGACTGTTGAGAGCCTCAAAGTGAGATTCAGAGCTGCATTGATAATTAGAAGGCAGTAAAACGCACGCAACTGGAAATCATAGAGAATCGGATGAGGTCAGCGGACTTTCGTGCTTTCCTTGCCATACCGATCCACTAGAATTCCATGGGATAGAAACCTGCAAATAAAACAACAGCTACCAATAAATGAACTCTGCTACATAGTCGGCTCCAAATACAGTCGATCTTCGTTATAGAATTTTCTCGAACGAAGGAAGAAAGTCCCGTTTCGATCGATCCAAAAAAGTAACCTGGATTTTAGTTAAATGACAGCTAAGAGCGCAAAGCGCGCTTATTGGCAACTTACCTTGAAGTAACCTTAAGTTACGTCAACTCTAGTCTACCAATCAAAAATACCTTAAAAAGCCTAACTTCTTGTTTACTCACCAGCTTATTTAAAGCACTAGCTTGCAGAAATATTCCTAGCAAACCAACCCTTTGAAATAAACGTGTAGGAAAACTACTGCCACGAAGCTCTAATGACGGCCTCACCGGCAATAAAATTATCACACAAGCAAAGTATGTAAATAACATCCGTCGAACTGGAGAAAAGTGAAACTACAGCTAATCCGAAACTTTAGCTAACGGACGGTCTGCTAACGAGATACAAATTCCCTCTAATCCCCGCGTTTTCCTATACAATCTACCTCGTACAGTTTTACCCAGTTACAATGAGAGGCTACTTGAAAATCGGTGGAACTCATTATCAGCATTTGTTCGTTATGTAAAACGGATTTTGGGATCAAGTTGGTGTCGTCAATAGGTTCAATTTAAGGTGGAAGTCCCAGTCATCAGCCATCTACCACACAGAAAAAAAATCATTGATTTAATAAAACTTTCGCATACGGGCTGCCAAAAACAATTATTTCAAATTAACTCTAGTTACTGTTCTCACAATACGATTTAACATTGAAGCAATAAAATATTATTTTGTCTATTTTGGAGTTATCGTTTCAATGTCATATAACATTGTAGGAGCTAGAAGTGAAATTAACTAGACAAAACCTTTGTTTGGCAGGCCGCAAGCGAAGATTTTATTGAATTAATGATATTTTTTGTACCAATGAAAAATACCTTAAAATCCTAACTTCTTGTTAGGACTTCTTGGTACCAATCAAAAATACCTTGAAAAGCCTAACTTCTTGTTTACTCAGTAGCTTATTTAAAGCACTAGCTTGCAGAAATATTCCTAGCAAACCAACCCTTTGAAATAAACGTGTAGGAAAACTACTGCCACGAAGCTCTAATGACGGCCTCACCGGCAATAAAATTATCACACAAGCAAAGTATGTAAATAACATCCGTCGAACTGGAGAAAAGTGAAACTACAGCTAATCTGAAACTTTAGCTAACGTACGGTCTGCTAACGAGATACAAGTTCCCTCTAATCCCCGCGTTTTCCTATACAATCTACCTCGTACAGTTTTACCCAGTTACAATGAGAGGCCACTTCCAGCATGTGAGCGTTTTACAATGACGAGCGGTGTGGCGCGGAGGTTGGTTCGCCGGGTGAGTGAATGACAAAATCGATGTTAAGCCTCGTCTCGTCGTTATACCGCCGTGTCTATAGCTCGTGTATACAGTGGTTTGTGCTTTAAACCAATCGATAAACATTTACGAGGGAATCTTCCGCGTCGATATGATACAGAAACGACCATTGGGCAGCACAGCCACTCGCGTCGGAGGGGTGCGAAAGCGGAGAAGCCAGGGTGCAATTACTATCATTCAATTATTAAAGGCTCAGGCGGTCCCGCGAGATTGGCGTACCAGTCAATTGTCTTTCTTTCGCGCTCGACGCGATACTCGTGGAATTGGCGGATTCGGAGAAATCGTTGTAGGCCTGACAACGAGCCCGACGATAGTTTCGCGTAGACATTAATTTGTGAGAATGTTGCGGGAACAAATATCAATCGGTTGTTAAGCACCGCAACTTCAACGCGGTTTCGACATGAGAAAATCATTTGTTACTTGGGAATCGGAAGGTAGGAAAATCGTTTTGAAATTGAAACGTTTAAAAATTTTAATTAACGTTTTCATATTCTGATTGAGACTGATACAAACGAATCAAGTGAACGAAATTCCGAATAAAAAATAATCGGTTCAAATATAATACAATAATATAATAAATCGGTTTCAACCTGATTTTTGCCTGTCTCATTGGTTCCAATCTGACTTTATAACCAGGATAATTATTAAAAACCGTGATTTTTTATGTTTAGAAACCGTTTTCATGGCTTCGCCTACCGCGATTTCCACGACAGCAGGAACAAAGAATTCTTTTTCGCAGTCGTCGTGCACGTCGCGTTCGTACGTCTCGCCGACCGCCAGGTTTCCCTCGGCACCGCTGATTTACCGGCGCTCGAGGTTTTCCCCGGAGAATCATCGAGAACATCAGCCACATATGGCTCGCTCGAAGCGATATACAACCCCTTTTTCCAACATCATGAATTCATGATCTCGCGACGGACTCGGGACACACGACAGTGACAGGTCACGTTGCTCCCGTGCAGCTCGCGGTTGAAATATTATCTTATACACTGTGCGACGTTCAATGTAGTATGACGGTTCTTTCACGAACTATCATTATTCGAAGGGAGAGGCAACCCTTTGTCCCTGCGTATTTTTCGCTCTACACAATAAGTAATAAGTATCGTATACGCGGTACCACGACATTTTTTTTTTTTTTCGCTCAAAAATGCACCCAGAATGCGCGTGGGACATGCCGCGCGAATGTCTCTCTCGGTGGCTCCTGATGTCTGCAATCTGTGGCAACACTGACTTTATTCGCGATATCGCTCTGGATTTGTGGCAACGTAAAACAAATTTTAGCGAAGTAACAACTTTCTCACTGGCAATTTTAACCCACCAAACCAGTATTCACCTGATAATACCGAAGGACCCTTTTAATGAGCATTTAGTACTCTGTCTGAGTTTCCATTTTTCAGGCTTAAGATGACTAAAACAGCGCACTAAAGGGTCCATTTGTGAGCATTTAGTACTAAAGTCCACTATAACTGGGTTTCCATTTTTAGGCTTATGATGTCCAAAAAAGCATTCGTTGTTGGGTCCTAATCTTAGTATTACGCCTGCAAAAGTTAGACCGCCCATTCAAAAGCGTACTTTTCGATTCCTACATGAGATCTACACCTTGACGTCCATCCGGTGTTATCAGGGATTTATAATTGAATGACAATCTTATCCTGTAAAAGGTCTGTAAAAATCAGACTCAGACCACCCATTCAATGCGTATTTCTAAAATCGTATATGAAAACTAAACACATATTTTTCTTTAATGGTTTTGCGGATCATTCAACGTAAAGTTGTGCCGAAGCAGCGTCAATGCAGCAATCAGTTTATCGAGGAAAATAAATAAAAATAAACACAACCGGTGTTTACCACCGCGAGCAGTTAACCCAGTATGCGAAAAACGAAGCCCGCGAAACCTGACGCAAGGTCATTAAACGTTTCGTGGACGATGCTTCGGGCTCGCGAGCTAACGGGAAATACCACTGGTGCCCTCGTGGCGGTTCTCGGATGCCCTTAAGGTCGCGGCCTTGAGACTTTCGGTGGCATCCTCCGTCAGGACCCATAAGTATTATAGTTATGCTATACCGAAACCAGTTTCGGCTGACGATGACGTGCGTACGTTCGGCCTCACTCGATCGTTTCCTGGGACTCGATGGGGCGGGGATGGGGGGCGACTCCTGGTTTACAAACGCATTTCACGAAATCCGCGCCCTTAGCATCAGGTGGGGTACAGTGGAGAACGTTTTATCGTAAAATTCGCCTCCCCGATAATAAATTATGTAACTTGATTGATTTTCTTCTGGTCGTCAGTATGATTTCCGTGTGGATTTTGGCATTTTTCAAGGTCAACTGGAAACCTCTAAATGGTTCATCAAAGAAGGTTTAATTTGACACTCGGGACATTGATAAACCTTTTGCCAATAATTTGATGTAACTTGATTAAATTGCGTCTGGTCGTCAGGTTGATTTCTGCCTGGAATTTGTTATTTTTCAGGGTCAACTGAAAACATCGAAATGGTTAATCAAAGAAGGTTAAAATTGACACTCGGGACATTGATAAACCTTTTGCCAATAATTTGATGTAACTTGATTAAATTGCGTCTGGTCGTCAGGTTGATTTCTGTCTGGGTTTTGTTATTTTTCAGGGTCAACTGAAAACATCGAAACGGTTAATCAAAGAAGGTTAAAATTGACACTCGGGACATTGATAAACCTTTTGCGAATAATTTGCTATGCATAATTTAATTTAATTTCTGAAATTAAAGAATCGTTTTTGTTTCTTCGTTTCATTCAGAATTCATCAAAAAGTCATTGATATGATATGATAACGGAAGGTCCAGATCAACCTTTTGGAATCTGGTGGTTCGTCAAGCCGACCAATTCTCCCAGACCGTTGCTACAAATTGTAACTTCAATGGGCAGAAAGAGGAGCTCGATGCCCAAACAGCTGGAGAAACGTTGTCAGCTTTACAAATCGTTGCAGCAAATGTTTGCGGTCGCAGGTTTCACCGTCTCGGCATGTAGAGGTATCGTCGCGGAGTTGTCACCGCATTCTGGAGTACAGGCTGCGCGTTTCGTTTCTTTTTTATCCCAGCTGGTGACGCATCGGCGTGGAGCTCTTGAAAAGTTCTAGCGTGCATAACCCATTGTTTGCTCCTGAAACGCTCGAATCGGAAGGGCTATTATTTATTCGATGCCCTGATGTTACGACGTACGAACCGCTTAACGTCACGCGCATATCGCTCGCCGATGTCGGCGTATCAAGACGGCAGATGGTTTTTTTTTGTGCCCGTAAGTGACGTTATTTTTGCCAAGAAGAACATTTGGAAATTCTTCATAATTAAGGTTAAAATTGAAGATCATAAAAAAATAGATTCGGGGGTGTTTGGTAGTGAATTTCACAATTTCTCCCCAGAATTTTTCGGATGACCTCTTGAGGACATCTTTTTCCATTTCAGAAACGTTCCAAAAGTTCCGTAACGTTTTTGAAGGGTACCAGTGAAAAGGGTGAAAAAGGTGTCAACGTCTCGACATTCTTCAAGTCCGATCAAGACTCTCTGGTCGCACCCCCACGGAAAAGAAACATACACGAAAATACATCTGACATATAGAACTTTTCAGACGATAATACAATAAAAATACATTTTGAATATATTCTAGATATATCTTAGATATATTTTTCGCCCGCGTATATTTCGTATATATCCTAAGATATATCCGACATATAGAAGTTTTCGGACAAAATATATCTTTTATATATTTTGCATATACTTTATTTCCATATGGGCATTGATTCCTTCAGGATGATCGTTTGACCCTGACAACACCAAAGGGTCCATTTGTGAGCATTTAGTACACTAAAGTCCACTAACTGGGTTTCCATTTTTAGGCTTACGATGTCCAAAAAAGCATTCGTTGTTGGGTCCTAATCTTAGTATTACGCCTGCAAAAGTTAGACCGCCCATTCAAAAGCGTATTTTTTTATTCCTACATGAGACCTACACCTTGACGTCCATCCGGTGTTATCAGGGTGACTGCTGTCAATATATGCGCTCTGCATCCACTGTCCATCGATTTCTACACTCTGAATATTCGTCGAAGTCCGTCGGACGCTTCGGCAAATTTGCTTTCAATTTTCCGTTACTCGCAAGACGCAGTAAGACGTTTGGCGCAGGAAGTATAGGACATGTATGTGTATATAGCAGATCGAAGGGACGTGTAGAGTCGGCCCGCGACCATCGCCCTCCAAACCTACAGGTGCTACTTTATCCAGCCCAAGCATCAAACGGCTATTCTCGCGCGTGCTTAATACCGAGGGCCCGGATTTTTGCATACGGCGAACACTGGGCACCGCGGATTGGAGCGAATAATTTATTCGCCGCGCCGCCGGTCCGAGAGAGGTTCTTGCCCTTCCTTAAAAATCAAACGAAACATCCCGCCTTATTTAGTACAGCAGCGTTTGACGCCGTTGACTGTAAATACGTTCAAACATATGTCATACGTTCAGACAACTAAACTGCCTGTAATATCATTATTATATACAGAATAAAATATTACCACAATAAGTGTCATTCGAAGCAGAAAAAACAAATAAACATTTTTGGGCCTTATATATATTAATAAATTTATCCGCTGAAAAAAGCCGAAATAAAATATTACTGTAACAGTTTTGGTTTGTATGAGAAAAAAACAAACAAAAAAGTTGGTTCCGTTACTTTAACAAATCTCAGAGATAATTCAAGATGTAATTCGAGACAACTAAACTGCTTATAATATCATTATTATATCCAGAATAAAATACTATCACAATAAGTCTCATTCGAAGCAGAAAAAACAAATAAACATTTTTAGGCCTAATATATTTCAGTAAATGTATGCGCTGAAAAAAGACGAAATACAATATGACTGCAACAGTTTTGGTTTGAATGAGAAAAAAAAACAAAAAAAGTTGATTCCGTTACTTTGATAAATCTCAGATATAATTCGAGATGTAATTTTAAAGCGACCGGTAAGATAATAAAAAATAATAAAACATGGAGATAATAAGAGCGGCAGTAGCGACTCGTCAAAGAAACGTCGTCCGGGTACCGAATACATTTTTTATAATCTTTGGCGTCGAGATGATATTCGCTAAAACGAATAAACGTGGCAAAGAGCGCCGAAACGATCGTTCGACTCGATCGCCGGAAGCCAGTGCGGCTTGTCGTCATTTCGCCGGTTTTGCAGTGGGAAAAGAGGAGCCCGCCCCCTGAAAGCCACCACGTGGTTTTCACACGAAGCATCGATCGATTATAAGGATTACAGTCTACCGGGAAGCGACAGAGGCGCAAGCGGTGGTCGCGGTCAGTCGTTCACGGTGCGTAATAAACGCGGCACGGTGGCATTGATTTTCAATCGGTTCTTCTCCGAAGCCGCGTAAATTGGCAACTGCGCGGCGCTCCCGGTGGTATTTTGCTCGATGGGCCGACGGTAAAGGAGGAAAAATCTCGTGAACGGAGAAAACGCCGCGATAAACGCGGAAACACCGGAGGGAATCGATCAACTTAGGTCTTTTTCGAAAGTTGAAATCACCAGTGGCGATATGGAAAACGACGGACAATCTTGAAAATCGTTGGAGCCCATTATCAGCATTTTGTTCGTTATGTGAAACGGATTTGGGATCAAGTTCGTTGGTGTCGCCAATAGGTTCAATTTAAGGTGGAAGTCCCAGTCATCAGCTATCTACCACACGGAAAAAAAATATCATTGATTTAATCAAACTTTCGCTTGCGGGCTGCCAAAAACAATGATTTTAAATTAACTCTATTTAATTAACTCTTATTAATTAATTAATTAATTCTCACAATCCGATTTAACCTTGGGGCAATAAAATATTATTTTATCTATTTTAGAATTATCGTTTTAATGTTATATAAAATTGTAGAAACTAGAAGCGAAATTAACTAGACAACACTTTTTTTGGCAGGCCGCAAGAGAAGATTTTATTGAATTACTGATATTTTTTCCCTGTGCAATGATCAATTGAATTGTCTCACTATGGATTTTGTTGCATTTAGTATTTACAACTACTGGTAAGCCGATTAGTATCAACTACCTACTTTCGTGTCAAATTTGACGAAAAAAAACAGACGCTGCGACTGACTATTGACCTTTCGACTCGATACAAGGGGTAACACATAGGCAGCCAAAAGCAGAACGTTTATCACGACCAGCCTATCAGGAAACCTCCTTGCGTCGGGGATCCAAACCGGCTAAGCGTATTTGGTGAACGATAAGCTACCGTTCCCACCGCGCCAACGGAGACAGGTGTAATTTTTAGGGTCTCCCCGTCCTCGAAAGCCCATTTTCCCCGCCGAGACCGGTACTTTACTAAATCACTGCAGCCCTTTTCGTCGAAACGGGCATGCAGAACAAATTTACCGATGTGTTCAAAACTGGTTAGCAAACACCAGGCAGGAGCTGCGGAGCCATCGCCCCGGGGCAGGTGTACAGATTTTAAAGGTCCCAAAAACTCGCGCAGGGTCTTAGGGACGCCCTTAAATGATTAAAGGACCTAAAGCTCGAACGCGCCGCGCGCTACCTTCCTCTCGTATTTTCAAGAAAAAAAAAATATCATCTCGCCCTACGCGAGTCACAAAGATCAAAGAAAATAGGAATTTCAGGAAAACGCACCGGTTAATAAGCGCGCGCCGTTCGCGCGGCTCATCGGTTAGCACAGTCAAGCGCTGAGGTGGGTAATGAAGGTAATAAATGACGGCTCCACGCGGCAGGTAGACGAGAAAGGACGGCAGGTGAGGCGAGCGCGTGCCGTGATAAGGCGGATCTTCTAGAAGAGCTACAAGTGAAAAAGAGAGGAGCAAAAGTGCGGCGAGAAAAAGGAGATGGTAATAAAAGTACAGCCTGGTCGATTCGCATGTGTGGATGTAACGGTCTACCGTAAACGTCTCGTTAAGTACTTTGCGTCAAGGCTACCCGGCGTTACGGCAAATTCTCCGACAATGTTGCTGAAATGAAGCATATAACCGCAGGAGCAGTCGTCGTCGTTGAACGACTTGTGGAAATATGCTTGAAAGAGTTTAAAAAAAAAAATTTCGCAGCTTTGAAATTTTGTAAATTTTGCAACAAGCTCCAACAATGTTGCTTAGATGAAGCATATAACAGAAGGGGATAGTCGACATCATTGGACCAGTTGTGGAAAAATGCTTGAAAATTGTGAAATACTTTCCAAAAAAGATTACCTTAACTTCGATTTTTTATCTATTTTACAGCAAACTCCTACAATGTTGCCTAAACAAAGCATATAACAGCAGGAGACAGCCGACATCATTGGACCACTTATGGCAAAATGTTTGATAGTGTTTCCAAAATAGTTTGTCTTAACTTTGAAATTTTTGAAATTGTATAACAAGCTCCAACAATGTTGCTTAGATGAAGCATATAACAGAAGGGGACAGTCGTTGTCGTTGGACGACTTGTGAAAACATGCTTGAAAGAGTTTCCAATCAAATTTGTCGCAGCTTTGAAATTTTTTAAATTTTACAACAAGCTCCAACAATGTTGCTTAGATGAAGCATGGAATAGAAGGGGATAGTCGACATCATTGGACCAGTTGTGGAAAAATGCTTGAAAGTGTTTCCAAAAAAGTTTGCCTTAACTTCGAAATTTTTTAAATTTTACAGCAAACTCCTACAATGTTGCCTAAACAAAGCATATAACAGCAGGGAACAGTCGACATCACTGGACCACTTATGGAAAAATGTTTGAGTGTTTCCAAAAAAGTTTGTCACAACTTTGAAATGTTTGAAATTCGACACCAAGCTCCAACAATGTTGCTTAGATGAAGCATATAACCAAAGGGAACAGTCGACATCATGACCACTTATGGAAAAATGCTAGAAAGTGCTTTTAAAAAGTTTGTCTTAACCCTAGAACTCAACACTTATTTCCACAATGTACGCAAGTTGCGGATCGTCTGGGGTCCCGCCGAACCCCACTCATGAGTACTAGGGTTAACTTTGAAATTTTTGAAATGTTACGCCAGAATCCAACAATGTCGATTAAATGAAGCACATAACAGCCGGGGACAGTCGACATCATTGAACCACTTATGGAAAAATGCTTGAAAGTAGTTCTAAAAAAAGTTTGTCCTAACTTTAAAATTGAGGTTCATCGCGATGGGTTTCTTCATCATTGACAAAGAAACCCATCGCGGTCATCAATGGACCGACATAACAAATGAACCAGCCAGGTGCCAAAAATCGTCCACCCAATTCCGCGCACAAAGAACCAAAAATTTGTCAGAGTTTTTTTTATCGACTTTCGCGTTTTTCAGCTAGATTTCTCATCGTTGGGAAGAATAAAAAAGCGTATAACGGCTTCTTGTCGCGTAATTACGTGTTTTCACGAATTCTCCACACTCACGATTTCTGAAATGAATGGGGTTCGCGTGATTCGCGCGTTTAACGGTCGGTGGACCGGCGCATGTATCGCACATTGTATATGTACTGCTGGGGCACATGAAAATCGAGTATCGCCTGCATTTCTCACTAGCGCGTGTACGAAAAAAACGTATGTTGCATTCGCGCGCGCTCGCGATAATTTACGGATACGAATTAACAGTAAATACGTGAATGTATATTTTGTAAACGGCCGTGCGGTGTTCGAACATGCATTTTACCGAATTTCTTGCAGAGAAAGTTCCGGCGCACTTTTGTGAATCATTAATTGCAGCTGTCAGTGTCACTTTATTGTATCGCGGAACAAAATGTTAATAAGGGAGAGTCGAAATCATTGGACCGGTTGCAGCGATGAGCGACTTCCGTCACTCAGCAGTGCGACGATGGATCGTGGTGGAGTGGGTTTGAATTTATTTGCGACTTCAAAATGTAGACAGGATTCAAAATTTCATTCCTGTTTCACCCGATCTTTTTTATATAGATACTGATTTTTTTGAAGAGGGAAAAAGGCTTCGTGTAATTCACTTTTTTCTTTTAACAATAATTGTGTTCACTATTTGCGCTGATATTACGATTCAATATTATCGTTTTTTTATTCACATTTATAAAAATACAAATTATTGTACTTTCCATAAGAGCTATTCGCAATTTATTTAGAATTTTGCAAAATATTTTTGGTTGGTGAAAACTTCATACGTACTTCAACTAGACTCTGCTGAGTAACCAGCGGACAGTTTTGACATTGCACTAGATTTTGCATTTCATATTTTCGTCCATTCGTCGATGCTACAGAAAAATGTTGAAACTAAGTTTTGCTGTTCCCTCCCTGAATTTCCATGTGAATATTTTTTCTGGTAATGGAATTCACGGATGCTGTTTCGTAAAAACGACGACGCTAACTCTCCGAGGCTTTTGTGGGACACGACAATGAGCGAGGATAAAGAGCAAGAGCAGGTCTCGAGGGTTTCACACGGCGGATTCCGAACCGAGGATAATCCTCGACTTTGCTTTCAAGCGATGTCGGATTTATAGGGCGCGACCTGACTCTTCTAAGGACTCCTTTTGCGCCCCTACATCGCGCGGGTCCAGAGGTAGCGGGGGAGAAAAGATTTTTCTTGCTCCCAACAAGCAGGGGTGGACAGGTTAGAAAGTTAAGATGAGATCGAAGGAAGCCGGTTAAATTTGTGTCAGACTACACCTGTCCTGTCGGGCGAGAATTAAAAGGCTACCGATGTGGCTCTACCTGCCTGCTCGAACCATTTTCGTGAAGATCTGAAAAAAGAAACGTCTCAAAAAGAGCGTCAGTGTCAATCAAAGAAGTAACACGAACAAATTCTGCTGTTCGAGGCAAAGTTTAAAAAAAATGCACAGATGGCGATCCTAAAATGGCGAACGTGAGTTTCTACTTTCGCCGCAATCAGAAGAAAATGTATGTAAACACGTTATAATAAAAGATGCCAATAAACCATCGAATTGCAGTCGAATCAGGATGACTCGAGGTAACATTTGAAAATATTTAGATCGAAGCGAGTAACACTTAGATCCAAAAGTATCATGAGACAAGTAAATCTGTAAACATTTTAACATTTTAACATTTTAACATTTTAATATTTTAACATTTTAACATTTTTACATTTTTACATTTAACATTTTAACATTTAACATTTTCACATTTTAACATTTTAATCTATAAACATTTTTGCATTTTTAGCAACTACCAAACTATGCAATTTATCGCAGTAGTAATTAAAAAAATAACAAAGAATACATTTTTCTCTTGCAGTAAAATGTAAATTTGAAAAAAATGAAAGAAATGCCATTTAGCTTCGAAAGTTTCCATTTTCAAATTCACTATTATCCAAAAGGGAGCGAAGAATTTTTGTTAAGAAAGGACATAAATTGCGGTTAAAATATTTGGGTCCCGAGTTGAAGAGACATAAATTACCGAGTTTTGGGGGCCCAGGGGGTTCTCACGAGGGTAACCGAGATGGAAAGTGGCTGTGCGGTGCAGGGGTCTCGGTGTAAAATATTATGACAGGCGTGGACACCTCGAGCATTGTCCCGCTACCATCTCTTGCGAACTACCGAAACGCTTGTTATTGTTATTGTCAGAGCGACGGAGTATTATGCTCTCTTTATTTTGTCCGAAGCTATTCTCGAGTTTTCGGTTCTTGTGTCGGGGCCCGGCCGAGAATTACAATATTTGATCAGTCCACTTGTTGCCGGTCAACCGCCGAGTCCTTTTCTCGAAAGCGCTTTTTAATATACCCCCAAAACCTCGTGAATAAATCGACACTTTGTCCGCAGCGCCGAATACCGGATCATTGATTTCGAAATATTTTCTTTGTTGCGCCAAATGAAACGAAAGTCGCGGCACATGCTTGGTTTGAATAATAAATACGAAATTTATATGGAAAATAGACAACAATAATCGTGACGCGGATATCTAAGCTATTAACATTTTTTAATAATTCATTTAATGATAACAAATCGACTTAAGGCATAAAATAAATTTAATTAACTTTTTTAAATAATTCATTTCATGATAACACATTGACTTAAGGCACATAATAAATTTAACGAAAACGAAAAGAAAAAAAAGTCCGGACTTTAGTAATCGAAATCAATTCTTCTGCGAAAACACATTAATATGTCTATTTTTATTGTGCAGATATTTATATCCCTTTTCGTTTCTTACCCTACAATTTAACATTTAGCTTATTGCAGGAGGGTGCCAACAAATGTTAACAAACTTCCGCTTACATATGGATGTACGAAAAATGAAAACCAATTAGGAAGTAATTCGAAAAAGTAAAAGTCATTTTAACCTTATATTTTTGTTTTTTTAATTTTCTTTCTAAAAGTAATAATTTTTGTTTTTTTTTAAGACGAGCTAATAACAACGTGCCAGGGGGGTTGCCGAGACCGATGCTCGCGAGTATCGAAAGCCATCGCGGACCTAACGGAGAATCCGTGGACGAAGCTACGTTGCCGTTGCCGCTGTTGCGTGTAGACTGTGACACGCGAACGCCTGGCGCTTGGGTTCCGCGCAGCTGCCCCTTGAAATTTCAGAGAGTTCGATGCCACACGCTCCGCGCGCGCACTCGCGAATAACGTAGCGCGATATCGAGCACCGGCTGAATTTCGGGGCCCTCCCGTATTCGCGCAAGACGTATGGCCAAGATTTCCGTCCTGGTCCAGAAAGATCGCCGAGAGATATTCGCCGCTCGCCGTTCTCATTTATTTTAATAGATTAATTAATCTTTTTTTTCGGGTATATAATATCATGCTGTCTTAATTAAACCGCGTCTCAAGCTATGAAATGCATATGCAAAACGTCAAACGAACACATTTTTTTTTCTTTTCAAAAGTGTAACGCTGTAAAATTCCACTCCTCACGGTTTCCCGGCGGGTCGACGACCATCGTCGTCCTGAAAAAAAGATGAACTACAGGAATGAGGAAGCTGCGTTCAAAGTTCGAACTCCCAATTTTTTGTACCATTCTTGTTACGCTAGTAGCAAAATGAAACACCGGTGTTTGCTTAAAATCATCACCGTCCTCGTCCCTCTATTCCGGGCAGTTAACATTTGTCGAAATGCTACTTTAAGCCTTTTTTGCAACATGCTACTTTAACAAAATACTACTTCAATAAAATCATCCACATAAAAATTACCACATCAATAAAATCATCCACATAAAAATTACCACTTGAAAAAAATCATCCACATAAAAATTACCGCATCAATAAAATCATCCACATAAAAATTACCACTTGAAAAAAATGATCCACGTAACAATTACCACTTGAAAAAAATCATGCATATAAAAATTACCACTTGAAAAAAATGATCCACATAACAATTACCACTTGAAAAAAATTATCCATATAAAAATTACCACATCAATAAAATCATCCACATAAAAATTACCACTTGAAAAAAATCATCCGCATAAAAAATACCACTTCAATAAAATCATCCACATAAAAATTATCACATCAATAAAATCATCCACATAAAAATTACCACTTGAAAAAAATCATCCACGCAAAAATTACCACTTCAATAAAATCATCCCCTTACCCAATATTTTCAAGCAAAATTAATCATACATGACTTTAAATTGGTAGTCACAATCGGAAGATCAGAGCTACATACGGTTCTCGTGCCGAGCTTTGCGCGAGGTCTCGCGATAGCAACAAAGTCTCCGGAGATGAGAGGATTCGTTTAATAATAGATAAAGGGCACGTGGGCGTTCCCCGGGTCCGTGGATATCGATTACGGCGACGTAGCCGACGAAGGAGTATTAATTACCCGGGAGCGTCCGACGCGTGGCTCACGTCGGGCGTCTCACTCGTTTCGACTTCGCCAGCCCGTGGCCGACGTCTGTGCCCGTCTCGAAATAAGGCCGGGGGTACATAATGCCGGGCCCCAAAACGGAGGGAATTGATGGGCAGGCTGACGCTGTAGTGGCGCACGTTCCCTCTCGAGGATCCGCGCGCCAGTTGACTCTCGAGATGACGATGCTCCCTCTCGGCTTGGACGCCCGCATAACCTTCTGGCCATACAATGTAGCATGTAATACCCACGAGGGTGCGTCGAAAAACTTATATTTTTATATTCCCTCCAGGAGTCTGCACTTCACTTGCTGACCTAAAAAAAAACGTCCTCGCTCAGCCCGAGCCGCGCGTTAGCCAAATTCGTAGAGATCTCGCACAAAGAGGTCTCGTGATTTCCATATGTTGAAGGCGCTCCGAGCGTGCAGGTTTTTTGTGGCTCCCCGAGATCCGTAATATAAGCCATATCAAGATACCGCTGAGTAATAATTTTACTTCTCTTTACTTTGTTTTCAGGGTACAATAAAAGGAGTAAGAGGATCGAGAATTACTGTAATTGCGGTGGATCAATTTACTTCGAATTTAGAGAGGATGATCGCGGATGTGGACTCACGATTTGTAAGTTCGAAATAAGAGGTTCGATGTGACGAAACAAAATGCGAAAATGCTGCTTGACTCAGATTAAATTTCTCGGTTATCTTTTTTCTGATATTCGATGTACATTTATGTGATTTTCGATGAGATTTTCGAGTTGACGAATATCCTAAGGACGTTGTAATTGTGGTGGATCGATTTACTTCGAATTTAGCGAAGATGATCGCGGATCCGGACTCACGATTTGTAAGTTCGAAGTAGGAGGTTCGATGTGGCGAACCAAAATGCGAAAATGCTGCTTGACTCGGATTAAATTTCTCGGATATCTTTTTTCTGATATTCGATGTATGTTTATGTGATTTTCGATGAGATTTTCGAGTTGACGAATATCCTAAGGACGTTGTAATTGTGGTGAATCGATTTACTTCGAATTTAGCGAAGATGATTGCGGATGTGGACTCACGATTTGTAAGTTCGAAATAGGAGGTTCGATGTGACGAACCAAAATGCGAAAATGCTGTTTGACTCAGATTAAATTTCTCGGATATCTTTTTTCTGATATTCGATGTACATTTATGTGATTTTCGATGAGATTTTCGAGTTGACGAATATTCTAAGGACGTTGTAATTGTGGTGAATCGATTTACTTCGAATTTAGCGAGGATGATCGCGGATCCGGACTCACGATTTGTAAGTTCGAAATAGGAGGTTCGATGTGACGAACCAAAATGCGAAAATGCTGCTTGACTCAGATTAAATTTCTCGGATATCTTTTTTCTGATATTCGATGTACATTTATGTGATTTTCGATGAGATTTTTAAGTTGACGAATATCCTAAGGACGTTGTAATTGTGGTGGATCGATTTACTTCGAATTTAGCGAAGATGATCGCGGATTCGGACTCACAATTTATAAGTTCGAAATAAGAGGTTCGATGTGACGAACCAAAATGCGAAAATGCTGCTTGACTCAGATTCAATTTCTCGGATATATTTTTTCTGATATTCGATGTACATTTATGTGATTTTCGATGAGATTTTCGAGTTGACGAATATCCTAAGGACGTTGTAATTGTGGTGAATCGATTTACTTCGAATCTAGCGAGGATGATCGCGGATCCGGACTCACGATTTGTAAGTTCGAAGTAGGAGGTTCGATGTGACGAACCAAAATGCGAAAATGCTGCTTGATTCAGATTAAATTTCTCGGATATTTTTTTCTGATATTCGATGTACATTTATGTGAATTTCGATGAGATTTTCGAGTTGACGAATATCCTAAGGACGTTGTAATTGTGGTGGATCGATTTACTTCGAATTTAGCGAAGATGATCGCGGATCTGGACTCACGATTTGTAAGTTCGAAACAGGAAGTTCGATGTGACGAACCAAAATGCGAAAATGCTGCTTGACTCAGATTAAATTTCTCGGATATTTTTTTTCTGATATTCGATGTACATTTATGTGATTTTCGATGAGATTTTGGAGTTGACGAATATCCTAAGGACGTTGTAATTGTGGTGGATCGATTTACTTCGAATTTAGCGAAGATGATCGCGGATCCGGACTGACGATTTGTAAGTTCGAAATCGCAGATTCGATATGACGAACCAAAATGTGAAACTGGTGCTTGACTCAGATTAAATTTCTCGGATTTTTTTTTTTTATATTCGATGTACATTTATGTGATTTTCGATGAGATTTTCGAGTTGACGAATATCCTAAGGACATTGTCACGAAAAGTGGCAGCGGTACAGCGAGTACTGAGAATTGCTTCTTCGAAGCGAAAATCAATTGGGTCATCGGAGGATCGTGATGCCTCGATGTAACCTCGTATTTCGCATATACGTGGTCAGATACCATCACTTTGACTACTTCTGTTACCTGGTCATACACACTGGTACAGTCGAACGTAAACGCGGCGTCGTGTCCGTCGCACACGTACACGTGGCACCACACTATAAAGCCGTAAAGATAAGTGGCCCGGCGGGCTCGTATACGAGCACGTAACACGACACTCAGAGTAAATAAAGTGCTCGACGATAATCCTACCCCCAGGGGGAAGAGACCCCGAGCATCCGTTTGCGTTGAATAAAATAAAATAGGAATAATAAAAAATAAAATAAATGCTTTCGCTCGCCCTTTCGACCGACTCTCAATAAATTTACGTAAACGGCGCGGCTACCCGACATTACTTTACGGAGGTCGTATAATCGAAAATACCCGCGTTTTGTGACGAAAAACAATGATTAGTGATTCTATTCATTTTCAAGATATTGAAAATAAAAAATAACTTTTTTACACAAAAAGAGTTTACGTTGTTCTTTTTATTTTATTTTTTTTACGTTTTCGCACTCGCAGCCTGAAATAAAACATTTTTCCTGTACAATCGTGTGTGAAATTTGTACAACTCGGTATAGGAAAACGAAATTAATGTGCATCGTAAATTTAATACACATTTTACAGCGACGGAAAATTCAGAAACGATTGTGTCGTAATATTAACGAACTGTCGGTATTTTTCAATACCGTTGTTATGAAAATTCAATATAAATGTTTATAAAATTTAATACGCAGTTTATGCATATGGTACTTCCAATACAAGTATATTAATTTTAAAAAACATTTTTTACAGTGCGTTAATTATTACGAATTAAAATAAAGCGGTGATAAAATTCTTGCAATTGACAAATATTAATTTTTTTTCGTACGAAGAGAATCGTCTCCATCGTTTGTTTTTATTAGATACACTTTTTTCGACTTCGATTGCGGCTGGGAATATAAGGGAACCAAAAATAAAACTGTCCGCGGGTTAATTTATCGTGTAAGGAAAAGAACCGTCCCGTGTGAGCAGATCAAATCTTGATGGTGGTGTATTCGGTGACTGTACTCGTCTTGACGTGAATTGTGACTAACATGTTGGGGGCGACTTATTTATGGCTGTGTAGAGCCATCGCGGTGCCGGGAGACGAGTATCTTTGATCTGTTTAAACACAGGAATCGCCCTATGTCCTCAGCTGAAACCAGGCGTATATCAAAAACCGTCGTTCTTCCAGTACCACGCGAGTGGGGGAGTTATTAATGAACGTTAAATGTTAATAACTGAGCGTCAAGATACTCCAGCTCGGGCAACAGTTGATTCCAGAGTGGAGGTCTGCCATTTTTTTTACGTCGAAGAATCGTATTAAAAAAAAGTTATAGCATCGTGGGTCATTTTTAACGTCATGACAATCTTTTTTAGTTCACGAAAGCAAAGGTAACAGATAAATACAAATAAAGTGTTGCAAAATGTTTTACAAGAGCTTCACATGAAAACAGCGCTTTAAAAATTGCGCTAGAAACAACCTCGATGTCCGACAACCCGATTGTCTTCCTCGCCTCGACACGTAAGATCGCAACAAATTTTCATTGACTCTCGGGAACCCATTCAGGTGCTCAAAGAGGGGCACCAAACGACACTGGATAATCTGGTGCCCCCGGGACTTGAATATCCAAAGGTCGTGGATCATTTTTAATGTCATGACAATCTTTTTTAGTGCACGAAAGCAGAGGTAACAGATAAGTACAAATAAAAAAATGTTGCAAAATATTTTACAAGAGCTTCACATAAAAACTGCGCTTTAAAAATTGCGATAGAAACAACCTCGACGTCTGACAACCCGATTGTCTTCCTCGCTTCGACACGTAAGATCGCAACAAATTTTCATTGACCCTCGGGAACCCTTTCAGGTGCTCAAAGAGGGGCACCAAACGACACTGGATAGTCTGGTGCCCCCGGGACTTGAATATCCAAAGGTCGTGGATTATTTTTAATGTCATGACAATCTTTTTTAGCGCACGAAAGCAGAGGTAACAGATAAACACAAATAAAAAATGTTGCAAAATATTTTACAAGAGCTTCACATGAAAACTGCGCTTTAAAAATTGTGCTAGAAACAACCTCGACGTCTGACAACCCGATTGTCTTCCTCGCCTCGACACGTAAGATCGCAACAAATTTTCATTGACCCTTGGGAACCCTTTCAGGTGCTCAAAGAGGGGCACCAAACGACACTGGCTAGTCTGGTGCCCCCGGGACTTGAATATCCAAAGGTCGTGGATCATTTTTAATGTCATGACAATATTTTTTAGCGGACAAAAGCAGAGGTAACAGATAAATAAAAATAAAAAATGTTGCAAAATATTTTATAAGAGCTTCACATGAAAACTGCGCTTTAAAAATGGTGCTAGAAACAATCTCGACGTCTGACAACCCGATTGTCTTCCTCGCCTCGACACGTAAGGTCGCAACAAATTTTCATTGACCCTCGGGAACCCATTCAGGTGCTCAAAGAGGGGCACCAAACGACACTGGATAGTCTGGTGCCCCCGGGACTTGAGTATCCAAAGGTCGTGGATCATTTTTTATTTCATGACAATCTTTTTTAGCGCACGAAAGCAGAGGTAACAGATAAATAAAAATAAAAAATGTTGCAAAATATTTTACAGGAGCTTCACATGAAAACAGCGCTTTAAAAATTGCGCTAGAAACAACCTCGATGTCTGACAACCCGATTGTCTTCCTCGCCTCGACACGTAAGGTCGCAACAAATTTTCATTGACTCTCGAGAACCCTTTCAGGTGCTCAAAAAGGGGCACCAAACGACACTTGATAATCTGGTGCCCCGGGGACTTGAATATCCAAAAGTCGTGGAGTCAGGTCGTGCAGTGTCATAGAAGCAAATGGCACGGCACCGTGAACCGAGAATAGCGAGAGATCCGTATGAATTGACTCGTAAACGGGGGGCACGCGCCCCATTCACAAAGCGAGGACGAGGCGACGGAAGACAAAAGAGAGCGAGAGGAAGAAGAAGACGTCTATCACTGCGGTTTTTGCGAGGGGCCCCGAAAAAAACCAGTGCCCCGAAACGACGGTGCGCCGAGGGTTCCAAGTGTCATCGCACCCGAAAACAGCTGCTCGAGGGCCCCGGGGCCCGGTCGCGCGGGGCGCCCTCACTTAAACTCGCTTTGCTCCCTTCGGGTATCTGACAAATCCGATCTTCCACCGCGGGGCCACTCGGGGAACGGGAAAAAAATAAAAAATAAAAAAATAAAGAACGGAAGACGAAGGTGGTTAAATGAAGCAGCATCTGCGAGTGGGACAGAGTCCATAAGGGAACGAGGTTGAAAAAAGCAGCGAAAAAAAAAAACGAATGAAAAAAGAAAAACGCCGAAGGAAGAAAAAAAGAAAAAGAGCACCGCGGTCGGCGAACCCTGGTCGGCTGGTCATCTGGTAGGGTCCACAAAGTGCCTCGCCTAAGTGTCTATTAGCGGTTCTCAGACGCGTTTCTGCATCGATAGCTTTTTCGCTCGCAGTTTAATGAAGTCCCGGGGCCGGAAGCCGGGGGGGGGGGGGGGAAGGGGTGGGGGGGCTTCGGCTCTCCAATTTTCGATTTTTTCCCCTCCCCCCCAATCCTTCCTCCCACCGATCGACGTTTCGTCCCGCCAAATCACAGAGCAAAACTCGGCCCACCCCGGGCTTAAAAACTCCCGCCAAATATACCCCGGGCCCCCCTTTTTTCCCCCGCCGCGGTAATACAGTAATGATAATAATGATACTTCCGTTTAACGAGATACACCGGGGGCCGAGGGGTGGGACGCGGGGAACACGGTCATCATCTCGTTGGATGGAAGCTTCTGGCGATTTTGCGGCTTTTTGGTCACTACTTAAAGTGCCCCTTAACCTCGTTATTGATTCCTTGTTGTATGTCGACGGAGAACGAAAAAAAAAAGACGCGATACATTTGAAACCGAAGGGCGAGCCAAAGTTGCTCGGGCTATTTTGTGCATGGGTCTTCGGTGCGGAGGCTTCGCGAAAAACCTTCGGAACGTGCAGAAATATTCATCACGATATTTTTGTCGACAGATTTTACTCAAGGGAAAATAATTAACGCAGATATTTTATTTGTTGCAGCCGAAACAATTCATGATAAAAAATAATCAGGGTCCGATAATTAATCGATTGTTGTATTAACGATCTTTTTTCTGTTACAACAAAATGTTTAGTTATCATAGCAAATTTTTAGCTACCACAGTAAACGTCAATATTTTTCTCCGTTTTGAAAACTGATAAACCATCCGACGTTACCGAATACGGACCACCTTTTACATTGCAATTCCGTTGCAATAATTCAATTATAAATTTAATTTTTATCGTCCTTACAAAATCTGCAAATTAGCCAATAGCGGAAAAAAAAATGTTTAAATTGAATATGAAAAAATGTTCAATTTTCAGATGGTCCATATTAGTCAAATTTGGCAAGGTATCGTTTCAACCTAATGCTGTCACCGTAGTAAGATTCATCATCGAAGTATGAAACACAGGCCGTAACATTTCAGTGGTCCATATTCTCCGGAATTGCACTGTCGTACAGTTCGGACCCGGCAATTTTTAAGTGGTTGATATTATCTCACGGATCGAGGGTAGTAAATCATACGACACAAGTGTTAGGCCACGCGTTGTGACGTAATAAGTAATCACGATAATGTGGGTTGGGATTAATTGTCGTGCGCACGTGATTTATTGCTCGGTATATGTTATCCCGGTCGAAGGGAGAAGATTATGAAGTGTCGGTAGCGGCGTTGAAGCGGGAGGTCGCACGAGCGAGCCCGCGGCTCTGCTCGCCTTGGCGATCGCCCGGTGACCAATGGGCAGCCCCCTTAAGAAATAACTTCCGCGTCCCCCGGCGGACAGTGCAAACTGTTTAATTGCAAACAAATTGCAAACCGCTCGTCGCCACATCGTCAGGGCAATTACTGCTGTCTCGCTGGCGCGGAGCTGCTCGCGGACTTGCCCTTTCCCGCACGGGCAAAAATCCAACGGTCGAACGATCCGATCGACAGCTTAATTGCCGCTTGGCCCAAACTCATCGCCGGCTCCACGCGATCGTACGTATAAGTCGCGAGTCCGTATCTAATCGATCTATCATGCAAAAACTTCGGATTCGCTCGGCCTGTCGCGACTTTTTGCAGTCGTCGTGTGACGCGAAGCAACGATGAGACCGATTTTGGGAGAGTAATAAATTAGTCACCGTAGGAAATGGTTGGTCGTTTTTTGTTGAAGCTGATGGATACCGATCGAGTGGGAAAAATTACGATTGAAACTGCAAGAAACCGATCAAATGGGGAAAATTTCGATCGAAACTGAAAGAATCCGATCAAATGGGAAAAATTCCGATTGAAAATGATAGAAACCGCGATCAAACCGGTAAAATTTCAATTGAAAATTATAGAAACCGATCGAATGGGCACACCCACATGGAAATATTTATATGTAGAATATATGTCACCAAAAAGTTGTATACGCGACGTATAGAATTTTTCCTCGACATATATTTCACATATAAATATTTCCATGTGGGCAGTTCCGATTAGAACTGATAGAAACCGATCAAATGGACAGAATTCCGATTGAAACTGATAGAAACCGATCAAATGGATAGAATTCCGATTGAAACTGATAGAAACCGATCAAATGAGCAGAATTCCGATTAAAACTGATTTCTATCAGTTTGATAGGTTACCACCGATTAAATGAGCAGAATTCCAGGTGAAGTATAATCGGTTCTTGTAGATTTCAATCGAATTGTTTAACCGTGGCCAAGAAAAGTGTAAACGGATAGTGTTGTACTCTAAAAAAAATTGAAAATGCATAAAATAATGGACGAATATTGCATTTAATGGAGCAACAGTCGTCGAAAAAGTTTGTAGTCGCGAGCTAAAAAAAGAGTACCGAAGGCCGTGCGATCAGCGGCAACGTTACGACTCAATGGAAACAATATCTGGATACTCGGTTGAAGGTTCAGTGCCAATTGTAGCTTGCGAGCAACGGCGGCAACCGGCGGTTTATTAACGGGGGAAGGAGCCTCATCGTAAATTCCTTCCTCCTCTTTCATTTCGCTCTGCGCCGAGTTTTGGCGTCCTGTCAAATCCTCGGTGTATCTCTCAACGCTCCGCAACCCCCTTCGCACGGTTCGCGTTCTTTCCTCTTTCACCGGCGCTTTTTTTTTATAACCTCTGTGAATTTAATGAGCCCAATAACGATGTTTCTCGCTACGCGTTGCGGTAAAACGCCTCTGAGAATTTTGTACCCGCAGCTGCCTTCCTATTTTCCCATAACTTACCCGCGATATGAGTCTATGTTTCTAACGCAGATGCGTATTTCACGTTAAATACTCTCGCTGGCTTCTGTAGAAGCAAAATCTTTACTTGAAACGATAAATAATTGTTATGTTTCAAACCTGGGTGACATTCCGGATATATCGATTTTTCTCAGATAAATCGATTAATAATTAATATACCGATTAAAATAATTAAAAATAGTTTTTCAGATTTTTTTTATGAATATCCGAGTCCTCAGCGATCTACCAGTAGTCACCAATCACTCAGAAAAATATATGATCGACTCTACCATTCGACATAGTTGCCTGAGGAGACAAGAATGATTTTATGGTTATAAATAGTTGTAATGTTTCAAACCTAGGTGAGATTCCGGATTTGTCGATTTTTCAGATAAATCAATTAATAATTAATATACCGAGTAAAATAATTTGAAATAGTTTTGCAGATTTTTCCGATCGATATCCGAGTCCTCAGCGATCTACCAGTATATAATCACTCAGAAAAATATATGATCGACTCTACTATTCGACATAGTTGCCTGAGGGGACAAGAACGATTTTATGGTTTCCGCAAGAATAAATAATGTAACCAGCAACTAAATAATAGTACCATTAATTAATCATATAATCGAATTCAATACATTCGGCATTGTCGTCCCTTGAATTTTTCTCTCTCGTTTTTTCATATTAGTGTAGATTTTCCGAAACATGGTTATTGAATTCCGAAAAACATTTTTGTTGTTGCAAGAATCTTTGAATTCAACCGCATTAATGACCACATAAAACCATCAATGTTTCCTGATACCATTTAAAATCGTTTCGAAATCGAGCCGTGCTCGTCGTACCCACCCCAACAATATGGATTCAAGTCAGACCACAGGTAGACCAGGCATCTATCTGGTAGCCGGATCTACGGTCGTGCATCGACGGCAGAGTGCAAACAAAGAGTTCGGTACACGTTTCGAGCACCGCTGATTCCTAATCAAGTGGCTGGCTAAGCCGCTCCGCTGTTTGCTCTTCTCAACTTTGTGTTTGTGTCACTGCGCGAGGCAACCCCAACGGACCTCGTCCACCTGTGCTGCCGCGCAGCACACACGCACATCCCGCTCTGTTTGCCACTCCACACGTATACATCGTCTATTTTATAGTCGCATTTTATGCGGGGTGCTCTGCGCTCACCGACGCGCGATTTTTATCGTGACAATACACCGCCGGCACCGCATTGTCCATAAAATAAAAATGATCGGTGAGCAACGACGATATTCGCATGTGCGCCGCAATCGTCGGCTTAAACGATTTTTATTGTGAAAAATCTATTTTTTTTATTTTTGATCACGACTTATATCGGCGCACGGAACTCAGCTTCAAAGAAAGTGTCGGTAAAATATCTCACATTTTCCGTATAAGTATTATTGGCGGGCTATACGTTCTTTGATTGGCTGTCGGGTTGCCCGCAACTCTTTGCTAATCAACGAGCAGTTTTAGTCGTGTTATTATATTTTGACAGTTCGGACGACGTGCGAGGTTTGAAGACTTGTTGAGATAATTTCGTGAAGGGTATTTGAGCAAAGCGTATGGACTAATATTAATATATTTGGAGAGAAAAAAAAAGATTTTTTTCCCATTTTTCTCATAGAAATAAAATAAACATGATCTTAATCAATAATATGAAATTAAATCAACTAGTGTAATGCGTAATTGAAGCTGAGACACAAGCGAAAAGCTGTCGAAAAAAGTCGGCACGCCCGTGCAGAAATTTAGTCAGGGCTGTATACTGGGCCCGTACAATCTTCCCTGACTAAGTACGGGGCCCATCGTGGAAATCTAACTGCAGCCCGTATTGGGCGGTCACGCTTTTAATGCTTGGGCCCGTATAGGACGATAAGACTGGGCCAATACTGGATTCCAGTACTTACCCCGTACTAAATAAATAAATTTAAAAACATGATTTTGTGCTAATTTATAGCACTTTTAATTGATATTCCGTCATTCTTATACACGCTAGTGTATTTTTATCGCTGAAAAAACATTTATATATTTGACATGGCCGGGGATCGAACCCGGACCTTCCAGATGGTTGCTGCGCCTTAGCTCACTCGGCCATCCGGATCTTGTGATTGTAATAATTTTTTTCCTTATTTGAATTACTAATATATGAAGTATAAAATTAATGTAGCATAATATAGTCAGAACTCTATAGATTTATATTATGAAGATTGCTGTAAGACTACAAAAAGACTTTGATATTTTTTTACGGGAGTTCGGAAATTCGGTTGCCCCTAATAGTCAGTACTTTATTGAGTGACTTCTTAGCTGACCCTGACGAGCAATACTAAGATGGGTGACTGTTTGCCTGACCCTGACGTTCACTATAGTTATTACATTATATTAAATAATTATATTAAAGGGTGACTGACTACGGAGATTTGGCGAGGGAGTCTTATCGTGATTTTTAATGGGCCAAGTATGGCCATAGTTTGGATTCCCTGTCATGGCTTCCACGAGAGTGCCATGAAATTATTTCCTGGACCCTGTGTTGGGCCAAGTAGGGCCCAAGATTGGATTCTCTATCATGGGTTCCACGAGAGTGCCATGATACTATGTTGTGGAGCCTGTGTTGGGCCAAGCAGGGCCCAAGATTGGATTCTCTATCATGGGTTCCACGAGAGTGCCATGATACTATGTTGTGGAGCCTGTGTTGGGCCAAGCAGGGCCCACGATTGGATTCCCGGCGATGGCTTCCACGGATAAGCCTATATTGGGCCTATAGATATTCGCGGACGCCCGTTCTAATTTCTGCACGGGCGTCATCCCTGATGAATTTTTATTGGTTGCGAGAATAATATTGATGAATTAAATTAACAAATTGACGGTTGCCGATGGCTCGTTTATTGAGGGTAATCTACGAGTCACCGAAGACAAGACGCAGGACGTTTATCTAAATGTAAAATCTTCGGTGCGGTAAGATCGTTAATTATGGGCTGAGAAAGATGCAGGTGGTCCACGCGAGTGAATCCTGCGATTACGTCAAACCGGCCGTTGAACCCGAGATAACGTTTAATAAAGTCATAAACAATGTCCGAGGGGCTTAATTGCGCTAACCACGAGCCCTTCGCTGGGCAAGGAGTCTTTTTTCGATTTTTTATGTATGCAGTATGTTCCCTTGAGGACGAGGGAAACATCCCTCATGAGAATCAACTGAGCCATGTGCCAAGTGCTGCGTGTTCCACTTTCGGATTCTCCGATCCGCCACTATGAAATGTAACGAGTGTTACGTACACTATGACAATATTAATGCATATATATTTCAACTAACCTATCAGAAATACGATAGGGCCAAAGATTACCTGAGGGCCGAGTTTAAAACATGCGAGAGCTCGAATTTATTTCACACGAATTTTAATGATGTTCAAGTGTAAAAACCTTAAGTTAAGAACTTAGCCTGTAACAACAAAAAATGTTTTTTGTTGTTGTTACGAATTTCTTTCACACGACTTTTCATACAAATTACTGGCTCGAATTTATTTCACACGACTTTTAATGATGTTCAAATGTAAAAACCTTATGTTAAGCTCTGAGTCTGTAACAACAACAATAAATGTCACATGAAATATCCTTTATAAAAAAAAATCATACTTGGTGTTCAACATAATTTTACAAGTAAAACATTTAATTGTCTAACTTATGAATATAAATAATAAAGACCTTCATTTTTGTGCCCCACAATAAGTGGCGAAAAGCAGAATTTACAGTTTTAAGAAAAATATTTCCGGTGGTTTTGACGTCAATCAAAATTTTCCGCCGCTTGACAATCTCGTGGCTGCCGTGGATCGGAATCGTCGGCCCCACGAGGCTCGCGTTCCATTATTTTCATCTCCCACGAGACCACACGACTCGCCACTCTTTCCACTATATCAATGAATAAAAAACATTTGGAACGAAACTGGAGTGATCAATCTAGACGTGTATAATTTTTCCCCCGTAATAACTTCGGGGTCTGTTGAACGACCGGTTGAAAATCGTCACAATCCGGCTCCGAACCCTCCGTGCGACGTTTTTTGCCTCCGCTCGCTGTCCCTATCCCTTTCAGCCGATATTTGCTCTTACCAGTCTGACCGCGCAATTGTTTTCGGCTCACGCGAACCACTGTTTGCCCGGGCTCTGTTTGATTTGCCACCGTTATACCCGTGGGTCATCGCCTCGTCGTGGGCGACTTCTCGTATCGTACACGAGAGATCCCAGCTCGGTTACATAAATACCTACAAATGCATCCGAGGTAAATTCACCGCTGTTATTGTATTATTTTAGTTATTTGTAAATTGTTTATGATACAGGTAAAAATCGATCTTTTGAAAAGAAAATGATCGTGGAGTCCATTTTCGTATTCTTCGATCGGGCCGGTTTTATATATTATGACAAATAAACATCAGGAAAACTACTTTTTTTCAAAATCGATTAAAAAATGTTAATAACCAGTGTTTTCGGGGGTAGAATATGCGACTTGAGAATGATGGTATATGTTAAAAGTCGATATTTTGAAAAGAAAAAAAATTGGGGTCGATTTTTGCGATTTTCGGTCCGGAGCCAGATCTACGATTTTTGGCAGAAAAAAAAACATTTTCGTCGCCAAAAAAATATTTTTTTCAAAATCGATTAAAAAATGTTAATAACCAGTGTTTTCGGGGGTAGAATATGCGACTTGAGAATGATGGTATAGGTTAAAAGTCGATATTTTGAAAAGAAAAAAAATTGGGGTCGATTTTTGCGATTTTCGGTCCGGAGCCAGATCTACGATTTCTGGCAGAAAAAAAAAACATTTTCGTCGCCAAAAAAATATTTTTTTCAAAATCGATTAAAAAATGTTAATAACCAGTGTTTTCGGGGGTAGAATATGCGACTTGAGAATGATGGTATATGTTAAAAGTCGATATTTTGAAAAGAAAAAAAATTGGGGTCGATTTTTGCGATTTTCGGTCCGGAGCCAGATCTACGATTTCTGGCAGAAAAAAAAACATTTTCGTCGCCAAAAAAATATTTTTTTCAAAATCGATTAAAAAATGTTAATAACCAGTGTTTTCGGGGGTAGAATATGCGACTTGAGAATGATGGTATATGTTAAAAGTCGATATTTTGAAAAGAAAAAAAATTGGGGTCGATTTTTGCGGTTTTCGGTCCGGAGCCAGATCTACGATTTCTGGCAGAAAAAAAAACATTTTCGTCGCCAAAAAATTTTTTTTTTCAAAATCGATTAAAAAATGTTAATAACCAGTGTTTTCGGGGGTAGAATATGCGACTTGAGAATGATGGTATAGGTTAAAAGTCGATATTTTGAAAAGAAAAAAAATTGGGGTCGATTTTTGCGATTTTCGGTCCGGAGCCAGATCTACGATTTCTGGCAGAAAAAAAAACATTTTCGTCGCCAAAAAAATATTTTTTTCAAAATCGATTAAAAAATGTTAATAACCAGTGTTTTCGGGGGTAGAATATGCGACTTGAGAATGATGGTATAGGTTAAAAGTCGATATTTTGAAAAGAAAAAAAATTGGGGTCGATTTTTGCGATTTTCGGTCCGGAGCCAGATCTACGATTTCTGGCAGAAAAAAAAACATTTTCGTCGCCAAAAAAATATTGCTTCCTCATAGAGGAAGCTTTGTTTTCGTGAAAATGTTTTTTTTCGAGATTTTCATGTTAACATACTTAGAATCACCTAAAACGTCGAGAAAAGTGGTCTAGAAAATATGTCTGTATGTGTGTATGTGTGTGTGTGTGTGTGTGTGTGTGTGTGTGTGTATGTATGTATGGTCCAGGCACCGAACATTCAATTGTTCATAACTCAGGAAGGGCATGATGGATCGAGCTAAAAATTGGCACGCAAGTAGAGTATTAAACCCTCTGTAATTCACATATTTTAAAAATTAAATATATCCATGTATACAAATTTTATCGAATTTTAAATTTTTCAAAAAAATGGCGTGATCGCTCTAACTTTCGTAAAAGTTCGACGATTCAGCTATATACTTCATCATAAATAAAGACACGGTTAATGTTGTTTGGTATTGAATTTCAGCGAAATCGGTAAAGCGGTTCCGGTTTTATAGAATTTTGAATTTTTCGAAAAAAAAAAAAAATTTTGCTCTAAATTACGTCGAATCTCATCAAATGAACCAAAATATTCAACAGTCAAAAAATAACATACAGCGCTGCGACGTATAAAATTTGGTGACGATCGGTAAAGTCGTTCGGATTTTACGCTGTTATGAATTTTTTTTTAAATTAAGATTTTCGTTGTAACTTATGGAAAAGTTATTAAAGTAAGTCAAAACTTTGTATCTAATCAAAATTAGATGTAACGGTGTTTGTAACGGAGTTTTCTTTTGTTCAGATTAAAAAAAAGTTGCAAAGTAGAACTTTGCACACTGCTTCCTCATTAATTCCCCTTTTTCACAAAGCTTCCTCTATGAGGAAGCCAAAGTTAATAAATAAGCTTCTTCATAGAGGTGGCTTTGTGAAAAAGGGGAATTAATGAGGAAGCAGTGTGCAAAGTTCTACTTTGCAACTTTTTTTCAAAATCGATTAAAAAATGTTAATAACCAGTGTTTTCGGGGGTAGAATATGCGACTTGAGAATGATGGTATATTTTAAAAGTCGATATTTTGAAAATAAAAAATTCCGAGGTCGATTTTGACGCAAAGTTTTTCAGGCACGCGCGCCAGTGCGTGTGATTATCCTAGTCAAACATAAAAATGTTTCTCCATAAAAAAATTCGCTATTTCCATAAAAAATATTGAAAGACAGTTTCTGCTCGCTCGAATTTGAGGGCGCGAAGCGCCCTATTGCCACGATAACGCGTGACTTTCGCATTGATTATTCGGAAACTTCGAGTATTCCTATATCTCCAGCTAAAATCATAAAAAAATATTATCCACCACAATACACAATCCACATCTATTGTCATCCTTTTTCCTTTTATTTCATGGTATTTGATACGAACGCGCACTTGCGCAACCCTTACGACGATTTGTTAGCACCATATGAACGCCACAGCGTACGTGAACTCGTGGCAGCCATCAAGGAAATTAATAAACTCCGATAAGTGATCATCCCTTCCTCGCTCTCGCCCCGCCGGTAAACCCCTCGAATCCAAGCGACGATTCCAACCACCCTTACGGTGCAATCTGCTTTTTTAATCATATTGCCGCCATACGTTTGTTCAGCGTAGCGCGTATGAAAAATTTTCCTATTTCCGCCAATTTCCATTAACCAAACGCAATTCACGTAATATTTTCTCAATCGACGGTAACAAAAAAAATTCGCGCCACTTCGGTTCGAGACGAAGACCTGTTGACCTTTCAATAAAAATCTCTTTTTAATATGTCGATTTGGTGGCGCGAGATTTAAAACTGAATGTTCGAAATACATACGTATTATTCGTTTAAGGTATTTCACCTCGGTGGTCGCGATGCTAGTTATGTGTCACGCATCGTCGCGTCGCGAATGTTCGTGTCAGGTGTGAAAAAAGTCTCTGTGAAACTGGTCTATATTATCGATGTTATAACTTTTACTCGAATTATCTTATTTCACAGAAACGACGACACGGAACGAAACACGCGACTGAAGGATTAATTTGATGGCAGATAACACCCGAACGACAATATCACGATTTTCCCAACGCTTCACCGCCATAAGTGCGCGTTCGACACGTTAAATTTCTCTTCCCGCGAAACTTTTTGAATTCCTTCGCAATATTCGCGCAAGAATAAATGCGACGCTCTATATATCAGCACCAAACGCGTTTTAAGATTCATCAACAATTCCTGCCAAATAAATTTCGATTTTTAAAAACTGTACATCGCAATTTTCTAAAATTTCATACTCCGTCATTTATGACAGACAAAACGAAAAATTTCATTTGGCTCATTACTGCTTTGCTAAAAAAATATTGCCCCAAAGTTTGCCTGACACACAGCATGCGACAATTTGACGAAAAGTGTCACAAAGGTTTCGGTAAATACAAAACCGATGAACCGAAATAATGTACAAAAACTGTACATCGCAATTTTCGAAAATTTCATACTCTGTCATACATGACAGACAAAACGAAAAATTGCAATCGGCTCATTGCTGCCTTGCTAAAAAAATATTGTCCCAACGTTTGCCTGACACGCAGCATGCGACAATTTGACGAAAAGTGTCACAAAGGTTTCGGTAAATACAAAACCGATGTACAGAAACGATGTACAAAAATGCAATTTCGCATCGCAATTTTCGAAAATTTCATACTTTGTCATACATGACAGACAAAACGAAAAATTGCAATCGGCTCATTGCTGCCTTGCTAAAAAAATATTGTCCCAAAGTTTGCCTGACACCCAGTGTGCGACAATTTGACGAAACGTGTCACAAAGCTTTAGGTAATTACAAAACCGATGTACCGAAACAATGTACAAAAACTCTACATCGCAATTTTCGAAAATTTCATACTTTGTCATATATGACAGACAAAAAAAAATTAAATCGGCTCAGTGCTGCTTTGCTAAAAAAAAATTGTCCCAACGTTTGCCTGACACGCATCATGCGACAATTTGACGAAAAGTGTCACAGAGCTTTCGGTAAATACAAAACCCGCCGTGCAGTATTTTCCCCCGATTGAGAATTATTTTGATTGGAGGGCGACGGCTTCCTCCTCACCTGCCGATTTCTTTCACCTCGAGTGGCACCGGCCACGCGCTCTGCATGTCCTCGCGCCGCCACGATGACCAACTATCGATTACACTTTCCCCTAATTACCGGGCAATTTCGATACACTACTGGCAAAGTCGCTCTTGCACCGACATTACCGGAGCCGCGCTCGCGTTGCGTCTGTGTGCGAGCCCGGGTCGTTCCAACTGGTAAGGTGTCGCCAATGCGCGCTGCTTCTGTGTGGCTCATCGACGCCTTCTCGATGTGAACGGTGCATGCGTCACCTTGCAGTCGCCTTCTTGGCACCGCGGCGCACGAAACCCTATCATCAATGAAACAAAGTTTCCGCAATTGCGAGTCGAGTCGTCATTATATGAAAGGCCAACACAGGAAGCAGGCATCAATCGCAGCCCCGGCATTTGCCACTCGAGTTGTGAAAATTATTCAAATTTTGCCCCATTTTTTCCCCGACATCATCGAATATAATATTACAATGTTCGCGATCCCTGCTTCTTTACGTAAACCCCGGATGAACGCATTTCTTTGGTTCCTTTGCGTTTCTTTAATTCCTTTACTTTCGCTTACACACCGCAATTTAATGCCAACGAAAATTCATCTACACTGAGCCAGAATTTTACAAGCGAAGCATTTCGTTGTATTTAAAAATATCTTTTAAAAATAAGTATCAAAATACGTAATTAGACATTTTTCTTCAAAAATTGATATACTAGAAATTTTTTTTTGGGATGTCGTGTATATTAAATTTAATATGCAAGTACGATGTGAAATTAATATACAGGAAACTGACTTTAAAATATTCGTTTTTTTTAATATTCGTAGGCCTGTTTAAAATATTAATAATTATTGAAAATCTGCATACAAATTTCCGACACGTGTATTCATTTTACAAATATTTGTAACATTGTATATTTTGGTTTGGTATTATGTATATTAAATTTAATATGCAAGTACGATGTGAAATTAATATACAGGAAACTGACTTTAAAATATTCGTTTTTTTAATATTCGTAGGCCTGTTCAAAATATTAATAATTATCGAAAATCTGCATACAAATTTCCGACACATGTATTAATTTTACAAATATTTGTAACAATGTATATTTTGGTTTGGTATTATAGAACCCCAACTAGTATTCACATTCATATTCGTATTTTCCAACTCCTGAGCGACCACATTATTTTTTCTTCTTCGATTTGCCGCGATAAAAGCTATATAACGTTGAATTATCAAGCCGCTTATTATTCCTGTGGGGACTCTGGACGGGGAGCAAGATAAAACCAAGTTGAAAGCATTAAAAAAAATAGAAAAAAAAAACAAGAGAGAGAGAGGGAGAAAATAAAAGTAGGAAGTGCGGTTATGGAGCTGCATAATTAATACGCTCCAAGACTATTAATAAACTAATGGCAACGGCGTTTCCGCCGCGCAGCGAGTGCACTCGGGTTTGTCGCGAAATTAAAAAGTGTTTGAACAGCCGTGTCCGTACCGATTGACGATAAAGTTCGCTCACGGCGTTGAAGTATAATTGCGCACACGTCTCACGGGGCTTCATTAGAAGCTCGTATTCCATGTTCACAGAGGGAATGTGAACACGGGAGTGAAGCAGAGAACGAATAACTGCCGACACTTTAGCGCCACAGTGACTCCCGTGGCGCTATATCTTTGTTCGTCGCATTCAGGTCAACACGGATGCGAGCCTCGTGGGACTCACGTCTAGCTACACGTGGTTCGGTGCACGTGCGGAAACGTAAATAGGTGGCAAAATAAAAAAACAATGTTTCGCAGTACGATGAACCATTTTTTACCTGTGCAATATTTTCCACATGGGCTGGATAATTATAAAAGGAGGCTGGATGATTAAAAAAAAATGACCATCATTTGGAGTGACCCTCGAATGACTATCTAAAATTTAAAAAAGCTGTAGGGCAGCAGTATGCAGTATTGCAGTATATGCAGTATTTTCCACATGGGCTGGATAATTATAAAAGGAGGCTGGATGATACAAAAAAAATTACCATCATTTGGAGTCACCCTCAAATGAGTTTCTAAAATTAAAAAAACGTTATAGAGCGTCTCTTGAAATTTTCGACAATTAATTTCCCTTAATGAGGAAGCTGGAGAAAAAGAATTGAAACGTAAAAAATATTGGAACTAAAATTTGACGTCTCTGGCTCGAGTCGCACCTTTCAATCACTCGATTCGGGTCTCCGAACACTTTAACGACAACGATCGTTACATACTCGTGGCTCTTAATTAAGAGAACGATCTTCGTGTTTCGACCATTACGTACATGGCGATCAAGTGCCTCCTTGATGTTCGACGACGGCACCGGAGTCGGGCTGCCCGTCACTTTAATATTATTTATGTCGGGTGTTTCTGCGCATAGTCGTCATTAATATCGAATTAAATGCGTCGTTAAAACTCCTTTTTTTCTCGGGATTTTCGCTTAATCGCGAGCTTCTTTTTTGTTTTCGCCTCGTCATGAAAAGCTGATGGAAGGGTCGGACTCGATCCCATCTTTCAAAACGTATACGCGCATTTGCGCTACACTTTCACCACCATATCGGTAAGATGTCATACTTTTTTGCATCAACCGGGCTCATCCTATCAACGCAATGTGGGAAGGAGCCAATGTCAGCTGGCAGTGAAAGCCACTGAATCCAAAACTGATTACTTGACGTATATAGTACGGGCGAATTATTGTGACTTGATTGCCACGTGCCCTCGCGGATGACTGCAAACTGTAACGCTTGAAGACCCTAAGACACCTTACCAAACGTAACGAGTGCACAACGACTTAAAAAAATCGACTGGCAGTCGATTTTTATATTTTTAAAGATTTTTTAAAAAGGCTATTCAATTCCATCAAATTTATCATTGAAATTAAAACATAAAATCTAGGGAATAATCTTTTTTTTATTTTTAGTGAAGCAGTGATACAATTTTCGTCCAGTTTTTTAGACGTAAATATGACAATTTTGCTCTCAAAGATCTCAAATTTATAGAGACTACTCTGAAGTATATAACAGACTAAAGTTTACATCACAATTTTGACAAGCAATTAGCCTTTATTTGTCAGTTTACAGAAAACGGGCGACATTCGATGGATGAACGGGCGAAATTCTTAAAATATTAAGTTTTCACGAATTCAGCCTTGCTTCCTCATCTGATAAAACAAAATTGCGATCGGTGCCATGAATCCGGACGAAAAGAAGATAGTAAAAATGATGCTGAATCTCGTAACGTTTTGAAAGTCAAACGGAAGTGTCTGTTAGATTTAAGAAGAAAAAGCGAGAAAATTAATTTTTTAAAATCTACTGAAAAAGCTAACCTTTTTATTCAATTCTTACGTCCTGCGGATGCGGACCGCCGCAGCGATCCATCGGTCTGTCGTCGTGAATCCGGCGTTGCGCGTTTGGCACCAACGGTTTGCGCAAATTGCGAAGAATATTGGAAGATATCATCATGCCGATAAATCTATGCCTCTTTCGTTTACGGACTCGCGAAGTTTCTCCAGAAAAACAAACGGTTGCTCGGGAAATAAATGAAAAACGCCGTTGGTAGAAAATTCGGTAGAAAACGCATTCATTTATTTAATATATATTTTATCTACATATACAGAGTTAATTCCACGTGGGGCTCGCGTTCCTTAGAGACTAGAGAAAAAATAAATTTACGGATCAATTGCGTGAAGAAATATTTTCAAGGTATCTTTACAAATTTCTTTTTCGTTAAGAAAAAAAGAAAAAATAAATCAAGACGGAGATAAAAACGCGTTGTGGATGAAAATCGCGCGCCCAGTCTTTCACAATATATATATATACATTTACAGCCACGGGTGCCAGGAGGGATCCATGCGGCACAGATTGTCGTGGCTGTTGGCTGCCGCGACTAGCGTACCGACTTTGCTGTCAGTACCGTCGAAATTGGCGAGCGAGTTCAGTCGCGTGACGATCGCCGTCACCGCTCTCGTCACCATCGTTATCAGGAGCTCGCCTTTCATCTCACCCGGGACCTGCGACGCGTTCTCCGAGTCCTCCTGCTTCTTGTTGTGATCGGCAATCACTTCGTCTCGCAGAATCGCTCGGAGTATCGTGTGCACCTTGAACGACGGCTGAACGAGACAGCGGGCGGTGGCTATCGCGCTTGCGGTCAGAGGCCCCGAAACACCTGAGAAGAATAAATAATTGAACACACTAATTGAATAAAATTTTATGTAAAAATAATTGGTTATTTTTATACAAAATTTCAAATAGTAAAAATAAATAGTAATAATAAAAATAATAATAATAGTAATACAAATTTTTCAAATTTTAAATAGTTTCTCATTTCTTGTTGTGGATAACATGGATTCTCACCTGTGCTCGTGAGAAACTCGAGAATGTTCGGCGTGAGCCTGAACGGCACCGGTCGATTGGCGTCGAGTTCGCCCGACGTGTCGTCCACGTCGAATTTGAAGTACGCTATGTTTATCAGACCCGAATCCTGATGCACGTACATCATGTCGGGATTGAGTCGCGTCAGGTGTAAAACGTACTCGGCGAAGCACGCGAGCGAGAGTTGCAAGGTAAACTGAAATTTAAAAAACACAAGTGAATGACGAACGACGATATTAACTAAGAGATGAAAATTTGTTCCCTATAATCTGTTATCACAAGTGAATGACAAACGACGATGTTAAATAAGAGAAGAAAATTTGTTTCCGATAATCTGTTGTTACATAATCTGTTATTATATTATCCTAAAATTTGTTTCCTATAACCGCAAAAAAAGAAACAAATAATATCTTCGAGGAAGCGAAAGGTTGATTCGATACGTAAACTCACCATTTTTCTAAACGTCCAGTAGTCCGTCGCCGAGGGGAAGGTCTTGTTCGCCCATTCCTTGAGCATCGTGCGCGACACCATCGTCGTCTGGACTTCCTTCAGAATATCCCGCAGCACCTGGTGACTCGCCTGGGCGCCGCGAGCCTGGACGGTCGCCAGCCTCTCGTAGTACCGCGCGATCGGGGCGTCGTGCTCGATGCCCAGCTTCGCGCAGCCCTGTTTGTAGATGTCGAGGAGCGAGACCGACGCCGGATTGTCCTCGACGAGTCGCATCTGCGGCGAAACCGCGACCACGCGCGGCACCGTGAAATGCAAAAACCTCCTCGACGTCTCCTTCTGCTTCGCCAGATAGTGATTGAGCATTCGTAGCAGCTGCAGGACTCGCTCCTCGCGGCGCGCGTCCCCCAGTCCCGCGTCGTTCACCACCAGATAGGGGTAGAGGCGACCGTTGTGACCGCGAATTCGAAGCCGTCGCGCCGCTGTATTGTGACGCTGCACCACCTCGACTCGCGGCATGAAACGCGCGATTCTTACGTAGTAGTGCGAGTGCTGCAACACAGAAAATGTACATTATTTTTATTCCATTTTTTTTTCTAACTCGATAAAATTATATAGCTGAAAACTAGTGTGCATTTTTTTTTTTTTTTTTTTTGCAGAAATTTGATTTCAAAGGTATCAACAATTTTATTACCTTCGGCAACAGGAATTCACCAGGCAGCTCGACTTCCGCGGTCTTCAGACTGAAATTGCTGAGAAACCGGCATTTCTCCTCAATGAGGAAAGACCTGGAAGGAAAAAATATCATTGAAAGATCGATTCACACTCGAAGCTCTGGCGAAATTAAAGGAAGCCGGTTGAAGGGGTTTTTTCCTTACTTGGGCAACTGTTTCGTTTTTCCCTCGAGAATCTTTATCCACTTTTTCAGTTTGCTGATCAGATTGTGCAGCAGCCTCGCGCCGGGCTCCGTGAAATCGAAGTCGCTCGTAAACTGACCCTTCATCTTTTGAAAGACTGGATCCTGCACAGTCGCTTGTGCCCGTCGCGCCAGTGACTCGGATGCCGCCGAGCCGAACGTGTTGTTGACGTTTTGACTCGACGATATATTTTCTGAAATTCGAGAATTTTTTACATTGTTTTTAAGCTGTGTCAGAAATGTTTCGTAACAAATAAATTAAATAAATACATAAATAAATAAATAATTAAATTAATTAATTAATTGAATAAATAAATAAATAAATAAATAAATAAATATTTACCAATCCCGATGCCGAATGTTGAGACCAATTTCTTCACGAAATTCAACGTATGAGGCGTAATCGTAGCCTCGCTCACAGCGCCGCGATTCTCGAACGCTATCGCGTAACATTTCGCCAAACCCTGACGTAGCTGCCGCAACACTTCTTCGTACCACGTTTCGCGGAACCAAACCATCTGTACAGAGAAATCAATGTTAATTTATTTGTACAAAGCACATATTAAAAAATGAAAAGTAGAGTTGAAATCGACAGGTTTAGAAACCGTGAAAAAAAAAAAACCGATAATTACCTGATCGACGATTCCCTCCAAACTCGACAATATCGTCGGATGAATGTCCCTCTGCATGTGCATAATTTTCGAGCACCTCCACATGGGAGCGGTGGCCCTGATGGGTCCAGTTTCCGGGGGTCCCTGACTCTGGCCGCTGTTTCCCGCGCTCCTGTTGTCCCCCGAATTTTCGCCCCCAGCCGCGCCGCTCTTGACCGCCGCGATCTCCGCGCTTTTGTATCTCTCGCGCTGCTCGATCTTCAGCGTCAAATACAGCGTCCTGATCGAGAAATAAACGGCCTGCGGAAACATTCTGCCGACCTGACTGAGCAAATTGAGAATAACGTTGCCCTCGTGTCGCACGAGACACATGAGAAGCTGCGGAATCCACGGCAGCCACTGAATGGGCGGAACTCCCACCGCGTATTTGTCCACCGCCTCCATCAGCGAGTATTTGTCGTCGTCGTAGGTCAAGAGCCACAAAACCTTGGCCAAATACTTTCGCGACTTGGACTCGTTCTGATGCCGACACGCGTGAAGGAAACACGTGATCGCCGAGACGCCGATGGTGATTTGTCGGGCGTCGCGCGTGAAGATGTGCTCCAAATAGTCGCCCCAGAGGGCCCAGGCTTTGACCAAAGTGTCATGAAGCTGGACGGCGGCGGAAAAGGCCTTATTGGCGTCGTCCGAACGTCCGATTTGTGAGAGCAACATTCCCTTGAGAGCGTAAAATTCGGCGGTCATTTCCTTGGTGAAATACTTGAGATTGGTGGATTCGATGACCTCCAGACCTTCCTGAAGTTCGTTTTTACCGGCCACGGAGGCCATTTGGAGGTAACACTTGACCTGCTGACGAATTTTTTGGAAGCAGTCGACGATCGGCACACTCGGAATTGTGTAAATTCTCGACAACGAGTCCAGACAGACTCCCGAGAGATTGTGCTTTCTGGCGATTTTTCCGAAGTGAATTATCGCCTGGGCCGAGGCGTGAACGCCGAGCATCGAGTGATTCGTCGATTGATCCTGCTGCGAGTCGTAGTGCGAGGAAATGAAGGTGTAGTGATGCTGACGCCAGGTGAAGATGTCGGACCAGTGGCTGAGATCGTCGGCTATCACCGGCAAACGATTTCGCCAGGTCTTCACGATGGCCTTCATGTCATGCAACGAGGAGCTGCGACCGTGCAGCAAACCTTGATGAATCTGCATCGCTTCCTGAAGCTCCATTATTTGCTGCGCGGCCTGCAGAAGCGGGAGATGGATGTGCGAGACTATGTGGGGCAGTCGGCGCCACTCGCGCATGCAGAGGCCCGAAGCCAACTCGACGTAACGCTCGACGGCCGTGAAGTGCTTGTCCTCGCTGTGGCAAATCGCGAGGTAGCCGCGATAGAGATTCACCTGCGAGGGAATTTTTATTGAAAATTATTGTCTTATACTAGCGGGTCGTAATGGCTCGCGCGCTCGCTATATGCTCGAATCATAAATTGAATCGTTAAGGAAATTAACGTGAAATTAACATCCAAACTTTACGAAATCGAGAAAAACAAAATTTCGATTTCGTAAAGTTTGAAGACACTGTCCGATGGGAAATTTCCCGCTGATTCCGAAAAGCGCCGTTGTTTGCCCGAAAAACATAAAATTCGATGAGAAAATGCAAAAAATGATTTTTCACTTTTTTCGAAATTTCGTCACTTCGCTAAAATCGAGGTTACTTTTTTCGATCGACCTAACCTGAATTTTCTTTTTGCGTTCAAGAGAAAACTATAAAGAAGAGAATGCCGCAAAGCGGAACGCGATATCTTGATTTCAGAATTTTTTACAGGATGTTAAAATCAGACCCTCAAAAATCGCTAATTTTTAGAAGGGGTACCCTCATTTTTTTTTTTTTTTTTTTTTCAAACAGACAAACAACTTTCCAAATATATACATAAGGTAAAATATACTTTTTGTAACACGTGCACGAATCGCGGCACTTTCCATGGCAGTCTTGCGAGCCGAAAGTGGCCGTTTCCCTGTCAGTTGCGAACCTGTGGTGAAATGACAGAGTCACGCATGCGCAGTTCGCATTTCGTTCACTTTCGTCCCTTGGGAGTTTCTGTCATTCACTTTCGTCCCTTCAATCACAACCTCACTTTTCAGTATTCGTCTCGCGCGACTGCCATTCCAAGTGCCGCAGATTCGTGCACTCGTTACAAAAAGTATGATGTGCAACACGGGTCGAAATGGCAATTGCGACTCGTGTGATTGCAGCCCTCGCTTCGCTCGGGCAGCAAACCTCACACTCGCCGCAATTGCCAACTTTCGACCCTTGTTGCACAATATACTATTTAAAAAACGCGAGCAAGTCAAATACTTGAAACTAACTAAAGTAACGCGAAGCTTAAAACAAATACCACCCACCTTCCACGCCATTTCCTTCGGGCAATTGTGCTCGACCTGCGCGAGCGCCTCCTTCATCACCGCCCAATTAGGAATCCTCCACGAACTCTCGACAATCAAGAAAGGATTAGTCTCCGCCTTTTTGCTCCCGTAATCCAGCAGCAAGTCCCACTGATTCAATTCCTTGGCGCATCGTATCCAGTGCTGCTCCCAGAGCATAGCTTCCCTCTGTGTCTTAAAAGGCGCGGGAGCGCTGGCGAAGTCCTGCTTGAATTTCGTCATAGCCACGTCGTAAGCTCCCTGCGCCTGCTCGAAGAATCCCTGCTGCTCCAGCGCGGTTGCCTGAAGCGTTTCCTTGTAGTGCGCGTGTTTCTGCCACAAACCCGACCACATGTCCTCCTCGCACAGCTGCGAATACATGTCGGACAGAGAGTCCAGCACCTCGGCGTGCGGGCTGTTGTCGGGCTCGAAATCGTAGCAGTCGTTCTCCCGTTTCGCTCGGTTCTGCGCGGTCGCGTTGTCGAAGGCCATCTGCTCGAGGCTCAGGGTCATTCGATGCCAGAGATTGTGCGAACGGCCGAGATACTTCATCAGCGCGGGACGCATCGGAACCGGCGGATCGCATCGAGTCATCGCCTCGACGAAGGTCGCGATCGCCGAGGGATGACAGTCCTTCTGAATAACGTGGGTCCCGCTACACACGAAGGGAACCATTTCGGCGATGAGGAAGTTGTGCTGATTCTCGTCGAGGATCGACCAAAGACGCGGGAAGGTGTCGAGCCAAACGCGCTCCGCGAGGTTGGTATCCATGTGGCAGAGTTGCGCGGCCGCCACGAGCAACTGTTCGGTTCGCGTTTTCTTCGAATGCTCGAGGAAATCGGATTGTTTGGCGACCAACTGAGCGAGGGTGGCCTTCTGGCCTATCGAGGTCATCTCGACTTCCGGGATCGCGACGCCTTCGACGCTCGTCAAGTCCAGATCCAGAATGTCGTCCTTAACGTCGTTGACGTTGGCCTCGCCGATCTCCTGGGGCTCCTCCTTCACCGTCGTGTAGATCACGAAGTTCTTCTGCTCCTCGCTGTCGGACATGCTGATTATCGAGCTGATCGAGGGCAGAAGGGTGTCGCGGTTGCTGAGCTGGATTTGCGTTGTGGAGTCCGCGGTTACGATCAACAGCTCGATGCACTGCTTTATCCAGTAATGCGGGCCCATGGCGTCCCAACTCTGGCTGCACACGATGTACAGCAGACGGTCGAAGAGGCGACGCTGCATTGATTTGTCGAATACCTCGAAGAAGCGCGATCTTATCTGCGGTTGGATGCAGCGCAGACCTGGGTAAAAGATGAAATGGAATATTAAATACATTTTGTCCACGTTAAAATTTCAACTGTATCCTCAGTAGCAGAGATGTCAAGCATTGGTTACTTTCAGATACACACTTATTTTTATTTATCCTATAATTTGATTACTATTAAACGTTTGGAAAACGTGGCCCACACGTTATATAGCTCAAGGCTTTAACTCAATGTAAAATCTTAAAACGACATTTTTGGCAATAAATTACAAAAATACAAAAATTCGTAAAAAGCACATGCAACGAGAAACGAGGAACGACGAAAGTAGCGATCGTTACTTTTCTTCGTTACATTTACTTTTTGTTATCTCTTTTCGTGAAATTTATTGCCAAAATATTGTTTTAACGATTTTTCATAAAGTTGAAACATTAAGTTATATAACGTGTAGGCCCCGTCCACTAAACATTTAATAATAAACAAATTATAGGGTAAAGAGAAAAAAGTGTGTATTTAAGAGTAACGAACGCTTGACGTCTCTGCTCAGTAGGTATCTTAAAATCGTTGAAAGCGTTAGAACGAGAGAAATATTAAAGACATTACAAATTTTTATTACACACCTGAGAGAAACGCTGGTTCAAGTTTCGACGTCAGTTCCGACGATTTCAGGGTCTCGTCACAGTAGACGTAATTCACGAGTTCGAGGAACTGCCCGTTCAGCTCGAGATCGTCGGGGAATCTCTTCTCCACGTACTGCATCATCTTCACCAACAGAATCGACTTCTCCCTTAAACACGGCGCCTGATTGATCGCTATCGGATTCTTGTTCTTCATCCACTCCTCCAGCATCTTCGTGATCGCCTTCATCACCTTGATATCCTGGGTCTTCTCGATGAGGCCGACGAGGATCGAGCCAATGAACGACTTTCTCATCTCCACGCCCATGACGACCACGCGGTTTTTCACCAGATCCAGGCTGAGTATCAGCAGCTCGCTGCCAACGGGATTCGCCTCTGTCTGCGTGGGGTGCAGATGGTCCTTGGCCATTCGATGAAGAACCCTCATGAAGGGCGTGATGTGTCGATCGATGTAGCTCTGATTATTCGTGCAGGCAGCCTTGAGCATCATGAGAGTCCCGAAAAGCGTGCTGGGCGTCGCCGCGGTGTTTTTCTCGTAGGCCGCGAGTCCGTCGCCGACGAATTTCCCGACGGTCGTGTAGAGCGTGTCGAGCTCCTCGTGCTTCGAGCCGACGGTCGAGGAGGTCGGCTCGGTGGGAAAAATGGTCATCAAACGCGAGAGGAGCCCGTGAACGAGTCTTATGACTTTGGTGTTGCTGCTGGCGATGCAGGCGCCGAGGCCGCGTTGCAGAGGCTTGAAACTCGCGAGAATCTGCTCGCGTTTCATCACGCCGAGCAGGAAGGTCAGAAGCTCGAGGGCCGTGCAGATGTTTCCGTAATTCGGTTGATTGTTCTCGACGCTGGCGAAGACCTTGTCGAGAAACGCGAGCTTCAGGTCGCACGACTGAGGCCACACGTCGGGCTTCAGCGCCATCTTCAGCAGCGTCACGCAACGACGCGACAACTGCTCGCCGGGATTTCCTTGAGTCGTCGTCGCGTCGTTCACCTGGCAAGCGAGGCGCAGCAGGAAATTCAGGATCGCGTCGGCCTGAGCGCGCTCGATGGGTTTCGTGGCGCCGGGCTCCATGCGCGGCGCCACCAAAGCCACGGTCGCCGCGCCCGACGGTCCCTGCGTCGCCAGTCGCTTGTTTCCCGTTGGATCGTCCGGCAATTGACGACGAACCGCGCCGGTCATCGTTCCCGTTCCGCCGGTTTCCGAATTCTCCGCCTCGTCCTTTATCCTGTGCAACTCCCACTTGATTATCACCTCCGCGAGCTCGACCGCTAATCTGCGATGCTCTATCGTAGCCGTTGGCGAGAATCCCAGGCGTTGGATGGAATTCACCATGTGTTGGACCAGATGATGACGCACCGGGTAGTAAACCTGTGAAAGTCGTGAGTTTTATATAAGAACGCGCGATATGAATTACGGTGAGTTGTAAAATCGACGATTTTTTAATTATTTCTAACGATAGGATGGCATTTTTGGACTTAAGTTTGAACTAAAGATTATCGAACCTATGATCGTAATTGATTTCGAAATTTATTACATATCTTAGATAGATTTTTGAATTGGAATCCAAAGATTCCATCCTATCGTTCATCTTCTTCGTCGTCACATCCACAAATCCTATCGCTACAAACAGAGACGAAAGTCAAGACAAACCTTGTAGTGGCGGACGACGAGTTGCAGTATGTGAAACAGTTGCTGCATCGAGTGTCCTTCCTCGACGATGATCTTCTTCGTCCAGTGCGTGAGCATCGTGTTCCCGTCCTCCATTCTCACCGGCATCGCTGGCGTCAGAATCTCCAGCGCTTGTCTAACGACGTTTCGCGCTTCGACCGCGTGGGCCTTCAGCAGACTGTGAAACACTTGCAGAACGATTCTCTTGTGTATCGCGAATTTGGCGATTATGTGGCTGAGCAAAAGGTGTCCGTGGTAGCGAGTCGCGGGGTCGACGCAGTTTTTGCCGAGCAAACAGGGCCACGCGAAGGTCATGAGCCTGCGGAGCTTGTTTCCCTGTCGTTTGTTCGTCACGTCGTGAATGTGCTGCGACGCTTGTTCCACCAGTAGACACGAGAATTGCAATAGCGAAATTCTCACGCAGTCGGCCGAACCGAACGGATTGTCGGGATCGATGATCTTGCTGATGAAAACCGACACCACGTTCTCCGGATTGTCCTGATAAGGCATCGGGGCGCCACCCACCAACTTAGTGCCCTCCCCGCGCTCGAAGCTCACGGCGAAGCAGGGAATCACGATCAATTGCAGGACTTTGGCTTTGAGCTCTTGCGACATGTTGTTCGTTGGGAAATGCTCGACGAAACGGAAGAAGGCGCTTCTCTTCCACTCCACGGTGTATTCCTGAGCCACGGTGTTCTCCAAAAAGTCCCTGAGGAACTGGAAGTCGGGAATAAAGCGATCGCAAGTGGCCCTCAGAAGTTGGAAGAGGAGATCGATGTCGTCGGGATGATGACCGAAGTAGTGGAGCAAAATCTTGACGATGAGCTTCGGTTCCTTCCAACGACAAAAATCGACGCTGTCGACGCGTTTGTGAAGCGCCTGGTAGTCGTCGTTGCACCAGATCTGCTTTATCGCCGCGATCAGTTGACTCTGATTCGACAGCCACTGCTCGTCGAATTTTATCAGCACCGAAATTATTCGCACCGCCTGATGCTGAAGTTCGCTCTTCTCCGCCGACGTCAAATTCGAGTTGGTCTGCGAGTGCGCGAGAAGCATGGTGATCAGCCTCGCTGTGCTGTTGTGCAAAACGTCGCGGAAGGGTTTTCCCTCTTTGTGCTTCACCAGAAACTCCAGATAACGACTCCACTGCTGATCCTTGATGTTGTTGTCGTGAAGCATCAGACTCAGCGTCTCCGTTGGATAACGCAGCAGGAAGCGCATCAGAGGTATTCTGAAGGGACTGGACGCTTCCACCAGCAACGATTTCTCCGTCTGCAGAACCAGCCGACAGAGGACATCGATGAACTTGGGCGTCGCCGCGGGGATCTGATGGAAAATACCGATGATCGTCGCGATCTTCTGCTCGTTCTCGCCGGTTCGCGAGACACCCTTGTTCGTTTGTATCAAGTTCTCCAGCAGTTTCTTCAGATGCTGGAGCAGCTGTTCGCATAGCGTGATGCTGAAGGTGCTGGGGAACAGTTGAGTCAGGTAGGACAATCGCTTCACGCAATTGAGGCTGAGATTTCTGTGGTCGCCGAGAGTCAGGAGCATCGGTCGCATTATAGCGTGAACAGACTCCATGTCGATCTGAAAACCAGCGATGAACTTCTGCATGCACTCGAAGGCGGCTTCCTGAAGCTCGGCGTTGGGCTTCTCCAGGGCTTTGTACAGAACGCCGAAGATTTTCTCGCGCGACGCGGCGATGTAGTGACAGGCCGCGAGCGCTCGTAGAGCCGATTTTCTCAGGGGTATCAGATTCGAGACGGATTTGTAGCAAGGCAATTTGTTGAGGTTCGAGTCCTCGAGCTCGCTGAGAGCGAAGAGCTCCTGGAAGAAGACTCGATGCTCTCCGACCGTGAGATCGATGGTGAAGAGTCGGGGTGTCAGTGTCGTGCAGAAAGTGTTGCCATCCATGAGTCCGATCTGCGCGTTCGCCGGTTGATGGCGCAACAGGTGCTTCTTGGGAGGAATCATATCGGCGAGAACCTCCTTGTGAGGCTCCATGACTTCCGTCACGCTCTTCTTCTGAATCTTCGCCAGCAGCCTGAGTGACGCCATCGCCTGTTCCCGGACCATCGTGTGCGGCGACGTGACTTGTCTCACCAATTCGTGGGTCACCTCGTAGAGACTCTTGTTCTGCGCGTCGAGCAGCTCCTGATTGCAATCCTGGCCACCGGAGTTGACGCAAACTCGCAGCATCTCCTCCAAATTCGCCTTGGCCATGTCGATCGCGCCGTTCGACACCTCGCCCGTGAGATCCATCATAACGAACATGAGAGCCTTCAGGAACACGAAGAGATGATTCAGGATCCACTTGGTGGCCATTCTCTCGAAGAGGAACTTTATCGCTATGCAACCGCCCAATTTCGCGTACCACGCGCGCTCGTAACACAGAGAACACATTCTCTCAGCCAGGTATTCCATCAAAGGAAGCTGACACGCGCGTTCCTTGCTGCCTAAGATGTTGGTGGCCGTCTCGAGGATGAGCACCAGAGCGAGGTGGCCGGGTTTGCAGAGCTCTTTCTCCTCGTGACCCATTATCACCGCCAAGGCGTCGATGAGCACCAGGGGATCTTGGCCCTGGCATCGGTAGCTCGATCTTCCGTTGCACGCGAAAGGTCCGGCTTGTTGAGCGATCGCCACCATCGTGTAGTGACGAACCAACGACACCATTGTTCCCAAGACTGATTGACGGAGTTCCTTTATAGCCGCAGCGACGAACAAACCGGTCAGCGCCGTTTGCTGCGTGTTTCTAGCCACCACGTCCGCGCATTTGTAGTGGGGACCCTGTTGATGCGGTATTTTCGAGTCTTTGAAGCTGGGATGAGTGAAGAGCTTGTAGAGCGTAGCTCGATCGTCGTCCAGCCTGAGCGAGGCCGCCAGGTAACAGTGAATCACCTCCCAACACTGTCTCCTGTAGAAAGGATCGGTGGTGTTCGATTTTAGGGCCGTAAACGCTGTTTCGATGACCTTTTCCACCGGGAAATCGACGGGCTTGCCCGAATCCTGTATATGAGCCACCACAGCCGGGGAATTCGTCTCCCGATCGTTGTTCTCGAGTCTCTGAGGCTCTATCATCATCTTGCGGTTTCCACCGCCGAATTTCCCGAGCACTCTGAACGCCACGTGGGCCACTTGGTCGGTGGGATTTCGGAGGGTTCGCCAGAGCGCCTGCATCAGGTCCGCGCGAACCGGCTGAATGTGCTCGTAGAGAAAATCGGGCTGGAGGTTGTCGACGCACAGCTCGAGGGTGCGGAGGCCTTGACTGACGAGAGTGTGGCTGCCGTTTAGCGCGGACACCAGAGGATCCATCAGCATCGGGAGATAAGGGAGAAGGGAACTGAGCCGCACGGGGACGGTGAGACAGAGCTCGACGAACAGATCCTTCATGTGTTGCTTGTGAAGCCCGGACTGAAGACGATTCAGACCCTCCAGGAGGTTCGGCAGGAGCGGCAGGAATTCCTGGTAGAGGAGATCGTGGGATCCTCCGCCGATAGAACGAAAGAGGGCGCGCAGGAGGAGGAAATAATTGTACGGTTCCTTGGCCGACATCGCGAGCTCCATCGATCGGTTGACGATCTGATGAAGATGCGGTCGCAGCATGTGCTCGTTTTCCGCTGGGAACAGCGAGACACTGCCGAAAACTAGTTTGAACAGTCGCAGATAGAGATTGCTGCGCTCCACGTTCGAGCCCATGTCGTCCATTCTTTCGAGCAGATATTCCACGAGCACCGTGGCGAAGATCGGCGAGGTCGTCGGATTCGCGAGAAAGGAATTTCCGACGATCTGCAGAGCGCAATTCTTGAATATCCTCTCGACCATGTAGTCGATCGTCGTCGAGAAGATCTCCTGAAAGGTCTGCGGATTCATCATGGAAAACACGCCGCTGAAGTGCTCGAGCACCTCTTTCTCCTCCTTCGAGCGGACGGTTTGTGGCTGCGCGGGTCTTCCCGCTTGCGCCATGGCACCGACACCCGGCGGGCCTATCGTGTAGATGTCCAGCGCCTGCAGCGCCCATTTCACCAGACGAATGAACACCAGAGTCTCCTTCGGCTGGAATTGCTTGGACTGCGCGACCTCGCCGGTCTTGCAGTTGGCGCAGCCCCACGTTATCGTCTTCACGCCGCACACGAGAGTTTTCACCAGGCTTCGATAGTCCGCGACGTTGTAGTTTATCGCCTGGGACGGTGGAAACCCGAACTTCGACTTTCCCGCGTCTTTGTCCTCGTTGGGATCGACGATCTGCGGCTTCACGTCTTCGGTCTTGACGTCCGCGCCTATCGCCGCCGGCGCGGCCGTTCCAGCCTTCGACTTGTTCAGCAGAACCGGCATCTGCAGCTTCGTTATCGTTTTGAACTTGAGGACGAAGACCTCGAGCATCCTCATCAATAATTCGCGGCCTTGGTTGCTATTGTCAGCGTCGCTGCGCTGGCGAATGCACTCGACGAGATTGAGCAGAAGCTTGCAGGACATCGTTTGAATCGTCGTCGGGAGACTCTGGTCGTGAACGTTTTTGCTGAACAGGTGAACGGCGCGCGCCAAGTCGCTCAAGGGAAGCAACTGACGCACGTGATGCACGAGATCCGCGAGGGTCGAGTATGCCAAAGGTCGCAGGGACTCGTGGGTCGTCCAACCGTGACCCAGAAGGACGTCCTCGTCGAAGAGGCGCTCCATGTGAGGCACGAACTTGGTTCGCAGATCGGTAGCGAGAATGTGACGCGCCGCTATCAGCAGTTCTTTGCGCAGGTGGGCGACCTCCATGGGGCAGAGAGTCAGAAGGCCCAGCATTCCCTTGACCATCATCGTGCTGTGCTGGGACACCACGTCCTGGTAGATTCTTATTATGTAAGCGAGAAAGCTGAGGGTCTTTATCTGCGCGCCCATGAAATCCACGAAGACCTCTTTGTTGAAGGCCGGCGAGGCTCGATGCTGAGGACTGGGCTGGAGGGTTATCGTAGTCATGATTAGGGGGATGAAGTCGGACACGTCCTGGTGAACGTTTTGCTTGTATATCTGGTACATCAGCACCACGATTATCGGCAATTCTTGCAGCACTTTTAGCGACAGCACGGCCTTCGGTATGAGATTGTACTGGAATCAATTTTTTTGGATTTTATTTTTGTGTTGCACATTTAAAAAAACTGGACATATGTGGGAGGTTTGATCGGAAAATTGACTTACCGTGACGACGGTGCCATCGGCCGCTTTTTTCTCGCTCTGTATCGCCGTGATTGTGAAAGTTTCCTTGAGCAGCGCCTCGATGTTTATTTCCGAAAGATCCTTGACGCGCAACGGCGCCCGGGGCTCGAATATCTTTGGCAAGTTCTTCGGCAGTTCGCTGTATATCGACTTGACGAATTGCAAAAAATGTTGGATCTAGTTTTACAGAGAAGAATTATTTAGCATTTATATTTATTTTTCAGACTTTCATTTACGGTTTATGTAGCATTTAAGTTGAAATTTTAGATCATAATGAATCGATTCATGGACGAACCTCAGGGTTGAAAGTCGGCCTGTACTGCTTGTGAAGCTCAATAATGATTCTCAGACACACGAGAATATTTTCCTCATTTTCCGTTTCCAATAGCTTGAGCATTAGGCTCAATATTTGTTTCACGTAGGGCCTAAGAAAATCATTTGTCGGCAAACGATGTATCATCTCCAGTATCAGTTTTCTCACTTGTTGAATATTGTATTCGCTTATGAAGTGAGGTTCGCCCTCCTGCAGTATCTTGAGAAAGTACTTCATCAAGTGATCTAGAAAGGTGGGATACTGGGACGAGCACATTATCACCTGCAATTTTAAAAGAAGTCATATTGTATATAATTATAAAATTTAAGGAATTCGGATCTCCTTTTATCCCCCAATTCTAGAACTTTTCAACTTCACCTCAAAGTTTTCCGACAGTTCTTGAGCTGCTTTGAGCTTAATCTCGTCCTTAGCGCCAGCATCCGCCAGCATCGTCACGTACGATCTGTACGTGTTCATCTGGGTCAATGGATCAGGAGGCGCCATGATTATTATTTTTTAGGTCTGTTTTCGCAAATTAAGGGGCTTTCCTTGCCCCCCTCTAATTCAATTGGACTCTTTGCTTCCTAGGAAAAACCTGAAAACAATAAATATTTTTCTTGATTATGTATTCGGATTAAGAGTTTTTTTTTAATTGCAATTGTAGTTTTTCATTTTTGTAATAATATTTGTATAAACCGTAATAGAAGAGAAACATTTTATTGCTATTATGCAAAAAATACTTTCCTTGGTTTATGTTTTTACATAAATATTAACAAAACTATTATCAGATATTTTGTAATAATTTATTTACTTTAATAATAATTTTATTATAAACAGTGATACAAAATAAAAATTGTGTTAAAAATGGAATTAAAATTTACGTTGTCGTACTAATCGTTGGAATTCAAAGTCGCGGCCCTGATTTCGCGTGAGCGCTGAGTATGGAATACTTAATAAAAACGTGATAGAATTTTCTCCTCGCACCCTTTGACTGCTGACGCGTTTGCCAGAAGTGCTAGATCAATGATTCGTGGTGGCTTCGAAGGTCACGAATAAACAGTATCCTGGCAACGAAATACGTTGCAGTATATTACGCAGAGCGAGAGAAATTCTATTTCTACAGTATTTCATACGATCCCGCCTAGGAAGAGTGGAACGTTTGTCAGTTGAGTTTCTTTCCACGAAACATCACAATGTAATTTCGAGGGAGGGTCCAGATAATTCAACAAAAAATTAATAAAAATCGCCATTCTTTACGGCGGCGATATTTCTATTTAAAAAGAAAAGGCGCTAAAAATTCACCATGGATGAAAAAATCATAGATTCGATTTTTTCGGGATCTCTTAAGTCGCTGCCACCGGTCAGCTCGAAGATCGTCCGAATATTCACCAGTTCGACTTTTACCGGTAAGAAAAAAATTACAATTGAATGCAAATATAAAATCTGAATTTATTATGAAAGTTCAAAATAATGTCGATCTTTTAAATTATAGATACGACGATGGAGAGAAACACCCTGATGGCCCAGTGCTATCCCAAACTGAAGGATTATTGCAGAGAAAAACATGGCCTTGAGTTCCAGGTTCAGTATTCCAAGTATTGTTAAAATAGAAAGTTATATATATTAAATAAAGAATGAGAAAAAGAACCGCGATGAATCTATGGGCAATTATGCAGGTAGTGGACATGCGATGGGGTGTAAGGGATGAGGCAACCGACGATCACATGACCACCGAATTGTGCATGCGCGAAATCGAGAATTGTCAGCGTTTATCGATGGGCCCAAATTTTGTGGTACTTACAAACACATTTTTAAGAATGTTTCATTTGTTTATATATAATTGTTTATAATTGCAGTAATGTTTTTCCACGTTTTTTGCAACGAATAAAATTGTTTTTATTCCATTTTTACTGCAAAAATTATGTAGGTCTTTCTCGGCCAGAAATATGGTTACCGACCGATACCAACGTACGTTTTGAGTTCGGAGCTCGAGATGCTGAGAAACGACCTGGACAGTCAGGGAATGGACGTGGAGGTTTTGGACACGTGGTACAAAAAGGACAGCAATGCTGTACCACCCACCAGCGTATTGCAGCCGATCTCGTCGATCCTCAAGAATTTTAACAATAAAGTTGAGCATCGACAAGAAAATGTTGACTTTCGAAATTCCGTAAAAGTCAAATTTTACACAATCACTTTTTTTTCCAGCGAATACCGAAGCTTCAGCAGGAGGACCAGGCAATCTGGTGGGACACCATGGTGAAGATGCAAAAATTGTTTCGAAAAGGCGCTCAATCGCTGTTCAATTCCGGAAAATTCGACAAGGACACGATGCACAATTATTTCATGTCTGGTTCGATAATAATTTACTTAAAAAAAAAATGATTACCAAATAAGATGTGGTACAATGTTAATTGCTTGTTTTCACAGTTACCGAGAGGGAAGTCATAAACGGTGTGCTGAACGTCAAGAACACGAAAAATCATTGCCTCGCTTACGTGCGATACATAAACAATATAAATTTGCAAAATTTGCGGAAAGCCGGATTGTTTCTCGACATTGCGAATCGGAGCCTCGATAATGAGGCTTCTCGACTATTGGCCGATTTGAGGGACGAGAGACTGCCGAATAAAATTGAAAGTGGCAATTTGCAGAGGTAAATATATACATATATTTACTAATTTCTACTTAATAAACATGCACAATAAAAAGAAAAATTAAAGGTAGAAAACATAGAAAATAAAAAATAAAAAGATAATTACTGGAAATTAAAAAAATGCAGGTACACTGTAGAGTGGATAGGACGGGAAGGCTTAGACCCTGAAACTCACGGCGAATACCTTCAACACTTCATAACCCACTTTTATCGCAACATGGTTAAGCTCGTTGATCGAGCTATGAGAAAAGAGGATAGCTCGGCTCAGGGACAGATGATAACCGAATTGTTGCAGCATCTGCACGCGTGTAACAATTCTGTGCGGGTGCGTTCTTTTGATGTAATATTTAATGTAGGCTAGGGTGACACAAAAATTAGACAAAACATTTTTTGCAACACATACACGAAAAGTCCGGCTGTTTTTTTACAAGGTGTGCGACGTGATCTTTCAATTTGAAATCCCGTGAGTTGTCCGTACATTTTTTTTTTTTTAATATGCTGTGATAAACCAAAAATATTTCTGAAATTGAATAAATTATAAATAAATAACGCGCACGACATTTCGTAGGTATTTTATGGACGCGAAGACTCCTTGGTAAAAATTCGTGGCCACATGCTCGACGACAACGAAAAACCATTGGTGCTTTACGGCGAAGGAGGCTGCGGTAAAACGTCGTTGCTCGCGAAAAGTGCCGGTTTGAGCAGCAGCACCTGGTTGGTCGGCAAAAAGCCGATCAGCATTATAAGATATCTCGGGACTACACCGGACAGTAGCGCGCTGACGCCGACTCTCATCTCAATTTGTCAGCAAGCAAGTGACTGATCTTTCAATTCTCATAGCAGAATAATTCAATTAATATACAAATTAACCGTATAATTTAATCCAGATATCCTACAACTTTATGCTACCCTTCGAAGAAATTCCCGACGATCTTGTGCCCCTCACGGCGCATTTTAAACACCTTCTGACTCTCGCCACACCCGAGCAACCGATACTGCTTTTTCTGGACAGCGTCGATCAACTGACCGGAGTCCAAGGAAATAAACTGTCGTGGTTGCCGACGAGACTTCCCCCGAATTGCAAGGTGCCTTTTTTGTGAGAAATTGCAAGCAGCAAATTCGACCGAGTGATAAATCAATTAACCAACCCATCGGCCAACTAAAACATTCATAATTCATCTAACCAATTGCAAAATCAATCAACCAATTGCTAACCCAACCAACCGATTGCAAAATCATCCAACCATTAGTTGACTACTGCGAACGTATTGATCAGACAATTAACCAATAGGGGACCCATTAGACAAACCACGAACCGATAGGTCATCAATCTCTCATCCGAAAAACTGTTTTCATCAAACCGTTCAAAAATGTAAGACGCAACATTATTTTTTTTTTCGAAATTCCTCATTCACAGATGATCCTCTCTTGCGCCGCCGAAGAATCCAACCCCGTCATATCTCGCGACTATCACCTTCTGCGAAGAATGATCGACACCGAAGACTGTTTCATCGAGGTCACTGCCCTCGGCGAAGAACTGGCCATGGACGTCATAAGGTACCTCATTCGAATACCCCAACAAAATTCTCCTTCCAACCATTTCACGCCAACTTCGGGCCTTATTTTTTCTCTCTCTCCTTCCACATCAGAATGTGGATGAAAACGGCTCACAGGGACCTCAACAACTATCAGTGGCGACTGGTCGCAAACGCGATATCCAAGTGCTCGTTGCCAATTTTCGTGAAGCTCGTGTTCGCGGAAATTTGCCGATGGCGAAGCTACACGAAACCCGCGGACACTCATCTGGCGAACACCGTGATGGACAGCATCATGATGCTCTTCGAGAGGATCGAGAAGCAGCACGGAAAGATCCTGGTTTTTCACGCGCTCGCTTATATAACGGCGGCCAAGTCCGGTCTCTCCGAGTCCGAGCTCGAGGATCTCATCTCCCTGGACGACAAGGTGCTCGACGACGTCTACCAGTACCACATGCCACCGGTGCGAAGAATTCCGCCGCTTCTGTGGACGAGGATCCGCAACGACCTGCCCAACTATCTGAGCGAACGCGAGGCCGACGGCGTCAGCGTTCTCAACTGGTATCATCGGCAATTCCGCGACACTGCAAAGGAGAGATACTTCAAAAACATGAACATGGCCATGTACTTTCACTCGATGATCGCCGACTATTATCTCGGCATATGGGGAGGCGGGAAGCCGAAACCGTTCAAGTATACGGAAATTCAGAGACACAGGTGAGTTTCGCAGGGTGATTCGTCGATATTGGGTTCTGGTAGTAAGATGACAATTGCCATCTTAATCTTTAGCCAATACGATTTTTTTCGTGTGCGTGGCAACTAATTTCACGTTACTACGATTGTTTTATAATTGACTACAAAAGATATGTGCATAGATATTAATATATAGCATTTTGTGGTTGCGAATACTGTTGATAAAATATTAAATACCTCAGAGTGAGATTTGGAATATTTTTGTGTATAGATTCAATCTGGCCGACAAGGAAGGCGTCGCTGATAGAAAAGTCCCCGAACAGCCGCTGGCTTTTTACTCGAAGGAGGGAACACTCTCGAGGTACAACTTGCGAAAGGTAATTGGAAGAAAAATGAGAGTCAATTCCGGGTTGTCGTCGTGATTGAGGTTATTTTGTTGTTGTTAAATTCCTCTGGTTTATAGTTTGGTGAGTTGCCGTATCATCTCGTGAGAGCCAGAAGATTCAAGGATCTTTTCGAAAACGTTCTGTTCAACTACGAGTGGCTGCACGCCAAACTCAGTTCCTGTCCACTTCAGTCAGTTCTCTCGGACTTCGAGGACGCGTGTAACAACATCGAGGATCAGAATTTAGTGAGGCAAGAATAACAACAAACATTTTTAGTTTAGTGATCCCTACGAAGATGAACTATGAGCAAATGCTCATACTTCATAGAAATTAGACAGTTTGAAAAAATTAACAATCAAATTATCCGCAAGACAATTTAATTTTCACATGTATTCGAACGAATTCAATTTACGAACTGATACTATACTCCTTATAGAATCTACAGCAGTACTTGTAGAAAGTACTGTAGTACTTATAGAACCCACTGCAGTTCTTATAGAACCTGGAATTTCTATCTGCAGGGAACTAATGTTGGTAGCTGACGCCCTAAGACTCGGCGGAGCAATTTTGGGCAATCACCCCAACATGCTTGCCCCACAGCTGGTTGGACGTTTGCTGCCGGAAATCGGTGGCAATGTTAACGTCCGAATGTTGCTGAGAGCTTGCGACAACGACGGCGTCAAGGATTGCGCCCTTCTGCCGCTCTATCATTGTCTGCATACACCTGGTGGGCCGCTCAAGGCATGCAAATTACTGACATAAAACCTACTTTCGAAATTACTTATAAATAGTACAAATAGATTTTTTTTTTTCAAGCAATACATCATTAAGATATTCCTTCAAATGTCTTTTCCAGAGGACTTAATTCATTTGTGGATACGAGAAAAACTCGCTTCATTTTACTTAAACCGTGTAAATTATCTGAATCCATTTTTTTTTTTTCAGTACTCGTTGGAAGGTCACCAGTTCGCAGTCTTCGGTTTCTGCCTGACTTCCGACTATCGATACGTAGTCTCGATATCAAACAGATTCATCACCTGGGACTTGAGTACGAGCGACATGACGCGAGACGTGAATCCGGGCATCGAGGGCATAATGCAACAGTTGGTTCTCAGCCCGGACAATCGCTACGCGGCGGCCTCCACCACCAACGATCAGGTCGTCATACTGAACACCCTGACAAGCGAGTTCGTCGTCGTGGACAATCCTCTTCCGGAAGAAGAACCCGTGTGCGGTGTCCACTTGATGAATCAGTTTGCTTTTGTGCTTGGAAAGAGTGGATGGTGTAGATTCGATCTGCGCGGGAATTTGCTGTCGAAACACACCAGTCCCGAGGACTCCAATCAATGGCAGATACTTCGTAATGGCCACTGAGGATTTGAAAAAATGCTGTAATTCTCAATATTAATACAAAAAATAATCGGTACACAATTTTGTTTTCAGTTGTTGAGTACACTACTCTCGAAGACTACAGAATAATATTCTGGTCTGGAAGCTTGGAGGATCCGTCGATGTTGTTGCACACTTACAGAAAGAAAGCATCGTTGGATCCCCTGCGATTTCATAGGTAAATGTAGACAGAATGTTGACCACAAATGTACGTTTTTTTTTTGTTCAGTAAAAAAGAAGATTGGAGATTTTTATTTAGTAAGAAAAAATATATAAGTAATAAAAACAATAGTTAATTTGACAAATCTCAGTCTGCATATTTGACAAAATCTTTTTGATATTTTACTAGTACGACAATAATTCTTGTTAAATTAGCAAACAAATTTGTATGTTGTAATTGAACATTTCACTAGATTTGTACACTCAAACGTTAAATGGCATATTTTATGATTACAAAGTGCGATGACGATGACGAAGGACAAGAAAACTCTCTACGCTTGCACGACGAAGGACGACTTCAGGGTGACGAAATACAGCGGCGAGGATGGCTCGTCGTATTGGAAGAAATGTGTGGACATGCCAAGGGCGTCCAACGACGAGACCGAATATTTGTTACAGTTGAAATTAGACAGAGAAGAGGAGACACTTCTCGCCACAACTGGAAACGGTTTCGTCGTTTGGATTCTCGACGATACTAATTACGTGGCCGTTCTGTCTCTGCCAAACGGAGTCAGAAACATCAGTACGAGGATGTTGTCGTCCAACTCTATTATGGTCAGCGGAACGAAAAATTATGCAGTCGCCGGTGTGAGGTAAAACTTTAATTTAAGTCCTGAGATGTACGGGAAGAGGATAGAAAAACAATGCTCGATTTTATTTTTGGTCAGAATTTATAAAACCAGGTGCGGACCGAAAATGACTAAAATCGACCCCACGATAATTTTCTTTTAAAATATCGACTTTTGACTTACATGAGAGAATTTTACAGAAAGATTTTTTCCCTAATCTTTGATCTTTTGTTCGATTGATTTACAGAAAAAATCTCTACGTCTGGAGCCTCGAAACTTGCAAATTGGTAAAGATTCTCGACGCTCACTTCGCGCGAATTATACAGTTGGAAGCTTTGACAATTGGCAATTGGAACAGCGTTATTACATCAAGCATAGACCGAAGCGTCAAAGTTTGGAACATCGACAATATATTCGAGCAGGTTCACGTTATCGACCGACATGAGCTTCAGATTGACTCTATATGGTGAGGCAGTGAAAACTCATAAATTATCCCCGTTTCGATATTTCAATGAACTATAAGCGGTCGTTTTTTTTTTGCTGACAAACAGTTTGGCGGAAGGCTGCAGTCTCGCTGTCACCGTCACCAGAGGCTGCGTGGGGGTTTGGGACTTGCAGTCCGGTAAATTAGTTTCCAAACTTGCGGACAGTCCCCTTGGGGCAATCGTCACTCACGCAACAATAACTCACGATGGAAAGTAAGGGAAATCCATTAGTAAACTTAGTGCAAGGCCTGCAACGCCTTGTCGAGATAATTTCTTATCCACATTTGGATAAATCAAGCCTAATCCGTGTCTTATTGGCCCAGCTGGAATTAAAATTGTCTGACACAAAAAGCCTGACTTAAAAAAGCATTCATGAATGTATATCACACATGACATGGGATAACAAAATATCCTAAGTCTGAAGTAACTTGGAAACGTATCTCTTCGATGTTGCGATGTTGAACTTTGCGTTGTTGGAATGCAACGAAATTTAAAAAAAAAATTAATTGTAATTAACCCAAATGATGTAGAGCGAAAAAAAAAAATCGTGCCCCTGGTTACTAAGGTGCTTTTTATACCTATTTCCATCATTTGGGTTAATTAAAATTAATTTTTTTTTATTTCGTTGCATTCCAATGATGCAAACTTCAACATCATTCTATGTTGTAATACGTAAAGATTGATACTCAATTTATACAATAAAAATTAAGATATTGAATAGCAGTTGCTTAATCCAGCTGCTCTAACAAGATCTGCATGAATTTTTTGCTTTAATTTCCCGCCAAGGTACATTGTCTCTACGGAGTCCGGAAATGTTCTCATCTGGAATCGCATAACGGAGCAAGTGCTGTTCAAGGATGAACAACCAGGTGTACGACAATTGACCCTCGTTCAAGAGTCTACAAAATTCATAGCAGTATCGAGACCCAGCAATCCTACAGGCGTCGAATGCATGCGAACGACCGCCACACTCGTTGTTCGCAGTATCCCAGACGGCAGGACTCTGTTCTCCCTGGAATATCCAGTTCGCAGTCACACAGGAACACCCTTCAGACGAGTTGTACTCACGTCGGACGGCGCGTTTCTCGCCGTATCATCGGCCGACAAGGGCAGTCGTGACTGCGTAATTATTTACAATGCCAAGACCGGGGCTCTGGTCAACAAAATTCCCATTAAATTGCCGGGATTCAAGGATATTGTGAGTATTGTACCAATGCCCAACAAGGCTCAGTGGATCGGTATCATTGGCTCTGACAAGGGCAGCATCATGGATATTAACAAGAAGAAGATCATCAGATCGATACCAAAGTGGAGCGGAAATATAAGCAAAGATGGAAAATATACTCTCTATGCACCAAGCAGGTAATTATGTGATATGTTTGAAAAAAAAGGAGACATTTATTTTTTCTGCATATTCATGCAAATTATTGCACTTGAAAAAAAAAATTGAATTTTTACTCTGTCTCCGTTTGACTGGTCATCAGACAATATATTTTGTAATCCGGGACCTCAATATAATTAATCGACATTTTCATTCATTGCGAACAAACTAATTTTTGGCAAAATCTAAAAATTGGTGTCGCATATTTTTTTGTAACATCCTAGACAAAAAAAAAACGAGGTTCGCAATTCTGTTTGATCATTTCGAAGTGCTCTATATGTGTTGGAATATTGTTAAAATGATCATTAATATAATTATTACCATTATCGCTAATGAATTATTGAAAAACCAAAAAAGAGGCGGCCTGGAGCTCATCGAACTGAAAAAAGGAACTACAGTCAAGACCTACATCCCCAAAGTAGCTGAAGGAGTATTCACCGTAATCTCCATGTTCAACAGAACCGACGAGTACGTTCTGTACTACCACAGTGGCAGAAAGACGATCAGGGTATTCAGGTAACGGCAAAAAATGTTGTATGACGTAATCGCAAGATGGATTACAACTGCCGAACAACGAATAATTGTCACTTTCAGATCGTCGGACTGCGAGTTGATTGCGAATTACAGAGTTCAGGCGGAGCTGAGTGCTGTTGATAGCACTTACGACGGCAAAGGCATCGTTTTGGGAACCGTCGATGGGTGCGTTTCTGTTTTGGCTATAGCGGATCCGCAAAAGCCAGAGATGAAGGACTACCTAAAAAATTTGCCTTCTCGCGACGAACAGGTACGCTTTTTCAATCTACAAAAGTATCTTCACCAATTCCTTAGTATACAAGGAACCCTGTACACCGAATTTTGAATTTTCGATTTTTGAGGTTATGTTTGTCGTCGAATAGCGTGCGGCTTTTCTGTACTCAAATAACTTGTGAAAATAGAGAAAAATGTATCGTGGTCGACGCCGACAAAAGTCCGAGCAACGAAATTGCGATAATTCATATTATGGGAAGTAGAGTTTGTGGATTTTATTGAAAAAACTCACATTTGTTTGACGTTAGGTTATCCGGTGGTTCGTCGCACCCCGAGAACTACGGTCACTTTTCGCCGCCGAACTTTCGGTCACATCTTGACGATTAACTGACACTATTTTGTCACAAAATTGGCGTGCATCACGCCCGCTGCACTCTACAAGTGATAATTAACGAACCGCGGTGCCGTAAATACGCGTCGAGCACACGGAAAAAAACACACACGGCGCGCGGGATGTCAAACTCAAAACAATCGAAGCCCTTCTCTCTTCAATTTTCGATATATCGATGGAGGCGTTTCGATACATCGAAACGTCGACGACTGCCCAAGTAACAATTTTTGTGTTGTTATGGAAAAGTTATCCGAATGGGATACATATGTCCGCCAGAATGTTATCTGAAAGCTGTCCTATGTCCGAAAGTTAACTTTCGGACATTGGATATCTTACAGATAACATTTTGGCGGACATATGTAACCCATTCGGATAACTTTCTCGTAACAACACAAAAATTGTTACTTGGGTGGCTAATGGCGATAATTTGAAATAAGCGCGAGATTTGAATTCTCATTTCAAGGATCTTTTTCAATTACTATAATATATATTCTTATATATTATAATATATAAGAATAATCTTCTTTCTGGTCAAATCAAGCAATATGATAAACTTTGCTTGCAACCGATTTTGATAAATTTGTCAAGCCCAGATGGAGCGTTAAATTCTAATAGAATTTTCGAAAATACTCAATCGCCGAACCTTAACTATTTTCAGTGGAAAAAGAAAATGGAGAAGCAGCGAGCAGCAATAAAGTTCAAAGCTGCCGCAAGAATCGCACGGGTCACTCACGACTTGACGAACACCGTTCGAGCGGCGAACACATCGGCCGAGGAAAACGAGGATGAACAGACAGAATTTAAGTAAAAAGGTTTCAGATACTCCAAACATTATATCTTCCGCTAACTTAGAACCTAAAGTATTCCAAAGATATTTGTAAAACATATCTGAAATGTTGATATATACATAGAAATATGAGTTATTCGAGGGAATAAAAGGATGAAAAACACGACGAATTTTATGGAATTTATATTACATTTATTTTGTGTCTTTTTTTTTGTCTGTATGTTGTCGTTATAATCTTTCTCTCCTCTCTTCGCGTTCTCTTCCCGTCGCCATTTGGACTCCCGACGCTTCGAGAGTTTCCGGCGACCTCAACGAGCATCCGAAGCTTTTTATCCGCGAGCTCCTCGCGATTCCAAAAAAAAAAAGAAAAAACGAAATGCGTTCACGATTCGCGTTGTCGTCGCGTCAACGCCGCTTATTTTCAATTTTCAATTCTTCAATTATTCTACTCATGAAAAAACATCGAGAGGGGAAGGTAAAATGCGATCGCGAAGCGAATCAACGACGATTGACACGAGAGCGTGAACGCGTTTCGCCGCAACTTCCCGACGGGTCGTACGTCCGAAGAAGATCGCCGATCGTTGGCTTCGGTGCTGATTTTTTAACTCTTTGCGCTGTTTTCTCATTTCTCCCCTCCGTTAATCGTCTGTTTTCATCGAATGCTTCTCTCGCCGTTTTCGCAAAATCACGAAAAGATCGTCGAGCAAAAAAAAAAACAACAAAAAAAAAAGTCCTGGCGGTTCGTTGATTTTATTTTTGCGTCTCGTTTTCTCGCTAAACCGCGCCCACCACGTTTATTCGTCTCGTCGTTATTAAGCCGCCCCCAATTAACCTCCCCTCCCGCCCTATGAACCTTTCGCGCTCGTTTTCACCTCTTTATTATTCTTTCTTTCCTTTCATTCGTCTATTGCGTACTCCCGCCCTTTTGCGTCAGTGGTTGCTGCTGCTGCGGCTCTCGCGCTGCCTGCTGCTGATCCGGCTGCTGCTGCTGCTGCGTCTCCGCGGCTGCTGCCGTGTCCTTCATGTGTTTGTCGACCTGCGGTTACGATTGTTGTTATTATTATTATTACATTGACGCAGCGAAAATCGTGAGGCGCAAGAATGTTTTTTTTCTTTTTCTTGTCCCAAAGTGTTCGAATCCTCATGAAATGACTCTCATACTCACCACTTTTCTAACATGTTGATAAGGTTTGGACTCTACGCTGCCGTGAATGTTGTCGAGCTTGTAAGGCGGGACAATGGTAACGTTGTCCCAGACAACGATGTTCTGCCCCGAGAGCTTTATCGACGGTATAGTCTTGGCTATCGCGAGGAATAATTTCTGTCCCTCGGGCGACACTCCGGCCTGCAGAGCCTTCACCATCCGCTTTTTCTCGTCTATCTGATTGTGTACCCGCCTAGTTAGCCTCTGGAGATTGAGGCTCTGTGGCGTCTCGCTGAGTGTCTGACTGACCTCGCGCTTCACCTGAACGTCGGACACCAGAGACAAATTGACTAAGTGAACGTCCGTTAGTTCCGATCTTCCGCTCGACGATGGACATTCTTCGTTCGCGCAGTTCAATCATCTCAGTCAAGAAATTTATACACAATTATTTTCATAGGAATTCAGGGAACCAGGAATTCAAGGACAATCGGCTGTTTCTTAATAACGTTAAAAAAATACCATGTTATTTGAGTGTATTCGTTCATCAATTTTGAGTAATTAACTCCTGTGTTTATTGATATATTTTTAGTTTTATGTGTTCATCGTTCGTCCTGCTGTACATGTTGCTTGCTGAATACATTCTGTCATTTGTTTCGATAATCAATAACGTTTTTTTAATTGAAATTTTTATGCCCAACCTGTATACAGGAATTTTTCTTTACCATGTAAAAGTAAAAAATGTTGTACTACTTTAAAATTTACTGTTTGTTTACAAAAAATTGTGTAGAAAATAAATTTGCAGTAAGAATTATTTGAAAAAAAAAGCTAGAAATTTACCGAATGGCAAAATTAATGCTGAAACTAATAAACATAATAGAATAAAGGATATTGAATTTAACAAACATGTTTTATAAATATTTGGAAACGTCACTCATTTCAGCGTAGCCACCCCTTCAAGTCCTTACATTAGTCAGTCATTTTTTACTTTTTAAAATAATCTTCAAAATATTGTGAATGTTAACTCAGTGCGTTAAATTTACAACTAGTACATATTTTTGGTAAACAAACTGCGATAAAATGGGCCTGACGCAAACTGTCTTGTCGATTACTACATGCACAGTACAAAGTTTCTGGTTGAAAAGTAAACAATTTTCATAAAATTTACTGACAAAATTATCAATTGTCATTCCGACTTACTCTACAGCATTAATAACTGATGTCATTTCCAAGTGGTCCGTAAGCGAAACCAGAACTTTGAATATGTCAACACAATATCTCAACATCAGAAAAATTGCAATATTTAACATTTTATACATTGAACTGTGCACACTCGACTCAACTTGGTTTGAATCAATAAAATTGCAATGCGAATACAAACGCGAATGGATAACGAAAAGTTGCATCAATTAGACAGTGTGTACAGGATTTGGAGTAACAAGGCTGATGCAAACTAACCTAACTTCCGTAGCGCCAGCGGTAGCCGAGTTTCGGTTTCGAAAAGTCGAACTCACGAGTGCGAAAGATGAACAATAAACAAAAGATCGAGTGTAACAGTGAAACGTCGAGTGTGAAGGTGAACGGCGTGGTATTGGATAAAAGACAATTAACGATGGTTTTACGGGGTAATGGAAAGCGGAGAGCGAGTCGGGCCGAGAGTGTCGTGCACGATAACATGGAAAAGGTGGATTTGGGGGACGAATAATAGACGAAAAAAAGTCACAAAAGGATACTCAATATAAGCATTTTTGTCTGTGGATCGAAGGCTAATACTTCGCCCTCGATTTCCTTGTTGTAACAGGTTTTACATGCCACCGTACTCCCAATGCTAAACCAGTCGCTGACGCCGGCCATTTTTCACTAAAGACAGTATATACGCACGGCCATCCACTGCTGCCAGCCCCCACGACGCGCCAGCCGAACGAAATCATTCCGCGAATGCACTGAAGTCCGCCGAGGAAATTCCGGTTTACCGATTTTTTTTTCTTTCTCGTTTTTGCTGATGAATACGATCACTTTATATTGAATACGATAATTGATATTAAAATTGTGATCCTTTTTATGACGATTATTAATGTTTGTACGATTCATTTGGCGCTAATTCGTGGGAGAAAGATGTACACTTAATTATTGGAATTTCCATGAATATTCAGCGCATGCATATCACACGTTCTGTAATTGATTGAGTTTCAACTGATCGATTCTACTGTATCGATGTTACAAAAAAGTTGTCTAAAAGACGCTAAAATCAATCGGTGATTTTTTATCGGTATAATTTAATCATCCGAAAATGAACACCACATGGTCATGTGACTGTTGCATATATGGTACGGTTTATAAGACGGTCAAATGACCCATCATTTGAAAACCTCCCATTTCCAGGTGTCAGCACTGGTACTCGCGTCATCAGTCAAGTTATGGCACCGGTGATCATTGTTTGTCGCACAATTATCAATTATCGTAATATTTCAAATTTCCCGACGATATTTACGCCGAATCCCGTCGATACGGAGGGTAGATCCCTTAATAAAACCAGTTTCGAGGGCCTGTGTACACTGTAAGTGAACAATATAACTTGCCTGCCAAATTTCAATTACTAACCTCTAACGTCAGAATTTTACCTGTCAATTTATGTTTGCATTGTAAAATTCAGTTAACGGCTTGTCGTAATTATTGACACGTGCATTTGAATCTTGTCTGTCAAATGTACACACATTTTGAGCACAATTTGACAGTACATTTCGCATGACACTCACAGTACAGCTTGCTAACCTAAAAAATGTGCCATATTCACCTAACCTTCAAAAAGCAACAAAAACGCGACTTACAGAGTTTTAAGCATTTTTTTCTTGCTCAAAACTACAATGCTGAAAGCTTTTCACTTCAGTTATTAGTTTGGCTATCAATCAATGTGGCAATACCATGAAAAAGTGGGTTTTCAATTATCAAATGTCAACATAACCTGTAAACAATGGTTAAAATGCCAACTAAATCCCTTTAAGCATTTTCTTATTAGATACATTTGCTTATTTTATTTAATAACAATGCTTTTTTGATGGTACAGTCAGCACAGAAACAATTAAATGAGTGAACCAAAGGATTCCCAGGATGATCATGATCCAGACTATGCTGCGCCGGGGCCTAGTGATGAAGCGCATCAGAAGCAGTATGAAGAGAATGGTGAGAAATTCATGAATTTTATCTCTCAATGTACATAAGAAACACATGAAAACGATTACTTTTAAGGTTTAGAAATGGAATTTTTAATCAACTCAACATGAAGTTTTATTTCTTTTGACAAAAATCAGTTCATGCAAATTCATTGAGAATATTGAGAATATTGGTATTTTTGCAAGTTTTTACTATTATGCAATATCTTTTTGTATTTCTCATCAATTTTACAGCATAACATTTTTTTTTTACTTTGATAAAAAACCGTTATTATTATTATCATTATTATGATTATTATTACTATTATTATTATTATTGGATATTTTTTCCCAAGTGCCCTCAATATGTACAGTAAACAAATAATTAAATAATTTATTTCTCTGTTACCGAAGCACGTACAAACGTTGCCAGAAAAATAACGGCAATCGTGGAAAAGGAGTTTTCCCGCGAGATTGATACAAAGGAAAAGGAGATTCTTCTAATTGAGGAGCGCCTGCACAAGGCTCTCAAGACCCTGCACTTTCTTCGCTACGTGATAATAACGGATTTTTACAATCGCAAGCAATGCCAGAATGTTCCGAGCACGAGCGACTCGAAGCAAACGAGAATTCATCCGGCGATAAAGCAGATGATCGGAAAGAGTCCGAGAGTCGACGAAAATTTCGGAGTTCCATCGACTTCAAAGGAATCTTCGTTTGCCTGCGAGACAATTGAGAATGTATCGATCAAGGAAGAATCACCGTTCGATAACAGCGAAGCTGAAAAACGTTTGGGAAACTCAGAAGAATCTTCCGGCGTTGTTGACGATGCGAAAACAAAAATCGCTGGTAACAAAAGATCCCACGATGAAATTAGTAACGAGGATTTGCCACCGCGAAAAATTCCTCGCTACGTTCCACCGAAAAGCGGAATTCCCGAGCCTCAGGTTCCGTCGCGCGGCGCTCGTCACAAAGTGCGCAAGAGAATCGTCGTCGGCAATATTTCAAAATGGATTCCGCCCGACTGGCGCGAAGACGCCGCGAGTCACAAGTGGACGATGTACGTCAGAGGCAGCAAAGAGAATGCAGAAATCGCGGACTTTGTCGGCAAAGTGAGATTCTTTCTGCATCCGAGTTACAGACCAAACGATGTGGTCGAAGTCACGTAAGTGAGAGGCACTGAAAAAGATAAATTAATTGTTGAATCAGTTTGAAAGTACTTTTTTTATCTTGCTTTTCGATTTTAAGGTCACCTCCTTTTCATCTTTCGAGACGTGGATGGGGAGAATTTCCACTCAGAGTGCAATTGCACTTCAAGAATCCTCTCAACAAGCCGATGGATATTATTCACTATTTGAAGCTCGATCGAACGTACACGGGACTTCAGACTCTTGGTAATGAAAAGGAAATATTTGTCTTACTAGGGTAATCAGACGCGCTGGCGCGCGTGCCTGAAAAACTTTTCGCCAAAATCGACCTCGGAAATTTTTCTTTTCAAAATATCGACTTTTAACCTATACCATCATTCTCAAGTCGCATATTCTACCCCTGCAAATACTGGTTACTAACTTTTTTTAATCGATTTTGATTTTTTTTTTTTTTCGTCGCCAAATTTTTTTTTTTTTTAAATCGATTAAAAAAGGTTAATAACCAGTATTTTCGGGGGTAGAATATGCGACTTGAGAATGATGGTATAGGTTAAAAGTCGATATTTTGAAAAGAAAAAAATTGAGGTCGATTTTGGCGATTTTCGGTCCGGAGCCAGATCTACGATTTCTGACAGAAAAAAAAAAATTTCGTCGCCAAAAAAATATTTTTTTCAAAATCGATTAAAAAAGGTTAATAACCAGTGTTTTCGGGGGTAGAATATGTGACTTGAGAATGATGGTATAGGTTAAAAGTCGATAGTTTGAAAAGAACAAATTTCTGAGGTCGATTTTGGCAAGTTTTTCAGGCACGCGCGCCAGCGCGTGTGATTAGCCTAGTAAAGCTTTAAAAGGTTACAGGCACTGCCGCACCCACCGTCTGATGTCAAATTTGACATTAAACTGATTTCGTTTAAAACGGACTTTTGTGGCAACCAATCACAGCTCGAACAGTTTGCTAACAATGTTTTCCGTTACTCATGAACTTTTTAACAGACGAACAATGAATGATTCTTTTAATTTTTACAACTGCTCAAGAATACTAATTTATTCATGCTCATTTTGAGGAAATTTGGATGAAGATATTAACAATAAAGCGCCTGTTTAAGCCGCCATGAAGTACATTCACTAATAAAACACTGCAGTAAACGTATAACTATGTTGAATCTACAAAAGATTATTTTTTCTCCAAAAGGTTCTGAGACCGTGGTGGACGTTTGGATAAAAACGTCACTGGACCCGCCGACCTCCTCTGACTCGAGGTCAACTGAGGATCTTCTGCAAACCATAAAGAAAGAGCCCAAGGATCCGGAGAAAACCTGTGAAATTAACAGCGAAGATTCAGTAACTTGCAACAACACTGCAAATTCCTTGACGTCCGGTTGTTGTGTGAAGATAAAAGAAGAACCGCGTGATACGGACTACGCAGCCTCTCACGTGCGTTTCGAACACGATTACGCGAATTTACCCACCGAAGATTCATTCAATTCCGTCAACGAGACGAACGTGACGATATCGCACTCGCCGCCTCGGAATCCAGACAGAAGTAACGAAGACAATTCCACTTTACCAGATGTGTCCGCCGAAAATCTCAGAACTCCACTAAAAACCGCTCAGCCCTCAACGGACGCGATTTTATGCGAAGAGGTCGTCGTCACAAGCGAAAAAGACGCATCCTTCGCGCCGAACAATTCGCAAAAATTGGTGAACGGAAACGCTTTAAGATCTCAAGAATTAACGACGGAATCGAAGGAAAAAGCGACAAAAGTTTCGACAGAAACGGTCGAAAGTTCTGGCAACTTTTTACCCGAATTCCAGGGCATCGACTCTTCGAAAATTTACGCTAGCGTCGATGTAAAAACTATGGTCTCCGGTCTCGATAATTCCTCGCCGAAGTTGCAGCCTCTGAGGATTTCCATTCCCGCGGCATTCGAGGCCCTGAAGAAATCGACGAAAAGCGCGCAGAAAGCCAAGCAGATTCTCATCCTCAAAGACAACAAATTGATTCCCATCGACTCGATGAATTTCTCCAAAGTCGGAATGACCATCGGCCGGGGCGTTAGCCTTCTGAAAAAACCTCCGAACGCCAACTGCGTCGCTAAGAAAAATACCACACCCGAGGGTGCTGTGGTTTTCAAGCTGAATCCAACGAATTCGCTGATTCTCAACGCGACGAACGAAATTCCGGCGCTCAAGTTTGCCGAAAGTCCGAGGGACTCGAATGCACCGCGGAGAGTGTATATCGTCGAGAAAATATTGCCAAATAGAACGAACGACGTGATAATCGCGAAGGACGACGATTCAAGAGTTTGCGAGAACGTCGAAATTTCGGTGGATGGGAAATGTCTGTTGAAGCCAAAAATTACGTTGGGAAAGGACAAGATCGGCACCACGAGCAAGAGGGAGAGTTACGAAGAGATTTTACGGTATATCACGGTTTTCATTTAGTAAACTCTAAAAAAAAATTGAACATCGAATCAACGATATTAATTTTTTTTTACAGATCTATCGACAACGCTAGAATAACCGACGTTTCGGCGCTGGTGCGTTTCGTTATTCGACGAGTACCACTCATAACGGAAAGGGCGTCGGATCCGGAGTATCGAACTCTTCATCCTTACGCGTGCGCGAGTGAGAAAGAGTTTTTGGACAGCAACGTCGGAAAGCAGCGAGCGCTTGAGGTTGGTTTCCTTTACATTAATTGACGAAGTTAAAGTAATGCATATATAGATTATCGTTGGTCCTCCTAAAATTCCGATTATCCCAGGATTTTTACCTTCTAAAATTCCGATTATCCCAGGATTTTTACCTTCTAAAATTCCGATTATCCCAGGATTTTTACTTCCTACAATTCTGATTATTCCAGGATTTTTACCTCCTAAAATTCCGATTATCCCAGGATTTTTACCATTCTAAGTCCTTCAAGATCCTGATTTTTCTGATCCCTAGTTAGCAAAGTTAACTTTTTTTTTAAACAAAATCAGTTGCATAAATTTAATAATCCTGTGTTTTTGTTCCTTTTCAGTGGTACAGAGCAAAACACGTAAAATCCTTCCTGAAGAAAAAAGGTATTCCGGAGGACGCGCAGTGGACCATCAAGGAAATAATGATCTGGTCGCGTTTGCACGGCTACACACCGACGCGTTCGCTGCCGCAGTTCGGTCTGCATCCGCGAAGCACGTCGGCGGCCAAGTCGTCGGAGAAAAATATTCCGGGTAACACGTCCCAAGCTACCCTCTGCACGTTTACCGAGCCGCTGGGTCTTCTCGAGTACTTGCGCAACGCTAAAGAGACAAAAGCATCGTCGGGAGCGCGCAACAACGACGAAGTCGAGATAATAGATGTGGAAAACGTTCCCGAGCGAGGGAACAAAAAAACGAGAGACTCGTCGGAAGACGCGGAGCGGAGTGTCGAAACGCGATCCGTCGTTTCGCTCGGGATACCGGAAAAGATTGTGGCTCTTCAGTCGTACGTTACGAATACGGCAAGACAGATTGGCGTGAAACTCGGACCAGAGGAAATTGTCACTGGTGTGACGCACTGCGCGCCAGCGCGAATGATCGTTCGGTCGGTTCAGTGTCTGCTCGAAGATTTGCTGAGATCCTCGCTCGCAAAAGCCTGGGAAAGAAGTAGCGATGGAGGGTAAGAAATGACGAAAAAAATTGCTACTTTTGTTGGCACATTTTTTTTAAACATCTTTTATCTTTTATTTTCTTCGCAGATGCCCGGACACAATAACGCTGGAAGACGTTCGCGGTGCGATTCTGAGCCGCGAGGAGTTCGATGTCTTTACGAACGAGGGCCTAGGTTCTCATCACTGTCCGGACGATTAATGTTTTTTCTTCTCGTTTTCGTTGCTTCGTCGTCTCGAGACAGCAGAACGAAAAATCGCATATATATATTTTTTTTTTCGTCACATTCGCATCTGTTTTTTTGGATGCATGTACAAATCCGGGATCTCAGTTCCAACCAACAGGAATTCGGTGACGCTTGATCTCGAGCTCCAGCCATTTTTTCACCGGCTCGTAGTAACTCAGCAAAGACTTTGCGCTTATTTTCGTGGCTCCTGTAGCGTCGCGTATCCACTTGCGCCAGCTTGTATCGCTTCCGAGGCTCATCAGCGACCTATAGACATTCGAGAGACGTGGTAAACCGTAGAAAGCAAATATAAAATTCTTCGGCAAAGATATATCCCGTCAATATCCGGGATATATCTTTCGTACATCTTGTATATACTTTATTTCCATCCGGGTATCACGTCAACTCCAAGTTTCCTCTCTTAGAAATCACATTATAATCGACACAGCAAATAAACGGACAAGACGCTAAACAATACCGAGTTCCTTCAGTCAACTATTGTACCGTCAATTTACAATAATTTTTCATCTGTAAAGCGCCCATTTTTTTCGTACATTTTTATGTAAATAAAGAATCATTCTTTTTTAAACCTTTTTTTTGTAATACAATTTTTCACCTTAGTCTTTTTCCCGCGTTCTTCGATCCGTAGATATCGCAGCTGTGTAGTCTCATGGAAAATTCAGGGTCGCCGACCTTTCCCGTCACCGCGGATTCGCACATTCCCGCGAACAGTTGGTACTGCAGTATATTGGCAAGAAAATATCTGTGAGATAGTAGTAAACATTGAGATTTCCACCATCCAGTAACATTGTAAATAAGGATAATAGGCAAACAATAAAAATGCGAATCTGCACAATTTGTTAAAAAAAAATACCTGACGTAAGGCGTGTTGCTGACGATGTGAAATTTTGCACCGGCGTCGAAGAATCGATCGTCTCTCGGCGTCGGTGGCTCGATTCCCATGTACCATTTGTGAAGATCCCACCAGTGAGAATTGTAACTCGATGAATTCACTTTATTCTCGAATACCCGCCATCGCCACTTGTCCATCAAGAGAGCATGCGGAAGCTGAGGGATTTTTGCAAGCGCCTGACGCAGTAAAATGCCGAGATCTGATGAAATAAAAATCATGACCAGTGAATTTGAAAGAATTTGCTTTGAAATTTTGTTAAGTAGGCTACCATCGATCAAAATTGCGTCGTCCACGAGGCCCAGTCGCTGAAGGTGTTGAGGCGTCATGACGCCTAACATTACTGCGTCGCCAATTGCCTCGTGGAATGCAGAGTTAACTCCGTTCTGTAATAAAACAATTATGCGAAGACAATTTAAATGCAATATATATTTTTATTTTTATTAAATTATATATTAAATTAAACGAATAATTTAAAGAAACTTTTTTATAAAAAAAGTTTATTAAATAATTCGTGATTTATTGTGTGATTCCTATTTCAACGACTACATTATTACCCGAAAAATCGCCGGTTGCTTCTCGTATGCCATGTAATACTGAATATGACCAAGCTCGTGATGCACGACGTAAAAGTCTTCGGCGCTAATACCCAGACAGGCGATGATTCGGAAATCATTTTTTCTGTACATGTTTGCAGCTGTAGCGTGGCAATTGGCGTTGTCGGATTTATTTTTCGTGAAAATCGAACGCTCCCAAAATTCCTCAGTCAACGATGGAAATCCCAAGGATGCGTAGTAATCCTCAGCTCGTTTTATCATGTCGACGACCGTGTAATTTTTATTCCTCAACGATTTAGTCACGTCCGACATATTTCTCGAATTCGGGAGGATCAGGTCGATCAGTGATTCCCAGTTTTGGGACCACAAATCTCCTTAAAAAATTCAGAAAATTTGTTGTAGATTTTGTTTTGACAATTTTATAAAATTAATGCATATCAATGGTAAAGGTGAACTTACGTATAATTAATATTCTGATTTATGCATGATAACTACATGAATATTATAATTTTTCAAATATTTCAGCAGTTATATTTACAGACCTAAGAGATGGGCAGGTATTGGCCGATTTCTACGAACCACCTTGGGATACGTCTGACCAAGACGATATCTCACTACAGCGTGGAGAAGACGATAAAGAACCACAACTTCCTCGTAAAGAGTCTCAACGAAATTTTCTAAATTCGGGGTTTCCAATTCCTCCCGCCAACATTGGCCTATATCGTTGTATCCTTGATCACGAATTTATAAAAAAAAAAAGATTAATTCCAGACTTTTTTAAGTCAGCGATACAAATTTTGCATTAAATTTGTTCACCATTATTTTCTGCGCCAATGTTCTGAAGTTGAACGGATATCGTGAACAAATCTCTGACATTGCTCATCTCGTTTCTCCAACTGGTCCAGCCCCAACGAAGTTCGCTTTCGTTTCTTAAAAAGGGATTATTTCAATTTTTTTTGCAATAAAAATCATTTTTAACGATTAATATAATTACTATCAGCTACCGTGAATCTGCCATAAATCTCTTTAGCTCGGGTTCTCCATGATAGCATTTACGACCGTCTTGTTCTCCTCTGCAGACTCGACGAGTCTCGTAGTTCAATAAAAGTTTGTCCGTGACGCTTGTTAGAGCCCTGAAAAGACAAATGTTATTATACCTTAATTTTGGCTAGCCTTATAACCAGCATTAATTGCTAAAAAATAATAATCTTAATATTTATGTGTTAAAGTACATATTACGAAGTACCCATACTTCGCTTGATTAGAAGAATAAACAGGTCCTCTGCAAAGCAGATAAATCATTCTCTCTTCCCTCGATCGAACTCCATGAACATTGTGAAATCTATTGCACCACTCGTTTCTCCAATGCGACCTGGTTCTCGAAAATTCTTGCTTCAACTCAAAAATGTCAATCGACGAATTCGTCGCCGATTCCCATGCCAATTCTGCGCTCAAGCGATTCATGTTCAAAAGCTGTTCATTCATTTTGTTCAATGAAAACTGTATTTCACGATCTATTAAAATATATATATTTCAATTCATATTCGAATTATTATTCTTATTATCATTATTATTATTATTTCGAATATCTGCAAGAGATGAAATACTGCGCGAATACTTTTAAAAAAATGTACGTACCGTCAGCAACTGAACATCCCACGATCGTAACGAAAATAAAATTCACAAAAATCTTCATAATGTATTTAGTTAAAAAAAATATCGATAATTAATTATAGTAATAATCAAGCATATTTAAAACCATTACATATCCATTTAAAAAAATGACCCTCGACTGTATTTTAAAATATAATGATTACAACATATTATTGAAAAATGTTATCCCAGATCCGATCGCTTCGGAGCGAAAACGACACTGACGAAGCCAACCACCGTGCACCTTCCTTTTATCTCCGAGAATAATCGATTTTCCGATTGCGCCTGGTGCCAATCGCGCTTTCCAACGGCAACGTACCGGTCTTTGTTTTCCTCTCTCTGTGCACGTATCCGAGGATCAGAACAAATTGAAAGATAGAGGTGGGATAGACAAGAAGGCATTTATTGCGACAGTCGACTCGAATAACAAACGGGGGCGTCTCGCAGACTCGAAGGAAGATTTATTCGCCGTCGAGCTGGAGCGTCTTGAGGATCCGACGTATAATCCCCCGGAGATCTTGAGTGCAAGCTAAACAGCGAGGGTGCAAAAACCCATGTGGGCTTAGGACTATCTATGAGTTGAGAAACAAAATACCCAGGATAATGGAAATCATGGTTTGAAAATTTGTTTTTATTTCAGTCGTACTTAATTGATACTTTCAGCATTGTATGAAGAGCCCTCAACTTTTAGTGCCGAAGCCTCAAGCCATAAAGCAAAGACAATGGCTAATGAACGATCAATAAATACACAAATTACGCGTTTTATTAATGCGTCTTATGACTTCAATTTACGACGACTTATTTCAACCAGAGGACGTTTTATACCTCGCTTTATATCCCGGTGCTAAGTCATTTTTTTATCACAATAGGGACTTTTTTATCAAAGACGAATGATTCAATAATATGTTGGTATTATCGTAATTTTTTATTTAAGTTGATTTGTGTACACAAATTATTGTAAATCGTAAAAGCATCGTTGAATAAATATTTTTTACACGATGCATAAATGAAAGCATGTTATCGATAACGTGAATGACAGCAGATTGTCGCCACTAATGGAATCTGAGTGCCCACATGGTTCTCAGTCGCACAATTCGATGATAGCCTAATCCCGTCGACATGCATGATCTTCACTTTATTTTCTTAACCCCTTTGGTGAAAAATGTTCATTTTATCCTGCGTAATGTCGCAATGTCGAATTCATTTCCTCTGTTTAACAGTCCTTCTATTTTGTGTCGCGTGGACATCGAGGGGGCTTGCAAATGTGGAGCCGAATCTTTCACAAGATGAAGACAAAATTGCGCAGACGCGTTTTGAAGATGCAAGTATGTTCCGAGTATTCATGATTTCTGTTATTTTAAGTGAATACAGAAATCGGTTCCATTTGTTCAATCTGAATTTTTTATTTCAATGTAAATCTTTTTTTAAAGGTGTTCGTGGCTTTCCTAATTTTGAAGATGAAAAAATCTACAAAGGCGAAACCAAGCGAGAGAAATGTTTGCAAAAGTCCTTCGACCGGTTGCATCAACGAAGAAAACGCAGTGACAAGGAAATCGAAGCTGTAGATGAAGAAATCGATAATTCTGAAGAAGCAGATGACGGATTCCCGAAGAGTTTTTACAGCGACGTAGCCGGCGGCGAGGAAGTTCTCCAAGTTGCGGTGGAAAACAAAACCGAGTCTTCTGGTCTGTTAAACGGAATACAACATTTTTTTCATCTCTTGAAGTCAAAGGAGTCAGTCAATAACGAAACAACGACGGCAAAAGTCGATGAATCGCTAGCAACAACACCGAATACGTCGCAAGATGTCACAGAGAACAAGCCGAAAGAAAAAACGCTCCAAAGTCAGAACTCGCCAATCTCGGTCGAACCACAAAAATATCGAGTTTCGACAAGAAATAAAATGCAAAAAAACGACCGAAGAGCCACGTTTGATTTTGAAATAAAAGCCGTGCCCATAATCGTGAATTATAAAAAGAAAAACGTGATCACGTATTGATGAAAAATAAGTTTTCATGTAAATATTAAAATAAAAAAATGTTTTCTTTTTGCAAATGAGATTTGTATTATTCCTTTTTTATAAAAATTGAATTGACTTAAATACTACTAAAAATGACCTTAGGGTAAAATTTGTCGATGTAATAAAAGCTGATCCTGCAATAATAAGCAATAACAAAAAATCAGCAATAACAAACATCTTGAGAACTAATATTTTTTAAACCGGCGAATGTAATTTTGCCGAATAAAAAAGACACTGCGTATGCGAGCCGTCTTTTTCGTCCGCTCCGGCGACGTGAAGATAAAAAAAACAATTGACAATTGACGTTTAAATGGTCGACCCTCGTGGTTAGCTATCAAACCGAGATTTTTTAACGCATCGTTCAGTCAAACGGATCAGCCGGATATCGTGAATTTTCAGATAGACATATACTGTTATAACAATATTATTCGTATTAATGATTTATTCGTGCGCGCGTGGTACCGCAGGCCCTCGATCTCGTTCGCTCAGCGAGATACACGTAATCTTAGACAACACAGGGACAATCTTCACGTGAGCCGCAAGCATCGTCACCTACATTTCTACTATGACGGCTGACATCAGTCCTCCGAGCAAATGCGATATCACGTAATTTATAGGTAAATTGCAAAATTATTCGATGAAACGTATTTCGTGTCAGGACGTTATTCAATTCTTTGCACCGCGTAAAAATCTGTTCGCCTCATTTCACGCTCGTTAATTTGTTAAATTAATAAACTAACAAATTCAGTGCTTAATAAATTTTAATTATCAATTGCTAACGTAAAAAAAATCTGACTATGGATACCGTTTTTTCCAGCGTGTTTTGTATGATGATCTACGTTGCAAGCGGATCGTGGCAAGTCTTGGCGGAGGTCGTCGCTGGTCCTGCAAAAGGCCTGGATTCCCCTGCCGACTCGTCGGGTAAGTACGCGAGAGAAACTATCAATTGTAACCTGGCAGAAATTTCGCCGACTCCGGAAACGCACTTTTCGCGTCGTACGTTGGCGATATCCTCCTCGAGGGTCGCTGAGAGAAACAGTAGAAGGTACAAAAGGCAATCCGCGTCAGCCTTGAAGTCTGGTGAAGAGGATACGAGAAAGGAAGAGATCGGAAGAAATGCAACTTCCGCTTCGGTAGCCAATAATTCAATTACCCATTCAGAGGACTCAGTGAAACCTCGTGGGAGTGGCGACAGCCTTTCAGCCTCCAAAAGTTCCACCAATTATAGCAAAGGAATTGCAAAGAGAGAAGAAATAGCTTCAAAAATCATCTCAGCTTCAGAGAAACCGGTTTGGCAGGTTCAGGAGTCATCAGGACCTTTCGTGTCGTCGAGATCAGCGGCAGCAAAGTCATCGTCATCGTCGAACCAGTTGAAGTCGTCTGAAGAACGTGGAGCAGACTCTAAAGAGCCTCCGCCCTCCCTGGGACATCCTGATCAGTCGCAGTCTGAAAAAGATGTTGCCCAAAATCAGTCGAACGAAGACTTAAATCCTTCCAATGCAAATTTTGATTATGGCAACGAAAATTCTTCCGGAAAAAATATTCACGGAAGAAGTAATCTTGATCAATCTGGATCAGATGAAGAGCATTTTTTAGGCCCTGAAAATTTGGCCGATTATCAGCCGATCGAAGATTCGGATACTTCCAACAGGAACTCCTTCGCGGAACAACAGATTGGAAGAGACCATCAAGGGCCCTACACCCTGGACCACTTCGCACCTGGCGAGACTCTTCACGTCCATGGAAAATTCAAGCGAGGCTTTCAGCTGGTCCCGGTCTCCAGAAACCTCTACATCCTGAAGGAAGACTCGGGTGAACCCGAGCAACTTTCTTCCGAAGGTGACAGTAATATCATCGTTCTTCCTAATCAATCAGCGTCGATGAACAACGAGAATTACGAAACGAGGAGTGGCGACAGAACTTCAGCCATACTGTCATTCAAGGCCCACTTGCACCACGACGTCAAGGACATTGGGAACAATTTTCGTCGCAAAACATCGGCCAACGATTTCCGGAACGCTGATTCCTATGACTCGCCCTTGGTGTATCAAGACTCGTTAAAAATTGGATCTTCAGGATCATCGATGATCGATCAGTATCGCTATCCATCGTATCTTCCGGACAATCAGCAGAACTTCGCACAGTTATCGATCAGGAGTCCAAATTTTCCCCAAGTTGTCGATCCATCGGTCAACCGTATCGGCAACGATCCCGTCCTTGACAACATCAAAATGTACGGTGGCAGCAATCTTCTCTACAATCCCAATCCCCGAACTCGAAATATATATCAGGACCAAAACCCAAGTCTGCAGTATCCGACGAATAATCTTCACGATAATCAGATTCCATTCAATGGCTACAGAGACGTTTATCAGTCTCCTCAGCAGGCACCATGGATGGACAATTCGGGATATGGAGCGGCGAGCTTCAATAGCTTCAACGCCCTTGACAGGGGAACGAGAGAAAATCCAGAAGGTGGATCTTATCGTCTGAAGTACCTCGACAGATACGCGAAGGCTCTGAACTCGATGAACGAGGACGAGGTCGACGACTTGAAGACGATTCCCGACGATGCTGAAGAGCAGGAAAATCTTGTCGATGACAATTCTTCGGCGCAGGAGTCGTTGAGCGACATTGAGAACGACTTGTCCAGTAAGAGTGATGACAGCCTGGTGAATCCTCGTGAGGTTTCTTCCTCGAGTGACGATCAAGTCGAAGCTCCGATGGCGTCTTTGGACCCTGGCAAAGGCCCCACGAATTGGGACACGAATGTCTATCAATATCCGAATCCCAGTTACCTCCCTCAGAACATGTTGAATTCACGACAGAACGACGGAGATCTTGCAATGTCTTCTGCGATTTCGTCGATTGTCGGTGAAGACGACGCGTCGATGAGTGACCTTCAACCGGTACAGCCAAAGGCCAAGTCATTTTCCACCGTGATCGAACCTCTGACGGCGCAGCTGCAGAATCTCCTGTCGACCATCAAATTGTTGAACGAAAATTTGACCAGCGAACAGCATGGCGGACGGAACAACGGCGAAGAAATGCGCAACAGACGTGCGATATCTTCTCCTGGAAAAACGAGGGCGAAGAGACATCACGAGAGTCACGTGAATGATGCTGAAGAAGCCGCTCTTCAGGGTCGTCAGAAAAATTCTTGGCTCTCGCCAAATGATTCTTCGCAGTCGCGGATTGCCGAAGATAAATCGGTGACCGGATCGGATCGTGAAGATCGTATCAAACCGAAGAGAAATCCTGGGATCATGGATTTTATCGAGAAGACATTTGGCTTGAGTAAGAACAATCAGTCCACCACCAAAACAACCGTGTCGATATTCGAGACGACGAGTTTGGAGACTCCGGACGACGAAACTTCGGAAACAGTATATGAGGAAACAACCACGTGGTCCACGACTCAGGAGGAATTTTCTTCAGTTGCTGAAGAGACGATGGGCAACTCGTTGATGTCTTCAGCGACATTGACGACCGCAACGGATACAAAAATTACGGAAGGTCGTGATCGAACTACGGAAATCTTTGGCAAAACGACAGACCCTAATCGCAGAAATGAGGAAAGCTTTGCTTCTTCAAGGACGACTCCCGTTCAGAGACCTGAAGAATCGGATACAGCGGAAACGGAAGAAATGGATGACAGATCTATGGATCGCGACGGATACCAGAGCAACATTGAAGTCACTGCGACATCCCAAGTTGACAAAGACTCTTCTACGACACGAGAATCGATGTATTCGAGGCTCTCCAACAAGATTGCGAGTCCAGAGGAGAGAGAAAGGATTAATCTCTTCCTGAAGAGTGTTCTGGGCTCGCGGACGAAGGAAAACTCTACTGAAACTGGTACCAACAAACCTGTCACGACGTTTCAGCCCGAAACGACGCTGACGAGGAAGACGAGCACTGAAGGTCATCAAGATCATGAAGTTACGGGATCTGGGCCTTCAACGTGGAACCATCGGAATGCTGGTGATGACGTAGGAAATCCGACAACCTTGATGCCCAATCAAGGTGCACCTGTGCTGATCGATCGAATTTCTACTTCCGGGGAGGAAAAAATATCTCCGAAACAAAATATTCAGCCCGAAGATTCTGATAATCGTGATCTTTTTACTCCAATCTCGGTTCAAAAGTCACGCAAGGGACCGCAGTCGCTTGGAGTCTCTCTGGAGCCTTCGGGAGATCTCGGGGAGCAAAAGCTGTCCATGAACTACGCGGACATCGAGAAAGCTCGACAGTCGGGCGCTCAAGATTTTCTGATTAAATTGTTGTCACCGGAAGTCATAAAAAATATTACGAAGGACGGAGTGATCGTGAGACTTCCAGGCACATCTTCAAGTTTGACTCCAAATGCTTCGACTAGTCAGACGCCGAGTGCTCAGCAATCGGCTGCGCGAAAAGAAGCGGCAATGAGTTTTCCTGCGCCGATCAAGATGGCCGCCAGGACGTCAACTGCCGAGTCGTCCACCTCGCAATTTCCGACAACGATATCATTGGAACCTGAGCCTTTTAAGAGATCGAAGATGCACCATTCGAAAGGTCTCGACGGAGAGAATTCAACGATACCCACAGAGATGCCAAAAAATCATTCGGCTTCGTGTCCGAAGTCGAACAATCGGGACCGCTACGCGAAAAACATGACACGCCATCTTTCGGTGATCTCAAGTACTCCGCGAAGCCTTCCCGCGAAATCGAAAACGAATGATGACGCGGTGATAGGTGTGTATGGCGACGACACTGGTGGAGATGCTCGCGTTGACATTCGACTGAAGATACCGATTCATAAGTCCCAAAACCGTCGCAAGGTCGTAGCCCGCGATTCGAACGATTCGAAGACGAAGAAAACGCAGAAAATTAGCAAACGCTCGGACCTGGAGTACGAAAACTATGCGGATGCTGACTACGAAGATTACGTGGATTTGGGTAACTACGATTCGGATTCGTTGGAAGATTACGATCTTCAGGATCTAGGATCATCGAATGCTGAAGAAGACTACGCTCAGTATCTCGAAGATTCGGAAGCCGGACGAGCTTACGAGGATGATTACGACCCTGAAGAGACCCTCGATGACACGGCTTATGACTCCCGTTCGGAGAAAAACTCTCTCGTAGCTGGAGACGAAAATCGTGACGCTAAACGCGAACGGACAACGTCAAAGTCGCATCCTATCTGGCCTGACATTGAGGAGAAATTTCTTCCCGCTTTGGACGCTGCCGATTCGTCAACGCCGCTTTATCAGCCCCCTAAAGGCGCTGAAGGTCACCGAAGAGGTCACAAGGGTAAGAATAAAGGTCAAAACGGGGTCTCGAAGTCGAAGCGGAAAAAGGTGAAAAAGCCGAAGACGAAGACTTCGTCGGTCGGGAACAGAAAAAATATAAAAAAATCTCCGAGTTTCGAGAAAGCCGATTACATCAGGATTGGTAGGAAACTGCAATCGATAAGCGAACCTCGGAGTCGCGAAGAATTTGACGGATTGGTGAATCGCAGGCGAAAAGAAGTCACTACGGATGATTCGCTGCTGCTTGACACGGATTTAGCCAAGGAACTCATGTTGATGACACCTGTTGAGGATATTTCAGCGGATGACCAACAGTTGACCACGGAATCGGTCACTACGAATGTACACCAGGAAGTGACTGCTTACTACCATCTTTTGAACATGCTCAATGGCACCACTGGCGCCGGTGGAGCCGAAGGAGCAAACGTCACTGATAGACGTACAGAAGAAGACACAACTGGTGCCCCTGAAGACAGTAACGAAGAATCAGGAACTTCAGCAGAAACAAATTTGGAGATCGAGGAAGAAAATGTAGAATCAACAACACGGAGTAGTATTGAAACCACAAAATCAATTAGAACTAAGACAGATGATGAAAGTATTGAGGAGACGACATCAGAATTGGTCGGCACTTCTGAAAGCACCATCGCTGAAACGGTAACGACTGAAGAAACGTCAACTATGGAATCAACAACTGTTAGCACCGTGTCAATGATTTCTGTTGACGTCATCGAAGAGACATCGGATTTGAGTTCAACCCCTGACGAAACGACGTCAACTGGTTCGGCTGATACTTCAGTTGGCACTTCCATCGAAGAGGGAAGCTCTGAAGCTGCGACTGAAAAATTGGAGATGACTGAAAAAAGCTCAACACCTGAAGAAATAACGTTGACGGGTTCAGTGAGTGATGCAGTTTCATTGGAAACAATTGAACTGATAACAGATGAAACGTCAACTAATTCAGTCAGCACTACGGTTGAAGCAGAAGTCACTGAAACGTCGGCGACGTCCGCGATTGTCGAAGATACATCGACGTCTGAAGAAATCACGTCATCTTCATCAGTTGATTCTACAGGCCAGACGAAATCTACTCAAAATTTGACTGAAGAGACATCATCATCTGGAGATAAAACGTCGATTGGTTTACTTGGTACGACTATTGGAACAAAAACTTCCGAAGCTTCGACGAAAGGGCTGGCGGCGATTGAAAAAACGTCTACTTTGGCGGAGACATCGTCAACTGGATCAATCGCTTCCACAGTAATACCGGAAACCACGCAAAAGGTTCCTGCAAGCACAACGAAAGGTACGGAAGTGACAACAAGTAACCAATCCACGGCCACGGTAGCGAAGGTCACCAGCACTAGCAGTGGGAAACATGAGACTTTCGGCACTACGCAGATGAATGAAATGACGAGTCAAGTAGTTGTTACCAACTCAGAAACCAGTCGAACTACAAATACTGTGAGAACGACGAATGTTGAAGCAGTTGATAAATTGTCCAGCGAAGTGGTGGAAAGTGCAACTGCTTTGACTGCAGAAGGTAACTTCATTACGACATCGTCGTCAATGACGGAAGATATTCCGCTTACAACCTCATCGACAGAAAAAACTCTCTATACGACATCGACAGAAAAAACTGTCCTTACGACGTCGTCGACAGAAAAAACAGTCCATACGACATCGACAGAAAAAACTCTCCACACGACATCGTCGACAGAAAAAACTCTCCGTACGACATCATCGTCAGAAAAAACTCTCCGCACGACATCATCGACAGAAGATTTGACTTCAGCCTCATCGTCGGTTGATGAAGAAGCAACGACTGTCGAGGGCGCAGAAGAAGCATCAACTGTCGAAAGCGTAGAAGGAACTGCAGTGCTGGAAGAAACAGAAACTACGGAAGACACTACAGTCGGTGCGGTAACAAAAGATGAAGAGACTACGGGTAATTTGACGGATGAAGAGGGAACGAAAGATGAGAACGTAGAAATCGAGACATCTACCCAAAAACCTGAAGACAGCGCGACGTTGTCAACAGTTGTAGCAGAAATTTCGACTATAGAAATCGAGGAGGATACAACTTCAGAAACTGCTGCTTTGAATATTGAGACCACAAGCGAAGGATCTGAACAGAGCAGCAGTTTGTCGACAGTGGTCCCTGGGGCGTCATCTAATGAAGCTACGGAAGAAAATGAATCCACTGAAGGTGCAACGACGGAAATTACAGTCACGTCGACGACTGTTACTGAAATCACTGCAATTGCGTCCACAGCAGGAATTATTGAGTCGTCTGGAGAGACCGAAATGACTGGTCGAGATGAAGAAGAGACGATTGCTTCCAGCGTGTCCGAAGAAACTTTGACTACAGAGACTGTTCAGAAAACGAATGCACCAGAAACCTCAATGTCTTCAACTTCCTCCGCAGAAACCACTGCAACTGTAGTCGAAATATCATCTGCTGAAGAGACGTCTAGTTCGAGTGAAGTCGAAAGTGATGTTGAAGCTACATCTGAAACGTCAACGGTGAAAAAAGAAACTGAGGAGAGTGACAGTGAAGCTGAAAGTACTGATGAATCTACAACAGAAGGAAAAATTACAACAAGTGATGAAGTGAAAATTACAATAAGTGATGAAGAGACTGAGACTGATTCTACAACAAAAGGCACCGAAGTTTCGGAAATTTCGAACAGTGAAGCAACAATGACAGAAGAAATTAAAGGAGATACGGAAATTACAACGGTTTTTACGAAAGATGATGTGGCAAAAGAAAACGAAAAAACGACGAAAAAAGCTACCGATAAGAAGACAACGAAAGTTGCGACAAGTGTTAAATCAACCAGCAAAAAGCCAACCCAACCACCTAAACTCACATCCACTGTAAAAGAGATTGTGACGAGTGAACAGTCGACTAAATTGTCTACAGAAATTCCAACGACTACCAGCACACCAACTGTACCATTTACAGCGACTGCACGAAAGACTTCCACGATTTCAGCGATGACTGTGGCCAAAGAAAAAACCACTTCGTCTCCTCTTCCCACAACCTCGCGATTAACAGCAACGGTGGCCAAATCGTTGGCTACAGAAGCTCCAAAAACGAGCACGGAAATTCCGTTGATTGTGACGGTGACAGCTCCGGAAACAACGGAAACAGTGAATGATATTTTGTTAGTTACGAACAAACTACAAACAAGCGACGTAACCGTCACTTCCTCGAAGGTTACCGAAAAAATAAAATCCACCGTCGCAGCCACTTCCAGAGAAACGGAAGAAACGCTGATAGTCACTACAGTGCCGGAGAAATTTTCTACGGATTTCTTGACTACGTTGGCGATGACGAGTTCATCTTCTGTTCTGAGTTCAGAAGTCACTGAGACAGAATCAACATCTACAGAAGCTACTGAGGTGGAAACAGATGCGACGTCAACGAAAACTACTGAGCCGGAGACAGATGCGACATCAACGGAAACTGCTGAGCTGGAAACTGCGGAAACGATTTCTACGAAAGCTGCGGATACTGCAGGAACGAGTTCAGTGGAAATGACGGACTCGGAGACAGTGGAAATAATTTCTACGGTTGCTGCCGATTCGGAAAGTACTGATGCGAGTCCTGCGGAAGGTACGGAAACTGTAGAAATGACTTCTGCGGAAATTTCCGAAATTTCTGCGACGGAAAGTTTAGAAATAACGGGATCCGGTTTTACGGAGATTTCCACCACGGAAATGTCAGAAATGCTTGAACCGAGTTTCACTATATCCACGACAGTGGCAACCGGTACGCTGGATATTTTTTCTGTGAAGACCAGCACGCTGGGTTTGACTACTGAAACGGAGACCACAGAAATGATTATGACAGAGACTGAAAGTACCGCCAGCAGTGTCGAGACTACAGTTCAAGAAGAGACTGAAGTTGTCGAGGATGTAACAAGTACTAAGCGTACTAAAACTGCATCGACAGAAACGGCGACGATGACCGTAGCAACGACACGGACTGAAACTACTGAAGAAGAAATTGAAGTAACGACAGACCTTGATGAAGAAACTACTCAGAGTACTGCTGAAACATCTTCAGATATCGTTGAGGAGCGACCTACAGAAATGTCGAGCATGGAGACGGAAGAGGAAACTTCTGAAACGTCATCTCTTCTAATTACCGCAAAAACTGCAGACTTTGGGAAAACTTCGAAAAGCTCACAGTTGCCCATCACTGAACCGGGAACTACCGAAACTCCAGAGGCAACGCTAATCACAGAATCTGCATCAACGGATGAAACGTCTCCAGTAGAGTTTAGCACAGAAATGTTTCCTACGTCTACGAGCGAAATGGAAACAGTTTCCACTGAAAGAACGGAAATAATTCCTGCCATTGTAAATGAAGAGACAACTGCGGGAGGCACAACTGGTTTTGCGACGACGGAAACAGTGGAAGAATCTTCGGAAACCACATCATCAGCTCTGGAAACTTCCACGGAAATTCAGTACATAACTTCAGAGGTTTCCACGGAAGCCACCGAAGCAACTCCAGAGATCACGACGAAATTCTCATTGCCGTTCGTATTGACGTCGGCCTCAGAGTTCACGACTGGACCTGTTATTATGACTACGGATGGAACAGAAACTTCGGAAAATCTAGCGTTCTCGTTCTCGAGTGCGGAAATCGGGACAAGCGTACGAATCGACGAATTCACGACGGGTTCATTTGGTCCAATAACCGAAGAAACACTTGAAGAATTTGAACCGTCACCCACCACGATCATTACTGTACCTGAAGCTGCAACTATGGCTGAAGTTGCTAGCATGACAGATACTTTCGGCTTGGCAGACATGTCGAGTGCAACGGAATTTTTGGGTACAACTGAAGCTTCAAGTGTAACTGAGGTTTTCAGCTCATCGGAAGCGTTCAGTTCAGGTACAGTTTCAAGCTCAACTGAAGTTCTGAGCACCACTGAAATTATAAGCCCAACGGAAATTCCGAGCACAACGAAATTTCTGATCATAACTGAAATTCCGAGTACGATTGAAATTCAGAGCGCGAGTGACTTTCTGAGCACGAGTGAAATTTTGAGCACAATGGAAATTCCGAGCATAACGAAAATGTCGAGCACAACGGAAATTCCGAGCACAACGGTAATTTTGAGCACAACGGGAATTTCGAGCACGACAGAAATGTCGAGCACACCGGAAATTTCGAGCACAGCGGAAATTACGAGCACAACGGAAACTCCGAGTATAGCTGAAATTCCGAGCACAACGGAAATTTCGAGCACAACTGAAACTCCGAGTATAGCTGAAATTCCGAGCGCAACGGAAGTATCGAGCACAACTGAAACTCCGAGTATAACTGAAATTCCGAGCGCAACAGAAGTATCGAGCACCACTGAAGTTTCGACTACAACTGAAGTTACTGAAGTAACTGAAACTCCCAGCCCATCTGAAGTTTCAGGTACAACTGAATTTACAACAGCCACTGCTGTTTCAAGCCAAACTGAATTCACAACGGCGTCATCAGATGTAACAACAACCACGCAATTATCTACCGAAACTCAGGAAGAATACACGTCTACTATTTCCGAGAGTGATCAGATTACGTCGCAAGAGACTACGGGAACTGAAGCAACGTCGACTACAGAAGAAATCATGGAGATAACAACCCCGCTGTTATTTGAAACCAGTTTGACACCCGAATCTCTAACAACCACATATAACACAACTTCCACTTCAAGCTCCACCGAAATCCACGAAGCTCCCAAAATCTTGACCGAAGAGACGTCAACAACAACGGTCGCTCCTACTTCGACTCGGTCACGAAAAACCTCGGCTCAAACAACAGAGTCCGACGTCGATGACGAACTGGAATTGGAGACCGCGACTCAGCCCGAAGAGGAAATGGAGATCGAGACAACGACCGTTGCAGAAGAAGAAACGTCGTACGAGGAGACTGAAGAGTTACCCGAAGAAGACGAAGAAACCTACGAGGACGATTACGAAGAAGGAGGTGAAGAGGAACCTGAAGACGCAGTCACTGATTGGTTCGATTACGATGAGACGACAATCGAAACATCAAAGTTGACGACAAAAACACCAGCAAAGTCAACCACGAAGAGGACTACCGAATATGAGGCTACCAGAGCGACGACGTCCTCACCGCTCACCGAAAAAACCAGCCCATGGCCTTCAAGAACAACCCTGAAATACACAAAAACTACTGCACCAATTGATATCACTGAAACTATGTCCGAAACAACTTTGCGGCTGCAAACATCCCAAGAAGATGTCAGCACTGAATCACCAGAGATTTCTTTACCTTCGACTGTAACGCCAAAGCAAACAGAGTTGCACGAATCGACGGAGCCGGAAATTGTCGTCGAAATTACGGAGGAAACGACAACCGCAGGAGCTGATGAAACCTCGAAAGAATTTTTCGCCAGTACCACGAAAATTATGGAATCTGCAACGACTGCAGCCACAACCGTTGTGGAGGATTACAAAGATTATCACGAGACTTCGACGGTGAAAGAGAATGTTGAGTCTTCGGCAGCCACGACTGTTGTGGAGGATTATAAGGATTATCACGAAACTTCGACGGTGAAGGAACATGTTGAGTCTTCGACAGTCACGACTTTAGGTAGTTCAGCTGGCTCGGACTTTTCGTCGTCTTCAGGTTTCGCTGGGGCAACGGAAGAAATTGGTGGTACAACGGCAACGACGTCTTCAGAAATGTTGGCAACGAGCTCGGAAGTCTCTGAAGATGAATCGGAAACGTCTGAAACGACGCAGTCTTCGACAGCCACGACTTTAGGCAGTTCAGCTGGCTCGGACTTTTCGTCATCTTCAGGTTTCGCTGGCAGAACGGAAGAAAGTATTGGGACGACCACGGAAGCTATTGGTTCTGAGATTGAACAGACGTCGTCGGTGCAGGAAGGTGTAGAGACTTCGACGTCCATATTATCTGGTGAGGAATCATCGACGGTCGTTCCTTCATCGACGATGGAGACAGGAGTAGCTTCCACAGTTTCGGAAACTTCGACGGAAGAATTATTCACGGATACGACACTGATGTCTTCAGCAATGACGACAAGTTCAGAAATGTACGAAACTGAGACTGCAATATCCACATCTCCCGGTGTGGAGACTTCGATGTCCACATTTTCTGGCTCAGAATCTTCGTCGGTCGTTCCTTCATCGGCGATTGAGACAGAAGTGACTTCTACAGTTTCGGAAAGTTCGACGGAAGAATTTTTCACGAGTTCGACACTGATGTCTTCAGCAATGACGACAAGTTCAGAAATGTACGAAACTGAGACTGCAATATCCACATCTCCCGGTGTGGAGACTTCGATTTCCACATTTTCTGGCAGGGAACCTTCGTCGGCCGTTCCTTCATCGACGATTGAGACAGAAGAGGCTTCTACAGTTTCGGAAACCTCGACGGAAAAATCGTTTACGGATTCGACACTGTCTTCAGCAACGATGCCGACTTCAGAAACTTACGAGGCAGGGACTTCAACATCCACGCCTGCTGGCGAAGAACCGTCGGTTTCTGTTACTTCAGGAACATTTGCGGAAACCTCAACTGAAACTGCTATGACTACGGGCACATTGCTGAGCTCAATATTTGATGCTATCTCGTCGACGATGTCACATTATTTTTCGAGCTCCGAGTCTAGTAGTTTGACTGACGCTACTGGAGAAATCGCGACTGCTTCAGGTACGACGTTGGAGTCGACTACTTCAGCAAGCTTTGAAGCTACTGGAACAGAAGTTTCGAGCGAAGAGACTGGTAGTTTAGGGAGCACGAGCGAGGAGGAATTTACGTCGAAAGATACAACTGGGAAATTCACGAAAGAATTTATGACAACGGGAGATATTGAGACTTCTGGAAGAAATCTAATAGATGAATTTATGACACAAGAATTGACAACGAAAGAGTTTACGGAATTCACGGAAGAACTTACAACAGAAAAATTTACGATAGAAGAGTTTACAACGAAAGAACTCACAACAGAAAAAATTACGACAGAAGAGTTTACAACGAAAGAATTTACAACCGAAGAGTTTACAACAAAAGAATTTACAACTGAAGAGTTCACGACAGAAAAGATTACAACAGAAGAGTTCACAACGAAAGAATTTACAACTGAAGAGTTCACAACGAAAGAATTTACAACTGAAGAGTTCACAACAGAAAAAATTACAACTGAAGAGTTTACAACGAAAGAATTTACAACAGAAGAGTTTACAACGACAGTATTTACAACAGAAGAATTTACAACGAAAGAATTTACAACAGAAGAATTTACAACGAAAGAATTTACAACAGAAGAATTTACAACGAAAGCATTTACAACAGAAGAGTTTACAACGAAAAAATTTACAACTGAAGAGGTTACGACGAAAGAATTTACAACACAAGAGTTTTCAACCGGAGAATTTACAACAAAAGAATTTACAACTGGAGAATTTGAAACTGAAAAGTTCACAATGCCAGAATACACTACAGAGGAAACTGTGCTTGAAACTGGAACGACCGGTCACGAACTATCAGAATCTACAACCGAAACTGAAGCAGCTCAGCAATCTACATCCCCATTCCTCGAAGAAACTTCAGTTATCACAATCGAAGAAATCACGAAAACAACGATTGAACCGACAGCGATCGAAGAGTTGACAACAGAAGAGTCTACAACAAAAGAATTTATCACAGAAGGGTTTACAACGGAAAAGTTTACCGTGTCAGAATACACAACAGGAGAGACTGCGCTTGAAACTGGAAAGACCAGTCACGAGCTATCAGAATCTACCATGGAAGCTGCAGCAGCTCAGCAATCTACGTCCCCATTTCCTGAAGAAACTTCCGTTATCACAGTTGAGGAAATCACGAAAACAACGATTGAACCAACAGAGACTGAAGAGTTCACAACAAAAAAGTTTACTGTACCAGAATCCACAACCGAAGAAACAGGTGAAGAGACCAGCCACGAACTTGTAGAATCTACGACGGAAGCTGAAGCTGCTCAGAAATCCACGTCCCCGTTCCTCGAAGAAACTTCCGTTATCACAGTCGAGGAAATCACGAAAACAACGATTGAACCAACAGAGACTGAAGAGTTCACAACAAAAAAGTTTACGGTGCCAGCATCCACAACAGAAGAAACAAGTGAAGAGACCAGCCACGAACTTTTAGAATCTACGACGGAAGCTGAAGCTGCTCAGAAATCCACATCTCCATTCCTCGAAGAAACTTCCGTTGTCACAGTCGAAGAAATCACGCAAACAACTGTAGAACCAACACAGACGTTGCCAACGACCTCATCATCGAGTCAAGAAACGACAATGACACCATCCACATTCCCCGAAAGTTCTCCAATTCCCGCAGCTACCCTCGTAGTAACGGAGACGGAGTTCGAAGTCACGTCGCCTAGTACGACCTTGAATACAGTTCAAACTTATTCTCAAGCTACGGAATCTCGTGACCAGGAAGAAAAACCCAAACCCGAAGCACCAACTAGCACTGAAGGTGAAAAACTAGAGGAAGACTATGAACTTCAAACAGAATTTTACACGGAAACTGGAGAACCTGAAGAAGCCGAGTACGAGGAGGACGAATACGAAGAAGATACCGAAGAAGTTTCGACGAAAGATTGGTTCGAGTACGACGAGGGTAAGACCGAACCTTGGAATGTTTTGACGCAGGAAAAAGAGTCACACGAAACTGACGTAACGCCAAAACGAGAAGAAACAACGGAAACTGAAATGGACATTTCTTCAAGTACCTTTGCTACCGAAAGTCTTACTTCAACTTTGTCAACGGTGACTTCCGGGTTTTCCGTTCCCACCGCGACTTCTACGATTTCGACGAGTCTCACGAGCTCCACGGATGAAACTACGCAACCCGAAGAAGTATCGTCTTCCTTGGAAACTGATGTGACCACCGCAGAAGGAGAAGAGGAGGAAGAGTCGACTTGGAGAACGACAGAGGTCGTTAGTAGGTCGACTGAGGAATTCGTGATGTCGACATCACCTCTTCCTGGGCTCGAGGAAGAAACCTCGTATCTTCCCGACCACAAATCATCGGAGTCGGAAACAACAACAGAACTCGAAATGATCGTGACTATCCCCAAGTTTCTCGAGCGTCCTGAGGAAGCTCCGCTCACACCCTACGAGGAAACTACGACTACGGAGGTTCCCGAGACATCCATTTTGATCGAGAGCTCCGTGGGTACCACGGAAGAAACTTCGAATTTAACGGTGGAAACTTTACCCACGGTTGAGACCCAATTTGGAACTGAATTCTCCGAGCCAACCGAGATACCTGATTTCACCACTGGACTTGGGCTGGAAGATACCACACGTTTTGCCGAAGATACTGAAGTTATAGCCATTATTACAGAAACCAGCGGCCGCACCACCGGTGCCTTTGAGGTCACGTCGATCGGCGTTACTGAAGAAATCGAACGCACGAAAATTTCCGAATTAACGAGCAGCGCTTTGGAAACGATAAACATATATGAAACGACATCTGGTGATCGAGAAGAAATATCTGGTGTCACGCTGCTTCCTGAACTAACTAGCACAGGAACGATTTCCATGTCCGATATGACCTCCAGTCTCGTTGAAGAAATTACGGAAACTGCGGAAATTACGGCCGAAAATGAAGGTGTTTCTAAAGGCGAATTTTCTACACCCGCCGAATCGTCAACGGAATCTTTGGAATCAACGCCACCTGCATCGGGATTTTCGACTTTCACTGCAGAATTAACGAGTGGGATTACTGGTGCAACGAGCACTGAAGAAATGTCAGAATCTCCGGAAATTACTGTTAGCGGTTACGAGGCAATTTCGGAAACAACGAGTGGGATTACTGGTGCAACGAGTACTGAAGAAATATCGGAAACTCCGGAAATTACTCCTAGCAATTACGAGGCAATTTCAGAAACAACGAGTGGGGTTCCTGGTGCAACGAGCACTGAAGAAATATTAGACACTGCGGAAACGACTGCTAGCGGATACGAAATTTCTAAGAGCACATTTTCCGAGACTCTTGAAACGTCGACAGAGGGTCCGGATTTAGCATCACCTGAATCAACTTTTTCGACATTGACTGCGGGATCCTCGTCGATTACTGAAGCAATCAGCACTGAAGAAACCACGAAAGCTGGATCAGTGAGCGAAGAAACGGAAACAGAAGAAGTGGAGACAACATCAGAAAGCGAAGATGTAGATCGCACAACTGATCACCTTGAAGATGAAGAAACCACAGAGTCTGAAACTGAAAAATCACCCAAAACTCCGCAGGATCTTAAAACTGTGGAAGACGTGGAAGCCCACGAAAAAGAATTGCGCGAAAAAGAGAAAAAGCAGAATGAGAGACGAAAAAACATAGAGCAACGTATGGACGAGCTGAAGACGAAGGAGAAAGAACTGATGGATCGTGAAGCTGATTTGGAGAAAAAGCGGTTGAAATTGAAGGAAGACAAGGAGAAGAGGCAAAAGATCGAAAAAGAAAAGAAAAAGAAGACTACGACGGAGATGCCGACTACCCCGACGACAACGACAGAGATGCCGACTACCCTGAAGACAACGACGGAAGAGGAAACCACTACAGAAGAAACAACAACTGTTGAACCAACGACCACCGTCGATCCGGCGAAGGTCCAAAAATTGGAGGAAACGAGACGCAAGCAGGACGAACTTGAGGAGGAACTGAAGAAATTGGAAACCGAGTTGAAGAGCAAGGAGCAAATGTTGAAGGAAAAGGAAGAAGATTTAGCGTCGAAGGAGGAGGAACACAAAAAAGAGATGGAGGAATTTGAGAGAGAATGGCAAGAGCAGAAGGAACACGACATTGAACAGAAGGAGAAAGAACTGGAAGAAAAGGGGCGAAAGCTCGAGGAAGAGGAGAAAAAGTTAAAAGAAGAAAAAATGAAAACGACTAAGACGACAGAGAAAACTACTGTTTTTGTGGAAAAAACTTCGTCAACATCAGAAAAAGCGACATCGCTTCCAAAATCTACTTCCAGTTCCGTTCCCACTGAACACGCGACCGTAAAAGTGACGACGATGAAACCCTTCGTAGAGTTGACTGAACCGACCCCGATACCTCCGGTCGAAGAAACGACTCGAACCTCTTCGAGCGTCACCACAAAAATGACGACGAGGAAAGTCGAAAGTCAGTCAACCACGAGAAAAGCCGAAAATCAATCAACCACAAAGAGCACGACAGTTCCTACTTCAGAACCTGAAGAAAAAGAGACGACGGAAGAAACATCGGTGAGCGAAGGCGAAGAAGACGCTGAGGACGAGGAATCCGGTGACTACGTCTTCGACGAGGACGAAGAAGTTTGGCGGGAAAAACAGCCGGACGACAATGACAGAGAGAACAAGATGGAATACGAAGAAGGCTGCGAGTCGGAGACGCAAGACACGAAGACGGGAATCGACTACGCGACGCCTGTGATGAAGGAGCTCGAGAGCGACGATGACCGACCGAGCGAAGAGTCGACGACAAAGGCGGATGGTGAGGATGACCATAAAGCGGCAACGAAAAAAGTGTGTCTTCATGTTCTTCAGGATGACACGAAATCCAGAAAACAATCGAGTGACTTCGTCACCGAGGTCGTGTGTCTTCCTTACAACCCTGAAGAGTCTCGACAGTCTCGCCACGGTCGTGGACGGGTCGCGAGAAAATTGATGGATCACAAGGACGAATCGTCGAGTTCAAGGTCAATCATACCGGAGGCCGTATTGATGAAGAGACACGAAGCTCTCGACGAGAAGCAGAAGAAGATATATTCCCTCAATCTTCTCGGTGGGGAATGGCAAAGTGAGGAGACGACTCCAGCTCTGCATACCCTGAAAGGATTCACAAGGGTCTACGAGAGCTGGACCGAAGTGCCTAAACGCGTTGTGACCTTTCGCAATGAAGATGAAGAGCAAGAAGATATGTCGACGGTGAAAGACGAGGCCATGAGAAATCAGTGGAGGGTCGACAAGTCTGAGAATCGCGTTCAGGCTACGGAAGTTGGTAGGCTCAAAGAATTCGAGTGGAACGAAGGACCAACTGAACATCTAACGACACCCAAAATTCCTGCTTCGGATCTCCATGCAAATAACGACGCTGAAGGGAGCGACGAAGATATATACGACAGTGCGGAGTCGGACAGCAGCGAGAGTGAAAGCGACCGAGGCCGAAGACACAATGACAAAAAAAATCTCACGAGTGTTTCTAACCCTGAGGACATTCCACAAGATTATCACGAGAATTGTCAGCTTCAGTTGCAAGCATCGAACGAAACAGTTGCGAAAGGTGGCGACAATTTTCCCACGCCGGTTCCACCTGTGGAAACGGACGACGAGGAGGAAGACGATGACGAAGAAATATTCGTAGATGCTGAAGAAAACGCGACAGACGATGATTCTTCTGATCAGGCGGTTCCTGATGAAAATGTCGATGAAGAAAAAGACGAAGCAAAAGATAGCGAGAACGATTATGGTGAGATAGAATATGTAACTGTCGAAAACATCGACGCGCAATACCCTGAAGAGGAGGAATATTCGTCCGACGAGGACGCTGAAGAGGGAAGTCCCGAAGATGAGCCTGAAGATACGGATGAATCACAGTGGCAAAATTACGAAGGAGAGGACGAAGAAGACAACGATAAACCGGTGGAAAGTGTAGGTGCAAAAAAGACAGGAAAGGCTCGTGCGAAATCAGAAACGGGGATGTCGCAAAGCAACGATGCTAAATTAACGAATGTGAAGAACGATCCAAAAAACGCGAAGAAAAAGTTGACGAAGAGTGAAGGAGCAGTCAAAAGGCCGATGAAAACGAGGCAAGTCGGGTCCAGGATCCTGAAGAGAAGAAAAATCCTCGAATTGGACGAGTACACTCCGGAATTTTGGCCGACCGAGACGAGTGGCCGTTATCACGTTGGTGGTCAAGAAGGCTGGGTCACGGCGGAGGAAGACAACGAGGAACCCTTCAGAAAAGACAAGCAAGCCTTTACGGTGAACGTGTTGCGATTGGAATACGACGAAGAGGAAGAAAATCACAAGATGAAGTGTGTTTCACCGAGTCCGGAAGAGATGATTGTGAAGCTGGGTCTGGTCACGAAATCCGCGGAAGACGAGAAGCTCCCTGACGAAGATGCTGAAGAGTCCGACCTGAGCTACGATAACGCTGAAGAGGGCATCGACGTAGCTCAAAACGAGGATATCGGGCCTACGGAGCCCCAGGGCGAATCGACTCCGATCTCCGCTCATCGAGGCTCGAAGAAAGCTGGGAAAGAACGACATCCACCTGGTACCGAGTGGCCCACGGAGAGAACGACCAAGTACCACGTGGGAGGAACGATGACTTGGGACAAGGAACTCCTGGGAAGCCCCAACGAGGCGCGAGAGATCAGGGAAGCTAAACCCGAAGACGACGACGTTTTGGACGACAGCGACGAATATTACGACGTTGCTGAAGAGCCGAAAAACAGAGACAGACGACAGGGTGTCCGGAGAACCACGTGTTACACGGTTATCGTAAAAAGTGGCAAATCTGCGTTGCGCAGAAATTTGGAAAGTTACATGAGGAGGATGAGGAAATCGGAAGAACAAATTGAGAGACCCGAATATGGTAAAATTCACCGAGGTCATCGGTGGCGTTCTATCGACGATGAAGAGTCGAGAGGAAGGAAGGAGAAGTTCGGAAAGACCCTGAAACGTGACGTACTTGGAAGGAGGCTGAACTCCGTCAATGATCCTTCCAAGGATAAATTGTTTGAAGCGTCTGAAGGTCGCGATGGTCATGCCGAAAGTTCCATGAATTTTTTCCCGGTGAATTCAAAGCCAAAATTCAGGGCTGCAAAATCGATCGCGCGTGCCGAAGCTGACAACAGTTTTCCGTATGAAGAAGACGAAGAAAATGACGAGGAAGAAGTTGACGATTCTGCAGGCAATGAAGACGACAGCCATCAGTTTGTTCGCGATGTTTCCAATGACCATTGTGATCCCTCGAATGAGCAAACGGGCTATTCGCCCGTCAACGATAATTACATCACGCGAATATTTGATTTTCATGACGATCATTTTTCAGCGCCCACTGAACCGATAATGACCGGTGCCACCTTTGAAGATGGACCGAACGACCTCGTGACACAAGGATTGACAACCAGTCGTTTGGTACAGCAATTTGGTATCGGCGAAGCGAAAAAAGTCACTGATTTCGTGTCTACCGTCGGAGCCAGCGGTGGTCCCACGAATTACGAAGTACCAGCTGGTGTTACGTCACTCGACGAAACTTTGGAGATTGGAAATCCCGCGGGACCAGCAACGAAACAGCCTGGAGGAGGTTTTACAGATTTATCGGAAATTCAGCCGGACCCTGACGGCCAGACGAGCGACGACCGCGATATTTTTTACCATTCCGTTACCAACGATCGCACATCGGTTGGAAACATCATTGACAACGTTGAGGCGCTTCATATTGCTGGAAAAAATAATGCGACAAGCCAAACGCTGTACGCGAAGCAGCCATTGACGACTGCCGAAACCACGAAGAATTCCAACGACTGTGGCGAACATTTATTCGGCGAATACGCCGAGTACGGTCAGGACTCGCGACCCAACGAAAAAAAATTGACACAGACGACGTCACCTTTCGGCAATTTAGAGAGTAATGGAAGTTCACGAATCCGCAGGAAAATGCGAACCAACGCTTCGAGTAAAAACGCGTTGGCGCGAAAAATCGTCGAAGTTCATTCGAACGACGTCACCGGAGAGACGGAAAATAAATTGTTTAACGTGGAGCCCGAAAAAGGAGTTACGTTGGATACTTCGAAAAATCACCGTCTCAAGATTCCCTGGTTCGAAGGTAACTTTACAACGGACAAAGAATCGCCGATTTTCGTGCGACTGGATGACGCCAAAATGCTGGAACTAAAAAATGGTCAGGGGCCCCCGAAGGCCATATACATCGTCTACAAATATGGACCACCAGTCGTCATCGGTGAATATCCGAACACCGCAGCGAAGCAGGAAAAATCGTCCGTAACCTCAACGAGCCACGGGACAAAAACGACACCGATGAAAAAAATGTCCACCTCGTCATGGCACGAGACGAAATCGACACCGACGAAAAAATTCTCCACATCCTCGTGGCATGAGCCAAAAACGACACCGACGAAAAAAGTTTCCACAACGCCGAGGCTCCAGACAAAAACGACACCAACGAAAAAATCAACCACCGAGTATGAGAGAAAAAATCTGAAGCAAACTCTTCCGGACCTTCCTGACGATTTTCGGATTCCCGGAGAAATGTATCGTCCCACTGAAGTTTCCTTCGGGCGAGAAAGCAGCTACGAAAAATCGCAGCCCGATGTGTCGATCGACCTCGAAGAGACGACTTACGACCCTGAAGACGGTGGTCCCGCTCCGCTGTGTGGAGGCTTCGTCGATAACGATTTTGCGCGATCTTTGTCCGTCGATACTGCGGAAAACACGCGTAAAGGTAATTCCGAATTGTTCGAGCTCGAGGAAGAATCGATAAACACGACTCCGGTGGCTCCTGAGACGGAGAGAAAAGACTCGGCTGCTCGGCACGCGATCATTCTTTTTCCTACGAGTACGTCCGGATCGACCCTACGTAATTTATTAAACCGGGGATCACCGATCTTAAGCTCGACAAACGCGGTCGAAAAAGTCGATCAAAACGTTGCTGCCTCGGGGAAAAAGATTTTCGATTATTCCAACACGCGAAAAACACGAAATCACGAGAAATCGAAAGAATTCGTCCTGAAAAGAAATGCGAAAACATCCAAAAAGGTTTTCACTGGGAAGAAATCGTCGAAAAAAAATCCTAAAAAGGCAGAAAAAAAGCATAAGCACAAAAAACCCTTGAATCGACCTGCCAGGTCGCCCGACCCACGCGGAAATAATTCTGTCGAGACTTGGGAAATCGAGGTTGATCCCGAACGCAAAGAAACGACGCTTAAGCCTCGTGAGAACGAAGAGTCGCGAAGGAATGCAATTTCTGACGATGATTCCAAGGAATCGCGCGTTTGGTACGATTATCTGTCGAACTACGAGGATCACCCGATCGGCTACAGGACGCGCAGGTCCCTCATGGGTGTTCGGAAAAATTTAAAGAAACCGAAAAACGTGGTACCGATAAAATCGGCAGCAAAGATGCGAGGAACGAGAAAGTCGCGAAGATTTCTTCGTGACCTTAGGAAGAAATCTCTGGCCGAGGTGAAACAGTCGGGTTTCCGAAAAAGTCCAGCTCTGGACTCCGGAGTCCTGGAGGACGACGACAATCCGGTGGAAACTTCGAGTCTGTTGGACAAAGTCATGAATATGATAAATCCGAAGAATCAGGACCAGCAGCTCGATGACGCTGAAGCCGCAAACTGGGATGGACCAGCGAAGGAAGAAAAGCCACGGAGTCTTCTGCAGAGAGTCAAAGACATCATTGGCAATGCTATCGGGCTGAGCAAGAAAAATAATTCGATCACGAGCTCCGATTCCGGTTACAGTTTGACAACGATGACGGGTGACTTCGAACAATCTCAAGGTCACGAGAAGGAAAAGATGTCGACGGAAAAAATGGCGACTTCGAGTCCCAGAAAAATTGAAGCTGCGAAGAAACACTCACATCACGAAGAGAAGATTCATTTAAAAAATCATACCGCAAAACCAAAAAGTATGCACGCGAATCACAAAAATTCTACAAGGTCACACGACTTGAGGAAATCGAAGCACAAAACAATGGAAAAGAAACTGTCGATCAAGAGACATCATCACGCGTCCACTCCAGGACACACGAAAACGAAAAAACCGCACAAAACCGAGCATAAAAAATCGAAATCGGCACACAAAAATCCTGCCAAGCCGAAGAAAAAAGTGTTGAAGAAACACGAGGTTCCTAAATCAACATCAAATTTCGCAGAGTCTATTTTAATTCCAGAAATTACGACTGAGGGGGTGAACGTTAAACCACAGCACGGAAAATTGATCTTCAAGAACGAAGCAAAGATGCTAAACGTCAGCAACATAATTCCGAAAGTGAGAGACCTTGTGGAGAAGCAGAATCTTGGGAGTGTCGAAAAAATAATCGTCTACGTTGACAAAAATGAGAAAAAACGTGATGAAGAGCCAACCGCAATTCCGCCTATTCAAAATCGTGCTGTTATGAGATCGAAGAAGACGCTGAAGAGTGCAAAAGCCGAGCGGTCAGTGCTGAAGAAATTAAAACCAGCTTCAGTGTCTCGTGAAGTCGATGCAAATATGAAAAAACGGAATTTCGACGTTGCTGAAGATGAGATCAGCTTGAAACATCAGAGAGATCTTGATAGCTCCCAGTTGCCCTCCTCGTATATCGACAATTTTTCCAGTGAAGCGGAAACTGGAAAGTTATCCTTTGATGGCGTCACACTCGACGAAATTATTTCTCGGGTTGCAGATGAGATACTCAAGAGCGTGGAGACTCAGGAAGATGATAGTCCCACTTTGGATCCTCGGATTTCTGTCAAGGTTAACTTAAATTAGATATTTAATTCATTTTTTTCTTTGACAATTTATTCTAACATTTTTATCAAAATAAGAAATTATTTGTATATTTTTATTTTCACATTTTATGACAATACAGAAGAGATTTTTTTAAACTCCAAAATGAATAGTCAAAAATGATTAATTTCGTACTTAGTTGCACTATTCGCCTTTTTCATTTATTTATCTTGATTTCAAGGTGATACAAGAAGTGGCGGACGGTACAGAGTTGCCACACGAAGAAACGAGAACGGAATTTCTGTTGGATATGTCTGGGAATCCAGTTTCAGACACTCCAAGACGACAAAAAACAAAAAATGTAAAGAAAAACGATGACTTCGACTATGCAGCAACTTTGGAAAATCCTCAAAAACCGATGCGACTCATCTCAAGGTCGTCGAAGCGACGAATGAATCTCCCGGACAGATCTGAAAAAAAGAAAAGAAGAAATTGGTCGAATAGGATAAAACGCGAGGAGAGAGACGACAGGATGCAGAAACGGCGAATAATTCGTCGTCGATTGTTGCGGGAGTTGGCAAGAAAACTACAAAATCGACGAATTCATCGTCTTCGTCGCAATTTGCGGAGAAAATCACGTCACCGTCCTGAAAACCGATTCTTACGAAAAATCAACAAAAAAATCAAATCAAAAAATTCCACGAAGCACCAACTTATTGACGAAAAGATACGAATTTTGTACGCTATGAGACACAAAAAGGACGCAAAACCCACAGACAACAGCGAAAATATCAGCGAGAAGAAAAATCATCATTGGCGAAGTCTTCTTCCTCTTCGCGCAGCAGAAATACACCAAAAACAACGAACGTCAAAAAAACGCAATCAGCCAATTCGCAGTAAACGCGAAAACGATTTTTCACAATCAGAAAATCTTTACGACAGCATTAAAAAAATCGTGGGAAGAAATGTCAATTCCACTAATTCAGAACATCCGAATAACGTCGCCGAGGAAAATGTAATATTATCAAACGATGAATCTGCAAACATTTCCTCAGCAACGTCTTCAGGGTTCAATAAAAGATCAGCAATAAAATCAACGAAGCTCGACATCGGCGATGCAAAGTCTATACCCGTTGAAAGGACCCCGAGGAGCAACGACACCATTTTTTACGACCACATTCTTCAGCTACAGAAGAAGTTGCTGAAGAAATCGTCGGCTTCGTCATCTGGAAATGCTAGTCTTTCCATCCAAGACAACCGTGCGAAAAGTTCGAGGTCAGTTTGCACGAAAAACTGCGATTCTTGTGAGAAGCAGTACGAACGAGTGAAAAAACTCGTCCATGCAGGCACTCATTATCTTCTTCGTCGTTTCGACGATTGCGCAGATTGCGGACATAAAGTTTGTAACGTTGACGACGATGTTAGTCGTGCCGGAGAAACGAAAATCAAGAGGGAAGACATCCCTTCTTCCGAAGTCGAAAATATGGCCGAAAAGATTCTTCACTTTGCCAGCAAAATTGACACCAATCGCGGCAAAAACGAGTCGACCAGAGAGGCGAGTGAGGACAATGTCGACAAACTCGTTGAAAAATTTGGCATCGACGAACTTGGCCTAACGTCTGAAGAGGACCGAAAATCGTTGGCAATGTTGGTCAACGAAATCGTCAACGTGCAAAAAAACGTCAACGAGACGCTTCAGATAATAAGAAAACGTTTGGGCAAAGGAAGCGACGCTTCGAAGTCGGGAAGGGAAAGAAAAAAATCGGTCACTGTGAAGAAAAAATCGAGTAAGAAATCGCCGCAGAAGAAAAGTGGGAAGAAACAGAATTCGAAACACAAAAATGTGCCGAAAAAATCGAAGAAGAAGTCGAAAAATAAGCCAAAGAAAAATGATTCGAAAACCCGGAAAAGTGACGGAAAAGCGAAGGCCAAGACGAAGAAGGTGAAGAAGCGAAAAGTCGAGAAGAAAATGTCTTTGCCGGAGAAAAAAAAACTTGAAAATCACCTCGACGAGGTTGGCAACAAAATACGAGAGATTTTGACTGAAGACAAGTCCGCAGTGTCTGGAACTCAAGGTCAAAATAATTTCCCGAATTCGACGAGAAAAATTCGCGATGCCGAAGAATTTCGAGAAAATCGCCACTCTTTCTTCAGATATCCCAGAGATATGGAGGATACGAACACCGCAGGTTCGGAGAAGTACAGAAGCCGAAGAATTCGCTCCTCGCTGTGGAATCGACCGAACGATGATGAAGAAATTTTCGAAAATATGAACGAATTTCCGAACTTACTGGATCTGACGAACGTGGGCGTCGCTTTGAAGCACAAAAATGTCAACAAACCAGACATAAAATCGAGCGCGACATCAATTTCGTCCTCACCAACTTCGTCTGTCATTGCTAATTCAACCAAGTGGATTTTATCAGCAGAAAATCTCGACAAAAATAACGGAGGACACGAAAAAACGGTCCATAGTTCAAAAGTGTCAAAGATAAAATCCGACAGGAACAAATTGACAAATATGCAAAAAAATCGTCCTAATTTCCGCAAGAAAATCAAACCAAACGTCGAAAAAATCACTTCAATGACAACCTCAAAGAAGAAACTAAAGCATGCAAATACGAGCCAAGGACTAAAACTGCGGCTATCGGGAAGATTAAACGTGATCGAAAAATCGGGTGAGAAGACCGAGACCCCGAAGAAATCCGCGTCGCACTTTAGTATTCAAAGGAAGTTGCAGTCGAGTGCGCAAATGGCGTCACGAAAAAAGTCGAAAAAAATAGTGACAAACCAGTCGACCGAAAGTTCAAAAAACCATTCGAAAAGTCCAAATAAAAAAACGGCGAAGAAGTCGACCAAGAAGACCCCGAAGAGAAAGGTCGTCCCCAAAGGTCACCACGAAAGGTCGTCCCAGACAGTGGTACCCATAGAAAACGGTCACATCCGCGTGAAATACATTTATCGCAACAAGCACGATGCTCTTCATGATCCTCTTCGTCGTCGCGCGACCCCGAAACCTGAGCCTCCAATTCGGGAGGTCGCGTCAAATTTTCGAGACAAACAAAAAGCGGTGTTATCCAAAGTCCCTCACGCGGCAATTGTAAATACGACTAATTGTCAGGGTTGCATATGTGACCTTGAAGAAGCGGTGGAGGAGTTGAAAAAAATTTTGACCACGAGGATCGACACTCTGGTGAAGATCGTCGAATACGAGTGCAGGAAATTTGAAAACATCGGCGACGAGATCGTCCTCGTTTCCACGGGTATCATAGGCGACGTTCTGCCAAGGTCACGCCGTGACCTCGCCGAGGCCAAAGGCATGAAGTACGTGAGGCCCGGCGACCTTGAAGAGGCGCTCAAGGACGGGATTTACGAGACCAGGAACAACGCCAACGATGTTATGTCCTTCCCGGGAAGCGACTTGAATGTCCCTTGCAGTCACGACGGTGAAGACATCACGTGGTTGACGAGCATCAGCAAGCCGAACTACACGTGGGCTCGTGAAGACGGTTTACCAGTTTCAGGTGCATTTTTTTAAACCTTTTCTTAGCTCTTTATGGGCGAAACTGGGTGGAAAAAATATTCGACTTCATTTTTAAATGCTGTAATTTTTTTTAAATTTCTGTCACTCAGGAGTCGTCACGAAAAATGGTAACCTCGAGCTCTACGAAATAGACGCAAAAGACACCGGGAATTACACCTGCTTCGTCGATTACGTTGATCCCGACAACGAGGAACTCGTGCAAAACGTTTACGTTCATAAAATTCAAGGTAATTTGCTGCATCATTGATTTCCGACGTTAAAGCGCTTTTCACGCTTCCACAACAACTGTTGTAATTTTTGTAAAATGAATTCATTATTTTCCACAGTGGTGACCCTGCCGAGATACAAGTTGCGCGGGGGGAATCGTTACAGGATGCAAAACTGCGACGAAACCGATCTGGACGTTCTCGCGTCTCATTTGCCGAAAAAATTAAACGACGTTCTGTGCAAGGGTGGTGTTTGCGACGCTTTCATATACGCGCCTCACTGTTACCATCAGCAGGTGCGTAGAATAATTATTTGTCGTTGGTAAGAGTGATTTCGTTTTTCCGTTGTTGGTACAACGTTTTTTCCCCTAGATATCGATTAGGACGTTGGTCGTGCCTTCCAGTACCGCCAAATTGTTTCCCATTGGTCCGAGCCAGTGCGGACTGCATTGTCGAAAAGCGGTGCAGGACAAGATCGCTCTGTTGCTGAGTACAAATTTGCGAAACGTTCTGCGAAAGTCGAGTTAGTAACCAATCGAGTGATTTTCATCGACCGTGGAGTCGTGGCTGTTGGCTGGTTGACAATCTTTCTATAGAGAACTTTAACCATAGTTGTTTTTAGGTTGCCGCATCGTCCGCGCGGCAGACTCGTGCCGATCGGCGCGGAAAGTCCGGAATCCACTAGGAACCGAAGAGGCCGGAGAAACGGCTACGGTGCGGACGCCGATGGGGAAGTTGGTCTTCTGGTTGGCTGCCCTGCTGGCTACGGCCTTCGCGACAGCCACTGCCGTGAGTTCTCAATGATCGTTGACAGTCTAGTGATTTTATCCATATTTTCTACCATGCCGACCGTCGGTAACTCTAGCGAAACGTTATCAGGGGAATATTAAATGTTGATTTAGATATAACATAGTGCATTTTTTTAATAGAATAAAGAGAAAAAGATAGGTAAATAAAAATGAAAAATCAAATTTGCTTTGAGCATATAGCGGAGTGTTCTATTCAAATATACGTATATAATGCGAGAGAAACTAAATCTTACTTGAATTTCAATTCAAACAAAATATTTTGAATTGTGACATTTTTATCGCAGTTCCTTGCACCCCTGGATCTCACAGCGACAATTTGGGCTCGAAGTGCAAGAATTGTCCCACGGGAACTCATCAGCCGAATACGGGAGCCAGGACTTGTCGCGCTTGCACTAATCCCTTCGTAGAGGGTTGCTACGAGATGGTAAGCTGAAAAATTAACTTGCTTATTCTCTAAAAAAAAAAAGAAAAATTGATTTTTCCGCAGTTGTGGAATTCTTCGTCCGCCTTGATGGCCATTTTAGCGAGCGTTTGCGCCGTTTTAACGATTTTGACGATTCTTATTTGGGTGCTCTGCTGCGGTAAAGGAAGAAAACCCAGCGGCGGCGAGACGTGCGCGCGCTCGACCGAAGTCGAGCCCAAGTACCAACAGGCAATGCATTTTTAATTAAATTATTAGATAATTAATTTATTATTTAATTTATTTAACGCTTAGTATTTTATGGATATTGATAAACGAATATGTTTCATTGACAGGGCGATCGATCGGCGCGGCAACCGCTGATTGAACAGCCCAGGGACTTGAGCGACGAAGACATTCGATGGTGCGACTACGAGAAAATTAAAAAGAAGAAACGTTTAATGAAGAAAAAATTGCTCGCGCACGGAGACGAAGAGGCGGAAATGCTGGCACCCAGACGGACGGAAGTAAGATTAGTAGGCCTAAGGTGGATGGTACAGGTATCAAAATATCAGTGAAAAAATAAAAGAATAAAATGTTCTCGCAGCGTCGGCTGCGAAGCGTCAGAGATCGTTCGAACCAGAAATCGGAACGAGTGAGGAATGTGCCGATGTCCTGCGTCGATTCCTACCGATCTCACGGTAGTGGCCATCGCAGGGATTGTAAGATTTTCGTAGCGCATAAAGAGGCTGCCAGATAAATTACTTCACAATGGACTAAATAAACGACAATTGTCTTTTCCAGTCTCGCCTAAAAGACTCGATTACGAAAAACCTCCGCTGCCGCCGCCCGATTTTCCCAGGTGACGAATATTTTCATCGCGATTCGCTCGATGTATGAAAAACGAAGACTCCAAGTAGAAAACCCTGAGGGCTCAGGGACCCGCGCAAGTTATTTATATACGTATACACAACTCACTAGATATAGATATTTTTTAATTTTTTTTTTTTTTAAGGCAGCGATGAATTTGTATGTATACCTTGAAGCCGTACACATAGAGAGAGAGGAAGAGTGTGTAATTTTAAGCTACTCAGTAAGCTATTGATAATTGCCTCTGTATAATCTTTTCCGCGATATCGAATAATGATGATTGATACAAAAAAAACGAATGCATAAACTTTGTGGACATACTCACTGTTATGAAAAAAATATTTCAATGAGATTTTAAACTAACACATCGAGAGAATTATCTTTGATTAAAATTTGCTCCATTCCAAAAATTTTCAGGAGGGGCTGTAAAACTTTTTCAGAACGCTGCTTCATTCTACTAATTGTCCAAAGGAACTTTTGAAAGAAAAAATATCTCTGAAAATGACTTATTTTTTTTCTGCCCTTTTTTCCTGGGAATGTTTTCGGTTGTTGTAACTAACAAAAAGGAAGATCAGTTGGTTTCTATCTGTTTATTCAATATTTACACATGATAAATAAGAATACCGAGAACCGGTGACCAATTGGACTTGTGAAGCATCTTAAACACTACTGCGACAGAACATGGCGAACGAGTCGTAATGGCGCGTCGCTTATTTGAGCAGCTGGTGACGAACGATGAGGAAGGGAGCGGCCAATCCACTGCCGAAGAAGGCAATGAAAAGTGCGGTGAGCGTGTACCTGTTGTTTATGTTGAATGGCAGGTTCTGCAACAAAATTTTGAACACTTGTCTCAGTTTTCTGAAAATGAGGGAGTGAAAAAGCCTGAAATTTGATTCCCTCTGCGCAGACTTCCATTTTATGACGCTGAACAATATTGCTTGCAGATTTTCATATTGCTCAAGTATTAAGAAAGAGAAAAGCTGTTTACAAAGTACATAACTGCAAGTTAGGTAGCGCATAGGGGTTGTGAATACGAGTGTCCATCTTTTATCTCTGTTTAGTATAAAATGCAACGCTACCCTGGTTAAATTATTATTGATTCCTAGAACCAGCGAAACGGACAAAAATCCTATTGAAACCTGTTTAAACTGATTATTTTTCAATCTGAATTTTGTCCATTTGATCGGTTTCTATCTGTGTAAATCAGAATTACTAAGCAGGGTATATGACACACCTTTGAAAACTACTACTGGTCACAAATCCTCTAATCCCAGGTGGAAAATGTCAGTCATTTAATGAGGTCTCTAAGCCAATTCATGAGTACAAATATGTAAAAATGAAATTGATAAACAAACAGAAAAAAATCAATTATCCAAAGATGTATCCAGCAATGTTCTACGGCATGTAAAACAGTCAGTGACAAAAGTACCTCCCACGATTTAGATACGGAATTTTGTCAATAATTAAGAGTGTGAAAAAAGCTGCCCTATGCCTGGTTGTCAGGATAGATTTTTAGGAACACCGCAATTCAACTGCCGGGCTGCTGGTTATGCAAGAGAACGACAGAGGGTTAACAATACGAAGTGGATTTAGTCGAGATACTTACGCCACCGACGCGGCCACCGTGATCGTGCGATTGACGAGCGACGCTCGTTCCGAATCTTCTCATCATTTGCCGGGCAAACATCTTCGCAACGTCGATTGTCGTGGAATAAAGACGAAGGAAAAGTGTTCGATCGCTCTTCTCTTCGCAGCAAGTAGTGGAGCGCTGAGTGTTTTTTTAAAGATGGCCGACGACTGCTCCAAAGATGCGCGCGCATTCGAACGGCACTCCGTTGGTCAAAATTGATATTTTACGCCAGTCCTTTATAAGTAAATCTTTTAAATTTGAATTTTATTGCGATTTCGTTTTTTTTACACGTTTCTCAGTTCACATTTCAGTCGACCCTTTAAATTCAACACTTACGAACGCTCCAAAACAAGTAAAATAATTATATCATAATAACTGCCTATTGACCAATATAAAATGATTTTTATACGAAACCCTCAATGCATGTTTTATTACTAGTGGACCGATTTCTCAGTCTCGATAGGACATAAGGATACTGAGAAATTAATAAAGTAACTAAATTGCAATAATCGTAGTTTATCGTACTGATTATTGGTTAATAAAATAAATAATAAATCCGTCAAGTCTTCAGAGATCACCCAGACTTTGAGTAATCGATAACAGACTAATATAGAATCGTACTCAACATGCTGATATGAAGCACATCGATGTTCGCAAACGGTTTGCAAATATCTTCAATGAAACCACTGTACTTGAAAACGATGGCTAAGTATGTCAGAATTAAAAAAATGAACGTCTTCGTTTTTTTTAAGACTTCGAATTCGTCGTCACGTTTTCCAGAATTTCACCCGAGTTCAATGAACTATTGTGGACGATAGATTTCTACTGTATCAATAACTGAGGCAGGTATAAAATCAACGTATTTTTATATCTTTTTTTGATATTTTATTTTTTTATTAATTACAAGAGGTTGGTAGTTCACTTGTCGGCCTTCTTCGTCTTGGTGGAGGCCTGCTGTGCCCTCAGTACCTTAACGACGATCTTTTGTTCCTCAATGAGGAAGGCACGAACGATCCTGGAAATATGTAATAAATTTCGTTAACAAAATGCTTTGAGCAAAAGTGTGGATGTGGAAAATTCTAAGTTCTAGACGTTTCTTACCTTTCCTTGACACACTTGTGGCACAGGACACCTCCGTACACCCTCTTGACGGTCTTCTTGCGCTTGCACATACGCGAGCGCTCCATTGGCCTAGCCGGCTGAATACCTCTGAGCTTGTCCTTGCACTGACCACATCTTGGGATCTTCTTGGGCTTCTTGAGGTACTGATAGACGAGCTTGCCGCCAGGAGTGCGTACACTGGAAACAGCAAAAATGTATGTTTCAACACAAATCCACTAAACAAATTCAAGGAGAGAAAATAGACCTCAAAAACAATGCATGTTTTAGTCTTTTGTAGCCTTAATTAAATTGTATACAAAATTGTATGTAATGAACTATTTCTATTGGTGGTAAAATGACATAAAAAAATACTCCGAACTATAAAAAATTGTATTAACAGACATGGTTTTTGGTAGAAAAAATGTGAAACTCAATCACTAGAAAGAATCATATAAAAGATCTGATATGATTGACTGTTTGTAATGTTTTCATTAAATCACTATGATCAATATATAAGGAAAATATTGGGGTTTTGTTTCCAAAAAATAATAATGATAAAAACTACCTTTATCATTTTTTATGTTTAGATCTCAGGATTTTCTTATACTTATTATGGTCACACACAGTTTTGAAAATTAATGCCTGCCATTACAAAATTTAGAACAGTTATTTTTTGCTCCACGAACACTCAAATACTATTGTCAACCATATAACTAAATTTGGGTATATAGAAGAAATAATTTCCGGTAGATGTTTTAACAATTGTTGCGGAAAATAAGTTATTTGGTTTTACGGAACATTCACGCGTGTTAATTCATCCAGGTATCGGAAAAGTCAACCAAAACATAACCTAACATTTTTTCGGCACGGATTCTCGCGGGCGTTTTTTAGAAAACGACGAAAAACAAAAATTGACGATTCGTGAATTTGAGTCTGGTGTTAGAGAATGGTTTGTCCTGTGTTTAAACATAATTTTCAACTTACACGCGTCTCCTGTTGCTCTTGGTGTTGTACGACAAGCGTCGCCGATAGGTTAGCCGCTGCACCATTTTACGTCTGTAACATTAATACGCAATTTCACAGTTAAAAAATCATCGATAATGGCACTGAACTGTTCACATTAGATCGGCGAACAATCGTCAATTAACAATCGAACGATGTGCACGGTGATGGTTGATTTTTTCACGGATTTCGTTAATATTACGATAAGTTGACACAGACCTGGGTCAGAGCGAAACGGAAAAGGAAGCTTCCCCCACTCAGCGACGCTGATAGTTGCCAAGATGGCGGAGGAAACAGCGCTGTCTTCGAAAACCGGAAGTGACGATTCGACAAATGCCCACGCGAATCCGCAGTTTGAACTCCAATATAATCATTCGGATTTATAAGAATCAATCATGACGTAATAATTCTTTTTTATTTGCAGATTTCTATGAAGTGATTTATTTCGGATGTTTTTAGGATTTGGGAAATTATCTCCTACCCCTGGCAGTCGCAGTGGAAGAAGAGAAATGGAGCGAAATGCGAAGCACATGACGAATAAGAGACAAATGAGATTAAAATATTCGTTGGATTTTATAGTGTGCATGTAAAATATATTTATTAAGTCATTACAATTGGCCGTCCAGTCGACGGTCGAAACAACCAACGACCCAAAGTACTTCAACCGAATCGATAATTGTTGTAAATATCGCGGAACATATCGCGACAGTTGATCTTCACTTTGAGTTTGGCGCACAGCAAAAATACTCCCGACAGTTTGCGATGCAGGCTGTAAATCTCCTCGGGTGGAGGGCACAACCGATGGTTTATGATGGTCGGGACCAGAGCTTGAACACTGAACAAATAAAATGTTATTTATTATATTTAAACCGCGAAAGTATTTTATTCAAATTTCGAGTTTTTTTGTTTAAAAAAAAAGTTACCTTCGTGTTACATTCTGACCGCCAAAGTCGTACTCAGCATTTTTCTCGTTGAAAACTTGTCCCAGTATCATAACTGTGTCGACGTGAGCATCCTCCATCATCTGCAAATATCACGAGTTACGTAAAAACATTTATTTTTATTTTTTTGTTTTAACAAAATATAACCGTGAATATTTGTTTAGCGATACCGACCTTTGATTCGTATCCTGTGAGGAATTTCATTTCCTTCGATAGTCGCAACACTTTGTCGCGATCGCCTTTGCTGGCGCCATTTATGATTTCAATGTACAAGTCCATGAATTCTTTCTCGTAAGATCGACAGGCACCAAAGTCGAGAAGCGTGAGTTGCCTCGTCTCGGAATTGTAGAAGAAATTCGCCCAGTTCGCGTCGGTCTGCATGTACCGAAATACGAACAATTCTTTGAGACAGAGCTGCATTATCAGTTTGCATATGTGCTCACGAGTTTCTAGGTCCATTTCGGCACATTTGTCAATCGGTACGCCTTCCACGAGTTCCGTGGTGAATACTTGCTTTGAGCAGAGATCGTCTGCAAATGGAAACATGTAAATTGATTTTAATAGCGAAATAATCAAACAAAAGTTTCATAAAACAAGAATATAATACTTAACGATGAAATGAACATTTGAGAAAAAAGGAGTTTTAAATAAAAGCCTGTTTTTTCCTATATTTACTAGTGCTTGCATTTTATGAAATGCTCGAATAACCCGAACTATGTATTCGGACTGTCTGGATTGTCCGGATACTCGAACTATTCGAACTATCCGGATTCTCGAAGTATTCAGGCTATCCGGATACTTGAACTATCCGACTAATTCTTTTTAATATGCAGATATAAATTTTGACTACGACTAGGGCTACGACGTGATTCATTTCTTCGACGCTTCGCGAGCTCCGACGTTCTCAAATGTAGCCATCTTGATTAAAATTCTCAATGCACCGACAGCCGATTACACATCAGCCGGCGTCGTAGGTTACCCTGCAAATGAATATTTGCAGGGATACAAACAAAGGGATTCTTCCCACTTTACTTTATATCCCAGATAGAATCACTCTCTTTAATCTTTCTGTCAATTTATTATATAGGTTTTACACAGAAAAAAAATATTTTTCGCGTTTTTCTCATCGAATTTTCTATTTTCAGGCAAAAAACTGTGATTTTCGGAATCAGCGGAAAATTTGCCAATCGGTTAGGAGTTTTAAACTTTATGAGATCGATTTTTTTCTAAATAATCGCATGGGATTATGAACATATTTGTGATTTTTGAGGGTTCGGATACCCATCTAATTCGGCTCCACGTGAGAGCCCTAGTATTTACCAATAACAGCAGGAACGAAATATTCTGGATAAGGCGCCACGAGGTCTCGATATTTTTTCGTGCATTCGGCTTCCCTCCTGTAATCGACTTCCCACGCGAGTTCGCGTTTCGCTACCTCGACGAGATTGTCGATAAACATTCCTTCGGGAAACATGTTCCACACCTGGGTAGCATAAAATATGATTCTGAATTATTCCCAGAAGAATTTTCTTTTATATTAAAAGAATATTTTACCTTCATTACGCCCACGAGATTATCAATATCGCTTTGTATACCTTCGGCTACACCGGGATACTGAATTTTCATAGCAACGCCCTGACCATTTTCCAAAGTTGCGTAATGAACTTGTCCTGTCGATTCGATATCATTGATTAATTAATTTCGTGAAAACCGGGAGCCACAATTAATTAAACAGACAAAAAAAAAATAATTTCATAGCTAGATTTATAGTTAATTCACTTGATTACGTTATTCAATTAATTGCGTTTATTACCGATGGAGGCGGCAGCGAAAGGTTTTTCGTCGAACGTCGCGACTCTGCTTCGCCAGTTTTCGCCCAATTCATTAGCCAATACCTTGTGCACTTGCCAAGTTGGCATGAAATCGGCGCTCTGACGTACGCGCTCGAAAGCTTTTGCCAATTCGGGACTTATCACCGTGTTGTCCTGAATGCTCAATATCTGGCCAATTTTTAGTGCGGCGCCCCGCACTTTGCAGAGGGTCGCGACTATTCTTTCGGCGTTCGCCTTCGTCAGAAACATACTGTCCAACGTGTCACCCACGCTCTCGGTCTTTAAACCCAACGTACGTCGACTATATTCCGCCAATGTTCCGATTCCTAATCCCACACCGAGAGTGCCGAAGCTCACCATTCTTTGGAGACGAGTGTGGGGCACTTTTCGCTCCTTCGAACTGGCCGAAAGCTTTTTTTCATGCGAAAACCAACAAGTGATGCATAAATAATGAACTTATGTAAATTGACGAGAAAAAGTATTTATTCGCGATAAGTTTTTGATCAGTTTTGTTTCAATTCTAGTATATTAAAAAAAATGAATTGGCTAATTAATTTGGCATAGTTTTTCGTTACCGCGAAATTATTTCAAGAACTTGGAATTTAATGTGTGAGTAAAAAATCTGCTTCAATCTCCTAAGTTCAGTTTCATTAATTGTTTCATTCAGTTTCATATTTTGTTTCATTAATGGCTTCACCCTGAGTTCCCGGTGTAAAAAAAAATTACAGCAAAAATGTACGAGGCATGAAGAGCGAAAAGACAAAGAACAGATTTAATGTAGACACTTACAGTTTGGCGTGGTCTAGCTGTAGGTTTTGCAATTTTTGTTTCACTTTTTGTGCCCTTCTGGACTTTAATTTCCTCCTCGCGACTCTTATCGTGATTTGCAGTAGTCGATGACTCAGCTGTGCGTTTGGCAGCTTCCTGACTGATTTTTTTCTCATATTCGAGCTCCAAATTTCTCAGCACCTTTTTGTCCTTCTCCGAGAGTTCGATCTTTGGGAGTTTCTCGTCGATTTTTATAGTCTCGATCTTTTCCTTCACACTGGCGTATTTTTTTGTTAACGATGGCGCTGCTGATTGTAACTTTATTTCTTTACCCGCTACTGAATTAAATTCACTTTTCGCCAATTTTTGAGCTTTCACCTGACTCGAGCTTCTGACTATTTTCGGATCTTTAGCGGGATCAACGATTTTCAGCTGGTCGTCGGTTTCCTTTTGCCATGTCGTCGCTTGTGGAAAACCGGCTATTTCTTTCGCGCGAAATTTTGTGTACTCGGAAATTCCTCTCTCGACTACGCAGAGACGATCGACCAGCTCTTTTGCCTCTGCAAAAACTTTTTCCTATAAAACGAAAATTCCTATATTAATTGTCTATGATCACAACAGATTTATCATCAATTGTTGGCTGATTAAAATGCCGAAACTTACAGGAACCTTACTTGGATCTATTTCCCGCAATTTTTTTCCAACTTCACTGATATTCTCCTCCGCGAGGACTTTGATACTCGAATTGTCTATGATTCGTCTCACTGACTCTTCCTGCGTTTTCAGGAGAGCCTGAGCAACTGTCTGCGCACCACGCAAGACTCCTATCAAGTCAGAGGTCCACGGACGAGCCATCTGTACAACAGAACAATTCAAGTTTTTTTTTTTCTTAAATATTTGCAAGATCTTCAATAATTTTGACAGAAAAGTTTTTTATTAATTGATCAAAAGGATCATACTAAAAATTGTCGCTACTGATTCCATTCTTTACAAAAATTGTAAAAATATATTTGAAAAAAATAGAGAAAAATGATAAAATACTCCAAAATGTTGGGAGAACTGCGAAATATTCTAAAATCATCACTAAATACAAAACAATTCTAAAATATTACACGAAGTTATAAAACATTATGAAATATCTAAAAACTAAAAAAATTTGAAGAAAAGTATTACAAATAATTTGGTCTACTTTTTTCTGGATACGAGTTCTGATGCCACCAAACTGAAACCGCTTTTCACAGAAATATCCTCAAAGCAGCGAAAACAACATTAACGACTGGAATACTAACACTGTAGTCCTGAAGCAACTTATCAAAAAGTGGATGTTTTTGGCCAAGAGGCTCAGGTATAGCCACAAAAAATCACGTGGACAATTAGAGCATTTGCGACTCTCGTTTCGGATTGCGACGAGTTGCGAGATAAACGATCACAGTGTGATACGCAACTATATGAAAATAGTCGTCGAGACCGTAGAGACCTTGAGATTACGTAAAGAGGTTATGAACATTGAACAGACGATACAACGCTTAGAATTGCTGATTTTTAAACGATTTTATCATTTTTTTAAACTCTTTCGTACTTAATTTTTGCACTGGAAATTTGGCATTATAATTAGGAATCTTGTGGTTGGAGAATAGAGAGCTTAAACATTCAATTTGAAACTTACTAATAAGAGGTTAGATTACTTTTTAATTTTAAGTGGGAGCTGTCATGAGTTTAGCCGGTTCTCGCTGTGGCGCTTTCACGTTTTCGCGTGTGTTCCGTCGCGATTGCTGTAGCATTATATATATCTGTCGCCTGTACAACGTTTCACTCGGTGTATAGCATAATACCGTGAAGAATACTCGGGACACTTACTTTATTTTCTGAAGATCATTTTTGTATTCAGGCGTTCAAAAATTTCGAAGCTTTCCTGTTTGTTTTTTTTTTAAGAAAAAAAATATATAAAACGTCGATTTTTAACATTTTGTAACTTTCCCGGATTCCGTGGGAGCTTCAAGTTCGTTTTGAGCTTCAAATTCTCTCGAAATTATATTCCGTTTCGTACAAAACTCTCTCCACGAGAAAGGTAGAAGGACTCAATAGCGTCTCATTTTTTAAAAAATAAAAAAATAAAAAAAATAAAGTTGTTCGGAGGCTGAATTAATTTCTTTTAATTATTGGCGTTGAGTCTCTACCGCGTATCTTTTTATGAAAAAATTAGAAAATACTGAGGAAGCAATATGCAAGGTTTGAATTTGGATTTTGATTTTACGAATGAACTTATAACGAATTTTTCGACGTCGCTGTCAATACGTAGAGTGCACACTTTCGGAGGCTGGAATCAAGTAATTGACATCGATTTGAATTCATGTATATATGTATATTGTTTACAACTTTGTTTACACGTACGCACAGGCCAGGACCTCGGGTGATCGGGATTTTTCTTTTCAACCATTAGAATTACTTACATTATTCATACGTTCGGGCATCTCCAACAGTTAATTATAAACACCAAAGACTAATTCAGCGACTATACGTATTGCTTTCGGTCCTTGTTCGGGTTATTATTATTTTCGGCATATTTCGTGGGTTGTTCTTTTTTTTGGCAAACAAACATTTTGACAGAGCCTGGAGGACGATAATTATCTAATTTAATTAATTACAAGCGAAATTCAACGCAATCATACGCGACAGTAATATTATCGTTATCATTATAATTATTACTTCATAAATCGACTACGATGCTCCACTATGATAGTTATAATTAATCAATAATTACTATTACGATAACCACCTAGGATTAACTTTATTTCTATTACATCGATAGTGCGTCTGCGTCTGTTTCTCTTCTTTTTTCATTCCCTTTTCTCGAATCGTCATATGTTATCGCCGATTCGATACGAGTCAATGGCGATGCGTGCAACGAATATAGTTTTACAATGTACTTCGATTATAATTGTGTAAATATTGTTTGTTCAATTAACTACTCGCCATTTTTGTTTCCTTTTTTTTACAGACAACCTCTCGCTCCATCTTTCACTTCACGAGGCCTTCGTTTTACCTACAATTCATTATCGTACACCCCACGAGTTGAATTTCATCCCTAATTGACGCCGCATGCGCGGATAAACAATAATTGATTCGCTCAATGAGTTTCTTGTCTTCTTCGTCAAACTAAATTCGAAATGTACAATTTGTCTTTTATTTTTTCCGTAGATATGTCGTTCGTTAATGTTTTTCCAACAGCGATGAGCAAACGATCAATCTCACCGGCACCGTCAATTATATTTCACGTAAAAGCAAACATGGACATTTATAGGACAATAGAAAAACGCAATGCGAAGTCATCCAAACAATAAGTCTCGGAATTGTCAACTGAACGAGTTTCAATGGAAAACAAATGGACCGCAAAAGTCTGCGACACAACAGCTGCCCGCTTTGAACTACATTAACTAATTAAAAATTAATTACCTAAAAAAAACCAAACATACGTCAGTTGCTCGTAGTCTTTTGCTCTTAATAAATAAATTACATAATTAAGAAAGAAAAGAAGTCGGGAATGCACAGGAAGATTACACCGATTGATTTAACACGTCTTTTTGTAAAAGTCAGTTCGGAAATTTGCGACGAGCGAGGAGAGGAAAGTAAGAGTTTAAAAAAACGTCATAGAGAAAAATAATCGGTTTCATAAGCCCCAGGCGATTACATTGGTTGAGTCTACAAATTTGGTCGCTTGAAGCTTACGCTAATTCAACCACTTTTTTCTACCTTGACCTGACCTGAAACTCTTTTGTAGAGATTTTTAAATTCCACCTTTGAGAGAACGCGGTTTTTTTCAAGCAACGTACCTCGGAAAGTCCCAAAAAGTTCATAAGTATTCGTTGTAGTTTTAATCAGCTTTCACAACATATTTTTTAAATTAGCATATATCATTCATATTTCACCAAAAATATATCAGACATCATTTTACCTAGTCAAGAAACACTCTTTTCATTTTGCCGAAAAATGTACAAAAATGTTAGCTTTACGCGCCGATTCCATAGAAAAAAATTACTAAAGTGACACGTCTGAGGGGCGAAAAAAGTAGATGAATTAGCAGAGAATTCTTCTTATCTAACGATTCTAAAAGTCAGTTACGCCAACTAATCATTTCTCTCCGTTAACAGTAAAAGTTTCTCGTCGCTGAGATCTTCCAGTTGCTTCGAAGACATGAGCCTTTGGCACGTTGAGAAAACGATTTTCTTCTTGTGTTTCTTTTCTCACGTTCGCGATCGTATCTTTCAGCTTCGCTAGTTTTTCTCGAACGATCAAAAAATTCAAGAATCGAGATGAGCGAATGGGCGAGTGAAATAAAAATGGGAATGACTGTATAACTATCGTTCTCACAGACCTGAGCAACTTATTCGTTTTCTTTGTCCCTAAAAAAACGCAATTCTTTAATTCATCTTTCTACCGCGGCGGCGAGGATGCGAGGATGACTAGAGCAGCCAACAGGCACATTAAACCGGAGCTGCTGAACGAATGAAGGAAGAAAAGAACAAGAGGGGAAGATTGAGGAGAAAGGAATCAACAAATTCGCAAGCTTCTCATCCGCGTACCGCGGTAGAAAGCGACGGACAAAAAAAAAGTAAATCGTCAAAAATGATTCATCATTCGTCAATCAGCGTCATCACAATGTTATTTGCGGCACTCGCCACGTCTAACTCTGAGGAGACAAAAGAAAAGCGTTTGGAAAAAAGTTCCCAACGTTTCTTTTTTTCTTTAGGATTATTTTTTCAACGAATTTTCATGTATAACTAAGGTCAGACGTTGCTGTCGGGTTTTTCGGAGAATCCCATAGGTTGAGCGTTGTCGACGAGATTGGACTGCATGCTCGGCGTTCCACCGACGACTGGCGTTTCCGTCGTCGCTGCGTTTCTCATTTCGTCCAACGGGGCCCTGGTAATTAATTTGCACTGTTAAATCTCCTGGTTACCAAGCTTTGCGAAATCTCAAATCGGGTTTCATGCTACTCTAAGGACGACGACTCTAGTTCATGTCACGATCTACTAGTACCATATTAGCGGTATCGTTCTTGTAAAATGTTTCCTTGCCATTCTTCTTTCACGCTGTAGTTTCTATAATGCTCTCTACAAGACTATTTTTACCTCCAAGTACCATATCTTCAAAGTTTTTAGTTTAAGTTCTAAGAAGTGCAAGGTATGTGCCACAGTTCTTTCGTTTGGACCGATCGAATAGTTTCCAAATCATTATAAAATTAAAATAAAGACGTGAGATCATAGAGGATTGACGATAACCAATGCTAATAAACAGTAATGTCAAACACCTCGTTCTTCTTGGTACAAAAAAGCTCTCGTATGTGGAAATTTATATGTGTATTTGTCGGCTGTTTTGTTAGTCTATTACGCGAATGCGTACAAATTTTTAAATAGCGACAATTACTATTCATTAGTAGCGTTCACTAATAACATTTCGCACGTTCCGTGCTACCACACGAAGCAAAAAAGGTTTCACGAAGCAAAAAAGGTTTCACGAAGCAAAAAAGGTTTCACGAAGCAAAAAAGGGTGTGTAAGCGTCACGTGTACCAATAAGCGGAAGAGATTAAATTACGCGTATGCGAGGTCGTGCGAGTGGAACAAAAGAATAAAACATCAACAGCGTTTACACATGTATGCATGTATAAGAGGGAGAAAACCACACAGGTATGTCGAGAACACGTACAATTGGATAATAGTTCCTGAATCTACGTTTGAGCGTCTAACAGAAAATATTGGCGTTCAATATCAAGCATCAGCATCCAATCCAATGTATTGGCATGCAATACAAAGTATTTTCGGTCAATACAGAGTATCGATATTTCACGTAACATCGAAAATAAAAAGGAAAGGGTAATTGGCTAAAAATGTTACAGTCTACGCATTGATGTCCAATAGAAAGTATTGACGTTCGATGCAAGGTATTCGCGTCCTATACACAACATCAATGCCTGATGCAGAATATCAATACTTCCAGTGACGGAAACAGAAGGAATGTTGGAATCTGTGCATAGGCTGCAGTACTGCGAACATCTGTTTCTAATTTAAAAAAGCTACGGATGCAAGCGTTATTAATAGTTTTCTTTTTGCCTGGTTAGCGTGGCGCGCTGTGGTGACGTTGCTGTTAATTGTTTGGTTTTGTTTGTTTCGACGACGGATTTACGTCGGTCGCCATACGTCCGGGTCCTCCATGAGGGTTGTATGGTGATCAGTGCTAGGAACACCCGGTTGGGGCTGGGTCGGGGAAGCTATGCCCGTCGGCGATGCCATTCCTGTCGGCTCTGGCCTTGCACCTCTGTTCGTTTTGTTTTTATTTTCGGGGTTTTAGTTCCAGTCACAACACGCCACGCGTTTTATTTTAGATTAATATCGAAAATATTTGTCTCCCCAAGCGGACATCGATCGTTGTCTCGCAATTTCGAAACAATTGGGATAAAATATTTGAAATCCCGTTAATTGGCGAGTTACGCAAAAAATGCTCTTTTTTATTGCGCACAGAGTAGAAAAGAATCCCAGAAACCGAAGCGATCAAACTTTTTTTTTGTAATTGAAGTTTTAGTTTACGTTATTTTTGTTACTTACTTCTTTCCTAGGGACATCATGCCATAGATTATTCCAGTCGTGAATATCAATCCGCTGCCGAAGAGGCTGCTCATCGAGGGACAAAGTATTATCGCAGGGATCGCGAGGCTGTAACCGAAAACAGGGCGAGGAATCGTTATAAAGTTGCGAAAGTTTTTTTTTTAGAAAATCGGGTAAGTCTAAGATTACAAAACATTTAAGATCTTCAAAAGTTAGAACCGTTTGTACGCCAAACGAGAGGTTTGGAAAAGCCGTTAGTGGCGGACTTAGAATTCGTATTTCGATATCATTTTTTGAATGAAAAATTATTTCCTACCCGCAATAACCGGCAGCCCGATTCCAGTAGGGCCTTCGCTCGACCCAGTCGCTCAGATTCTGCACGAAATCGATGAACATGCAACAGCAGGGAGCCTCGATGGTGACGACCAGGAAACCGCTGACCATTTGCCACATGCCGCTCAGAAAACAGTCGATGGAACCGCCGAGTATATATATGCAGTTCAGCGCTCCCAGGAGTATCGCGACTGAACAAATTAACGATGATTATTGTCGGAAAGGCGTACGAAAATGTGTGGCGTGACTTGTTTTTTTTTAATTAAATTTCAAACTCACTGAAACTCCCCGCGGTACCGAGACCTCGACCCGCGTATTTCATCCACCAAGGCACATCGTCCTTTGCCACTGGATCCTGTCCAGGTCTCTCCATTATAGAGGCAATTTTCTCACCGAAAGACTGCAGAATAATAAGAAGTTGAAGTATGAAAAGGTGTATTTTTATGCGTAAGTCTTATTTTTCTTAAAAATGTTATGTCCCAACCCAAGATAATTAGACTCCATAAGTTACAACTAATTCACTTAATTTATCGAAAGCCCAGCATTTATGTACACAAATGGAGTAACATTTAATAACAAAAAGCACAGAATTTTGTTAAAGTCAGTTATGGGTTAAAAATGTTATGAAGTTTCCAAGATTGCAATTTTTTCACAAGATTTAAACTCGTGAATAAATCTCATGAATCTACCTTTGTTTGTGTTATCTAGCTGAATATACAAAAATGTAACAGACTCACAATATCAACAGGAATGAAACAACTTTGTTTGAAAATCAGATTAATCCATGTCATAAAATTAAAAAATGATAAAGTATATTACTTAAAACAAAGATGCAATTTTCGTCATTCACAGTGCATCCTCTTTGAGGAAGCCAATATCAATCAATATACTCCACAAAGCCTAAAAGAGGCGGCACTGCCAAAGGTGCCACGTAATGAAAATTCCATATGCAAGCTTCAGGATAGCAACTTTTTTCCATTATTGTTCTTAGATCTCTTGTAAAATGTGTTCCTTTATATCTAATTGATTTCCCTTATTGTTACAATTTTACAATGACATAAATCCAGTCGTTAGCATTGAGATAAGAGAAAAATCTGAAAACAAAATCGACATAATTGAAAACATTTAAAAACATTGATTTTGAATAATACTAACACCAAAATGTTATTAATAGAATACTAAAATTATTATTATCACAGCTGTCATTACTGAAACAACAATTATTAATAGAACTGTTATTAGTACTGTTATGTTATAATGAGATTAATCTGTTATTCATCACTCTTACATAGCGCAAAGGTCATTGCACTCTAATGATCGATATCTTATCATAGAGAAACGGAGCTCTGGCAATCAGATATATCAGTCGAATATGGAAGACCCAAAATTATGCGATATCAGCATGAATAAATCTTATCCAGAAATTATGTTATTAAACTCCCAATCCACCAACATAATGTTCTCTTTTTTTTTTGGTGCTTCAATTAATTTGATCTGATGGGCCCCAAGATCTCATGTATCAAATAGCATGAAGCGAAATAAAGAAACAGATCAGTTGCAAAATTTCTGCGAAATTTCGAGCGTGCGGGAAATTCGATATTGACGTACGATCGAGGACGGCGATAAAGGACGAAGGATCGGGTGAGAGTGGTCGGAGGGTGCAAAACCGATAAAGATGGAAGTAACCTCAGGACAATTGACAGCGGAGCTGTCAGACGGGCGCCCAACGGCTAAGCGAGGACTCGGAAAAATGTGCGAACTCGGGCGACGAAACTTGCCATTTTCGTGATCCTGTTGAACGCAGCTTTTGGGGCTTCGACGACAGCTGACGGGCACGCAAAAAACACAGACGAAAAAATACAACACAACGTTTCACCCGCCGAATTACCAATATTCCGTCTCTTTGATCCCCACCAGCTGCCCCTCGACCCCTTCGAGACGATCGGGACTGGTGGCGCCGCCGTTCGACGTGTCTCGCGGGTTTCCCGCGCGAATTCAAACGTGGTAATTCTCAATAAGTGTCTCTTCGTCTCAAGTCGGTATCTGGAATCTTCATATCGCAAATAATAATAGAAGCTATTTGATTGAAATCTTATATATATTTTCGAAAGTTATTTATCTGTTTGTCTGTCGCAGCCCCCTTAATTAAAAAACGAAAACGACAGGGGCAAAAAAAAGATATATCGATATATTAATAAAAAAGATATATTGATATATTTCTAAAAATTCACAATTTACACAATTTGTCGTGATATTGTACACGCGTGCAAGTAGCGAATAAAACATTCCTTTCCTGTGAAAAATGCCAAAAAGGTATTCACGAAATTCTTCATTTTTATAGAAAGGATAATATTTTCAAATCCATGTTTTTTATTTATTAGTTATCTTAACTAGCCAGCGTATTTAATTCTATGTTGTCGTCGTTTCCATCAATCACAATAATTCGCAGTTTATTGCAGCACTAATAAAGGACAATGTTTTTTGGTCGAAAAAAAACTTCGCTTTCGTGCATCACGTTGTAAATTTTATAGGAGGTATTTTCTTCACTTTGTTGCAATTATCGCATGCCCATTCGGCGTAAGGCGCTTGTGTCAGCATGTGAAAAGCCGCCTCGGAAAGCCCCACGCAACTCCTGGAAGAACAAAAATAAAACCAGGTTTCAGTCTCATTTTTCAACATTTTTCTTTTAGAAATCTTTTTTTTTATATTTTCATATTACGAAAATGCGTTGTCGCTGAAAAAAAAAAAAAAAAAAATTACCTATGGAACCAGAAGTTGCATCCGGATTCGCAGACGATGCCTTGATCGTTGTCGTTAACTTCCTTGTGGCAGCTGCCGCAGAGGTAGATGGGCGGAGCGTTACGGTTTTGCGAGTTAAAAATGATGTGTTGATCGGGTGGATAGACCTGAAACGTAAACCAACAGTAAATCGATAAATCCATGAAAATCTTCCGATGATAAAATTATAATATTAAATTATTCAAAATAAGTTTCCTTTTAATATAATTTAAATTAATTTATATTATATCGGATAGCCTTATACAAAAAAGAAAATTTACAGCGTGTTTACTAATTTTTATTCCTACCTTTCCGTTGGTGGGACCCATAATCCTTGGTCCCATTGCAGGACGCGCTTGAAATAATCCCTGAGGCGGCATATTTCCGCCGCCCATATTCATGGGATGTCGGGTGGGCAATGCGCCAAACATGTTTCCCGGACCCGAGCCTCCACCCGCAGGCCCGCCCATAATTTGTCCCATTTGATTGCGTTGAGCGATATTCATGTCGCTCAACCCGCTATTAATGGGCGGTCCGCCCATATTTGCATTATTAACTCCGTTGGACATGGACATAGTGTTCATGGGATCGTTTAGCATCCGTCCCACGTTCCCGGGATTCATCTGCATGCCCATGTTATTCGGATACGAATGGGGCGGATTAGGGCCGAAACGTTCGGCGCCACCCATGTTACTAATGGGCAAAGAGCCGTTCGGATGGTTCGGCAAGTTGCTCTCCATTCCGCCCATGTTAACGGGCCCATTGTCCATGTAGTTTTGATTTCCTCCCGGAATATTGCCCATCGGCGAGCCCATTTGCCGTCCCATGTTGCCCATTTGCGGTCCACTCGCTTGACCGGTGCCCATGTTACCCATTCCCATGGGTCCCGGAGGTTGATTTGGTCCCGCACTTTTCATGGGGTTCATGCGACCCATGGGATTCATCATGTTCAGGGGCCCCGTAGGTTGGTGCGACCCCATATTAGTCGATCCCATGTTCATCGGACTCGCGCGGTTGTTGATCGCGCTCATGGGGTTCCCCGGTGGCGCGTTCGGACCCATACTGTTCATGGGTTTGTCGCAACCCATGGGGTTGCCCATCATACCCATGGGCGACGGCTGACCCATGTTCATCGGGCTCATTCGACTCATGGGATTACTCATGGAACTCATGGGTCCCGGGGGTTGTCCCGCGCCCATGTTCATGGGACTTATGCGATCCATGGGATTCATGGGCCCTCCCAATGGGTTCATCGGGCCCATATTGTGTCCCATCATGGGATTCATCTCGTTTAACGATGACATCGGATTCATTCCTCTCATCCGTGGGACGCCCATGTGTTGCTTGTGGGCGTGCATGAGCAATGAGCCCGATTGCATCATCGCGGTCTGGGCCGATCGGGATGGCATGTCGTCGAATGGGTTACTCGCGATCACAGTGTCCCCGTAACCCGACAATTGAGGAGGTCGCGCGTATGTCGGCTGATTTTCGACCGGAAGGTGTAGATCCTGCAACCGAAAAAAAATGCCGGATGAATATTTTCGATCAATCGTGGGAAGACGAGAAATTTAAATACGAATTAGGATCTTCCTACGTACTAAAATGCGTAGTAAAAATGGGTTGGTAGGTATTTTTCAGAATGTAAATGATTCGGAGCTTTTTTTCTTCATTTTCTGAGCTATTACGCAATTTTAATTGCATAGTGGAATTTTCATCAAGCTTCCAATGTGTTTATCAGAAATTGGAGACTTCTTTACATAGAAATGTATATTTTCTATCTTTTTTTTTTTTAAGAAAATCAATATTTTTTAATTATACGTAGAAAATGACTTTGTTGTTGTTTTCTCTTTTTATCTTGTTACATTATTTTTCTGTACGAAGTGCACAAAACGATGAGAGTGACATTTAATTAATTTAGTCTTTGACAACCCGCCGGAGATTCCAGGATTAACGGTGCGCGGTTGTTACCTGTGTAACTGGGCATGGCAGCGGCTGTGACCGGGGCGCTTTGGCGGTGGTTCGTCTCTTCTTTTTGGCGTTACCACCAGCGGCTAGTGCAGGACGAGGGTGGTTAATGGCTTCCACGGGAGGGGCATTAGGTGGCCCTCCCAAGCTCATGCCCATAGCACCGAGTGGCATCCTCGAGAAAGGCTGCATGTTGTGGTTCATCCCTCCGCACTTTTCGCCTGTACTATTCCATGCTCGGTTGTGTACTGCTGGGGGTTTTTCAAGGCAGATCAATAAGGAAAACCCGCTGCATGAAAAAAAAAAAAAAAAATGAATTACCTTATGGCTAAATATATTTTGAATACGTTTGAAAATTATAACTTTTTCTCCCTTCAATTCCCCCACTCCACGTTTTACGCTGACGTACCAATTTTATATGCGTAATCTTGTTGGCTATGGTTACTTATGGATTTTTAAATTCATCCATGTCGTTTACATTGCCAATCTTGGACCCCACAAATATTCGCCTCGTTTTCTCCACTAGTGACTTACACGTGTTGGGTAAACTAATAATATTTTTCAAATAGCTAATTTTCTTTACTGGGTAATATTTTGTAAACAACGTGTACGGAATTCTAATATTAATTAGTGTTCTCAAATTTAACTACTGATTTTTTTTTCGTATTTCCTTAAAAAAGAAACGATATCTTGTTTTTGTGTAATTAAAAGATTTCATGTAATTGTCATCGTTTTAATGTAATGAATCAAAACACATTTTTTCTGACGATAGAATAATAATATTACTAATAATGGTAATGTAATAATGATGCAATCAAGCGTTTACCATTTTTATAGAAAAAGACATTTTCAGAATTATCATGCGCTTAGTAAAAGAATTTGTACTCACACTTTACGTGGAAATTGGCTGCAGGTGTTGGAGTTTGTTGTGGAGTGCGGAAAGTTACCGGTAACGCACTAAGTCCTGAGCCCGAGTTAAGAGGACGTAAGTACAGGGTAACAAGTGGTGAGTGACAATTTTTGGCTCTTGCAGGCCCTTTTAATCGCCTTGGGTCTTACCGCCGAGTGCGTTGGGGTGGGGGGCGCCCCCACTTAGGCCGTGACGGCTGTTAGTCGACTCAGAGATTTCCGCTGTGAACAAATTACTGAACAATATTTTAAAACAACTTTAAACTTGCCTGCGATTTTAAATCCAATCAACGATAAATACATTAATTTTTACGAAAATGTGCGATCGTTGTGCATCGATTTAGAAAAGCATGAAGACTCTTACTTGATCTGACCGTTGCCACTTAAATTTGACGAATTTTCCCTCACCTATTTGTCGAAGCAAGGGAAAACCTTTTCCCTACTGACGAGCCACTCGCACGCGCTTGCGGCGCCGAGACGAAAGCGTCCCCACTCTACGAGTCAATTGCCTTGGTAGTGGGGAGCCTCTTTCCACCAACTAGGCGAGAGTTTACTGTACACATAAATAATATAGTATTGCACTTATTTTTTTAAATATGAAAAAAAAAATTCGTCTCCCACCCTCGATTGAAATTACAAATATTTCACCTCTACTTCTCACAAGAAAAGGGTTCCGGAAATTAAATTTGAGGTCTTTAATAATACAGCTTTTGAGTTATTTCGTGTATTGTTAGATTGATGGAATTATTGATTTAGTTGTTTATTTATTGTAATTTTTTAAGTGCATCCGTAAATGGTAATTTGTAGATTTAAAAAAATTGCCGATATAGCAAATAGGTGAAATCCTCAAGTAATGTTAGTCGCAGTCATTGAGATCCATTAAAAAATATCAGTGTCCGCACTGTGATTATTATGTGGTCTGTCGCGGTGGCCAAAGCGTTCGGGATCGCTGGGTTTGTATGTTTCGACCGCATCGGCGGGTCAAGCAGGTATGGATGTCCGTCGCGGACCGTTAGGTCGCCATAAAATGACACCAATTTGTTTGAACGATCGTATTGTTCTTCTTGGTTTTATATTTGAAAACATTTGCCAATACACATTTTTCAAAGAATTCGTTTCAGACGGACTGACATTCGAATCGTTTATTTCCAGGTATACCTTTCGCTCAACCGTGGCAGACACACACAGACTATAGAAAGTAACAAACACATGACGATTTTAGAAATTAAAAAAATCGGATTAATTGGGTCGAAAGATAGAATGAAGCTATTTTTATTCTGCATCGCGATTTTGATAATCTGACGATTGCAAATTCGCAACATTAAAAAGACAAACATCGTCGTTTGTGAAAAGTAAAATTTTTCAATATATTTAACAGCATTTAGAAAGAAAACTTTCAAAAATTCCGAGTTCGCATTCGTTTCCGATCGGCATAGCAAATGCCGCAATTTCGAAGCGCCGAAATTGCCGGAACTTCTCGTCGCTAAGAATAAACTAAATTAACAACTAAAATTCAGATCATTGGCGCATTTCACGTAAAGAAAAATATTGCAAAAATCGTCCGAGTTTGCATAAGTTTCTCGCGAAGCGCCGTGACTCCCGAAACCGATTCTAAAAAATGAAATCAACGAGTCACCTTCATTGATTCATCGCCGCCGCGTTCAATCGGCCCTGTTGAAAAGAACTGATAGAAACCGATAGAAATTGACAACATCCACATTGGTACAGATAAGATTATTTCAGGATCTATGCGTTTTTTTTGTCCATTTCTGTCGGTTTCTATCAGTTCTTTTCAACCAGGGGGTGTTACAAAAACAGTTGCAATTACTCTAAGTTCGCATTCGTTTCTCCACGACGTCGCGATCGGAGTCCGAGTCGTTGGAGTCGTGAAGCGGCGGAAATTCCGGGAGCATCTCGCGCGGCTGTATCCATCCGTTCGCGGTGTTTCCCTGCTGCAGGTGCTCGTAGTGAGCGGGCCCGGCGCCGTAGGATTGCCCGCCGTACTCGTTGCTCGGCAAACTCATGCCGTAAGCGCTGAGATCCTGCGGCCCGACAGATGGCGCTGGTGACATGAGCGGCGTCGGCGTTCCGCGGCTGCTGCCGCCGCCGCTCATGCTGTAAGGCGAAACGGCCGCGGCTTTTTTCGCCGCGTACATATTCGCCTCCTCCTGCGCCTTGCCGATGTTCTTCTTGTACCTGATCCGCTTGTTGCCGAACCAATTCGACACCTGACTCACGGTTATTCCGCACTGTCGGGCCAGCTCCTCCTTCGCCTCCTCGCTCGGATACGGATTGCTCAGATGCGAGTAGAAATACTCGTTCAGCACCTCCGACGCCTGCTTGCTGAAATTCCGCCGCTTGCGTCGGGCGTCGAGAAATCGGCTCCTCTGGTTCATCACGCTCTCGCACGTCCACTGCTTCAGGTTGATCTCGATCGCCGAGAATTTCTTCTTTATTATCTGCATCGTCCGCTCGAGCTCCTGCGGCAGAATCGGCCGCGTCACGCTGTGCTCGCCCAGCAGATTCATCACGTGGGTCGTGAAGTCCTTCGAGTGCTCCTGTTGAAGGAAAACCATTTTTTTTTGTTAATTCTCTGTGTCAGCTTCTGAATTACTTAGACACATTTTTTTATTTTACAATCTTCTTTTTTTTACTAAAGTGGAAATTACACCTTTTTTTTATTCATTATACCAAGCAGCGTTTTCTTCAATTTTACAACCTTTTTTTAAATAAAAATTGAAATAACACACATTTTGCTATTCATTAGACCAGCTACGTTTCCTTAAATTAAATTTTACAATCTTCTTTTTTTTTACAAAAATGGAAATTACACACAGTTTTTTTTATTTATTAGACTATAATAAATAAAACCTTGTCGAAGTCAGGAAAAGTTGCCTTGTAGAAATTAAATTTGCCTTGTAGAAATTAAATTTGCCTTGTAGAAATTAAATTTGCCTTGTAGAAATTAAATTTGCCTTGTAGAAATTAAATTTGCCTTTTAGAAATTAAATTTGCCTTGTAGAAATTAAATCGGCCTTGTCGAATTCGGGAAAATTGTCTTCAATTAACAGTAAAAAAAAAGTGTGTCAAACTGACAAAAAAAATGTTTTCAATTTTTTTCTAGACATCCAAAACCGTCAGACGAATCTTTACCGTGTACTGCTCGAGTTCCCGATAGTAGGTCGCCCGTATCTGCGCGAGTTTCGACCGGTAGTCGGCGTGCTCGATCGCGTTGTCGCCCTGCGCGGAGGATCCCGCGGCGGAGGCGGAGGCCGCAGCGCCCGCGCCGCTCCGCTCCGGCCCGATGACGCCCTCGGCGATCAGCATGTTGTCGAGCCGCATCAGCTGCGGATCCGGCGGGTCCTCCTCCTTCACGTTGCGCAGCGAGATTCCCGTCTTCTGCTTGATCTCGCTGAGCACGTGAAAGAGCGCGCCCTTCATACGGTGCTGGTTCAACTTGTGTTTGCGCTCCTGCGACTCGTCGAGACTCTGGTCAAGAGTGATGTTCGTGATTTGCTGCATTATGACGCCGATGTCGCGGGACTCGAGCTCGGGGCGTCGGGCGACGTCGGCCGGCGACAGGCAGTAACCCTCGGGATTCCCGACGCCCTGCTGCTGTTGTCCACCCAACAGACCGCTCGCTCCGTGTTGCATCCTTTCAGCGTGATCCGGCTGCGGGATCGGTGTTATACCTGCCCTTTGTTGTTGTCGCCGAGCAGCACGTGACCCGCGGCGAGGGAAAGGGTCGCGTCGAACGGTGGCTCGACGCTCTTGACTTGCTCGGGTACTCGATACAGTGCTAGACTTTATTTATATTTCGCTTTCGTGTTTGTGAGTTCTTGGTAATTTATAGCTGTTTGTGTAACTTCTTTTTATTTATTTATTTTTATTTATATATTTATTTTTATGTAATTATTATTTTTATTTATTTATTTGTATTCGATTATTTATTTTTATTTATTTATTTACTTATTTATTTATTGACTGCAGCTCATTCATTAAGCCTAATTTTCATTCGATTTTTTCGCTCTTGGTATTCTCAGTTTATCTTTATCTGCATCTTTCCAGTAATATAATCAGCTAGCGAGACACCTATACCTGCTTTTGTTATTGTACGACCGCATGATCCTGCGCTCGAGAGGGGTTCACACAAACGGCGTTTGCCCTCTTCACTTTGGCATCCTCCACAGCGCGACACTTTGTTATTCTTTAGAAATTCATTTCGAGTTACTTCGCTCTCGGTATTTTGCAATTTGTGTAACTTCTGACTTCGTTAGAATTTTTCTTGGTTTTTATTTTTAATTTCTTACGTGTTTTGTTTGTGTTGTCGTTCCGATGTTGAACTCGTCTACGTATTTTTGTCAAGATTTTTCATCGCTTCCTATTGGAGCGATGGAAAATTACGATTATGTTTCGCAGGGTGATAAACACTTCAGACACCTTTTTTTTTTGTTTCACCGGAACGCCGAGCACTTTTGTCTGTTTAATCGATATGCATTTATCTCTTTTTTTTCTTCGAATTATTCCGTGACCTCCCTGTACTTTTGGCTTATCTCTGATTTCTCGTGAAATTTAAGCACGGAATTACACTCGTATTATTGTGATATACTAGCGGGGACCGCGCTACGAGCGGAGTGTCAGCTGCCGCGTGTTTCGCACCACGAAGTGACGTCCGTGGCGTTATAACGTGAGTTTTTGTGTGTCTCCCACTTCGACCACGAAGCGGGGACTCTAAACGATAAACCGATGAGTTTTCGGTTCCCCCCACTTGAATTCTGATGCGGTGGGTCCTTGCGGGCCCCACTGTTGGGTCTTCAGGTACAGTCCAGCCGTAAAGTACATGGCGGACAGCCGACGTGGTCTATAAATCGGGGTTTAACAATTTCGCCGGGCATCGTTCTTTCACTCGTCGCGAATAATTCGTTCCGCAAACATTTGGGCCCGTGAAAATTAGCTTTGGATCATCTGAGAAACGGATTTTCATTTTTTTTTGTAACATTCAGCATCAATAATAATAATAATAATAGTTTTAATAATATTTTTCAATAATAGTTTTTCGTTACCGACAGATGCGTCGGTAACGAAAAACTGCAAACCAAAAAGTGTCTCCCTTGCGGGTTGCTCCGTCGAGCGAAAGCCACGAAAATTGCCCTGCGATCGACCTGCGCGTGGCAGGTCCACAAATCCATTTTTAATTCAACATGCAATCTCCGGCTTTGAAATTCCGAATAGCAAATTCGTTCCGCAAACATTTGGGCCCGGGAAAATTAGCTTTCGATCAACTGAGAAACGGGTTTTCATTTTTTTTGTAACATTCAGCATCAATAATAATAATAATAATAATAATAATAGTTTTAATAATATTTTTCAATAATAGTTTTTCGTTACCGACAGATGCGTCGGTAACGAAAAACTGCAAACCAAAAAGTGTCTCCCTCGCGGGTTGCTCCGTCGAGCGAAAGCCACGAAAACTGCCCTGCGATCGACCTGCGCGTCGCAGGTCCACAAATCCATTTTTAATCCAACATACAATCTCCGGCTTTGAAATTTCGAATAGCAAATTCGTTCCGCAAACATTTGGGCCCGGGAAAATTAGCTTTCGAACATCTGAGAAAAGAATTTTCTGTTTTTTTACATTCAGCATCAATAATAATAATAATAATAATAATAGTTTTAATAATATGTTTCAATAATAGTTTTTCGTTACCGACAGATGCGTCGGTAACGTAAAACTGCAAACCAAAAAGTCGCGGTTGCTCCGTCGAGCGAAAGCGCCGAAAACTGCCCTGCGATCGACCTGCGCGTCGCAGGTCCACAAATCCATTTTTAATCCAACATACAATCTCCGGCTTTGAAATTTCGAATAGCAACATTGCTCTCCTCTCCCTCTCTCTCTCTCTCTCTCTCTCGCACCTCCGCAGCTCGTGCATCGCCCCGAACATCACCATTCCTGCTCCACCGGATGCAGTCCCGCAGTGGCGTCTGCGCAGTGGCGTCTGCGCGTCGGCCACGGCCGCTGCGCAGTGGGTGCTGGGTGTAGAGAGGTGGGTGGCCGACGCCATTTTTAAAGGGCCGCGAGGATTATCACTATTATCAGTGTCCTATTGACTGTCGCAGTGCGCGGTTCTCATCGCGACCCGATCCCGTGGTCCCCCCTCCCCTCCGTTTTTACGCCTAAACGTCCGCTCCTCGCGGTCAACAAGTCGCGTCGATTTATCTCTCTCCGCGAAAACAAAACTCGACGCTCGGCCAATTGTCGCCTCCTCGTCGTCCAAGTGCGCGTTTATGGCTCGTCGTGCTGCTCTCGGCGCCGGGAAACGACGCTGATGAGGCGTCTCGGTTCCCCGTCGATGGCGTAATATCGCCCGTTCCAACGATCCCGGCGACCGATTCATCGCTCCCCGGCTCGACACCCGACGCGCTGTGCGACGAACGTGCTGTGACGGTGTTTTTTCCTTTTTTTTCATTAATAACTCGCTCGGATCTCAACGTTGCAGCGGCCACGACTGACGTTTAACGCTCGCACGTCGCCCCCCCGACCCCCCCGATCCCCCTCCCCCCAGCTCTCGCTGTAACACACCGAGTGCATCGAAAGTTTCGCGGCTCTATCGGATTTTACGACTAATCGATTTGCTAAGCCCCGAAAACAAAACAACGCACCTTTTCGGCCGGATCGAGGAAAGAAAAATCCAACGTAAACATGTCGAACGCACCGCTCATGTCGAGCGGCCTCAGCAAACTCAAGAAAAAACACTTTCGCGTTAAGCACCAAAAGGTTAAGCTCTTTCGCGCTAACGAACCGCTACTCAGCGTCTTCATGTGGGGTGTCAATCACACTGTGAGTACTGTTTAAAGTTTTTTTTTTAGTGTTGCTATTTACATGATTTCTTTTTTTTTTTTAACTTATGCTTGACTCGTAAGTTCATGATAATACAGAAGGACATGTGTTTGTTGTAATGTAAATTCATATTCATTTTTTTTTAGTCGATAGCTATCAGAGGTTTATGGAACAATAGCTTTTATTATTGTTTCATTCGCTTATTGATAGCGTCCTTGCGATAAGTAGAGAACAACTCAAAAGAGCCTAGAATCGATTGCTTTGGCAGAGCTAATTTATTAAATTTGTATACAGTATAATTGTTTGTTTATTTTTGCTATATTTTGAAGCTGTGATTATAATAAAGATGCAGTGTAGGCTTGATACAGAATATTATTATTTTTTAAGTGATGCGATACCACGTAAAGATAACAAAAACATCAATTCCAATTCTGATGTTTGCAGTTAAAGCTGATAATGGCATATTCAGTCGAATTTTGAAGAGCTCCGCTGTAATCTTTGATCTCATTGATCATGACTCAAATCTTTGTGATAGGAAGATTATTTATAGCTCTCTCGCATCCATTCATGTATTACATTGTCATCAGGATTTAAAAGCAGCATCGTAAATTTTAATTTTAATTTCTATTTATCTGATATATTTTGTAACAAAAATGTCTTACACAGCGTAAGACAGTATTGAATATTGCATATAGATTCATTAACTAATCTAGTTATAACACAATTTACTTTAAAAAAATTGTCTATCATTTATGCATGACAACTGTTCTTAAATTGCAATATTATGCTTTTCAAATTGAATAATTTACACATATATTTCTCTTATCTGTCGTCTTAATTTCAGAATTTTAAGGTCTATCAGTAGTAGTAAATCAACAACTTTGCATGTTGGTTTGTACTTGCAATAACACAGACATGATTTAGTATGTTGCAATGTAGCACAGCTGTAATCTCTGTAATTATTGCACTCGTTGCGGCTTGTTTCCGATGGGAACATTGTCCCACATCAACAGATTAGCATAAAAATAAAGTACACTCCGTTGCATTATTTAAAAGCTTTTAAACTTTTTAAAAGTGTTTCTTCACTAAAAATGCATAGAGTGACTTTAAATACTTTTAAAAACGAAAAAGACTCATATTTAAATATATATGTAAACCCTTGGAAAAATTGAAGAACATCAATATAAAAAAATGTATGTATATATGCTTGGAGAAAAATCTGAAAATGTTCTTCTGTAGAATTAGTATAAGCAATAGTAAATTTTGATGTGAAAAGTCGTCTTACGTGAGCGATTATATTTTCTTATTAAATTATACCGTAGATAAATTAACATCGATATAATATCGGTGGCAGCTGCGGTTAATTAACCGGTTATTTATGATGCTATTTGACCGATTAGTTTCCGACTCACATCTGTAAGTAGACCACTTTAATCGTCACAGATTTTGGCTGGTGTCCAGCGACTCTCAATCACAGCTACTTATGCCAAAAAAAGTGTAATAGAGTCATTTTTTGCGTTTTTGACCAACTGGGACATTTTTCATAAATTTGTAAAGTATTTTTTGACTAAATACATGAGTAACAATAACACGAACACTTTTTGCCAAAAACGATATAAAAGAGCCGATACAACGTCTTAATAATTTTTATTTTATTTTTCAAGCCCATTAGGTATATATTTATAAAGGCGTGGAAACCGGTCAATATTTACGTTGCTGTTGCAGATAAACGAGCTCAGTCACGTCAACATACCGGTAATGCTGCTGCCGGACGATTTTAGGGCGTACAGCAAGCTCAAGGTCGATAATCACCTCTTCAACAAGTGAGTCATGTGACCAATAAGGAAAATCCATATTTCCTGCTTCCAAGTGTTGTAATCGAGCCTACGCGAAATTCCCGGGTTTCCTCGTCTAATTTCATTCTCTGACGATACGTACAGATTTTCCGACGAATTAATTACGTCTCGACAGTTAAATAATGACGTAGAGACAAAAAATTATGTTGTTGGTTTGATCGCTCTGTGAATTGAACAAATGACTTACAGATCGATAGTCAATGAATCAATAGTAAAAACATATCAAAGCTTCGATCTTGACGCAAATAGAACGAATACATTACCTATCAACAGTCAATCAGTTGTGAAAAAAAATAATGGAATGTTAATGATTTGATCTCGATGCAAATTGAACTGGTCTCTGACAAAGAGACACCAACTCATAGCAGCTTTATTCTAAATATATAACGTGGCTTAATAACATATTGCGCTCCTTCCTGTTGCATCGTTCGTTCGCCAATGCTTCGTTAATAATAGAAACTAAGGTCCGTCTCTTACTACGATTCGCCAAAGTCGTACACGGATCTGCGAGGTGTTTACCGACAATGTTCACTTGGCTGAGACAATGGATCTCGAGGCCGGAAGTTGTTGACTGATTCGTGTAAACATCTGAGAAAAATAATTCGTTCAAACACATACATTATTTCATTAGTTCGAAATAAAAATAAAAAATGTCATTGAGCAAACAAAATAAAACAGTAATTCACTTCTTAATGAAAATGCAACGTTAATTTCCTATCTTTGTTTAATACGCAGATTTATCATTTTAAAAAGATGAAATGTTATTGCTAATAGCTTTCAACCAAAATGATAAAACTATTGTTATTACGCTTTTTTGTTATTATTTTCTTCTAAATTTAGTAGATTTACGACCTCAATAAATAATTGACAAACTTTCAGGGAAAACATGCCGTCACACTTTAAAATCAAGGAATACTGTCCCCTGGTGTTTCGAAACCTGCGCGAGCGCTTCGGCATCGACGATCTCGACTACAAAGAGTCAATGACGAGGTAACATCGATAAATCGTTCATTTTATTTTCTTTCCAGGAGTCTGACACGTTCATCCATCATTTCTTTTCTGTATAATTTTTTTCTTCTTTCTAATCTACATTTCGTTCTTCAAGACCTTGCGAAGTGTGATTCTAAGATACATGAGTCACAGCCGGGCCGTTCCGACGATAAGAAAATTCTGCGAATGGTTCTGAGCACTTTTTTTATTTGAAACGTGTGGCTGTTACGGGCCGATAAAAAACTCCGAGCAAATTTTCGATGCTCCGTAGTACGGAAAAAAGTGAGAAAAATAAATATTTGGTACAAAACAGTATAATACTTTTTCCATAAAAATTCGAATAAAATGTTTGTATAAAAGTATAAAACAGTTTTAAAAGAATGTATTTTTATATAAAACAGTATAAGTCTATTTGAAATTACGTTTTTAAATTGATGTCTACTCACAAGTTTGAGAGAGAGAAAAAAAATTACAATAACGTGAACAATTTTTTACGATTGTCAGATGTCGAGCTTTTAATCCTTCGCGTGCGAAACGAGGCGACGTCAAAGTGGTAGGAGGTGCGACCGGAAGGATACGACAAATGGTTCAGCGCTCGGCGACTCTGCCCTCGATAACCCTATCACCCACGTCCCCCGTTTCTACTTCTACTTCTACTTCTGCCTCAGCTACTTCTAGAATTCCAATATTAAATAAGCCGCAGCGCACCTACAGTTTTAAACCAAAGCGCCTGAGGTTAGATCGTGTTATACGCAGCACTCTAATTGATTTCACTCACAAATGTGCAATTGCAATTTCATTTTTTCCCTCTTTTGTCCCTTAAAACGTTTTTTTTTCTCATGATTATTTTTCTCCAACTAATCGCGAGTGCATTTTGCGTGCTAACACGAAGATCGATTAAAGAAAGAAAAAAATATTGCTGTGCTTGAGAGCGCCTGAAAAATAACCGTAAATATCAATTACGAATTACCTTGAACTTTTTTAGTCGAATATTGTCCGTCCCATCATTTACAATTTGTACTGAGAGTAGCCATACTTAGTTAACTGAGTTTTATTGTTATTATTAATCGATTCAATCAAAATACTGCATTAAGTTGCCAGACGAGAACTAGCAACATTTATTAAGGGAATTTGTATATTTTCGTTTGTAAATTATTACATGAGGATTTCTGTTGAAGATCAACCCATTTTTTTCGTTTTATCCTTTACGCTTTTTTTCGACCGTTTTTGATGGTTTTCTTTCCCTGTTATAATGACTCACAGCACGCACACCAACGAGCGTCACGCCTGAGCTGCAGCAGAGCACGTTAATTGAATTAATCCGAGTAATTAGTTTACGTGCGAATCAGCGCTCACGGAATTCACAATATCATAACGCCCGACACGTGAAGAAACGTGCTTAGGTGCATACACCTGTTTGTCTTTAGCGTATTTCGTACTAACTTCGGTACGAAAAGAATTTTTGACGAATTAATAATTGAATAGAGAAAAAATACATATACCCATATATATATACAGGGTATAAAATAATTGTTGTGTGAATGGGTTATGGCAGGTAGGAATCAGTCGTCGAAACTCCTGTGCAAAGTTTAAGCACTAAATTCTGAACAGTTCTCGCTTCCCATTCGGAGACAAGCGAGATTGGTGGCTTGACCAATCTCAACTTGCTCTCAAACTTTGCAACCGCAGTTCAGGAATTGCTCTCTACCTGCCGTAATCCTATTGAAATATGCCCTGTACATGTATAAAGTAAAGTTATATATGTAACATTATGGAGGTCCCGTTAATAAGACTGAGAACTAAGAGCATTTAATCGAAGTTAATTGAAGCGTGTTGTCGTGTGAGCACAGGTCCCAGCCAACACTCGACGACTCGTCCGGCAAGAGCGGCGCCAAGTTCTATCAGTCTTATGACAAACTCTTCATTATTAAGACGCTGACGAGCGAGGAGGTCGAGAGAATGCACTCTTTTCTCAAACACTATCATCCGGTGAGGCCAATCCCCGATTTATGATAATTATTAATCGTTTTATTGTATTAAAAGAAACGTTTTTCCCGAATAAGACTTTCGACCCTTTTTATTTTCATTCGTTCATTTTCTTTTCCTTTAAGCCATTCGATTCGATTAGAATTTGCGCAATTATCAACGAAAGATTTTTTTTATATTATAATTTTGTTTACCGAAAAAAGTGCTCATCTGAAATCGGTAAATCACGACTTTAATAAACTTTATTGATTGCCATTTTGTTGAATTGCAGTACATCGTCGAACGCCATGGCAAGACGTTGCTGCCGCAATATCTTGGAATGTATCGGCTGACGGTGGATGGTGTCGAACACTACGTCGTCGCTATCAGAAATGTATTCTCGAATCATCTCACCACTCACAAGAAATTCGATCTTAAGGGCTCGACAGTGGACCGCGAAGCCTCTGACAAGGAGAAGGAGAAAGATCTGCCGACTTACAAGGACAATGATTTCGTCAAGGATGGCATGAAGATTTACATAGGCGAGGATGCCAAATCCAAGTTAATCGAGACGCTCACAGCCGACGTTGATGTTAGTCACCACATTTTCTCAAAATCTAAATATCAAAATCCATAGCCAAAAATCTTACATAGAAGTAAAAAAATTCTAGACAAAAAAATTCTTGTGTAAAATTTATAAATTCGGATAAACAAAAATCCAGGAGAACTTGAAATTTCACAAATCTTTTTTTCGTTTGTTTTTAGTTTCTAACACGACTGCATCTCATGGATTATTCGTTGCTGCTGGGTCTGCACGATTGCGCGAGGGCGGAGCAGGAGAATCGGGAACGTGCGGAGCGAGAGGAGGACGAGGATAATCACGACGAGGAGGACGACAGCGAGTCGGGAAGCGGTCTCGAGTCTCGGGGTCCGATGGGCGAGTAAGTACATCAAAATGGACAAGATTGCACGCTCGCGATTTAAATTGAATAATCATCGAGACAGATGCGACAGAAAATGAGCACCGAAATGTTTATAACGATTTAATCGACAGCAGGAATGTCCGATTTTTTTCCAGTCGATTGTGGGGCTGGAGCGGAGTCACGGGAATGACGACGCCACCAGAATCGCCTCACGCTGCACTCGTGCGGGAAACGAGTCTTCAGTACGAGGACGCAATAATACCGGAACTCGACATCTACGCTATCCCGAGTTCCGAAGGTGAGCGCGTAATTTACGCAATCTTACGCCGAAGTTTCAGGGCATTTTCTCTTTCTTCATTAAAAGCGAATCTCGATTACGAAATTTCCCCCCAACTCTGCAATGAACAATTTTAATACAATGCATTTTTGCTCCTCGACAGGCGCGCCAATGAAGGAAATCTACTTTTTGGCGATAATCGACGTGCTGACGCACTACGGGGTGCGTAAGCAGGCGGCAAAGGCAGCGAAGACGGTGAAATACGGCGCGAATGTCGACGGGATATCGACGTGCGATCCCGAGCAGTACGGCAAGCGTTTCATAGAATTTATGAGCAAGGCGATAGAATAGGTTAGCGAATAGTCTAAGCATAAAAAAAAGAAAAACAGATTAAAAAAGGAAACAAAAACGCGATATTTCCTTCGTATGAGATGCGATGGGAAAAGTAAGAGAGATAGAGAGAGAGGGAGAGAGAAAAGGCGGGGAATGGAAAGGGGGGGTTGGCGCTACCCCCGCTTCCTTCGTTCACTGTATTTGTCCTAAAATCCTTCCCCGTTCTCGCAAATTCTTTTTTTATTATTATTTGTTAAAGCTTAATATAAAGAAACAAAAAAGGAAGTTGATGGTGTAAGGACGTGAATTATAATTTAATCGTTAAGTGTACTCTCATCTAGTCTCAATTGAAATACTTTTACGAATTTCTTATTATTTTTTTATTGTCTATTGTTTTTTCTTCTTTTCGTTTTCCTCTTTCGTCGATGCCAATCGTTTTTTTTTCTTTCGTTTTCCTCGCCGAAAGGGACGATTAAAAGCACCTTCTTCAGCCACGGTGTGTTACGAACTTTGCGTATTTTTGCTATTTTTCAAGAGTCGACGACGACGAAACGATGATAATAGGAAGGAAAATTAAATATAAAGAAAGAAAAAAAATGCGCTCAATAAAATATTGCGATATGTATGTACGGATAAACGTATTATCTAGGATAAGCGAATTATCGTTTAAATTCTTGAGTTTTCCACGCGTATTTGTATCACGACTATTTTTTGTTCTTTTTCTGCCGTCACTTCGCTGTTCCGCTAAAGCCACAAATATTGTTTTTTTGTTCTTCTTTCCACGTATATTGAAATATATATTTAAAAAATTCTACTCTTATAACACGGACACAAATCTCTCGCTAACTGAGATATTTTCAACAAACGAAACAAAACAAAAACGCAGAAAAAAGTGTAATCTTGTATATGTTTATTACTATATATTATTCAGTATTTGCGCCGACGTATTAATTCCTGGCTTCGTTATCCACCGATCACCAAACGCTCTGTCATCGAATTTCATTGATTGATACGAATAATTATACGAATATACCAAACACCTTCGAGAACCTCTTTGTGGCTACGGATGAATTAACGAAATAAAGATCATTCCTGAAGTGTAAAAACTTGTCTGCAATTAATTTCATCGAAATAATTGGATACAAACAAAACCTAGTATAATTTAACGCAGTTAATAAATTTTCATTCATTTAACAAACAAATGCACGAGGATAATATTACCGAGTATCGCGGGGAAAAAAGAGAGATTATTTTGTATTACAGCTTTCGTGAGTTGTTTATTTTTGTAAACTGTATACATAACACAAAAAGTCCGGTAACTAAAGCCAGATTTTTGCAGTACGTAAAAAAGTAAGAAACAAGGTTAAATTAAAGAATAATTTAAGACGAGGTAAAGACACTTGAGTTTCGGGAGACGAAGACGGTGCTTTTTCGGTCAGTTGTAGACTCGGGGTCTCTTGGAGTTCAATTCGGGAACGGAAGATCCCTGATCTCCGGTATCGGCGACTGTGGCGGCAGGACCGCTGCGCTTTCGTCGCGCCGTGGGCGACATTTGTTTCAGGCACTCGACATCATTGAAAACGACCTGAGCGCCACCGCCGCTCGTTGGCACTATGTCACCCTGCGGAAATTTGCATGATTAGATACAGAATTCATAATAATGAGCAGATTAGAGCTCAATCGTCTTGATTAGCTATTTCGAAGTATCATGAAGGGTCAGTATCAATTCTGCATGAGTTAATGCTGAACAGAGTTGTAAATCCCTAATTTTGGTTGAAATTAAATTGATGGTACAAATGGCTTTTTAATTGTTTTCATAACAATAACTCGTAATGATTATAATACGATGTGTAAACTTTTAAATAGAGGGAAGAAATATTAATTTCCATTAAAATGTCATGTTAATCTTATTGAAAAAATGGAGAAATACTGTCAATGCATTGCGAAAATAATAAAGGACTGTGCTTGTCCATTTTTCTCGATATTTCTCCGGAAATTTAATGAAAAATTCGGTTTTTCTTACGGCGACTCAAAAGTCCACATATCATTTTATAATCGCTACAGATCATCGTTGCAAAATCGTAACTAGAAAATAAACTGTTATGTAAACTTTCTTTGTTAAAGTAATAAGGACTAACAACACTGATGCTGAATGTTTTCCGCTGCCCTAATATTACGTTCATCCGGATATTTGCGTCGCATCAACGCGATTTGTATCTTCACTGTAAAAACGTATTGACAAACCTTGTAGAGCTTCGTCTCGAGTTCGCCGTCAGTGTCGTGTTCTTGCGCTACAAGGCAGTACCTCGAGGCGCCATCGGTTATATCTTTGGGGTCTGTGAGCCTCGTGATGCTTCGTCTCCGTCGCATGAGAGGCTGAAGAACCGTGCCGATCGGCACCAGAGCGCCCGGTCGATGATCGACCCAACGATCGGCGCTCTGCGATCTTCTGTGACGCGGATTAGCCACCGCAATTCTATCCTGCGAACGATATTTATTTTACAAAGTTGTACGAAAATTAGTTTACAAAATAACTATTGAGGCGCACGGAAGAAAATTTTCAATTAGAAGATCAACAAAAAAATTAAAAATTAAAATGAAACTCTAATGAGATAGATAGGAAAATGAGATTAACCTTGCGAGAACGACCATCGCCGGACGGCGTTTTCGCTGACGCCAGATGCTCTCCGGTGTCGCTGGTCGCCGCTGTGCCCAGCGATTCTTTAGGCAACTGACTCGGTATTACGTTCTCGTCGTCGACGAGAATTTGCTTCACCAATCTCAGCTTGTCGTCCTTCTCCCTCATTTGGTTCTGCGCAAGTTTTCGGTCAATTCATATTCGTCAATATTATTTATTTATTTTAAGAAGAAAGTTAATCAAGTCGACAGAAATAAGTTCATACGCGGCGTTAAGTTTATTACCTGAAGATGCTGACGCTGCTGTCGCAATTTGTTCTCCAATTCTCTGCTCATCTTGTCGGTTTCCGCTTGCATCTTGCTGTTGTACTTTTGTTTCACTCGCTGTTTGTCTATCATACGCTGATTGAGCGCCATATCTCTGTCCCGCAGCTGAAATTTCGAAGATGTCGCAATTAATCCCTGATAATCGGTCCGATTTACGATTTACGAAGAATTTTAAAAAGATTTAAATTGGAATTGATGAAGTTTCATGCTCTTTGCGTTCTTCTAATGATACTTGCCTCCTGTTGCAGATTGCGTATCGTGTCATTTGCGCTATTTAATTTACGCAAAAGGCTGTCGATCTGTGATTCCGTTTTGCACAGATGTCCCTCGAGCGCCGTGACTTTTTTCTTCTGTTGGGTGCTGCACGCCTTGAGCGATGCATTCTCCACCTTCAGCGTTATGTTTTCTTGCTCCATCGATAGCAACATCTTCCTAAAGTCGTTTTCTAAGAACGAAAAATTACTTTTTCTATATTAAAAAATCGCCTTTTTTGGGTAAACAATTTTTTTTTGTTGAGTTTGTAGCTTACGTTTTTGCTCGAGATCGGAACGCAGAATGTTACGTTTGTTGATACGCTGCTCGAGGAAATGAACGAGCTGTGGTATGATCTGATCGTTGTGAGGACTCGTGACTTCCAGTTCGGGAAACGGACCGCCAAGACTGATAACAACAATTTCCTCATTAGATCAAATTGATTGCATTTTTCAACAAGTTTCCGTCACCTGCACAACTCACCTGTAAACGAGACCCAGATCGATCTCAAGTTCCGCAGCCTCGGCGCGTCCTTCTTTTTCCAAACGACTTCGAGCTTCCTTAAATATCTGCGAAAGAAAAAAAAAAGAAAAAATTAGGAAAACGCGAGTCAGCAGAAGTAATGAATGGCGGAAGAAAATTTGAATACCTTGTTGGCTTGTCGTCGCCCAGGCGTGAAGCCAAGATCAAGCTTGGTGGCTGTAGGTCTTGCCACCTGAACCTCTTGCGTTATTTCAGCGAATTTCATCACTTGCTAGAATGGAAAGTAAAAACGTTAAGCAAATAAATTTAATCACTGTTGACCTTTCTCAATTTTCCTTTTTTTTACCAATTTTTATCACCGGTATTTTAAGACATTTCTTCATTTTTACTTACAATAGTCTCGTCGTAGTCGTCGGATCGCGGATTAACGCAAACGACCATTCTCACTCGTCCCTCGCCGTCGAAATAATTTTTGAACAGATGAGTGAGTTTTGAGTCCCTGTAAGGAACCATCTTGGTCGTTCCTTGCGTTTGGTTCTCCCGCAATATCTCCAGACACGAGCGCAACGTCATCAGCGAATTATTTATGTTGCCTTTAGGAATGTTTAAAGAGTTTCGGAATGAATGTAAAATTACGAAAACAATGTACAGATATTGTAAATAGTTTTGAGTTACTGATCGTTATTTTTACCCGCTTCGCGAAGACGCTGCCCCGTGTTTTTCGTGCGATTCGTGCGTTCGCTACCGGCGAGATCAACGAGCGACAATTGACTGACGCAAACAACTCGCTTGTCCTGAATCACTTGTTCGCCCTCGCAATCCAGAGGCGCCTGGACCAGACGAACCGTGAAGACGCTGTGGGATCTGCTGGATTCGGCGTTGAGAGCCGTGTGAGCGACGCGTCGTCTTCGCTGTCCTCGCTGAAAGACCTCGAAAGCCTCCTCGGCGCTTTTCACCTCGACCTCCGTCGACGCGTGGACGTACATGTTTTTATTTCCGTCCTCGCGGACGATTTTGCTCTGCAGAGTTCTGGAATCGGTAATTTTATTAGGATCGCCATGGGGTTTGGCGATCAGAGATGTCAAGCGTTTCGTTACTTTTAAACACACACTTTTTCTCTTTACCCTGCAATTTGTTTATTATTAAATGTTTAATGAACGTGGGCTATACGTTATATAATTCAATGTTTCAACTTTATGAAAAATCCTTAAAACACATTTTTGTCAATAAATTTCATAAAAAAGATAATAAAAAGTAAATGTAACGAAGAAAAGTAACGATCGCTACTTTCACCATTACTCGTTTCTCGTTACATTTGCTTTTTACGATTTTTCGTATAAAATTTATAGCCCAAAATGTGTTTTCAGGATTTTACATCGAGTTGAAACCTTGAGTTATATAACGTGTAGGTCACATTTACCAATCGTTTAGTAATAAACAAATTATAGGATAAATAAAAATAAGTCTGTATTTAAAAGTAACGAACGCTTGACATCTCTGTTGGCGATACAAGCAATGATTTTGAATGATCTGAGCATATTTTAATCACGGGATTTTGCATACTTCGCTCGCGGGTCGTCATCGTCCAACAGATCGTAGACGCTGTTGTTGTAGATCTCCACGTATGTGACGAAAACAGCGTAAACGTTGTCAGTCTCGACGCCGAGAACCTGCGACTCGTCGGCCTCGCGAACGATCATCGGATTGCTGTCGCTGTCGCTGTCGGTTGGCGCTCTTCGCTTTCCCAATTTTCCATTTCTCGGCGTCATTAAACCGGCGTGCAATTCATTCTGCCGATCGAGCATCGCGTCGGTTTCGCTCTGCACGTCGAAGCCGTTGAGCTTGTCGGGCTTGAAGACGAATTTCTTGGCCTGATAGTTGGTGATGCTGTTGAACAGAACGTCCAAGCATCGAGGCATAACTCCGCCGTCCTGCTGATCGCCGGTCATCGTGTAAGTTTTCCCGCTTCCGGTCACGCCGTAAGTGAAGAGGAGGCCGTTTTTTCCGTTTATCAGATTGTCGACGAGCGGCAAAGCGACGCAGTTGAATACATCGCGCTGCGTCACTTCCGGCTTGAAGACCTTCGTGAAAGTCGTCTGGATCTCCTTCTGCGCGGCGTTGCGAAAATTCGCCGCCGACTCTGGGGGCGTTATGGCGATTGTCGTGTCGGAAATGACTCGCATACACGACACGTCCGTCGGGTACTGCATCGGTCGCACCCTGCAGTATACTTGGACCGGATCCTTGGACTGAGTGTTCGCGTAGCGCGGGCGACTCGCTGGCTTTCTCGCCGATACCGGCGGCTTTGGGCGTCTGCAATTTTTTTGTTATTCGTTTCTACCGCTGTTTTTGCTCTATCGTGATGTAAATATTTTGTTCATTGTCAACTGACCCAAATAACTGGGTAGATTTTACTATTATTTGGTACTACATCTTGTGAATTTTTCAGGATTTTTTGATGTATTATTACTTAAAATGCTGCATCTTTTTCAAGTCAATATTTTTCACCTTTTTAGTAGATAGACATGTTCTTTGTCTCGGTAGTGCATGACAGATGACTTTGTCTTTCTAAGGCAAATTTGTCAATCAACGTTGATTTTATCATTGCAACATTTTTTGACACAGTCAAAAACCATCTTCATATTTTATCCAAAAGGTCAATTGTGGTATCAAAATTGGCTTTACCGTTTTTTGCTACAGACTATGCAGTAGCAGATAATTTTAAGCTAAAACTGTGTAGAAGACATGAAAAAATGAGATGAGATGAGATGAAAAAATGTCTTGGCATATAAATTTTCTCATCAGATGATGCTTGTTATATGGATCTTCTCTATTTGTGAATTACTTAAATTTTAAATATAATTTTAGGTTCCAACTTTAGAAAACAATTTTCCATTTTATGTAAAATTGGTACTTTTTGGCTTTCTTTTAGAAAGTACTGCTGTTAAAAAAGAAAATAATTTGTCATTCTATGTCAAATGAAAAAATACCTAATTAGAAAATGAATTATTCTGTATCATTGAATAAATCAGATTACGTGATATAAAGACCAACAAATTTATTTTTTAATATAATTTTAGAGACGTGCAATATTAGTCAGCTGTGTCTCATATTTTCGCATATCAAAACGTTGCCTTTTTTCGTTTAACGTATATTCAAGCAATTGATGCTTGAACTTGTATCCCTGAAATATTACACTTGTTTTCTAGACTTCTCAAATAGATTTTCTCGCGTTTCAATGTATATATTTTTCACGCATACGCCGGACAGTGTTTAACCTTAAAAGTTCGGCGAGCCTCAAATTTCTAATATTTCGATATTATCATGAATTTACTTACGCCGACTTCATTTTTCGCTGCTTCTCAACGTATCGAAGTCTTCAGTAATTGTATCTAGTCACTGATTCCACTGATTGCACTAGTAAAACCACATTTATCGCTCGGCGGGAGAAGATTTCCCATAACTTCGACAGAATTGTCGTTAGGGACGCGAAACGTTTGAATTTCGGGCCAGCGGTGGAGGTGGCAAATATTGAGGGAGAGGGGGTGGACGTAGACCAATGAGCGTTCAGAGGATCCCGAGGGTTTACGGCACTCGAAGCTTCGTGATTGGCGCAATTCATCGGTTGAGCAGCAGTCGGCAGCACATCCGTTTTTTGCCACCTTTCACATGATTTTCAAACAATGTCCGAGAGCGGTAACAATTTACGTCGTTCCTCGAGAATAAAAGCTCAGGTCCGCGAGAACAGCGACAATGAGGACTGTTATACGCCGGCAAGATATCGTGGTAAGTCATTTTTACCAAAATCTCATTTTCTCATCCTTCGGGAGAATTTTAAGAGGTAACTTCGATTCTTAACCTCCGTGTCAACCGATGTGTTTACCCTGTTTCATACGTAATTAAGTAAAAATTGAATTTATTAGATGACATATTCACACCTGTATACACGTATTTGTAAAAATTCTTATCAACACCCAATCATTGCCATCCTTGGCACGTGTTTTGAATTTCATTATAAAATTAGTACAACATTTTTGTAACTATTACTCTGCTGCTGATAGATTTTTTGTTAGATTTATGGAGTTTTAATAATTCGCAAGTGTGTAATGAATAGTGTTTTGTTAAATTTTGTGTAATCTATGGAATCTTACATTTTTATAAATGTTATGAAGAAACTCTTTGTTACAGAAAAAAGTGTACCTTCCAATTTGGAGTATGATTATAAATTAAACTTTTTGCAAAAAGATTTCTTTTTTTCATTTACAAGTATCTCTTTAATGCCTTAATGGGTGTATATATATGTGTTAAAGATAAACATTTCACACTAGCAAAATTGTTGCAGTATTTTTGTAATTGTCTCTGTGATTAAAAAAATGTTTTTATTTGTGTATATGTATGCAATTTAGAGTAATTTATAAAGTTTTATCTACAGGTACTCCTAGCAGACGTAGAAATAACAGTTCTAGCAGTGGAGATGAAGAACCCGTTAAAGCAGAACCATACAAACATGATTTAGAGAAAGAACTTGAAACTATCGCTGAAGATGTGCAACGGCCGACAGGTAAACTCAGAGAGAATTTTTCAAATTTCTGTATTAGAATGCATGACCATGCTGTTACTGAATTTATGTAATTGCAGAATTATTTGCCGAAGACGATGTCAGTGCAAATCGATACTGCGGGTTTCAAACACCTGCGGAGAGAAATGCACTGAAAAATAAGGCAATGTTGAATCGTGCTTTGGTGAAACCGGTGATGACACCGCTTTCTCCTGAAAAACTACCTAAACTGAAGGTTGTTCTGGACAACATAGAACTGAAATCATCCGACATAAAGGGTGCAAATCAGACTTCCAAAAATGGTATGAAATAGTGTCTCAACAGTATTTTAGAAAATATTTATACCCACAAGTACTTTAGGGTTTGGTCTGGAAAATCTCGAAAACGTTATTCAATGTTAAATTTTTCTGTATAAATTTATAAATTTATGCAGAACAATTTAATTTCATTAAATTCAATCAATTTGATTTATTTCAATTTAATTTAATTCAACTAAATTAATTAACTAATTTTTATTTGTTTTAAGCACCACTTGTCTCTAGAAGACGAAGAGTCGTGAGCGGTTTAACGTCGAGTGAAAGCGAAAGTGTGTCCGAGGACAGTGAGTTCGTTCCCACAGACGACCAGGAAAGCGACGCTGACGATGACGACGAGATTGTGGAAAATGATGAGGACAACAGCGAGGACGAAAGTCCGAAGAATGGGCGAGGTTTTCACGTTAGAAAATTGCAAATTCCCGCAACTCCATCGGCGAAACGCGGTAATTCGAAAAAGGCGGTCGCGCATTCCGATTTTGTACGTATCGGCGAAATGCTCGCCACAATTTCTATTAATGCGATAATCAATACTTTTCCCCCGGTTTTACGTTTTTGTTTTTTAATTCCTCCTGAAGCATTTGAAAACGGACGAATATTTTATGTCGCAATCGTCGAAAATATTGACATCCGATCGAACACTCGCCAGGCTGAAAAACCCTCGTTTGAACGAAGAGAAGCTGCAGGAATTGTTGAGCAATTTGAGCCACGTATCGCAAACCCACTCGCAAGCGCTCTGCAGATTGACCGACAATTATAAATCGTCGTTTCACATGTGGTATCACATTATGGAGTAAGTTCTTAATTATATCCCGTGATACAAGGACAGGTAGCGTTGAACAGAGATGTCAACCGTTCGTTACTTTTAAATACACACGTTTTTTCTCTTTACCCTATCATTTGTTTATTATTAAATGATTAGTGAACGTGGCTTACACGTTATATAACTAAATGTTTCAAATTTATAAAAAATCCTTAAAACATATTTTTGGCAATAAATTTCATGAAAAAACACAATAAAAAGTAAACGTAACGAATAAAAGTAACGATCGCTACTTTCGTCGTTACTCGTTTCTCGTTACATTTGCTTTTCACGATTTTTCGTATGAATTTTATTGCCAAAAATGAGTTGTAAGGATTTTACATTGAGTAAAAATCTTGAGTTGTATAACGTGTAGGCTAAGTTTGCCAAACGTTTAATAATAAACAAATGATAGGATAATTTAAAAGTATCGAACGCTTGACATCTCTGGCGTTGAATGGTTTAATTAACGTCCCTGGTGATTTAACGTTTTTTTTTGTTTTAGAGAAGGTTACAGCTTACTGCTATACGGATTGGGGTCGAAGAGGGATTTGATCAACAGTTTTCACTCCGAAATTGTCGCGGATCATCCGACGCTGATCGTGAATGGCTTTTTCCCGAGTTTGGGCGTGAAAGATGTAAGTCAGAAGGATAAAAACGATAGATACGAATTTTCCTTGCAAACTAACTTTTTTTAAATATAGATTCTCGACGAAATTGTCACCGAACTATTAGGCTTGGAGAGCCCCACGAATATCAACGAGTGCTTCAATCTCATCGAAGACACTTTGAGGAAAAATTGCGATGATCGTCTTTATCTGTTGATACACAACATCGACGCAGTGATGTTACGCTCCAACAAAGCACAGGATATGCTTTCCCGTCTGGCTGCTATACCGAATGTACGGCTTTTGGCGTCGGTCGATCATATCAACGCGCCATTGAGTAAGACAAATAATGAAGTTAATCGATTTCATTTAAAAAAAAGTATTTTATCAATTTTTCCTAGTAAAACGTATACCGAATTTTTTTATTTTCGAATTTATCTTTTCATTTATAATTCACGTAGAGTTTTTATTCATATTTTGTGTTTAAAATTGTACAGTCTGGGACAACGTAAAACGCGCTCGATTCAACTTTTATTGGTTCGACGCCACGACTTTGCTGCCTTACGAGGCCGAGACTTCCTACGAGAGTTCCCTGCTGGTGCAACACAGCGGCGCCCTGGCTCTCTCGTCTTTGCACAACGTATTCCAGTCGCTAACGACGAACACCAAAGCAATTTATATATTGCTCGTGAAGCATCAATTGGAGAATGGAAAAAATTACAATTATCCAGGTTCGTTGATCAAAAGAAAAATCAGACATGAAATAAACTTTCATATCTAAATCTTTCATCTGAATATTGCAGGGATGGCCTTCAAAGATCTGTACCGCGGTGCGCGTGAAGGTTTTCTCGTGAGCACAGATCTGGCGCTCAGGGCTCAACTAACTGAGTTCATAGATCACAAATTAGTGAGGACCAAGCGCAACATGGACGGCGCCGAGTATCTTGTGATACCTCTGAATAACGATCTTTTACAACAATTTATCGATCAACAGGATGAACCCTAGCGATCGTTGATCATTAATTGATTAATCGTGCAGCGATTTCTAAAACTCGCCGTATTTATGTATTTATATTCTAACCCGATGTTCATACTGTTTTTCCATTAAAAATGTATTTTTCTATCAATTAATTCGCAGTTGTCGATTCAACTTGTACTGTAAAGATGATCAATACAACATATTTATTTATATAAAAAAAAATAAAAAAAAAACTGATGAAACAAAAAAACAAGTCTCTTGCGTTTTTTTCGTTTGTTTTATTATTATATACCAACTTGGAGTATTTACAATTTCGCGAAATCGAGTTATAAGCTACAGCATCAGACAAAAATTTCTCCTATTCACAATCTCTTCTCCTGTATATCCGGATGAAGGTGGGAACCATCACAGAAAGGCCTGTTCGCGGTTTGCTTGCAGTTGCAGATCCAGTACTCCTTGGTCTCTGTGACTGTGAATTTAACAGGTTTCTGTTCGATCTTCCAGTGAGGACCTCTGTGAGTTCCGTCACACAATGGTTGGGTCTTGCTGCGACCGCACAAGCACCAGGAATACGTCTTGCCAGCTATGCAACGCATCTTGAATGGTTTTTTGTCATAGACGTGACCGTTGGTTGGCTGTGTGGATGCTGTGTAAACTTTGTTCAGAGGATTTGTCGGTATCTGAGGTTCCTTTGATTTGGTTGAGTAGCGAGAGGCCTAAAATTATAAACATTGATTAATAAATATGTTATTATGATTATGATTAAATTAAAGATTATCATTATTAAATTAAAGATTATTATTATTAACTTAAACATTATCGTTATTAAATTAAATATTATTATTATTAACTTAAACATTATGGTTATTAAATTAAAGATTATTATTCAATTAAATTAAAGGTTTTTTTGTCAAATTGTTACTGAAAACAAGATAATTCGCGAAATTGTTCATCAACTGTCAGGACTGAAATTAATTTGTTGAGTGGATAGAATAAATCGACGAAAGATTGAGGTTATGTTCGCGGAAAGTGAAATATTGAACATTAATCGTTCGGGGACATTAACAGATGACAATTGCATGTTAAAACGATTGTGACGTTACTCACATTTTGCAAAAATCCTCCGGCGAGGCCCCGAGATCCCGGTAAATTGCGTAGTATCGATATAATCATCTTCGTAGGTTAAGTTGAGAATACGACTTATCTGCGAAGCTTACAGATGTGACCGCCGATGCTCCCGTTGCGCCTAGAGCGGGAAACGAAAATCACGTGACGTGCATCACGTGAATCTGGCACTATCCTTAGAATCAGTTCGAATCTTGTCAAGGATTTTAATTAAATTTAATTAAATCCATAGGATTGGAGACTGCACGATAAGTGAAGGCATGAAGAATAGTCTTCGTGAGTTAAAGTATCGCGTGTAAAGAGGGTAGAAACTGACGAGTATAACTCGATACAAAATACATTACACATTATTTTTATGTTACTTCAGAGATATTAGTTTATAGATAGATAGATAATGGTTTATTTCGTGTATACGTTTAATGAGTTTTTGCATATCTGTTCCCACTGACAGTTCGCCCTTAAATTTAAATTAACCGACTGCAGCATCCATGTGACAAAACATTATTAACAGACGCCGCCAACGTTCTTCCAATATTCGGCACGTCTAACAATTGTTTCAAAAGAATTAGTATAGATTTTGTTTGCGCAGAACAAACAGTCGATAGTTACGGATCGCGATCAAACGACAGATTCACGCAAAATATATTCAACGAGCCTTATCGTATTCCGGAATATTACGCACCGATTAGATTAATAAGTTTGCCGTTGCGGCACGCGGGCAATCTGTTCCATTGCGGATATATATCGTATAACCGCCGCCTTACGTGGGCGAATCGCGTCACGCTACACGCCTCGATAATTTCGTCGCAAAATTAATAATTATAATATCGTCGAGCAGATCACATTTTCGATCCATCACAAGTTACAATAAGCCAAGCGCTAATTTTTAATCTTGCGAATTTGTCGCTGATGTCGAGGTGCCATTAAATTAATATTTCACGCGCTTACGTGAGAAGTCGGAACAAAACGACACCCTTAAGGTTATTTAATGTGGCTGAGACCCCTGGCTTTGCACTTTTTCTCCAGCAGGTAGTACATTATTTCCCTGAGGGCAACGCACCCCCGTTTCACCTTTGCGCACCCTCGAATATCACTTGCTGGCTTTTTAATGTTTCAGTATCTTTAAACAGTTGCAAATAAAAACGCTAAGTGTTAACAAATTAGCATTCTTTGTATACATTTTACTATCTATTATTTGTAATGTTCTTTACGTCATGAAACAATTAACTAATCTAACTGACTCAGTGTTTTTATGCATATTATTATTATTAGTGATATCAGCTGCACATTGCAGTCTAGTCTTAAGGTGGGAAGTCTCGTGAGCCTCGTTCAGCCTCCCGACTTGACTCATCGTCACATCGTCACCCCCTAATTGCCTAATCGTCACCTTACTCTGCGGTGTGCATTTTATCAACGGATGCTTTCGGAGTGAACAACATTTTTTTTTGCTCAATTGATGATTTCGCGAGAAATTTCAAAAACATGGTAATTAAGTTACCCAGCTGATTATTTGTAATTGCATCGATGCGAGCGCAAATGCAAATTCTGTAACTGATATTTTTAATTACATTTTTACAGCGTAACATTTATTTCAAGTGAATTAATATTTTTAAAAAATTGTCGTACGGTATATCGGTATTTTTTTTAAATAGTAAAAAAGTTATCTTACGCTTTGAACTACCGATGAATGCAATAACGCGGCTCGTTGTAATTTATGGAAGGCTGGAACGTAAACTGCACGTTTTCGAAGATAGATTTATACAGAGAGTACAGCCCACACATCTGTACAGCTCGTGGGGCCCAAGTATGTTCGTACAATCGAGCTGATAATGAGCGTGATAACGCTATTTCATTTTCTCTCTGCATTTAACGTATCCTATATCTACTCGCTCGAAAATCACCGATCGGAGTACAAATTCATTTGCCATTGATTTGCATTGCGAGAAAATTGAAATTAATTCGCTTAGTCCGCAATATAATTACAGCAATTTCCGAACGGTTGTGAATTATCGTTGATTGTTACACCTCATCGGTGAAATACAATTATCGTCGTCATAATGTTTCCCTCAGTAGAATAAGAATACGATAAATATTTCTTATTTGTAAAATAAAAAAATCTTTATCGATGCACAAAATAATTGTGGCTGTTTATTAATTAGTAGTAAACATCCGAAATGTTAATTTTTTTTTTCTTTTAGAAAAAAAAAGCTTCTCAGTTTACGAGCTCGGTCCTTGTAGCGTTAGCTGCAAGAGGACGAAGATCGAATCTGGCTGAGCTCAGAGGATATTCTCGGTCCAACGAACGTACGGATCTCTTGTAACCGTTGTGGCATACTCGTGCCCGGTCCCTACTAATTGACCACGACGGACCCGGATAAACGAAACTGTCTCTACGGGGGCGACTACTCATTTGTCAAAGAGGCTTCTCTGCTAATTTTTGCGCCCACCCCCCACTCCGCTAGTTTCCACCTCTCGCTCCAATCCTCGTTCTGCTAATTTCTTCTGATTCCCACTTTCCCACTCAATTTGGAATTACGCGCAGGAAGGTCAATGAGGGATGCACTTTTTAATTTTTTTTTGTCAAAATACGTTATATTTTATTTGCAGTTATTGTTATTAAAAGGCAGTGGCACTTCCCCCAGTCCGGCTAGCATTTTTTTTAATGCTAGTTTCTCCTAAACTATTCGACGGATAGAGCTCAGATTTTAATAGAATGAGTGGAACTATTGCAGAATCGGGCTGATTTTTTTGGATCCTCGATAGATTGAGCCGTTTGGTCAGGAGACTCGATAGACAAAAAGGTGCGAGAGAGACAGCCCTATAGGCGTTTAGCATTGGGCGAGGAAATTCCGAGCGAAGTATCACTGCCTCTTAATGCCTTTTGACTTCTCTCTCGGTCTCTCTTTTAATTTCTTAAGCTCAATGAAAGGTAGGAAAGCAGGTGGGATCTGTTTTTTTTTTTAGGAAATAAACTTTAATGCCTTTCATTTTCCGTTTGTCTAGACTACTTTTTTCCCGGGGCTCAATTCTCTCGAGTATGTATTTAGAAAAATACGTGGCCGGATTAACCATTTTTTTATTATGAAATATGTTGCCTTGAGAGGATAGCAATGCTTTTGTAGGTATCGTACACTATAAAAATAGTATTATGTGCTACACTTTCGTAGATGTATATACATAGTTATTTTTTAGTCGCACGTATACTTTTTCCTATCTTTCTGTATAGTAAATGATGAGAAATAAAAACATGTACATTTTATTCGGAAGATTGTTGTATATGCTATGTAGCATATACAACAAGCATATACCATATACACCTGAGGTCAATTTTGGCGGTCCGGAGCCGGATCTACGATTTCTGACAAAAGAATCGTCGCCAAAATGTTTTTTTTTTTAAATCGATTAAAAAGGTTTTGTAACCAGTGTTTTCAGGGGTAGAATATACGACTTGAGAACGATGGTATAGGTTAAAAGTCCATATCTTGAAAAGAAAAACTTTCGAGGTCGATTTTCGCGATTTTCGGTCCGGAGCCGATTCTATGATTTCTGACAAAAAAAATCGTCGTCAAAAATATTTTTTTCAAAATCGATTAAAAAAGGTTAATAACCAGTGTTTTCGGGGGTAGAATATGCAACTTGAGAATGATGGTATAGGTTAAAAGTCGATATTTTGAAGAAAAAAAAATCCTGAAGTCAATTTCAGCGAAAAGTTTTTCAGGCACGCGCGCCAGCGTGTGGTTACCCTAGTATTATACATTTTTAACTGTGGTATTATTGTTAACAAATACCATGGTCTTTTTTCTCAGTGTGGTAAATAAATATTACGTATTATTTTTACGGCTGCATGTACGAGCCGTTCGCGCTCTCGTCTCGTGAGATGCTAAGGACGCTCGGGAATACCCCGCTTCGCCTCTTTATACGCGCAACTTTACGACTATTGCATTGAGCACGATTTGATCGCAATAGTAGAGCATATAGGGCGAGCGATGCATACGTCTTGAGTGGCGAGCTTTGATGCATCCCTCGAGGAAAATCACGAGGTAGAACAGGTGAAAGTTCGAGATACCTGTAGCCCTTTTAGGGAGGGGGGGGGGGGGGGGGGAGATGGAACATACCTTTAGTGCTTCTCCCTCGCTCTGTCGTAAGAGCCGCAAGTTTTATCTCTCACTTGTGGCGGTTCCACCTCCCTTTGTCCCTTAATTCCATTTATTGGTCATGCTTGGTCGATGTTAAAAATGAATAGTTTCGTTCATATAAAAAACGCAACCAATACTATTAACGGTAATTCGTACATTATTAATAAAACCTATCAACGTGAATTATGAATTCTGTACCGTGAGCTATTAATAATCAACTGTCAACTATAGAATATCATGTGAAAACAGTGATATGGTTTGTCCTCCTGGATTTCGCTTCATCGACCACTTGTTGCGACTCAAAATGACGAATAATAATTTATCGCTCATAAATAATAATAAAAATAAAAATAATAATAATAATAATAATAATAAATAACTGATCGCTGATAATTTGTAACTGATAGCTGAAGGCTGATAGTTAATAGATCATCGATTATAGTTTACAGTTTATAGATTCCAAGGTTGATAGATGATACTTGATAGTTGTTTTTGGTAGACAGTTGATAGTTGTTTTTCACCGCCAATTGTTTTCGCGAAATCTCAGGGGTACCACAAGAGAGTTCACTGCATTCGTGCGTGCGTTCACACGTAAACGTAGGCGCGAACGGCGCTACGGGGATGAATGCAAGTTACGTCCTTCAAGCGCTCGGGAGACCCTTGTGGGTGGCTGGGTGTTCGCTGCAGAGTATATAAAGCTTCGCCGGTACTCGAGGACGCCACAGTTCAACACCACCCGACATTGTTGGTACTGTCTCCCGATCCGTGGAACCCTCCGTCGTATACGGTGTTTTCGACGCTGACACTTTCAGCTTTTCTAACTATCGTGACGCTACCGAACAAAAACAAACCGCAGTTGTCATCTAAACGACGAGTCCACAACGATATATAAATTAACGCTCCACAAAAGCGCCATAAAAAAGTTTTTTCCGTTCAACGTCGTGTATAAAATGAGTTGTGTCGACGAGGAGGAAAGCTAATTTTGCGAGCAATAAAACAAGTTTATGCCAAGAGTTACATAATCGGCGATACTGACAGGTACACAAAATTCAATTGTCGGTTTTTCGTTTTATTGTTTTCTTTCCAACTGATTTCGGAAAATGATTTTTTGTCCGTAAAATATAGATATCCAGTTTTTTTTATTTAAGTTTGAAAAAGACTTCTTTTTTTTCGTTCAAGAAAAACTTATGAAAAACTTAAGTGTGATTTATTGTTCAGTTCGTGTTTTTATCAAAACACGAACGATTGATGTTTTCACATTTTGACAGGTTTTTAAAAATGATAACAAAAATTCTAAACACCTTAATTTTTTTCTAACTTGCACCGAGGAATGTGATTGGTCGGTTCATCGACGCTAGCGATCGTTGGCCGACGAGAAAATGTTTGGTCAGCTTAACAATATTATTTTAAAACAACGAATTTCGTTACTCGTAACTAAATATTTATTGGGCAGCCGGTGACCACTGAATTTCGTTGAGCCAACCATCACCTTTCTCTGTGTATAAAAAGCACGATTAATTTCCGATTATGGTTTTTTTAAGATACCATCTTTGTTACGATTAATCATGTCGCATTTTCTGTACCTTTTTTTAAATTATTTTACTCCATTTTATTTTAATTTTTTTTATTAAGAAAAAAACAAAACGATTTTATTTTTCCATAAACCAAAAACACCCCTCAATTCCGTTGGTAGTTCACACGTCTTTGCGCTCAGGTGGGAAGATGTTACGGGGAATCGGTGAACATAATAACGGCGGACGGGTCGTGGTAGGCGGCAGCAAGGGAGCATTCGTGTTCCGCCGATGCGAAATCGTTACCTGGCTGTGGATCGTTTCGGCAATTGCGACGATCGCAGTCTGCGAGCTGCACCAAAGTCGATTTTACACCCACGGACGCTACGGCAAGCGCGATGAGCCTTATGCCCGTGAGTATATACGACACGAAGGTTCCGTCCGATTATACAAATGAAACATCCCGCGCCTCATTGCGGCCCGGAAGTGACACTCATATTTGTTAATCCAGTAGAGAGTTCTAAAGATAGCGAAATTTTATGGGGAATATTTTTGATGAAATTTAGAACAAATTACGTTTCTAAGATTAAATTCACAAAAGTTCACTTCCGTGTTTTATAAAACGGCGGTTACCAAAATAATTATTTTTAATCGGTTTTGATCAAGCAAGGCAAGATGTAGTAAAAAAATTACGACAACAATAAACACCATAAAAACAACAACAATAATAGTAATAATATCAATAATAATAATAACAATAATAGTAATAATAGCAATAATAATAATAACAATAATAGTAATAATAGCAATAATAATAATAACAACAGTAGTAATAATAGTTGTCCTGACATAGAATTCCCTGTATCTATGTGTATTATTTTTATCAGCGTCAGCAACCCTATTCACTTATCTCTTATACCACTTTCCTCCTCGCTATTCTTTTGTGCCAATTCTTGCATGAATTCCACGGACCAGGAAATGCGAGTGTCCGATGGAAAATAAGGAAACGCAAAAATAAAAATCTGTGCCAATAATATTTGCGCATCGCTTCATCATTCTTATTCAGATCTTATTGCTCGACAATTTTTCCGCGTACGCGAAGGTAAGTTGTCCAATTTCCGTTCTCCCACACACTGAGCAAAAAATGTATACAGGTAAATTCAGAATGTAGTGATTTATAGAAAAATTCTGTCGTACCCATCGGAATCTTTTTGCTATAATGTTTCGTCGTTACCCCAGTTTGGCAAGTTCGACCCAAGTGGGCGGTGAACCTTTAACCCTGTGTCACAGGAGTAATGTAGACGTTTGTCGTCTGTCAGTGGTTGATAATCGTTATAATGTTTCGTAGTAATGGTACGAAACAGGAGAATTCGATGTGCGTATCCCGTTGCGGCCAAACGCAGTCGGGAAAGTTTTCAATGGGCGGTGGTTACAATTCCAGGATGTGTATTCTGCGATGATAATGATCGATCTATCGTCGCTGTTGTCGTTCCCGGCCTACAAATTAGCAATCAGAGCGCGACCTCCTAATAGCATCCTAATAATTACAATTGTTGTGCGCGTCGACTACCAGTTGCTCGTCTCCTGCACTTTTTGTGCTCAATTTGTCACGAAGTCAATAATTACATTACAGAGTATCACGCTTAATTTAGTTTAATAATCGAAAGGAAAGAAGTTTTAACGAAGGAAACTTTTGTCATTATTCACTCGTTCACCTGGTTTGCATTTTCGTCACTCGTAATGTGCATCATGGGCTTCCGGGGTTCAAAGTGTTGTGGGTTGCCTGGAATTAGTCACTCGACCTCCCACCATGTTTTTTTCTCCGTGACACAGGGATTCGAAGAGACAAAACGAAAATTGGAAACCTCGACGTGAATTCCTCTGTCTCTGCACTTTTATCACCCTCGTGCGTAATCGGAACACCAATTTACATCCCCTTTCAATTATCACATCTACGTGGTGGAGCATAGTGAGACACTGTTCACTTTCGCAAATTAGTTCAGGGAGTTTTAAGTCACACTCGAGATTTTTTCTCACCGAGGGTATGACGTTTTTTTTTAACGACTACATCCGATCCTTCTAAAATTGCACATTTTTTTCATACGTTTTTCTCTTGTGTTTTTTTTTGCAAAAAAAATATTGGATTTCGTAAAGTTTGAAAACCCTATTCGATGGAAAATTTCTCTTGATTTCGAAAAACGCGGTTGTTTGCCTTTTTATATAATTTTTTTTTTGCAAATATTAGTTAGTAAAACAAAAAGATTTGCCTGCGATTTGAATGTCTCTGAAAAGTCTCCGAATACATTTCGTGTTCTATTTTTACAGTAAAAGCGACAACATGTTAGATGAAGAACGGAAAATAAAAAACATGCTTTATTTACGCGCCACCATTAATGCTTAAATCGGTTGTAATTGACATAAAGCTCTTCGGGGATTTCGGCCCGAAGTATTAAATAAACCGGACTCTATTCTCGGCGATGAAGTTTTCCTCGCGTTTCATCCGCTAAAAATTTGTCGCGCGAGGGTGTCATTTTTTCCGGAGCGAGAACAACCCCCGTCCATACCGGTCGACCTTAATGTTTAATGAGATTCAAGATTAATTGCGGAAAGCCGCGGGTGGATGGGGGAGCAAAGTTTTTTTTAGTAGTTTTTAATCTCCAGTGTAAAAAAATAATTTGCTTTTGTCCTTTTTTTTTTGTAAACCAGATTAAGATTTAATGAGATAGTTCAATGTTTTTGTAATGTATTAGATTCTTCTATGACTTGACTTGAATCGTTTTATCTTCCCACGTTCTTGCCAGACTCCATTTCTAATACCTATTTTTTTATACCCGCTATTTGCTAAGCTACATAATTACATGAAGCAGTCTGAGATTTTCGCATTCGAAGAGGAACGATAAAAACATTCACTAACAAAAATTATGTGGAATTCGTGTCATTAGTAATTACCGAAAATTAGGCAATAAATAAATTTTGAATGATTTTTTAATTAACTTTTTTTTTAATTTTAGCCTCGATGCCCTTTTTCTCGGGCAGCAGATACGGACGTAGCGGAACGGCGAGTTCGAGGGGACCAAAATCCGTTCCAAAGTTATTGGAAGTCTCGCCGAGGATCGACCGCTTTTTTCCTGGCAGTCGATATGGCAAAAGGGTTTTCAGCGCTATTGCCAATGACAGTAACAACGTTCAGCAACGGCAACCCGAGTCACCCGGAAGGATCTCGTCACTGAGACTATTCGAGGAAGCTCTCGGTTACCTCGACCGAGTGCAGCGCGGCGAGAACGTTGCTCGAACGAACGGCGATAATTACGACGTTAACAGCAGCAAGAGCAACGTTAATGACAAGGGCAACGACGAAGAGATTCCAATCGATATTCCGAACGATGACGAATTAGGTTAGTTTCAATTATTTTTATTTTTTGTATTGTGATTATAATTAAAATAATTTTTAGTTCAATTATTTAATGAATTTTTCATATCAAGGGCTGTTATATTACAGTTCTCGTTGAAAATAAATTCACGATTTTTCTCAGTTTGTAAATTATTTGTAAAAAAGAAGTTCATTTGCCAAACACCATAAAAGTCATCAGACCTTTTTTAAATTCAAAAATAAGTCGTTACGTCACAGTTTTTGTTAAATTTTCTCTTGGCTTTTACTGATAATTTTGTTTATTAATCTGAATTCATTCATTATCTCATTTCCTGTAAACAAGTAACAAGTTCAATTTTTCCTTAGCAAAGCAATCAAAACCTTCCTTATCAACCACTTTACCTTTCCTTATCAAAACACTTGAGCCACTGAAACGGGATATTTTGCCCTTCAATGTAGGCTATGTAGCCCTTCAATGTTCCCAGAATACAATTTCCTACATAATTCAATGTTGGCTTCCCTAGCCGTGAGCCAACATTGTTCAATACGTTTCTTCATAGGGATGCATAATGAATTGGAAAATAATGAGCAAGCAATTAGCAAGACACTTTTCTTTTTTTACCCACGTCTAAATTATTAATTTAATGTCTGGTACTTATTGATTGATGTTGCAGACAACTTTTGGTAGATCATCGGAGCAAACCAGTAATTGTACCGCCGAGGCTTTCTCCTCCGTCGGATAAGCGCCAAAATCCTTTAGGAAGTTTTCTTTTATCCGCACCCCGAGCGATCGAAAGATAGAATTAGTACAGACAACCTGCCCAATCTCCCTCAGCGTTCTTCTGCCGCCCTCTTCGCGGCCAAATTGTGATGCCGTTCTCGCCGCTCTCAGGGTTCATTGTGTTTGATGTTACGATTTCGTCTCAAGAAACCGGGACATATATTGTGTCAGTAATGTACCGACTGAGGGTAAAACTATATTAATTTGAAAATTATTATGAATTTCTTCTTTTCGATTCGTGGGCCAAAGACCGGAATTATGAATTTACGAAAAGATTTGCTATTTTCTCGAAGCATAGAAACACTCACATAAATGACGTCGGTAATTCATCGAGTTCGAGACTATGGTTAGCCACATAAACGCAAACAAAATTCGTCGGTAATTTACCGACTGATGATAACACCACATTAAAAAAATTGTCATGTACCTTCAAAAAAAATTCTTCCGGAAATACACGACGCGAACCAAGAAGGATTGACGACTGGTTCGTATCGGAATTGCGATTGAATAAAAAAAAGTATTGAGATACTTGAATTCGACGATTGAAATTCTTATTGCTGTCACTACGCACTACGACTTTTGGTGTTAGGACGACTATTACAGAATTATGAATGGATTGTTTGTATTATTATTGAACAAATTTAATTGCCGATGCGCTATATATTATAATAAAACTATTAGATTGTTGAATACGCATATACATATGAGAATAATAAATACGCAGTTTGTCGTTCGTACCCAGCATATCATTTTTTCAATCTCTTACCGATTATAACTCACAATAGCGACCGATTGCTTAGTTATATTGCCGGCCGATTTTTCTAATGAATTCGATGATAATTGTTTTAAGATTTAGAAAATTAATTAATGTTAAATGATGATTTACGAAAAAAGATAATAACACTTTCTCCAGATTACGCGTATCCGAATTTGAATCACTCGCGCTTAAAAATAATCGAATCTCGTGACATGAAAGCGCCGGACTCGAACGAGGGGATCATCGAATCGCTTACGAAACTTCACCGAACTCGCGACGCGTTAAATTATCCGCTTGGAGTGACGAAAAATCGTGCGAACGGCGCCGAGCGTTTGGGACGTCGAGTGAAAGTGGACGATTTTAATGACTGCGCGAAACATTGGTGGAACACTTTTTTTTTTAAGGGCGCCGTAAAATTGTTTTATTATTAAGTTGGTTTTTATCGTTGACATTATTCGCGTGGGAGCGCCGGAATCTTGCCGAAGAAATGCGCGGGAGATTGCAAATCTCGTGAGGTTCGATGAGCACGTAAAACCCGTCGCTGTCATACCGGTTAGCTGATTATTAGAAACGTCGTCACGTCCCATTCACTTTCACTAATGAAAACGCGAGGAGGTATCGTCGCGTATCGCGACTCCCACCACGCTCGCCTCGCGTCCTCGCGTTCAGTACACGAATTTTAATTAAAAATTACGCAATAAAAAATTTGAAAATTATAAATTCGAAATTTCGCGGCCCAAAATACGGAATAAAAAAATTCGGAATACGAAACGAGAAATAAAAGAAGCGACAATTACTTGTAATTCGGTAAAAATGACTTGTAATTCGATAAAAAATTTGAAAATTATAAACTCGAAATTTCGCGGCTCAAAATTCGGAATAAAAAAATCGGAATATGAAATGAGAAATAAAAGAAGCGACATTTACTTGTAATTCGGTATATCTGGTACGTGTGGTACTTGCGCGTCATTACGGCCAGCGGTAAGTGAGCAAAGTGAGACAGTCGTTTCCAGTTGCGGAGATATGTGTGGCAAGCGCGAAAATCAAGTGAGCAAAGCAAGAGCGAGAGTTTAACCGAGCCCAGTGATCGCTAATTAAGAAAATGCGGGAGAGGCAATGAAAACCAGTACAGCGTAGAGCGGTACGGCGCAGTGTTGGTGCGTACAGCACGACAACCGTAAGAATAATTGGATCGAGTCTCTATAGCTTACTAAGGCGTTCAAGGAAAGTAGTTTAAGATTTCTGAATTCCAAGAGCAGCGAAAAAAAATGCATTCAGCGTCAAAAATTAATTGCAGCTTCCGTTATAATTACAGCAAATTAGTAAGAGCAACGTTCTTGTTTTTATTTTTATTTATTATTTTAAAGGTTCAATTTCTTCATATGGTCAACAAATTTGCAAGCCATAAAAACATCCACCATGTATTTCTAATTAAATACTTTCCTCCCTATTAGATAAGTACAATTTTCAAATGTAAGGAGATATTTAGTGGCAAAAAGAGTGCGAAAAACAACGAAGTGTTGTCCCTCGTGTGAGATAAGTGCCTGCTGCAATGTCTTTCTTGGCCCCACGACACTCGATCGTATTTGGGACCTACTTTTAGAGCACACACGTTATCCCGGAGAAAGTAAGAGGATACATACATAGTACGTACTATACGGCGAATTAAAGAGTAACGCTTCGAGCGGGAAAGTAAAACCTCGCGTTGAACTATCCTTCGATTTTTGGACTGATAAAAGTTAAAAAAAAACAACAAGTCTTGGATAAACAAGTCTTGGAGAATCTCCGAAGTGATTGCTGCATATATAATAATAATAATAATAGCAATTATAATAGTATCGATAATAACAATAACAATAACAATATTCACAACAATAAAAACTTGTCTAACGATATTGAAAAATTATTCAATGTTTAGATGTCGATTAAAAAATTGCACCTCATTGATATGCAGCGAATACTTCTGTCAATTATATCCAACCACCGACGTTGCGCGTATGACGAACTCGATCAGCCCAATTGCCAGTCAACGAGTGACTCGTCCTCGTTGAACTCTCGCGATTATCATTGGTACAGGTAACAATGCAGATTTTCCACGCGTTGAGTTTCAATTCCACTGCTGTCACACGTGATGTCACACTGTGTGCATATCTACCAAGTATTATTTTATTCACGACTTATGCATACATATACATATATACGTACGTCCGTAGAATTTAATTTAATTTCAAGATTGCATAAGATGTAAGAAACTAAAGAACGGGAGCTGCTGTTTTCACCCGTATCAGAGAAAAATGATTCGTTTGTTTTGTTGGTGGAAAACGCGTGAAAAAAAATCCGTCTGACATCTCTAACACACTGGTCAGAGTGACAAAATTAATTTTGAAAAGCGTCCAATTCGAATGAATCATAGTTTTATTATCGTCTTAAAAAAATAACAAAAAAAATCGATTTATAGTATAAAGTTCGGAAATATGTGTTTCCACAAAATCTATTTCTTGAAAACATATTATTGTTATTGCTAAAATATAATCTATAAATACAACATAACCAACAAATACTCGAAATTTGTGATAATAAAAAAGACGATCAAGGTCACCGTACAACCACATTGTGGACACGACCATAGAAAGTAAACAGAAAAAAAAACAAAAAAAGTAAATAAAACCCACAACCAGTTACAATCGTTTAAAAAGTCGGCTCGTTTCGAGAGAGGAAGACGAAGAAGTGTGCGTGGTCCAAAAAATCAATGTTCTCCAAAAAATCAATTTCTTGAAAACATATTATTGTTATTGCTAAAATATAACACAACCAACAACAAATACCCGAAATTTGTAATAATTAAAAAGACCGTCAAGGTCACCGTACAACCACATTGTGGACACGACCATAGAAAGTAAACAGAAAAAAAAACAAAAAAAAGTAAATAAAACCCACAACCAGTTACAATCGTTTAAAAAGTCGGCTCGTTTCGAGAGAGGAAGACGAAGGAGTGTGCGTGGTGTGCAGTTGTTGTTCGTCAGTCAGTCACCAGTGGCACTCCGGTAAAAGCCAAATGACTTTCGAGACCAGACGGAGCACGCGGAGAAAGTTATACGGTGCGAGTGGAGAGGCGACTGGTTGCCTTTGGCTCCCGGTCCGACTAGTGGATACAGACGCGGGCCCGGCCGGAGTTGCTCCTCGTCTCACCGGCCCCACCGCGAGAATTTTGCTCTCTTGCGAACGCGTCTCACGGCTAGATGTATACGCCATAGGTGTGTAGCATCAATGATCGCAATCGTGATCTCGTGTGACCCAGATTTTTTTCCCCATTTCGCCTGCCCTCCATACACTCCGCTCGTATACGTACGACCGGCACTGTCGCTGCTCACCGCGCGGCGAGCGCGAGATTTTTTTCCTCCTCTTACTCTCAGAAAGAGTCGATAGGCGGGCAATGCTCGCACTACGGGACTTCGGATGCCACGTTAACGTCGCCAACGTGCGTCTTGAGGACGAAACGCCGAAGCAGGGAATAGACGGAGAGACGAGAGGGGGACTCAAGGACGTAGAATTTCGTAATAAGGGGGACGAACGGAGTACCGAGGAATTTCGGTGGAATTTGATGCACCGTTTTTCAAGTGTAAGACCCGAAGAATTTGGTGGCTAACTGTTTTTTTCTCTCATGAGTAAAGTTGCTGTGGATGAAGAGGATATATTTTGGTGCAGAACTGTAAACAAAAGGTTAAGCGAAGGTAATTTTTTTATTTTGGATAGTTACCATAACTACATGAACATTGGCAAGTGTAATGGAATTATTAAAAATAGTTATACTTTTCAGAACTATAAGTGAAAACTATTAATCTGCGAGAAAACTATTAATCTACGCAACTATTATTTTTCTAATGATCATGTTTGGCTGTACGTAATTAAAAGTTTAGAAATACGACGATAAAATAGTTGCACAGTCATCGGGACCATCGCGACAAATGATAGAGATCTGAATAATTTAGCGAATAAAAAAAATGTCCGTACGTTTCTTTCGGAAGCGATTTTGCAACGTGAAAACCCGGCCTCGAAGCGTGAAATTCGGAGTGTAAGACCCGAAGAATTTGGTGGCTAACTGTTTTTTTCTCTCATGAGTAAAGTTGCTGTGGATGAAGAGGATATATTATGGTGCAGAACTGCAAACAAGAGGTTAAACGAAGGTAAATATCCAAAACCAACGACTTTTTGGTTTTGGATATTTACCATAACTACATGAACATTGGCAAGTGTAATGGAATTATTAAAAATAATTATAGTTGTCAGATCTATAAGTGAAAATTATTAATCTACGTGAAAACTATTAATCTACGCAACTATTATTTTTCTAATGATCATGTTTGGTTGTACGTAATTAAAAGTTTAGAAATGCGACGATAAAATAGTTGCACAGTCATCGGGACCATCGCGACAAATGATAGAGATCTGAATAATTTAGCGAATAAAAAAAATGTCCGTACGTCTATTTCGGAAGCGATTTTGCAACGTGAAAACCCGGCCTCGAAGCGTGAAATTGGGAGTGTAAGACCCGAAGAATTTGGTGGCTAACTGTTTTTTTCTCTCATGAGTACAGTTGCTGTGGACGAAGAGGATATATTATGGTGCAGAACTGTAAACAAGAGGGTAAACGAAGGTAACGATTTTTTGGTTTTGGATAGTTACCATAACTACATGAACATTGGCAAGTGTAATGGAATTATTAAAAATAATTATAGTTGTCAGATCTATAAGTGAAAATTATTAATCTACGGTGAAAACTATTAATCTACGCAACTATTATTTTTCTAATGATCACGTTTGATTCTACGTAATTAAAAGTTTAGAAATGCGACGATAAAATAGTTGCACAGTCATCGGGACCATCGCGACAAATGATAGAGATCTGAATAATTTAGCGAATAAAAAAAAATGTCCGTACGTTTATTTCGGAAGCGATTTTGCGACGTGAAAACCCGGCCTCGAAGCGTGAAATTGGGAGTGTAAGACCCGAAGAATTTGGTGGCTAACTGTTTTTTTCTCACATGAGTAAAGTTGCTGTGGACGAAGAGGATATATTATGGTGCAGAACTGTAAACAAGAGGGTAAACGAAGGTAACGATTTTTTGGTTTTGGATAGTTACCATAACTACATGAACATTGGTAAATGTAATGGAATTATTAAAAATAGTTATAGTTGTCGGGACTATAAGTGAAAACTATTAATCTACGTGAACACTATTAATCTACGCAACTATTATTTTTCTAATGATCATGTTTGATTCTACGTAATTAAAAGTTTAGAAATGCGACGATAAAATAGTTGCACAGTCATCGGGACCATCGCGACAAATGATAGAGATCTGAATAATTTAGCGAATAAAAAAAAATGTCCGTACGTCTATTTCGGAAGCGATTTTGCAACGTGAAAACCCGGCCTCGAAGCGTGAAATTGGGAGGATAGTGCTCACCGGTACCGAAGAGACGGAGACGCACACAATATACGCTACACTCGGTTTGGAAATCGTCGACTTACCTCTTCCTCTTTAACAACATATTAAAAGTCTTTTGCCATGAATCGTCGGCGGTGGGGGAAAGGGTCAGCAAGGATCGCGTGACCAACGAGAGATGACTTCCTTTCTGTCCCGTCTATTAAGTATTTTGCAACGAGCTTTGGCAATTTCTCGATTGCTCGAACGTATCAGTGTCATGCGATTGGGACAATTGAACGTTGAATATTGCCAATCGATGTCGAATTGTTTCTTGCGACGGAAGCAAACGTAATATTTTAAGTATAAACGTATAACAATTATAGTTATTTAATAACAATGATTATAACGAATGATCGGTAAATACTTGTAATTTATTTTCTACATAATAAAAATAATAATATTAATAATAGTCTTGGAAATAATTAAGTAATAATTCGTATTAGTGTATTCGTACCATTATCGTACTGGCTTCCAATTATTGCACCGCTTACACACACTCTTAATGTATTCCTTCTACAATAAAATTATATTAGTATCATTACGTCGTGGGGTTACTCGCCAAAAATTATTATTTATTTACTCCATAAAATAGAGTTAAACTTTCGGTCACATTACTGGAATTAACGCTCCAACTACCAGGAGCTAATGCACGAGCAGTGGTGCACGAGGAAGGTGTTCGCATTCTCATCGAGGCAGAGCACAATCATAAAAGATAGGTATATGCCGCTTATGCCATACGTCAAGAAGGGGTCTGGGGCAGGAGCGTGCGCTTGCCCCCTCTAAGGCCACCTCTCGGGGATGGCTGTAATCCGTCGGAAACACGGGGAGTTCTTCGTATGATGCAATCGACCAAACGAATAAAAAAAGGAAAGAAGAATAGTGTACTGTTTCCTACTAATATAATGCTGAAAATGCAATCTCTATTTAATCACGTGCCAATTAATGCAAATAATATTGTCGAATAATGCAGTGGAATCTGTATTACTACGCAAGTCGTAAATTTTCATTAGCTTAAGAAATAAATATTACAGTGCCGTATCTTTTGTAGGTGTGATTTAATAATAATTTAAAAGAAAAGCTTATTTTCAATAAAAAAAAAAAAATTGTGCGCAACTGCGAAAAAATGGGAGGTCACGGTCGTCCATTAGTTCTGTAATGCATTAATCGAATTTCTCAATTTTTTCAGGAAAATTACCATGACGTTTTATTGAGAATAAATACTCCTCGCAGCCATTAAAAATGTACACGTAATATGGTAATTACTCCGTGGTACTGTTATTAATTAATGACTTGAAAAACAATTGTACAATCGGCTTTATTTCCAAAAGGTTTGGGGATTTACGCTAAATTCAAGCTCAAGGTAGGATATATGAGTAGTTAGGGATCTACCTCCGAACATGTGGGTGTGTCTCTTGGTGAAGGAAGAAGCACCAGCGGAAGGAAGTCGACCCCACCGAGAAGTGATCGACTTTCTTCAGCTACCACTTCCTATGAGGCCAGCGGTATCGCACCGTATCATACAGCATTGTGATTGGCTGGATGACTCAAAGAAAGGGAGAAGATCAGAAAAATAGTTATCAAAGGAAGATGCAATTTGAACTGCAACGCAGCAGCGTCAACAAACGCGAGAGAGACAGAGAAAGAGAAAATATTGCCTACTTATATCTCCGTAGTTTTCGAGATAAACGTTTGCAATAATTATATCTTATCAATCAGAGTATGAATAAATAGGTTACGCCAAAGGAAATTGAATCTGGATATGGAAAGGGTGGTAAAAGGCAATTGCAGCTGTATCATGGAAAAAAGAAATGAAAAAAAAAAAAAAAAAAAATAATCATGAGAAGAATATAGCTGAATATTTTTCATTTAATTTAAGCATACTGCAAAAACGAATACTAATAGTCTTGGAAAGAATGAAATAATAAAAAGTTTCCGGAAGACTATTATTTAGTTTTCATCTTTACGTTCTCTTAACTATTTCACGAGGTTGGTAATCGACTGTGCGGTGTCGAAAATAATTGTCTCGGAAGTGTCGGAGAGTTTTGTCTCTCTTCGCGTGAATCCTTCCGAGCGATTATCCTCAAAGTTGCGGCCACGTGAGTCCACATTATTGCGCATTGTCTCGAGGAAACGGAGCGTAATGGAAAAAAAAGTCTCTAGTCACGTCGCATTTAACACTTGCTCCGCCGAAATTTCGGGAACCGGGCGCAGATCCTTGGAGATTAGAAAGTATTTTGTAACGCCAGGATTTCTAATAAATTTTGTTTCCAATAATTTCTTCTTCTGCACTCACATTTAAAACTTTTGTGGAAATAAAAGAAATAATATTTCATGTGTCGAGAATAAAATGCTTTACGTTCTTTGATTTTAGGAAATATATTTTATAACATTCGGATTTCTGATAAATTAATTTTTCGATCATTTCTCTTTTTTGTTACATTAAAAATTGTAGTAAAAATGAAGAAAATTATTTGAGTATCGAGAAGAAAAACCTTTTCCTCTTTCTTTGGAGCATCGAGGAATTGTGTCGTAACTCGATGCTGACGTCTCCCCTAGTCGTACCAGGACACCAGAACAACGCTGTCCTCTTAAGACTAGGAAGACATTACCTTCTCCCAGAAATTTTACGACTTGCGACAGGTAACGATTGCAAAATAATTATTATTCGCATATCCGGTAAAATTAACGATCTGTGACGTTGAAAAATCGTTCAATGGATGACGATAATAAATAAATAAAAAATACAAAAACAAAAAACGCGGAAGTTCCCGACTTTTTTTATTTTCTCGGTTGCTGTAATCTCATCCGCTGATTGTAAGATTGACAAAAGTGTATTTGGGCTATTCAAACACGGATTCGCCAACGTGTGACCGAGTCAGTTTCAAGGATTATTATTTTTTAAAAAGACAAATACGACGACCGAGTTTCTCCGGGCTTGTGACGCCAAGAGCACGAAGCGAAAGTGCTCGTCTCGTGTGTTAAGGTGTCTGCTATAGATATGGTTCCGATCTTTCCGCTTCGCACTACGTACGCAGTTCCGGGGCCTTCGGGTTTGAGAGATTCATGGATATCCGGAGTTATGCAAGGAACTAGTCATCATAGTTCGTCGAAAAGCGTGTACAAACATTCATTATGAAAGTTTTGGTTATGAAAATCAAATATTATTGCAATTAAGTGAGTGATGTTTTTGAAGACAGAGTCATGAAATAATTCGTCTCACTCGAAAAAAGACGTGCTTCGTAAAAACATTGCATTAATAATGTCCTACTTACTACTTAAAAAAAAACTGCTGCTTAACAGAACAATTTTGACTATTAGTGTTACCTTAAAATTAAATTTTTTTCGATTTTCGTTAAACAGCAAAATCGCCAAAAAATCGTACAGCTGAACTGATTTTCGAGTGATATTAGTTTACATTTTTTTTGCTACGATACACACATATCTAGAATTTGTTTACTAAACATGATTTTTTACGTTTTGGAATATTCTGAACACATTCATGTAAATATTTTTTTTAAACTTCCCCAAAAACAAACTTTAAGTAAATAAAAAAATAAGAAGAAATTAAGATAAATAAATTACAAATAAATAAAAATGAAAACAAAGTAAAAAAAACATGGGAACCCAGCGCGGTGGGAGTCGAAAGAGCGCAAGGCAGCGCATCACACTAGAGAGTTTTACCGTCCACCGAAATGAAAACTACAAGTCGAGTGGAAGAGTCGAGGGCGTCGCAGGGAAAGAGAAGCAGCAGGCAAGAGGCAGCGGCTGCGGAGAAAGTGAGAGCGTCGTTGTCGGCAACGACGACGACGACGAGTAGGCACGAGGAGCCATACAGCGCGGGCAGGCGAGCAAGCCAGACACGAAGAACGGATTCTTCGTCTGTAGTGCGGCTCGAGTCAACTTAGCTCGAAGCAGTTTAGCTGCTGTAACAGACCTGGCGAGGGCCTCGTGGACTCCTCGCAGACGGCTGCCGAGTCGAGTCCCGACACTTGTGGATTGTGCGGCTTCCACCACTAAAACACTAAATTCATAAATAATCCAACAGTGCAAAAACATCAAAATAAATTTGTGTGAAACATTTTATAAAAATCCAGTGATTATCAAATTCTACGAATAAAACAAAATTAAAAAATTATAAAACCTATGTTTACAATTATTAACAAAACAAATTTCAAAATCTGTATCGTATGGTTGTCGATTCTCGACGATCGATGGGGAAGAAATGTCGAGGTCCTTGTCGAGAGTGAGTTAGACGCCTTGTAGGGGTGAAAGTGTCTTTAAAAAATTGACCAAATTCGACATTTTTATATATTTCTGTTTGGCCGTAAACATTAATATTTCGGAGACCTTCGTTATTTTTCGGTAAAGAGTTTGCACATATATTGGGAAGGAAGCAAGGATGTCAGTGCTGATAAAAAATTATAAACATTAAAAACTTGAATAATTGAATCTGAAAAAAAAAAAAAAAAAAAAAAAAAATAGAAGGTGATGAGGAAGAAACGTAATTTCTGTATCTGTGTGTAATTTTCGTTTTTTCTCGAAATTCGTCGTTCGGTAATCGGGATGTAATCGTGTAAATCGGTAAATAAATCATTTAAATCGTGATCGAAAAATTCATCCATTCAAAATTTATTGATTTAATGAAAGGAAGGAATCTCGAAAAGTTTGCGTAGGAAAAGGAAGAAATACGAGTTTTTCTTGGATATTAACGACATATTCACGACCTGGTGAGTTGTTTTTTACGGAAATTTATTAATTTCTTGTTTCGTTGTTTTTATTGAATAGTTATTAATAAGTTCTTAATCGTAGTCGAAAATTGGTTAAAATCTAACCATCAATTAAGAGAAAGCAATTTCGTCTTAACAAGTGAAAGGAAGAAATAAGGATTGTTCTTGGATTTTAACATTAACTTTACGATGTGGTGAGTTGACTTTTCGAAAATTCTTTTTGTTTTCCTTGACGTGGTTTGGGTATCTTCATTGCCAGTTTATTTATAAGTTTTTTTAATCGATATTGCCTTGACCATGGAAATGCGATACTACTTTCACTGCCCACGTGTATCACGAGACTGTGCACAAGAATCGCGCTGACTTTCAGTGTCAACCCCGTTCGATTTTCTCTTTCTCTTTCATCCGAGCGGAGAGAGAGTGAAATAACGAGACGTTCATTAAACATTATATAAAAAAAAAAGTTTTTTTAATGCTACAATTTTTCACGATATTGGGAATACCTTATTTATCTCGGCTATTCCTTTCACTAAATTATAAAAATCAACTTTCATTGACTTGTTGTAAAATTGTCATTGTTATTTTATCGGATAATAATTTATTTAAAAAGTTTCCATTGAATGTGAATGCCAACCGTAAATTACTAATTAAATTAAAAGGATTCACAAAAGAAGTAGCGCGATAATTTTTTTTCGAGAGCGATATAATTTATTCAGTCAATTTTATTCGCGTCCAGTTTTTCAGGAGATCAGTATAGTTTTATTTTTATATTTTCTGGCTTACACTTCTTTACAATTAGACATGGATAATTTTATATTATAAACTAATAGTATTTTATTATTACATTTACATCGTGATTAATTGATTTTTAATTCATCATTCAATTTATTTAAAAAATATCGCTACAAATAGAAAATGCTCTAATGCCGTAGTTTAGTTGTTTAACAAAAGAAGTAGCGCAATAATTTGGCGTTAATTGCGAGATAATTGCTCATTAGACGATTTTATACGCTATTATATCTATCAAAGCTTAATGCGAACATAAAAGTAATTGATCTCACATAAAACCTGAAATCTATCTTGGGTATCGATATCACCTATTCCTGGCTCATTAAATCCGGCTATTCCGGTCTGTACGTAATATCTACAGTTATTCATCTCATACCCGAATATCCACAGAGTGTTACGTGAAGAAGAAAAGTTTCACCTCTCTTATCTAACGTTCGTTGTGTACCTCGACTCATCGATTCTTCGAATTCGTTGAATAAATTATCGCCATGTGTCGTCTTCAGTGAAAGTGCTTCCGGGCTTTCGAAACGTAATTGTCTTGCCTCCTGTCTCCGCAGGTGAATGGTCATTGGAACATATATTATTATTAGTCTTTAAATAAACATTAAGCAACATTAAATTAACATGTTTATTATGAATTATTGTTAATTAAATATAAATATACATTCATCCCACAAAATTCTTGTTTGTCTCAACGAGAAATTAACTTGAATACTAAAAAAAATGAATAGTTTACTATTACTTAAAGTTAGTTATACTAAAAATGGAACCGTTGAAGTAAATAAAAAATAGTCGGATGGGCTAACATTTAATAGTTGTTACTAAACGTTACGCGGGTCAACACAATTTTTGCCATTACATAAAAGCGATTCTCCGTTTTCTAAATTGTATCATTTTGATGAAATAAAATTAACTTGAAGCTATATTTTATTTATTATTGTTGAATAAATAATTATAACTGCTGCTACAAACAAAGCTTCAGAGTGGTAAAGGGAAAAGAACTCGTGTTGAAAAAAAAAGAAAAATATCCGTTACACAATGGAAAGTATTCGTCACGAGAGCGGCTGTTGGCTATCGGTGAATTAGACCGAGAAGAAGGCGCCTCGCTCTCTTTCAAGGCCACGAAGAAAGAGTGGAGAATCGGTAGGAGTAGTAGCAGTATTAGTGGTAGTGGTATTATAGAGTGCGTGTACGATGTTCAGCTGGGTTTTCTTCAAACCCGTTTAGCCGGCGCTGAACCTGTCATTATCTTCATCACCTGGACCCAGCAGGTACAAAGGACTGTCCTGGGGTCTAAGGCTCTTCTTTTTGACCACACGAATTCAAACAAAGAAAAAAGAATCTTCAAAACAAACATTTTGGTACTGATGACAATTTCTGATTGGCAACATTAAAAAAATATAACTTTTGGTAATGAAACGTTTGCTTTTCATTAATGATTTTGTTAGCAAATAATTGAATTAGTTTATTCAATAACGATTGATTAGGAAATAATTGGTCAGTATAATTTATTGTAATAAATTGAACTTTTAATATGACCGTCATTCTAAAACTAACCGTCCGATTCGAACGAAAGAATTATGGACCATGCTTTCGACTGTGTGGAACATATTTTCACAAAAATAATTTGACAATTTGCGTAATAGAATCCCCGATAGAAATGTTACCTTCATTGTTTCCCAGGATGACGACAGAATGTTAACCCGCTGTTTTTATTGGCAACCACCCTTTTCTGATATTCTACGCGTATACATGGAGTTTTGAATTGCAGATCGAGATAGTTCCTAGCAACTTGGTTATAATTTATTATGATGAATTATTTTGTAATCATTTTTTTCTTTGTACATTTTAATATAAAATAATCTACTGTAGTTATTACTTAAATCTAAGCGTTAGACGGGAAATGTGGACGATTTTTTTTCTTTCACTCTCGTTATTTATCTATTTAATTATAATAATATATGTTATATACGTTTAAGTGGTTAAACCGCAGACGCGCGATGATTCAGCTTTCACGTGCCGGGAGAGGAAAGTAACAAACGAGTCTAACAGTGCTGTACATACATTATGTACTGCAGGTTCAATTATGTATACGACGACGAGCTCGAAGAAGAGAGGAGAGAAGAAGAAACCGCATAGTCGCATTACTTTCGTCTTCTCGAATCCTAGAGCATTTGCCGCGGTGGCTGTACATAGTAAGGTGAAAGTTCGTGAATAAATCGTAAAAAAGACAGAAAAAAATGAAATCACTGTCCTTTTAGAAGTGAAAATGACGAAGATGATAATGCTAATATCGCAAGAAGACGATGCTGGGCTGAAGGCTTTAATCTGCTCGCTGACATAAAGACACTTCGTTCAACAACTCGATGAGTCGGGATGAAAGCGTTTGACGAGTGAAATTTGTGAGATTTAGCACTAGTTTAGTAGTGTTCATTTTTTTTAATGATGCTGTGCATTAATTGGAAAATAAATAGTAGAGCGGTTAAATATGAATGTTTGACACTTTGTTGCTTATTTCTATTTGTCATAACAAGTTCGAACTTTAATTTCTCGTGGAATAGGAACGACATTTTTAAATCGTATAAAAAATCCCACCCTAGGAATTGATCGCAATAATATAATGAGTGTATAAAAAAATCGTATGGTTCACTTTTATACGGTTTTTCTGTCGACAATAAAAGTAAAATCCTATTATTAGCCTGAATTCGCTGTCGATGCTTAACAAGAAGAAACGTCAATGATTAATGGTCACTCCCTTGAACGGACGATTGCAAGCGGTGCAGTGATTTCCATAATTGTTCACAATGATGAATATTGAGGCGAAAAAATATCTATCGCATGTGGAGAAAGTGAAAATACTTGGAACTCGTCAGCTATGAAACGTTGTCCTGTCCGTAAGGCGCATCCTAGAATCAATTCTGCTCGCTGTGCTGTGGGCACGATTAACTATAAGACGTATATACAAGGAAGAATTACTGTCTCGATGTAATTTATGAAACCTGTCGAGGGACACCAAGCGGAAGGTGAAAGTTCGCGTATATCATCAGCATTTGCTCATCCGTAAAAGTTTCGATTGCAAATGTGTTCAAAGAATGGCAAAGCGGGTTAACAATCGTATCATCTCACGTGAAATGCCTAAAATACTGAGGCAAAAGAAGAAATTTGAAAAAATGCTATTGTTATGAAGACGATGATGAGCTTTGCTTTATCGGCTATTTCGTGTATATTTATCTTTGTTTACTTTCGCACGGTGCGGCTGGTTGCGGGTGGATCGAGGTGGAACGGCGTGAACGTGAACTTCACACAGTTCTGCAAGAATCCTACGTGCTGTTGCACACTTTCACTTCTCCGCGAGTCCTGCGAAGACGGTTGAGGGAGTCGCGCGATGGATCCGCACGACGGAGCTAATGACCCACTGACACATCGAATCGTTCGAGTCGACTGAGTTAGCAGGCAAGGACGCGGCTAATTTGACTTTCGTCTTCGTCCGTCTCCAGCGATTAGCCCGTAATAATGTGTAATCACGGTTAAATCGTTGCTCACGAAATCTCGAAGAGAATACGCGAGATTGTAGTTTCCCCGGCTGAAAATAATCAACCGACCTCTCGGAGAGGACATTGAGGAAGAATATTTTACCGGTCTGAGCAAGCTGACGCGTAGGATGCACGAGATTCAGACGGATGCGCGGAAGATTTGGGCCCGAGCAGGATTGCTTAACACACGCGCGGCCCGCGCCGATAAATATAATTTCAGTTCCGGGTTGGAGAGAAGAACGCTCTTCGTTTTACTTTCACTCATCGCAGACTCATGTAACTCACTCGCACGTATCGGCGCTTCCTGGCAGCGGGCCTTGCCGCGCATGCGTTGGCTGGATATTCCCCGCAGCTTTCAAGGGGGTCGTATAATGCGTTTCCGGATGTTATCGAGAGGCTGGAAAGTAGTCTTGGACAGGTTGCGAAGTTTCGCGGAAACACACATCTGAAATATGCGTAACCGAAATTTGCGTGAAACTGCAGAAGTCCGTTTAAGTACACTCGAATTGAATGATAAATCATGAATAGAGGTTTTTAGATCGCATTTTTTTCGAGCTTTTGAACGAGTACCCACACGACCATCTTTGCTTTGGGGCCTGCGAATCACGTGTCTCATAGGGCCCATAAATCGTAACTCCAAAAACCCTTTCCAGCTGTAACTCAACAGAAATATAAAAAATTGCATAGTTTTCACTGAAAACGTAATTCACTGAGGAACAGAAATGTTATGCCCAAGCCAGGCCCAGCCAACTGGGCTAAAAAATACATATCGCATGTCGCCGTGACGACATCATGAGTCCCTGCTGAAAATGACATTTTTTGTTCTTTTATTTTTCAGACATATCGTACGATGAAGGCGACGCGAGAGTGCCACTGGTTTTACGCCGTAGGAATAATAATTCTGGGTGTCGTGTCGATTGGCGGATCATCGGGTGGGTCCGTTGGGCCCCAAGTGCCATCGGGGAGTTCTTCGACAAGAAGAAATATTATTCAGAGCCCAATCACAAGAAACGCCGAAAGTCCCGCCAACCAAGATGCAAATAGAACAGAGGGAACGAGTGGTCTCATCCGGGAAAGACGATTCATACGATTTCCATCGGCTTCGGGGCCCGTGTACGATGGGCCAGGGCCCACCGGCAGAAATATCGGCTTCCCAAGTGCGCGATTCGCACCCCAGGCGCAGTATCCCTCGTGGCGACAGCAGAAATCATCCTATTGGAGGCCACCAAGCCCAAGCAATGATTACCCCAGGCCAGTAATGGGCCATAGGACCCCGCGGCTCATTTTTCGCGACGATTTTCCGTCGTTGCCCGGCAGTGGCGCTGGCACCTCGTTTTTCCAGTCCAACCAACTACCGGACTCGGATGAAGACTATCGAGGTAAGGCCCGTTGAATCCCTTGAGACCCCATTAAAGGCCCAAAACTCACTTTTCGACTGATTAAAAAGATAGATTAAAAATACCACTCAATGGTGTATGAATTTGTTGATGTTTCAAACTGAAATTAGTTCGACTTTCGATTCCATGTGCCTTATTGATTCGTATAAAATATTAAATCGTAATCGTATATTTTTAGACTTTTTTCCAGATCACAGGAAACAGATTGGCAGCGACTATCCCAGATTGGAAACAGGTACGTTGCGCAGGGAGATATTATCGAAAAATCGTTTTCGTTGTTTGATTATCGTAGCTTTATGTGTCGGTAAGATTGGGTGCTGTCATTTTTTGTCGCGGACATCTACCCCTACCCTCACCCCTCACCCTGCTTTCTTATACGTGCAGCGCGGACGCATCTATTTTTTTTTGTCAATCGCTTACGTCTACTAACAACCGATGTTTAGCATTTTCATTTTTCAATGATTTTATATCAGGGCGTTTGAAAAAACAACACCTTAATTGTTTTAGAAACAAGCATTTCGATGAGCGTTTGTTTTGTTCTGCCCAATTTCGCATAATTTTGTTTATGTCTATTCGCGGACCTTTAGACTTGGAGTTCAATCAACAGAGATGATGAAAAAAATGTTAGGAAAAACTGGCATTTCTGTATTCGTTTGTATGGGGTGAGAAAAAAACAATCAAAGAAACAAGAAAGGTTGTGTCTGTCGCAGAATCGCGGAAACAAAGCAAAAGACCACTGTGGAAGGGTGACGATACTTTGTGCGCTGATGGACGGAGCTGTGAGTTTTTTCTTAAATGCTGGATGTCGGCCGGCCTGTTGGACGGCAGTTGTGGTGGGATTATGTACGCTTGTTGCCAGCGCAAAGACGCTAAAGCTATAAGCTCATCCGCTGATTATAACACTATCACGAGCGACACGACGAGAGATCAGTTACAGCCACAGCTTGCACAGGATTCGTACACGGAGACAGCCCAAGACGATCGTAAGTTTATCCCGGCATTGACGAGCATTGGCATGACGACAGCACAAAAAAATGCACGTTCGACACAAAAAATGTAATCATTAAAAAGAAAGAGAATAAAAAAGAAACCTAGTCTGATGCATTTGTGGCTTTGATCTGTGGGGCTCGATCGTTTTGTGCTTTTCATAGGAATCAATGGCATGTGAAATCTGCACGTTGTTGTATTAGTACGAAAAAGCGAACTATCGGCAACGGTTGTCACGCGCTGAAGTCGAATGACGTCTAATTAATAATGACTAATGGGCGTCAGCTTTTCCGTACGAGTATCAGCGAAAACCTCTTGTAACACATCTGCAAAAACAGATTGTATGCCCCTTGTATGTCTGCTCATGGCGAAAGCGAGCAAAAACAAAATAACTAGATGTAAAAAAATCAACGTTTTTACAGTGACTACTGCGATTTACGCATGCGAAGTTTTGTTTTTCATACCCATTTTTAAAAAACGCCACTTTCGCCAGTTTGGACAGGCACGAAGGGAGATTTTTTGTGCTTGTGTTACAAAAAACTTGATGGAGACCGGGGAAAATTGACTTGCCGGCGACACTTTCTTTAAGGAGGGAAGAGGGGGGGGGGGGGGGGGGTCGTCAGTTAAAAGTCACAATGAATATCTCATTAAAGAATATCTCAGTCGTTTGCGGGCTGATAATGCAAAAAATATTTGCTCCCATCAAACAAAGCAACGAATTGACAGAAAGTTTCGTTGCGAAATTCAAAACTGAAATAAGAACAGAGCGTCAAGTGATCCCGGTTTCTCCACCGCACTAAAAATTATTCTGTGGCACTGATTAGAATGTAGACCATGTGCTGTTATTACTGTTGTTGATGTTGTGTTTGTTGTAGTTATTAGCAATTTCTAACGCATTTTTGTGGTACTAATAATATCGAATGGTGGTTAATGTTAATGTGGACATGAGAACCATTTGATGTGTATGAAATATTGTTGATCGTAAAACGTCAGTTGCTTTAAGTTTTTTTAAAATAAATATCGGGAAAGCGTAACCATTTCTAAGTTTGTTCTATAATTAGTAATAGAACTTTTTGTTTGAAATTATCTACTGTCCCAATAATGCGCATTAATCAATGTTACTAATAACTATTAACTAACAATAAGAAATAGCTCCAAGTCTAAAAGTCCGACTTTTATGGGGATGGAGAGTGTAGCAAAAAATAATTAAAGATAAATGAATATTGATGCAAATTAGACTGCACGTATAGTCGGGACATTCCAACAACTGTTACCATTCCATCAATTATTAGTGATGTTTGTTTTGTTTTTTTCTTTTCTTTTTTACTAAGTTGTACTTTGTTCTATTAATCTATGGAAAAAAATGTTTTATTTAAAAATGTCAATACGGTTCGGTGACGGTCAACGCATTCACAGTTGTTGCAATGACCTGCATATTATTTTGATACATTTAATAAATTATTGTGAATTCCCGATTATTGCTAGGTTGTGGAATAACAATAACAAAGCAGACGGCCCAGAGACGAATTGTCGGTGGCGATGACGCGGGTTTCGGAAGTTTTCCATGGCAGGTCAGAAAAAGAACAATTTTGTATATAAATTTCCGATTGAGAAAATTCATGCTTTCCATTAATTTCTAGGCTTACATAAGAATCGGATCGAGTAGATGTGGTGGAACACTCGTCAACAGATATCACGTGGTCACCGCCGGCCACTGTGTCGCTAAGTACGTTTCGACTCGAAGTATTAAATATATTTTTTAAACTGCATTTTTTAGTAATGGTAAACATTCTTTCAGAGCCTCGGCGCGACAAGTGCAGGTCACACTCGGCGATTACGTTGTAAATTCAGCTTCGGAGACACTGCCGGCTTACACTTTTGGCGTTCGCGAGATTCGCGTTCATCCATATTTCAAATTTACCCCTCAAGCCGATCGGTAAGCATATAATATATTAAAACCGTAATTAAAAAAATATATATCAATTGCTTATTAATTGTAATATGTTTAAATGTTTTGTATGTTTTTTTCTTACAGATTCGACGTCGCAGTGTTGAGACTCGATCGACCGGTTCACTACATGCCCCACATTGCCCCGATCTGTCTGCCCGAAAGGAATGAAGACTTTTTGGGACAGTACGGATGGGCCGCCGGTTGGGGGGCGCTGCAAGCAGGTAATTGTCAACTGATTGTTTAATCGAGCCCTATGGAAAAAAGTGTGTGCGAAGATAATTTCTGGCGTATATTTTAGATATACTTTCCAAACGCGAAGAACGTGATTTTAATAGTTAACTAGGTTAATCACACGCGCTGGCGCGCGTGCTTGAAAAACTTGCAAAAATCGACCTCAGGAATTTGTTTTTTTCAAAATATCGACTTTTAACCTATACCATCATTCTCAAGTCGCATATTCTACCCCCGAAAACACTGGTTATTAACCTTTTTTAATCGATTTTGAAAAAAATATTTTTCTGGCGACGAAAAAAATATTTTTTCTGCCAGAAATCGTAGATCCGGCTCCGGACCGAAAATCGACCCCAATTTTTTTTTCTTTTCAAAATATCGACTTTTAACCTATACCATCATTCTCAAGTCGCATATTCTACCCCCGAAAACACTGGTTATTAACCTTTTTTAATCGATTTTGAAAAAAATATTTTTCTGGCGACGAAAAAAATTTTTTTTCTGCCAGAAATCGTAGATCCGGCTCCGGACCGAAAATCGACCCCAATTTTTTTTCTTTTCAAAATATCGACTTTTAACCTATACCATCATTCTCAAGTCGCATATTCTACCCCCGAAAACACTGGTTATTAACCTTTTTTAATCGATTTTGAAAAAAATATTTTTCTGGCGAGGAAAAAAATATTTTTTCTGCCAGAAATCGTAGATACGGCTCCGGACCGAAAATCGACCCCAATTTTTTTTCTTTTCAAAATATCGACTTTTAACCTATACCATCATTCTCAAGTCGCGTATTCTACCCCCGAAAACACTGGTTATTAACCTTTTTTAATCGATTTGGAAAAAAATATTTTTCTGGCGACGAAAAAAATATTTTTTCTGTCAGAAATCGTAGATACGGCTCCGGACCGAAAATCGACCCCAATTTTTTTTCTTTTCAAAATATCGACTTTTAACCTATACCATCATTCTCAAGTCGCATATTCTACCCCCGAAAACACTGGTTATTAACCTTTTTTAATCGATTTTGAAAAAAATATTTTTCTGGCGACGAAAAAAATATTTTTCTGGCGACGAAAAAAATATTTTTTCTGTCAGAAATCGTAGATACGGCTCCGGACCGAAAATCGACCCCAATTTTTTTTCTTTTCAAAATATCGACTTTTAACCTATACCATCATTCTCAAGTCGCATATTCTACCCCCGAAAACACTGGTTATTAACCTTTTTTAATCGATTTTGAAAAAAATATTTTTCTGGCGACGAAAAAAATATTTTTTCTGTCAGAAATCGTAGATACGGCTCCGGACCGAAAATCGACCCCAATTTTTTTTCTTTTCAAAATATCGACTTTTAACCTATACCATCATTCTCAAGTCGCATATTCTACCCCCGAAAACACTGGTTATTAACCTTTTTTAATCGATTTTGAAAAAAATATTTTTCTGGCGACGAAAAAAATATTTTTTCTGTCAGAAATCGTAGATACGGCTCCGGACCGAAAATCGACCCCAATTTTTTTTCTTTTCAAAATATCGACTTTTAACCTATACCATCATTCTCAAGTCGCATATTCTACCCCCGAAAACACTGGTTATTAACCTTTTTTAATCGATTTTGAAAAAAATATTTTTCTGGCGACGAAAAAAATATTTTTTCTGTCAGAAATCGTAGATACGGCTCCGGACCGAAAATCGACCCCAATTTTTTTTCTTTTCAAAATATCGACTTTTAACCTATACCATCATTCTCAAGTTGCATATTCTACCCCCGAAAACACTGGTTATTAACCTTTTTTAATCGATTTTGAAAAAAATATTTTTCTGGCGACGAAAAAAATATTTTTTCTGACAGAAATCGTAGATCTGGCTCCGGACCGAAAATCGCCAAAATCGACGTCGGAGATTTTTATTTCAAAATATCACATATAATAGGTTAATCAATTTTGCGCTGCTGCGCTCTTATAAAGTTTTTAAAAGTTACGGGTGCTGCTCCGCCTGTCCTCTTATGAAATTTTTCAAATTTGACACCAAACTGATTTTGTTTATCACGGACTTTCCTGGCAACCAATCACAGCTCTAATAGTTTGCTAACAATGCTTTTCGTTACTCATGAACTTTTTAAAAGAGGGATTACATTTTTGCTTCTCAAGGATCGAGGCTCAGACCGAAAACTCTACAATCCGTCGATGTGCCAGTGATTGACAATCGAGTTTGCGAAAGATGGCACCGCTCGAATGGCATCAACGTCGTTATCTACGACGAGATGATGTGTGCAGGATATCGAGGGGGTGGAAAGGACTCTTGTCAAGTGAGTGTCTCTATGCAAGTATTTTTAAATGTTAGGGTCTGCGTGATAGACCAATGCCTTTTAAAAAATGTACACTTCATTGTTTATGTATTTATTTATATCATCAGTAAAAAACGTTGTACGAAAATTACAATATTTATATGTAACCGTCATATGTAAACGGGTTCGTTTACATATGTCTAGTATTACCTAGACAATTAATAAACAGGACATCAATACAACTGTCAATATTAAATCATTTCAGGGTGACAGTGGAGGACCCCTCATGCTAGAGAAAACAGGACGATGGTACTTGATAGGAATCGTATCGGCAGGATATTCGTGCGCACAGCCAGGACAGCCAGGAATTTATCATCGCGTTGCGAAGACAGTCGACTGGATAACATACGTGATAAATTCGTAGCGAACGCACGAAGTCAATAAAAACGAGTCACGAGAAGACTCGCAGCACATTTACTCGCGTTCAGACTGATCCAGTGAATCGAGATTGAGCCGGGAGAACGAGACGAAAGAAGAGTCGATACCCTCGCCACGTTGATATTTATTATTTTATCTATAGTTGTTTTTTATCGTAAATAACTTAAGAATGCGAATGAAAGTAAGATATTTTTGCTACGTTGAAAAAGAAACAAATGAGAGTCCAGTGTACAATTCGATAAATTGTATTTGAGATCTTCATGGTTATGATTATTATGAAGGAGATGGTGGGCATACATGTGATATATGCGTTGGCGAAATGTAAATAATTTAAATAAATATTTTTGGTCGATAATGGATAGCCTCGCATTTATAGTACACATCGATTGATACGTCCAGTCTTTTTTGTGATCATCATTTTTCTCCTTCTACTACCTTTATTTCTTCTTATTATTATTAGTATTGAATTTTAGTAGTACCGGCTCCTATAATTTACACTACCAAAAATACATATTTTTTCGCCAAACATTCCGATAGTAACCAATCATCGATAGGTCTCGTGTTTATCGACGAATGGTAAGGGCGGTCCCTGACAAATTTAAGGTCAGTAAGTTGTTTTATAGTTCATTTAAATACTATTGCCGACAGAGCTTGCTTATAGACGAATGGTTAAGAGGACTTCTGTTTGATATATACATGCCATCGAGCGATAAAGAGGTTTATAACTCAACTGCAGTTTTCACTTTTTCGGTAGATGGCTACGATCAATTAATTCGTTTTAGGAAGGCAGGCGGTTCATCTAATGATTACAGGCACTTTAATTGTATTGTATTTTTTATGCGTAAGATACATTTTATGTAAAAAATGTCAGGACCAGGGGCCGCAGCAATCTTATATATATATATTGGAAACTTGTTTGTCTGTTTGTCTGTTTGCAAAAAAACGAAAAAATTTGCGATTTTTGAGGGCGTGACTTTAACATTCTGTAAAAAATTCAGAAATCAAGATAACGCGTTTCGTTTTGCAGCATTCTCTTCGTTATAGAGTTTTCTCTGGAACGCAAAAAGAAAATCCAGGTTTGGTCGATCGAAAAAAAAGTAACCTCGATTTTAGTGAAGTGAAGATATTTCGAAAAAAGTGAAACATCATTTTTTGCATTTTTCTCATTGATTTCGCTAATAAAAATTCGTTATTAGCGATTGATTGTCGCTAATAAAAATGAATTGACACTAAATAATAATACAAAACAAATATCAGCAGATCAAATTAGTCCCAAGTCTCCCAAAATGTTTGTAATGTGTACAATATTTTAGAGACGAATTTCTACAATTCTCCGTTGACTCGCAGCTCGTGGTTTATCGAACCGGAGCAAAAACGATTTTTCTCCTCTGTAATATAAATTATAAATCGTGCGCGAGAATTACTCCACTCAGGAGAGCGATAAAAAAGTGTCGCTGTTCCTCGTAACCCTCCATAATTGTGCATCAGTGATTTAATTCGGGTGCTCGGGTATCGAGTGTGTATCCGAGAATGCTGAATCATTAAATGAATATTTGAATAGTCTACAGCCGGCATCACGGGAATCCCCGTGCACCGAAAGAAATCCCGCGTCTCTGGGGAAATTATTGGACGGCTACGGCGCCTGAAGTGGACGACAACCACCCCTCCGAGAGGGTTGAAATCGCAACAAAGAAGGATAAATCCTTGACATATCAAATTATGTTATCAGTTACAAAAAATGAAAAATGAAAATGAAAGTCTAAACACAAATTGAAATCATCATAAAAATGTTCGATACAAATCGATTAAATATGCTCAAAAATATATATAACGATTACATTGTTTTATTTACAAAAAAAAATCAATTCATTTAATTATTTACGTTTTGTAAATTTTTTACGTTTTCCATTTGTCTACAAAGTTTGTATTTTTCCACACGCCGAAGATATTCAACCAAATTCGGCGAGCCTGTTGTGGAACGTGCGAGGGGGGAGAGGTTGAAGCAATTTTGTGGCCCAGTTAGTGGTCAGAATGAATGGAAATTGGAACACCTTTTATTGCGCCGTATTGAGGGCTATGGTGACATTATAGGCATCACGGGTTCTTAGGGGTCTGTAAAATTTGTCGAGTGAATGGAAAAATGTCGATCGCCCACGCATCGCCATATGGCACAGAGTCGCTTCTTCCTCTTCGCTGGTCATTTCTCCGTGGGGTTCGATCGCACGCGTTGCGGGGGTGTCGGAACGTTCACCCACTGAATGGTCAGCCTAAATGGTCACTCACGTCCGCACCGACGATTTACTACTGTATATACTTTCATCCCCGTGATTTTTCTTCCTACCCTACTATCATTTCGACTAATTTTCGACGTGACTTACTTTAGTCACAATTCGAACTCAACACCTGGACTCGAGGCTCAATAACTACATCGAATGTCACGATCTGTACAGTAAGAAACATTTTCGTAAAATTGAAATTTCGTTTTCCGAAGTATCAAAATCCTCTGTCAATTTGTTTACTTCTTTAACTTCGTGGTTTTTTCTATTTAAAAGGCAAACAAAAATAGAATAAAAAAGGTTTTGTGGAAACAAACTTCTTGTTAGAAGTTTTTAAATGTCAATTTGGTTTTTACCGTGCACAAATGCTCCATATTCGTTGTAAAGCTCTTTTTCCGCTACAGATACGTCAGTATATACACTTCGCTTTCCTTTCTCCAATTAACTGCAAAAAAACACATACAAAAGGCATAAAAAATGGAAAGAAGACAAAAAAGTGAGTTCGTATTTTCGCGATATGGAAAAGAAATTATTGCCACTGCGGGCTTATTTATTGCCTTCATTTTTCCATCGCGGGTTCGAGCCTTTTCGCGTCTGGCGCTGCCTTTCGAAGGATTTATCGTTCAACGGTAGGAAAAGCGTTCCAACAGGCGGTAGGCAGACTGCAGTTAATGGACGCGAAGTGAGGTGGAGCGCGTGCAATTCGTGTCACCGTTGGGTCTATGCATTCGATAGCTGGACGACTGGCGAGTATGGTCGAGCTTGTTTTTCACCCCCTTTAATCTCCCCCCCCCCGCCCCCTTCAAAAAGCTATCAGACTACCATGTGAGAAGAAGAAATCATTTTTTTGTCACATCTCAATTTGTCACAGTACTTTGTACACGTGAAAATGTGTTTGTGCGATTGGACGCGTTCAGAACGAGAATCGCCTTAAAACTGTACAGATTAAATTGACATTTCCATTCGCAATTATGAAGCGTTCTTAGACAAAAAGATTAATAAAAATGTATTTTTATTCATCCCGAACAAAAATGTATTTTTATTTATCCCGAACAAAAATGTATTTTTATTCATCCCGAACAAAAATGTATTTTTATTTATCCCGAACAAAAATGTATTTTTATTCATCCCGAACAAAAATGTATTTTTATTCATCCCGAACAAAAATGTATTTTTATTCATCCCGAATAAAAATGTATTTTTATTCATCCCGAACAAAAATGTATTTTTATTCATCCCGAATAAAAATGTATTTTTATTAGGGGTCTCGACACTTCTCTGGATCAATAGAATGAAAAAATCGCACCATTCGAAAATTCATTTTTTTATTTGCCACACCCAAATGCGTATTTTCATTTAACAAAAACATGGACTCTCTTATTTGTGATACATATTATGGTGTTTCTAGATTCTCATTGAAAACTTTATTCATAAAAATAGTTGCACCACTACAAAAATAATATTCACACAAAAGGATCAGCCTTAAATAATGTAATAATATTAAAAAGTGTAATTTTTGTTATCCGCACGCGACGGACCAAAAACGCGGGGTTGAGATTAGCGGTTAAGAGAAATATGATTGACGATGATGCAGTCGTGAATTTGCGCCTCGACTTCGTGAGTTGGCAGTCGAGAGACGCGCGGGGCGGCAATAATTTCAGAAGCTGAGTGAAAGTTCCGGTGGCAGAGCGAGCGTGACAAAAGTCGATTTCACGGGCAGCGGAAGAACGTCGCTCTCGGGGAGTTGAGACGTCGTCGCCTGTACACTCGAGAGCCACCCGCAATTTCTGTCGGCAAACAGATATCGTAAATTTACGAAAACTCGTCACGGACATTCAGCGAGCCTCCCGGTGGACCCGGTCGCTCTCTGTGTGTGTGTGTGTCGGCTCATGGCGCGTTATGTACGGTAAACGTTGCCACGGTAGAAAAAGAGCGGTGGGCCTTCAGTTCGGACGGTAGCTTCTCGGGTCGTATTGTACCCGCGCTGGCGTTGAGGGTGGTGCACAGGTACCAACGATTTTTGCTGCGGCGCTGCAAACGACGATAGTTAACACACTGAGCGAAACTCGTGATAGCGATTCGGCAACCATTATAATAGTTGCCTGAATCTTTATAGTTGTAGTCAATTGCGACATGAATTATTTCTGCCCAGTCACAATTCAACGCGAGTAACGCCGTTCCTGCGGTTCTTTGTAACTAATATCTTTATTTTGATTCAAACGTAGTGTTCAGATTCATCCAGTAGGAAGTTTCCCGATCATTATCATTACGCAATTTTTCAAAGGTGGAAGGATAAATCGTAGTGAAGAAACGAAAAAATCAGGGTTTTCGAGTATTTCGTGAAAACTATTAGGATGGAAAATAAATAGACCATACGACTGTGGTTCTGCGGAAATATGCATAAAAATGAGATGCTAAATCTTTTCTGAAATTATAATTTTTTCGTGAGTTTTTGTGACATCCGTTTTTACATATTCTAAATTTGAAAAGGAAGCGATTGACGTGTGAAACGTTTGGGTATCGCAATTTTAATTTTAATTTTGCGGATTCTCAAAGTCCCCAAACGTACCAAAAGCAACAAAAAAGTACGGAATACCCTTACGTTCTTTTCTGTTTTTCCAAAAAAAGAGAATTCCATGATAACTTTTTCTCTCATGTCAACAAGAACAGTTGCAACAAACAGAAAATGATGAAAAAAAAGCTCAGTGAACTGCAAGAATGTAGGTAACAGCAAGAGGAATTTAATAGAATGAGAGAATGAAAGTTGTATGGAGAATGAAGAGAAAAGATTTCTCGAGGAATTCACAGGAAGGAGAATTTTATTGCCCGGAGGGTGGCGAGAGAGGGGATGCCCAATGTATCTTCATCTCGTTGATTCGTCCCTCGCTATCTCGGTGCGCCCGGAAAGCAAAGGGAGGAGGTGAGGGGGTTGCGCACGGAGGGTAGTCGGGGGGTGCGCACCCCCACGAAACGGTTCTGGGGCGCTCGGTAATAGCCAAGATGGCGTCTCGCACCCTTATCACCGGTTGAGTCGTGGGCGAGGGGCCGGCGAGGGGTTGGAGGGGGGGGGGGGGGAGGGGGCAAGGGATGAAAACGTTTCGCGACTCCCTCGCCCCTCGTGCCCGCCGCTATAACCCAATTGGATTGGAGCTGAGCCAAATACGGCGTCTCTCGTCAGCGATATCATCGTGTTTCTTCCAACTACCCCTCGCCCACTACCCCCTCCCTCCCCCCACGATTCCGCCGATAATTCCGGCATGGAATTAGATGGAGATTCGCCGCCATTACACACGGAAATATATACTCGCTTGGTATCAGCGGTGGATCATGGGAAATGGACAAGTTATTTCCACGTTGTTGGCGCATATATGGTTGCTTCTTTTCCAGCGTCGCCTGCCGCACGCGAGCGCGAGTTTTATACACGAACTTGTCGCATATTTATAAGGCGACGAAAATACGCATCTTGGATATTTTTTTGTAGGTCGTTTGAATATGTTTTTTTGTAATCGTTGAATATTCCACATATTGCTGGCTGTTCGATGCGACGAAATAATTCATCGGGCATCTCTGCACTGTGTGAAATGTGCTGGGATATAATAAAAATGAAATTCATCAAAATTGACTGGTGTTAAAAAATTGGCTGAAAAAATGAAAGAATTTTCCGCGTCGCGGCTTCGAGTATTTTGAACTGCAAAAAGTTAGATATTTCAAAAAGTTATATATTTGTTGTTATATGGGCAAAAAGTTTTCTATTTCAGGTTGCGGCGTTTCGGTTGTTCAACCTGAACGTCACGAGTTAAAAAATAGTACATTACGTTACAAGGGAGGAAAGTGCAACTTTTCACCGAGTGTGAAGTTTGATGCCCGAGCGAAGCGAGGGCGGAAATTCACACGAGGTGAAAAGTTGCACTCCTCCCATGTAACGTACTATACTTTTCTCCCGATTTCGCTAAAAAATAACCACATTTCGTGTGTGCAACGAGGACGGAAAATAAGCTCATTTTTGACAAATGACGACACGCATGCGTAGTACGGTTTCCATTACTCCCGCGCGGGCAGAAATGAGCTGATTTCCTCCCTAGGGAGGTAATGAAACCGGACTGCGCATGCGTGAGTCAGTTGTCAAAAAATCAGCGATTTTCCGCCCGCGTTGTGGACAAGAAATGGGGTTATTTTAGCGGAGTCGGGAGAAATAGTACATTACGTTACAAGGGAGGAAAGTGCAACTTTTCACCGAGTGTGAAGTTTGATGCCCGAGCGAAGCGAGGGCAGAAATTCACACGAGGTGAAAAGTTGCACTCCTCCCATGTAACGTACTATACTTTTCTCCCGATTTCGCTAAAAAATAACCACATTTCGTGTGTGCAACGCGGACGGAAAATAACCTCATTTTTGACAAGTGACGACACGCATGCGTAGTTCGGTTCCCATTACTCCCGCGCGGGCAGGAATGAGCTGATTACCTCCCTAGGGAGGTAATGAAAGCGGACTGCGCATGCGTAAGTCACGCGTCAAAAATGAGGGATTTTCCGCCCGCGTTGCGGGCACGAAATGGGGTTATTTTAGCGGAGTCGGGAGAAAAATCAGTTTTACGTCAATGAGACCGTAAATTCACACCGATCTGAGAAATTGTTATTCGAAGAGAATTAATTGCACGTTTTTGACTCGGTGAAAAATGATCAGTTTGACTTTTATTTATCTCCACTGCTTTGAATTTCGCATCGCACATCGTAAACGGTATATAAACAGCGTTATATGGTATACGGCGAGTTGATGTATACGTAGTGATAGTCGAGGGTTGGTGGTCTCAGGTGGCGACGCTCAGAGCCAATTATGCGAACGGCCCGGGCGTCTGCATCGTTCTCGGTGCGCGAGCACAAAGTTTAACTGGTCGGGCCACCTATATCCATCCATCTATCCATCTATCTATCCGACTGAGCCCGCGCCCGGCCCCTCCTGTAACGCATTAAACGGATGCGATTTATATTCTCGCGAGTAATGGCACCCGGCGCTCTTTAATTAACTCGCATTTATTTCACGTAATGCGAGCATTTCTCTCGCGCCTCGCGCGCAGTTTACGAATAATCAAGAGGAATCGTCTGTGTGGCAACAAACAAACAAAAGTAAAAATAATAATGTAGACAGGTAAACGGAAAGGACGAAACTGTTTCTGTGACGAATTTGTTATGGTTATCGAGTGTAGAACGTGCTTCATTCATTTTTTGTATACTGCACTGATTTATTTCCCCCGGAAGGGTCGTGCGACCATTTTATTTCTAAATATCTCGAAAATAATCCTGCAAAGATTTGCACTATTTTGATGTACTAAAACAAAACAAAATTATTGTGGTTGTTGCAGGCAGAACACGTTTGATTAATTTTTTATACGCAGCTATGATTTTTTTCGGTATTGGGCGACCATTTTTTTCCAAATATGTCGAAAATTGTTCTGGCAAGACTTGCAACATTTTGGTGTAACAACATTTTTTAAATTATTAAAATTGTTGCACGTGGAATGCGCTTGATTAATTTTGTACATTTGCGCAGTGATTTCTTTGGAGGTCGCGTTACCTTTTTTTTTCACAAATATCTTGAAAATAATTCTGCAAAGACCTGCACTATTTCGGTGTAATAAAACTTGTGGGAGCGTTTATAAATGTGAAGGGTAGCGAGCCTCTTATCTTTCCTATTATCGATAGCTGGCCGAGGACCAACGTGGCCTTCTTCGTGCAGCTCGCGCGATACCCTGGAAAGAAGCACCCTCCGTACAGATAGTACATAATATTCTAGGCGTTGCTTCCTCGCTGCGCCTGTGTGTGCTCGTATATTTGTACATAGACGGGATACACATGGTGCAGTATCAAATGGGCGCTCCAGCCCCATCATACGCGCTATTATCGTACCGTTTCCCATAAATACGAAAAAGGCACTAGCTCATGCCTCCCGGTTAGTCTCTCCACGTTTCTATATCTATATTCTCCGAGTTATACGAATATTACTTCGCCGCGTACATATTTCAAAAATCGCCAAGACGCGTATATCAACGACGGACTGGAAAAGTCGGCTGGCGAAAAAAATTCGCCACGATAATTTCGGTCACTGAATTATTTACGTCCGACTTGGCCACTGCCGAAATGTTTGCGGTCTATTTTTATCTGAATGACAGATCAAAAAATCTTTTTGTCAACCGACCTTTCCGACCGCCTGTGTTTCAGCTCGCTGATTTTTCTAGAAGGCCATTTTCGATTTTCCGATCACTTATTTTTTCGGCATTCTACGTAGGCGAGAAAATACTTTTTTTCGTCATTCTATGTAGGCGAGAAAATACTTTTTTTTCGTCACTCTACGTAAGCGACAAAATACTTTTTTTTCGTCATTCTACGTAGGCGAGAAAATACTTTTTTTTCGTCATTCTACGTAGGCGAGAAAATACTTTTTTTCGTTATTGTACGTAGACGAGAAAATACTTTTTTTTTCGTCATTCTACGTAGGCGAGAAAATACTTTTTTTCGTTATTCTACGTAGACGAGAAAATACTTTTTTTTTCGTCATTCTACGTAGGCGAGAAAATACTTTTTTTTCGTCATTCTACGTAGGCGAGAAAATACTTTTTTTTTCTCTGGCCAATTTGACCATCGTTCATTTTTTCCCGTCAGCCGAATTTTCAGTCTTCGTCGACGACGACACGTTGCGACGTGAATGAATCTTCAAATCGGCGCTAACACGTTCGTTGACAAAATATCGTCGTCGTGAGTCCCAACAAACACCCCGGGCGGGTATAGGAGGTGCGTCTCGCGATCCCCCGGGGGCAACCCTCTTGCTTTATACTGAAACGTGAAGCGTGTCGTTCTCGGGCGACACGTTGTGTCGTCTCTCGTTGGGTCTCGAAGGAGAAACGAGATTTTCGCTTACAGGGGATGAGGGTTTGCAGAAAGGGATCTGAGACACTGGGCGAGGTACCCTCGGCACTCTCGGGGCCCGCACTCCCCGCCTCTCTGTCGACTTGTTAAGCCGCGAACGAGCCAGTCAAAATATTGTGTCAAGGACGCGTGTACCGGGCCTGGAAGCGAGGAGCATTGACGCCTCGCCGACTCCGATCTCGGCAGTCAACCCCCCGGCACGGATAATAAGGGGCCCTGAGACCCCTGACCCAAAAGTCAGATGGTCGAAGTGGAAGATACACGGAACGAGAGATTCCCCGCGGAGATTCGTCCTCGACCCACTGAACGGGAACGTAAAATGTTTGCTGAATTTAAAAAAAATTACAAAAATGTCGAGTAAACGAAATTTTGTTTATGTTAAAACAAAATTTTCGTAGGTTATGTGCAGATTTCTATAATACACAATCGTAATAATCATCCCTTTCGTAAATAAAACTTATAAAATAAAATCATAAAATTTGTTCACCACCAAGTTGCAAGTTTGTCTCGTCAAATAATTGAAAATATCGTTCGTCGAAAAATTGAAAATTGTTTTCATTAAACAAAAATAAAAATTATTTTGTTCATTAAACCAATTTAAAAACATGTGTGCTACATGTAAACATTGAACTATTTGCCTGCTGCACAAAAATTGGCAACATTTTTGTTACTGTGAAAATTTATTTGTGATATTTTGCCAATAATGTTCTAATACTGAATGTACAAAATTGGTAACGTTTGGCACGTCATTCATACTCTTGCAAAACAATAGTCAACCATCGTGTCGCGATTGAAATTTTTTTAATAATTGCAAAATACAAAAAAACACTGATTTTTAAATCATTATCTTTTTCGACAAACAAAGAAAGCGATGGATATTAGTAAAAATTACTGTATTCGAGAATATTCTCGGGTTACAAGAAATCTTCTTTTTTCGTGTCCTACATAAATCTTTGACCTATAGACGAGAGTGCGTCCCGTGTAGTTTGGCACCCCGAGAGTCGTCGCAGGGCTGCTTCGTACCCCCCTCGCAGGAGGATGGTAAATATTTTCAAAATATTTAGCGGGACCTCCCGCGTGGCCGGCACGCGCCACTCTACTTCTCCTTTCACTCGTCCACCCTTCGAGACACGTTTTTCGCCCCCCCTCCAGACCCCGGACTTTCCTTTTCTCGCTTTGAGCCTCGTTTATTTATCTCTCAGGGCGCGGAAACGTCGACACCCCAGCGAGCCTGACGGACGCGTGCGACCTTGACCTTGACCGAGCTAAGCGGTTGGCACACTGTCCTCAACACTAGACGCGCTCGCTCTCTTTATCGTTTTTCCCTCGAAATTTTACGTTTCCACGGCGTCCGTCGCGCCCAGAAACGGCAGCACAAACGGAAGTCGTGCTGCTTCTCCGTCATCACCGAGAAGGAAAGTTTTATTGGTACATAAATTCTCTCATCTCGCCCGACTGATTTTCCTCAGTCTTCAACCTCTCCACGTTCGCCTGTCCAGTTCTCTCACCTTTCGACTTTACGACCCTTTCCGATGTACCGACTGTGACCTTCATTATCGTCACCGACTCCGCTCTGCATCTGACGAAATTCTGCACCAGCTTCCGATTTTTCTCGGTAACAAAATATTTTCGAGGAAATTATCGTGTATAATATTTACACGATATATTTATATTTATAATATTCATTGATAAATTACTTATAAACTGAGTACAGTGTCAAATTTTATATTTTTTTGAACACATTGTTCAGTTTTCGTTATTTTTACCTGGAGCTTTTTTTTTTTCTTATTTGACTACAAATCTTTGACATTAAAGAAATTTCTAGAAGATTTCTTCAAAATCAAGAAGAAACGAAGCTGTACGGTGTAAAGTTGTAGTAGCTACAGGCAAAAGCCATAAGCTTACTACCGTGCAACCCCGGAGATACGTCAGAAGCAAGCGAAATATTCATTGCCGTAGTCTCGTATAGCTCGAAAAATTATTGGCTTGTAAATTACCGCCTTGACTGGGATGCCAGCTACTTTCGATTTTAGGGCTGCTGCTGCTTCGGCTTCCGCTTGGGATTCTCATGGGTAATTTTCCGGCATTGGGTCACTAGAGTCACGACGGCTCTCGACCTTCATCCCCTTCGCTCACTTCCCCCTTTTGCAGACGCACTTTCACTGCTTGCACAATTTGTAGGCACTCGTGGAAAGTGAATTCCGGAAAATAATGTTGAAAAATATTTTAGGCTTCATAAAAAAAAATTATTTTCTTCACATAATTCGTCCTAATTATCATTTTTGTTATTATAATTATTATCGTGTAAACAAAGAATCGATGACTCTTTGGCGTTACGATCAAGTTCGTTATTTGAACAAGAAAAATGTCGCTCGTCCAATAAAGAAGCGTAATAAAGGTGGTAGAGGTGTCGAAGCGTGGAGGAAATAAACAAAGGTGAGAGGGGGAGCAGAAAAAAAAAACGAAGATAAAAACCTCCGTCTCGCGGTTTTGCAGCTCTACAAGATAGAACAACTTAATTCCATCAGGCTGCGAAACCTGATTCATTATCCAATATCGGAGGTCGTAAATCCACCAAGGTAGCAAATAAATTATCGTGTCGTGTCGCACACAGCACCCTAACATGGTTTCACACCTTTTCGCCCCCCTCCCCCTTAATACCCCGAGCGTAAGCTTCGAATTTTTCCAATTGCGAGCGTCCGCTGTAAAGTAAAATACCTAATTAAAGAATTATTGTAAATTAAAATACACAATCGATGAAAAAAATCATAACATAAATTTCGAAAAATTACTGTGAAGCTAAAATTCGTTTATAGGTTTCACTTGAAAATTTCAATAAATAAAAAATTGTAGACTCCCAGTGATTAATATGCATTTTATGACCTAGTAATCTGTTTTACCGGCAGCAGCAAACAAAGAAATCGTGGCAACTGGTGGTAAAAAAAAAGTTAGAAGAAATAATTTTTTTCATGAAAAAATCGCATATACAATGATCGGTTCGTTATCTATGGACGAAAATACGGTGTAAATCGGAAAACAATAACGCGTGTTATGGCACTTTCCAAAAATTGTGGTGACTTTCTTTAGGAAGGTCCGATGTTAGATTTTCTTTTTCCATTGAAAGGGAAATTAAAATAAGAAAGTGCACCAAGATAGAACTCGGTATCTGGATTTTCGAAATATTCAGCGGGAAATTGTCCATCAGATAAGACCCCTCGATGAAATGCGTGATTTTCACAGTGCGTGAAGTTTGTTGCCGGAGCGAAGCGAGGCGAAAATCGCGCTCCTTGCAGCATACGAAATTTTTTCCCAATTTCGCGTCTAATAAACTTGATATCTGGAACGGAGCAACGCGGGTTGTAAATGTATGTAGATGTGGATGGCGGATGGAATATGTGTAAGGAAGCAGTGGCGAATTAGTTCCACCCGTTATAAATAACGTTAAGAGGTAGCCGTTCCTGCGGATTTGGAAGGGATCGCGGGAGTCCTTCATTTCTTCATCCTCGTCTTCCTCATTTTCTGCCGGGAATGCGGAAAAGAGAACGAGCGCGCTGCAACCCTAATAGCCTGGTTTATTATTTTATGGCGCTACCTTAAGCTTTGTGTATACATATTACTCGTAGCCAGTTCATCCCTCCTCCTCCTCCTCTTCTTCTTCTTCTACTACTTCTTCCTCCTCGTCTTCTTCCTCTTCTTCATCTTCTGGCTTCGCTTCCTCGTTGACGTCGATTATCATCGTAAATCATAGAGCGAAATTCTGGAAGCACGGTAGCCCCCACGGAAACTATAGTTCTCTCGGCATCGTTGCGACTTGTTCCATCTTTGCATTACAGTCCCGATGTCCTCGAACGGCCAAGAAGAATGGTGGAGAAAGTAGCCGGTAGCAGACGCAAAAGTCCTTGAAGAAGAAATTTCACGATTTATTCATTTTTTTCCGAACATTTCGCAGCTTCGTGCGCCGCTTGGGACCCTAAATGCGCGACCCTAAAAACACAGATGATAACCAGTTAAACGGAAGATAATGAAAAATGTGAAATTCGTTTTTCCGTCTGAAAGCAACGACGATTTAAAAAATTGTAAATCTTAAATGAAAAAAAATATTAATATTATTTCGCAGCTTAAAATGGTACATATGAAACCTTTAGAACGGGTATGGAAACTGTTCGAATGGAAAAATATTTCAGATACATAATTCATTTCTTGGTTTTAATTCAAAGTAGCTATAAAAAAAAAGTTCAGATTTTTAACGGATCCCCATTTTATTTTGCAGCATTTGAGCTGCTTATAATCTGGAAAAGCATTTAAAAAATAAAGGAAACAAAAAGTAATCATTGTGTGAGGATTATATTTGATAGAACTCGGTGAGACTTTGGGTTACCGCCAACAAAGAGGGCAGGGTCGATAGAGAAGGAAACGCCACCGTGGCAGTAAATTGAAATGAAAGTTATGATTCCTTTGTGACGCAGTGAAGCTGAGTGACTGACCCACTGCGTTGACTGTCAAAGTCGAAATTATTGTCCCACCTTCGAGTAAGACAATGGACACATTCTAATTCCGATTCCGAGAAGGACCGGAACCCGAAAACCCGACCCACTCCTGTCTATAGTCAAGGGGTAGTTTGCATTGTAATTAATAAATCCTAAATTTTCATTTTCTGCATCACGTTTTTGGCTATTGGAAATATCGCAATTCATATTCAACAAAACGGTGGTAGTCTTAGTAACTATAAATAACAATTATTAATTAATTCGACTGAGTAAACGTTTGAATTAAGGTAGTTCTAGCGCCATATATTCATTTCGCATAAATTCGAGGAATTTGGGAGAGAATTGCAAACACTTCTCGATGGTCTAAAAATCTGAAAAAATTCATACGCATTAGAGGTACTGAAGAGATTAATTTTGCATAATAATATTTCTAAAATGTTATTAACAAATTGATGAAAAAAAAAATTGTTTAATAAATATTTCGATGACCCAAGTTTTTTTGTTGATTAAAATGATTCCTTCATTTTTCTGAATACGTATGAATTTTTTCAGATTTTTAAGTACTCTTTGAAATTTGTACATATTTTCCATATAAAAAAACACAAATTTCAAAGAGTACTTAAAAATCTGAAAAAATTCATACGTATTCAGAAAAGCGAAGAAATCATTTTCATCGACAAAAAAACTTGGGTCATCGAAATATTTATTAAACAATTTTTTTTTTCATCAATTTGTTAATAACATTTTAGAAATATTATTATGCAAAATTAATCTCTTCAGTACCTCTAATGCGTTTGAATTTTTTCAGATTTTTAGACCATCGAGAAGTGTTTGCAATTCTCTCCCAAATTCCTCGAATTTATGCGAAATGGACACTAGGCGCTAGAACTACCTTAAGCCTATGCTAAAAATGATTTCAGCCGTCAATCTGAGCTTAATTAAATTTGATTATTCCAACCTCATACGAGAGTCAAATCAACACTGTTGAAAAGTACATAAATTTAATCCAGCGAGCAGAATTGTAAATCCCCATTATTTTATTTTGAATTAATTAGTATCTTATAATTGATTTTATAGTAAAAATTTCGAAACAATTATATGCAGATTTTATGAAAACGTGGTTGACATTTTTTAGGAATACATGATTTTTTTTTTTTTTTTTTTCAAAAAAGTGGAGACATACTTTATGCATTGAAAAATAAGCGGAGGCGCAAATTACAACACGGTAGAGATGTTTTCTGGTACACTTGTGACCTGTTATCAAATCTCGGAAAGTCGAATCTGGTAGACATTTAAATATGCCAATATATCGAATTCCTCTTCTCGTCCTCGTCTCCTCCGGTATCTCCGACGCTTACACCGCTTTTTCACATCCCCGTCCCCGTGTTGTCCGCCAATGTTACGGTAACTACTCATGAGAATGCGAGAACTCGAACCCGTAGCAACAGCACGGGGACCGTAGGAAACGGTGCGGGGAAGATAATAAACCAAAATAAAACCATGAAAAGATTTACGGCTTGTTGTGGGGGTGAGACGGTGGCCTCCGAGAAGCTTCCGAAACGATCTTACTCTCTGGTTTGCCAACTTGCATAGCCCAGCCAGGGCCGTGCATGCCACTTTCTGGCACCACAAAAATCAAAAAAGATTTTTTTAATTTTTCTTCATGTCTTCAATTTTCTTTTTCCAGAAAAAAAGGACAAAAATTTGCGAACATTTGACGTATTTTTCTGTTAATCCACTTGCAACTTTCAGTAAAAAAAGTCGCGAACGTGCAAAAACAAAAATCCAATCGTTTGGACAATTTTAAGCTCACGTTCCTGAGGCCTGATTAGCCGTGGCGAAGTTTCGGTCTCGACCTGTTTGCTTCCCTCTGTGTTGGCTGCAGCGTCATAAAACGAGGGGGGCAAGAGACATAAACACATAAACCCTTAAGATGGCTGAGGAGAATATCGCAAGAAGCGCGAGAGAGCGAGAAGGACCGAGGAACGTTGAATTTACGACCAAGCGGAAATGCACACACACACACACATTGTGAGTTTTCAGTTAGGGAGTCGAAAAATCATTCTTGCGATATTTCGCTGTCTGCAAGATGGCAAGCTTCCCGTTGTCTTCGTCGCATTCTTCGTCGCTCCTCGGTTATGGGAATATTAGGAAGGAAAATGCGCAAGGTCAAACGTGGAAGCGGTTTACCCCGATGGCCAGTGCGGTAGACCCCATGAGGACTACCCATCGTTGTATATTATGTGCTTTTACGCTGCAACAAACTCACGCTACGTTGCGGATCTTTTACTGCGGAGAAAACGTGGGTCTCGTTGATGCTGAGATCATCAACTTTTTCCTCATCTTGGTCTTCGCTTTGCTTCCTTCCAATGTTCATTTCTTTTCAACAACTTCTTCATTTTTCGTCTTCGTAATTCCAATTTTGGCTAACTGTTTCTTCGTCTTTCTCGTAGTAATGTAAGTTTCTTGGATAAATTCAATTGGATCTTTTACTGTGGAGAAAACGTGGGTCTCATTGATGCTGAGATCATCAACTTTTTCCTCATCTTGGTCTTCGCTTTGCTTCCTGAAAATGTTCATTTCTTTTCAACAACTTCTTCATTTTTCGTCTTCGTAATTCCAATTTTGGCTAACTGTTTCTTCGTCTTTCTCGTAGTAATGTAAGTTTCTTGAATTTATTCAAAAAACTTGGATCTTTTACTGTGGAGAAAACGTGGGTCTCGCTGATGCTGAGATCATCAACTTTTTCCTCATCTTGGTCTTCGCTTTGCTTCCTTCCAATGTTCATTTCTTTTCAACAACTTCTTCATTTTTCGTCTTCGTAATTCCAATTTTGGCTAACTGTTTCTTCGTCTTTCTCGCAGTAATGTAAATTTGTTGAATTTATTTATTAACTTCCTTATAAACGTAATTTTTACAACTTCGATGTCTTTCCCGTAATCTTCATTGATCCAGCTGGTTTGAACCTTCCTTTTAGTGTGCAGCACACATATCGATCTCTTGTGCAGCGAGACATCAAAGAGACGAAGAATATGTAAAGTAAAATCAAGAAGCTGAAGAAATACGAATTATGAGGAAGAAATTTGTAGCTGAAGAAATACAAATTATGAGGAAGAAATTTGTAGCTGAAGAAATACAAATTATGAGGAAGAAATTTGTAGCTGAAGAAATACAAATTATGAGGAAGAAATTTGTAGCTGAAGAAATACAAATTATGAGGAAGAGATTTGTAGCTGAAGAAATACAAATCATGAGGCAGAAATTCGTAGCTGAAGAAATACACATTTCCGCAACTTCTTCGTCTTCCTCATAATTTGTATTTCTTCAGCTTCTTGATTTCATTTTACATATTCTTCATTCCTTCGATGTCTCGCTGCACAAGAGATCGATATGTGTGCTGCACACTAAAAAGAAGGTTCAAACCAGCTGGATCAATCTTTCCCATGACAAATGGGTGCCCCCCATTTGCGGGACGTAGGATTCACCAGGGGGGTTCATAATTATCCGATCGATTTATAGCACCGTAGCAGTTTATCGAGACGCGGACAACTGCGAAGCACTTATGCTCGCTTCGCGAGTCCACACGTAGGAGTAACTTTCGGTTTACCACCCCAACGTTTAGACGAGGGGTGAATACACCCGGTGATCCCGAGGGATAAGTTCGATCCTCCGAAACATGTATTAAGCCTGCGAATTACCCAGGATTGGGGAGAGTCTCTGCTCTGATCGACTTTTTCATTCAATTATTGTCTCGATGTTGACTTGAAAATTAACTGCGGAATAAAAATACTTTTTCTTTGGCAAGAATTATGATTTATTCAGAGTAATCATTCAATTTTAACTAATTTTCTTCTTTCTTTATTGTACAATTAATTATATTACCCAAAAAGTGTTATGAACACTTTTATTATTATTATGTTTATTTTTTATTTTTTTGTATTGATCCTTTAAATGCTTGCTAAAGACATTTGAAGTAAATATCTACCTTTGGATCTTATTTTGATAAAATGTCCCTGAATTTCATATGGATTGTAAAAAAAATTAGCAATTGATAATTTGTCTTCAATAGACAAATAAACCAGAATTTCCCACGTTTAACATCCGAGAAATATTTTCAATGAGCGCGCGGAGATTGAGAAACAGTTCACGACTAATTCCCAGGCAAGTTTCGTACTTGTTGCGAGGAAATATAATACAAAATCAGTTACGGCGCTGCGTCGCAGTGGGATAAATCGATTTTCGATAGAAGCGAATTGTATTTATTACCGAACTGCGATTATATCAACCTGGCTATGACAATGCGCGTATCGATTGGTCACACAAGGACTCTCTATCTGGTCATTATTTATCGATATCGAGTTTATTATATGGAGTATGGAGTACACGATGTGCGCGGAAACGCGAGGGTGAGTTTTCGTTCCACCAGCAGATTGCGGACTGGAATACACGAATTATATCGAGGGCGACAAAACGACGCGTGGATAATTCGATCGTGTTTATGGACGAAATCGCGCTTCCACCCTTGACGCGTGATACCGGAGAGAGATCAAACGGCTGATTAATTTTATGGCTACGGCGTGACAGATTGATTCGTCATGAAAGTTTGGTAGATATAAATACAACAGTATCTTCCCTACAAAAAGCGAATATATTATTAATACACATATAACAAAAATTATGACAAAAAAATATTTGCGTGATGAACGCATCCATTTTTTTTTTTGGTTTTCAAAGCGCAAGATCCAGAAATTCAAATTTGCGAAAATTTATTTAAGAATAAATAATAAAAAAGAAAATAGAACTCCAACGATTTTTTATATTCGGGCCTGGGGATTTTTTGTAGTCAACTTTTTTACCGGCATTTTTTCTAAGCCAGTAAAGCCGCTCCATAAATGATCATGTGAGATGGACGATGACGAACAGGGCGACGGGGGAGGGGGGGGGGGGGGGAGGGGGTGAAGTATTCTGTCAAACACAATAGCTCCGTGAGGTTTTTCGACGAACGGTAGACCGAAAAAAGTCCGTTTCGTCAGGCCCGTAAAAAATCGGTAAAAATCTTGCAATCTTATGGGATACAGAAGTTAAAAATCATATTTACGATCTTACCTCGCAGGGTGAAGCGACCGAGCGGTTCCCAAAAAGCCCGTTCGCTTTTTAAGAAATTACCTGTCAGCCCCCGTTTTCACCCCCGAAAAAATATAACTACGTCGTCGAGCGGTGGCCACTAAAAAAAAGGTCACCACTGTAAAAGTCACGAAAATCGCCACCAAAAATCGTTTCCTCGCTGCGACTCTGGAAAAAAGCGTACAAATTGAAGAAATGCAAAAAAAAGCTTCCAATAATTCGACGCTGATCGTTTATTCCCAAACGATAACGATGTTTACACAAAAAGTGTCCAACCAACCTTTTCACGAAAAACGAAAAAAAAAAAGTTTTGAAAAAAACGTCTGTATTTTTCACGCGAAACACGAGAAATATTCAAAGCACCCGAGGGAAAACGTCGTCACTCCGATCATCAGGTACTCACTCGCCCCTTTTTTCAGCATCCCACGACTTGAGATGAAAAAATGTCTTCGTCGCGAAGTGACTGATTGTAAAATACAAGATCAAAAAAAGTAGCAGAAAAAGCGCGGGATGAAGGAAGAATGTTGGAACGGGCGAAAAAAAACGCAGCACGAAAGGTCCGAAAAGGGTATTTTTCCCGGACACCGCGAGATTTTTTTTTCTGGGTCAGAGGTAAGACTGGCCGTCGAGAAACGGTTTATAAAAAATCACGTTACGGCGAAAAAAGTGGGACAAAAAGTGGGACGAAGGAGCTTAACATTTTTTTTCCGTTCCATCGCGCCATTGTGGTCGTCTTACGGTCTGACCTAGCAAAAAAAGGGTTAAGCCAGTTGACGAAAAAAAAAACGTGGCAAAAAAAAATCTTTTCGGCAAGAGGTAAAGGGTTGACTCCCTCGAGCCGACGCGTTAACGCGCTGGTTGAGGATCGTAAAGTCTCTCGGCAACTCCTTCGGGGTTCTCTGTAGACACGAATATTTCGCCAGGCGAGCGGCTACCATACAGAGTCGTATACCACGGTGGACGGTAATATGCCATTTGCCTCGCACAGTCAACACCACCACAGCACGGCGAGGTGTTGTTTACGACCGGTCATCCGGCGGCTACTATATAATGTCTCTGTCTATCGAAGACGTTTTCGGTGCTGAGCGGACGAGTCCGGTAATTCTGCGAGCCATCTCCGGCGATCAGTCACTTTAATAACCTCTTGTCGTGTCGAATTTTGTTTATCGAGAAATATCGACGATGTCAGTAGCATCGTATATTATTTAATACGAGCCGTATCGACGAGTTCTGTAATTTTCAGTCAGATATTTCGAACCATATTCCACAGAAATATACTGAATATTGTTAATATTGTTAAATATTATGAATTTTGGTGATGAAAACTGCCGTTGGGAAGTCTTGCAAGGTATCCTCGTGAAGAAGCAGATTTTGCCATTTTTCGAACGATAGTCGGATCTACGAGATCTGGGTAAAAAAATCTTAAAGAAAAGGTTTTTTTTTTCAAAATCTCTTTCAAAAAGGGTTAGAACCAGTGATTTGAAGGGTAGGATATGCGAGTTGAAAACAATGGTATAGGTCAAAAGTCGCTATCTGCATGAAAAATAATAAGAGGAAGCGAGCATATTTTCAAATTGAAAACTGATAAATCAAATCGCGGTGTTCACTTTGCAATAAATCAAACGTAATAAGCGAAACAAAGTGTAAAAACAGAAATGTGTAAAGTCGAAAAGCAGATGTAGAATAGGCCATGGAAACTCTAGTGCAGTAGTAGTAGTAATTGTATTTTATGTACGTCTGTGTTCTGTTAAAAAATCGCAAGGAGCAATTTTATAATGAGATCAACCAACGTATTTCAGGTTTTATGAAATCTCACTCATTTTTACCAACATTTCAAGTGTTCAAATTAAAAATAAAAAATCAAATTATTGCGGTGTTCATTTTGCGATAAATCAAACATAATAATCAAAACAAACTGCAAAAACCGAAATGTGCAAGCTCGAAAAGTAGATGCAGAGTAGGCCATGGAACCTCCACTGCAATAGTAGTAATTGTATTTTATGTGCGTCTGTGTTAAAAAATCGCTTGGAGCAATTTTATGATGAGATCAGCTAACGTATATCAGGTTTTACGAAACCTTACTCATTTTTACCAACAATTAAAGTGTTCGATTTAAAAATAAAAAATAAAATATATTGCGGTGTTCACTTCATTTATCAAAAGCAAACATAACATAATGTTATGTTACAAATATACCATAACATTCAACACAAGCTGCAAAAAATGTGTAAAGTCAAAAAGCAGATGTAGAATAGGCGATGGAAACTCTGGGGTAATTGCATTTTATGTGTGTCTGTGTGGTGTGTATGTAAGGGATGCATCCGTGACGAAGCGAAGGGGGGCTCAATATTTGGGTGAAGGCGAGTCTGTGGCTAATTGAAAAGTCAAAACTTGAAGAATGAAGCGGGGTGGGGGGGCTGCTCCGACTGCCGCCGCTCTGCTCCTGCTGCTGTTGGGCTTCTCCGCCTTCGCGTTAACAGAGAAAGCGTGGAGGGGCGTTTTGTCCTCGGGATTATGCAGTGTCGCTCTGCGGGGCGCGAGCCGCTTTGCCAAGTGCACTATGGACCCCCTGGGAATGCGTCGCGACAACAACCACTGTAGTCTTGTTACTTCCTACTGCTCTTTGGCTTCCACTTTTATTCCTCTTCTCTGCGTCTGCTTCGCACAAATTCTACACCTCAGCGCGAGCACAGATTTTCTGTGCACACAAATTGTGTCCCATTATTGTTCTAAACGTTGCCACTATTATTGCAGCCGTTACAATTATTGTTATTATTATTAATTTTATAATGTGCCTTCACAGAAAATGTTACTAACAATTTTTGATACCCTTTTTTTCTGCACCACTTCGCGCATATTCAACTCAGCACTGCGACTTTGCTGAGTTAGACTGAGTCCTATTTGATATTATAATCACTGTAGTCATTATCATTATTATTACAGTTGCCATACTATTAATTTTACAATTTATAATAATCATAATTATAAATAATAATGACTACAATCATAACTAATAATCATGACTAATAGTCATAATATAAATAATGTAATAAATAGTCACAATTATAAATAATTATGACTAAATAGTCACAATTATAAATAATTATGACTATTATGATAGTTATTATTGTTGTTATAACTCTTTTTTCTGGTCTAGCACAACCGAAATGTCATCCAGAATTGTTCTTCCCAATTTTATGAAGATACAGAGCTCGACGCTAAAATTCTTCGAAATTTGGAAATCGACTAAACGGCGAAAAAAAGGAAGGAGTGTTTTCGGTAAGCGATTGGAAACAGTACGGTGGATTCGCGTCGTGTCTTTCCGTCCGAGACTCCGCGGCTGTTTCGCCGACATGTCCCGAGGGTACCGAGAAGCGTTTTTCCCTGCTGTGCCGAAACCGTGAACTCCAAAATATTGTGTCCCGAGGACGTTAGTCACGGCGCTGCGTCGGATGCTGCGCCGACGACGAGGAAAACGGCCGAAAGTGTTTCGGCCCGGCGAGGCGAGCAAAACGAAACGAAAGAAAACATTTGGGTGCGCGCTCCGGTCTCTCACTTTGAACTGGACGCTTCAAGAGATTCTTCGCGGTGGCCCGTCGCGAATCGCTCGGAAACATTTTTATCTCGTACCCTGGCCTGTCCTGAGGAAAATTCGGACCTTCGTTACGGCTTCGGAAAATTTTCGTGTTTTTTTTCGTACGTTCACTCAGGAATACCGAAGGAAAAAAATTGACACGGGATAATTTTCCATCGGGGAAACATTGCGGTGTCTATTTTCCACGTTCTGACGGAAGCAGAATCGCCAATGCATTCTCAAATTTTAGGAATTCAATTTTCGTGTTGCTCGAGGTCACTTTGAGAAATCGTGGTAGCGATTGGCAACTATACTATTAATATTTGGCACTTCATAGTTGGATCAATAGTTGTCTTAATAGAAGACTTAAACATAGTTGGCTGCCTTTTCACGAGATATCTGAGACAACATGATACTGAAGTTTGCATCGTTGGAATGCAACGAAATTTTGAAAAAAAAAAAAAAAAAAAAATTCAAATTAACCCAAATGATGAAATTAGGTATAAAAAATCATCAAAGCAACTAATCGTTATGATGACTTTTTTTTATCTAATTTCATAATTTGGGGTTAATTCGAAATTTTTATTATTTTTTTGATTTCGTTGCATTCCAACGATGCAAACTTCAACATCGTGAGACAACCCTCAAATGACCGAACGTTTATTTCTTACGCATAAAACATTGGGATAGAAAAAAATGAAATTAGAAGACTCTGCCAGTCCCTCATTCATGTAAGGTCGACAGTAAAACGTTAAAAAATGTGCAACGAGGCAAATAACAAGTACTCCCAAAATGAGCACTGTAATAATCGAGTTTGCGAGAGGCTATTTCGCGTCCCAAAACAGTGATAAAACGGAGAAAAAAATGTATCGCCAGGTAACGAAGCTAAAAAAAACCTCTGTTAACGTCAATAAAATATTTTTTCCATGCGCTTTTTTCGTGACTCCGGGCACATTTCCTGAGGTCAGTACTGTGCGCTTATAAACGTTCACCCCTCTGCCCGGCAGTATAAGCTTTCTTCGACAATTTTTTCGATTATTTTTTTACGGTACCACGACAAAACCGAGTAATTTAATATTTATGGGGGTAGATTAGCGGCTCGGTGGCTCTGACTGTTCGAAGCGACAAGGCAGAGAGACCCGAAGGCCCGAAACGCACAGTAAACCCCCGAGATGCGCAGTACTCGCCTCTGAAAACTTTACGATTTATCTCTCGAGCATTTTATGATTTTACGAGCTGCCTGCTATCCCTTCGTACGATTTTCGAAAACTGTATAGAGTATCGCAGCTGCTCTTGATGTTTCGTCGAAATATTTGAAATTTTTCATGTAAATAATTTTTTGTAACACGTGCACAAAAAGTCGACCTTTTCGTGCCTGTAGTACGTGGCGAAAGTGGCGTTTTTGGTTAGGTGTCATATCACTTACAGCGCGAGCAGCCAACTTCCTAACTTTTGCCTAAAAGTCAGTTTTTTCGCACTAGCATCACAAAATACTATTATTGTTGTATATCATATATGATATGAGATACAAACATTTTTTGAAATTATTACATTTTTCAATTAATTATCGAAACACACGCGATGTTATTATTTTTTTAACTGTACGTTTTGCGAATGTTAAATCGTACATTATTTGACGTCTTTATGTTTTTCTGTATTTTGACAAAATGAACTCAATGGTATCTAAGCTAAGGTTTGAATTCTATTATTGGCTATGTTTATGTCCAGTGATACGTTTCGCCCAACTGCATTAAGCCTTAAACGAGGCGAGCGACTGTGTTATTTCATCGAGGGAACGCAAGTGGGGTTTGAGTATCTCGAGAAGCGTAGGAAGAAATAGGTGGAGAGATGTGTGCGGATTTCGCTGACTAGATCCCAACGAGATAGAGGCGCGGTTAAAGCGGCCAGCGTTTATACAGAATTATCTTGTTTCTCCCCTTGTCACCGCTCGCTTCCACCCTAGCCGATGAACGGCGAGGGGAGCGCGTCTGTTCGCTCCGGGAGTTAATTGCCCCATAGACGGAAATCCCTACGACGATCCCGCGTGACAACCTGAAAATCTGTTCTGCGACGGGAAGCTCTTTATTTCCCTTTACAAAAGAATATCTAGCAAATTTTTGTGAACATTTTTCCGAGGTCGTCGATTTCGTCGATTCTGGGCCCGGAACCAGATCTATGATTTCTGGCGTAAAGACCGCCGAATTTTTTTTTTTTTACAAAATCGATTAAAAAAGGTTAATAACCAGTGTTTTCGGGGGTAGAATATGCGACTTGAGAACGATGGTATAGATTAAAAGTCGATATTTTAAAAAGAAAAAAAATTGGGTCGATTTTGGGGATTTTCGGTCGGGAGCCGGATCTACGATTTCTGACAGAAAAAATATTTTTTTCGTCGCCAAAAAATATTTTTTTCAAAATCAATTAAAAAAGGTTAATAACCAGTGTTTTCGGGGGTAGAATATGCGACTTGAGAACGATGGTATAGGTTAAAAGTCGATATTTTGAAAAGAAAAAAAATTGGGGTCGATTTTGGGGATTTTCGGTCGGGAGCCGCATCTACGATTTCTGACAGAAAAAATATTTTTTTCGTCGCCAAAAAAATATTTTTTTCAAAATCGATTAAAAAAGGTTAATAACCAGTGTTTTCGGGGGTAGAATATGCGACTTGAGAACGATGGTAAAGGTTAAAAGTCGATATTTTAAAAAGAAAAAAAATTGGGGTCGATTTTTGCGATTTTCGGTCCGGAGACGGATCTACGATTTCTGAAAAAAAAAAAAAAAAAAAAATATATATATATTTTTTTCAAAATCAATTAAAAAAAGGTTGTTAACCAGTGTTTTCAGGGGTAGAATATACGACTTGAGAACAATGGTATAGGTTAAAAGTCGATATTTTTAAGAGAAAAGAAATTTGAGGTCGTATTTGGCGAGTTTGGCTCTGTACTCGTTTCACGCTTGCTATGTTTTCCTTGCTTTGTATTTCTCTGTAACTTTAGTCCTTAGGGGACTTTGTCTTAATAAATACTACTACTACTACTACTACTACTACTAAAAAATGCAGGCACGCGCGCCAGCGCGTGTGATTTCTTTAGTCAATTAAAAAAGGATGTTAACCAGTGTTTTCGGGGGTAGAATTTGCGACTTGAGAATGATGGAATAGGCGAAATCAAATTTCAAGTGATCAACTCGACGCAGCAATAGCTTACTGGTTTATTACTGGTTGCATCATTTTTGCAGACACATTAACTTCTTAAAAAGGAGCGCTTGGTGTTCGGTGAAAACCTGTAATCATCCTATTATGTGCAAACAAACTTTTTCAAACGTTGTTAAGGGTAGCACAAAATATCGTTGGCCCCATATTCAATGTTAAATTTCAACTTAAACTCGCAATAACGGTCAGTCTAAAAAGACGTCTTTAATTTGAACGGAGCATCACAAGATATTTAATTTGAAAAGATCACGAGATCACTCAATCAAACCGTCAAATTCTAAAACTAAAGGATAGGGTATTTCAAGATCGATCAAACAACAGGTCACATAATTTTATATAATATTTATTATATCTCCCATCTCTCTTAATTCCATATTCCATATATATAATATATATATATCACTTTATACAGACACAATAATTCAATTTTACCTAATCACGAGGATCGACGTGCGACGTGTGCACAAGCCACACGCCGAACGAGAACACTTGCCGCCCAAACGGCAGAGTCCAATGAAAGCGTGTCCGCAACATAAATAATGTCCTTAGAAAAAAAACGAACGCAATATAACTATCTCCGAACATTTGTACACCCATGATTCCTACGCATACACAATAATCCTCCAAAGCTATACAACGAGAACCGTCTCGCAGAGCGGATTCCCCAATCTCAAATATGTACAATTTTCGTCTCTCCCTCTCACGCGTATATACAATAATATTTCTATGTACAGTTTGGTACCGCAGCTATGTACAAAACGTGAAACGCGAGGGTCGCGTTCCTTACGCCTTCTCGGGAATGTCGCTCTTGTACGGCTGGAAGAGCTTGGGCGGCTCGCTCTTGGTGATAGCGGTGACGCCGGGCGACGTTGGTAGCCCGCCGGTGTGATAGGAGGCCGCGTTTTTGCTCTCGAACGCGCCTTGGATCGTTTGAATCTGCGCGGGAAGCCCGCCGAGCGTGAGGCCCAATGGGAGCTTGAGGGGCGGCGTCTTGTCGCGCGGATGCACGTGCGAGTGGGCGTGGTGAAGGGGCGTGGCCCCGGTGCAGTCGCAGTCGCTGGACGCGTCCGAGTGGACGGGCGAGAGCTCCGGCAGGTGTGTCGGCCGATAAGTGGGCGTGGCCGTCGAGGTGGGCGTGTTCAGGTAGGCGTTGCCGGGCGCGCCCAGACCACTGAGATGAAGGGGAGGTAGCACGTGATTGGGCTGGAGGAGGTGGGCGTGGTGAGGAGGCGGGTACGAGGGCTGCTGGGGGTGGGGCCTGTGGAGCGAGGAGGCGGAGCCGGACAGCGGCACCGTCTGGTACGGGCTGTAGCGCGTCGTGTAATAGGCCGCCGCTGCCGCCGCCGCCGCCGGATAACTCGGGTTCATGTGTGGTGGCGGCATCCCCTGTGGCCCGTGATAAGGCGAGGGCGGGAGACTCGCGGTCGCCGCGGCCAGCAGCGCTCCCGCGAGCGCCGGATCCGTGTACATCGCGTACGGCCAGGCCATCGCCATTCGCTGACGCTTGTCCTTCATGCGACGGTTTTGGAACCATACCTGGAATCATAGAGACAAAGGGAAATTTAGTTTTGATTGTTTTGTGATTTGTGTGTTTATTTTTGTTGCGTTAGAGAAGAAAAATATATCAAATATATTTTTTAAAAATTAATTTATCGACGATGTATTTATGATGTATGATTTATTATGCGTGTTTTTATTTTTGCGGGGGTATTTCGAAAAATAATGAAAAAAATTCTAGTTTGACGGTTGACTCGAACCCGAGGCTAATGAAGTTTTCGGTAGAGGTGAAGAGAGGTGGATGATAAATTCCAGCCGTGAAAAAAGGGAAACCGAATGAAGATAGCTGTTAATTAAGACGCTTAGCACCTCGTGTGTCGGTCAGCCGGTGAGGTGATGTTTGCGTTATGCAAACTCTGTGGAATGTCGGGAGGCGGTGGATGGGTCTCTGTTAGCTCTCGGTGATTGCCCGGATGAGCGTTCGAGTGTGGCGATGAAAGGAAATCGTCGGTGACGGGTGGCAGATGTATAATCGCCGATCAAACACGACGGGCGCGACGCGAGAACGCGAGGGAGGCGAGGGAAGAGACGAGCGCCCAGGGCGCAGAGTGTTGACGCAAGAGGGACTCCGGTAAAAACCTCTAATTGCTTCGATTAAAATGTAACCCCACTCCAGCGACATCTGGCGACGCGCTCGATGGGGCGAAAAAATTGCAGACGCTACCGAGTGACATTGATGTTCGCTTTCTTTCACTGATTTACGAGGGACGAGAGATTAAATAGTGAATAATATTACACGATATATCATTGATATATCGGATATATTTTTGAATAAATTAATGCAAATAACCGATTTACGCAAAATATATTGGAGGTAAAATATATTTGATATATATTTTCTTCTATTATTTTTTTTTTATTTCTTGCTTATTTATACGAAGCGATTAAAAAACGTGTACACACCTTGATCGTAGATTCCGGCAGGTGAAGCTGAGCCGCGAGTTCGCATCTCCTCGGTCGGCTGACGTAATTCTCACGATGAAATTCTTTCTCCAGACGAGCGAGTTGCTCCCTGGTGAAGGCGGTTCTGTATCTCCTTATGTTGGGATCCATCGAGGGCAGTGGCTGCTGTTGCTGTGATCGCGGCGGCGAGGAATCTGCAACGAGAGAACGAGACGAGAATTAGGACCGAAGGTCGACTGGGGGAAAACGGGAGAGTCACAATTTCGAGGGCAAAAGAGGGCGCGAATGTTTTTCCGTGTTTGTTTTGAGAGGCTGTGTTCGGCGGGGGAGGCTGAACGAATTGGGACGACTGTCGGAGGCCGCCGACGGAAGAGGACAATCTCGGAGGGGCGACGCCGGCGGTCGCCACGAAAACCACCCCCCGTCGCTACCGGACGACCCTTTGGACCGCGCGCGTCTCCGCAACTTCCGCTTTCAATGCGACCGGAGGACACGAAAACCCACAAAAGTCGGAATTCTCTTTGATCGTACCGCGCGCGGTTGACCACGCGAAACCCCCGAAGCCACGGGGTACGAGAAGCGGAAAAATAATTTGCGGTCCGAGGGATGAAATCGTCATTTTTCACCGACGCGTGATTTTAATTCGAAGGCAACATTTTCTGTAATTTTTGTTCTAATTCGAGGCTGCACTTGGGGCAACGAAAATATCAACCCCCTTGAAATCGCCGCGCGGGGCTGCAATAAAGTGAGCTCCACACTTCCGAGAACCCGAGGCGACCGGGGTGGCCCGGAGTTAACCATGAAGAAACACCGGGGCGAAGTGGTGAACGCGTCGATTGCCGCAATAAAATTAAGGGTGGTGCGCCCGAGGGCGACGAGAGATTCTCGGAAGGATTGCAATTAACCGTCGGCCGGCGTTGAGAAAATTCAAGAGGGAAAATATTCGTTGTTCACGAGTTGTGCGCGCGGTCGTCGTTCGTTTTAATTACTTTAAGGGAGATTTTTTTTTTTTTTTCGAAAATAAATTTTTGAATGGTGAAAAATGAAGGGCGAATTCTTTAAACGTCGAAAGCTGATTTTACATTTTTTTCTCTCGGAGCGAAAAGTGAATTTTAGGAGTTAGTTGATTTTTTTTTTTCTAACAGTTACGATATTATTTTTTATTTTGACGATAATTTACCTTTTTCAGGAGTTTTTGGGATGCTTCCCGGTTGCGGACTATGAGGCGGACTGAGCTGATACTGCGGCGGCACCAAATCCACCACAATCGTCTCCTCGTCCCTCTCGTGATCGTCGATGAGTCTCTGGTAGCCTTGACGCATTTTGAGTTTTTGTTGCCTCGTTGTTTCTTCGGGAAGAAACGAAAACTCGTCGATGCACAATCCGAAGGTCGGTTAAAATCCACAAGGGCGCACTTGACACTTTTTCGCACTCTGTTGTGTTTCTCAAATTTTTGTTTTTCTCGATTTTACGCACGGAATTCGGCGTGCGGAAAAACGACGGACGATTGTCTCTCACGTTTTTTGGAAAAATCCGTTGCGTTGTTGACGCGCTAGTTGCGATGCGACTGACCTCTGCACACCCCGCGTGCGGCGATTTATACCGGGTGACCCGGTCGGTCGCGCGGTGGGGGCACCACCGGCGCTGGCTACCGCAGCGCCGGGCTCCCATTGGTCGGCGCGGCGGCGCAACGAGTCGCGATAGGTGTCGCGGCCGACCGAGTCGCCACACCCACGCCGCCTCAGCATCCCCAGATTTTCTCTCTCGCCGAGCGGTGCAGCCGCCGCAGCAGCCACTTTTCGATGCTGCATTTCGGGCCAAACGACCGAAAATTATACGTGATTATTTCGACGTATAAATTCGTATTACGAGGCCATGAGAAGGAGCGACCGACCGTGAACAGCGGAAGGAGGACGATTTTCGTGCGTTCACTTATATACTCGGATATCGTCGATTTTACGGAAAACGCATTTGTCTTCGTAACGATTTTTCAAACATAACATTATTTTGTCTCGAGATTGTTGGAGATTTCGAAGAATTAGTATTCAAGTTATTTTATTCTCTTTTTTGGGGAAGAGTTTTGGAGATTGAAAAGTAAAATATTTTTTATTGATCTTTTCACTGAATTTTTGTTCCTTATTAGAAAAACATAATCTATAGATTTTTTTTTTTTTTTTTTCAAAATTGAACGTGATTCTTGTCGTCTTTGGTAATGTTAAAATTCATGAGCGACAGAAATTATTTGATGAACATTTTGTCTATATCACAACGAGAGATGTTTTACTTCACAGTACGTAAACCGTCCCCCCATTTTCACACCTTGTGAAACAAAATTTGGTACAATACTCGTAAAAACGTTTTCATAGCTAGTGTGATTGCGACACTTGGAGGAAATTTTTTACCGCAGTTGTATTGTAATTTACTATTCTACTTTTGACTCCCTACTATCAGGAGTAAAAAATACAGGAAATTATGCGGTTAATTTTCTAGTATTTTTATAGTATGCCCAACAATGGGAAATTTCGTATTCCACACCTCGAAATCGTCAAATAAGACGTTTTTCAGATATAATTTGTGCATACGAAATATACGCAAGCGAAACGTAATCCAAATATGTAGTTTGTGAAAAAAATTTGTCACATGAATAAAACTAAAAATCTTTGTCACATGAATAAAACTAAAAATCTTTGTCACAAACTAAAACTAAAAATCTGGTCGATATATTCAAAATATAAGTTCAATATATCGTTTATAATCTGCGTAAACATCCGAAATAATATTAGAACAAAATCATTTTATTGGCGCACATGAACGAAAATTTCAATCAACATTTTCCTCGCGCAAAAATTATTTTCTCGTGGATCCGGAATCGAAAGCCAAAAGTTACCTAAGAAAAGTTTGCACACTAAAAATCCCACTTTTATTGCGTATATTGAGGCAAAGCAGCGGCCACGAAGTCGAGTCAACGCGGCTGCTTCCGAGCTTAGTTGTGTAAAACGACGACGACGAAGAGGAAGAAGAAGAAGCAGAGGGAGATGCGTCAAGAAAAGATCGTAAAAAAGATGCGCAGTGTATTACAGCAGAGCGGCGAGGGGACTGAGAGAGAGCGAGAGAAGGATGAAAAAAGAGCGAGGCGGCGGTCCGTTACAGCGTGTCCGAGACGTGTTGCGCTGCAACGAGCAGGCAGTAATGGTATTAGTACGGACGAGGAAAAATCGCCCCGTAACACCGAGGACCCGCGCGACACATCGTAAAAATGAAAATTCTCCATCGAAAGCTGCGCGAGCCGGAGAAAGAGAGGGAGAGAGCAAAAAGGGACGACGAAAAAAAATATATATATTCGTGACGAGTTTTGCTCCATTTTAAACGTTTTTACGAGCTTAGGTAAAACGAGTCCAGTGCAAACAGAGCGGAAGCGAAGAGATTCCTGCGGATTTTTATATTTTTATTATTTTCGCAAATTTTATTTTGCGGATGGAAAAGCAGAGCATCGAGTTTTTGCCGAAAACGGTATTGGCGGCTGTATACGCGGAGCTGTTTCGGTGCAATACACGAATGTACGGTAAAGCTGCAGGTAAAGCCAGAAATGCCCTCATTGTCGGTCGAAATTAGATTAACTACTATTATATGCCCTTACACAGGGAACTTTGACCTCGTAAATCAGAATCTGGAACTGCAGTCGACCTTTCGCCAAGCTGCGCTACGCTTTTGCGCTCAGGTACGCCAAGGAGATTTTTTTATTTTGCAAATTTTCTTCTTGTTTGTCGGTTTAATTGATCTAATTTTTTTACAGTGATTTGATTGGAGCTAAAAAGATTACGAAATTTTTTATTGTACTTAAATAACAGTGCAAGTATTATGTGACTGAGTATTATATTACAGACAGTTTAAAATGTTCGTACATTTTACCACTATTTTTGACCACTTTTATACTTCAACAATATATTTTTATTACTTCAACTATATACGGAAAGAATTTTAATCTTGTACATCAGCATCTGGAATTTTTCTCCACCTTCCACCAACTTTGATCGTCAAGGATGTTAGTGTAAAATTTCCATTTTTCAAAATGTTTATTTACTTTTAATTTAACCATACAAAGATACTTTTGTCACCTGCTTATAAAATTTGTAACACAGACAAATTTTCGTTTTGCTATAATTTAGATTGAAACAATAATTCGACGAAAATACAAATGTTGTATTCTTAAATGACAAAAACTTTTCATACAAAGGATAAAAAGTACATTTTCGTTTTTACTGTGTATTTGAAAATCTTTTCAATGTTTCCGCGTTATAGTCAACCATTGTTTTTTTTTTAACCTAACGGGATACCGAAGCAACAAAGAAAAACAAATGTGTGGGCTGCAAAGCTAAAGGGTTAGGAAAACGCTTATCCGGTGCTACATTAATTATTATGATTATTGTGGGTGCAATACGAAAAGTACCGTTCGACTCGAAATAAGAGGATGAATTTTTTTAATCGCAGCACGAGCCACGGCGAATATCGCCGTAGCCGCGTGCTGGTCGGGAGAAAGTTTATTATATTCCAGCTTTCATTCGTGTCCACTAGCCACGAGTATAGCGAGTGCGTACCGGGGAGTCAGACTTCTTCAACCCTTTTTTTCAACCCCTTCGCTCCTTAATAGCCCAAAGAAGTTTGACCCTTTTTTTTCTAACGCCTGGCGAACGGACCGCGACTAAGCGGATTAAAAATTGAGGGAAAACAATGCAAAAAAAAGGACGGAAAGAAATGTGCGAGGAACGAGGAGCCCCTTGCGTTCCGCAGCGACGAAAGCAAAAAGGGTTGAACGCCGATGGGACTGTAAAACGCACAGGGCATTTCTACACTTTTGCGGATTACGAGGGATTAAACGAACCAAGAGTTAACGTTACTTTCAACGCAGGTATAATAAAAACTGCAATATTTGTTCCTTTAACGACAATCTTTTATCCCCCAATTTTTTTTATACATCATTTTTCATCAAATCTACGAATTCTATAACGAACAAACTTTTTTTCTTATACGAAAATAAATAAAAATATCAAAAAAACCATATTTTTCTCTGAAACCGAAGAACCTTGAATTCCCGCTCGTCACGAAAAACGTTTCGCAAAACGTCGTATATTTGTTCCTTTAACGACCATTTTTTATCCACCAATTTTTTTTATAAATAATTTTTCATCAAATCTACGAATTCTATAACGAACAAACTTTTTTCTTATACTAAAATAAATAAAAATATCAATAAAAACCATATTTTTCTCTGAAACTAAAGAACCTTGAGTTCCCGCTCGTCACGAAAAACGTTTCGCAAAACGTCGTATATTATTTTTCGAGCCTCGCTCCACTTTAAATACGCCCCATAACGTGGCTAGGTGTCGGGGTGGTGACTTTTAGTTGCTCTCAGCGAGCGGAGGAAAAAAGGCCCGAGAAGCGGGCGGTTCTGGAGCGAAAGAAGCGGGGAAAGAAAGAAAAAAGTGCCCCGGTTTAGAGCACCGGTTGTATTTTACGTACCCTGTGTAAAATTAGTGCGTCACTGCGGCTACAATGGTCCCGTAAAATGTGCTCGAGAAAACGTGGAAAAATCTTGAGCGATGCCGAAAATACGAGCAAAGAAGCGAAAAAGACCCGAAAAATTCGTGCAATAAAAATAAAATCGATGAAGCTCTCGTTTCGCGTTGTATTGACCACCGGGGCTCGGCCGGGTCCCCCCGGTTCCCCCCCCCGGGGCCGAAAATAATATTTGCCGTAAGAATTATGACGGATCTCTGGTACCGTTGCTCCAGTTTTGGTTTTCCGTTTTAGTTCAGTCATGGACTCTCGTAGTACATAAACTTTTTGCGTGACTCGGGTACGAGGGGGGCGAGCGAGGGTGGGGGGATCTGTTTAGAGCAAATTTTTAACCGAAGCCACCGTCCTCAGGGCACCGCAGGTAGTGCAGTCAATTGCGTTATAGGTTCCTGTAATTGGGTGTGTTTGTGACCTCGCGCAATACCGTAACGCCATTTTAGCCCGGAAGGAGTTGCGGCCTTACTAATTAAATTACGTAGGCATCATTAGACCCTTTTTTGCAGTTGATATTGGCGTGAAAGGACGCATAATCGATTTATCTGTTTATTACATTTTTCGTACCGAGCCCACGAGCGTGATTAGCGATTTAATTGAGCAAATAAAAAAATTCGATTTATACACAATTGTTACAATTGTTTTTTTTATGTGAAAGGATAAAATATTGCTTTTTTTAAACAGCCTGGTGACCACATATTTTTTATGATATTGTTGCTTACTTACATTTGAAAAAGTAAAATGCACTTAATCAGCCACAATTCTGATCGGTTTTTTTTTCGAGCCCTCAGGCGTGATTAGTGATTTAATTGAGCAAATAAAAAATTCGGTTTATACACAATTGTTACAATTGTTTTTTTTTTACGTGAAAGGATAAAAAATTGTTTTTTAAACAGCCTGGTGATCATATATTTTTGTTGACATTGTTGCTTACTTACATTTGAAAAAGTAAAATGCACTTGATCAGCCACAATTCTGATCGGTTTTTTTTTCGAGCCCTTAATCGTGATTAATGATTTAATTACGCAAATAAAAAATTCAATTTATAATTGCAATTTTCTTTTTAACGTGCAAGAATAAAAAATGCCAATAAATATAGATTAAGCAGTTTTTTAACCAACCTAATGACCGCACATATTTTTGTTACGTTGAGTTTACTTAAGTTTGATAAAGTGAAGTTAATCTGATCTCTGATCAGCCACAATTCTAATCGATCGACTCAGGCGGCAAAGGGTGGGCGGGTCGAGCGAGGATAGGAAGGAGGCGTCAATGTTTTCACGCAATTAGTAATCCTGATTGCGATAGTTTAGCGGTATAATGCGTGTTTTTATCCGGTGCCTGAGGCGAAAATAAGCGGATAAACTCGGGTGCTAATCCGGCAGAGCTACAGCGCGTTGCGCTTCGTGTGCCGGAGTCACCGTGGTAGCGGCGGCGTCGGCGGTGGCAACAGCAGCAGGGCTTCCCTCTAATCCTGATGGAGCCGGGCAAAGCATCCGACACAGACGACCAGGACGACGGCGACTTCATCGGGGTCCGTGCTGCGGATATATTTACTTGTTAATCCCGGACGAGCCGCTGATCCGTGGGCGGGTAAATATCCAGCCTGTCCAAACATATCAGTCTCGGGTTGTGTTTTGAAAGACGAAGAAGAAGAAGAAGAATGGAAGATGTAACGAATATTATTTCTATGGCTCATTGAAAATAATCATGTTGTAATCGCTTTAAAAAAAAGTTATCAGTGCACCGGGAGAAATTTCAGGCCTGAGAAAGTGACGATTATTAATAGTCAGACCATGACACTAATTTTATGTTTTCACGAACTTTATCCATTTGCACCGTGGATTATACGAGATTGACCACGATTTTTAAAAATGCGGTAATAGGTCGGTTTTTATGGATGAAGTAATTTGACCAATACTGCATCTGTATATTTGTATATTTTTTAACGGATCCGCTGGAATATGTCGGAACCTCAGAATCAACAAAATGTGTGAATTTAGAAGTTTTGAAGTTTGTATTGGAAGTTTTTTTTTGCAAAAAGTAAGGTATATTAAATTTAATATACAAATTTGAGTCAGATTGATGCACAAATTTTAATACACTAGAACATTTTTTAAAAATCATCTGTATTATAGACGTATCTTAATTTTACCTAAATGAAATTATTTCTATACTTGTCCATTAAAATGATAAATTAATGTACTAGCTGTTAAGTAAAAACTTCCGATGCCAGAGCATTAAATTTCCGAATTTTTTTCTTACAGTGAACAGTAACGACCCTGGCTTTGATTAACCCTTAATTAAAAGCTTGGGGCATCGTGAGGGGGAGGGGGTGAAGGGAGGTAAAAGTAAAAAGGGGGTTAACGATTTTTCCCCCGACTGATTAACCCGGTCTTAGCCAAGTAGAACGGCTAAGCCAACAAAATGCAAAAGTCAGTAATACGCTGACCCCAAAATATCGTCAAGTGTCCAGCGGTGTTTGGCCTCCTTTGACACTCGGCGAGGCCCGAGTTCTGTCGTTTTTACGATAGCTTCTACGCGGAATTAATAAAATTCAACGCGGTCGGGCGCACCGAGCAATTTTGCAGACTGCGCTGCGCCCAGGGAAATTTCGCCTCCGCACAATGACGAATAGTAATAATGGCTCGGTGTGTGCGAGCGAGAGTCGTGCGTCGTTAATTACGGTCGGGAAAACGACCACGAGGGCGAGTAGAAGTCAAAAGCCGGACAATGGAAAAGTAGCGGCTGTATGGTGGCGAGTCGAAATTTGCTACGTGGGCCAACCGTGTTTTTGTTTGTGTGTTTGTGTGTGTTGGGTGCGCACGGAGTCACTTAGGAGCCGAGGATTTTCGTACGGGCCCCGATCGATCAGGGTGACCACATTCGGGGGTGCATCTGGCCCCCCCGCTGGGGCCGACACGACCAACCGAGTCCTAATCCTTCCTTCGTTTTCGAATCGGCCAAGACGCTGAAACCGGGACTGTAAATCAGTGCGAACATTCGAAATATCGCTATGCGCGACCGGTTGAACCCGATACGCAAACTCCGAAAGACAAAGTTGAGACGGAAGACGCGTCGGCGCGAAGGGAAAAACTGATCAATCAATCACGCGCAGAAGGTTTTATAGCGCGATTTAAATAATCGAAACACTGACCCAGAAATAGTTAAATATAATTAAGTCGTGCGGAGACGAAATTAGAAATAGAAACAAATTTGCGATTTCTCGAGTGCTACAAAAAACAAAATGAATATTGAAAATTGTAAAAAAAAATCTACTAATTCGATCGGTTTATAAAATTGTTTAATATTTTGCTTATGGTGTATCTGGAGTCTCCGTGCGATTTTGCGGTCGATATGACCACTCGGAGCACACAGACGGTTAATAATGTTTTTAATACTAATTTATTAACAACCTTTTTCCAGTATTATTATTATTATTATTATTATTATCGTTATCATTATCAACAATAATAACAAAATACGTGGGATTATTATTCCAAAACAATTTTATTATTATCTACAAGGACGTTTATTTTATGTCGATTTGTCTCTGGTCAGATGTCCAAGTTTTAATATAACGAAATATTTTGTTCGCGGTGTTGTACACGTGTGATAAATCCTTAACATAGGGAAAAGAGGGTCGTAGGCTTATCCGAGCATTGTCAAAATATAGGTGGATATTTGGGCGCACCTAGCCCTGTTTTTCCCGTCGCTTTGTTCGCGGGAATCTAATAATAAAGTCAACTTTTGGATTGGGTCGAAAGGTCGTCGCCGATCGGGTGTTCGGCGCTCGCGCGGAGTTCCGCCCATATTCGACCCGCGCGCGTGAAACAATTGGAAAAACTCTGACGCTCCGGGCTGTACGACTGTGGCCGACGACTATTCATCGTCGCTCGTTATTATTATGAGCGCCGAACGCGAGGCACGAATTTACCGAGTTTTACCGGGAACCAGGTGAATCGAAGTCGCGCGATGGAGTCTCCGGGCGTATTTGACTCTCAACTGTCTCGTTAGGACCGCCATAAAAGCGCGCCGACGCTTCGTGCCCCAATAAAAACCCCTTTGCCGCACGTTTAATGCACTCCATTTTCGGCTAATTTCGGGGAAGGCTACGCTAATTTTCCGGTAATCCTTTTTTGCACGGCACAATGTAACCGGCACGCTAGTTAATCGAGGTAGGAGAGCAATTATGAGGCGCAAGACGTATATGAATCATTCGGGTTTAGTAAATGAAATAAACACGAAGCGGTCATCGGTTTACGAAGTAGACACGAAATGTTTTTTTTATGCATTTCGTGCACGCCAAAATATTTACTTGAAGAAAGAAAATGGTATATCATATATTTTTCAATATATTCAACTGTATTAGAAAATATATACGTTGTATATGAAATATTTTACACTACGAAATCTTTGTTATTGTATTAAGTATATGCCAAAAAATATACTTCACAAAAAATGGTATATGATATATTTTCCAATATATTCAACTACTAGCCGATTGTAGTGCCTCGCTCACTTCGCGCGCTTGCAAAATGTTCGAAACAAAATTAAATTGTTAATGAAGTTAATGTGAAATTAAAATAAATAGAAATTTGTAATTTTAGGCAGATTTAAATTAAGGGGGGCAAGGCTTTATTATTTAGGGCAGATTTTAATTAAAGGGCTCGGACAGACAAACAGATAAACAGACAAACAAGTTTCCAAAATATATATAAGATATTGGAAAACATATACGATATATACGAATTATTTTTTCTACGAAAAAAATGTTATTACATTATGTACACGCCAAAATATATTCACGAAAAATTGTATATCATATATTTTTATCAATATATTCACGTGTCCTATATGATATATACGATATATTCGATATATATCATCCCACGAAAAATGATATATTCAATACATTTCAATTTTGGTTTAAGTACAAAACCAAATATTTTTGTTCGACGGTTTACAACGATAAAATATGTTGATCAACGAGAATCCATGGAAAGCTGAGAACCATTTGTAATGACTGCTGAAAACCCGAGGTTTTTTTTGTAGTATACGGATTTTATTCGACAGTTTACAACGATAAAATATGTTGATCAACGACAATCCACGGAAAGCTGAGAACCATTCGTAATGACTGCTGAAAACCCGAGGTTTTTTTTTTAGTGTACGGAAAATGTGACGCTGCACACGCTGCACGTATAGCTGCAGCGGACCCGCGCAATTGTGTTGGATAATTGGAGGTACAGCGGTGCAGGCACGTGCGGTCGCAATCATGTAGCTGATTAAACGGTTTCATTAAGCTCCTAATTTAATCGCGCGCATCCCTGTCCGAGCGCCCTTTCGCCGAATGGCAACCTCATCGGTTGTAACGCAACGCGCTTTACGCACCGGCTTTACGAGTTAATCAATACTATCTCCGGCCACTACCTGCGGGTATACGTATAGCGAAATGGCCGGCACGCAGTCACCGCTGCTCGGAGCCGCGTCGATTTCCACTGCGGAGCAATTTGCCCGTCCTCTGTATTCTATTAAAGTGCTATCAAATATTTCATATCACTTTAAATTCAATTATTATTCTCAATTTAAAAAAAATTAGCTCATTCCTATATGACGCCATTTTCTAGAAAAAAAAAGTTATATTCATTAACTTCATGAATTTGAGGATTCAACAAATATGTTGATTTTTTTACTTCACGGTTACACTATTATTATTATTATATTTTGGTATGTCTGAAATGAGAGTGAATATATAAATGATATTAGATGGTCAATATTGAGATCGTTCGAGGGGGCCCCGACGGGTGGACCGTCGCAATGATCGTTCGGTCGACTAATCCTGTTAACCATAGAAAGAAGGAAAAATCGTAGCGCGAGTTCGACTCGCGCGCTACAATTTAAATTCAATTATTATTCTCAAATAAAAAAAAATTACCTCATCCCTATATGACGTAATTTTCTTGAAAAAAAAAGTTATATTCATTAACTTCATGAATTTGAGGATTCAACAAATATGTTGATTTTTTTACTTCACGGTTACACTATTATTATTATTATATTTTGGTATGTCTGAATTGAGAGTGAATATATAAATGATATTAGATGGTCAATATTGAGATCGTCCGAGGGGGCCCCGACGGGTGGACCGTCGCAATGATCGTTCGGTCGGCTAATCCTGTTAACCATAGAAAGAAGGAAAAATCATAGCGCGAGTTCGACTCGCGCGCTACAATTTAAATTCAATTATTATTCTCAAATAAAAAAAAATTACCTCATCCCTATACGACGTAATTTTCTTGAAAAAAAAAGTTATATTCATTAACTTCATGAATTTGAAGATTCAACAAATATGTTGATTTTTTTACTTGACGGTTACTTTATTATTATTATATTTTGGTATGTCTGAAATGAGAATGAATATATAAATGATATTAGACGGTCAATATTGAGATCGTCCGAGGGGGCCCCGACGGGTGGACCGTCGCAATGATCGTTCGGTCGGCTAATCCTGTTAACCACAGAAAGAAGGAAAAATCGTAGCGCGAGTTCGACTCGCGCGCTACAATTTAAATTCAATTATTATTCTCAAATAAAAAAAATTACCTCATCCCTATATGACGTAATTTTTTTGAAAAAAAAAAAGTTATAATCATTAACTTCATGAATTTGAGAATTCAACAAATATGTTGATTTTTTTACTTCACGGTTACACTATTATTATTATTATATTTTGGTATGTCTGAAATGAGAGTGAATATATAAATGATATTAGATGGTCAATATGGAGATCGTTCGAGGGGGCCCCGACGGGTGGACCGTCACAGTGATCGTTCGGTCGGCTAATCCTGTTAACCACAGAAAGAAGGAAAAATCGTAGCGCGAGTTCGACTCGCGCGCTACAATTTAAATTCAATTATTATTCTCAAATAAAAAAAAGATTACCTCATCCCTATATGACGTAATTTTTTTGAAAAAAAAAGTTATATTCATTAACTTCATGAATTTGAGGATTCAACAAATATGTTGATTTTTTACTTTACGTTTACACTATTATTATTATATTTTGGTATGTCTGAATTGAGAGTGAATATATAAATGATATTAGATGGTCAATATTGAGATCGTTCGAGGGGGCCCCGACGGGTGGACCGTCGCAATGATCGTTCGGTCGGCTAATCCTGTTAACCACAGAAAGAAGGAAAAATCGTAGCGCGAGTTCGAATCGCGCGCTACAATTTAAATTCAATTATTATTCTCAAATAAAAAAAAGATTACCTCATCCCTATATGACGTAATTTTTTTGAAAAAAAAAGTTATATTCATTAACTTCATGAATTTGAGGATTCAACAAATATGTTGATTTTTTACTTTACGTTTACACTATTATTATTATATTTTGGTATGTCTGAATTGAAAGTGAATATATAAATGATATTAGATGGTCAATATTGAGATCGTTCGAGGGGGCCCCGACGGTTGGACCGTCGCAATGATCGTTCGGTCGGCTAATCCTGTTAACCATAGAAAGAAGGAAAAATCGTAGCGCGAGTTCGACTCGCGCGCTACAATTTAAATTCAATTATTATTCTCAAATAAAAAAAAAGATTACCTCATCCCTATATGACGTAATTTTTTTGAAAAAAAAAGTTATATTCATTAACTTCATGAATTTGAGGATTCAACAAATATGTTGATTTTTTACTTTACGTTTACACTATTATTATTATATTTTGGTATGTCTGAATTGAGAGTGAATATATAAATGATATTAGATGGTCAATATTGAGATCGTTCGAGGGGGCCCCGACGGGTGGACCGTCGCAATGATCGTTCGGTCGGCTAATCCTGTTAACCACAGAAAGAAGGAAAAATCGTAGCGCGATTTCGACTCGCGCGCTACAATTTAAATTCAATTATTATTCTCAAATAAAAAAAAGATTACCTCATCCCTATATGACGTAATTTTTTTGAAAAAAAAAGTTATATTCATTAACTTCATGAATTTGAGGATTCAACAAATATGTTGATTTTTTACTTTACGTTTACACTATTATTATTATATTTTGGTATGTCTGAATTGAGAGTGAATATATAAATGATATTAGATGGTCAATATTGAGATCGTCCGAGGGGGCCCCGACGGGTGGACCGTCGCAATGATCGTTCGGTCGGCTAATCCTGTTAACCATAGAAAGAAGGAAAAATCGTAGCGCGAGTTCGACTCGCGCGCTACCTTGACCACTTTATTAGTATTATTTCATACGGCCAAGGAGGTCGCGCACGCTGGCCGAGAGCGGGGAAATAATGGCGCGCGAATTGCAGGTCAGAACTGCCGCGCTAATCCGATTAAGTGGAACAATGGGACCTGGGGAAAAGGGTCCTCGGGGGTGACGATCTTTATTGACGCCGTATCGACGCTCCGTCTCATTGTCTACCCTGTGTTTCCAAACGCGAGCGTCTGTAGACCTAATTCTATGCCTCATGGTTTACGGTTTCGCCTATAAGTTGTTAAACATACCTAAACATTAAAGTTAAGCACAGAATTTAATATTCTATAAATTAATATTCAGCGTCTAATACTGAACCTCACGAGTTGTCCACTGCAAATTTTCAGCCAGTGTGAGCCAATTTTGCTGTTTGAAATATAGTGAGATAATAATTTAAATAAAAATTGGGTGCGCGAAGTTCGTCAAGCCAAACGTGAACAAAGGTCACCAATTTTACTTGCGGCTGCCTCGATTGGCGTCGACTTCCAATAAAAAAAATTCACGCTGTGTGTCATATATCATGTATATCATATATTGTATATGACATTGCATAGTTCAAACGCAATAATTTCTTAACGGCGAGCGACTAAAGTTGACCAATTTCCTAATTTAACTTACCCTGAAATGTGGAAGATGATTGCAAGTTGATGGCACAAGTTGCGAGGAAGTTGAGGATAAGTTGAAATTGGTTCACTTCAGTCGCTTCACCGCATCCGGAAACTTTTGTGAATTTAATACTCAGGCTTTGCCTTTACGGCCTTAAGCCCATCGTGATCTTTCTGTACGTGAATTCTAACACACTCTATGCATCGCACCTTATCCATATCACGTATTAGGATTTTTTTTAATTTCACGAAAGGACAGAAAAAGATATCACAAAAAATTGACTTCTTCGACCCCCGAGAAAAAAACCTCCAAAAAATGAAAACCCCCCAGACAACTTCATTAAATGAACCAACAATCCAAATGGTCCAATCAATTAATTGTCCAGCGTCCAAGCAACCAAGTTCCCGTTTGCCCCAGGAATTTTTTCCCATCTACGTCAAGTCGAAACGCGCAGGGCGCAAAGTCTACGCATCGGTAGCGACCGAGAATCATGCAGAGCGGCCAGATTTGCGGGACCGCCGGTGAGAAGGATTTTTCGTGGGTTGCGGCCCGGAGGTACCGCCACCGCCAGCCTCGCTCTCGAGACCGGAGGGTCTCGCGGCTTTACAGTTACGGAAGTGTAATATAGGCATAAAGCCATTAGAGCCCGCGCGGCAGCCACGTCGCTTCGTTAAACTGCTCTGAGGGTCCCCTCCACCCACCGTAGGAGCGACAATGAGCGCGCATCGCCGGCCCGAAAATTTGGGCAATTCTTAATGCGCGCACCGAGGAATATTGCCCACTACTTTTCGCCCCGTGCACCATACACATTTTATTGTACTAAGGTTTTGGCGTAACTCGGCATAACCGAGATACGTTCCTCTCGTTCGTCCTCCTTCGTTTCCCTTTCGAACCGATTTTCTTGTCTCTCTCTCTTTCTCTCTCGCAGCTCTTCGTCGCGTTCGGTAATACGCAACCGGTTCAGGGCCCTTTCGGCCCTAAACATTTACCCCTCTGTGTATATCCAGTTAACTCCTCGTTGCGCCCTCTCGTAATACACACAATATAACTCGTCCCTTATTTCGCCCCGGAGTTGCGTCTCGCCCCGGCGAACGTCACTCGAAACTCTTAACGCGCTAATTTTATTATTACCACCTCATACTACGCGCGCTTGTGCGCTCTTCGCCGTTGCGCCGTTCCAGTTAGACGCAACTGCGCTACAATGCGGAGCCGGTCCGGGTGAACAGAAGAGAATATTGCCCGAAACGAGTTGATTCTCCTGTGCCATCGACGCAACTGCAGTATTGTATATTATGATGTGCCTGCGCAACCCGAAAAATGCGGGATCGTTATAAATTGCGAATTTTCGGGGAGACGGATTTGGAGGTCGAAGTATATAGACACTGCGTCGTATATCATTTATTATTTCGTTGTCACGTTGATTTTCGTTATGAGATGAGATTTCGTATTGCATCCTTAATACTTTCCTGATTCGTTTAAAAATTACCAACAGCGATTTGTACAAAACTTCGCTTCGCGTGCTTACCCAGATGATGCAAAAAAAATATATATAAAGAAATCGGAAATAATCAGGTTTAGTCGGAACGCGGTATCTTGATTTCTGAATTTCTCACAGAATTTTAAAGTCGAACCCTCAAAAATCGCAAATTTATTCCCCACCGTTTTTTGCGAAAAAAAAAATTCGATTCCGTTAACTTTGAAAACCCTATCCAATGGCAAATTTCCCGCTGATTCCGAAAAGCATCGTTGTTTGCCCGAAAAACATCAAATTCGATGAGAAAAATGCAAAAAATGATTTCACTTTTTTCGAAAATTCGTCACTTCGCTAAAATTGAGGTTACTTTTTTGTCGATCGACCAAACCTGGGTTTTTTTTTTGCGTTCGAGAGAAAACTCCATAACGAAGAGAATGCCACAAAGTAGAATGCGATATCTTGATTTTTTTATTTTTTACGCGATGTTAAACTCAGACCCTCAAAAATCCCAATTTTTTGCTTTCCCTTTCGTTTTATTTGCGATTTTTGGAGGTCTGACTTTAAAATTCTGTAAAAAATTTAAAAACCAAGATATCGCATTCCGTTTTGCGGCATTCTCTTCGTTATAGAGTTTTCTCTGGAATGCAAAAGGAAAATCCAGGTTTGGTCGATCGAAAAAAAAGTAACCTCGATTTTAATGATGTGACAACTGGGTAAGTGTGCGAAACGCGCTTATGGGCAGGTTAACATAAATACAAATTTCTAATTTTGGGGCAGACTTTACTTAAGAGGGCTGGGACAGACAATCAGACAAACAACTTTTCAAAAAATATACAGAAGATATTATACGACAGTGAAATAAAATAGAAACCGGAGATGTTACAACGCTCTGTGAGTGTTACAGATAGGTATATAATTATATTTTTTCATGAACTCACATGGACTCACTTGAGAATCAGTGAACGAGTTCTATACGTCCGCGCTTCATCTTTGCTTTTTTCTCTTCGCGACTTATCGGTCCACGAATATTATTCTCACACGCTTAGGGCTCCCTCGTGTCTTCCTCCCCCCCCCCCCCCCCCCCGTTCCCCACCCTGCTCTTTCTCTCATTCGCTCGGGGGGAACTTATCTCTCGCCCGGGCGGGAAGGATAAAAAATTCAGTGGTAGGCGGCCGCCGCCCGGACCGGCGAGTCGAAGAAATCGATGTCTCGCGCTGCAGCGTCGACGGAATTTACGATATTGGAGAATCATGAAATCGAATTTCCTCGATTTTCTCGCTTTTATTCGAGTAAACTTTTGCACCTGCTGCGCTTGTAAATTATGGGTGGAAATGGAACCCGCCGCTCGATGTTTTACACATTCTTTTTTTCTTTAATTGTTTACCTTTTGTTTCTTCGCGCCGGATGCGTTTCTTAGTGAGATTTTTATTTCCGGAAACCTCTTTAATTCAAGATTGGCTTGAGCTTCAGTTTTGAACATAAATTTTGCAAATATGAACTTTTGAACTTCGATATCAAATTCATCGTTCGACAAAAAATGAACGTTGAAAAAATCATATGAAGCATTTTTGACTCCCAAGCATTTGGAGCAAACTCAAAAACCCTTGAATCACAGAATGAAAATTTAGAAATAAATAAGGCTTCATAAAGCTTCGAATTTCCACAATTTTCACGTTTGATAACGTTTTACAAAAATCGTACAAGTCTGATTTCCGTTGAATGTGGAATTACGAAACGTAGAATTGGAATTATACCAAGAGCCAAGTGTGTTGTTGGATCCGAGAGCTGACGGCGTAGGAGCGGCGAGATGAAAGATTTTTCGTGAGCGGCTTTTGGTCCGAGAGTGTTGTGGCCACAGCGCTAATTGAAACGTCCCACGTGAACCTCGGCCTCCACTTCTCTGTCTTCCGCCTCGACGGGCGAACATGCGACGTGGCCGAATGCGTTGAATCGGAAAATTCGTGTAACAATTTTGGGTCGAAAGAAATAAACAAAACCAATTTAACAACAATGCACGGATTTTTTTTCCACCGCAAAAGACGGTACTGAACATAAAATCCAAGGTGCCATCCATCGAGCCAAGATACATACATGCGATTTTATATTTTTACTTAAAAAAATGTTTGAAAAAATAAATCAATAGCGTTGATAATAATAGAAATGATAATAATCAAATTTTATGAAATTTTTACTTAAAAAATGTTTGAAAAAATAAATCAATAGCGTCGATAATAATAGTAATGATAATAATCAAATTTTATGACATTTTTACTTAAAAAAGTGTTTGAAAAAATAAATCAATAGCGTTGATAATAATAGAAATGATAATAATCAAATTTTATGAAATTTTTACTTAAAAAATGTTTGAAAAAATAAATCAATAGCGTCGATAATAATAGTAATGATAATAATCAAATTTTATGACATTTTTACTTAAAAAAGTGTTTGAAAAAATAAATCAATAGCGTTGATAATAATAGTAATGATAATAATAACGCTTGTGGAAATCTTACCGAATTAATAATCTCAGACTCAGTCGGACGTTTTTAAATTTTTTTCCCCAGCCACTTTTGGTGATGCGGATGCAGGGAGAAGGAAGTAGAGGAAGACCCAAGTAGAGCGAGTACTCGAGAATCCACTTTGACTCCCGGAAGTGTAGCTTCCAGGGTGCGCGCTATCAACGAATTCTCCCATAGTTGAAGAGGTTGACGGTCGTTTTTTCTTTTTTTTTTTTTAACGAGGAACAAGAGGCACCAGCCCGACGTCCTGGCCGGTAGTATCTGACTGCTACTTTATAGTCGAGCGAGAGGGGGTGGGTGTCAAAGAAGTGCACACAAAGTGGCCGGGATTAGAATGAAATTAGGTGAGGCACTTAAGCAATCGAGCCTGAGGCTCCCCGAGGGATGTTCGCCGCTTCTATTTCCGGGGTTTCACTTTTTTTCTCTCTGATATTTTCACGGTTTTATTGTCATTGTGTTGGCCAGTGCAAGTCTGTTAATCGCTCATGATTCTATTTTTTCAACAATTATTTTTTTTCCACTCCCAATTTTGGCGAACATCGATGGGATATCTATATTTTTTTGCGAAAAGAAACGTGCACGTTACGCTTCGGTGGGATCGCCAAAAAAGCGTGATTATTATATGGCCGGTCCCGACTTCTTTTCAATTTGTAATTTTTTTTTTTCAATTTTTACCACAGGCCGTAAAGTCGAGGCGAAAAAAAGGTTCGTGGGGTGTAAATGCGGGCCCCATGGGTCCGGCCGAACCGAGCGGGGTCTGAAGGTAAAAAAAAGTAATAAGAGGGAAAAAAATGAAATAAGAGATGAACTCTGAGGCAATAGGTGCAATAGTAATAATTGTCGCGCATGGGCAACAAAAGACGCGCTGGGCGGCTCGTTAATTGCCTCGATAAACGAGACACCTATTTTTGTTTTTATTGCCCTCGAAGTCTCTTCGGTTTTTTTTTCTTTTATTGCCTGGTGATTTCGAGACACGAAGCGGTTTTAGCTTAAAAAATGTCTTCGTAACATCAAACATTTTTTCGAAAAATATTAAAATCATGTTCTTACATTTGTATATGTCATTACGTTTTATATAAGCATACCATTTTTACGAATGCAATATTGAGTTCAAACAAAATCTTATCGTGTCTGAAAAGTGTTAAATTTTTTGCGAATAAGTTTTTACGTTTATGTATTTTTTTACAACATATATTTTTTCGCGAATGAAATATCGCGATGCCGCGTTATTTATACGAGAAATTGTGTTTTAGGGGTGCTGAACGGAGGGGGCGGAAAGTGGTGGAAGGTCGTCCGGAAATTTAATATCTCTAATTTCGCGCGATCATCCCCTAATTTAATCAAGCACGTCGAGCGTCACGAAGGTGATTTTGCCAGGGGGTGTTAGGATGAGGGTACGTAAGGAAGAGATAGCGGGTGAGGGGGTGAGTGAGGTGGGGGGCGGGGGACGAATTTCACATCCGATTTTACTAACTCGATTATAAACTTTGGTGCGGGAGGGATGAAGCGAGGACGGGGCATATTATTAAGGTCTCTATATCTCCGTCCCACTTCAACGGGTACCAGGTAGCCCTTGTAATGGCTTCTATGAAGAGCCAGTTTCCATCCGTGATTTTACGACCCGTATTAACTGACGAATGACGAGAAGCTCAATTTTTACCTCGAATGAAACGCGAGCGACTGATAAAAAAAACTAATCTCGACATGTGAATAAAATAAAAAAAACAAAAAGTTAATACCTAAACGTTATCATAATTTTATGATTTTTAATTTTTAAAAAATTTTAAAAAGTCGGATTTGTAATAAAAATCTACTTATTTTATAATATTTCGAAATGTGCGGCGTGAAATAATTTATAAACAGTGTAACGATTAATGAAAATGAAGAAAATGTCGTCGGTTCTTCGTCTGAAGGTCCGGCTGTCCGTCAGTTGCTCAGCCACTTCTCGGCTGATCGTCAAAGTTCTCGCCAGGCTTGTCGGTACGTCGTAAAGCTTTCACACGCTTTTTTTATTCTCGAGAGCTCCCGGTCTCTTGCACTTCGCTTCGCTGTATCCGTGCGTTAAGATTCACTCAGTTGGAGCATCCGAGTGCACCAGATGCGCCACTCATCCTCTTCTAATGGTGATCAATTTTTTTACAAATTTTAAAATCATCCACACAACATGTATATTGAATTAAAGTGTCCGACAGCTATGAATGCTTTTTTTATTCAATTTTAATTCTTACCATTTAAGTTCACGTCGAAATCGAAGAAATTATACAACGAAGCGAATGCAGTGAATATATATAGAACACCTTAATCGATTGAAATAATTATTAACAAAAATTGCGTATCGATGGGTTTTTATTCCGCTTTGTTTCTCAGTAATCGCCCGCCGAAAAAGCGATTTCCAGAAGCTCGAGAAACTGAGAGCGAGTAAGGGGAGGGATAAAAAATCTCGGGTTTCCCTCGATGCAGAGGATCGTTATAGCACCGCGACGGGATACAGAGGTGGAAGCGTTGGAAATTACATTTTTTAATTACGCCCCTCCAGCGAGTTCATAATTGGTGCTCACTACGCGGGGGATGAAACTTATTAGTCGGGGCCAAGGCGTTACCGCGGCGCTCAGACCCCATTCCTCCTTCCACCTCGCTTTCCTTCCCAGCTCGGTTTTACCTTCCTTCGCATAATACTGCTTGCGGAACATGGCTGATGCCCGCATTCCACCTTGCGGAAGGATATTGCGCGAGAAGCTCAGGGCCGCAACCAAAAAATGTAGCCCCGCACATGCGGACCGGTGATCCCTTAATTTTCAAGACTTAATCATTTTTCACCCCTTGAAATTCGACATAAATTGCTATTAAAAGTAACCTATAATTTGTTGTCAATTTTAGGCTAAGCAATTTTTGTAGGAAGCGACGACTATTGATTCTTGGTCGATTCGATTATTTTTATATATTTACATTAAAATTCCTACAATTATTAAACTAGTTATGGTAACAATAAAAAAAAATTGTCTAAACATGGGAAAAGCTCTGGACACCATCAATCACGATTTCTCTGAGTTAGCAATTAATTTTTGACAGTGTAACTAGTTAATTATTGCATTGAGAATGGAATAAGTGAACTTTATTATAAAAATGGATTCATGTGATAATGATAAATAAGTGGCATTCCATAATTCCCAAGCTCACGAGATTTTATCACTCTGCAAAATCATTTTTTAATTTATAAATTTGATTTTTTTATTTATCAGTAAAAATATTTTCCTCAGTGAAAAGCTGAGATCTTGGAGCATCAAAGGGATACAGCCCTGGTGCTAATCTCGAGTTAGGTGGCAACATTTTCTCGTATACGTGGAATATACGAGCCAAGGTAAACTCCGAGCGAATTGTCTAGGAGGTAACTTTCTCCTTGTACACTTGCTCCTATGTACATTATATACTTTGGCTGCAGCACATATTGTTATGTAAAAAATACGTATGCTATATATAACTTAATATAAATAGAAAAATAATCCCACGGTCTAACACATAACATTTGTCCCTCAATAATCGACAGACCCATCACGACATTTTGTTAACTGTGGATGAAACATTAATATTTTTCCTTGATAACCTTTTTTCCTTCATTTTCCTCGATCGACCAGTCAACCATTAAAGTTAACCCACTTAACTCTATTTCAATTTCGACATTAATTAACTTTCCTCATTTATCCCCAAAATCACCAAAAAGCTACAATCGAAACAACAGTTGATACACAATAAAAAAAATAGTCACCCTAATTGCCGAAGGAAAAAATAACGTCCCTCACACCCAGAGAAATCGTTCTGATGGGATCTATTCGAAACAAATAAAATTTATTTGAATGAAATAAAAATTTATTTGAATGAAATAAATTCTATTTGATCCAAATAAATCCTATTAGGCCGGCCATTAAATAAATCACTCTATTTAATGGCCGGCCAACTAGGATTTATTTGGATCAAATAAAATTTATTTCATTCAAATAAATGTTTATTTCGTTCAAATAAATTTTATTTGTTTCGAATAGATTCCTTCAGAACGATTTCTCTGGGTGCAACATTCCCCGGATTCCCCGCGTTACTCCTGACTACACCGGCTCGAGTGAGAATCACCTTCGCGGTGTCAACCCTTGTAATATTGCGTAAAAGCAAATTACACGATACCGTAAGCGAGTCCGCGTCGCCTTGCGCGAAAACATTAGAAATTGATGCGCACCTGTGCGGAGAGGGATGAGATACACGTGATAACGGGGGATGGGTGGGGAGGGGGTGGGGGGTTGGAGTTTACATGGGTGCGAAGGATACAGCGCGAGGTAAGGTATGAGAAAAGCTCGTACGTAGAGGATATAGCAGACGAGAGATCAGGGGTCGTAACAGCGCGGTGCCCAACGCCTTATTGCCTGCCCGCCGCACCCACTCCACCACCACCACCACCACTGCCAACACCACCAACACCACCGCCACCCTTAACGCCTTTGCCTTCCGCCCCGTGCAAAAGGGGCAACAAACCCCCGTGTACCGTCCCGTCGGGGGCATCTCATCCAAGCTTCACGTCATATCCCGAACCGATGAGCCTGCCCTTTATGTATCCTCCACGCTCCCATGTGCCCATGTATTATTTACATGAACTTTCCACCTGAGCCAGCGCGCCGACACATCCACCGCATACACGTTTACATTGAGGCAGTTGTGTCGTGACTCGTGTGTTTTGTGTATATTGAACTGCCGGCAGCTTTCGTGGTATGTGAATATATTGTATTATGTAAAAGCATCGCGAGATTGTCGAAGTATTTGCTGCGGGATGATCGAGACACGTGAGTTGTGTAGGATGACATCACGATTTCGAAAGTATTTTCATGAACATCCCAGTGGATCATCAAAAAATAATTAGGTAAAGATTATGGGTGTATATTGAACACACGGGGATCGCTGCTTTCGTGGTATGTAAATATATTGTATTATGTAAAAGCATTGCGAGATTGTCGAAGTATTTGCTGCGGGATTATCGAGACACGTGAGTTGTGTGGAAGGCTGGGCGATGGTTGTGTAGAATGACATCAGGATTTTGAACGTTTTTTCATGGACATCCCAGTGGATGATGAAAAAAAAAATTAGGTGTGTATATTGAACACACGAGGATCGCAGCTTTCGTGGTATGTAAATATATTGTTTTATGTACCAGAATTGCGAGATTGTCGAAGTATTTGTTGCGAGATTATCGAGACACGTGAGTTGTGTGGAAGGCTGGGCGATGGTTGTGTAGAATGACATCATGATTTTAAAAGTATTTTCATGGATATCCCAGTGGATGATGAAAAACAAAATTAAGTGTGTATATCGAACACACGAGGATTGCAACTTTCGTGGTATGTAAATATTTTGTATTATGTAAAAGCATTGCGAGATTGTCGAAGTATTTGCTGCGGGATTATCGAGACTCGTGATTTGTGTGGAAGGCTGGGCGATGGTTGTGTAGAATGGCATCACGATTTCGAAAGTATTTTCATGGATATCCCAGTGGAGCATGAAAAATAAATTAAGTATAAATGTGGAATTTGTGATCCTGAGGAAACACATTGATATATGAGGTTTGAAAGACATGGAGACAAAAGTTTTTTTGCAAGATTGCTGTAAATTCGTAGCTTCACTAAAATGTATGTAACTATTTTCAATCTTTGGAACTTCGATAATACCGCTTGAAATGTCCCGATATTTTCAATTTTTTTAAAAGAATTTTGTATCGATGAACATCGAAAAATCGTTAAAAATTGCAACACTCCCTTTTTTCAGTTTTTCAGCCTGTAAAAAATAAAACATTGAGATAACAGGATGTTCCAAGCGACAGCCACTACCTTTTTGAGATTTTTGGCAAACGGAAGAAGAAATTCAAAGATCGTTTCATAAAAAAAAGTTGTGGTGAGGTCGCGATAAAAAAACACGATTAAACCAGCAACAATCGATTTTTTGACACTTGAAAATTTTAAATAATTTTGACGTGCTAATATTTTTTTTTAACTAAAAGAGTATGAAAATTGAGAAACTGAGACTTTTCGAAATTCCCGGCAGCCATAGCTCCGTCTCGGTCCCTCGAATTCATTCCCCGTTCTTCTCATTGCCGCTGCTGGGGAACTCTCGGCCGTTCGTGACGACGACGAAGATTGGGTCAATACTACGTGGCCTCCGCCACTGGGCTGTCCGGGGGGTGGCGAAGGGGTGCGCGGGGGATGAACGAGGAGTATAACCCGGCAGCAACCCCCTCGGTGTTCAGCGACTCGGAGCTCACTGTATCAGCGAAACCGTCGCCAGGGCGTTGCCGATTGGCGGGCGCGGAAACCACCCCCTTTAGTGGGAGAATTCGACACATATAATGTACAACGTTCTGAGACGTCTGTGTGCGCGCCTAAGCGTTAAACGCACGACAAATTATTTCTTCCCGCAGCAGCTGTAATTTTAGTTCATAACTAAAAAAATACAAAACAAGTGAAGGCATTTTTATAAATGCGATAACTATAAAAAAATATTTTCTTGTTACAAAAATTATAAATATGAGCTAAAAATTGGGTGTCCTCAATTTTTTTCTCAAATCACCAACAATCTTTAAGAAATCTAAAAAACAGTTTTGGATACCGACAGATTATTTTTCACGTGTTTTTCACGTGTTTTTTTCACTTCACCTTAAACCTCGCACATTGTTTCTTCATTATCTTCCACCTCAAAATTCTTGATTCGTAAAAAAAAAATTAACGTGCCAGGTTCCACTTTATTATTTTTTTCTATTTTTTTCACAATTACCCAAAGATGTCAATTTTTCATTAGCAGTTTGAAATTCCGATTTCCACGAAGAGCCGCGAGGAAAATAATTGAGTGACGGCCCATCAAACACTGCAAAAAAAAAAACAAACGTGCCAGGTTCCACTTTATTATTTTTTTCTATTTTTTTCACAATTACCCAAAGATGTCAATTTTTCATTAGCAGTTTGAAATTTCGATTTCCACGAAGGGCCGCGAGGAAAATAATTGACTGACGGCCCATCAAACACTGCAAAAAAAACAAACGTGCCAGGTTCCACTTTATTATTTTTTCTATTTTTTCACAATTACCCAAAGATGTCAATTTTTCATTAGCAGTTTGAAATTCCGATTTCCACGAAGGGCCGCGAGGAAAATAATTGAGTGACGGCCCATCAAACACTGCAGATTTAACAGCCTCGAGTCAAGCGGAATTATCGTGAATTGAGCAAGTGTAAACGATGCAGTAAATCGATGCTAAAGTGTGTGTGTACGTGTGTGGACACGAGAACCCTTCCGCGCGCGTTGGACCGGGGTGGATCTGTATTTATGTACATCGCGAGTCCCACAGGGCTCGAGGGCTCATCAAAGCCCGATGACAAAACGATCCTGGTCCGAACACACGACACACGCGCGCGTATATCACCTATGGTGTTGCGGGTCGACGGTTGGCGGCGCGCCACTTTGCACCACCGTTTTCATCCCTTAGCCATCCCTGGTGTAAACCACCCCTCGACATATGCCACACGATTGTTCCGGCTGGCAAAAGTGCACGACGTGCGGCCCAGCAGCACACAGACAGCACCGAGGAAGTGCGGACAGTGCAGCGGGGTGGCTCAATAGGGGTGGAAAAAAGAAAAAAACGCGACACTCGCAACCAGAACGAACGAATTTTAATACGATAAGCCGGCACATCTTGCCCGAGGATTACCAAATCATCTGGGAATAGACAGACAACTTTTTTTCGTCAGGGGTTGTTTTCACCCCCCTCCGTCCTACCTTGAACCCCTGTAAGCATTTTTTCCTCGCTCTCGACTGCGAAAAATTGCGGGGCGTCGCCGATCTCGACGATCGCTCTGATCGATTACCGAGCCCCGTGTCTTCGGCTTCAACAAAAAATCATTTTTCTTCTTTTTATTGACACGTCATACGGACAAGTGGAAATCTCGGGGGATTTCGATTTTTCGTCGTTGATTTGGACAGCCTCGTGACATCGTTATGTACTGATTCTAGCAGAAGGCAGAAGAATTATTTTATCTTGTTGTAATAATAAATATAAAATTGTTATTATTGTTATTAGTATTTTAAATTATTAAATTTGCAGCATTTTCTGATGAAAATTATTATTAACTCTGCGCACTTGAATAAAAAACATGCTTCATATAGAAAAAATTGGACTTGGTAATAAATAAACTATGATTATTTGTATAAAAGTAAAAAAGTGTCACATGCGCCGAAAAAAGAGGCAGGAGGATCTCTATTGTCACGAGAATATAATAATTACGAGGACGACACGGGTAGGAAGATTCACGCTCGATTAATTTTATCACACCCTCGGCCTAACCCCTTTTTCGTGTTTGGCCCTTTAAACCTTCACACCCGGCGCGACTGTTATGACGGGTGCTAATATTTCGTTGACTGCGTTTACTCGCTGACCGACAGCGGGTCGGGATTAACTCCTTCAGCAAGTGTACACAGCACGAGGGGTAAATTTCGAGCCTCGAACGATGTCCGAGGCCCCTTTTTCGAAAGCCACCCTCGAGCTGAATAAAAAAAGATGAAAATAATACACTCTCCACTCGTTATTTATATCAATAATGCAGGCGCCTTATACCTCGTGATGCATTCTGGCTCCGCGCTCGGATGCACCGGCACAGCGAAAATGATTAATCGCTGGACGCCTCCTTTCTCTCCCTCTGTTCTCTGGTTACTCCTCGCTTCTTCGTCCGGCTGCAAGTGAAGAGGGAGAAAAATTGGGACAACAGCCGAACGACACGATGGCTAGAAAAGTTGACGACCGATCTGCGAAAAATGTTGCTCGTTTTGGTTGTCTCGAAAGATATTTTTAAATGACAAAGATTTTTTTACTTTTCATATTTTGAATATAAAAAAAAATCTTTTTCGAATTTTTTATTTTTAACAGAGTGAAAGTGGATAACACGATGATAATATGCGTATCCGTAAAAATCAGGAAATGTGTTCATCGACTACCGAAGTGACTATAATTTATTTTTGGACACTTTTATTGCGACGTAAAGCAAATGATTTAAAATTTTTTTTTTTTTTTTCGAGCGTCTAAAACGACCGATCCGAAAAATCTTTTTCGGATTTTTGTTTTTTAACAGAGCGAAAGAGGATAACCAGAAAATGTGTTCATCGACTATCGAAGTGCCTGTAATTTATTTTTGGACACTTTTATTGCGACGTAAAGCAAATAATTTTTTAATTATTATTTTTTTTCCAGCGTCTGAAACGAACAATCCGAAAAATCTTTTCCGGATTTTTGTTTTTAACAGAGCGAAAGAGGATAACCAGAAAATGTGTTCATCGACTACCGAAGTGACTGTAATTTATTTTTGGACACTTTTATCGCGACGTAAAGCAAATAATTTTTTGATTATTTTTTTTCGAGCGTTTCAAACGACCGATCGCAAATTCCATGGTGAGCCTGCGCGCTTCTTAATAAATAATGACGATGAATTAAAGACGAGAAATCTCGGTTCTCAGCGTCTTCCTCTGCGACCCCCGTCGGACTGATTCGTGAATTCTTTTCATCCCTCCCGGTTCCCGTGTCGACGCCATCCTAATTCGAGGAAACGACTGCCATAAAGTGAAATCAGAGCTCCGCGGCGGGGTGGAAGAGGGTCGGAAGGGTATCATGCGCATTGGTGCCTCGAAAATTTTTCTTTTTCTCCTTCCTCCATGTATACATGTGTTATATATACCCGGTGCTAAGAATACAGTATATACTACGTGGGACATTCTAGGTCCAATCGTATCGCCCTAAGGGAGGTTCGTTCAGATTTCAGTAAAAAGAAAAAAAATTCTTTTCATCGATAAAAAATCTTAATTGTTCCTGTCGATGTTCTAATCATGTACAAAAATCCATCGATTGGAATATTAAAGATTAGCATATAAAGGCAAAAAAAGAATTGACGTGAAATGACCTGTATACATGTTTCTCGCCATCTGGAAGCCGGGTTTCTCGTTTCCAGCCTCGTCGAGAATGCGGAACTGCACCGTCGGGTGTAACAACCCCCGACCACCATTTCCGATTCAACATTTCGCTGTCTTGTTTTTCGCTCTTATTCTCCCTCCCTCCACCCATCAACTGGAATACATGATTGCGTTTCGCAGTAATGGCTTTGCGCTTTTTTAACGTTCTCCATTTTACATGCCTTCTGGAGAATATGCAATATCGTCCGTAAATAAACTGTGCGATTTGTGGGAAAACCAATTGGTTGGTTCGCATTCAACTAATTTATGGGAAAAAATAATTTGTTCATTTACAACTGATTCGTTAATGTCATCAATTAATTTTCGTGTATAATGAAGAAAAAAAATTCAGCGCGGATCCCGTACGCTAGGGATTGACGGTAGAGGGCGGTAGTGTAAAGGCGGTTGCGAGCTCCTTGATCGAAGGGACGGTGAGGTGAGTATGAAGTGATCTGAAATCTCGTTTCATTGGATCAAGATATTCATTCGTGTTGGTTGCAATAGCTGTGAATCCAAACTTGTGACCTTTAAATATTGGAAATGCGATTTGTTCGTCGGTGAACAAAGTTGCCGTTGTGTTTATACGCAGACTGAAAATCCTAAAAAAATAATAATAATATAATTTTTCAATAACAACGTTATTTTATAACCTGTATACAAATAATATCTGGTTTGTGTGGCTGTATAGAATGCAGAATGCACAATGAATACTTCGTGCATTTTTGGGGTTGAATGTTTGAGAAGCAAAAGTGTTACGAATTATCACGTTTTTATGACCGTGATTCAACGGATAAGTGACCGACGATCAGGATCCAAAACGTCGTTCGTATCGACACGAGATAGCCGCGGTTAAAAAAAATGTTTAGCGATGAAATACCGACTGAGGCGCTCTGCTTTGCCTGATCCATCGGTACTACACCCCGTCGGTATGTTACCATGATTAACGTGTCATATTACCGCGGTCAATAACACGAAACTGTACTAACTTTTTGTTTTTATTGGTGCGAAAAGATTTTTACAGATAAGCATATGATCGTCGTGCGATGTTTGCTACGTATGTTTAAAAACAGTTTAACAATTGTCGTAAAACCAGCGGTTTTGTAACCTTGTAACTTATAATCCTCAGTGGTAATTTAACCCACCAATCACCAAACTTTCTGCGTGGTCGATCAAAAATCCGATTGGTCCATTACAAACTGTAGCTAAAGATTGACCAATTGGACAGTCAAAAGGCGCCACCGAAAATGGTTTTGATTGGCCGACACGAGATCTGAAATCGGAGGCGCCGCATGCGAAAGCGCCGTAAGCGACTCTGGACAAAAAACTCATGGAAAAGAAATAACACGTTTAACCTAAAATTTTACCGCGGCACGTACGGTCGTTTGTCTCTGCGTTGAAAAACGCTTTTCGGACGCTATCTTTAAATAACTAAACGACTAAAATGAGTGGTGTGATTGGAGTCGTCAAGAGCTTCTACTACGATCCCTTCAAGTGGTAAATAATTCGTGAAATTCACTTCATCTCGTTTTCTCGCGATAACCTAACCTACAAAAAAATAATTTGTGAGTGAAAACTTTTGAAAATGTTTCAGGTCGGTCGTGAAAAGCGTTGGTATGTTCGCACTGGGAGTGACGATAGCTCTGGAACTTACGGGAGTCGACCTAACCAATCCTGGCACTCCTTAAGCCTATTTAGAGAAAATGCAAAATTTGGAGTCAGCGCAAGCGATACAGATGTGTCCAGAGTCATGACTTCAGGCCCCACAACACCGAAGAACTTACCAGCCCATCGACCACTTGTGTTAATGCATTGTGTACAATATTTTCTATTAAAAAGTATTTTTTGTTGATCCAGTGATTTATTATTTTGCTTCAAAGAAATAAATAATGTAAATCGTTGTTGCTTGTTCAAGAGCAGCAAGTTATTGTCACAGTTACATATCATGTTTCCAATGAGCTTTTATTTTCTGATTTTACAATATTGTTGCTTGATCATGGGTAACACGGTGACATTTTCCTCTAATTTTTAACAACACATTTAATGTTGAATTTTTGTACCAAATTTTCATGCATCTTTATTGCCTTCTTAAATGTGTAAAAGTGTCTACTACTGGAAATGAAATAAAATGATCCTGATCAAGATGATTTTGTCTTCTTAACATGCAATTTCATCATATTTATCTCACTCAACCCTTAACAAAAAATAAAAAATAAAATAAAATGCCTTTTAAATAAAATGATGCTGATCAAGATGATTTTGTCTTCTTAAAATGCAATTTCATCATATTTATCTCACTCAACCCTCAACAATAAACTCCAAAAGAATGAGACAACAAAAAGAATTTCAATTTTGACTAAGTTTAAATAAAATTGAAACAAGTTGAAAGAAAATTATCATAATTCTTTTTGTAAAATAAAAAGGTTCATTACTGCCGTCCTGCCGTTGAACATCAACCTAAAGTTGCACTTCCGGTCGCATCGGAGTCGCGTTGCATGATGGTACTCGTTGCACACATAACCAGTCTGCGCTGCAGCAAAACAGCACATAACCTCAAAAGAGTCAGCTGCCGCTTGACAGTTCGTCGTGCAACGAATTGTGTGTTTAAACATCGAAAAAGGGCGAGAAAAAAACCGAGAAACGGGTGTTCGAAATTCGAAATAGATAAGCGGAAGGTCCGCCATATTTATCTGTGATTGGAGCAAAATCACGTTCGCTAATGACTACGCAACTAATTTAACTAATCTGACAGTAACACACAGGACAATTTGACCATCGAAGAGGAGTGACGATCATAAAAAATGAACAATCAATAGGGCGTTCCGAGCAGCGTAAAAAGTGCATCTGTACAGGAGGATAATAATCGTCACCATGAAAGAGGAAATTGTGGCGAAGGGATCATCCGAACTTTCGGGTAATTACCAAAAGCCGCCATCTTCATTTTTTTCAAAATTAATATATAGCAATATTTAACATACTAACCCTTAGCGTGCTCACATCCGTTCACACCAACTGCGCACACCGTGCGAATTTAGGGACGAAATTATCCCGTTTTGTGTATTAAGGATTAATATGCTGGGCATGCATACACTAAGAAAACGGGGCTCGGTTGATTAGTAATAAATACGATACTCATTTGAAATGTGCTATTGATATGAAAACAGTATGGAAAAGAACAATTTTTCCTACATGTACGCGAATAAATATTGAAAATATGGTCGACTTTACTACGCAGTATTGTAATGATTTCGAAAATTTCATTTCCTCATTTTCACCGTGATATACATAGATATATGATATACTTACTAGCTGGTTGTAGTGGCTCGCGCGCTCGCTACATGCTCGAATCAAAATTAGAACGTTAAGTTAATTAACGTGAAATTAAAGTTCAAACTGTACGAAATCGAGAAAAAAAATGTCGATTTAGTAAAGTTTGAAGACCCTATCCTATAGGAAATTTCCCGCTGATTCCGAAAAGCACCGTTGTTTGCCCGAAAAACATAAAATGCGGTGAGAAAAATGCAAAAAATGGTTTTTCACTTTTTTCGAAATTTCGTCACTTCGCTAAAACCGAGGTTACTTTTTTTCCAATCAACCAAACCTGGATTTTCTTTTTGCATTCCAGAGAAAACTCTATAACGAAGAGAATGCCGCAAAGCGGAACGCGATATCTTGATTTTTGAATTTTTTACAGGATGATTAAGTCAGACCCTAAAAAATCGCAAATTGATAGAAGGGTACCCCTTTCGTTTTTTTTTTGCGATTTTTGAGGGTCTTACTTTAAAATTCTGTAAAAAATTTAAAAATCAAGATATCGTATTCCGTCTCGCGGCATTCTCTTCGCTATAAAGTTTTCTCTGGAACGCAAAAAGAAAGTCCAGGTTTGGTCGATCGAACAAAAAGTAACCGCGGTTTTAGTGATGTGAGAACTGGGTAAGCATGCGAAGCGCGCGTATGGGCAGGTTAACATAAATAAACATTTCTAATTTTGGGACAGACTTGAATTAAAGGGGGCAAGGCTTTATTATTTAGGGCCGACATTAATTAAGGGGGCTGGGAGAGACAAACAGACAAAAAGACAAACAGACAAACAACTTCCAAAACTTTCCAAAATATATATAAGATCAATCAATACATTGTTGCATAATGTATTTGTAATAACTATGCAGCTGTGGTTGGTGCCCTTCTCGACACCCTCGACGACAAAAATGACGAGGTTCGTGAAGCCATCGTGGATTCCATCAGGAAAATTGCGCGGCAGAGTCCCGTGGTCGTTATTCACGCGGCCGTCTACTACTGGGAGATGCATAAAAAGGTTTCTCAAAAAAGTGCTAATTAATATATATAATATATACATAAAAAGGTTTCTCAGAAAAGTGCTAATTAATCGACGAAAAAGAGTAACGAGCAGATTTTTAACGCTTCGATCGTACGATCTTCAACGCAGATGCCGACTTCCCACATGGCGGCGGTCCTCAGGGTGATGATGGAAACCTGCAGAGACGAGCCGGTGCTCTTGGACTACGATCTCGCGACCTCTGTGGCGGAGTTGGCGGCTGCGGAGTTGGACGAGCACGCGAATCGTGACACCGACAAGGAGGCGTCGGAATTACTCGTCGCACTCAGCCGGTCGCATTGCACCGAAGCTATAGGCTGCATATTGTCCAGGTTAGGACGAGTCGAGAAAATTCAGGAAAGATTGTTGTCACTTCAGGATCATTATAGATCTTTTTCTGAAAGTTGGTACGAAATCGAAATTGTCTTACAACTATAACTATAAGGAATAGTGTTAATTAAATGGAAAAGTCACGATTATTAATCACGAGATATCAATTAATGCGGAAGCGGCAATAATTGATGCATTAAATCGTTGAACGATATATTTATTAACAGGTTCGTGCCTAACAATAAGTCAGTACCGAATTGCGCTCTCATACGAGCGATGGGTATGGTCGCGTCTTGCAACCCCTTTGGGATGGTGCCCTACTTGAAGCTCGCATCGAGCGTCATGCTGCCACTGCTCGGAATCATTCACGACGACTCACAGAAGCAGGCCATGTGTTTCAGTACGTACAAACATTTCTTCTTTTTTGTATTACTGAGATAGGTGGTGAATAAATTTCACCCAGGTGCTTTTTTTCATCTTTAGTGCGGATTTTTGAGCACAGGTATTGTTAGTCTTCAAAATTAATTCTCAAATGTCGAAGTTTCGATTTTACACCCTCGAGGACAATTCGTAATTATTTTTTGAATTACTGGAGATTTTCAATTGTTTGAGGTCAAATTTCAACAATTGCCTCACCTATTTCAGATCAGTTTTCTATTTTTGCATCCATTATTTGTACACCATACTTGAGGTAAAAAGATATTCAGAGAAAACCATTTTTTCCGCAGCTCTGGGAAAATTCGCCGAGGCGATAAACGACTACGTGATGAATTTAGACGAGGCGCCCGATCCCGGTATCAACAAAGACGTGTTCGCCGAGGAGATGACCACGATTTTCGAGACGCTAACGTACTCCTGGTTGAAAACCGGTCGCCACGAGGTCAAGTTGGCTGAAAGCATTCTCACGGCGTTGTCGCCGATCCTGCCGCTTTTGCCGGCCGAGGAAAAGTCCACCGAAAAATCCATCAACCGGATATCGAAGCTGACACCTGTTCTCCTCACTTTGTGCAAATGGCCGAACGTCCGCTTGGCCGCGACGAGGTGATATTTACGTATTCAGTATTATGAATTTTTCAATAATTGAAACAACCTAAAAAATAATAATTTCTTATTCACAGGCAAATAGTGCATTTTCGAATACTGCGAAGAAACATTTGTATATCATCAATATATTATAATCATCATTCAACGAATTTTTTGTTTGCAGAGTTTTAGCGATGCTCTTAAATTGCACTCATGAGGATGATAAGGAACACCTGAGACCATATCTCGAACAGATGCACCAGACCCTTTTCGATCTCGTGAGCGTGACGCCCTTCGAGGTTTATCGCGATGCACTGCTCACTCACTACGAGGTCTTGCAATGCACCCGCGCAATTGCGGTGCTCTATCCCGAGGAGGGAATCGACAGAATTCTGCAGCAATTGAAGTCACCCACGAGCACTCAACGGGCTCGTGCGCTCGTGGTTCTCAAGCACCTGATCAACACATTGCCGACCGATGTAAAGTTACTTTATTTTTGTGCACTTTTGATTATCACACGAACAAAAAATTTGGGGTAAATTGCCTTATCGCTATTTTCGTTTAAACTCTATTGAATATTTTTAAAAACTAATTTATTGATCACTTATTGTCATTGTTATTTTTTTAAATCAATATTTTCGGTATGTTCATCGATGTTGGTTTTCCCCAAATTTGTCGCTTCCTGCAAACGACTTAAATTCGATTGAAATCAGGCTACTGATTGGGTTTGAGGATCATTCTTATCTATCAGTGATTATAAAAAATGCATGTTTTTCAATTAAGGACGATGCCACACTGCAGAGGATCGCTTTGAGTCTTCAGGATTCATTAGGCGACGGAAACGAAAGACAAATGGTCGGTGCAATAGTCGCTCTTGCAGCACATCCAACTCTGCCACTTCTTCCGTCTCAGAGAGCAATGTTTATTCGTTTTATGGTAATTACGGCGTTAAGCAAATTAAATAGAGTCAAGGCTTTTTCATAGGCAACGACATAACAATTATTTATTTAAGGTGTCGCGTTGTACGTCCGTGGATGACGAATGCCAAGCCTACTCGGAGGCGCTTTACCTTCTGGCGACGACAGTCGAGGGTGCTGAAATTTGGCTGTGGCCAGCGCTGATTCGCACATTGCTTGACCCGTTATTCTCCCAAACTGTAAGTCGAATTAAAACAATTACATGTCCAAAATGGGGAAAAAACGTTAATTCCACATGTTATACTTTTTATGAAGAAAAAAATATAACTAAAAAATTGACTCAACAGGTAATTCCAGTTTTGCGTGCTCTTTCGGCACTGGCGGTGAAGATAATTCGCGGCGACGGAGCGTCGACGAACCTGCAGAAGGAGTTCCCGGCTACGAAGATACTCGCTCGGTGTATCGAACTCCTGCATGAGGAGAAAAATCGTCTGGGTGTCGTAGCTTTTTTGAGATCCTCGGCGCCGCTCATGGGACACAGACTGAAACCCGAGTGGGACGCGAAGCTTCTCGTTATCACGAGAACACTCGAGGCGGAAGACGCCGTCGTGACGTCCGACGAGAGGTGAGAGAAGACAAATCCCCACGAAATATTTTAGAAAACTCGGTGCACTTTAGGGCTTGAGCGTCAGACCGAGATCTAGTTGGCAAGTTATTACCAACGTATATATCCCTCTATTAAAAAGTTCATGAGTAACGGAAAGCATTGTTAGCAAACTATTACAGCTGTGATTGGTTGCTAGAAAAGTCCGTGATTAACAAAATTTTTTTGGTGTCAAATTTGAAAAATTTGATAAGAAGACAGGCAGGGCAGCACCCGTAACCTTTTAAAGCTTTATAAGAGTGCAGCAGCGCAAAATTGATTAACCTATTATAGGTGACATTTTGAAATAAAAATTTCCGAGGTCGATTTTGGCGATTTTCGGTCGGGAGCCGGATCTACGATTTCTGACAGAAAAAAAAAAAATTTCTTCGCCAAAAAAATAATTTTTTCAAAATCGATTTAAAAAGGTTAATAACCAGTGTTTTCGGGGGTAGAATATGCGACTTGAGAACGATGGTATAGGTTAAAAGTCGATATTTTGAAAAGAAAAAAAATTAGGGTCGATTTTGCCGATTTTCGGTCGGGAGCCGGATCTACGATTTCTGACAGGAAAAAAAAATTTCTTCGCCAAAAAAATAATTTTTTCAAAATCGATTAAAAAAGGTTAATAACCAGTGTTTTCGGGGGTAGAATATGCGACTTGAGAACGATGGTATAGGTTAAAAGTCAATATTTTGAAAAGAAAAAAAATTGGGTTCGATTTTGTCGATTTTCGGTCGGGAGCGGAATCTACGATTTCTGACAGAAAAAAAAAAAAATTTCTTCGCCAAAAAAAAAATTTTTTCAAAATCGATTTAAAAAGGTTAATAACCAGTGTTTTCGGGGGTAGAATATGCGACTTGAGAACGATGGTATAGGTTAAAAGTCGATATTTTGAAAAGAAAAAAAATTGGGATCGATTTTGGCGATTTTCGGTCGGGAGCCGGATCTACGATTTCTGACAGAAAAAAAAAAAATTTCTTCGCCAAAAAAATAATTTTTTCAAAATCGATTTAAAAAGGTTAATAACCAGTGTTTTCGGGGGTAGAATATGCGACTTGAGAACGATGGTATAGGTTAAAAGTCGATATTTTGAAAAGAAAAAAAATTAGGGTCGATTTTGCCGATTTTCGGTCGGGAGCCGGATCTACGATTTCTGACAGGAAAAAAAAATTTCTTCGCCAAAAAAATAATTTTTTCAAAATCGATTAAAAAAGGTTAATAACCAGTGTTTTCGGGGGTAGAATATGCGACTTGAGAACGATGGTATAGGTTAAAAGTCAATATTTTGAAAAGAAAAAAAATTGGGGTCGATTTTGGCGATTTTCGGTCGGGAGCCGGATCTACGATTTCTGACAGAAAAAAAAAAAATTCTTCGCCAAAAAAATAATTTTTTCAAAATCGATTTAAAAAGGTTAATAACCAGTGTTTTCGGGGGTAGAATATGCGACTTGAGAACGATGGTATAGATTAAAAGTCGATATTTTGAAAAGAAAAAAAAATTGGGATCGATTTTGGCGATTTTCGGTCGGGAGCCGGATCTACGATTTCTGACAGAAAAAAAAAAATTTCTTCGCCAAAAAAATAATTTTTTCAAAATCGATTTAAAAAGGTTAATAACCAGTATTTTCGGGGGTAGAATATGCGACTTGAGAACGATGGTATAGGTTAAAAGTCGATATTTTGAAAAGAAAAATTTCCGAGGACGATTTTGGCGAAAAGTTTTTCAGGCACGCGCGCCAGCGCGTGTGATTACTCTAGTACTCTATAATCGTGAGGGCTTCTTTCATAATTTCATTAATTTCTCGCCTACAGAATCATCGCGTGGGAAGAGAGTATGGTTGAATTTTTGGAGCAGAGTGTGGAACTCGAGGGCGAATCGTGGGGTCAAAAACTTGCGGATGAATTGACAAAGATTGTGTTGAAAAACCGACGGGGAGCGACAGAAATTACGCCATTCCTGGCGGCCGTGACGAATGACCCTGATCATTTGTTGATGCTGGTCGTGCTCACGAAATCGCAATCCGCGAATGGAGCGTGCTCGCGGGCGTTGGGTTTCGCGGCCAAGAGAAACCTGGCGAAAATTCTGAACCTTATGGAGGAAGTTTGCGTCATCGAGGACACGAAACGAAATCCCACGAGACTTCTGGGCCTGGTGAAAGACACAAAAGCCGCGGCGAGCACGGAAGCCGTGAAGGCGAATCTCCTCCGAGCATACGCGGAAATTGCACGACGCGGCGACGCCACCGAACTGTTTCCCGCGATCGAGAAACAGATTTTGCCGTGGGTGATCGGACAGTTGAGCGACAATAACAAAGATTGGAGCGGCAAGGAAGCCGGATTGATTGCACTTGAACAGGTAAAGTGTTTGAATTGTCTTTGGAAAGTATTTGAATTGTCTTTGGAAAGTATTTGAATTGTCTTTGGAAAGTATTTGAATTGTCTTTGGAAAGTATTTGAATTGTCTTTGGAAAGTATTTGAATTGTCTTTGGAAAGTATTTGAATTGTCTTTGAAAAGTGTTTGAATTGTCTTTGGAAAGTATTTGAATTGTCTTTGGAAAGTATTTGAATTGTCTTTGTAAAGTATTTGAATTGTCTTTGGAAAGTATTTGAATTGTCTTTGGAAAGTATTTGAATTGTCTTTGGAAAGTATTTTAATTATCTTTGGAAAGTATTTGAATTGTCTTTGAAAAGTATTTGAATTGTCTTTGGAAAGTATTTGAAAGCATTTGAAAGCAATTGGAAATATACTTATTTTACAGCTGGCTGGTGCCGTTCATCCCAACAGACTCGCTAATTCGACTGGATTGAAGGCCAGAGGAAGCTGCCTGGCGACCCTACTATTGCTTTTGCAATCAAACTCAGGCTACAGACCACTGCAAATATATCCGGGAATCTTGAAAATCATCGTAGCTCTACTGTATCCTTTATTCATTCAATTTTTTAACGAAATCTTGATTCTTTGACATGGAGGTTGATAGTTTCCTGAACGAATGTACAGACGAATTCCACCGCTGCTCAGCGCTGAAGAGAGGGAAGTACTGCTAAGCACCGTGCTCGACAAAGTTATCGGCGCAAGCAACGATGTACGTACAAACTAACTAATACGATTTTTGTCTCTGAGATAATAATTGAGACATTTCTTACACTGTTCATTGCAGATCGACACGATACTTCCTATAGATGCTGTTCACAGTGTCCTGTCGAGTTTGTCTACAGTTTGCTGCGAAGTCGTTCAAGATTCGGCCGCTGCTCTCGCCGAACTCGTGGACATTCTCTTGCCGTGGATGCAGTCAAAATCGAGCTCAGAGAGGCGAACGACGCTTCTTGTTCTCCGAGCAACTCTCAAGTATGTACGATTTTTTTATAGATTAATGCCTGACGTTGTTCGTTTTCAAGCTCAATTTGTTTTCAAGTGCTCTTAAAAAAATCCGTGAAAAAATCCAGTTTCGATCGATAAAAAAATAACCTCGATTTTAGTGAAGTGATGGAATTACGAAAAAAGTGCGAGAACGCTATATTAAAAAAAATGTAACACTTTATTTCGATGTATCTTTGCCCCTTACACCAGGAATTAATTTTTTTCTGAACGCGATAGTTTTCAAGAAAAATTAAAGAGACTTTGTTTTTGCTTTTTAAAATATGTCTTTTGCATGAACAGATGAACACAATTACACTTTTTCAGATCCTATCACGATTCCTTGAAGTACACTTACCCGGGTGGCAAGTTGGAGCCCGGAAAGTTGTTGGGAAGAATATTGTCATGGTGCGCGGATCCCGAGAGCTCGCTGAGGCCCCTGGTAGTCGATTGCGTGGCGATGACCCTGGGAATCGCAGCGCGTCACCGTTCCACACTGCCGGACAATAATTTGACGCAGGATATCAACGAGTCGAAGCAGATATTGGTCAGCGACGACTCGACTGTTCTGTACGAGGGCGTCAAGACGTTGGCCGTCGCCGCGTGTGGTCGAATCGCTTCCGGCGAGGTCGTCAGTTTCGCCGAGGGGCTCATCGAGGGTCTGCTCTTCAGAGGCGAGGGAGGACTCGCAGCGGGCATTGGATTAACTAATTTGTTTCGAATCAGAGGCGCCGATATTCCGCGCTCTGACTTGTATCTCGTGGGTGAGCACTTAAAGGCTGGTCCATTAATCTGTGAATGAATTTACGGACATTTTTTTTATTCTTCACTATGATCTATCGTAATATCCGTAGAAATACATTCGAAGTCGCCCCCACGGAAAAGAAGTATATTCGAAAATGTATCTGGAATATACAACATTCCGGACGATAATACGATAAAAATAAATTTTAGATGTATCTTAGATCTATTTTTTGCTGGCATAGATTTCGAATACATCCTAAAATCGATCCGACATATACAACTTTTCGGTAAAATCGATCTTTTATATCTGGAATAGATCATTTATATATCTCGCATATACTTTATTTCCGTATGGGTGTAGTGGGAAGTTTCCAATCAGAGAAGATCACCACGTTAAGAAATTCCGTAATCACACTGCTTCTTTCCGTCCATCATAATTCTACGCTAATAACGTTGTTCCTGCAGTTCCGGGGTATAATTGATTCAAACTACGTCACCTTTTGTTCCACAGACAATGTGATATCGCAAATGCGACAGATGGAAAATACGAGCTGCAGACGAGGCGCAGCGAACGCGATTAAATCGTTGAGCATTCATCATCCGGAGGAAGTGCTGGAACACCTGTTGCATCAGCCTCTGCCACCGGATCGGGGCACCGAGGAGTGCTGGAAGGAATTGGGTTCCGACGACGATTTCGGTTTGCGAGTGAGTTACTCTTCATCTAATGAAACAAAAATGAAAGATATTAATGATCACATTACTAATAATACTAATAATAATTTTTATTCTGCAATTTTCAGACTCTGGATTATCTTCTAACGCGTCTCGAGAACCAACATATTCTGGCGGAGAGTCCATCGGACACTCACAACGTTGGCAAACACAACACAGCCGCATTTCCAGCGTTGTCCGCCATAGTCGCGTTGCGTCATCTTCTGCAGTCTTCGAACTCGGAGGCACTGATTGAAAATCGATTACCCGAGCTCGTCGCGATTTTACTGACCTACTTGGGAGGCTGGCTACACGTTGACGCACCCGTCTCCGTTATCAGCACGAAATTCGGCTTTGTGCCGAATCGCGAGGCTTCGAAGCTGAGCCCGCATCGCGAGGTCTACTCCGTTCTTACGAATATACTCACCGTCGTTAACTCCAACGTTGCCTCGAGTCTGCTCAACGAGTCTGTGAGTATTCGATGGCTTTCATCGAAATTTATGATGAAGCAAAGTTTAACGATGATGTTACAGCGAATATAATAATTATGACATTAACTGTTCGAAGGTTTTCGACTCGGATTCCCAGGCAGAAGTGAGTCTGGTATCGACAGTGAGATCCGTGGTCCGATGTCTCTCAAACCGAAATGTAATCGTGTGGAAACGCTTCGACTCGCTGCGAAAACTCGTAAGGAGCGTGTTGCCAGCGCAGCGCGCGGTCGCGATTGCGTTCTACGCCGAGCTGATCGGTCGTGTGGATTGCGAGGAGAGATGGCTCGAGATTTTCATAAGCACTCTTCACCAGGCTAAACACGATTCCTCACCCTTGGTCAGAAAATTGGCGACCATCGGACTCACGAGGATCGCTTTTCTAGAGCCAAAGCAGGTAAAGCGACAAACTGTTCGAACTATTTAAAAAAAATTATTAACTAAACCGGACCTGCGAATTTCCCATAAAAAACATTATATTTTCGCCTCTCAAAACTACTTAAAAAAAGTTGCAAAGTCGAACTTTGCACATTGCTTCCTCATTCATTTTCGTTTTTCACAAAGCCACCTCTATGAAGAAGCTTGTTTATCATTTTTGGCTTCCTCATAGAGGAAGCTTTGTGAAAAACGAAAATAAATGAGGAAGCAATGTGCAAAGTTCGACTTTGCAACTTTTTTTTTATTTGAACTAAAGAAAGCTCTGTTACAAACACCGTTACATCGAATTTTGATTAGATACAAAGTTTTGTCTTACATTCTTAACTTTCGTGGAAGTTATAGCGAAAATCGACATTTTTTTAAAAATTCAAAATGGTGTAAATTCCGAACGACTTTACCGATCATCACCAAATTTCGTACGTAGCAGGCCTGTATGTTGTTTTTCCACTATACAACAATTCGGTTCATTTGTTAAAATTCGACGTGATTTAGAACAAAATATTTTTTTTTTTCGAAAATTCAAAATTCTATAAAATCCGAACCGCTTTACCGATTTCGTAGAAATTCAATACCATACAACATTGAACGTATCTTCCATTATGAAGAACTATTTATTCAAATCGTCGAACTTTTACGAAAGTTAGAGCGACCACGCCCTTTTTTCAACAAATTAAAAACTACATAAAATCTTAATGACTGTATATATGTTATCAAAAATCTGACCATTGGAAGAGGGGCAACTACTCTACTTGTGTGCCAAATTTGAGCCAGATCGCTCGAACGGTTTCTGAGTGAGAGGCGATTGAATTTTCGAGGCCCAGCACACACACACACACACACACACACACACACACACACACACACACACACATACATACGGACATTTTTTCTAAACCACTTTTCTCGACATTTTAGGTGATTCTAAGCATACTGGCATGAAAATCTCGAAAAATTTTTTTTTCATGAAAACAAAGCTTCCTCTATGAGGAAGCAAAAGATTCAGAACCGAAAAAATGATGTTGTACCGATTGCTTGGCAATTCTAACTATTCATCGTCAAGTATTTTATTTCTAATTTATGGATAATTTAGTTTTACGAATCATTGATAACCTGTGATTCACCCTTGACGGTCACAATGGGCGAGCTTGGATAAACAATTTGCAATCATTTGTTGCACGACAATTAAAAAAATCTCTTATCGAAGAGTAATTGTAATTTTCTGTTTTAAAGATTGACGAATATTTCGACAATTGCATGGCAGCGCTGCTGCAGGGTTTGGAGGAGCCACCAAACGCCGAAGGTGGGTGCGAAGTTGTGCTGGAATCCCTGCGCGGGTTGTCCATACTCTTGTCGATGAAGACGGAATTTCCGATAAGTCCACGCGTCGTGCTGGCACTGAAGCCCTTTGTCGAGAAGGAAAATTGGGAGATGAGGCTGTCGGCAATCAGCGCATTGGGCGCGATTTCCGACGGTTGGACGCAAAGTATCACGGAGCCGGACGACGATGTCACCGATCACCTCCTCGGTTGCCTTCCGTGTCTGACTATCAGGATCGAGGATCCCAATGACGTGGTGGCCAAAGTCGCCAAAGAGGCGCTCTGCAAAGCCGTGAATCTTATGCAGTGCGAGGAACTCGCTAAAGTGATAAAAACTCATCTGGCGCAGAATAACAACACAAATGTCGAACATTTCTTTCGGGACTTGATCAGATGTCTGAACAAAGAATTGCCGAGAAGGGCTGAAGAACTCAGGTGAGAATTCGAAAAATTTTATAGATGTATTATTATTATTATTATTATTGTCGTTATTACTACCATTACATTTATATTTTATATTTTATATTTTTTGGTGATTTGTTTGATGGAATTTCATCCATTTTTAGGAATGCAGTCGTACGCGGATACTCGAGATCGGAAATTGCCTCAACTCGGGCGACTTCGGTCTTGATTCTCGGCCTGTTCGGTCAGCCGAGACCCGAGGACATTCAGCGAATGCTTCAGCTTTTGCGGGACCAAGAGAGTTTCGTAAAGGTTCGCGCGGCACGCGCACTCGCAATCGGATTTACTATATAACTGCGTGAAGAAGAGTTATCGCCAATAACGTGGCTTGGTTAGGAATAAAATCAGTAGTTTGTGAGTTCAAAAAACGAAACAATATCGAAGAGAGAGTGACTGAAAAATGAGCGAAAAACACGGTGGCTATCATTGTTCGTCTGCATAGTTGTTGAGCGTCATTCGATTGTGAGAGGAACGATTAAATTACCAAAGGAAAAAATAATCGCCATTGTATATTTTTTAAATTGGAAAAATTAAAATAACCTCAAGGTTATAATTTTCCTGCTATTTGACATGATTTGATGACGGGCATTTTCCATCACTAATTGTCACCAAAGGAATCTTCAGTGTTTTTGATGGTTCCCATAGCGATAACTGACCAGTTTCGAGCGAGATGTTCATTGTTATTTTCTTTATGTTCTTTTATATTATTTTATTTTATTCTAGTTGATGTTAGATGTTAGCCGTTCATTGCTGTACAGATTTATGCTACTATTTGTTCCAGTTATTTGGAGATATTTTGTCCATTGATAATGAAATCGTCGGAAACAGTTTTTACGTTAATGTAGTTACGAACCGAGCGTTGTTTTGCATCGATTCAGGGATACACAGATGTTACGGTCCCTAAATATAATAATTGCGCTTATATTTTTACAATATTGATAATGTACTGAAGTAAAAAAAATTAATATATTCTTGAGACTATTACGAATAGATTTGTTAGAATGGGTTTACGAGAGGTTTATGCGCAATTTAACCGAATATATATCAAATTGAAATTTATACAAAAAGTTGATAAACTATTTCGATGTGGTGCTTGTATTTCGACTGAAGAACGAGGATCAATCAATAAACCTATACTACAACAATTTGTTCGTCTCCCTTTTCCCCCACAACAATATTGACCGTAATCAATTATAGAACATGATGATGAAAAATGTCATGGTAATCGAAAATCAAATCCTAAAAAATGTTATTGCATCACATTCTTCAAATTTATTGACGATTTTTTCCGGTTCTGTTATTCAAAACTAAATAAATAAGTCAATATTTTTGTTGATACGTCTAAGAACGCCGCATATCTTTCTGCGTTGGTTTCCGTCTCAAGAATTACGCCTGCAATAGATTTTAAGAGTAAAGAAAACCTGGATTAGATAAAAAAAATGATGGGCGACTCACGAAGCTGCGGCCTGTGAGACTGTCAAGTCTGGATGATAGGGCGAAAGTTTTTTCTTCAATATAGGGACGCCCAGAGCTATAGAAGTTCTATGGCCACCGTAAGACAAAGGGAGTTTTTCGTACGGAAGTCTCATTTTCTTTCCATCTTTGATTAATTCGCTGATTGCTCGTTCATGGTCGAATTTTTTACACGAATGTGTATTCGTTTCAGCAGAGCTAATGAAGTTTTAAAAATACCGTCATTTAATAACTTACATTTATTAAAAAGTTAATCTTGGGCTTACCGCGAGAGGCAGTGATTTTCATTTACATTTGTTCGATCTACGAGTCTTCGATTTTGCAAAAAATCCCATTTTTTCGCAGCATTCTCAAGATCAGGCGGTATGAGCTTCGTTTTTAAGGGCATCTGAATTCAATAGGTCCCATTTAAAAGTTCGAAAATGAATACTCTTTAAATACAGAGTATAGCCAATTTTACTGAATCTCCAGACTCTTCGGAAATCGTTTTGTGCACGTATTTGTCATAAGTGCCTTCGAAGTTGCGCCAAACTTCCTTGGCCGCTCGCGACACTGTGCTCTGATATAAATAGTTGGCTATCAGTTTTCGTGTTTCTGCATCTTTGACGTTATCAAGACTGACTGCAGGGCTGACTAATTTAATGGGTTTCGTTCTTTCCGGGAAGAAAAGGAAAAATTTATTACATATAATTGAAAATAAAAAAACCTCTTGCGCTATTATTTGTTAAAATATATGTACCGTGCTACACGAAGACTTTCCTTTTCTTCCTGTTGGTTTTGTCTACAAACAGGATCGCGCGGATCAGTACCAACGATATCCTTGAGTTGCCAGAGAGCATCGAACGGCAGCCGAGAATCGTAGTCCAGTTTTTGAAAGGTGTCATGACTCTCCGCAAAAACCGGAATTGCCACCTTCTTCGGTTTCACACTTTGACGATCTTGGAAATCATTGCGTTCGATTTTTTTCACCTCGAAGTCACGAAAATCATTCCGATAAGTCGTGGGTTCGCCACAAATACCGACTACATTCTCTGGCGACATTATTTTCTGTTCAGTTGTCACGAAATAATTCTGTGCTCTTTCTTTTGTTCGTTTTCGTTTATTTTATATAAAAAATGTTACGGAATTTCACCGAAATTCGTTCTAGTATTTGTGCTTCGACGCCTCTTAAGGTATAATTATAGCAATAATTACTATTATATAGGTATTAATATTGACTAAAGTAATAACAATTTTATACACGCATTTGTCTCAGTCTCTTTGTATAATCCTGCTCATTAGTTCCTTGTCTTCTTTTGCTTTCTTTCTTTACTTTTCTTATTTGCTATGCAGTTTTTCGATGCAGACGCTGAGTTGCTGAAGACGATGCAGCAAATGTCTCATGTTTGCACTCGACTGTCGGAGACCTGCCTGCTCGCCACCGACCCCAAGGTCCTGACGCTGACCCAGCTCGAAGTGTAGACGAGCGAGACGCTCCTGTTGCTCTCTTATCTCCGTCATTTGCTCCATACTGCAGTCTTTGCCTGCAATTTTTGTTTGCTTCTAACAAAACCTGTTTTTTTTTAATGACCATAAAACCGTTTGAACCATAAATTTACTCGAAAACAATTTTTTGTTAGCATTTTTTAACAGATCAGCAAAATTAATCTGTCTAATAAAAAATGCCGTACGATGCAAGATTTGTGGATTTTCTACTGTTTAATCCATGATTCAAAGAGTTGAGTTATCTTTGGGCCGCATTTGCACTTACCAAAGGCTCGTAAATTCCCGCTATGAAAGTCCTCGAGCAACGTGAGAAGTGCCTGCTCCATACGACGAACATCGGGTACCTCTGACAAAAAGCAGTGATGCTTGCACGATGATGCTGCTTCCCGAGCTTCAGCAGTAGATGCTGTACCTACTCGAGTGGGGTGCATCGTGCCAACGTCGAAAGAACGAAAGAAAACGAAAAGAAAACCAATTTTTTTCTACTCAACGAAAATAATAATGAAGCATGAAGCATTGAAAGCGAACAGAGCAAAACCCCGGAGAAACTTCGAAAATAATGACTACCGTAACGCAAACGATGCAGTGATTTTAAGAAGCCGGAATTATAATGAAATCTGAGCATAGACGTAACTAATAAGGAATTGCAAAAGAAAACATGGATGAGAGCGAAACAAGCAAACAGTGATAGCAGAGGTGCAAGAGAATCTCTCTGACATGGTGGCTGCTGATACTTGTCCAGTTAAAAAAGGATCTTTTCAAGAAGCAGGAAAATTCCAAGTCATTTCAAGGAGTTTTCAACAATCAGGAGAATTCCAAGTCATTTTAAGGATTTTTCAACAATGATGAAAATTCCAAGTCATTTCAAGGAGTTTTCAACAATCAGGGAAACTCCAAGTCATTTTAGGGACTTTGAAGAGCAGAACTCATTCTGGGATATTCCCAAGAATTCCAGACAAGACACCAAGTGCAATTAATTTTTTTCCCCTTAAACCAAGTGCATAATAGTGCTGCAACTCTTTCTACACAGTACTACCTCTGTGTTGTCTGCTAGACCTCGGCGGTTCAGGTCTGCTTGGCCTCTGCTGCTGCTTCTCCTGCTTCTCCTGCTTCTCGTTCAAATAACTAATACGAGACTGATTCCCGCCCCCACCAGCTCCCTGCGAGGATGCATTAACGGCTCTACCCGAAGTCATGGACCCCTGGCTGGTAGTCGCCTGACCGGAGCTTCCGTCTTTGCTGACAATTGGCGATATCTGTGTGTTGCTTTCCCACAAAACTTGTTGCTGGAAGAAATTTGTCATTGGAAACTCCACTTCTCATTGACCTGAAGCAACCATCGATGAACCAATAAACCTATCGCTACTCGTATTTCTTAACATTAGGAAATGTAGACACTTTTTCAGATATTCCTGGTTGAAACTTCATAGTTTTTTCTGAATACAGAAGACAAATTTAGTGTCTTTGTATCATAAAAATGTTATTGTCCATTTGAATAACAAGCAAAAAGATGCATCAAAGCTTAACGATCATCGAAAAAAGAGAGAAAGAAAAATGTTTCTCTTGTGAAGTATTATTATTGACTCACCGAATTATGCGACGCATGAGTTTCAATTTTGCTGGTTCTGTTGGATCTTGCAGGGGTGGAAGGCGGTGTAGCTTCGCCTCCTCGACTTATCGGCTCCTCGCCCTCCTCCTCCTGCACCAGCTGCTGCAGTTCGCCGCATCCTGAGCTCTCGTTCATTTTTCTTCACTTGGCTTTGTCACACTTTTCAAACCTCTTTTATCTGAGTATTTGCACAACCACGTCGATTACCAATTCAATTATTTTAGGATGAGTCATGAAAAATGTAACTAAATTGTTGTCGGTGTAAAACTCTAGATAAATGAATGAAGGAACTTCCAACTTGAATACGATTTTGGGAATTAGCAATGCAACGATTTTTAGGTTATGTCACGAAAATTTGTATGCGCGAATTTCTCCGCGATATAAAACTGTAAATAATTAATCGAAAACACTTTTCATTAAGACACGAATTCTCGGAAAATCTTGCTAATTATTAATTCGAACGTTTTTAGGTTAAGTCACAAAAATTACTTTCGCGAACGCGTCCGACGTCTACAGCTGTTGCGAAATGTATCTAAACGTACAAAGTAACCTCGGGTTTCGCGTGACGCCTCTTTCGTGTTGCCTCGTTCCTTAAATCTAATCGACATCAAGTGAAAATATCTTCCCAATCGTCTCAATCGCGAAAAATAATGAATCAACAACTCCGAGATAAACACTCTGGTCACTACGACGCATGCGCACTGCGCAGTACGTAAAGGTCGCTGCAGTTTGAAACTTCGCGGCAAGAATTTATATTTTCGTACGCAAAAAAGATGATGTAATCTTTTTGAACAGATAAATCAATATTGTTGCGAATAAGAATAAACGACATTTTTGGTTAATTCGACACTGAGACTTTCGGGCCGTCCAATAATTCAGAAAATAATTACGTTTGGAGCTGTAATTATGGTAAAACGTAAAATTTTTTATGTATACAAGATACATAGTTTTTATTTCAATTTTTGAAAAAAGAGGCGTATTTGTTTCGATAGTAAAAAAAGAGTAATTGATTTTTTAAATCATAATAATTTATATAGAATCGCTATTCAACTTGCATTTTATTGTTCAAGTTTCCAAAGTTGATCTATTTAATTTTTAATCATACTTTTTCCGTGTGGTAAACTAATTTTACTGATACAAATGATTTGTGCCAGCAGGTAAATCAAGAAAAATGACACGAGCGCAATTTTCGAGCAGATCATTTACAGCCTGACACTGAAAAAACATCTGTCCAGTTGGCTCATAGCTGGAGGGGTCAATTGATCAATTGAGCTCGGCAAAACGATTCTGAATTACATTGACACCGTGGAGCGTGCGCTCAGGCTTGAGTGTCCCGCACCGTTCACGTGACACCAACGTAACAGTCAATTTAATTCATACTACTGCAGTGTTGACAGTCTTCTCCGTAGAAAAGACCAGAAACTTGGGGATTTTCTCTGTGTAAATTCCTCGCCGAATTAATTGACCAATTTTTTTACTGTCTTCTACATTAGCCTGAAGAACAATTAATCAATCTGTTATGTCGCACATTGTACAGACTGAAGCAATTAAGAATGCATCATGCTTACATTCACAACCAAAAGTTTGCTTGGCGTAGAATTTTATCTCATTATATTAATCAATTCAATAATTGACTCTAGAAGGTTAGACCTTCCTGGTAATAAAATGGCGAATCCAGACCACATGGGGTCCACACGGACCCCAGTATACTCGTCTAGGATTAATTTAATTTCTCGTTAGCTGTAAGCGAAAAATAAAAAATAAAAATCAACATTAATTTAAACCCAGTTTAATTTCAGTTCCTATCGACAATATCAACAATAAATTTCGAAATAAAAATTATTATAAAATAATAATGTTTAGGACTAATATTTTAGTTTCCATTCCCACTTAATATTCCATATTGCGAAGCAAACACGTAATCCATATTAGCCTGCGGGTTTAAATACCTACAGGAAAGAGATTACAATAATTCTGCGAAGAATTAATTCGTCATACTGTACACTGGTGCATTGAACCTGAGTCCTGAATGACATAACACAGTCTTACGTATACGTATAAGTGCCACACGAGCTTGTAGGACACTCAACCACGTGCTGAGCGCGACAAGCGGCCATGTATCCATTGTAATTTTCACTCACTCTGTAGCCAAGTCTGTCTTTGTCATCCCGCCGCAATTCACTTCGAAATCAGATGATCTGACAACACGTATATACAGTTAACTCGACGTCTACACGTGTATTACGTTCAATCCGATTAAGATTTCATTATTTCGCGACGAATGAAAAATCTAAAGAGATTATTTACTTCCAACCAATAAATAAAAATTGTCTCTCTAATAAAATAATCAAAATCAGTAGAAACCCAAACCACTGTCACATCAATTCCTTTAAATTTTTATGTAGGGTGCAATATCTTCTTGAATATTTGTACATTTTTAAATGCCAGCCCATTTTTACAAAAAAATAAATAAAAAAATCGTAAAAAATCTGAGTGCATTTCAGAGTTCGAAAAAAACATCGTGAATCACGGCCCAGTTCGATTGATCATGAAATGCCCTGTTCGCCATACTCACAGATACTAAATTGTAAATAAATTCCTGTTCCTTGTTTTTACCGGCGAAACTAAAAGTAAACGACTAACAGAGGGTTATGAAGACCCTCGAAGTTAGTAACAGTCTGTCTTCGTCATGACGTCTGCACGTGATTCTCACGAGCGAACCGACCAGAGTCTCCTTCTCATGTCTTCTCCTTGTTTTTTTTGTTCATCCATTCTCGTCTTAACCAACGATCGTCGTTTTCTCTCCTCTTTTTCATTATTCGCTTGTGCAGCTTGTGGATCGCCTACGCGTCCGTACACAGCAGGCAAGGGGAAAACCGACGTCGCGACGCCCAACCTAGCAAATCGATAAGTTCAACGACGGGGCGACTGGCCCCGTTCAGCTTCCACTATACTACGCTACCAAATTGTCCGCTGGCGCCTGGCACGTGTTTAACCACGAAACTCCGAGCTTTGACCCCATAAGACTACATTTTCGTCTCTCGCTTCCGTCAATACATTTTTTTCCCCCCACAATTATCGTTGTACGTGGAACGAAATCCCCAGATACAAAACTCAATCGTGTTAATTAGCACGAAAATAAACATCTGTTAGGAAGGCCGAAACGTTCCGCGCCAGATAAATCTGGGCTGCGTTTTTGTGATTTCAAGAATTTACGCGTTTTTATTCCATTTTTTTTTTCACTTTGATTATTTTTAGGCGTCGAGTCTCACCCAAAAAGCTTCTTTGTTATCGGAAAATCGTGACACGGAAGTCAGTGAAGCTGTTGTCACCCCACACATTTTACGCTGTCGGTGCGATCTAAACGAAATTATTGTAGCAACCCTGTTAGCTAAAACATTTTAGCTAACAGCATTTTAGTTCTCGGGGGGTTCAGGCTTTTTCTCTATATACGACGATGGGGGCGACAGTTATCAATGATTTTGCTGCACGCAATGTTGATGTTAGCTTCACAAAAGTCAATCAATTCATGGATTTGACAGGGCACCAGATTTTTCTTTTTTTTAGTTATTTCTTTTTAATCAAAAAATCTCATAAGAATTTTTTTTTTCCCTATAGTTATTTAAATGTATTTTTTACCACCAAAAATGAACAAGACTTTTTGTCAGATATATCGATAGAGCCTGGAAATTGACATCCTGTTGGCAATTTTTTGCGGCTGTTGCGTCAAGAGGCAGCCAACCTCGTGACAGGCGAGCCCATGTTTTGGGGTCTCGTTAAAAAAACCTACGTATTCAGGACGTTTTGTTTTTCGAACGCCGGTTTCATCTTGGCCGAGAGATATGTGACGATCCCCAGTGGGTCGATCGATGACCTACGACAACGACCAATCCGCCGAGAACCTTTCACCAGGCACCATATACCCCTCTGGTTTGCAGCACTCGACGTACGAGCTCGCGGCTATCTATTTGTCTCGCTCGACGACTCGCTTACATCTCTCAGTCAATCGCTAGGCAATTTTACGACAATTAGAATCGTTCGGCTCTTATGCCACACGATAAATCTTTATTCGCGCGCTGATTGTCCAATTCGCTTAAACTTTTCATTAATTCGTTTCGGCCCCGAAATTTCCACAAACGCGCAGTAAACAAAGTACTTAGCAGATTATAATCGATGAAAAATAATTACTTACCGCGAATTGCAAATTATGCAAATATTTGAATAACAAATAAATAATAAATGTCGTTTCCATCTTCTCACACCTTTTTGAAACTCATTTCAACTGTCAAATGTCAATATTAAAATAGGCAAATAAATGTTGTCAACGTACTTTTTTTCTCGCGACTTTGATTCTCACCTCTTGAATTATGAATCTCGACTTTTGTACTCATATCGATCACGACAAAAATCAGAGTAAATATGTCATGAATAAAAATGCCTCTATTATTGACACCAAAAAAATTCGAGCAGGAAACAAATGTCAGTTATTTTTATTTTTTTACTTGAGTTATAAATTTTCATTTTTTTACTTGAGTTATAAATTTTCATTTTTTTTACTTGAGTTATAAATTTTCATTTTTTTTACTTGAGTTATAAATTTTCATTTTTTTACTTGAGTTATAAATTTTCATTTTTTTTACTTGAGTTATAAATTTTCATTTTTTTTACTTGAGTTATAAATTTTCATTTTTTTACTTGAGTTATGAATTTTCATTTTTTTACTTGAGTTATAAATTTTCATTTTTTTACTTGAGTTATAAATTTTCATTTTTTTACTTGAGTTATAAATTTTCATTTTTTTACTTGAGTTACAAATTTTCATTTTTAATAATTATTTCTGTTTTAAATTCACTTGAATAAAAAAGAAAAAAATATTTCGAGCCTGAAAAATGCATAAAGAGGTTCGCGTTCTTTGTCCCGAGCGTGTTCGCTGCGCTTCCTTGGGCGAGTGTATTATAGAAGGACACACGTAGAGATATATATGTAGGATGCGTAGGTCTCCGCCCGTGAAGAGTCGGACCGTTCGGCGATCGGCGCAGCCGCCAAGCGGCAAACCAAGCGGCAGCAACAGTCTCACAGTCGGGCTGTACGTACATAACGTATATACGCGACGACGTCGCGGATCTGCTGTTCGGCGTGCGGCTCGCGGTCAGTCGCGGTCCGATCATCGTGCCGTCGACACGCAAACCTCGTCGTGTATCTTCCGTGTCGGGTCGCGAAATTTTCTACTTAATTTTAACCCGATAGTGCAGACGTTAAGGGGACAATCGCGAAGCGTCTCGGACCCGAACGCGCTTCCAACTTCGCTCGCGATCGGTAAAAAAAAATAAAAATAAAAGAAACATTAATTATAAGTGTTTTATTCGTCGCTCGTGCACTTCCTAGCGGTATATTCGTCGTAGGAAAACAGAGGTGAGATTTTATTCTCGTTTTTCGCATTTTTCACTCACGTTACCGAATTTTATTTTTTAATTACATTTTTTATTTTGTATCAAAATTTTGTTGTCGATTTGCCGTTGTTTACGTTAACGGAATTGCTGTCGAGTTTTGCCTCGTTTTCGGTTTCGCGTTGAATTTATTTTCCTCACGTTTTGAATTATTGGCTTTATGGTCGAAGAGAAAAATTTGTGTTTTTCGTGGTGTTGTTGGCAAAATTGATCGAAAATACGGATTTTTCGGATTTGTCGTTCTAGCTAAAAATCTAATTGTCAAATTACACGGTTGGCGAAAATAATTCGTATTTGCGAGGTTATTCATGGGAAAATATCGCGACAACACAAATTCGGAATTGTGAATGTATTAATTTTTTTTTTCATTTCCATTTAAAATTAATTGTTGTAAATTTTTGAGAGTCGGAATTTTCATCTGCAATTTAAATTTCTCGCGATGGCGGAGAAGACGATTTTTTCCCGGTATTTGGAGCAAAATGTCGAGGATAGACATTCGCGGAATTGGCGAGTATCGAGTTCGTCTGGTTGCTGCAGGGCTCGCCGCTCGGCTAGGGCGAACTCGCTGCGAGCTCTCGAATTACTATCATCGCCGAGGGCTCGGCAGTAAACTCTTCTCGACCGATGAGTCGAGTATATTTCATCGTGCAAACCTACCAACACTCGGGCGCGATGTGTACAGACAATGCAAAGCTTGGTGCGCGAGTTCGCAAGTGTTTCAAAACATTTCGCGACTACTTACGAGGAGCGGATCGTGACAAAGCTCGAAGGATCGCGAGCGAGAATTTTCGCCGACTCGCTGATGTACCCTCGACACGTCAGCTCTGCCCATCAATTCAAATTCATTCAATTCGCGGATCAATGAAAAACAATCGGATTTTTATTATCAACGCTTTTTCTCAAATTCCGCCGCGAAATAATAAAATAATAATTTCGGAAGTGATGTAATTTTATTCCCAAATTCAATTCGTGGGTCAATGAAAAACATTCGAATTTTTATTATTTTATATTTTATTATCAACGCCTTTTGTCCAATTCCATCGCGAAATAATAATATAATCATTTCGGGAATGATGCAATTTCATTCCCAAATTCAATTCGTGGATCAATGAAAAACGATCGCCTTTTGTCAAATTCCATCGCGAAATAGTAAAAAATAATAATTTCGAGAATGACGTAATTTTTATGAATGATGTAATTTCTGTGCATTTTTAAGAATAAAAGTTTAATTTCGTCGTAACAAAATTACACTTTGCTAAAAAAATTCACTTAGATAATTGTTGACATTTTCTTTCTTTTCTAATATTTGCGATATTAAGTTGAGGAATTTAAAAAGTTACAGCCACGAACGACGAATTTATCATTCGGAGACTTTTTTACGTCCTTGTAGCTTTTCGATGTTTGTTTTGCGTCGAGTCGAAATTCTGCGAACAAAACTTAGCGAAAAATCAACGAACAAAATTGGGAAATATTTTTAGCTCCTTTTTCGCCGAGAAGATCTTTTGATTCTTATTCCGGTCGTGACTTGCCCGATGCACACCTGCAAGGTCTCGTATACCCGAGTATCAATCGTCGGAGTGACACACAAAGGCATGGAAACCCTCGGTGCTCGTCCATCCGACCTTTACACCCGTTTTTACCTGAGCGTAGCGTGTATGTTTCTTTTAGCCTGAGCTCGTATTTCATTGATCGGTTTCGATCCATCCGAGCCCAAACAAGTCTGTCGATCGTCAATTGGACAAAGAAAATTGGGCCCAGAATCATACGTTAAACATTTTTTACAATTTATATGCAATTAATCGATAAATAATGTTGAGTAATTTTTTAAAGAATTTTACACATTCGTGCCAGGCTATATTATCATCTACTAAAGGAGTTGAAACTTTCTCCAGGTTTTTAAACTAATACAAATTTAAAGTTATTTTCCCGCTTTAAAATTCGCTCAAAAAAAATTAATTCAAAAAATATTTTTTCTTATGTCAAAAAGATGAGGAAATCGTATAAACAAAAATTGTGCGAGACAGTGAGGAAAAAAATCTCGCTAATCCCAGACTACGGCAATAAAAGTAAAGTGTCGCAGCGTTACAATCTGATAGATAACCGTGAGTTTCACGAGTGCGTTGAATTTTTTCGAATAATTAAATGCGCGTGAGGAAATAAAAATGTTCAAAAAAAAATTACGGGACAGCAATAAATAATGATTAAGGAAGCTCTCGTTTTACTGCACCGGCAGCGCCAAATCCGCGAGGCGCGATACTTATCACGAGGCTCTACGTTAAAAACAATAACTTACGATAGCGTATCGATGCGATTTCAATTTTCTTTTCCAACAACAACTCGATAGCCATTTTTCCGTCCCGTTCCTTGCACGCAGCGATGTGGAAAATTGTGGCAGCGATTTTCATTCTCGTTGCCGCGAGCGCAGCTCGAGTGAAAGTAGCGCAGTTCGCGGGACGTAAAAATCGCCAACTTCGATAATTCTTTTTTTTTTCGTTGCACAATTTGCATCTGCAAAATATTGCGTATTTTATTCGATGTCTTTTTCGTGAATTGCAGTTCCTAAAATGGTGTTTGGCAGCGAGACCGGCGAGAGAAGTTGACGTGAAAGTGCCTTGGTACACGCGAGGAAGGAAAAAGGGAACCAGAACAGCAACGAGTGAAGATTATTTTCGCTCATTTTTTTACGACTCCGAGGTGGAGAAGATATACCGAGTATCAGTATTGTTTATCCTGGCTGTGAAGAAAATACTAGAGGAACATGGATCCGTACTCGTTGAGGTGAGTTGATGTGTCTCGAGTCACTTGTTCCTGTATGTTTTATGCGCGCCCGTAATGAGGCGAGCGCACCTTAGAAAGGAAACGTCGCGGAAAAAAGAATCAATCTTCCTACGTGCTCGCGAGTCCATCAAATCAAAATTGGCCGCGGTAAAACTCGTTTAGATCCTGTTGTAAAAACCGTTCACTGGGAAAACATGTTGCATCAGAAAGTACGGCTCACGGGATGATTTTTTCACCGATAAAATCACATGTTCCCAAATCAGAGTTGTAAGTTCCCACATCTTCTAGAAATAAAGTTGATGATACAATTTGCTTCGTAATTATTAATTAATAATAGTAACATGGAATAATTATTATATCATGTGTATATTTTTTATGGCTGCAAAGAATATTTATTCTCCATAAAAATGTATGGTAATTTTTCAGAAAAAAAATGGAGAAATGCGGTTAATGCATTACGGAAGTAATGGAGAATCGTGCTCTTCCATTTTTGTCACGACCGCTCACAGTTTTTTTTTTAATTGAAAATTAGGTACCTATGTAGCTATTTAAAAGTTCACACATCATTTTATAATCGCCACTAGTTATTATTATTAAATCACATCTACAAAACAAACCGTACTGTAACATTTATTTCTTAAAGTAATGAGAGTACTAAAAAATGTCTTGCTAAAAACATGTTTTTGCTGAAAGAAACATGCTCAGGGGGAGGGCATGTTTCGCTGGGGAAGCCCAGTTATAACTCTAAAAAAACGATTTTACTCCAGAAATATAGGCTATGTAATAAAGTTCACTAGAAAACATGTTCGCTCAGGACATGTTTCAACATCACTCGTGGCACATTTTATTTTGTCAGGCGTTTGTGAAGCCAACATGTCATGTCGGCATATTAATTAAATGGACATATTTTGCCTCGAAATCGAGCGCGTTTTAATTTTTCAGCATGTTTTTGCATTTTTAATAGCATGTTTATCGTTGAGTTGAGTTAAATTTTCAAGCAATTCGGAGCAAAAACACATTTTCTCTCCGTCAACGCCGTAAAAAAGATTTTTTCTTGCGAACACATTTTCGCACTCATTGAGGTGATTTAATGTCCCGAATGACTCGTTTTTGTGCATCTCGCGCGCCTGTAATGAGCCGAGCGTAGCATCGAGAGGAAAGATCGCAAAAAATCGATGCCTGTCTCTCTACCTGCCCACGAGTCCGAGCTCCCCCGTGTCCATCAAATCTCATCCTCAAACTGGTTGTGCGGCTGCGATTTCGTGATTTGCCCGTTCGCCACGCACACGAATTTAAACACCCGTCCCGGTGTTGGTGTCGTTTGCGTTAGAATCTCGCGTAAAATTTGCATTTTATAACAGTAACAGTTCGGATTTAAAACCCCGCATGAAAAATCAATGCCCACCCGAATGTATTAGGACTTGTCGATGTATCGAGACGAAATTGGCGAACGGGGAATTGAAAATTCCGAGTTCGCAACACGTCGGATCTTTCGATTTGTTCCTGCTAATTTTAGTCGAAGGCGGATCTGTGTCAAAGCTCGAACGCGTTCCAAAAACGATAAGCGGGTGATTTAAATAAATTGCAGCCTCGTGCACTGCGAAGAATGAATTTTCATGAAAAACAGTGTTTGGATATTTCACACAGAGACAATTTGGCGTCGTGTTCAAGTAAATTTATTGCAATGGTCAACATCCGTTTGCACCACGAGAAATTACATATTTTACACAATACAGTCGTAAATCTATATCGAAACAAATACCATCAATTTTCACGACATACAAGCAGACCTGTAAATCCCTAATGTTTACAGAAATAAAATTGATGGTACGATTGGCATCGTAATTATGTTTTCATAATAATAACTCGTAATGATTACGAGTGTAATCTTTACGAGTGTAATGAATACGATGTGTAAACTTTTTAAATAGAGGCGAGAAATATTAATTTCTCATAAGACTTCATTGTAATCTTATAGAAAAAAATTGAGAAATACTGTCAATGCATTGCGAAAATAATGGAGGGCTGTGCTTGTCCATTTTTCTCGCATCTTCTCCCAAAATTTAGTGACAAAATTCGGTTTCTCTTACGACTATTCAAAAGTTCACATATAATTTTATAATCGTCACAGGTCATCGTTATAAAATCGTAACTAGAAAATAAACTGTTCTGTAAACTTTAATTCTTACAACACTGCGTACAAGATAATCAAAATTAGTATCTGTTTCTCCCGGTGTATCACAAAACGATTTCTTCATCCCATCCGGCAGTTTAAAAGTCGTCTCGCCGAACGTAAGGTCGCGTTTTCGCGGTACAGCCGGAGGGGGATTGCGATCTTTCTGATAAAAATCTCGTGTGTAGGATCGATCGGAACTACGGCTAATCTCGTGCTCAAATTACGCGAGACAATGTATCAGGGATCCACGGTCACGTATATCCTCTCGTGTTGGTCGTTATAATACATGCCGCAACGATGCTCGGCAAATTGCGTAACGGACGCTCCAAACAGAATGTGTAGAGACGGTTAAGCGAGGGAAGGAGGGGGGGAATAGATGCTACTCGGGCTCGGCCAATATCGCCAATATTCAACGGCAACCTGGGACAACGTCGCGATATCGCTCGCTCGTTACCGCGTACAACCCGAGGCGGCCACGTTTCGAGCCGCACAGTTTGCGCCCGAAGCGACGGAACTTGTGATAAAACACAAGCAATCACGAACGTGAGATTGACTCGCACTTGTAATTTGCGTTATCAATACGCACGTGCACCGCGCCGCATTACGAACATCATGTCCGGCATAGCATTTACGGTTTTCCGTGAATACGCGACACGGGCGCAAAAATAAAAGTGATAGCGCAGATATTTCTTTCAATGTCAGACGGCTAACTTCGTTAAACTTTGTAATAGCACATTAACGTCGCAGTTGCGACACTGTCATTACTCGTTGTGCCGCGCAACCATCCCTCCCCCCCCCCCCTCCCCCCGCCGTCTGCAAAATTGTTTTCCGTTAATAATTGTCGTCAGGTGATGTCGCGCTGCTCGCGGCAGAATATTTGAGGACGAAATAAAACATGTCATAATTTCGTTTTTTTTGGTCGGGAAAAAACTGTGCATCGGGAGTTACATGCTTCTCGTAATTATATTTCTGATCATGTGAGTTCTGATAATTGGTACAGATTCCTGAGGTCTGTACCGGACTTTTTCACGAATGTGTTTTTTTTTTCTCGCGAATTCCAAACAGGGTCTGAGTCCAAATACAAAACATGTTTTGGTACCCAACTGAAACATGTTTTGGTACCCAACTGAAACGTGTTTTGGAACCCAACTGAAAATTTAAATTTATTTTTAATTAAATTTAATTTAAAAACTGAAATTTGGTACTAATCTAAAATATATATTAATGCCAATTCACATCATGTTTTGGCGCCAATGTAAAACATATTTTGGTACCCAACTGAAACGTGTTTTGGTACCCAACTGAAAATTTAAATTTACTTTTAATGAAATTTAATTTAAATACTGACATTTGGTACCAATCTAAAATATATTTTAATGCCAATTCAAATCATGTTTTGGCGCCAATGTAAAACATATTTTGGTGCAAATTTGAAGCATGTTTTGGTACGAATTTGAAGCATGTTTTGGTGCAAATTTGAAGTATGTTTTGGTGCAAATTTGAAGCATGTTTTGGTGCAAATTTGAGGCATGTTTTGGTGCAAATTTAAAACATGTTATGTTGCTCATCTGAAACACGATTTTGGTGGTAATATGAAACATGTTTTGGTCCCAATCCGGCACCCGTTTTTTGGTGCAATCCTAAAACGATGCACTCATCTCTCCCCCAGCTTAAAAATCGCTTTCATTGATCCTTGACATCGACTATGTTATCGATAATCTCTTATCAAAACTGGGACACAGGCGCACGTAAAAAAAATGTCGCGTGAAGCGTATGCATTCGAAAAACCATTCCACCCAACTCCCGTCACCTGAAGCGAACATGCAAATTATTGGATCGTGCCGAAGCGGCGAACGAGCGCAACGTTAACGACCAAGATCCACAATAAATCCCGGTGACAAAACATGATGTAAAATCCTTTGACGCACTCGATGACGACTCGATGCGCTTTGCGACTGCTCTACGCCCGAGACTCATTTCGAATAGTCGGCTCGCGTAAGTAGCAGCAGCTGGTGACCTCCCCACCGAACGATCGGCTCGTACACGTTATAAATAGTATACGCACAGTTGAACTGTACGTTGCGTGCAAATGCGAAAAATAAAATCGCAATAGTGACGTCCGGTCGGAACAGTCGGAGGGAAATTAACGGAATACAGAAATTTGCATGAAATACTCGTAATGCAGTGGATTTGAAAACGTTCAATCGGCGGGAATGTCCCGAAGAAATCGAAACTTCCGGTTCGCGGTGCGATTAGACCCTCAGGGTCACGATAACGTCGGCTATGCGACGCAACATACCACAGCCACGTTCGACAACGTAATCCGAGTCATGAAAACTCGCGTATACGATCGATTACGTGGCCGTGATAACGATTGATAACGTCGAGAGTGTCTGCCAACGACGCATATGGGTCGTCCACTTTAAACTGAATTTCTTCATCATCTCACTTGAAGATATATAGGTTCCGAATACTCATAACAAACTCTTCTCAGAATTGCGCGTATTTTTTTTTTTTTTTTTTTAAGGTCGATACCGATTTTTAAAGGAAAAGAATCGAATTAATTCTCGTCAGGCTGGCAGGTTTAGAAAGCGATTTTTTTCCGGTCTCCCAAATGAGTAAATGATGACAAAGTGCCTAAAAGTCTGCCAAGACAAAATTGTCTAAAAACATTCAGCGACGTTACCGATTTTTTTTTAGATAATGAATAAATCGTTTTTCGTCGGGACTGAATTTTTTTCTTCTTTTTCATTTTTTTAAGGTATCTTTTCTCGAGTTTTTCGCCTAAAATTGCGGTAGCAAACAGTTCAGGACAGAATTCTCTTAAAACATAAATAGATAGAACAAAACATTTAGCGTGGCCTCTAAATATTTTCGTACACTTTTGTGTTTTAACAGCGCTGATTTTATTTATTTTTTCTGCACGCCCCAGCCTCGAGTGACCGCCAAATATATTTTTTGTTCTCCCGACAAGGAGAAAAAACGAAGTAGATACCAAATGAGCGACCCTAGTGCAGTCGCGAGAACGCTGAATGTACACAATTTATCACGTGCAATCGTGACGCGCACGCGAATTCTAAAAAATGTTCTCGGCAATTGAGACGGGAGAGAAAAAAATCGCACTGGTAGCTTCACCGATGACTCAACAATTTCGCAAGTCGAACGTTGGCCAATCTGTGTTGTGATGTACGGGCTGACTGCAGACGAGGTCGAGTCTAGGTGGAATTTGATCGTGTCGCCGCAATAACAATTTTAATAACATTCTGATTCGTATGCTGATTGAGACGAATGAATGAAATTTAGGGATCACGACGTGCAGATAACGCTGCGTCATGTTATTTTACCGGTCACGAGCTCGGCGGTAATGATCTGTGCTGATCGAAAAATTATCGATCCTCCGATCGAAGAACACACATTGATTATCGGTCTCAATAACAGAGATATAATTGACGCTGCATCGATTACGGGAAACACTATCAGTTGATTATTGTATCTTGTGTGTCATCACTAGATTCGATTAACTTTCGATATTGTAAAGGAATGTTTTATCCTCATCTGAAGATATCAGCTGACAATAAATAATTATGGATTAGGTGGAAAGATTACTAGAATTCATTTCCAGCAGGAAGTGGAGAATTCACGCAAGTGGATTCTAATGATTTTTCTTGGAACATATTTTTTAACGATTTTTCCAATGTTTTTGACGAAGAAATCTCGAATCGAAACCCCTATAAAATTCTGGAAAATTTTCAGTAAAAAGATACCACGATTTTGTGAAATATTTAATTTACAGATTTTTTTCATAAATATATTTCTTGGCGAATGTTAACCACAAACTCCCGCTACATAATTATCGGAAAGGTTGTGGACGTTACTCCGAAAAATACCGCACGATTAAAAAAAAAGTTATTTCATAGCTCTGGATATTTTTTGTAAATATTGAAGTATTTTTCATAAATATATTTCTTGACGAATGTTAACTACAAACTCCCACTACACAATTATCGTAAAAGTTGTGAACGTTACTTCGAAAAATAGTGCACGATAAAAAAAATGTTATTTCATAGCTGGATATTTTTTGTAAATATCGAAGTTCTCGGATATCTTTTCGCAGTATCTGACACCGTATTTTTGAGTTAGATGATTTTTAAAAAGAAGTTGAAAGTCATTCACTGCAATTTCTTACTTCATAAGATGCAATACTTTATCGATGAAACCGCAACGAAGGAAAAGAACAAACAGGATGACGCTCATAAAAACGGTGATATCTTTACGCTAGTTGCGTGTGTAGCCGGGGCCTTGATTGCAAATTTGTTTGGTCTCGCGGTCAAGTCGTCTTATCGATCTTTATCGTCTGCATTAAAACGCGCGTTCCCCGAGACTTTGCCCTTTGCGAGTGCCACGATTGACGCTTTGTGACGCAGCTCGCGGGAATTCCTCGCGGAAACAAACGATCGGCTCGCGACAATGATTTATTGAATAATTAACGAGACGGCGGATATCTATAATGCAAAATCTCGAAGGACTGCGAGCCACTGGAATTGTCGTTTCCGTTGTCGCAAACTTATTTTTTCCTCGTCACGGAAGCCTCAGCTTCCGTGTAATTTCAGCAATATTTTTCTCAACTAAAATAGAGCAGTTTATTTTTACGCACTTTTCCTTGACACTTCGACGAGAGAACGTAAGGGAAGGGTAAAAAAAATTGAAAAAAAAAGTAGGCGAGAGAATTGTCCGAGTTTCGAGGTAAAACTCGACGTACGTTTGTATGACATAAGCGCTAAGCAATTTGCCCCGAGCGTTAGCAAATTGCTGAAGATAATTGAAGGACAATTATCTTGGTCGCAGAAAATATTAGTTGCCACGTTCGTTTATTTATGTAGAGCGGTGAAGGAATTATCATTTTTTTCCTGCCGATTTGAGAGAAATCTGAGTGGCAGACTAATTTTTTTTTTAGTATCTCGTTAAGGGTGATTTTTTTTAAATGTACACTTAATCGAAAGTTCGTTTATTCCAAGTTTTCTGCAACTACATAAATCTTAAAAATTATAATGAATAAAAAGAAGAGTGGAAAAATGATTTTTTTCGAACGTAAATGACGTTTTTTTTCTGATTTATTGGAAATCAGCGAATTTTTTAATCATGTTTGACGTAGAAAGGATTCATGTGTGTCTGAAACATTCTTAATCGGACGGCAGTAAAATCCATGTAAAATTATTCCGAACGTAATTACGTTTTTTAACAAGAATTATTTTTTTATATCAGATAATAAAATGTTGACAAACTAATAAGATAATATAAATAATAATCGTGTTACATGAATTTCATGAGTGACAAAGCTGATCGACAAACACGATTATCTGCACGTCAACTAACGTGACGATTATTAATCTCCACTGTTTACGGCAAGAACAAAAGAAACGAACGTTTGTAAGATTATAACATATGATGGAGATAAACCATGCAGTCTAGACTGGCGTATGGCCCTCGCCCCGCGTCTCTTAAACATCGTAATACCGCTTAGGCTCAGCAATTAGTCTGAGTAATTTAATAGCTATAATAACAGTCAGAGGTGAATGATCATCGCATCCAGATAGGAATCGAGTCGCAGCTGCGTCTCGTGGATTTCAAAGTCGGTGCAATAAGTACACGCAGACGGTCTGACCGCGTTTAAGCAGCTATAAGTTGTTAATTACGTATTTAATTCCTGCACCTGCTTAGCGTGGAGCTAAGTCACCTGAACATATGTTTTTTATTGCGTTTTAGTAACACTTTTCATAATGCAATTGGATAAATAATACGACTTGAAGCACACACACAATAAAATTAATTTTATACGCAAAATTTTTTGTCCAAACGTTTACATTAAGTCCCTAATTGGAAGACTGAGTGGATTGCAAATTGCGCATACAAAATGTTGAATCAGTATGAACTTTTTTTATTTTAACTTTGCAGAGTTCAGATTACATGAAGGAACTATAAATTTGCTGTGCAAAGTCTCATTTTCATTGTAAGAAGATTCCGATCAGTCTGACATTTCCATTTTAAATTGTTGCGCAGAGTTACCAGGAAATTATGTAAAAAAAAAATTGCTACATAAAGAAAAAATGTCCTACAAAAGTGAGTATCGTATTCCGCGGCATTTTTTCATTCGACAAATGTCGTGCAACTGCTCAAGCAGTCGTGACACACAACTCGATTGAAATGACATCCCGCTCATTGGGACAATAAGAAATCCCCCTGGCGATTCAATTGCCATCGCGAACCGTATATTGTAGTAAATTTGCGAAAACAATGTCGTTGGAATCTTCCCGCAACGTCAGTTTCAAATTTTTTATTTTAAAGTCAACTGAATTTTCTGTTTAATTACCAACTTCAATTACGGTTTTAGTTTAACGTTGAGTTGAAATTTAATAACTTAATCAAGTTTGATTCAACGTTGACAAATTCGTTCCTAAAATCTCGTTCTATAATTCTGCTGTATAATGTATCGTGTTTTATTGCGATGTAACCGTAAATTATACTAAACCATTAATTATTGGCTTTTTTTCGTACAGTGTCGAGCGTGAGGCTTCGAAGAATATCGAGGAAAACGAGAGGGAATGTTTCAAGGATGCTATAGTGTCGAGTCGAAGTCTGAACAAGGGATTTGTCGAGCCTACGCAACTTAAAAATGCCATACCCGAGGTACAACTTCAGTGACATCAATATATAAAAATTAGACTTGTTGGAAAAAAGGTGTAATTTTTTGAATATTGCGTATTTCGACAATTCGATAAATAGTACTAAATATTCTTTTGATCTCGATGAGCAACAAAATTTAAAGATACACCTCTTCTTCCTAAGTTCCAATAAAAATATAACACTGTTCAATTTATCACGAAAATTGTATTGTCTAGATCGGTGCCTGCGTGCTGACAGCGAGTTTCCACATAGCCGTGGGTCTCAGTATGGCTTACTCGGCTATTCTCATCCCTCACTTGGAGGACCCGAATTCCGAGCTTCCCGCCACCAAAGACGAAACATCGTGGATAGGTAAATCCCCATTGTTTTTCTTAGTCCACGTTATTTTATTCCAAGATCTTCATGAACAAATTTAAAGTTACAGCCAAAGTGGTAGATAGATCAAACAGTAATTTTTTCCTATTCATCTATGATTTTTATTTTTCATAAAAAAATGTTTATTTAAAAAAATGCTCTATTCATCTAGGATTTTTTTCATAAAAAAATGTTTATTTAAAAAAATGCTCTATTCATCTAGGATTTTTTTTATTAAAAAAAAATGTTTATTTAAAAAAATGCTCTATTCATCTAGGATTTTTTTTATTAAAAAAAATTTTTATTTAAAAAAATGCTCTATTCATCTGATTTTTATTTTTTGTAAAAAAAAATGTTTATTTAAAAAAATACTCTATTCATCTATGATATTTATTTTTTATTAAAAAAAAATATTTCACAAACAACGTTTAATTTGGTAATTTTTTTCACCGCGACCCACAGATAAATTTTCGCCAAACTAAAAATTACATTTTTTGTATCCGTTTCAGCGAGTATAATAGTCGTTGCGGCGCCTATCGGTTCGCTGATCGGTGGATTTCTGATGGAAACCGTCGGTCGTTTGAGGACCCTGCAAATCGGCGCGGTACCCTGCGTCGCGGGCTGGATTCTCATAGCACTGGCGACAAATATCCCCATGATACTGGTGGGCCGAGTGTTGTCAGGCCTGGCGACGGCGATGGCGACATCGCCGGCGATAGTTTACATAACCGAGGTGGCGAGACCCGAGCTTCGCGGTTCCCTCATGTCGTTCGGCCCGACACTCGCCTCCTTCGGCATGGTACTTTCGTACGCGAAGGGCGCGCTTCTACCCTGGCGACTGGTCGCCTGGTTGAGCATCATTTACGCCGTTGTCCCGGTGCTTTTGGTGCAGCTATTCGTCCCGGAATCTCCCGTCTGGCTGGTCTCCAGGGGACGAACCGCGGAGGCGAAAAAGTCACTAGAATGGTTGGTCATCAGGAACACCCGGGGGTTCCCCTCGTCCGGGGGTTCCTCACGATAATTTTCTACTGTAAAAAGAATCAGGGAGTAAAGCGATTTTTAATTTAAAACAAATCTTCCTCAGGCTGTACAAATCGGATGTAAAGCAGGGCAAAGTCTCGGCGGCGGAATATCATTTCACGACGATAATGAAGGAGAACGAGATCAAGCTGAGCGAACAGAGGAGAAGCAAACACGGCGGGTTGTCGACGAAAATACGAGCCTTTTTGAAGCCCACGGGATGGAAACCCATGACAATACTCTTCCTGTTTTTCCTATTTCAACAATTCTCCGGCATCTATATCACCCTCTTCTACGCAGTCACGTGGTTCAAGGTCCAATATTTTTTTAAATGATGTTACGTCTTATTTTCGTGTTTTTACTACAGTGATTGGTAAAACAAAATGAAAAAGATGTTTCAAATCCTTTTTTTGTTGTCTAAATCATTGCGGTCCGATTCGTCTTGGCATATTTTTACTTTCCTTCTGTAAAATAGTCACTGCTAGAAATTTACTTAAAATGAAAAAGAAGAAATATGTTTTCACTCTTATCTCCAGTTTGGATTGTGAGTTTTTCAAGGACTAACGACGCGTTGTCCGATTTTGCAGGAAATTATTTTTACAACTTCATTTAAAGTAATGGATAAAAAAATGAAAAAGATATTACAAATACTTTTTTTCTGAATCATTGCGGTTTGTTTCGCCTTGGCACATTTTTACTTTTATTTCTGCAATATAGTCACTGTTAAAAATTCATTTAAAATAAAATTTAAGAAATGTTTTCATTCTTATCTCCAGTTTGGATTGTGAGATTTTCTGGGACTAACGACGCATTGTCCGATTTTGCAGGAAGTCGGTGCAGGCGTCGATCCCTACATGGCTTCGATTTTCGTGGGTCTCACGCGCTTCTTTTGCTCCATGGTCAACACGTGGCTTCTGCGAAGATACAGAAGACGGCCGCTCTGCATAATTTCGTCTCTGGGAATGGCCGTGTGCATGATAATCTCCGGCTACTTCACGATGAGGATAAAGAACGGTGACGCCAGCGGCAACTGGGTGCCGGTCGTTTGCCTCCTGCTCTACGTGTGCACCTCTATGATTGGAATGCTCACGATACCGTGGACCATGACCGCCGAATTATTCCCCACGGAAATTCGCGGCATCGCCCAGTCGTTCAGCTACGCGATGGCCAATATTCTCATGTTCGCCGCTGTGCAGAGCTACAGAGGCCTCACGGAATTTCTCGGAGGTGAGAAGAAGAAAAAAAACGCGTAATTTTAAGGTTGCCTGGGATATTTGGAGCGTGTAACATTTTTAGTTGGCAAACCAAAATTTGTACAAATTTGGATTCTATGAAAATTACATTTGGTCATCCAAATTCCTAGTAATTTTTACAGTTTGTGAAGTACAAATTGTACAAATTTGAATGCGATGAAAAGCGGATTTGCCAATCCAAATTCATAGTAATTTTTACAGTCAGTAAAATATAAATTGTACACATTTTTGTGTGCTGAAAACTGCATTCGGTAATCGAAATTCCCAGTTATTTTGTCAGCCTATGAGGTAGTACAATTTGTAGAAATTTCGATGCGATGAAAACTGCATTCGGCAATCAAAATTCCCAGTAATTTTGTCAGCCTATGAAGTACAATTTGTACAAATTCCAATGCGATGAAAACTGCATTCGGTAATAAAAAATTCCCAGTAATTTTGTCAGCCTATATGACCTACAATTTGTATAAATTGATCTGCGATGAAAACTGCATTTGGTAATCAGAAATCCCAGTAATTTCTTCAGCCTTTGAAGTACAGTTTGGGAGGAGATCTCCGATCGGTGGAAACTCGGTAATGATCACATACTAACAATTTTTTTTTCTTCAAGGTTCTCACGCAATTCAGTGGTTCTTCGCTGGCGTCTCTCTCGGTTCGACGATGTTCGTCTACCTCCTGCTTCCCGAGACGCACGGAAAGAAGCTCTCGGAGATCGAGGAATACTTCCACAACAATTTCGTCGCCTGCGGAGCGGAGGCGAAGGCGCGAAAGCGCAAAGCCAAGAGGCGAGCTCAGCAGAAAGCTCAGGCAGCGGTGACGGCGCCGTTGAATCCCAAAGGTCCGGCGAACGTCTAGAGGAACCAACGTCGTGGAGACGCCAAGCGCTATCAAAGTGAAATCCTCAATAAATGAAATTGAACGTGATTAGTCTAATTAGATCGTCAGGGAGGCGCGACGAACAGACCCGAGCCGCCGTCTTTTTAACTGCTTTTGCCATACTTAGATGTAATATAGAGAATGAAGGGGAAAAAAAGCAGCAACAGCAGCGGAAGAGGGAAGACGAAGGAAGGATTGAAGGTGTGTCTTTCATTGTTCGGCCTTCGTTTTATATAGACTATCGTCCGAAAAGTGGCCTTTCCCCGCGCGACTTTCAACCCTAGCCGGGCAGACTTTCCGCGAACATCGTCGCGTTCGACGATCACACGGACCCCAGTCTACCCGTTTAGGGTCAAATGCCCGGGTTAATACGAAAACTGAGCTCCACCATTTTTGTAACTACATCGATCATTTTGTCATTAACACGGGTATTTACTGACTTCAGGCAAAAACGCGGCTTTTGGTTTTTCTCTCTGGGTCCAAAATATTGTGTCAAACGTTCCACAGGATTCTTCGCTCGTATTGAGATTTCGAACGCGTAAAAAATACTCAGGTTTGCGTGCGAACGATCGCGGGAGTGATTTTGCGAAATAAAAAAATAATATCGACTCTTACGATTCGTTCCGTCGTTGGGGAACAACTCTTACGGTTGATCGTTTGTGACCGATCATTTTGACCGTGTAAAAAATGCCCAGATTCCGGTGCAAAAAAATGATATACAATTTTTTACGTTTGAATTTGGGAATTTATTCGCACGATCGAAATATCGCGACTGAAAATAATGCCCTAGAGATTTATTATACGATCCTTTTTTTTACCGACAAAAGAATTAAAAAACATTTTTTTGCCTGAATTCGTTGGAGCCCGCCCCTTGTGAAACTTAAAACCGGAAAGATTTGTACATTTCTATCTCTCTCGCTGTATCGATACAACGAAATCTCATGATAATAATTATTGACGAACGCACAAACAAATAATTCACCGAAGTAGCGTGTTGATTTTTTTTTTCTCGTTTGTTTACCACTACTTTTATCGAGGGCACTCGTGAAATGCACAAAACAAATGGAATGCAAAAAATAATTGAAAAGGCAAACGAAGGACGGTACTTACGAAGAAAAGTACTTATGGCCAACTGTGCTTACTTCATGCAAGAATTACAGTGAGCGAGACTTGGATTACGGGGAACACAGTAAGGCAAAAATAATCAAAATCCAATCAATAAAACACGGGCTACTTAAGAGTTTCGCCTTCATGAATCTTCGGTGAATTGACGTTGGCGTGTCAGGATCTAGAGGAAAATAATTTATGAACGTTGGAACAAAACAGTATATGGAATTTGTTTATAAGATATTATTATTATTATTATTATTATTACTATTACTATTATTATTATTACTATTGGTAACATTCGCGGCTATGAATGTTGAATTCGACATTTCTAGTGCCGCCGTCCCCCGTTTTTCGCGCTGTTAAATATTTTACACGGTGATAAAAGCTGATGAAATTTTTTTCAATAATTTATGAGTAATACGAGAGTGATATTTATATTGCTATATTTTCTAAACGTTATACACTGTCCCGCGCAACGTACACAATTAAAATATACGCATACATGTACTTTAACGTCTTGTAATCCAAAGTATGTAATGTAATTGTAAAATTCGCTCTTACCTGATGTTTGAAGAAAAATATATAAATAAAGGAAGCGTTTGTGATAATATCAGGTTGTTTTGCTATCTCACAGAGGAAGCTTTCTTCCATGCATTTCTTGTCGATTTCTTCGTGTCAGGATACTCAGAATGGTCCAGAATGTCGAGAAAAGTGGTTTAGAAAAAAGTCCGTCTGTGTAGGGCTTCGAAAAATTAATCGCCTCTTACTCGGTAATCGTTAGAGCGACCCGTCTGAAATTCAGCACCTCGAATACACGATGGCAAAATGTTGGTTTTCTGAAACATGTTGCAATGGCTTTTCATGTCGTGTTTCGATACTTTATCGCAATACTTTAATTTATTATGTCAAGTTGGCAATTACAATAACAATACAGTAAATATTATAATAATAGTTATGATATATTAAATTATTAGCGTGAAAAAAATTGCCCATGTTACGAATATTATGCCTTCTTTCACGTTCGTTTAGTGTCGATTAATCCTCTTCGTTCTCGTGGTATCCGAAGTCATTTTCCATCTTCGATTACTTTTTTGTTTATTTTTATTCTTTTCTTTGTTATTATTTTCGTTTGCTCGTTAACGTCGGGCTCGTGTGCACTGTAAATACGTGTGATTTGGCGGTTACATATTCTTTTTCGTTTTTTTTTCTTTTCATTTTTTCATTATCGCTGCAGCTCCCTCTCGCGGTTATGACTGGCGGCAAAGACGGGTAGCACGCAAAATGGCGGCCAAGGAAATTCGCGCTCACGAAATGGCGGTAGCTGCTTTTTTTCTCGCGTCACTTCGGGATTTTTACGATTCGTCGCTGCCAAACGGATGTGAACATTCGTAATTTTTTTTTTTTTTTTCGAGACGTTGGTCGGAATAAACGTGAATAATACTGTTGCCGTCGAGTGGAAGTCACGGAGTGACGAGAAAGACAACAAAAAAACAATACCAGTCTCGTGGCGTCCTCTTTGGCCGATCGACCGGTAGTTCAATAATACTGTGATCCAATTACCTTTTGTTTCTCATTCGCGACACAAAATTAGCATTTACAAATAGTTCAACGTAACGACCCACGGCTGACTGACCAATCCGACGAACACGTCTGAAATTTTCACGGTTCCTTTAGTTTCCTCGAGCGTCAATCGCCGCGAGCCGATCAACGAGAAGCGAAGAGAGGAGAAAAAGAATATAACTCGGTACGTCACAGTGCGCCCGTGTTAATGATTAATTCGTTAATTAATAATACATAATAATGTCATATCGATATACAATAATAGTGCTCGAAAAACTTAACGGAACAAGCTTTCAATTTATCTTTTTTTTTTATTATTACTTTTCCTTCTTTTGTTATCAGTTTTATCTTTATTATTCTTTCTTTTTTCCGTCGATTCTTTAGGTATTCTTTAAATCTTTTAATTTTTTTCTTTAAATGAACGAACGCGGTGTTACGCGCCGGCTCGTCAAGCGCCGAACGCGAACTCGATTCAGGCACGTGACGAAACCCGCGCCCGTGACGAGAACACTGTTCCCTTATCATCCTCCCAACCTTCAATCACTTTCTCTCACTCAGCGTTTTTTTCGCTTCAATCGTTAATCATCATCATCATCCTCATTCGCTTAAGTATTAAACATATCATATAACGAATATATACAATTGTTACACACTTCAGAGACCGTCATCGTCGTCTCGAGACGTTTTACAAAAAGAAAAGAAAAAAAAAAGTCGGTGTAAACGCGGATACAGTGAAAAAAATATATATATATTCGCGACTAACCGAAACGTATGTCTTCCGGTCTAGCGTTACCTATCGTTCTCGCACGAGTCACGATAAACGTGGGGCAAATCCTTGGCTTTCGCCCTTCTCCAACGGCTGTGCGCGAACGAACAAAGCATTAGGCGGCGAGAGAGTGTGCGGAAGAAAAGTTTTTCGCTAGTAAGGAGACACGCTGCAACTTCTTGTTTTTCCCGACGAAATCGGCAATTTCGTAGTTTCGTAGGTTCATTACAAACGAAATTTTCCGTTTCCACCGATAAACCGAAAAGATCCAGGATCCCCTTAACTCGTTACTCGTTACACACAAATATCTTTCGAAATCGGTTTCTTTTCTTGCGTATCTTTGGCACGGAGCGGCCATTTTGTCGTTGCTTCGTGAAATCAGCTGAGATGGCGCTCGTAGCGGTGGCATCGCGAACTACAGCGACGCACCCGAAGGAAAAAAGAAAAAAGGAAGAAAATAAAAAACGTTAACGAGAAAACAAAACGTACTACCCGTTGCTACGACATATGTATACGTATATTACAGGAAAATGAGTGCAAGAAGAGATTCGTCATTCGGTTTCTTGGATTTCCTTTTTTTTTTGCATTTTTTTGTCTGTCAATGGCACGAAAATGTGATGAGGAGTGTCAAGGGATGAGAAAAAAAAACGACAAATAATAAAGATGAAAAATACACGTGTGAAAACATCGATTATATACAATGTATAGAAACCGCTTTTGTCGCGCCAGTTCCTTTGTTTTCTCTTTCGCTTCCGCTATGAATGTATTTTTGTTAATGTTTTCTTTTACGTTTAAAAATCTTGTTTTATTGTTTTTTTACGTTTTACTTCGCGGCGCTCGACCGGAGGGCCGCGCGCGCTTTTGTCACGGGCTCGATCTTCTAGTGAGAAAATTAAGGAGCATGAGCTCGTGCTTAGCGCCGAGTCTCGCGAATCTTTTCAGTATCGAGATTCTAAGTGTCGCCGCGGCAGTGGCGGCGCTCGCGGCGCTGCCGCTGCTGCTCTCTACCAGTTAGTTTCCGGTCCGCGGACTTGCCGGCTGACTCGCCACCTGCCGCGCGCGCTGTATATATATGTTGAGAAGCTTGCGCTTGCTGCCGTAGAGCGACTCGAGGTGGGGCTCTATCACTTCCTTGCCAACGGCATTGTAAATCGCTACCATACAGAATACCGCGGTTTTCCGTACTTTGCTCTCGGCATCGTCGTAGGCCTGCAAAAAATACCGTTTATTTCCTTCATATACTAAATAATATATTACGAATTTATCTTCAAAATAAATAATATAGGACAGAAATAATCCCCCTTTTAAAAAGTTCATGAATAACGGAAAGTATTGTTAGCAAACTATTAGAGCTGTGATTGGTTGCCAGGAAAGTCCGTGATAAACAAAATCAGTTTGGTGTCATATTTGAAAAATTTCATAAGAGGACAGGCGGGGCAGCACCCGTAACCTTTTAAAGCTTTATAAGAGCGCAGCAACGCAAAATTGATTAACCTATTATAGGTGATATTTTGAAATAAAAATTTCCGAGGTCGATTTTGGCGATTTTCGGTCCGGAGCCGGATCTACGATTTCTGACAGAAAAAATATTTTTTTCGTCGCCCAAAAAATATTTTTTTCAAAATCGATTAAAAAAGGTTAATAACCAGTGTTTTCGGGGGTAGAATATGCGACTTGAGAATGATGGTATAGGTTAAAAGTCGATATTTTAAAAAGAAAAAAAATGGGGTCGATTTTGGCAATTTTCGGTCGGGAGCCGGATCTACGATTTCTGACAGAAAAAATATTTTTTTCGTCGCCCAAAAAATATTTTTTTCAAAATCGATTAAAAAAAGTTAATAACCAGTGTTTTCGGGGGTAGAATATGTGACTTGAGAACGATGGTATAGTTTAAAAGTCGATATTATGAAAAAAATATTTCTGAGGTCAGTAGTAATATATTTTGAATTTATCTTCAATAAATTAATTATGAATTTATCTTCAACTTGTACGCGATTATTTAATCGACATATCGATATATGATTTTAAGCGTTAACGTTGCTACGATCTTCGGTATTTGAGGAGGTAAACGTGATGTACTTACCGTTATCAGACCGGGCATAATTTTCGAGAGATGCGGCTCGATGGCCTCGCGCCCTCGGTGTTCCACCGCCACGTGGAGCATCTTGATGGCGCCCATGTTCTTCGGATACGGCTCGGTCGTTATGGTGCTCGACGCGAGACGAATAACCTGGTCGGCCGGAAGTACTGTCGCTATCATCGCGGCGCATTTCTCCGCCGCCTTCAGACCCTGCATCTGCTTCGAGGTTCGCAGACCGGCGGGCGACGATCCACTCCCCGTGGCGTCCATCCCCGCCGACTTCTGCGGCTCGTCGCTGCCCTTGTGAGCCTCCAGAACCTTCAGTACCAAGAGCTCCGCGTACTTGCTAAACGACTCGACGAGGTCCGGACGCTTCAGCATCTCGATCAGCGTCTGCAGTACTTGGATCTCCAGCTCTTTGTCGTCCGAGGCCAGACACTCCAGCAGAGCCTTAAGCAATTTTCTGAAGGGAACATATTTTATTCCGGTTAGATTGGAGACAATTTGAAGCGTCGAAAAGTTTATATACAATTATTACATCACAAAAATCGAAGAAACAGTTAAGACAAAAAAATCATTAAGACCTAAAAAACATTAAGATAAAAAAAGTTAAGACCCGACTTCATAATTGGGAAGCGTCTTATGGTCTGCGCACATTTTTGTTTAATTATTTCTACTTACTTGAAGTGCTGTTGAATGTAAGCGGCGTCGCCTTTGCCGACGTATAACTGAAAGTCCTGAAGGGCCTGAACCTTGGCGGCGTTCTGGGTGGTCGACAACTGCAGGGTCTGTATCGTGTTGTCGAGAAACTCGGGACCTCTCGGCATATCCGGAGACGAACCTTGGGAAATTACAAACAATTATTAATTAAATATTCGAATTTTCTTTGCAGCTCGAGTCGATACGACGTTGAACGCGACTCACTGTGGGTGTCGTAGCCGTTGTTCTCCTTCGGCAGATCCCCGGCTATCGAGTCGCTCGAGCCGTTAACTCCCATATTCATCCCCGTTCTGCCACGTTGAGTAGGCGAAGATACGGACGACGATCGTCCCTTAGATTTACCAGGAGAAAAACGTACGTTTTAATCGATTGCATTGACTTTTTTTAGATCGATTTCTTAACTCTAGAGTCATGATAAAAAAAAACCATCGTATCTCAGAAACTTCGCGAGCGAAGCAGCGTCTACTGTCTACGATAATAAATGTGCTCTTACCGAACTCGTCAGTGTGAGACTCTCCAATTTCTCCTCCACGTCCGCCATGTTATTAATACCGCTGTCTTTGCTCGTCGTCGCTCTCTCAAAGCCGTAATTCTGAATTTCGGCTGTGGTGCGTCTCAAAGATCTGGAAAGAAAAAATGCGTATCATATTTCGCAACTTTGGAAAGAAAAACTATGCTGTGAAGAATTTAAGGTTGAAAAAGGCGCACGCACTTGTAGACTTCTTCGGGATTGAGATTATCGGCATCGGTCATGTCGATGTCGGCTTTCGTTCTCGTTCGCGCGGGTGAATGCGGCGAGCGTCCCGGCTGAGTGCCTGGCGATGCTGGATTCGAGCCCGAAGATCTGCGCAGATGATTTTGCACGAGCGGCATTGCGGTGTCCTTAAAAAAAAACAGATTGAAATTAGAAAAATGTTAATTCAATCCTCAACTGTCGAAAATCGTTTCCGCGTTTCGGTTAATCTTCTCAACCTGGTAGAATTGCGGCAGTTCGCTGAGCAACATCGGAAACTGCGGTGGATTCAGGTTGTAGAGCGCCACAACGGCCTCCTGAGCGTGACGTCTCACGTCCTGGCTCTTGACGTCATTCGTCCAGTCGAGCAGACGCGCCAGCGCCGTTTTGCACGTTGAGTTTAGCGCCGATGGCGCCGAACTCTCGGCAACGTGCGTTAGAAACACCAGGGTCGAGACCTTGACGCGCGAGTTTGGCGTTTGACCCGGATCCGTGAGGAATCTCATTACCGCCGGCAGCAAAAGATCGCCCGGAAAATATTCCCTGCGAAAACAATAGTTTGTTATACAGTTTCATTTATTTCCGTTTTCTTCACACGAATTGTGCTTGTCAGACCTTTTCAAATTTCAATCCTTAGAGTTAAATTTTAATGTGTTGAAGTTTGCATCGTTGGAATGCAACGAAATTCCGAAAAAAATTAATTCCAATTAATTATGAAATTAGTGAATTATTTAATTTCAAATTAAGAAATTAGAATTAATTTTTTTCGGAATTTCGTCGCATTCCAATGATGCAAACTTCAGCATTGTTAAATTTTGAAGACTCACCTAACGACTTCGAGAGTCTTGTGAATCTTAGTCTGTACCGAACCGAGAAGATCGGTGCCCAATTTGTTGAGTAATCTCGCGCACAGCACGTAAAGCCAATCGCCCAAATCCTCGTTGTGCGTCGTTATCAGCTCGTTCAGGGTGTCGAGAAACAGACTGAACACTTTCGTGTGCGAGTCCATGAACATTTTCGCAAATATATCGGTCACCTTGCGGAGCTCCGTGGCCGTGAGTGTGTTTCCATTGGCGAGAAAATTTTGCAGACAAACGAGTCCCTCCTTCCGATCGCCCCACGACTTTCGACCGCAGTTCTCGATTATTTCCTTTATGTCCTGTTGATCAAGTTCCTCATTACCCCATGTTCATCACACTTTGCACGAGACTTCAATAAGAAAATGTAAGCATTCGCATAGTGCACTGTGTCAATACATTCGATTAGCCAATTATTACCCGCAGCAACGGCTTTTTTATGGGCCCACAACAGAAAAAGGAATTTTATTCCGTCAGGATAAAAAAAGGGTAAAAACACCGTACAAAAAAGGAATAGCGTGCGGATTTGGCGATAAAAGGGGAACATTAAATACACATTAAAGTGGTATATTCTGTTCTTTTTTTTGCTGCGTGTAGTTCAAAATGCACCACCTTAATACACATTAGTACTGAACGATAATTAATAATCCAAAGTGTGTGTGTGTGATCGAGTGGATCGATTGTGAGACAGCATAGAAGTTGTTAAATTAAAAACATGATGATGAACAACAAACCTTGGGATTCGTGTGGTCCCAAACGTCGCGGTAAAGTCTCTGTTGCGAGCCGCTCCACGAGTACGACTACCGGTTGTGAGCGGGGCGAGCGACCACGAAAAAACGGGGAGAAAAACGATTTTTCGGGATACGAGGAAACGGGGGTCGAGAAAAATTCAACGATAAGTTCATATTTCGATCGCAAGTGTATATGTATACATGTATGTGATAACGAAATGAAGGAAAGGGGAAAAGATAACAAAAATTAATTACAGAAAAAAAAAATCTCGATAATGTAAAAACTAATGATCGTTTTTTGCTGCTGTTACTCACGTCGCTGTGTCTTCTAACGCCATCCATACTGCGCTCCGAGCACATACTACTCGTCTCGCTGTCGTCGCTGTGATCTCCCTTGCCCCGCGCCGATCGCGGATAGCAATCTATCGTTTCGAAGGTTAGCGCATCGGCCAGCGCCGACTCTGCCTCCAACGACTGCAGCAACATTTTATGGGCCAACACCGGCCTGGATGGCGGTGGCCGATCGTTCTGCGTCATGTACATATTTCTGCTTCTGTTCGGGCGATAACGTTTTTGTAGTAATGATTGATCAGATTTGCAGTTTTTTAAATTATTGTCGACACCGTCAACTGTTTTTAAGCGAAAAATTCTTATCGAATCCTAAACTTAATGATTAACGACAATTTCTATATTTAATTCCTTTTTCCATCGACTGATTTAACGATTTAGCAGTAAATTACCGTATTTTGGAGGTCGAGTTCATGCCAAAACGTTGTGGACTTGGTTCTCGACTGTTACCCGTGCTACGAATTCCCTGACCGGACAGACGTCGTGGCCGTGGCACGAGGGACTCGCCGTCGCGATTGTACGTCGCGTAGCTCAATCGCGAGGACGGTGAGCCCGAACGACTGCTCGCTAATTTCGCAAAAAGGAACGAAAAGTGAAACAGAAGTTCGGATGTTTTTTTCATGTGAAGATAGCAGCTACTTTTTTTTTAACTCACGCTGAGATTGTGAAACACCGGCAACCCTTGTGCGCGTTCTCGGCGATCTTTCAGTGCTGGCAGCCGAGCTGGTTTCCGGCGACCTGGTTAGTTTCGCTGTGATGAAAAACAGAACGAGAATTGAAATCTATCTCGGCAATTTCAGGTTGATTAATTGACGAGAATGCAATTATTCAGTTAATGGTTTTATTTGGATGATGAAAAAGTGCTTTCGATGTACCTTGTCTACTTTGTTCAGTGGCGTGATCGTTATCTTTCCAAGCAGCGAAATAATTCATATCGGCCGATCAAAACATTTCGATTTTAGTGAAGAATTTTTGTTTCGTTTCTTTTCTGTTTACTTACGTGGTGTCGCTCTTGCGCGCGTAATGTTAGCGTAGATCGCTCGTGCCTGGGCCCGTTTGGCCGCGTGAAGATCTATCGCGCTCGTGGATCTCGGCCCAGGTGTCACTCGACCTGTTTTTCGATTTTTATTGTTTTATGAGATAATCGTTTTCGATGATTTTTTTGTTTTAAATCAGCAATGTTTCGTTTCATGCTCTAATTTCATCGAAGCAGCGAGATTTGTCTTCTAAGGATTTTGCGAACATCGATCGAGGCAAGCGGGGCTGATGATTTCTGGAGTGCATCGATCGGGACCAATCAACGGGGAAAGTGAAAGCGATGTGCCGGGGAATAAATACACAATTCGGCGTCGAACGACTTTTTTCGTTTCTCATGGTGTCTAGTGTAATTTCAGGCTGAAGTTCAAGCAGATTTCAAGAAAATTCGTACAATTTTCCAAGTAGTATATTCAAGACGTTTAAGAAAAATGTTTTATATCGCTTAATATACAAAAATGCAAGTACATTTCCCGAAATATTTAATGACGGATTAAATTCCAGGATATCTGTAAGATTTTTCGTGGACAAATTGAATTCTAGGATATTCAGAAGAGTTTGAAGTCTTGACGGAATCAATAGGCTGCTAGACACCATGTATAAGCGACTTAATGCAAAGTTTTGTCTTTCAGAATTACAGTGATTGTCAGTGGTCTGTCTCTGAAGTATCGGTATTCCAGACTGACGGTAAGAGCGTGGCAGAGACGGTGTCCGTCTGAGGGGCCCGTGGGGCGGGCTCTGATTCGGTTGTAAATTTTCCGTGCTGCCTGTATCATGGCAGTTTTTTTTGCGATTTGAATTTTTGTTTTTTTTTCGTGCAGCATGGAAATAGAAAGAGAAAACGAGACGAAGGATATTTGTTGTTCTCCCAAAAAACATCGTGAAAAGTGGGCAATTTATGGTAAACATAATTCCAAATAAGAGATAATGAAAATCGGAATTTTGTCGATTCACAAAGCACGAGTTTCGATCAGTATGAATTAATACCATACAAGTTTATTAATTAGTTACTGGAGCAAATATTCGCAAATGAAATTGGAACACGAATACCAATTATTTAGTAATTGATTAAATGTATTAATCGGCGGCGTGTAATTGGTTCAATTCGGTTAAACAATTAATTCAAATTTTAGTTATTCAGATTTTCTATTACCTTTTTAATGGAATTTGATAATATTTTTCGTAGGGGGGGCATAACAATATACTAAAAATTAATTCTAAATTATTCTGCAAGCACTGATGATTGTTTTGTTGATTCTTTTTTTAATCTTGTCGAAAATGATCGCTGTAAAGCTTCAAAATAAAACGGAAGGGATGAAAACCGACCTGCTCCGGTGATTCCAGGCCTCGAGGCACGTGGACTTATATTTGACGATCTCGCAACGGCGTTTAGGCTGTTCATACTTCCGCTGTTGCTCAGCGTTATCAACGAACGTTTGTACGTTGAGTCCAGGCTGTTCAGCAGAACTTCCGCTTGTTCGGGAAAATGGTCCTTGAACGCCCAGTAAGATCTGTCGACGTTGGATAAATTTTATAAGCGGTAAGATCGACAGAGCAAAAATAATTGGTAATTTTCATTAACGAAGAGTTTGCCACGCTTACTTTCGCGCGAAAACACGGGCTTCCGAGTCCGAGTCGGCGACCCCTTTCTTTATGGCTCCCTGAAGTACCGTAACGTGTTTCTGAAGTATCGAAGTCGGCCACGTTTGCAGTATGAGATTCAGATACTCGCAGCTCGCTCGACGTATGTCTTTGCTCTTGTTACCCAGCGTCTCCGCTATTATGGGTATGAAACGACCGCTGTGGGTGTTCTGGAATATGAATCGCAGCGCCACAGCACCAGCCGACGCGACAACCTGAAAAAAGTTACATTCACTTGGAATTATCGAACGCGAAATAATTTATATCAAAACGATCGACGAATGGTCGAAAAAGAGTGAATACCAATTTAGGGAAAAATGATAACCGACATAATTCACCAGTAAACAGAACGGTAGTCATGCAACGCTGACAAATACGCCACGCGTGTAAAAATCGGTCCATTTGTGGCACTAATCAATCAATCAGCCGATGAACCGTTCCGACACCGGATCGTGAATCACAGAAGCACCAAGAACACGATATTCTACATGGCTAAATCGTTCGCCGCGCGAATCAGAAACGAATCGCGTCGATCTAGTTTGGAATTGTCGAGGTTTTCCGGAAGGTCAAGAAACTCGGAGGCGATGTAATCGCGCCGACAAAACGCATGGGATAAGGTAAACCAGCCGTTTCGTGGCCAGTTGTTAAACAATTACAGCTCGGTGCACTTTTTCTTTGCATGCCTAGACTGTTCTCTCGTGGGTCATTTTTTGCAGTCCTGATTGTCCGTTCTCACTTCACGCGGTTAGAGAGAGACGAGTTTTTTTTTTCTTATAAGGTCACTAATTGGGTCGATCACCTTACGCATCGCCATTAAAAGCCGTCGATTGTCAATCTCACCTTGGCACTATTCTGTATCAGGTTCATTAACGAAAGCAGCACGGCCTCCACGAAACTCGCGAATTTGTTCTTGAGATGTTGACTTAGAAAGGCCAGGGTTATACACGCCTCCCTCACGACCTGCGACCTCAGATCCGTGCACGCACTCTCGAACGGTCGCTGAATGCTCTTCAACAATTCCATGAAGTTCTCGTAGCCCATACCACCGGCAATTATTATTCCTCGAATTTTTTTCAACTGCCAAGAATATTTCCAATGAATTCATCGTACAAAAAATATGTAACTTCATTTAATTTTGACATCGTTTATTTTCGTTTACTTACACTCTCAGTTCGCTGCTTCCAGTCTTTTTTGTCGTCACCTATAGTCTCTCGTATCTGCTTCATCTGATCCTCGAGATCCTTCGCCGAGAACAACTTCACCGAAGGAACATCCTCGAACGCCGTCAAAAACGACTCCTCGTCCACTGCACCAGCTTGGCCTAAATTTGTTTTATTGTTTAATTCGAAGTTTTATTTCAAATTGCTACGACACGGAGAAAAGAATCTAGGAAAAATCAAGACATATCCGATGAATATATCTTGTCTACGGTGTCGCCTTCTGCAATTGTAGTAAAGCCACGAAATACCGATTGATTCTCGATCTACTTAAAAAAAAAATGTTTCCAGATACTTCTCTCCGTGCGGAACCCCAAAGTAAAATGAATAGCGTTAAAAAAATGTACGTCGTTGAAAATATGAGTGAATGAAAAAATTGTGCCAAAGCTGCGACGAGCATTAATACGTTGTGATAAAAAAACACTAAAAAGGTAAAGTAAATGGTGAATCATGTGCTGCAACTGCGTATACAGGGAGCGGCCTTTTGTTTCTCTAATCTTCGTGAGCATTTTTTATTCATCGAACAAACATTTGCCAGTTAATTCGTTTTGTTGATTTCATCGGGTTGATGCTAAAGTGGCGAAGCTAATCGGTCATTTGTCGAACAATTAGCGTGACTGACGTATTCACCGAAGCGTTTAGATGATCTTGGCTCGCGTGTTCGAGTTGATTCGATCACTCAACCGAATTATCTGATTGTGACTTGTAAATTTTGATCTTTTTTTCTTCTTTTTTTTTTTGTTTATGTACCTGGCGGCGATCTCACGGAGGGAACTCTTTTCACGGACGCTGCCCTGCTGATCGTCGAGGCGGTATTACTGCGGTGAGCTGTCATGCAAGCGATTTAAGGTAATTAAAAAATAAAAAAAAGTCAAAAGAAATCTGATTACACATGAAAAAAAGGTTGTTTTGCAGTTCGACACTGACTGAAAAACCAGCAATTAAAATATGAGTCTACACATGTCGGCATGCAATTTCTAATAGAAAAAAATTATATAAAAAGAACGATAAAAAATATTTAATACTATAATGATAAAGGCAATACAAATATTCTTATAAATATATATCATGGATGAGTTCAAGCCGTCAAAAATATGACGTTTTTAGTATCTCTCAGTGGTATAAGCGACTAAAAATGCCCACTGAATAATGAATAAAAACAAACGATGATTTTGCAAGTAAAAATTGTTAATTAAATGACGATGAAAGTTAATTTCAAACTTTATATTTATGCATAAAGTGAATGCCACCCTTAAAAAATGAAAACACTTTTTTTTCTACACCTTCTTTGTGATAAATACCTGGAGCAGTGGGAATCGATTTCGCAGGTCCAAACTGACTCCTCTTTTGCAGAACGCTAGTCGCTCTTTTAACAGGTGCGGACTTGATCTGCAATAACGATATTGTCTATAGATTTTGCAATGACACCATTAACACCGTGCGAATCCCAAGGAACAGTTTCTAATTTTTTTTTATTATTTATTTACTGCAGGCAAATTAATTTTTGTTTACTCACCGCTCTGTCTGTTTCGTCGACATCTTTGCCAACTGCAACAAAAAAAAGGAGAAATTACATAGCAAATATTTTTACGTTGAGGTTTAAAGTGTAGTTGAGGCTTAGAATTTGTTTTTCCTCGGGAATTTGGATTTTTGTCCTTAAACTTTTGTACCTAAATCGGGGTATAACCAAGGTGGCTTGTGAATATCGCAATGACATCCACGAGCCCGAGCACCCGGATGCTTAACGATGTTGTCCCACTGCAGTATCCAGGTGCTGCTCGGATCCCACAATTTTTTGTCGACGCTCGGATACTTGACGAGGCCGCGATGGGAACATCGGTGACCGTTCGTCACGAGTACACCCGAATCGTTCATCGTTGTGCACTTTCACTCAATTTACTTTTGTCGCGAGCTACATCGATATAACCCTCTCGATTCAGGGATTTTTTTTTAACTAAAAATACGATCTACTGCAAAAACACCAAAACATTTGAATATTACGAATGATGAATAAACCGAAATTTCAGTTGGCATTCCTGAGTGAAATAAATTCACGGTTGGTAATGAATCAGGGTTAATGCAAGCAGGTCAACCAAAATAATTTACGTTTTGGTTGAGCTGCTTATTAATATTTATGTTCCTTGTCATGAAAAAAAACAGGTCCATCCAAAAGAACCGGCCTTGCGTTTGCATCTACATTTTTCGAGTAAAATTTACCAAGATTAGAGAACGCCATAAACCAAGGCTCTCAATGAAAAGATAAAGCGATTTTTTAACCGCCTTAACATGTAATGCATCCCTAATTAGTGAACTCCAACCGATGCACGGTGCACGAAAAAAAGCCGGAGTAAAAAAGACTCGCACAATGGTTAACGAGGGGACGCACTTTCACCCTCCGGTCTTTCGCATTGCACTGTAGTTGTATAATGCGCGGTAAATAACGAGAGGGACGTTGATATATTTATGTCTGCACGGCTCGCACGGCTCTGTTACACATTTTCTCTAATGCACATCAAACGCCCCCGTAGACTTTTATCGTGGCGGAATCACCGGCACGATGAGAATTTCACACTTTCTTCATTCTTCGAACTGACTCACGAGCCTATCACGCGTAACTTTGCAGTGAAAAAAGAAGAAAAATACTAAACCAGAGTTTCTCTTAAATAATGTTATTAAAATGTCTGCAACTATATTGTGTAACTCGACTTAATGACAGTTTTTACTTGAATGAAAAAAGAAATAATATTTTGCACATTTTAACTTTTAGCTGCCGTATAGCATATTGACTACATTGAAAGAACAGTAAAAAAATCGAATGTACGCCAAAATATTCAATATCAATATTCACGACAGAAGACCCTTAAAAAAAGGCTTTTTTCTTAACAATTTAGCAGTTCATATAAAGCAACTCGGTTGTTGCATTTCCCGTTGAAATTACAGAAAAATTGATTAATTGAATAAACACATCCGTTGACTTCATGTCTCTTTGCATAATCCAAAAAAGAAGGAAGGTAACCCGTAATTATAAACAGAAATGCTAAATACACAGTTTATAAAGACGCCGTACCGTCTGTCGGTGTAGCATGTAATTAAAAAGAAGGAAAAAAAATCTGGAAAGCCGTGTACAACGTTCTGGGGAACCGGCGATGCCTCGAGGGGCCATCTCACTATAATCAAAGCTACTTTGCATTCCGACTCTGTCGTCGTATCATTAAACGTTGCTTGCCCGACTGCTCGATCGTTTTCATACGCATGGCCAGTACGCATACACGACACCGACATTGTATATGGGTCATTCAATGGCAAGTTAACAGGGTCGTGACCCTCGTATTTTGTTTTGCTTCTTCTACGTTGACGTACAGTGCTTTTCACAGAATTTTGAAGCCGAACGTTGTCCTGCGTTTTTCGAAAAGAAAAAAAAAAGAAAAAAAAATCGATTTCGTAAAGTTTGAAAACTATCCGTTGTTTGCCCGAAAAATAGAAAATTCGACGAGAAAAACGCGAAAAACGATTTCATACTTTTATCGACATTTCGTCACTTCCCTAAAATTGGGGTTGAAAACCCTATCGAATAGTGTCTTCAAACTTTACGAAATCGATTTTTTTTCGCGATAGAAAAATTGATTTTATAACTTTTTTTTTCGATTTTGTAAAAATCGAAGCCTTGCCCTCCGAACTGTCAAAATACAATAAAAATGATTGAAACTGCTTGCTGGTTAGCAATGAGTTGCACGCAACCGCCATCCAATCAGAGAACGAATAACTCGACAATAATACTTATATCGAAAGTGCGAGATATTTTACCCGTAGATTTTTTTAAGAGGGAAATTGAATTTCATTTCGAGATACTGTATCTTTATATCGAAGGAATATGTTATTGTGACTATTGGAAGAAATCTGTAATTGATATCCGTAATGTTTTTCTCAGTATATGACAAAAATGTTGCTAATTTTGTTTTCTTCAGAAAAAAGAGGAATTTTGTGGTACTTTTTTACAATTCTGAAATGCGCAAATGGCAAAAAACACTAGTGTGACGACTCCGTCGAGTTGGCCTGAAATGCCCCATACACAACAAGGCGAGTAGGGGAGGTGGAATATCAAGTTCGCTCACACTGTGATCGTGATTAAAATCTCGAGTCAACAGAGCGGGTAATTGGTGTTTGTTTGACAATCGCACACACCCGAGGCGCCACAGGCGTCCAAAATCTTATTACCCAGCTCATTCTTTTTTTCGTTTTAAAATCTACGAGTGAAGATTCACACAATTTTAGATAATTCTTTTTTCACCAACGGACTAATCAAGTCTGAGTCCGTTATACGAGCACATAAAGGAGGGGATGGAAGTGGAAAAATGACTGGGAAGATGATAATCGGATGGGTGAAGGAGGAATAGGCAAGAAATAAATATGGGACTATAGTCAGATTTGGGAAAAAAAATCTTTCAGGGTTTCAGTTGTAGACCATGCGAGACAGAGAAAGAAAACTCAGGGAAAATTTGGGTTTGTAAGCGATGCCGGAAGGCTGGTTAAGTCTGACTGGATCAGATGGGTGGAAACTGGGATAGGCGACCAGTAAGTCGAAGAGGATGTGACGCGGTCTCTGAAAGGGGGAACCAACGGAAGAAGAACGAATGTATACAAAGGATTTCGTTAAGTTTCGAAAATTCCCTACGTCGGAATGGCGTGTGATTTTTTCGTTTCTTTTTCATTTACAATTCCGCGAATTCGATTGTTACGAGGAACACGTAACGTCTCGACACGGGTTTCATGTAGTTGGTATTCCTATTGGTTACTTTTGTGTCGTCGATTTTATGTCCCTGTTGCACGTGGCGATAAACACCCAACGGATTCTCTCGAGGTCATGCGACATTTTCTTTTCTTTTATTGTTTCATTCCACTACGGCGTTTCGGATCCCCGTAAGAATTTTTGTATTCATTGTTTCATCGCGTAGGAAATTTTGCCAAATCGCGGGTGTTTAACGTCGGTCATGCTCGAACCGACAAAACGTTCGGAAATAGTTCCTCATACTTTTTTAATAAAAATAAAAAATAAAAAATAAAAAAAAAGAAGCAACGTGCAAGGTACCAATTTTTCATTGGGCTGTGCGACCCAATGTTTTTCATTCTGAATCTGGTTAACTAAGGTACGTTTCGTTTCAACAACAGCTGAGCCTTCCGGGCACGAATGCAGCTTTGACTTTTCTTCAATCGATGTAGGGAAATAATTGACGATTAAATCCGGTACATAAGTCGAGTCGGTGTCGCGTGGATCTCGAGAGTAGCTTGACCCATTTCACGCGGGTAAGCGACACAACCGAGCAATATAGTGCTTAGTACACTCGTCGGCCGCACACGCTGTATCCCCCTCGGTGTAACTCACGCAATGCTTGTACCTCCGCAGTGCACTACATTAAGAAAGTGCAAATTTCCCAGTTCAGCGACACGGGATTAATACGAGCAAAAAATGCCTAATTTCTCCATATCATTGAGCCTAGCTTTAAAAAAAAGATTGACGACAACATTTTTCTTCACTTTGCCAGACACAACATCGACAAGAACCGTTAATATCGAATAAAATTTGGAATTCAAAAGTTTATTAAACATTCATTTCGAAATTAACGAATTAACGAATTAAACATTTATTTTGAAATTAACGAATTAACGAATTAAACATTTATTTTGAAAATAACGAATTAACGAATTAAACATTTATTTCGAAATTAACGAATTAACGAATTAAACATTTATTTCGAAATTAACGAATTAACGAATTAAACATTTATTTTGAAATTAACGAATTAACGAATTAAACATTTATTTCGGAATTAACGCATTAAACATTTATTTCGAAATTAACGAATTAACGAATTAAACATTTATTTCGGAATTAACGAATTAACGAATTAAACATTTATTTCGAAATTAAGGAATTAACGGATTAAACATTTATTTCGAAATTAACGTTTTAACGAATTAAACATTTATTTCGAAATTAACGATTTAACGAATTAAACATTTATTTCGAAATTAACGAATTAAACATTTATTTCGAAATTAACGTTTAGGGTAGCTATATTTTTCTTGTTTTTTTCTATAGAACGAGGGCACTCATTGAATGAACCTGCTTTAGTAAATTGAATAAATCGTGATTCAACAAAATTGGTCACTCAATTAAGATGCAGTATTAAAAAAACGACTAAAAATGAATATGTCAATCGATTCAGATCGCTACCTTTGACGACTTATTATTGCCGTCACAGGATATCCGACAGATAACGCGGTAACAATGCCGGAATGACACTAGTTTCTTTTAAGATGCAGCAATTCTAAAGCTAAAATTATCGATCGAAAGAGAAGCTAACGAAAAAGGGAACTTTGTTACTTTGTCGAAAATCTCTCAAGAGAAAAAACCGCTGAGCCTACATTATAAGAAAAATTCCGCGCGAACCAAACAGTCTCTTTGTCACCCATTCTTCCTCAATGTTTGTCCATCCAAGGAGCTCATTTTTCACGCAGTTCGCATCTGCACAAACACAAAGTCCGAAGAAGTTAATTTAACAATTTCAGTATCAATTCCGCACGCTCGTATTTTCCCCTGATTTCGCGTAACCGATCGAAACGAATGCGCACGAATACACGTAAAAAATTTTTTTTCATCACATTTCCGAACACGAGAATCGCAGAAATGATTGAATATGCGGTCGTCACGTTTTATTCTATTCCCCACAGAACGCCGGACGAATCCGTCGTTCAACATTTTCGACGACGCATTAATGAAACCAACGAAAAGGACACAATGAAAAGACGCAGCTCAGTGACTTTGTCACACAGCTCACTAGCAAGAAAAAGAATACATTGGAATGTCCTCCTCGAAGGGCAAACTTCGAAAGTTTGTTTTCATTCCAAAACAGCGAATATCTACGCGTCCGTTCCGAGTACTTTTCCGTCCTAAGAGCCAAATTTTCGCGCGGTTTTCACCTCTACAAACTTTCCCAACACTTTGTTTTTCGGCTTATCTCGCGCGCGTCTCGCTTCCCAGTTGCAATTTTTTGTTGTCCGGAGATTCTCCGAACGCGAGAAGCCTCACACAGTCACCTTCATAACAACTCGCGGCGGTGGATCGTCGCGATTTTATGCCGGTTGTCGAGAGGAGCGCGCGAGCGGCAAAAAACGTTCGACGCGCCACAATACACGCGCTGTGTGTTGTGCGAGCGCGGCCCGATGTTCCGCTCTTGCTACACTCGCCGCGGCGGTAATACTATAGAGAACGTTTGAGAGCCGAGTCGCACGCTCACGATTCCACGGTGGCTCTCTCGCGCGATTCTCTAGCGTCCCGAGCGCCCGACGGAGACGGAATACAAACACAGAGCGAGAGAGAGAGCGAGAGAGGAAAAGGCACGAAATATCGGCGGTGGGGGGAGAGACAGAGAGAGAGAGAGACTCGGAGGGGTCGGCCTTACCCTACCGACGCGGAGTTGGAGGGGTCGGGAATATACTACAGCCACTGCACACATAACAGAGCGCGTGTAAAATAAGAGGGAGAAGCTTCGTATCGCACAGCTGACAATCGTAGCCGAGGGATTGAGTTCAGAGTCGAGTGAAAAATCAATGCTCGGATCACCCGGATATGCCCGACAATCTCATTATCGTCGCGGTTATCGTTGGTTTACACGCTGACCACATTTTTAGTCCGAAATCCGGTCCTAAACGCGCGTGATTGAATCTGAGGACCTCGTGTTTTACCCGGCGGCGATGTAAATTCGATCTTGGTGGAGAAGACAGTCATTTTTCTTAGACGATTTTATATATTACTGTGGGTTGCTCAAGTTGAGGTTTCTATATAAATCTTGCGTTATACGAATTTTTCTGATAGTTTCCGGTATTTTGTATATCAGTTTGCAAAAAGTATCGATTGAATTTCTTATAGAAATCACACAATTTGGCTGTTGGATTTGACAGTGTCAATTTGACTGTGTTTTGTTGCTCAAGTTGAAGTTTCTATACAAATTTTGCGTTATACCAAATTTTCTGATAGTTTCCGGTATTTTGTGTATCAGTTTACAAAAAGTATCGATTGAATTTCTCATAGAAATGACACAATTTTACTGTCAAATTTGACAGTGTTAATTTGACTGTGTTTGGTTGCTCAAGTTGAAGTTTCTATACAAATTTAGCGTTATACCAAATTTTCTGATAGTTTCCGGTATTTTGTGTATCAGTTTACAAAAAGTACCGATTTAATTTCTCATAGAAATGACTCAATTTGACTGTCAAATTTGACAGTGTCAATTTGACTGTGTTTTGTTGCTCAAGTTGAAGTCTATACAATTTTTGCGTTATACCAAATTTTCTGATAGTTTCCGGTATTTTGTATATCAGTTTACAAAAAGTATCGATTGAATTTCTCATAGAAATGACACAATTTGACTATCAAATTTGACAGTGTCAATTTGACTGTGTTTTGTTGCTCAAGTTGAAGTCTCTATACAATTTTTGCACTATACCAAATTTTCTGATAGTTTCCGGTATTTTGTATATCAGTTTACTAAAAGTATCGATTGAATTTCTCATAGAAATAACACAATTTGACTGTCAAATTTGACAGTGTCAATTTGACTGTGTTTGGTTGTTCAAGTTGAAGTTTCTACAAAAATGTTGCGTTATACGAAATTTTCTGATAGTTTCCGGTATTTTGTGAATCAGTTGACAAAAAATATCGATTGAATTTCTCATAGAAATGACACAACTTGACTGTCGCTATCATCATCATCGCCTCAGTTCTTCATTACTAAAATGAAAAAAGTCAATCAGCCGGTTTTAATTGAGTACAGCGAGTGAAATCTCCACCCGCGATGCCTCGATAAGCGCTAATAACTAACCGCGCGCGGGTCTTAACGCGTTAAGTCGCGATATATCTTAAAACCGGTAATTCGTGAGAGGACGATTAACGGCTCTCCAGCACGTGGACGACCATTTCGGTGAGAATCGTGGACGTCTCGGCGCCAAGAGGCGCGCGCGGACCGGTGAATGTTTACCATGGTTCAGCGTCGTCTTCAACGCCGTTTTTTTTTTTGCTTTCCTAGGCCGTTTCTCTCGCGATGCTTCGCACGGCGAAGGAGAGCGCAGGAGGACGAGGGAGGAGGAAGGGGACGGGGCGCATGGGGGAGAAACGCTGATGTCGCGGATTCACGACGTATTCGCCTCGGTTAATTCGGCGATTTGTAAGCGACACTTGCTGTGCGCTTCTTCACTTTTGATCCTCTCGAAATTATTCAGGATCCTATTATTAGGATTCCTCGCCAGAATTCCGTGTTATTACTATTTTTATATTAGGTTAAAAATCTTTTCATCGCGGACAAAAACTTGCCAAGTCTTTGACCTTTTTATTATCATTGTTATTATTTTTATTTTATTCTCTATTTTCTCTAACTTGTATTTGGAAAAGGTCGTGACTTTTAAGAGAACTAAATTGTCTCTCTACCTTCTTTCATTGATTGTAAATATCATCATAAATTGTTCGGAATTTTCTTTATAAAATGTTTTCGAAAATCGATATTTGTTATTATTAATTTTTTGACGATGATAAAATGTTTAAAATTTAGAAAGAATTGTAAAAAAAAATTCTAAATTTTTTGCATTCTTGCTATTAGTATTATTCTTATTATTTTGATTTTTCCTATTTACTTTATATCTCCAACTTTTATTCGCCAAAAGGTCGTGACTTTTAAGCGAGGTAAATTGTGTTTGTACCGTCGTCTCTGCGGTTTGCAAATATCATTGCGCATCCGCGAACCGCGTACTTTACGTGACATCATCCCGGGAATCGGAAAACTCGGATAGTACAACGAGTTACCGGGAATTTTTTTTTTTTTTTCTCGCCCCGAGGCACCGGCTGTGGTTGTTGTTATTGTTATTATAGTACAGCATCGCCCACACGCGTTAAAAAGATTCTTGAACGGTGGATCTTACGTCTGCGTTGCATAACTTATCCAGTGAGAAATGAATTTGCGGAATACGAGAAGATACGAGAGGCGCGTAAATCAAGACACCTGTGAGGTTGAGAAGAAAATTAGCCGCTCAAATCGAGCGACTCAGGGACTTATAAGCGTTTCGATAAATTTATTTAATTACGTTGAAACGCCCATTAGGGACGCTCGGCTCACGGGAATCCCTAATGGGCGTTATGTGTAGTCTGCAGCCCAGCGATATCCAGGTGGAGGAAAATAAAAAGATTTATCGAGATTAGCCATGACCATCGCGGTTTGCCTATTTGGCAGGATGACCTGGATTTTTCGCGAGCGATCTCGGTCGCTATTAATTCTGTTTATGCTGCTTTCTGACTCATTCTTTAAATCAAAGGACAAACAATTTAAAATTTTATTCATCAAACGTTAGAAATTTGGCATCGATATGGAATACGGCTCATAGGTTTTTTCATAAGGTTTTTTTTTCAATGCCGCCTATATCGGCAAAGAATACTGCCAATTTATTCCCTGAAATTGCGCGCTGTACAATTTTTTTTAATCACAAATTTTAAATGGTTCCAACATATTTCCCTCGGGACTTACAGTGTTTTAACTTTTGTCCATGCAAATTCGTCTAGGGATTTTGTTTGCACCACGAACAGCCAGATGATCTGGACGTTCGTTCGAAATTTCTTTTCCCAGAGTAAAGCGACCCTCGTCAAGAGGGCTCTGGTAGCACTAGAAACTGCAGAAATTCTCAGCGTGCCATTCTCGGCTCAGAGGGCGTTAAACATGCCGGCGCGCCTTTCTTCGCGAAATTCTCAAGTATCGGCAAGTACGAGTGTGTACTACGGTATGCTAAAGTACACTACAGAGCGCATAGATGTTCGAGGCGAAACGCCGACGAGAGACACGGGGAGCCCTTCACTCTCGCGAATAACACAACCGGCGTCCGTGTCCACGTGGTACGTCGCCGATACACCGTCACACTCGTCATATTTTCCCTTCCACTCGGTTTGCCCCTTCCCGCGGCGGGCGCGATCCCTGCACACGTGCTGAAAGTGAAAGGCCAGCCTCGGGGGTGGGAGCCGTGACGCTCCGCGAGCAAAAAAGAGACGACACTAATTATTAGGAAGGTATTGAGCTTGGAAATGCAGCTACCGGCGTTGTACCGACTGTAACGACTGTAAGTGAACGATCGTTTCAATAATAACTATCAATTATACAACGTTGAACGTAAAGATTAAATTGAAAATAAATAAAAATATAGGTGGTTGAATAAAGGAAAAGGAATACGAAATTTAACGACGTAGCAGCGAAACCTAATTCGCTTAAAAATGTCGAACGGAAAAATTGAATTGAAAATAAAAAAAATATATATGTGGTTGAATAAAGGAAAAGGAATACGAAATTTAACGACGTAGCAACGAAACCTAATTCGCTTAACGAATTTTTTCTACAGCAAGAGCATCGGAGATGAAGAAGAAGAAGACGACTCGTGCGAGACCGCAGATTACTTGGAAGTGGCCGATTAAAAATGGCGACGCGCGATTAATATTACGATTTTCTTCACGGTTATTTTGACTTCTATAAATATCGTCTGTAATCGAGCGAGACATCGGCTACGACTGTAAAGGACTATGTACGCGGTGATCTATGTCCCCGTGGCCAAGCCCATGTATGACCTAATAGCGATAAACGAACGTCTCTCCACGTACGGAGCTCCAGCTCCACCTTCTCAACTGGGGCCCCAAGAAGAATAAGAAGCCGAGGAAGAAGAGGCGCAAGAAGAAACAACGGGACACACGAGAGTCGCGTGAATAGAACGAATTGAAATGGAAAGAAAAAAGAAGAAAAAAAAAACGCTAACGCACGTGCGCGGTTGCAGCTGCGCACCGCAATGTGTTTAGCATACCTCAAACCCATCTATTGTACAGTTAAGCGCCACGTTCTCCTGCAGTTGTGTTAGATTTGCTCTCAAAGTTAACCCTTCGACTATCGATGCAGCACCAGATTTGCTGCACTGGAAATATTGTTAAAAATATATTTTTGATGGCGATTTAAACACGTTGAAAAAAATTGTGTTCCATAAGAAATACCTTCTATATTTTTAATTCACGAAACAAAATAAATTGCATTTAGGTTTCCAACACTGAAGAGTTTGTTTAGCGCTTGATAGTTTTCTGCATCAAAACAGTGGAAGAGGTAGAGTTGAAAAATGATTATTCTAGATCTTTTATGTCTACAGAAAAAATCGATTTTGAAAATAACTGTTTCTAACTGATTTCTAAAATAGTAATTATTATTATTGTTATTATAATAATTATTATTAGGGTTCGTACGAATGATATTGAGAATAACGACCGCCAAAACGATTACATGCATGACGTCCTTGTCGCTGGTCGATTCAGGTGACTCTGACGTGCCGAACGGTCGTCGGAAACGTGACATAACTGCTTCTCGTTATTGCTTTTTCTGTGTCGCCTGTGCGTTTCTTGCGCGTCGAAGATTAATTAAAGAATCTTCTCTCCGCCTATTATAGTTGAAACTATAGATGAACTATAGTGGAAAATTACGTCTCCCGCGGTACCAAGGGCTCGGATCTGACCTGTACGACGCACTTTTACGACGCTGACACTTTGACCTGTGCTTTCTCTATTTCAGTATAACTCTACTAATTCATCCATATATATTTTTCTACAACCTATTTGTGCAAAAACAATTCTTAATACCAGAGCGTGCATTCGGTTTGAGATAGATAATTTGCAGAAAAATTGCTTCGATTTTTATACATTGAAACGTTAACTTTTCTCGGCGCCAACATTCTCGTCACGTTATTTTCCGAGAGGCGAATGGTAAACGTTTTCGTACGGAACAAAAATAAATGGTTCGTTTATTTCAGATAACTAGGACGGCCGCATTCGATACGCCCGATTGAACTACTTTAGTTCGCGTCGCGACCTGCGCGACAGTTTTTTCAAATAAAATTTCTTATAAAAACTTGCTGACTTAAACATGAATAAATATGAATGCAAATCGGAATTAGTTCAGTAGGTTTCATAGTTTTTTGAAAAATCATTAGGAAGCAATGTTTAAAGTTCTATTTTGCATTTTGATTTGCAAAAAGATGTGATAGCTAAAGTTCAATGGAATGTTGTATAAAGTAAAAAATTGAAAAACTCAAGGTTCCCTCAAATTTCGTGACACTCAAGTTCCACTCTGCATCGGTTTCCATTTTTCGTCGATAGGCACTCTAAAATTTGAGCCTCCCCTCGCGTGTTTCGATACTCAATTACTGCGACAGGCGGTAGCGATAAAAAAGGAAAAGAGGGAAAAAAAATCGCGCGTGACCGAGCAAATGTTGCGAGTCTCAAGTGACTCGTCGAGTATCGAATATTTGCGCCTTGTAATTCGAGCGGGCCAATGTAACGTAATCAACATATACATACAGATGTGTAAGCGAGGTTCGCATAGACGTATGTGTGCAAAGGAACAGGGAGGTTGAGAGTGACTCTCCGGCGTCTAGGAACGGGCAGGTTCCGCAAGGCCGGGTCTAACACGGCAACATTAATATTGCTCGCCCCTGTATCGATTACCCTACACAGCTTGAGATACTATAACCCGAGTGTATTTCTCTCTCTCACTCCTTCTCTCTGTAACGAAATACGAAGGATCTGTAGCAGCGTGACGGACAAGCCGAGGGAATTTAAAAAAATTAATTGGTAGAGGAATGTATGCTTTTTTTTTGTTTCATTAATTAGAAATTATTTCTCTCCTGTGTATGACTCGTTCTTTACATACATCTATGTATGTTCTTTATTCTATGTCTTCTACTTCCTGTTACATTGCGCACCGAATTTGCAATCTACTGTGCAGTATGGAAATCGAGTCCATGCATAGAATTGCAATGGAATCGGTTGCTCATTTGAAGAAAATTACTTCAAAGTATTTGACATACTTTCGTAAAATGTGGTCGCTGCACGATGGACAAATTGTCTCTTGACATTGTCGAAGCCGGAATCGAGGCTTTTGTCACGTTTATATTTATTTTTATCTTTCTCTTTGAGCGGATTTCCAACTTCTCCAGGCAAGCGCGATAAATATTCATGGAAACACGCTGGCCCCGACGCGAGTACCGCGAACGACTTTATCCGATGCGCTCCTTCGTGTCCATGGATATAGATATATCGTCGAGCCGTGCGCGCTCGGCTTGTGAGTTGGAATGGATAGGAAACTAGCGTTTCCAATGGCGGTAAAAAAGTCTGGAGGAGGTGGCAGCACGCTTCTGGCTTGGTGCCACCGAAACGAGCGGACAGAAGGAGAATTTCTCTATACCGGTAGAGGCGAGATGAGAATTCCTATTGTCGAACAACAATTTCTTTTACTTTTTCTTAGCAATATACCCAATAAAATCATAGACCTTTTTAAAACCAAAGAGCAATTTTAAAATATCGTAAGATTTGTTTGTCAGCAAATAATCTCGCAACAAGCGGTAGGTTTCTATTCGCTGACAGCAACATCACGGAATTGGATTTATCCGAATCCTCGACAATAGCTTTTTCAGCATCCATCACAAGTACATTTTGAACAAAGAAATCAATTTCATTACAGAACTTAAGCGCTTTGCGATAGAAGCAAAATTTGGGTAACAAAATCAACATCACTGGAGATACGAAGATGATCGATTTCGAATAACGATAATGTTAAAATTATATAATTTAGAAAGATAAATCATTTCTTTGACAATTCACATTATTATTATTCGAAATCGAAGTTCGTAGTATAATGGGAAAAATCGCAAATTATTTCCTTTACGTTTTTCGCGATTTTTTGTTTCGATTTCGTAAATTCTGAAAGTTCTATCCGGTGGCAAATTTCCCGCTGATTCCGAAAAGCACCATTGTTTGCCCGAAAAACAGGAAATTTGATGAGAAAAATGCAAAAAATGATTTTTCACTTTTTTCGAAATTTCGTCACTTCGCTAAAATCGAGGTTACTTTTTTTTTTATCGACTAAACCTGGGTTTTCTTTTTGCGTTCGAGAGAAAACTTTATAACGAAGAGAAAGCCGCAAAGCCGACGCGATATCTTGATTCCTGAATTTTTTACAGGATGTTAAAGTCAGAACCTGAAAAATCGTAAATGTTTAGAAGGGGTATCCCTTTTTTTGCGATTTTTGGGGGTCCGACTTTAACATTCTGTAAAAAAAATTTAAGATCAGATATCGCATTCCGCCTTGCGGCATTCTCTTCATTATAGTTTTCTCTGGAACGCAAAAAGAAAATCCAGGTTTGGTCGATCAAAAAGAAAAGTAACCTCGATTTTAGCGAAGTGACAAAATTTCGAAAAAAGTGAAAAATTATTTTTTGCGTTTTTCTCGTCGAATTTTCTCTTTTTCGGGGAAACAACGCTGTTTTTCGAAATCAGCAGGAAATTTCCCATCGGGTAGGGTTTTCGAACTTTGCGAAATTCAAAATTTTTTGTCGCGAAATCTCAACGCAACTTCCGGCTTAAAATTCTGTGAAAAATGTTTGCTGGTTAGCAACGAGTTGCAGACCACCCGACAGCCAATGAGAGAGCGAATAACTCGCCCTCAATACTTATACTGAAAATGCGAGATATTTTGTCCACTGATTTTTTTAAGAGGGATCGCAAAATGCTCAAATTCCAATGGAAGTGTACTTTTTGTTGCAAATGTCTGCGCGAAGCATTCTTAAGACAAATTTTTCTTGTTTCTATTTTCACTCACCATCAGCAGATAACGCTAGAGGTAGCAATTTGCCATCTTCTTTCGCTTGGTCGAAGCGCTCAACTAGCAGAGCCCATCTGGATAAAAAAAAATCAAATTTCAAATTAATTGTTGCACTTCGAAGTTGAAACAAGTTCGAATTTTTAATTTTTTAATTAAAGTAACCCGAAATGTGGCGTAACGCGTAAATGTCTGGAAACTCACTTGGCCGGTGGAACATTGTGTTTCTTCTGAAGGTCGAGACGAAATCTGTCGCCGATGTGACTGTATATCGTGACCGCGGTGTTGACAGCCGTCTCGCGAACTTTCTCGTTCGGATCTGAGAGGAGTTTAACGATGCTGGATATAACGCCTGAGAGTAACATCTGCTCGTGCCCGTGTCTGAACAGAACAATTGACAAACAGATTGAAAGCAAAATATTTCAAGAACATTAATTTATTACATTTTCTCCTCGAAACTTTTGTATTCGGAGAATTGATAAATTATTGCGCGAACTTAAATGTTCGATTTTTTGTTTTTATCAAGAAAATATGAGCTTACTCGTTGAGCGTTGTTGTGAGCAACACGAGTGCTTCCTCACGGAGTTTGGCATTTTTGTGACTGAACGCCGGATGAAGACGGTCCAGTAGCTGTTGCGGCATCATACTGCCTGTCTCCATTACTTTTAGCAACACCAGCCGAGCTTTCTCTCGTGTCGTGTCTTTGCTATCGCCTGTTTTGCAAAGAAACAAATTCAGTAATTTATTCAAATACAGTAATTTATACAAATTCAGTAATTTATACAAATTCAGTAATTTATTCAAATTCAGTAATTTATACAAATTCAGTAATTTATTCAAATTCAGTAATTTATACAAATTCAGTAATTTATTCAAATTCAGTAATTTATACAAATTCAGTAATTTATTCAAATTCAGTAATTTATTCAAATTCAGTAATAAAAATATTCTTCTTTGGTTTACGATTTTTTAAGCTTTGTATTTTTTTGTGTTGAAGTCATTTAAAAAAATACAAACTCGTTGATATTTTATAGCACATCGAAAAAAAATATAAAAAGTCATTATAAAAATCCATTAACGAGCAACTCACCTAGCCTGTCTATCGTAGCCTGAATAATTGTGGAAATGTAGGGCTTAAAGTCGTGACCCATTCTATCGGCGAGGTAAGTGAGTATGTCCAGACCATTTTGCACGACCTGCAATTAAAACAAAAATAGCATTAGATTAAATCTCGTCGTCGCAGACCGTGGCGAAAGTTCGTTGAATAATGGTTTTTCTCTTAAACTGTATCATCAAGAACTGTCTGGAAATGTATTCTGATTTGTAACGCGAATGAAACGATGGAACTGAACGAAAGTAAAAGCTGATACTTCGCAGCAAGCGCGTCGTGGCTGTGGGCGAGACCCCTCAATTGACGCAATTAATTTAGCGGCGACATTGAACGCTTCTGAAATCCGTTTAAGACGTTTAAAGCCGCGTTACGAAAATACCCGATGAGTCGTGTCAGCGGTAACAACGTAAAACGTCGGGTCGTCATTAAACCGTCAATTTACATGCGTTTCAGTGTCAACAAAACACGCGAGATAGCCTGAACGTCGATGGATAATTCAAGCTCGAACAAGGAAAACACCTGAAACGGTCGGGATAAGGGAAGCAGCGCGACGATGAACGACGAGAGGGGTCGAGACAGAAGTGCGCAAGGTGGATTCTCGCGTGTCTGTTGCTCCAGAGCGAACTTGAGGGGTGCGATAGAGGTGAACGAACTGTAGTATCGCCGCTTCCCAGATCGATATTTAATGAATGCTTGAAAAGAAAAAAAAAAACACGTTATTTACTGTGACCCCAGGACGATACTAAAACGACCATCGACATCTGTCCACGAAATACAAAAAATTCACTGCTATTCAACTCATTCCTCAGACCCGTAAATTATACCACCGAAAATTGTGGACAAGGATTTAAAAAATGAGCATAGGTTTTGCAAGAGTGAAATGCTGAAGGCTCCTTGAAAAAAAAAAAAAAAAGTGAAATAATATTTACGCTATTTAAAATTTTATGAAGACCTCGTTGAGTGCGCAAGGAGCGCACAGAGAGGGAGAGAGAGAGAGAGAGTTAATTTCGACGTGTACCAGGACGAGTGGGAAAACTATTTTAGTACAGTCGGAACCGGGGTAGACGTTCTTCACGTCTAACCGAGCGGCGCAGCCGCCGCGACTCCGCGTGTGACATCGTGGCCCCAACATTGCCACTCGGCGTTGGTTTTATTTTTTTCAAACGTTTTTTCTTTTTTTTTTGCCCTGTTGCATGTACCCTAAATAGGCTTACGTCTCGCGCTCCGTATATATATGTAGAACGCGATGAAAGTTACTCGGGGCTGAGGTTGGTTGAGGTCAATTCACTGAAGGTGAATTGACTCCAATCTCTTTATCACTTTACTTCATCGGAATCTTTTATTTTTTTCAAACATCATTGCTGCAACTCTTGAGGCAATCTGAATCCCGAATAAAAAAAATATATATTCCGGCTAGATTTGTAATGCAAGACAGCAAAAGTTATTCATATAATTGTATCGTGTTATCATTTCGTCGTTTTATCATTCTGTCATTAAACCGTTTAACTTAATTCGGGCAAGTCTGTCATTGGTGGATACGATTAAGCAGCATACGAGAATGAGTAACCGGTGTCGCGGGGTGGGCGAGATCTGTAGCGTTGCAAGTTTTGTCATACGTGTGGTATATACGTATACATGCCGAGGCGTTGGCGACTGGTCTGGCCTTACATGTTAAAGAGCTCAGAAGCACAGCCCCGTTAAAATCGCGTTTAGCCTCGTGTGGGTGGTACGTTTCTTGTGTTCACTTCGTGTACCCCTCGCGTACTCGGTAATATAATAATAATAAACCGAAAAAATAAAGTCACGCACCTCGTCGTCGCTCGCGTGGACACGCGAGTGGCCGAGGAATTCAAATGGCGCATAAGTGGGATTTTTGCGTCCCGGAAACAAAAACACGAAGCTGAGCAATGAAATTAAAAGGGACGTACGTGACGTTCGTAATCGCGCAATAATATTTCAAGAAATCTTTTGAGTTATATTATGATGTTGAAGTTTGTATAGTCAGTTATTAGTTGTTGTGACGACTTTTTATAATGATGCTGAAGTTTGCATTGTTAGAATACAACGAAATTCAGAAAAAAAATTCATTCTAATGAACCCAAATTATGAAATTAGGTTTAAAAAATCATCATAGCAACTAATCGCTATGACAACGTTTTATACCTAATTTCATAATTTGGGTTAATTAGAATTAATTTTTTTCTGAATTTCGTTGCATTCCAACGATGCAAATTTCAATATAATATTTTATACCTAATTTCATCATTTGGGTTAACTGGACATTTTTTTCTGAATTTCGTTGCATTCCAACGATGCAAACTTCAACATCATGTTCTACTTGATTCTAGTAATCGGTAATTGCCCTAATAATATAAATTATCAGCTGCAATTAGTGTCATCATCGCCGCCTTTCCTAGAACGAAATAAAGCTCAGCGTAATCCTTGAAATATCGTTATTTACGTTGCGATCGAAACGCGATAAACGGATGTCGCGAAAAAGGCATCATCGACGAAAATCGCGAGCGTCGTAACGCAGCCGGTTTTTCACCGGACGAATAACGAACTCGCGAGCCGCGCGCGAGCCGTTCGCAACAAAGTGACGTCACTTTGGTTGCAATCCAAACAAGGAAATGTCGGAGTCGAGAGCGAGGGATAAGGAGAATACGAAGAAGCGGATAAACCAGAGAGGAAGAAAAGAGAAGAAAAAAAAAAGAAACGAGGCGCCCGACTAGGCGAGAATGAGACGAAAAGAAAAAGGTCGCCGGCGGTGAAGTAGCGGATGATGCACCGATTCACCTACTGCAACAACGTGTGTCGGGCACTTTGTGTCCTTGACACCGTTCGAACGCACCGTCTCGGGCACCGCGATCGAAACCAATGCTACCGATGTTCCTTGATCCCAGCGATCCATTGCTTGAATTGTCATTTTTAGGGAGTACAGCTTAATGGAAATTGTCATTACCGTCATCATTCTTAAAAGCCCCATTGGCTCTCATCCAAATGGGCATCCACAGCGCTTCGACTCATCTACAAGGCGCACGAACGTTTTTTAACAATGCAATCGATATAACTGAAGGTATACCGAAGAAAAAATAGGTGCAAAAAATCGTGATTGGTTTTATAGGCTATTCACGCGCGCAGAAACGTGCGACGGATGATTGGACGACTTTGAAGCGCTATCGTAAAATCTTTCCGCACGTCTTGGAACTGAAGTTCTTGCTTTTCTTGGATTTCAACCGGGGCTTAAGATTCTATCTGATTGGAGACTTTCCATCGAATTTTCAAAAATCTGAACAACAAACTAACATATTTTTTGTTGCTTTTTTGTGTAAACTATCTGGTCCAAAATAAACCACATCGAAATAAAATAATTTAAATCAAAAGTACTTTCAAACTTTTTGCGAATTTTTGCGACCTTACTGAAATTAAGATTACTTTTTTGTATTGCGCGATCCTGAATTTTCTTCCCGCTTGACTGAAATTTTTCAATATTTACACATTTTTACAATTATGCATTTTAACGATGCCTAGTATGAAATACATCATCGCCTATTTCGGTCGGTAAAACAGTTGGGAATTCCCATATAAGCTTTATTAACTCTAGTCCGATCGGCGTTGTAAAGCTCTCATTTTTCTATAAGGTGGATAATCCTTGTTACGATTATTTTTTAATATTATTAATACTGCTACTACTATTACAACTATTGTTATCGTTGTTGAACGAATGTGATCAAAATAATGATTATTCTTATTCATATTATTATAAGCTTTATTAGCTTTGCTGGGATCTGCTTCGTTTTAATTAATATCACTATCAATATTAATGAGGCAGCATATGAGAAAAAGACAAGAAAACGTATAACGAGAATTGTCCCAGTCTCACCTGACTCTTAGCACGTTCTCTAGAATGCTCAAATCTCCTGCGAATTTCCAACAAACTGTCCACCGACCTTTGCATTGTCCGTGCCCAAAGTGACAATTAAGTCGTAGAATTGAGGAATTGAACGACAATTACGTGGAAATCGCGTAACATTTGGATGGCCAAGTGGCAACCAAGTGACCGATGTGAGAGATTAATCTTCGAACGTGGCGCACGAGCCGAAGTTATAACTTTGTGGCAGAAACAGGAGGCCAGGATAGATACGCGACGTTGGAAACGTAAATGGCGTGAAAGTTTTCGAGTCCCTTAAAGGCGGAAAACGAGATGCCGGTTCGACCGGTGTACCCGCGATGCAACGATGACGTTCCACGCTGTTGTTTTTTTTTCTTCCCTTCCCCTTGCATCGGGCGGACGTAACGCAGAGAATAATCTCTTTAATCTAATAAAGTCTGAATCAGCTCCCGTGATTAATTAATGCACACTCGACCCGCAATTGACTTTCAGCATTCTTCGAGTGAAATCTCGATACAGTTAATTATTAATTCTATCGAGGTTCGAAGGACATTCCGTTTCATTTACTAAATGCAACTTCTCCGCACAATGATTTATCTTAGAATTCCACCGGTAATTGCGTTAATTGTACGATCGATCGGCCGCAGTTTTGACGTCAGTCGAACTTTAAACGTCGCCACACGAGCAAATCGACTTAATACGTGGGCAATAACGAAAGACTGAATGAAGACTAATTTAATGCTTGCTTCCCGAATTTCGTGCTCCGTTTTTTAAATTGTGGCGTTGCTGGATTGAAATCAAAGAGGCACCACCACGAGATTGTGCAGTTCGTAACACAAACGGAGATCATGGAAATAATTTCCCTATTCCAATATATTGGCATAAGGTTCATTTCTATAAGTAGTAAAGGATTTTTTCTACTTTTCCCTGAGCTAAACATATAGCACAAGATATTGGAGACATATTCTAAAAATATTTTATTGCAGTCAATTTTTCTATATTGGAGAAGGCAAAATCTGTGCGATATAAATAAAACCAAATGTTTGGGTCGGTTCACAAGTTTAAACTGTTTTGATTGTTTAGTCTTCCACCCGTCTTCCCAGACTCAACCTGCAGTCTCCTCCTCCAGAAATAGTGTCTGTCACTCATTCACCAGTGACACAGCAAAGTTAATTTTTAAGTTCCTAGTTATGGTGCAAAACTGTTGTTTTTGCTCCATTTGTGCATGCGAGTCTTATCTCATTTCTAACACTTGAAAATTCACCTGTGTACAGTTTTCATAGTTATCATATTCCCATATACACTTGCTAGTATCTATCAGCCTGTGGGTCATTTGAATTCAGTCTGTTTGGTAAGAATAAATAAATAAATAAATAAATAAATAAATTTCTGTCCCACATATAGAACTTCAGACAACACTGTCTCTTTGGCAAAGCTTTAATCAGCTCTGAGTCATAGCATGTGTTATATTTTAGTTAAAAAAAAATCTATGCTAGGTAGAAAACAGTTTGTTATTTTTTTCCATCATTACCGAATAGCTGTTATTGACACACAGAATAATATCGTCCCGAATTACCCTGCATTGTTTTATAAAAAGACATTTATCAAGTTACAAAATTCAAAGAATTTTCCATTACCCTGGGATTGCCGTTATTGAGCCAGGGAATAATCTGATCGATGAACATTCCAATGTCCTGGCACTCTATGCTCTTGTCAGGATCGGCCAAGTAATTGAGCAACAAATTTCCGACGGTCATCTTCTTCTTTATATCCGTTGTGGATAGCACAGCCATAAAGGCGTCCATGTCTCGAGGATTCAGCGCCATATCTGAGCTGGAGTCTCTCGCGCCGTACTATGGATTCTGTTGTTTACTCTTTTTTGTTTATGTTTTACAAATCGGTAGCAGCAGCGACCGTCTTAGTCCCTCCGACTCATCGTCCGCTGCTCGTCCCTCGGCGCTCTCGATGATCAATTTTGTTTTTTCTTCCGGAGCGACTTTGTATTCGAGACTCACGTCGTCACATAACTCGAAGGTTTCGCCCACAACTTCCTACCCTTTGGCCGGCGCTGAGTCCGTCGACATCAAAACATTGCTCCGTAATGAAATTTCGTTCTACCTCTTTCACTCCGAAAATGATTGCCCGGTGTCGCGTCAACGATCTCGTCGAGGCGCGAAAATCGAAAAATTGAACGAAAAGGAAAAAAAGTTCGATAAGAAACGCCCAAAATTGCGAAATTTCCACTTTTACTAGGTTACGCGGATATCGATGAAAATAATAATAATAATAACAACAACAGCACTAGATTCACTGAAAAATTACGATTGTAACGTGATCGTCATGTCGCGACGAGATTTGTGTTTATTTGTGACGTTTTTTTTTTCCTCGCGACAGTGAAAACCGTCGAGTGGCAGGCCCGAGTTACGAGTTTCGCGAATTTTTCGGTGCAGACGATGACGCGAACTTGTGAAACGGGTACGGCGCGTCGAATCACGTGTAAAAAAAATATCTGTCTCGTCGAGGCGACGCGCGAATTTCACCACGATTAATCGAGCCGACGAGGGACGAGACAGAGAGGCAGGAAAAATAATTGTCACCTCGGGGTGTCAGACAAACCGTCTTCTATCCAACTGTCGCCATTTTGTTTCGCTGCGGCGCTGCCTGCCGTTTAGTGATGCGCAGCGGACGACCGGATTGAGAATCTTCTGCGCATACTCGCCGGCTAGGAGGACCGGCTGTGGAGCATGTACTTACTTACCCCCACGATGGGCTGGACACGTTTTTTTTTTAAAGGTTTGGGTCTGAAATTATCGCAGAATGTTTTTTAAAATGATGTCACGATTTTAATTGGGCAATTGACGGAGGTTTTCAAAATTGGAATTTAGCGGAGAGATTAAATTAAATTTAACGAAATTTGTTACATTTTATTATTTATATTTTTACGTTCAAAGTTAAAACGAAAGAAAAAAATGTAAGATATTGTTTTTTTCAACATAGTAATGAAGAACGACGGTCACGAAGTATTATCATGTAAACGAATTAATTACTCTAAGTTATTCAAAATTACAGTTAAAACATCGAGATTATCATTTCTGGAAAATACGATTCGAATACTCCTACTTGTCAAGTTTAAAACCATCTTTCACATTACTGGCTGATGGTAGTTGTGGTTCGCAGGACTCGGTCGGTAACAAAAGCTGAAAAGCGCGAACTTCGCCGCCACCGATTTTTATCTTTCGGAAAAAAAAAAACGAGAACGGTTGATTAAAAATGTGACAAAAATCAAGGATAAAAAAAGAAAGAATTTTCCAGATTCGATTTTACAACTTACTTAAATATTTTCATAGATAAGGTATATAAGAGAAGATCAAACGTTGATTCCGCAATGATTTTTAATGACGAATGGCATTATATACATAGGTACAGTCACATATACAATATTTTACACTTACAATTAATAAATCGTAATTATAATTATTGATATTTCTTCTGTTTACTTTTGTATATTTTATTCGTAAAACGCGATTCGGTGTCTCAAAGAAGCCGGAGCGTGAATGCCAATTACCATAACTGCAGAACGTAATTACCTTCACCTCGTCGCGGAAAGTAAAACTTTTAAAAAAGTTGCTTTCGCCATCATTTTCAAATTACAAAAATTGTTGGATGCAAAATGGACGATACGGTCGCGGTGTCTCAATTAGCTCGGCTTTAATTGACTAGATATAAATATTAGTTTTGCGTGCAGAGTAGGGCGCTTGAAAAATTCTTTACTTTTTATTTAAGCTGTTCATTAAGATTCTTGTTCCTTGTCACAAAAAACAGGTTTAGGCCAAATTTCCAATCTTAAGGAGGCTTCAGCTTCATTGACTAGAGACTTGACTTTACTTCAGAAATTGAAGTTTGCCGGATTTTCAGATCACAATTTATCTGAACTTTCCTTACCGTTTTCACGAAATTTGATATGTAGCAACACTGAACATTAGTTCATTTTTACATAAAATTTGAACCAATCTGGTCGTCGTTGACGTGAGTTACAGGGAAATGTTAATTTTCTGAAAAATTGCAAATTTTATAAAAACTGAACCTGTTTGTAGATTCAGATGAATTCCAATACTGATCAAACTGTAGCATATCTTTATTTGTAAAAAACTATTTAGTGCTCGACAGCTAAACATTTGTGGCAGTTACAGAGTCATAGAATTTTTTCAACAAATTTTAAGTCAGCTGGACGTCAAATTTGAAGTTGGTAGATAAAGCTATTGTTGAGATATGAAAGTTTGAATGTCGTCCACGAACATGTTTTCTAGACCACTTTTATCGATGTTTTGCAGCATTTACGGTATCCTGAAAAGCTTCCTTTTTAAGAAAAAAAAAAAAAAAAAAAAAAAAAAAAAATAACGCACCGTTCTCAGACTTCACATAAATGTCAGTTTTGTTACAAACAATGAGTTTGCCAAAGAATTCCTCCGTGAATTCTTTCGTAAGTGCATTTTGTCATTAGTGAAAACAACAAATGAAAAGTTTTTCCAATTAAAAAAATGTGGGCAGCAGTATTAAAAAGTATTCAAGACTAACTTCTACGGGGAAACCTGTTTTGTTTTTGTGACAGGGAACCAAAAAATCAATAAAAATATGAATTTTGTCATCGCCCTAGTGCAGAGCCACGAAATCGTCTAATCATTCGTTTTTACATTAACTCGTTAATAATTAACAACGTGGAATAACCGTGGGCGCGCGTTTGCCTTGCGACAAATGGAAGATATTGGAGATTAATTTTAACGAGTTTTGAACGCGCGCGCCGCATTTTTTTATACCTATCGAATAATCGTGCGCACCAATCTAATCGACTTTATACATCGATAATGATAATCGACAGTTTTCGAATTACTCGCGTTTCGACTAAATTCTATAAGGTACTTGAAGAAAGTTGATGAAATTACGTCGACGCTCGTAATAACAATTTTTGAAGAAATTTTCTCGTCGCTACTAATTTTTTTATTTTTATTTTTTTCATTTTTTTACTGGTGCTTCAAGCCTTTAGTGTAGAGTGAAGTAAATCTGCATGCTTATAAATATAAATCTTGTCGAATCAAAAGCTTTTTTGTTTTTTCATTTCGTTCTCTCTTGAATGATGAAAAAGAAAAAAAAACAATGGCGTAAGCAAATTTATTCTCGCTCGAACACCTATTGGCGATATTTCATAAACCTGATTTTGGTATGAATCGTCCCAACAATTATCGTTAACGTAACTGAGGCCTAATTTTTACTTTTTTAATCAGTTTTGCGGGGTGTTTCTATCTTTTACGAAAGATGAGACCTGGCGAATTCTACAAACGCTGTTAATTAAAAAATGGATCGCTTTGACCTCGACGACATCAGCCAAAATTACCTGTATACAAAATATTCAACAACCACGATGAATAAATAAATAATTGAACAAAACGACGAATATATTAATATTTTGATTAATGATCCCACTCTCAGTTCATACTCGCCACTCTTAATCGTATCATTATTTGTCTAAGCGATTTCTACAATCGAATACGTTATATAATATTGCTTCTGTCCCTTCGCCGAGGCGAAGAATTACTCGATTACGAAGGGATGTTAATAGAAATCGCGACTGTAATTTCCCGCTCGCGGAGAAAAAGCTTTTTCCCTACATTTTAGTGACGGCACTCGTCAATATGTGTTTTAGGCTCGTGTCTATTGACACGATATCACTGGGAAAATTTAAACAATAATAAATCGGCTATAAACAATTGAAGAATTCAACGAATAAATAAATAAAAACGAACAAAAGGATAAAATCTATGAAATAATAAGAAGGAATGCAAGCAACGATTGCAATGTTAATGGTAACTCCGCTGTGAAAGGAACTCGCGTTGAAACTGAAGCTTTTTTCTCGTGGAAAAATGAAAATAAAAGTCTTCAGACAATTTACTAAACAGCTTGAAATTGTCTTTGTTATTGTTGCTGCTGGAGTTGCTGCAAAAGCGGACAAACCTCGACGAGCGGTGTCCCCAATATTTCCTGACAAACTTGATTCATGTCCTGTTCCATCATTAGCGACGAGATCTGATCTTCGCTCAGCATTTCCACACTAAAATATTTGTATTTATTCAATTTTTCATCTTGTTTTTCCGCCAATGTCGACACTGGATTCACTATCGAATATTCGGTTCGGTTTTCAGTATGCGATATTTACCTGGCAAGACTTTCGCTGTCGGAAGTTTCCTCGTCGGGATTCAAGTAGGTCATCGTTTTCTCCAGAGGACTAGGGACTTTTCTGCCTTTGATTTCTACTTTTTCCGTTTTATCCGTTTTTTCCGATGGTTTCTCGACGTTCTTTCCCTCGCCCCTAAATCTTTCTGACAGATTACCGATATCGAGCATCATTATACCGTGACTCAATAATTCGGCGGCTCTCTCGACAGTTCCCGTGCTCCACAGCATATCCAGGGACTGCCGACGACTCGAATTTACTGGAAAAGAATCGTACATTCATCATCAAACTTGCCTAGAATTGAAGGCCTTTTTCGGAACTTTGCTTCTTATCAAGACCGAATCCCTCTTTTAAAAAGTTCATGAGTAACGGAAAGCATTGTTAGCAAACTATTAGAGCTGTGATCGGTTGCCAGGAAAGTCCGCGATAAACAACATTAGTTTGGTGACAAATTTAAAAAATTTGATAAGAGGATAGACGGGGCAGCAACCGTAACCTTTTAAAGCTTTATAATAGTGCACCAACGCAAAATTGGTTAACCTATTATAGGTGATATTTTGAAATAAAAATTTCCGACGTTTTGACGATTTTGAAAAAAAAAACCGAAAAAAAAGAAAAAAAATCGCCAAAAATATTTTTTTCAAAATCAATTAAAAAAGTTTAGTAACCAGTGTTTTTAGGGGTAGAATATACGATTTGAGAATAATGGTATAGGTTACAAGTCGATATTTTGAAGAAAAAAATTCTGAGGTCGATTTTGGCGAAAAGTTTTTCAGGCACGCGCGCCAGCGCGTGTGATTAGCCTAGTATAAATTTAGACTTTACCAAAATTTGCCCTTAAAACTTTGGTTAAATTTCGTTGTAAAATTCAAAGTCATCCCGCAAAAAGTCTTTTAATGCCTTAATAAAAAAAAATTTACCGGAACTGTTACAGCTCGTCTCGCCCGCTGCCGAACTCCTGGATATCCAGTTGACCAAACTCCCATCCAGCTTGCCTCTACCCTTGACTGAAGGGCTTCTGGTAACCTCCGCCCTTCTCTCATCGCCCAACGATAATTCGTTGTTCTCCATCGTAGCAGGCAACGATTTTTGATTTATCAGTTGAGCCTTCCGTTTCTCGCGACACGCGTCGTCCCGAACGATAGTTGTGGCACCGGCCATTACTTTTGGCATCGTCGTTGTCGTTGAAATGGCTATAATTCCCGGAGCGTTGCCGCTTTCCGGGCTCAATTCGCTTGGCAACGGTTTGTACGGTATCTGATCTTCCTCGTCAGAAAAATTATCGTTGTTGTAGTAAATCTCATCCGGCGAATTGTTTAAACTTATTTCGGTCCACTCGTCGCCATTTTGGTTGCTACTCGTGGGGCCGGCCGCCGCCATTTTGTCGTCGTTACTCTTCGCCGCTGTGCTTTCGTCAATTTTCTTTCTACTCGTCGCTCCATTGGTTTTTGCTAACTCTTCGCTTGGCGTCGTGATCTTTACTCGCTTTTCCGTTGGCGAAACGGCTTTCACGAGATCCGATAGCCTCGATGACGACAGACTCGAACGATTCTCAGTTGTGATTGGGAACTTCTTGGCTTCCGTGACGTTCGCCATGCTACGAGGCCTCTCACGTTTTATGTATTTGCGCGGCTCTGTTGCGGATAGATTTAAATTACTCAGGCCAAGATACTCAGAGGAAGTCTCCTTTTCCAGCTGAAAATGACAAATTTTAGATTGTATTTCTTTATATTGCTTCATTAAATATTTGAGTAAATAAAAACTGCCGTACTCTTTTTGGAACTGGACACTGTGCATTAGGCGTCATCTTCTCAGGAAGACGAAGATACTCGTCACTCGTGTAATCCGCGCTATCCGGTGAGCCGGTTATACTCGAATCCGATGAATTTCGTACTGCGGAATTTTCGCCAGCTTTTTTCGAATCTTTGGTGCCTTCTCCTTGGTGCTTGGAGAAATCGTCCAGGCCATCGTATCGCCTCGTCTTTAATAAATAATTGTATTTTTTAATCTACAATGATCTTCAACAGAAACCGAACAAAATATATGTAAAAAAACAGTTTTTCAATTTTACGCACTCGATGAATCTCGTCACTTATTTTCTCCAAATTTCTAAGCGCCTCGGCGTAAGTCATTTTGGCTTCGCCAACCGACCGCTCGAGGACGCTCACTCGCGTTTTCTGTTCCTCCAGCATCTGATTAAACTGCGCCTTCATTTCGTAATAAGGTCTGCGTACAATAAACACATTGTTTTATGGTATCAATGAAAAGGTTCACTTTCCGCGAATCATAAAGAGCGAGAAAATGTTACAATATCGTTGGTCGTTCTCACTACTCGCGATGCCAAAGATTCGAGGTGAGCTCCGTGCACTTACAAAATGGCGTCGGATAACCATCATTTCTGGTGCTGAAACGCTGTGCACGAAATGCAATTCTTGCAGTGAAATGCACAAACACCGAGTGTTTCTATACACGGCGCATAGATCGTACCGTCGAAATAACTGTTTTTCGGAGGTTTTTATTCATTTGATTTTCAATGTAAAAAACCATTAGATTTTCTTCATTTAGCGAAGTATACAAATTCTAATGGTACTAAACTTTTGGATGGGTATGTGTGAAGCATCCTTAATTAAAAACGTGAGAAAAGTGCATGCACAAAATAGGGCCTGAGACTCAATTCAATTGAGACACAAATAAAGTTTCCGTCTCAATAAACCTCTTATGACGTCGGAGATCGTTGGAATGACGATGAAAAAAAGGAAACTCAAAATTAAATACTATACTACTTACAACATGAGCAAGTTGTGCCTGTAGGCGATACTGTTTATCAGAAGCAAGCTGCGACGTGCACCCATACTGCCAACATGAACATATAACCAAAGAGTGACATAAATCTCTAGGTACTACGGAAAGAAATTTAAAAACCAGGGGTATTACGGGGGGAAAACGAAAATGAAAAACGCATTCAATAAAAAAATAAATAAATCTTTGTCTCTAGATTAGGACAGTTAAAAAAAACACTTTGTTTTCTCATTGATCCGATCAGCAAGATTCTTTTGTTTCTAAGAAAACAACACAAAAAATTACTTGGGTTTGACCCTTTTGAGAAAACCCAATTTTTTGTGACAAAGAACGAGAATTTTAATCAGCAGATCAACAACAAAGGTTTCTTTTTGCCGCCTTCTAAACGAAATCGTTGTGTAAAACGTTGCTACATTTAGGGGCAGTGAAGTAATAAGAATAAAAGTTATAGATAAAAGGGTATCCAGAATTTTCTCCGTTTTCTTGATAATCAGTAATGATTACATATAAGAATCAACGAACAACTTCTCAAAAACACATGCTGATTATATAAAAACAAGAAAAAACGTAAAAGAGAGATTATAGACTATAAAATCAACGGGAAATCTCGGCAAGCGATTTATAAGAGGTGCGAATTTACCTCGATTTCGCTATCGCTCGTTTGAGCTCTCGCTGAAGTCTCTGCACACTGTGCTCAGCCTGATGATAAATCGCGGTTGTGTGTCTATGCTCGGCTTCGGAAAGAGCTCTCTCATGCTCCGACTCGTTGACCCTCGAGGTCGCATGATTTAGCATTTCCTTGGGGGAAAAAAAAGAAAAGATGTTTGAATGAAGTTAAACAAAAAGTGCATTTTAAGGTTGAAAAAATATCATAAAAAACGTGAAACATTTTTGAATGAAATACCCCAAATATACAAGATCTCTGTAGCCAAAAGTGATCTTAAAATAAGACTTGAACATCTGAATAATTTATACAATTCTGCAGGACTGAGTTGATTTTTCCAAAAATGACATTCAATTATTATTCTTCTGTAATAAATATTCTGTATAAATGTCATTCAATTACCTGCCAGGCATGGTCAAAGCATCGCCCTTCGGTCTTCAGCCCTTCTTCAGCAAGATATACCATCTCTTTGGCTGCAGCGTGCTGACCATTGGCTCTTTCGAACCTGATGGCAGCTTTTTGTGCCTCGCGCAAAGCCTGTGTAGGATAAAATTAATTTTAAAAACGTCACAAGACAATTTCTACTGCGGCAAAACTAATTTCTCACCTCCTTTGCCTTAAATCTAGCGTCATAGTAAGGCCTGGATTTTTCTATGCAAGTCCCCAATTTCTTAGCCAAATTGTCTATGTTAACAGTGGACTCGCACAGCAGTTCCCTGAAAGTTGCTCTTGCCTCCTGCGCATGGTACCAAACACATAAATCAATTTCGAGCCTCTTATATACTAAATCTTTTCCGTGTACGCCATGCGATTTATCTCAATGACAGTCAGCTGCGTCTGAGAATTCGCAACTATTATCCATTTACCAAAGTCTTAATGGCCAATCCAGTTAATGGAATATAACGGTCTTTGAATTTCCAACAATTCTCAGGAACTCAAATTACAATCAGGCAAAAAAGAATTGAATATAATTGATTTAAATTACTCTAACGCAACAGGATTTTCCTGTAAGCTTGTGAATTAATTTTTTTCCTGCGTACACAAATAAATCATATGAAATAATAAAAAAATTAAAGTCCACAGCATAAGAGGGAGGAAAGCACATCTATTATCCATTTATCGGAGCCCATTGACTGAATGAAATCTAATAACCATCAACTTGTTCTCACAATTCTAAGCGACAGAAATTATAATGAGGCAAACAAATATGAAACTTGCATTACGCAGATTAATAAATAAATTCATTTGATCTATTTTGTAAAAAAAAATGAAGGTTCACAGAAAATTTTTACTTACATCCAAGTCGACTTCCAGCTTATTGATATCATCTGTTGCAGTGTTGAGTCGTTCAAGTTCAATCTACAATACGAGATAATCGAGTAAAACTTTTTTGCAGTCTTAAGTACACGTTAAACGAGAACTAAATACGGTGTCGTTGAAACCGAAGAAATGTCAATACGGCGACAGGTCGGAGCGGCCGCCACTTCAGATTTTGAACATGATCTTGCGGTACAATTACCTGGACTCGGGGATCCACCGCGTCGTCTATACGATCTGCGTCGTTGGCACAATCATTTTCCGCCCTCTCGCTCATAATTTCGCCGCGCGGAAGTCGTTTTTCGTGCCAAAATACTCATAGCCACCTGCGATCGTCTGCTACGTATAGGGCGGCCATCTTGGATATCACAGGGAAAAAAACGGGGCACCGAACGCAGCGGTAGTGGCGCGATTACGGTCAAGGACGTTCTTACGAAATTTACGATAAGAAGACATTCATTTGAAGATAACGTTCTTTCTGGCGGTGAATTTGACGCTTCTCCAGTTTAGACATTCAATTTTATTTTCTATTTTCGCTTCCCAATCTTCGAAATTCCGGATTGCAGATAATACAGGGATCTGCAGGCGCCCCTTAACGCGGCTGCAATGCAGCGGGAATTTAATCCGTGATTCGATCAAACAAGATTTAGCGCATTAGAGGCCATCAAATCTAGCATCAAATTGACGTAATTCGTCATTTTAAAAGTGTAGGGTTGGCGATCACGTGCTGCCGCGCGGGCGCGATCGATCGCCTGGGGCTGCGACGGTGTTTCGGGTAGATTTAAAAAACTTGCTTATAAAAAATTTGGTGTATTTGATGATGGACAATAATAGTATAGTTTTTTAATTTAGGGATACATTATGTTACCTAATCTGCAGGCGCTAGAAATTTGCTTTTTTGCGAAGATTTTTTACCACAAACGTAGGGTGTTTGCAGCTTGTCACCGATTGAGCCGCATCGTCGGTAACTTATCCATAGCGTCTGAAGGCTACCAAAAAAACGAAAAGGGTACCCCTTCTAAAAATTTGCGATTTTTGAGGGTCTGACTTTAACATCCTGTACAAAATTAATAAATCAAGATATCGTGTTCTGCTTTGCGGCATTATCTTCGTTATAGAGTTTTCCGTCGACTGCAAAAAGAAAACCCAGATTTGGTCGATCGAAAGAAAAGTAACGTCGATTTTAGCGAAGTGACGAAATTTCGAAAAAAGGGAAAAAAAAAATTGTATGCATTTTTCTCGTCGAATTTTATGTTTTTCGGGCAAACAACGGTTCTTTTCGGAATCAGCGGGAAATTTTCCATCGGATAACGTCTTCAAACTTTACGAAATCGAATTATTTTTTCTCGATTTCGTAAAGTTTGTACGTTAATTTCACGTTAATTTCCTTAACGATCTAATTTTGATTAGAGCATATAGTGAGCGCACGAAGCGCGCGAGCCACTAGAACCTGCTAGTAAACAGATATAATAGTATCGTATGACAAGAGCACGACAAAATCACAGTTTTTTAAATTATCGTCTTTTAACGTTGTTGTTATTGTTGTTCTTTTAATGTTATTGTTCTCAAGTTATATATTCCCGCAGGTTTTTTCGTCACTGACGATTCGTATCGTACCCTGTTCATTTTGTATTTCCACAAACATTTTCGAATCAGCTTCGCCGGCTCGCCGGGAGATGGCGATGAATGCTTTTTCAATGTCACGGAGGCCATCGTTCGGCGCCGATCCCCCCAGAAACACGTTGGCTCGTTCGGTTCGCGAGACTCCCCGCCCAGTACCTCGAGCGACCGTAAGCGAGCACATCACGGCTGTCGCCTCGTACGTACCCAGACACTTCTCCTCGCGCATTCGCGTTCAGTGTGTCCGGTGTCGGAAGAACAGGTGGATTAAATCAGCGGGGAAAGCCGCGCGGCCATAGTGTTGCCCCTGGTGTTGTAGAAACCCTCAAACGCAGGAAATCGTGTATGCCCGAATCGTCAATCGGTGAGTGAGCAGTTGTCACAATTAATTCAATAAAAAATAACGATAAACGCGTAAACCAGAAATTTAAACCTGATCCACTTAAACTCGATTTCATCCACGTAAAAACGCTAACCAAGTGGAAAAATGCAGAACGATCATATAAATCGAAAAGTTTTCGTTTGATTTCAAGGAAATAAAAACGTCATCATAACTTTTCACTACGTCTTTTAGTCACTAAATTTATTATCCGGGAAACCATAAATGAAGAATTAGGAATGACATTGCCGATTCTTTTTATAATTACCTTGATTGCTCTGGCGACATTTCCAACGTTTTCGAGCATGTTTAAATAAAAACAAAGTTAGGATTTTTGGACCAAATTCTTTTATGCTGCAAAATCTTACGACGTCAAGACGAAACAAAAACAAGACATTCCAAGTTTTTCACCTTTTTTTTGCTTATCACTACGTTCGTTACCCTGGGACCATTTCTGACGGTCAAGGACAAGGTCAAGGGTGCGCGGGGTGGGGGAAGGGAAGCAGACAAAAAAATGTGGAGACCGGCTGGACTGTTGACGAGGGGGCATGAATTAACCGCTCCAATTCATATTGACAGCAACGAGAGCCTCAATGTTTATATACAAATGGAATACAACACCGCGCGGTGCCCGGTGAGATTACAGTATCTCGACGAGGTGACGACGCGAGCTGTCTCGTTCGCGATCCCTGCTACATATAGCGATTGCTTACAATATTATTATTATACCCACCGCGACGCCCACCGCGAAACCTTTCGCAGTCGTGTAGTTTTATTTCAACACGGCTGAAATGGCTTGTGACGATTTTTTTTTATTAAACAAACTATGTAAGCTTAAGTTTTCGACCCTTAAGTTATTAAGGGTCGAAAAATTTTTAAAATTTCGACCCTCGTTAAGCTCAACGAGGTTTAAAAAAACCCATATATTTAACACGTGTAAAAATTTGTATGTCGTAAAAAAAAAAAAAGATCCACAGTTAAAAATAAAAGTGTCGCCGTAGCCCAAGCCTGATTTAAAAAATTAAAAATTCAAAATTCACTCTGCAATAGATTTTCCTATCGTTAAATAGAACGGTGATTATTTTATTTTCATCGAACACAGTAACGAATTTTATTTTGTTAAAAATATTGCTACGAAGATTAGGAATAAAAAATGACGAATACCTGTTGGTGTTTGAATAGGATGATTTTTCGATGATTTTTGAAAATTTCAATTGAACACCCGGTAGATTCGCATGGGCAACAGTGACCGTATGGTGCATTCAGCTGCTCCTGCGAGTCTCTGCTGTTAGCGACGGGCCGGTCTCCTCGGGTCTCGTGTATAAAAGCACCGCTGCCTCTCTGCTCTCTGGGTCTCGACTACACGGCAACTATAGTGTAAAACTAGTATACACGTATATACGCTCTACCTGTATACCTGCCCGCTTGCCTTCTGCTTGGCTCACTGCCTCCGCAGGACAAAAGGATAGTTTTGCGTCTGGCTCGCCTCGAACCTCGAACTCCCGTTCTCCCGTATTATTTTCTCGTCGTGCATTCGCACCGACTTTTATACCTCACCTCAACGATTCGTTCATCGTTGTTGCTAGGCCCATTTTGGATTATAATTATTATGGAATTTCAAGATTTATCATTTTTTTTTACGCTCGTTTAATTTGGAAATTATTTTCTCCTTGTTGTTCCGTTTTTGGATCCCACCGCATTTCGGACTTGAGGTCAAACTTAAGTTGAGCCGAAATTTTGAACTTTACATTTTTTGAACTTTCGAATTATTATAGAATTTCAAGATTTACCTTTTTTTTCTTACGCTCGTTTAATTTGGAAATTATTTTCTCCATGTTGTTTCGTTTTTGGATCCCACCCCAACGATTTCGGACTTGAGGTCAAACTTAAGTTCAGCTGAAATTTTGAACTTTGCCTCCAACTTATGTGACTATAAATTCACGCATTTTTATAGTATCAAATCGTGAAAATGTGTCGTTTTTCAATTAAAATTATGTAATTTTAGAAATTGTTACTTTTTAATTCAATCATAATAATCATCGAAAATAGAGTAAGCTTATGAATTAATTATTGAAAAAAATATGTGTGTTAGAATTATGGAATGAAATTTCATACCATTTCCTGTGCTGGAAAGTGAAATTTGCGCTCGGTGCCGCCTCGTATCCAGGAAAGACTCTTGCCGTCTTGGTGTACAAAGTACAGTCCGCACCGCGGTTTAGAATTGTGACGCCGCGCGAGAGAGGCCACGAGCGAGAAAGCAGAGAGTCGTTCTCAATGGCGGGACGAGGATTAAGCGGGTGAATTATTCGACGCAAATGATACCGAACGCTTCACGTGCGCCGGCGAAGGTGCATTTTTTCACACTTTCGATTATTCCGGTTTTTGCTCGATTAATCGAAAGTGTGAAAGAATCGGAATGAAGTGTTTATTGCGCGTATAGACCGAAACCAATTGCACGGCTAGAAAAAAGAAGAAAAAAAAAATCGAATACTTGAGACCGTTGCAATTAAACAAATGAAATCAGTTATTATTGTTATCGCTGTGAAAAAATAAGCCGGAACCAATTTCGCAGTTAGAAAACTACTTTGATATGTGAAAGCATCGTCGCATTTTTTAAACTAAACTAGCCCATACGTGCGCTTACTCAGTTGATATGTACAAAAATATAGAAATAAATCGAAAATTATTAAGTCTTTTGAATTTTTCGTGAAAAATATTGCGCTTAGAAAAAACCTGATGGACAATTCATTGTGTATGGGTAAAAATACATTGAAATAAAGTGTCCCATTTTTTTTAATCAAAAGTTTTTTTTCGAAATTTCGTCACTTCACTAAAATCGAGGTTACTTTTTTTTTATCGATCGAACCTAGATTTTCTTTCTTCGTTCGAGACAAAACTCAATAACGAAGAGAATGCCGCAAGGCGAAACGCGATATCCTGATTTCTGAATTTTTCACAGAACCTTAAAGCCGAACACTCAAAAATTAAAACTCAAATTGTTTCCATACCCCTTGCTTTTTTCACGGAAAAAAAAATCTTGGTTTCGTGAAGTTTGAAAACCCTATCCGATGGGAAATTTTCCGCTGATTCCGAAAAGCACCGTCGCTTGCCGAAAAAAATAGAAAACTGTGAATAAAAAATAAAACAAAATCTATAAAATTATTCGTCCTTTAATTAACGCGAGTGTAGCTGGTATAACCTTCGCGCGTTGAAGCGATGCACGGCAGAGAAATTGTACAGGAGATCTGACAATAGACGCGATAGACGAAGAGCGGCGAGGGAGGAGGGGGGGGGGGGGGGAGAGGGTGAAGGGGAAGTTAAGAGTCGCGTTTGCAGTTGACTTCCGGGTTCTTCGCGCGGGTAATTGCTCGCGAAACACGCTGTGGAGATAAACAGTCGACGTCTGAATGCGAATCACGGAAATTCCGATGATATCGAAAATAACAACCACAGCGACGACATCGAAACGTTCGTCGCTTGGGTAATCGATGGGTATTTTTATTTAATTTTGTTTTTAAAATATATGATCGGCTGTCTGTATCGGAGCTTATCACGGTGGGCGTCCTTTTACGCACGACTTTCACGAAACAGCCGCGCGGGGGGCGTAAACAATTATATTAATTGTCTCGATTATTATAGCCGAGAAAAATAATGTGCGTTCGCCCCCGATAGATGATATACAATCCGAGTCACGATTGTCATTCCGAACGTCGCAATAATGTGGAAAGTTGCGGTGGCTCCGATGAAAAGTTGTAATTACCTGCGGAAGTAGAACAGAAAATGTCCGGAGATTTAAAAAAATGCGTTTCCAGTAAATTGAAAATTAAACCTGCGCAACGAATTAGAATAATAAACAGTTTATACAAAATCCGCTCGCGTCACGATTATTATTCTAATCTTAATCTAACCTGAATTCCAGACTGAATCGTTTGCAAACCCGGTAATTACACAAAGGAACAAATTACAAATGAGAATTTCAAGTAAAAAAAAATACATATAAAATATTTTTTAAATGCTGAACGAGTTTTGTGGAAAAAAAAGTTTCCTTACAGAAGCCAAAAAAATGTGTTGACGAAAGAGAAAAGTGCGGACGTGTTTTTCCATTCACGCCGTTTCGAGGAAGCGACATTTGACCCTGAAATCGGATGAAGGTATCGTATAGGTAACGAAATTGAGATAACTTAACCGAGCGCGGCGTAGTGTCACGATAGTTGAAACGATCGGGTCCGGTAGGATGTGAATTGACGGCGTCCGTTCAGCGCCGAACCGCAGGCAGCCCCGTTGTTTAGCCGCGCACAGTAGAACCGGCCGCAGCAACAGCAGCAGCAGCAGCAGCACCAGCAGTTACCGACTCTGCTTCTTCCTCCCCGCGCCGTCCCGGCGCGTACCTACGTAATGACACGCTTTGTGAAAAATTGCCCGTCGAGCAGAGAGAACGCTCGCGTGTCTCGTCTCTCCGCGGCATTCACTGTTTCCATCAGTATTCACCAGTGCACGAGCACTCTCATTCTCGGCCCGGAGAATGGCTAGTCACTCGACAGATGATCGTCATCACTCTTCTAGAAAATTGAGCCCGCGTTATGGTTTCCAGTTTCTTTTTCCCCGAAACATTCTTAATTTTTTGTTTTTTTTTTTTTCATCGTGACGTAAACCATACAAATCTCTTGAAGTAAATATTGACGCAAACAAAATGGTCAAATAAAATGTGACTGATTTGTCTAAGTTTTGACAATTTATTCACGGCGAAGTCAAAAGGAATTATTTCTTATATGGTTTCAAGTTTTTTTTCCTCGAAACAGTTTTAATTTTTTTTTGTCGTGACGTAAACCATACAAATCTCTTGAAGTAAATATTGACGCAAACAAAATGGTCAAATAAATTGTGACTGATTTGTCTAAGTTTTGACAATTTATTCACAACGAAGTCAAAAGGAATTATTTCTTATGGTTTCCAGTTTATTTTTTCCCAAAACTGTTTTAATTTTTTTTTGTTTTTTTTTCGTGACATAAACCATACAAATCGCTTGAAGTAAATATTGACGCAAACAAAATGGTCAAATAAATTGTGACTGATTTGTCAAAGTTTTGACAATTTATTCACAACGAAGTCAAAAGGAATTATTTCTTATGGTTTCCAGTTTATTTTTTCCCAAAACTGTTTTAATTTTTTTTTGTTTTTTTTCGTGACGTAAACCGTACAAATCTCTTGAAGTAAATATTGACCCAAACAAAATGGTCTAATAAATAGTGACTGATTTGTCTAAGTTTTGACAATTTATTCACAACGAAGTCAAAATGAATTAGTTCTTATGGTTTCCATTTTTTTCGCGAAACTGTTTTAATTTTTGTTTTGTTTTTTTTTTTCGTGACGTAAACCGTACAAATCTCTTGAAGTAAATATTGACGCAAACAAACTGGTCAAATAAATTATAACTGTTTTGTCTTCGTTTTGCGAATTTATTCAAACGTCAAAAGGAATTATATTTCTTCCGGCAATCTTACAATGTTAGCCGTTTATCTTCTTTCTTCTCGAATTTTAGTGGCGACTCCTTTCCAAACTATATTTTCGGATTTTACGTTTTAACGCGTCAGCTTGACGCCGACCGAGTTACATTCCCGCAGTCCTGACTTCGAGTTACTTTGGAGTCAGACAGGTGCGTGGCACTATAATGGACAGGAAACGGCCACCGACCATGACCGGAGTCCCAGAACGGTTCCCATTGTTTTCCCAGTCTCCACCTTTTTGCCCTGAATTTTTCGTAGCGGGAGTTCGTTTTTTTTTTTTCAACACGTAATTTTACTCCGAAAGTACGCGTGGCCTAAAATCGCTTTTGCTTCGGAAATCGTTTTTTTTCTACGCGTAATTTTATACGTGCGAGCAACGCGGATCAGGAGTCAAGAATGCGGAAAGTCACTGTGCGATTGGTGATTTTTGCAACGCCCTGTAGATCTGCAACACCGCGACAACAGCGACTACACGAAAAGGATAAGACGGGTTCTTACGCGTGCCAGTTTCCTTCGTCTCCTCTCGTCTTTTAATCGTCTCCACTGTCGTTCGGCATACACCAGAAACGTTGTCCTTAATAGTCTCGAGACTCTTAGCACAAGATGGCGGCTTCGCGGTGTTAGCCATTTCGTTGAGCCACCTATCGTGGGTTAATCTTGTCGCCATGGTCGATCAAGTTCAAGGACTTGCAGAGCCATTTCCGCATTTTTTCGCTCAAGAATTTTCGTCACAAACTCGTATGTGCTTGACGCTTGGCAACGACAATGGCCATTTTGTAAAACGATTGCCATTTAGTGAACATCCATCGTTATATGAACGTGATGGTCATTTTGTGAAACTGGCTGCCATTTTATGAAAATGGCTGCCCTTTTTAAACTGACTGCCATTTTGTGAAAATTGTTGCCCTTTTCAAAATAACCCCCATTTTGTGAAAACGGCTGCCCTTTTCAAAATGCCTCCCATTTTGTGAAAATGACCAACATCTAGTGGAAATTGCCGCCATTTTGCGAAAAATGACGAGCATTTTGTGAAAAATACATAACGTTTTTGTAATGATGTTAACCCGCACAAAAAACGTCAAATTCTTTAAAAAAAAACAATTAAATTCTCCCCTTATTTAAATAAATATTGGTTTTAGCGTCAGTGACAAAAAATGACGACAGATCGTCGACTTTTGAAAGAACATTTTGTGAAAAATACTCAACGTTTTTGGAATGATATTAACCCGCACAAAAAAGCGTCAAACTCTTTTAAAAAAAACAATTAAATTCTCCCGTTATTGAAATAAATATTGGTTTTAGCGTCAGTGATAAAAAATGACGACAGATTATCGACTTTTGAAAGAGCATTTTGTGAAAAATACTCAACGTTTTTGCAATGATATTAACCCGCCCAAAAAAGCGCCAAATTCTTTAAAAAAACGATTAAATTCTCCCGTTATTGAAATAAATGTTGGTTTTAGCGTCAGTGACAAAAAATGACGACAGATTGTCGACTTTTGAATGAGCCTGTAGCCGGAATGACAGTGAGTATAGTACCCGTGGTAATGTGTGTGCCCGAGTGAAAAGTGGAGGTGGAGGTGGACGCGGTGCGCGCAGCGTGCGATACCACGAGATTCCCGATCGCACCGACCGGTGGTGGCTGGTACCGCCATCCTCTCCGCCACGCGTCCGTCTGTTTCTCCCCCGAATCTCGGTCTTTCCGACTCCCACGGTACCCAGCAATCTCCGCTCTTGCGTTCGACGTATCGCTCTCTGTCCACCTCAACGCCCGTCAGTAGTGAGTTAAGTGCCAGACACGCAGCATCATCTCGCAAACAAAACAAATTCAACGAGCGAACGAATTTTTTTAACAGAATAAAAAATTTACTCCGCGTGTTTCATCGTAAATAAAATAAAATTTAATTAAATTAACAAAATAGCATAAACATTAAACACGAATAAATAATCACGTGTCAATAAATCATTCGCTCCGTGAGACACGGTTGAATTAACAAAACAAAAAAATGACATTGAAATGAATCAGTGAAACGATTAGAAAGTGAGTCTCGTTTTCGCACGCTCTCCTTTGTTTTTATATTCATTCTATATTCCGCATACATTCCGCGGCGATCGCTGCATACACAACGCGCGCAGAGTCGCATCGGTTGCGCATCCGTGCGCACGCTAAACGTCACCGAGCCACTTGACTCGGCGCAGTCGTGTATAAATGAATCCGAGTGCTTAGCTTGTTGACACACGAGTCGACTTGGCTGGTTGTCACAGATTTATAAAGATAACCGAGGCGAGGGCGCGACGCTTTGGCCGCTTAGACGCTTGGAAATTCTCGCGCGAAACTCACGCCGGGTTATCGCGCCGCGTGAGTCGTGCGCGAAAGTAAATATTTTCGCGTTTGGGTCTCACGCGAAAATTTGTACGAGTGAAATCTGCGCGGGGCGCAATGAAGATTTCGGCGCGTGATACACGCTTTGCATGTGTTTTTTGCCCATGTTCGCCATGTATACAACATGTGTTTCAGATGCAAAGTATATAACGGGTACATCAAACACTTGGATATGCAGTTTGTGCGTAAAAATCTTCGATGCTCCGCGACGAGATTTATGCAAATATATTTTTTTGCATATGTTTCGCCGACGTAAATTCCCGTGGAGGTTCCTTGCGTAAACTTTGTTGTTTAAGTCCTCGGCAGCCTTGAGGAAACTTTTGCTCATTTACGTGTCACAACCTCGATTACGATTATTTCAGAATTGATGTTTGGCCTCGAGTTCTTTGGTTCAGACAGAAGTGATTAAAATCGTAAACCCTATTCGAGTGCTGTATTGTTATTAGTTTTGCAAGGTCGGCGGTATTGGGCACAATAAAAAATACGGTTGTGTTCTTGGCTCCCATTTTAGGTAGTAATTATGTCGAAAATCGTCGTTTTGCCGTATTCTTAATACCAAGACTGATTAAATTAATCAAAAGCTGCCAGTTATTCTTCGTGTCTAATGCAGCCTGATAATCGTGCCAATTGATGCCAATAATTATTCCAGAAGTCGTCGATTGTGCATTCTCAATGACCATCGATAGTGCCATCAAATAGTTCCTATTATCTTTTCTCGAGTCTCACGGTGGCCAATAACGCCCAATAAGTAATGAAATATTTTCCGCGATGCCTTCGTAATGGCGGAAAATTGCGCCAGTGGCTCAACTACAGGGTCATTAATTTCCAGCTATTCGCGTAATTATTGGGCTTCGCACAAATAATATATGATTGGCGACTTCTGGTAGAATTATATATTCGCCTGTATTGGGCACAAAAAATATCTGACTGTACATAATATTGGACTCAGCTGACGCAATTACTGGCTCTATTGGGCATTGAGGATACATAATTGGCAGCAATCGGCACAACTACTGACTCGATTGGCAATACAAAAATATTCATAATGCAAAAAGTGCTCACATAGCCTGAAGTCGAATTTTGAAATAACTCGGCCCGTAATATTTTGCAATCGGAGAAAAAAAATCTTAAAACGTAAAAAAAAAATGTACAAATAGTTCCTGAGTTTATCGCGAAATCTTGTGTCACGCCAGTCGCGGCCATTATTTCGCCGGTCAAAGAGCATCCGCGATCTCAAAGTGTCTCGTGGACGTAGCGGTAAAGTTTTTGCGTTTGTCTGTCTCGCTGCAACGAGGTCGCTTCACGAGTCCACCGCGTGTTTCTACGGCCAAGTGTACAGCGCGAAGTACCAGGAAATAAAAATAAACACAAAAATTCGTGTATTGAAAAATCGTCGATGCCGCCGATTCGTTCCAGGAAGCACAATCCGGTTCAGACTCTTATCCCACGCTTGATCCAAGATCGCGACCCCCACCCGAGGCTATCTGTTGATTTTTTCTAATGGACATTCCCGGTGACGCATCGTCGGCCATCGAAACCAAAACAAAATAGTTTCGTTTAACGCGTTAAAAACCGGTTTTGCACTAAATCATTTGCATTACTGAACGGCGTCATACGAGAGTTCCGGAAAAACGCTCGTGTCCACGTCGGCTGAGTTCGTGAGTCTTCGGCGATTTTTTTGTTTCCAAGATGGCGCCGAGTCGTCGCGGCAGAAAATTAAGATCGAGTGTGGCAATTAATTATAGAGGCGATTGGTTTAATTTGGCGTCGATTTCCCTTGGTTCACTCGCCGAGATTCTCGGAAACGTCGGATAATCTCGAACCGCGAGGTTATCGAGTCGTGCGAACGCGGTGAAAGTGCGAGTCCAGGGGGCCTATCGCCGATTTTCTAATCGACCGCATCCGCTGGAAAAATGCGCGTTTATGTCGGTAACGCGCGGGACGGAGAAAGAGAGAGAGAGAGAGAGAGGCGGGAGAGCTCGTCCGATCCAAGCGTTTCCTCGACTTCGTTGATTGCCTCCGGCGGTACTCGGAGATACGTCAGAAACGTCCTCTGGCGCTCGGTTGAGGTTAATGACACGGCCGAAAGGTTACGAAAGTAATGTAGGTTATATCGGTTATGCTAGGATTGATAAACTAGGCAAATCAGTGCTAAAGCTTTGTAAAAAATTTTTTAGACAAAGCTTTACGTATTAATCAACCGTAGTTTAGTGCTATTTGTTATAGGTTACGTGTTCTTAAGGCTGTTTCACATTGCCAATAAAAATATTTTTCTCCGTCAAGAAAGAAAAAGTTTTTCCGAAAACTCAACAAAATTGTTAAACCCCTTTTATTCATAATTCACGAATAACCAGTGTGAAGTGTTACTTTAAGAGGCAGCGTCACGTCCCACCACCTCAATTTTTGAAACTCACTTTTTTCCTAAACTACTAGTCAGATTGGGCTCAAATTTTCAGAGAATACGCGGAAGAATGGCAGAAATGGACTAAGCTTTGTCTCGCTCGATACTCGCAGCAGTTTTTACGGGAGAACCGAAAAACCAAAAGTGAGGTTAGGATGTGAGAGAGAAAGACAGCCCTATAGACTTCGTAGTACTGGCTACGAAATTCCCTACGAATTTCCACTGTCTCTTAACGATATTAAGGAGTTCCTTTCACCAAGCGGTGAAATTTTCGCTCCAAAATAAAAATAAACACAATGCGACGGTAAAAAAGGTGCGAGAACTCGGTGAAAACTGCGGCACGAGCCGCGTGATAATTGTCACCGAGCGTCGCGAGTTGGCCGAGAGTCAGGGTTGAACGTACAGACTCGCGAAGGACTCGAGTCTCGTAGCGATGATAACAGGAGAATAACCGGGCGGCGCGCATGAGAACTGAACTCATTCGTATATGGAAACTGGTTTAAAAGGACTCGTGTGCGATGGAAAGAGAGAGAGAAAGATAGCGTGAGTCAGAGAGAGAGAAGTGCGTGGTACCTATAGCTATAGGTACCACTGATATAGGATATGCGAGCGATAAAAAGTGAGCTCGACGCGCGTAACGAAACAATCCCCGCTTCCCCTCTTCGCGCCCTCCCTTTCTAGCTGACCGAGATCGTCGAGAGTCACTCTCGATGTAAACTCTTCTAAACTCGACCTTCGCGTTTGTGCCAACGGAATATAATGATAATCCGTTCCCTCGAAAGGATCGCTTAAACGAACCTCGCGTCGTGAATACCAGACACGTGTGCACGTGGTCAAATATTTATTGGCTCGAAGGATTCGTGGAATTTGCTGGTTGATTCCGTTCTGAAATTGGTACCGTTATAGTCATCAACTTTGCGAAGACTTCGCCGCCACTTCAATAATCTTCGAGTGCAGCTTCGTGCTGTTAGGTAATGCTCGGATGATATTTAAGTGTAATTGTTTTTATCCTCCTCGCATCGGATCGTTTGTTAAGTGATTTTAAAAAGGCTACGTATTTCTCGATGACTTCGAAGTGAGATTTCGTGGACCTGGCATTCGGTGGAAAAAACGTCGAAATCCGCGCCACGAATTTTTTATATCATAATAATATCAACGGGACTTTCGGTAATATAATATAAATTAATTCGGAAATATAATATAAATTGTTCGTGACATTGTGAAAAGGAGGTTGGTAATAATTGGCAAACTCAACATAATCTCATAGAAAAAAATGTCTCAATCAAATTAAAAAAAAATCAACGAGTATCAATGATCTCAATTAGCGTATCGTGACCCGGAAAACACCGGCTTATATCGATCATATTTTTTTTACAAGAACGACCGTATCAACCGGACTTTCGTTAGACAGATCGTGACATTTCGAGCCGGAGGTTAGAAACTATATTGGCAAACGTAACATAATATCATGGAAAAAAGTTTCTCAATCGCGAGTACAAAAAATCGGTAGCAAAAAAGCCGCGACAGTCGGTGACGCGAGCGATCGTCTCGCGTCTGCAGAGAGATCGAATTAACGGCCAATACTAATTGCCCGGTGTTATCCGTTGGCCGCTAATGGCGGTTGTAAAAGTGACGCCGAGTCTCTCTCGCAGGGAGGAGTACAGTTTCACCTTGAAGGATTATGCAACCGTGTACCAAAGCGCGATGAACATACGCGCAAAAATATACGTATATATGCACGGGACAAACGTGTGCAGTACATGCGCCGCGAGTTAGACGTCGAGTGTGTGCATAGACGGTGCACAAAGAGTCGTAATTCCCATCGATCAGTATCGAGATGCAATGGCGTCATCCCATTCGCTTGTCGCGCGCGCTCACCTCGAGATTCCACAGCTCAAACATGCACGAGTAATATACACCGACGCGAGCTCGAATTGTGACCGCCAAACGACGATCAACCGCCGTGAAAATCGCCGGTGATGCCGCGAGATAAAATTAGCTTACTTAAATTTACTTACAATCACCGTAAGCCCAAAAACATTCATGACCGAAGAGGCATCGGAAATATAACGACGAAAAAGATTGTCCAAAAATTTGCCAGATTACAAGGAGAAAAAAATTGTTAACTGGTAACAATTTTTTTGTTGACTATGGCGAAATAAATATTTATTTGTTAACTGGTAACAATTTTTTTGTTGATTATGGCGAAACAAATATTAATTTCTTATTAACAAATTTAAGTTGAGCCAAATAAGACTGAATTATACATGACCCAAGCGAAATAAATTATTTGGCAAAAATAAAAAACTATTATTTGGCTCAACACAAATTTGGTAATGACGAACAAATATTTATTTCGCAAAAGATTTGTTAACAGTTGACAATCACTTTTCTCAGTGTATTACGAGAAAACGATGATAATAGAAAGATTACGGTAATTTGCGTAGAAAGTGGAAGCGAGAACGGTAAAATGACGTCAAATGACCGTTCCAAGGCCGTAATTTTGTTGTCATTTGACGACGACACTAAATTACGGTAATTTTGTGTATATCACTGCAGCGACATCTCGCTAGAATCTTCGCTGCGAGTGTTCAAGGTCGTCGTTGCCATTGAACCATTTTTCCCCCCAGACGAAAACCGTCCAGCCCACTGATCCACATACCTAGACGGCGAAGCGTTCCCAATAAGCGAGAGATTATCCCAATTACCAAGCGAAAGTTATTGACGTTATACGCTTTATGATGCGCTGACACGAATCTCCCCCTTCCATCCTCGGGCAGATCAATTATTCATTACACGATTGTCACACCCGGCTTTGCATTCTAATTGAGTCTCGCCGTGCGTCTTCTATTATACTGTACATTCCACTTATAAATGGAACAGTGATAAGGATAACGCGCAAACGGTATACAGCCGAGCGGACCGCGAGTCACGAATGTGGAAAACGTGACGAGTATCCGAGTTGTGAATAAATCGAACGAGGATGTCTCGCCTGAATATTCATCGAAAGTTTCTGCGCTCCGATGCGGCGTTTTGTTTGATTTGTTTTTTTTCTTCTTCGTCTTCTTTTCTTTTCATCGGCGCAGTTTAGCGTGCACGTGTCGCGGCCGAGGAATGCGACGTCGTTGACGCCGGATATACATGATACCACTATCGCTGTGGATATAAATCGTGGATAGTAATTGGTGGCGACGGGAACGACCGATAAATGGTTATTGGCTTTTCACGAAAAAAGTCGCAAAAATGAGTTTTGTGAGATGCTATTTTTGTGAATTATTGGCTGTTAATATTATTAGCTGCGATATCGATAAATATTTAATATTATTAGCTGCGATATCGATAAATATTTAATATTAGAGCTGCGATATCGATAAATATTTTTCTATTGAATATTTATCAATATTTATTTATCAATATAGATACATATTTTTTATTGAATATTTATCAATATTGTTAAGCTGTCAGATCGATAAATATTGGTTGTATTGAGTGCCGCTTGCTATTCTCAATATTGTGGAATTATACAATGGACAAAACAACATCTCAATTGTCGGAAATTATAACACGAGCGAAGTAAACTCTAAATTGTTTGAAGTTACAAAATGGGCGAAACAAAATGAAAATTGTCTGAAATGATAAAATGGGCAAAATGTAAATTGTCTGAAATGATAAAATGGGCAAAATGTAAATTGTCTGAAATGATAAAATGGGCAAAATGAAAATTGGCTGAAACTATAAAATGGGCAAAATCGAAATTTTCGGAAGTTATAAAATTCTCATAACGAAAATAATCGGTGATGGCTTTTGCAAAAATGTCGAATATCCGGGACGCGTGGATAAAATGACAATACGCCTCCGGCACGTGCCTGGCGCGGGTCACAGAGTGCAACTATGTTTTTTGTATTGCCTGTTTTTTTTTCTTCACTTCTACGTGACGCAGTTGCCGTCACGAGTCACGTAGCAATGCGTTTTCGTGCTTTTGTCAGGATACTGCAGCGGGTATTTACGAATTCATTTGGCGAAACAACCGGCTGAGCTCCGCCACGACATTGCCGCCGCCGTATCGTTCATCTCGTTTCGAAATATTTGCCCCGCGCGTTTGCAACACTCCCACGGGGCTTTTATACCCGCGTCGTCGAGATTATACAGGCTCGACACACACACACACACACACCTACTCGAAAGGTTAGTGCACCTTTCGTCGAGGAAGTGACATTTGCGATGCACTCTGGAATTGTCTAGACACCACGCGTGACTTCGGGACTTTGACTCTCCGATAAAGCAACATTTCGCTGTTTTAAATATTCAAATTGCGCGGCACGGATAACGCGCGGATCTAGGATAAATGGGACGTGGGGTAACTCGTCGGAATTTCTATTTTCGGATTACAGCTACACGAGTTCGCGATAACGTTTTATTTATAAATATTACCTAGGGACTTTCTCCACCAATTTGGTAACAGTGTAAACAAAATCCCCACGTGGGCATTTCTAACATTATTGAATGTTTTATGGAAGACAAAGCTGCACTAATAATGCGTGCCGTAATATTTGTAGCATTCAGATTTTTTTTTTTTTTTTTTTCAAGTGATTTAATTCATTTTTATAGGGACTTTTTCGCACTTGTGTTATCCACTTTTTCCGTTTTTTTCCTAGGTATTTACGGCTAGTAACGTGATACGTGAAGGAAAATATCGTGATATAGAAAGTTCTGCTGCCAATATAATCTAGGGAGTTTCTTTCTCAATGTGGCAACACTGCGAGAGATATTGCAATGTCATGTGGGCATCCCCAAGGTTGCTGACCCGCTCGCGGCGACGAGAGCCCGTATAAGAGTAATTTTAAAACCGAGTGTACACACGACAAACCGACGAAACCGAGTGAGAACTGGCTGTGAGATATCTCGTAGCGGAGGTTTGGTTTTAATGCTCGACTTCCTATTCCTCCCACGTACACGCAGAAACGCGGGCCCGGCAAAGAGGTCGCCGCGTGTGGGTTGGGTTGGTTCGCGGAGTACGAACACGACACTCGAATGCGATCTCGAATTATTCTGCTCTGCCCGCACACCAATTTTATCGCTCCTATTGTTGTATCAACGTTGGCAATGGTGCTAACAATTAACACTATTCGCCTGTAACTGATCACACGGTGCACTAAGCAAATGTCCCCAGAATATAAAATGTAACGAAATCGATACTAATGGATTATTTTAGTTGATTTGTAGACTATTGTCAACAATGCTTTCTGGAAGAACCTTTATTATAATTTTGATAATTTTCCATACTGATTGCAGAAATTCCCTAGGGGGAAAAATGTTGGGTGTTCATTCGACGATTGAGCAAAATTGAAAAACAAAAATCCCTAGGCAAACTGCTAATTGATAAGTGGCGATATCGAATCCAACAAATAATACGCCACCCGGTGTATCGAACGGCGCTCTCACTATCGAGCTGCACAGACTGGCACAGTGACGCGCAGCAAGCATGGAACGAACGAGCGAGCGAGCGAGCGTTCGCGCAGCAAGAGCGTCCGCGCTGCTCTGTCATTATTTTCAAATGGGAAAATTTATGATCTCTCAAAACATGGCGAAGTGGGACGAGCTAGATTTCTCGTCTCGAATCACTTCCACTGCCGGCGAGATTATTTATGAAACCGTAGAGATCAAGCGTTATTATGCATTCCGGGGTCTAGGGACTTTTGTGCTGTCCGAGAAAACGTTGCACCGCAGCGCCATAAAGTTCTCGCTTTTCAAGCAGAGCAGAGAGAACGTCTGACGGTGACGGAAGATTGAAGGCAGCCAGTGTTTTTTTTTCGTCTTGGCTAGGGACTTTTTTTCGCTGGTAGATGAATCTGTTTTTTTTGTTTATCCTCATGACTTCCTAAAACATATTTTGGGAACTGACGAGGATAAAAAAACAACGTCCAAGAATGTCTAGTATTTTTTTCCGTTTTCCCCCAGGTATCTTGATTTGGTATCTTTACCAAACAATAAAAAAATAAAACTGTCGTCGCGGTGGATATAAAAAGAACTGTTCTTGCCGCAGTCACGCATAGAAAGTACCTTCCGGCACGAGGAAATCTGCACAAATGCGTGAGCTCGTGGCGAACCCGGTAGAAAGTGAGTCGCGGGACATACCATGAGAAAGAAAGAACAAGATAAATAGAAATAGAATTGCGTGTCTGCGTGCGACGGATAGTACATGTATGAGCTACTTTTAGCAGCCCGCAATGATCCTCCTAGCGAGTACCATGTCCCGCACTCGCAATCTTACCCTAGATCTAGCTTTGCAATTCACAATAAATGCTTTCGCAATTTTGTTCATTTATATAATTGTTTAAGAAATAAATGCAACGATGCACTTTCATCAATAATTCGTATAATCGTTCGACTGTTAACACGTTTCGTATAATTATTTCATTGTTGAAATAATTCCTAAAATAGTACAATTGTTTAAATAATTGTTTATGCAAATTTCATAACGTTTGCCACTAGATTACCGTGTATTCTTTTTGTTTGGCCGTGGAATTAGTGGTGTCAGTTATAAATACGCAGACCGAATCGAATTTTGTCCAGCCGGGTTGGCTGCAGGATGCAGAGTACGTAAGCGAGATGAAAGAAAACGTGATAGGACGATTGAAATGAACGGTAATGCCACGGAGTGGACGTTATCGGCTTGACCCACTATTGGGCGTTTCAGAATCACTTAGAGGCTATTCACTCGTCGTCGTCTCGGTAAACGCATGAAAGGCTAGTGGAATTATTAGAGGCCTCGCTGAAGAAAGGGAGAGATATATGGGTCTTCCTCCCCCTCTCCCTCAGAACACCAATAAATACTGCGCTATTCGCTTCGCGAATGAGAAAATCGCCCTCTTAACTCACAATTTCCTCGCGAATTGTTACGTCTATTTATCCAATGTTTACACGTGTTTTTTGTATTTTTTGCTTGCAGACGTTTTTCGAGTCAATTGTAAAATAAGGCAGCGACAATGAGGAACTCGACGCTTCTCAAATGGGCCCAGAATTCTACCAACAATAAAAATCAACAATCAAGCAAAAATGGAGGTTTGTGCTTTGTATAAATAATATTGAGAAAAGATGTGAATACGTATTGGCTGCGTTGGTACGATTACAAGATTTGTTCTAGCAATTTCAGGGACAAACAGAATAAAATTGTTCTACTATTTTCAGGAATAAACTGGATACACCCACCGGATGCGCTACAAAAAGGCCACATCGCCTACCTAGTCAAGGTAGTTTGTCATGCTTTACTTCAGCCGTTATGTTTTTATTTCTGCTGCCTCATTTGCATCCAACTTGTCATTTTTATTCCTAACAAGAAACCGACTGAAAACGCAACGTTTTTTGTGACTTTATTTTTACCGTTTTATTGCAACTTTACTCGTGCTGCGTTTTATGCTTCCCAAAGATTAATGTAACTCTATGAGAAAAAAATATTCTTTTCTTACGAAATAGCTTGAATATTGGTCAATCGTTTTTTTTTTACAACTGGGTCGCGTTTGAACTCCATTCCAATTAGCCAATTACATTTTCCCACTGATTGCAAATATGCCATTATTTTTTTTAACGTCGTGGACTCAAGGAAACGCAGCTAAAAATACGCTAAGAGAAAGTGCCAAAGCTTTTCAAAATATTAAATGAAAAACAGAAATTTCCATACTGAATTGAGCGTCAAAGGAAAACGCATTTGGTGAACGATTGGAGAACGTGACTCCTGGCCAAAGTCCACGGGCGACGGATCGTCTCGGTACGCGATTTCATCATTGTATATGTGTATAGAGCCGACAGCGGATGCCGCAGCATCAGCATCTTTGCGATAAAACGCATGGCGCCAGGAATTCCAAATGACGCAGATACGAGGAAAACCGAAAGTTTTCCAGCGCGGTGTTTATTTTTAGATTTTTTTTTTCGTCTTTCATCCATTTCTTACCAGACGATAATGCGTTGCTTCATAAACATTGAGGATGAGACGATACTGAGATTATTGCGAAAGTTCACTGGCTTTCGGAACAAAAAACGTTGTGAGCTTTGTTACTACTCGTAGAAGTTTGCGAAGTCGTTGGCGATTTCCATCGTGAATTTTCATGCTTCGATACCTCCACGTGGAGGTATCGAGACGTGCAATAATGATAAATAATGCAATAGACGTGGAAACATATATATATAACATATATATATGCACATATATATCAGACTTATTTCTTCATTTCTATCCGAGGAAGGAGACTCCAATTAACATCATTACGGTAGAATCACAGGGGCCATCGTGTAACGGGAGAACACGGATGAATGATGCAAAAAAAGAGTCACTCCATTTCCCAGGCGTGTAACATAAATTAATAAGGAGACGAAGAGAAATAAATTACAACCGCAAAAGAAGAAATTCCATTCTCTAATTAAGATACGAGGGATAATTGAGCTGAGAACGTCGTGACCCGGTGGGAAGAAAAATTGGCTCTCGCAACAATATCTTGCAAAAAAAATGCAAACAAATGTCGGCTCCCCTAATTAACAAGCGTACAAATGACAAATTAGCACTTTTTTACACATGTGATTCGATTGTCTTAATGATAAGACCTTTTTTTTAATAGTACTTGGGCAGTACCGAAGTTGATCAGTCGAAAGGCATCGAGGTCGTGAAGGAGGCGATATGCAAGCTCAAGTTCACGCAGCAATTGCGCAAGAGCGAGGGAACCAAGACGCCGAAGGTCGAACTGACGATAAGCATAGACGGAGTGGCGATACAGGAACCAAAAACCAAGACAACGCCAAAGGTAATTTGATGATTTTCGTAATTACAGATGGAATGTAAAATCATTGTAAACAGTACGAAATGTTTTTTTTTGTGATTCATAAGAAATCATTATTTTTAAAAATAAAAGAAAAATGTTATTCAACAACATTTGTTAATAACGAAAATTGAACACGTTAAGTAATATATAATTAAAAAATGATTGCTTTTTCAGCGTATCATGCATCAATATCCACTGCATAGAATTTCGTACTGCGCGGACGACAAAGGCGAGAAGAAGTTCTTCAGTTTCATAGCGAAAGAGGAGGACGCCGAGAGGCACACGTGTTTCGTATTCGTTAGCGACAAACTTGCCGAGGAAATAACGTTGACGATCGGTCAAGCGTTCGGTCTGGCGTACAGACGATTTCTCGAGACATCGGGCAAGGACCTCGAGGCCCAGAGGCGGTGTATGGTTTTGCAACAGAAGATCTGGCGATTGGAGCATGAGAACAACGTTTTTCGACAGAGGCTGCAGGATATATCAGCGATAAAGGGATCTGTGAGTGAATTAAATCGGTCAATCGTTGAATATTTTAAGAGGGAAACGAACGATCGCATGAAAATGTCTTCAATCAATGAAATCGAATTATTAAACCTTTGTTTTAAAAATACTAGGATTAAGCAGCGCGGGCGCTACGCGCCCCAGTCCCTTTCTGTGAGTTTTGACATTTGACATAAACAAAAAATTTCAATGCATGACCTTGGCCCCTTTCTGCGAGTTTTGACATTTCAAATAAACAAAAAAATGTAAAGCATGATCAGTGTATCTGACGACACTGGCCATCAATTATAGCACGAATAGAGCGGCTTCAAATGAACACAGCTGACAGCCACCAACTTTTTATTAGTTGAACTAGGCTAATCACACGCGCGTGCCTGAAAAACTTGTCAAAATCGACCTCAGAAATTTGTTCTTTTCAAAATATCGACTTTTAACCTATACCATCATTCTCAAGTCGCATATTCTACCCCCGAAAACGCTGGTTATTAACCTTTTTTAATCGATTTTGAAAAAAATATTTTTTTGGCGACGAAAAAAATATTTTTTCTGTCAGAAATCGTAGATTCGGCTCCGGACCGAAAATCGACCCCAATTTTTTTTTCTTTTTAAAATATCGACTTTTAACCTATACCATCGTTCTCAAGTCGCATATTCTACCCCCGAAAACACTGGTTATTAACCTTTTTTAATCGATTTTGAAAAAAATATTTTTTTTGGCGACGAATTTCTTTTTTTTTCGTCAGAAATAGTAGATCCGGCTCCGGGCCGAAAATTCCCAAAATCGACCGCATTTTTTTCTTTTCAAATTATCGACTTTTAACCTATACCATCATTCTCAAGTCGTATATTCTACCCCCGAAAACACTGGTCACAAAGCCTTTTTACTTGATTTTTTTTCTCGATTTCGTAAAGTTTGAAACCCCTATTCGATGAGAAATTTTACGCTGATACTAAAAAATATCGTTGCTTGCCCAAAAATTAGAAAATTCGTCGAGAATTAGGCCATGCGCTCGCCCGAACACCCTTCCCAAAATATCGTTGACAAACCTTGAAACCTCACACGCCCTCTGAACCATCAAGATATGATTGAAACACAGAAAAGACGATTAAAGATTGAAGACACGATTGAAACACAGAAATGATCCGTGATATTTTACCCACTGATTTTTTGAAGAGGAAAACCTGACACCCAGTTGCAACGTTACAATAGTAAAAAATGTTTTCAGGCTGACGTATCGTCGTATCTGACTCAGCACAATTTGCCGGACATTCTTCATGTGCCTGGCAGCGCTACTACACCCTCGGAATCGACACTGGAAGATGCGCCGCGACTGAACGGCACGGCGAGCAAATCGTCCGGCAAGAACGGCAATGATACCAACGGAAACAGTTCCAACGGGCCGCAGCAACCACCCCCGGTACCGCCGAGGAAATTCGAAAAGTCGTTTGACGACGATTTCATGGGGTGATTTTCAATTTCGCTCTTCTTATCTCAACAATTATTTCCTTTCGTCAAAATTAAAACGGATTTTTTTTCTTCTTTTATTATGGCTTGTCAGAAGAGAACCAACACCAACGCCCACCGTCGGCACTAAACTCGAAGGACTCCTTATGGACGAGTTCGAGGAAGATTTCAATCCGCGCGCTTACGAGAGCGCTTCCAATGGCTTTGGAAGTCATTCGTCGAGCGGTTCGCTACCGACAAGCAACGGTCAAGCGTCGGCGGGAACTTTCTTCCCGCAGACAAACGGTTCCATGAGTTCTCCACCGCTTCGTAAGTGTCAATGCTGTATTAAATTATTACGAGATTTTTTTTTACGGAAATACACCGCTAATGCTGAATTGCTAAAATAAAGTTAAAAATCATTACGACATTTCTTTTTTACGAAAATACATCGCTAATGCTGAATTGCTCAAATAAATTGTAAAAATGTAAAAAATGCTAAAATAAATTGTGACAAATAAACTACATTTTTTAGTGGCTCCGCCGCCAAAAGCCAAGGACTCGAGACGCCAGAACGGGGTTAAGGAAGATCTCTTCGGTAGCGTTCCGTTCAATCCTCCGACTCCGGCGATCGGAACGACCACGAGCTCGTCCATGATGACCATGAACATCATGAAGAGCGACTTTGACGATCCCTTCGAAATGGGCGAGTTCGAAGCTACTACACCGATCTCCAATCCCAGTCAACAAGATCTTGAGAATGCAATTGGCCTGTTGGACAAACGGCTGCTCGAGATGAAGGTGAATACTCGATGATTCGATAATGAACACTTCTATCGTTTTTACAAAAATGCTGGATATTTAGAGATGCACTGATTTTAGAATCGTGAAAATTTGTTATTCATTGGAAAAATATATAAATAAATTATTCGTTGTAATTTCAGGATGGCTTCAGCAGAGGTTTGTCAATGGGTACCGACGACTTCTCTCTGGAGAGTCTGGATCCCCTCCGAAATTGAGTCCATCGAGCCGCAAGCAAAAAAATGAAAGATTACAAAACGTGAAAGACGAGACACCGAGTTCGAGAAGTCGGAGTGTCCAGTGATTCGCGCATCGTCCGATCGCCCGACGTGCCGACAATGCGCAGCAACCAAAATTAGTCAATTATCTCGTTAATAATCGCAATTAAACGGGCGCTTCTCTGTCGGCAAGAAGGGCCAACCCAACTCGAGACGGGCGCGAGTCATGAACAAAAGATAAGAACGAGAAAACAGATCTTTACTAATATTAAGACCGAACAAGAGAAGAAGTTTAGAAAATAATTGTGGGCTTCCATCGTCTTCCTAAAGAAGAACACAAAAAAAAACATATTTTAAGCGTTCACCGCTGCTGCCTTAAAAAAATCCATGAAAAAAAATGAATGGATCGCTTTCGCATCGCGAATAAAATATTTGCCACATTCCCAGCGCACAAGAATTTTTTGTCGTCCTAGGTCGCATCTAGATCTGAATTTATCGATTTAATTCGATTCGAGCCGATAATATTAACAATCGTGTAAATAATGGAATTCCTGCTAACGTCATTGTTGCTCTATTTTTTAAGTATTAAGATTTTCATCTGAGAAAATAGAAACAAGTAAAAAAGAAAAGGCTTGCCTCAGAGAGTCTGCGGGACTTCGTGGCGGATGAGCTGATGCAGTTCGCATCGTCTCGAATTCGATAAACGCCGCAGGGTCCGTCGGATTGAGCAGCTATTTAATTGTTGCTCGTGTTGGACGGGCCCGTTTCACCCTCGGCACGTGTTATCGATGTTATCGATGTCGCGGACATGCTTCTTCTCAGTTTCCTACGAACTATGAGGTCGCAGCGTGGTTCAAACATTTTCACAAAAACGAAGCTTCCTCTATGAGGAAGCGAAAAACAATAAACAATACATATCTCGTGATGATTTCGGCTTTTCGAGAATCCGCAGGCTTTATTATTACTATAATTATTATTATATTATTATTATTATATTATTATTATTATTATTATTATTATTATTATTACTCACGTACATTAGACAGAATGGATAAGAAAACAATTCGAGATTCCTAACGCGCGATAAACGTTCGATAATTATGTAAATATATACAAGAACAAACGAAAAAAATAGATATATATATACATGCATATATATTAATAATATTATATTGTATTAATTATTATCATTGTTGCTCTATTGTTTAAGGATTTTATTCGCCAAGAATATACAGTTATTCACGTAACGTACGTTGGTTGTTCATTTCAACCTCGATTATTCTGAGCTGTTTTGAATTTCATGAAGTTGCCTACTGAAAAAAAGTTAGTTCTATTGTTTGCCCGCTGACCGTTGTCCGTAAAAGTGAGTCAGAGGCAAACAAAACACGAGGATTACCGCGGCAACTTCCGTCAGTGTCACGTAAATTTGTGTTGTTCTCACGTTAAATTCAAAGTGAATAAGGAAGATTTTTTTGGCGATATGGGACACACATTTGGAACAATTATTTGTATTTTGCTTTGTTTGTTCGTGGTCACCTCGTGGGTGACGGTGGGCCAGGAATATGTTGGTCCAGGGCTTTGGGAGTTTGATGAAAATTCGATGAATTCTTCGCCGACTACCGCGATAACAGCGGTATCGATAACGAGGAACAATCTCGGCAAAAGCTCTTCGGAAGATGCACGAAATACTGAGGCTTCGGCTTTTATCGATGAGCAGAAACTCCGGGAGGAAATTTCGCAGGATATCGAAAATATGAACACTTATATGAAGATGATTGCCGAAGAATTAAACAACGACGTGAGGCCAGAATTTAAATAGAGTTTTAACAAACTAGCCAAAAATTCGATAAATCATTTTTTCAGGGTGTCGTTATCGTCCGTGCTGTGAAGACGTTCGATGTCCTCGACCCCCATGACAATGGAGTCGATGTAGATGATAACAAAGAGTCAGCAGAACCACTTGAATTGGACACAAAATCGTCACCAAACTTATATTATTTGCCTGGATTTCAACATGATAAACCGCAGATGTGCAAAAAACCGGAGTCCAAATTTTCGAGCACGCGGTCGCCGATAGGCATTTAAAAAAACCAAGCATAAAGTGTTTAGACTCTCTCAAATTTATTGGCAACACTATTAGGTTTTTTAAAGACAATTTAAAAGATTACATTTTTATGTATTTTGTATAGCTTGTTATACCAGTTTTCTAGTTATTAAATTTTGTATGAGTGACAAAAAAATCACATCGCTCTTTGTTAAAAATCATTCATAAACGAACGGAAAAGTGTCGGTTGAATTCCTATTTCTATATTCTAATTTGCCGGCAACGATTCACACTGTCCATTTGAAAAGCCCGGGTTATCGGCGCGGCCCACGAATTCCCCCGAAGCTCTATGCAGTCGGGTTCGATGTACGAAAGCAGCCGAGCAGCGTCATCCACCTCGCAACTTTGACCCTCGACATCTTAGCCAATAATCCGCAAAATATGTCATAATTAGTCGAAAACTGAAGTCCTATCCCGGCACCTCCGATACAACCGAAGACAATAATTCCAAAGTTTTATAATTCGGCACAATCTAACGATTTATTTTTCCAAGATGGCCGCTCACCAGTCTCGATATGCAAAGGTCGATTGTTTTCTCCGGCCCTAATCTCGATCACTCGACATGAAAAAGCATCGAATCGAAGCTCGCGTCGCTTGCGATAAGAAATCTCTCGAGAATTGGCTTCAATTGACTTCGATAATTGCAAATGGTCGCTTAATAACAGATGATTGAGCGCGTTCCGCTAGGGGGGCAAAGCGCGAGGCTCTCCGACGACCTGTGTGCTACACAGCGCAATAAGGGTTTGTATAACTGTCAAAAGCAAGCGCGAGGTGCAAGTGCCCCGACTTAACAGGCGTCGGCCACGCCGGCAGAGCCTCAGCTTTCGTTGCCACGAGATCTTTCGCACGCGCGGCAGTCGGACGTCCCTTCTGTGCCTCTTTACACCCGCAGACTGCGTATAACCCGAACTCTGTGTTTATTCGGCGAAGAAAAAAGAAAACAAGTGCTCAATCGCCTCCCCCACCCCAGTGAATCCCGAAAACTACCCTTAAAGACACCGCTGTTCTTCTCCCTAAGAAAATAACTTAAACAAAAAAACTGTGCCTGAGAAAAAAGCGAAAAAAATTCACCCTGCGTATCTAACCCCCCGGAATATTATGTGATCGTCCCGCTGCAGTGGGACAAAAACCAAACAGTGCGAACAACTATATTTTTGAACCAGTGGTGAAGGTGATAAGCGATAAACAATGTGGAAGCAGAAACGTGACGCGCTGTGCTTCGTCCTCGTGGCCACGTTGACAGCGATTACCCTCGTTTCGGCAGGTAAATAAATAAATATGTCGTCAAAAAAATCCTCTTCGTTGTACAATATTTTTTATTCCTTTACGAAAAACATTTAAATAAAAATTGAAATTGCGAAATTTATTTCTGCAGAATAGTTTTTTTCGTTCCCTGAACAAAAAAACAGTGTTTTTATGGGTTGCATTAAAAACGCAATTTTTCATTTTCGGTGAACAATTCGTTACATCCCGTGAAATGAAAAAAATAATTGTGAAAATGAAAAGCTCAGCATTTAATTTTCATCCCCATTCAGCGATAAACAAAATCACATGTCTTTCAAAACGAAAGTCATCGTTAGCTGATACAATGCGGCCATTGTTATAGATAAATTTCATTCGTGCGCCTCCGATTACACGACGCCACTGGCGATGTACATTAGAGTCGCGAAATTTTCCGTTATCGCTCGCACCAAGAGCGTTCACGTTCGATTTCACAACTGCGCTGCGCGCCAATGTTAGGGCTCGTCAGTATCTGCGGGGGCAAAACACGAGTATGGGGCATTCCATGTCAAATCGAGCTGCGTCTGACCACCTTTCTTCTCGGTTTAGTTTTTATGTTATTGTTCGAAGTCTAAAATGCAGTCAGATGTTTAATAAAAAGATTCGTTAATTTTTGTTTTTTTTTCGGTAAATATAAAGTTTAAACAAACGGAAGCAAACATTATTACTCACAAAATTGTATGTATCAGTTTTCGAAATATGAAACTGTTTATGAATTTCAAACTTTTTAAAAGTGCAATATTTGATGTTTAATAAAAATATTCGTCAATTTTTTTTTTCGTATAAATATAAAGTTTCAACAAACGAAAGCAAACATTATTACAAAACTGTTTAGCAACTTCAAATTTTTTGAAAAGTGTAAGATTTTGTTATCTTGTTTTAATTATAAGTAATCGCCTTATTTCAAGTAATTTGTAGTAAATATCAGGGTTCATCACAGAGTTCGAACGATAACCTGATAATTGCAGATAAAATTCCAAACACCGAAGTACAGATCCAAGTTGACTTGGCATAGAACGTCCCGTATGCATATCCGAGAATCCGTCGGTACAAAAACAGATTATGAGCTTTGGCGCTTTATAGTCGCGTCACGGTTATCTGGGTTAAGAATGTTTTCTATAAATGCGAATAAAAAAAAGTTTTTCAACATTTTATTAGCGCGGCATGGTTTACGGTTAGTCATTTACGGTGTCGCCTAGGGGGAAGCAAAAGTACCGTCTGTACAGGCGATCAAATTCAAAAGGAGAAAGAGATGTATCTGAAGAATATAAAATACGCGGATTGCACTCGTTACTTATTCACGACCGATATGTATGGTAAGGAGTTTTTTTATCACCGCAATAAATAAAGCCGTTTAAAAGTTGTTGACTCCTGGTTTCCGGTCATTACACTTCGATAAGTCGCGGCAGGTCCGAGAACTTTCATGTCACCAGGTCTTTATGTATTTTCCATTCGTCTATCTGGTGAACAGACAAAAACGAAACCGTAAATCGTCCAAGACAGATTAATAAAATATACAGGGTGATCCAGAATCCCCGCACCAAACGAGTCCCGGAAGTCCGTAATGGTCCCAGAAACGCGTGTGCAAAATTTGAGATTTTTATTCACAGTATTTTTTTAATGAGAGCCGATTTATGACAGCCAATGTCAACTTTCTCTTAATTCACCCTTAAAAAAAATATATACATACACGTATATATATATTTTTTTTTAAATATATATATTTTTTATATATTTATTTATTGTATTTTTTTATATATTTATTTATTGTATTTTTTTTATATATTTATTTATTGTATATATATATTTTTTTAAATATATATACATATACGTATATACATTTTTTTCAATATATATACATATACGTATATATATATATTTTTTCAATATATATACATATACGTATTTTTTTTACTTGAAAGATTTCTGGGTGCTAAGTTTGGAGTGTGTGACGAGGATGGTGAAAAGTCCCGATTGCCGTCAATTGAGCAGCACAGTGTAGGAGAGTCTGTAGCAAACGAGATTGGCTCGTCCGTTCCCCCCCTGTTGCTCCCCACTAGCCTTTTTCAAGCACAAGGGACAATCGTTCACTTCCGTTTAAGACGATGCGCTGCACCAACCGAGCAGCTGCGAGTGGGAATGAGATAGAGAGATTGGCGATCGCGGCACGGGAGGGAACGAGAGAAACGCGGTATGGTGCATCGTTCTAACGCAGCCTCCGCGCTTGTTGGAAAGAGATGTTTCTTTTTTTTCATCCTCGTTAACAACTCAGATAACATCGACCCGTTAGTTTTCATCAAAAGGCTAATTGCATTTGAAGTCTGACGAGCTTAAAAACGGTCTGATCGTCCTGGTGGATGAATTTTCGTGATGGGATTTCAAATACCAATTTTATTTCAATGGAAATAGTTTTTTCCAAGCATTCTGTATATCCGAGATTTCATCAGATTCCAAATGAGCGACCCAGGGAAATTATAGATTTTTTGAGAATCAAAAACCGATTTTTTATGTACGAATTTGAAATACAAAATAAGTACGAGAAATCGAGGGTAAATTTTGGCGCGAATTTCGAATCAGCGTCAAGACCAAAAAGTATATTTTTACGTCTATCTCAGGGAACACCATTTCCGATGATAAAACGGCCGCGGCAGTTTTATCATTGCATCCTATTTCCTTTCTCTTGTCTACTCTTTATACAAATGCACGTCGTTCATTCCAGATCAACTGCAGCAGCAGCCGCTTTAGTTTCCTATTGATGCCTATTTTCAGTTTCATTTTCCTTAAAAACTCATCACGACATGGATAGCGATAATATTTTTGTTGTCGATAAGAATTTTGTGAATAAAACGAATATTCTTTATGTTGTTGAGTCTGTCGCAATCGACCAGTTTAGTCTGCATGCAACTGACAAACAAAGATCTGAGTCACTCGTCAGCAAGGTCGAACTGATTTTAGATTTTCCGTGTAACTTTTTATTTGTTTTTCTCTAGCTGTCGTTAATTGTAGATCAAACTGCACCGACGACAACCAAGTTTAACGCAATTATCACTGTTAAAAGAAAATTAGAAAATCAACCCCTTGACATTGTCGTATATTTGCTTCATTGAACGATGTATTTACACGAAGTTGTTAACAGAAGTAATTTTCTTACTGGAATCACACTAATGATCAGTAAACATATTTCTGCATACACAGAACATGTGGTATATTTTTTTTACTAAATAATTTGTTTCTTTTGACTAGGAGTCGTACTAGAGGAAAGTGGCAAACCATGTGCCTCAACAGACGTGATGAATCAATGCGGGAAGACTAGAAGATGCGAATTGGACGAACACACGAAAAAATACGTGTGCAAGTGTCTCGTCAATTTTATACAGGAAAGTCCGGGCGGCGAATGCGTTCCACGACCGACGACGACGGTGCCACCGCGACCGGAAACTACAACTGAGAAGCTGAGCGACAAGCCCGAGTCTTCAGGTACTGAATAAAATCATTGTTTACATAAGAAAGCAAATAATGTATTTTATAACCAGGGCTTCGTACGATTCGGCGATAGACATATTTACTCCAGCACTTTATACCATTAAACTTACAATCATTTACAATAATTGTGTAAATTATTGTATGGTATGGAATGGTGGCTACTAGGAAAACTGAATAATCAGTGATGATACCGATGGTGGCGAGAAACTTTTATAAATTAATTCTTTTCACGAGAGTCTCGTTATTTTGTATAATGATCCAAATATTTTTTATATTAAAACAATAAGTTTCAGTAGCCGATAATTAGAAAAAAAAATGTCTTTACTAACAGTGATAAATCTCATTTACAGGCAGCTCAGTTGCGGTAGGTCTGCTGGTGCCGACGTTTCTAATAGTTCTCGGCGTATTGGGTTTCTGTGCCGCAAGACGCTACGGGCTGTTGCCATGCCGCAGAAATCTCTACGGCAATGTCCTAGTCACGAGAGACGACGATGATGACGATCCACCGATAGCGTAAGACCGATTTTAGTCTTAATTTGTAATTAAAAGCAAAAATTAATAATAATAATAATAATAATAATAATGATAATAATAATAGTTTCGCGATATTTTGAAATTAATTGTTTGATTACTCATGAAATCCGGTGCGTCGAAAGCGAAAGTGCAATCTTCTGTCGACGGGAAGAAAATGTATACAGAATGTAAAGGCCAAATGTTAAGTTAAGCAACGATGTTTTGTATTCCTATGAGCTATGACAAAAAAATATTATTTATAATTTTCGATTCGTTTCAAGGTGATGTGATACACTGGAAAAGTTTTAGATGGCAGAGAAATAGTGTCAATGCAATGGAACGAGAACGACCGGCGCGTGTATCACATCTTCTTAAGGATACTTCACATGCATTTTCAACCAAACATTGAACTCGATTAGAATTTTAGCAGTTTGGTATTGAGAACAGAGACTTTAAACAATAATAATAATATCAACAAGTTATTGCACAATGAACAAATATTTTGACAACATTATGTGAAGAATTCTTTTTCTTTTTAAATACATTTTCTGTTGTTTACAGTACAACAGTTTTGTTACCGGTTTTTTAAAATTAAATTCTTCGTTGGGATATGTTTAAACTTTGAAACTATTTCTGAATAAGGAAAAAAATATAGTACAGTCACAATATGGTGTGAAAAATCAAATGGAGTGAAAAAAATCAGAAATTTTATTTCTGAAAAAAATGGATGTACAATATTTGGTTAATACGATTGTTTTGCACTATTCTGTTAAAAACTTATTGACATTATTATTGTTCTTGTCGCGAAGTACTCAAGTTTATATCGAATGAAACTTTCAGTTGAGAATTTATGTTGATACAATACGGCGATTAAAAAAACGCTTTATTTTTTGGTTTGGCCGTTCAAAAAAGAAAATAAAACGTTGCATTTTAACCACCCTGGTGATATATAAAAAAGTTCCAAATTTATTTCGTTTCATCTAGATTTTTTATGATGTGTCGATTGGCTCGTTAACGAAATTAAGGCGACGAAGAACAGGTAACGAAAAGGCCAAATGTAAAGAGATCACATGCGTGCAATTTGTCATACATTTCTTCACTCTTTTTTTCTCTTCCGCAATGACAGGTTCGCCCGCACGTGGTCTCGTGTTATATTGATGTATAACGCTGCGATAATCGTCGAGAGTCTGTAATATTTATTATATATATCGTGTACCCGCCTCATATGTGCTCTCGGCAAATGTAACGATTATTATACATATATATATATATAAATATTATTATTATTATATATATATATATATCGAGAAGAGACATAATTTTTCTACATTTCGACGATAAGGTAAGCGGGTCAGTAAACTCTTTCTCAATGTAATTATCTTTATTAACAATATTCTTCTACACTATATACACATTATACATATATATTATGAAACATATATATATAAATTGTAAGACGAAGAAATAATTGTGTAAATATTAATCTTCGTTGGTGAAAAAAAAAAACAGTTTACACGCCATTGTAATATCGATAATTTACAAAGCATAATCTTGCCTGCTGTATCGTGAATTTTTTCGCACACGCAATCATTTGACTGAATAATGTAACTGTTGCTCCTCTTACCTTCTTTATTTCGTGAGACACGCGGTCAACAAAATGGCCGCTGGTGTCGCAACGAAGTTTGCGTCAATGCTGCCTCGAATCTTTCAGGTTATGTAAACGCTCTGATAGCCAAAGTTTTGCAGAAGCACCGATGTCAGTAAAAAGCGTTTGATTAGCTCATTTGTGTAGATAGTTTTAGTAAAATTGCTAAAAGATTGCCTGGTCCAGAGAATTTCAAAATATTTTTTTAAAAGCTCGAGATCTCGTAGACTCGAAAAATATATATTTTGCTCACTTTTTCGAGAATCATACATTTTGTGATTTATCATTTGATTTTTAAAAATGAGGGTTTTATGTTGGGGCCCAAATTTAGGTAGCAAACAAAAATTTGTCGATAATTATGAAAATTATTTTTCAAGTTTTGTCATAGTATTTTTACAAAAAAAAACAAACACTTGACATTTTTAAATAAATAAATAAAAACCTCGATCTTTCCAAAATATACTCAGATCTTAACGTCTTTGACCCACTACTGATATTTTACCGACGTCAATGTATGTATAAAATAAATAAATTTGTACGTATAAATATTTTTTAAAATAAGGAAAAATGTTATCAACTCGAAGCATTTTTACTGTGTGTAAGCGAACCTTAAAGACTTGAATCAGAAAAATTGACAGTTTTAGCGGTTGGCACTGCATAATTTATTGAAAACTGGAAGCCCTTTAACTCAATTAATTCGAAAGGTTCCGTTGCAATGCTTCTCGTTTGGCTATCCGGACGTACTTCTACGTCTTTTATTAAGCTCTGTGATGTATGTTACGTTACGATAATTCAACTGTTATTATTATTAATATTAATTAAGCAAAACGATGTTATATTATTCAATGCATAATACCGAGAACTGTGCAGTTTTGTTGCTCATTGTTTACATCCCTCTTATCTCGATCTCTGCACATTTACGAGTAAAAAGTAAAAATTACAAAAAATAAATAAAAAAAAAACAATTTGTAAGGAAAGTAAAATTTGGAATAAAAAAGCGAGTTTGACGAAATTTGCTCAAACGCCGATTTGTAATGCATTTCGAGGAGACTGTAGGACGAGTGTGAGGAAGTGGAAGATGAAATGAATAAAAATCGTTTGTTTTACATCATCGTGTTTATTCGTCTAATTTTTAATTATCGACGTGTATAATTTACAAAAAAAAAATAGTTCAGGACGCGCTCGGAGGACAGTCACGCGCTCGCAGTGTTCCGACGGCCTTATCTGATTATCTTTTATAGCGTAATAAATGTTTCCTTTCGACATTAAGTACTTATAATTTTGGCCCTTCGTCACAGATGCAGCGCAAGCGATCGAATCGCGTTTTCGTAACGCGAATAATCGACGAGCATTAATAATTTAATCACGAGCAATAGATAGAGGAGAGAATAGCGTTAATATACTTTTTATTTTCGAGAGAAGACTGCGATTCGTACTTTATTTACAAGTTTTTTTCATCCGCCCCGAGGAAGCGTTCCTCGTCGAGGCATCAGGTTTTCTTCCTTTTTTCTCGGTTCTTTTTCTTCGACGCGTAAGAGAAGTGATAACTGCGTGAAACTACAGCTGTGGGGAAGAAATACGACGGCTAAAAGTGGCTTCAGTCACCGTTAACAAAAATAAGACACGTAGAAAGTTATTCGAGCGGTTTCTTGAAAAAAAAAGAATTATCTTTATCCATTTGCTTCCTTCAGCATCGAATTCCGTTCGCTTCCTCATCGACATCGACGACGGATCAATCATTTTTCCAGTTACTCTCGTATAATATTTTGAGTATTGAAGGTCGTTAATGATCACCTGCAATGAAGCTGTGAAATTAAACATTTCTCACACATTCACACACGACCAAAATGTTGAAACGCTTCATGAAGATCCCCTGAAATTTCTTCCCGCGGTAGCAATTCCTTCAGTACTTTCTATCTCTAAGTGACCGATGAAGATGACGCGTCAGTTTCCACAATCGGATCAATCACCTCGTCATCCTCAGGAACCCCCACATCTCGCTCAATAGCCCGTATAATCGTGCCAAGGTCCACGCTGGTGTCTGTACTGCGGTCCAGTTACGTGCACAGCCTCGGGTGTCCGGAAATACTGAACGGATCTCGATCTCTCGTTGCCACTTCCAATGTCCGTGAGCGGCAGAAATTGTGGGCTCGGCACGAAGGCCTTTTGTTGTTGACTCGGTTGACTCTGTTGATTGTAGGGTCTCGACACTTTGTAACTGTTTTCCGTCGACTGAAGCACAGTGTCTCTGCCGAGTTGCCGATGAATCGGTAGTACGAAGCCGCTCGGCAAGTTGCCCTCCTGATTGCTGAAGGACGGAGTCAGTGCCTCGTTCAACGTCACGTCGTATTCGCTCTCAGGAATATCCTGAAGTCGATGATGAGTCACGACCTCATTGATGATCTGCTTGTTTCCCGTCGGTCCGCTGGGCAAATCGCGATCCTCGTTGGCGTAGGTGTCGCTGTAGTAGCCGGAATTCTCCGTGACCGGAACCCGAGATTTTGGTCGATTCTGTCCAGGCGAATTGTTGTCAGTCTCGTGACGAACGTCGCCGCGTTGTCCCTGTCGATACTCGTCGCTGTTCCACTTGAGCGCCGGTTTCTCACGGTCGTTCAACGCGTCCTCCTGGTTCCTCGTTCTCCCCACAGGTCGCAGGACACCCGAGTCACTTTTAGTCGATTGGTTCGTGTCTTCCTGGTTTCTTCCTCTGGCAACCGACCCGCTTCTCAGAGATTCAGAATTGTTGTCGATCTTCGTGGTGTCCTCGTTGTCGTTGATGGGTCTCCTGACGTTCGGCCTCGTCAGAACGTCTTCGTACTCGTCCGCTCTTGTTTTCTGACTGACGTCGGTTTGAATGAACTTGTAGGCGTCGTAGGTGCGTTTTTCATCGTCTGAAATTTGGCTTCTCTCTTGCTTCTCGGCGTTGCGATAGTCATCCGAGTGGCTCGGACCACTCTGAACCTGTCCGGGTCGACTCGGACTGCTCTGGACCTGTCCGTTGCGACTCGGACTACTCTGAACCTGTCCGGAGTGACTTTGAGCACTCTGAACCTGTCCGGAGTGGCTCTGACCACTCTGAACCTGTCCGGAGTGACTCTGACCAGTCTGGACCTGTCCGGACCGACTCGATTGACTTTCTTCCTTTCTCGAGGACTCCGGGGTCTTCGAGCCCACCGGCAAAAGTCCCCGAGGGTTCGGATTTCCTCCTCTGGAAGGCAAAAACGGTCTCTTCACGACTCTGAACGCAGTCCTGGGTGGCGGTGGCGGCTGGTACTCAGGCTCGTCGTAGTACTCCACCGAAGAATATTCTTCCGACTCGTTTCGTTGCTTCTCGGACGCTTCCGACGTGGTTTCCTGATGCTTCGAACTGTCCTCTCTGGGCGATTGTTGCTTGTCCGCTTCTGACGATTGCTCGCGAATATTCTCCAATGGATTCTGTCGGGCGGATTGACCTTCCGCTTTGGAGTGACCCGGAGTAGTCCGGACCGGTGAACTTTGAGGATCCTGCCGATTTCCCGATCTGAACGGCCGGTCAGGACGTTCCGGGGAATTGTTCTGAGGTGAAATTGACTCTTTGGGAGGCTCCGTGGAGGTCGTCGAGACTGCAGGAGGCGCCACGCTCGTTCTGTCGTAGATGTTCGGGCGTCTCGTCGTCTCGGGAATCTCCGCAGGTTCCTTGGATCTCACGGACGATCGCGCGCTGTCGATTTCCTTCTCGCGTCTCTCGGGCCTCTCGGGTCGCTCGGCTTCCTGGTGTCTGGCGGCGCCCGAACGTTCCTTCTGACGATCCAGCGACCTGTCGCGTCCTCTCTCCGGTCCTCGCTCGTAGTAACGCTCGCGATTTCGCTCTGGGTGTTTTCTCGGCCTCACGTCGTCGTCCTCGTCGCCGCGGTTGCGCTGCGGGTGCTTTCGCGGCCTCACACCGTCCTCGTCGCCGCGATTACGCTCCGGATGCTTTCTCGGCCTTATGTCCTCCTCGTCGTCGCGATATCTGGATCTGAGATTTTTCGGAGGGTGCAGAAAAAAATAGATTACATGATTTTTTTAAAGTGGTTTCGCATCAAAGCCTCATGGTTCACTGCAAATGATGTTTTGAAATTGTAAGACGAAGAAATAATTGTGTAAATATTAATCTTCGTTGGTGAAAAAAAACAGTTTACACGCCATTGTAATATCGATAATTTACAAAGCATTAATAACAAATTTTTAAATTTAAAACGCGCATAGTGACTGATTTTTTATTTGTGTATGTTTTTTCTTTAATTTTAATCGTGGTTGGAAAAGTGACTCATCAGGCTTCAATAGCTTTAAATACGAGCGATATTCGATCTGAGACGTGACGATTGGTGTAGTGTTTTCAGTCGTGAGGATTGAGAGAAGTGAAGAGAGAAGAAACATTTGAGTATGGCGTATGGACGTGTGTGATGGAGGGTTAGCAAGCGGATGAGATGGATTCAGAGATATGGGTATAGGATCATTGTGTCGTGTCTACGTTACCTTACCTGAAGGGCCTATCACGATCCCTCTCCCTCGGGGACTCGTAGAAATCGCGGAAACCGGGACGTCTGCGCGTCACCGGACGACGCGTTCTCACCTCCTCGATCTCGTCCTCGTAGTAATCGTCCTCCGCGGGAATCTCCGCCGGACGTCTGCGTGCCTCACCTGACGAGGTATCGACAAAGAAAAATTTAAAAATCGCCAAGTACACGAAGATCAGCAAAATGGAGCAGACCTCGAAATCGTGACGAGAATACCAAAAATTGGCAAAGAAATTTCATCGACCTGCGAAGACTTTGAAGTGTCGAAAAAAATGCTAAAATATCGCCGAATACACGACAATCAGCAAAATGGAAAATCCGTTAAAAAATGCATAGAAATCGGCAAAAATTGCGACGAGAATAGCAAAAATCGGCAAAAAACTGTAACGAAACTTCACCGATTTGTGAAGATTTTGACCAAATCAGGATAGTTAAAGATACAGAGAGAAAATCGTGAAAAATTAGAATGAAATCGGCAAAACAAAAAGCTCGTTACTACACATTCTGCGGACGTAAAAAAAAAAGATAATTACCGGCGATCGGTGGTGCGGAGGTGGCTTTGTAGGAGAATTTGTCCTGTTCAGTCAGTGGCACGGGCCTGCGAATTTTCGGGGGTGCGCGCGGCCTCGCGTACACCGACGACACCGGCGCCGCGGGCTTCACCAGAACTTCGGCGTTTCCGGTGGAAGACACTGGACCAGGTGCGACCGGCTCGTCGTCGTAATCGTCCCTGATACTGCGAATATCGGTAGCAATTGCGACGGTGAAAACAACCAAAATACAGTTCCAAAATAAATTCAAAAAATTCAAACGAAAAAAATGCTCTACCCTTTGTCGCTATAGCGACGATCATCGACGTCCCTGTTCCTGGTGTCTACGATCTTCTTATCGTCCACAAGGTCCTCAGGGTCTCTGGACCTGACCGGCGCGTCCTGGTCCCTGTTACGACTCCTCGGTTCGTCGTCGAGAGGCTCCCTGGCTGCCGGGGCTCTGGGTGGATCGCGACGGTTGTTTCTGGAGGGGAATCGTTCCCTGGGGCTCAAAGGGACGTCCTCCTTGATCGGTCTGTCGGAGTCTCTCAGCGGACGATCCGGATCCCTGGCTCTGGGATGATCGGGATCTCTCGCTCTGGGCAAATCCGGATCTCTCGCTCTGGGCAAGTCCGGATCTCTCGCTCTGGGCAGATCCGGATCTCTCGCTCTGGGCAGATCTCGGTCCCTGTAGTCCCGATCGCGAAAATCGCGGTCCCTCTCGCGATCCCTTCTCGTGTATTTCCGGTCCTCGTAGTCGTAGTCGTCCCGCCTGTCGTATCCGCGAGGTCGGGTTCTCTCGTAACCCGCCTCGTCGTCGTAGTAATCCTCCTCGTAGTAGTCGTAGGCCGGGCGTCTCCTGAACGGTCGTCGTCCGCCCGACAGACGTCCGGGTCGTCGACCCTGCGCAGGGGGCGGCGGGGCTGCCGTCGTCGTCGTGGACGTCGTGGACGTGGACGTCGTCGTCGTCTCGGCGGCTTTGTAAAGCGCGTCGTTGCGGTGCCAATACTTCTTCGAGTTGGCGCAATCGACCTCCGACGCGAAGTGACATATAAATGTCTTCTGATCGAAGGCCGTGAAATTTGCGCAGAGAAAGTCGAAGCGGGTGCCGAAGAGACAGTGATGATACACCTGCGGGAATAACGAGAGTCGAGGGTGATTTCGAAATGTCGGGAGTTTGCAGACTTAAACGAAAATCAATAAATCGAGATTTTTTTAATTGCCTCAATGCATCGGGTGAAACAATGGATTGAAAATGTATGGCTTTCGTGATGGAGTATTGATTTAGAGATGAGAAAATAAATTTAACAAAATATATAAAGAGACGAGAAAATAAATTTAACGAAATATATAAGGAGACGAGAAAATAAATTTAACAAAATATATAAAGAGACGAGAAAATAAATTTAACAAAATATATAAAGAGACGAGAAAATAAATTTAACAAAATATATAAATATAGTTGATTTAGATGAAAGAAACTCGAGTTAGAAATATAAATTTTTGTATTTGTTTAATGCGTAAATTAAGTTTTACAAAAATGTAAATATACGTGTTTGAGCTCAAGAAACTTCGAGTTCTGGGTTGAACGACGAGAGATTGTTAGCTTTCACACACCCGGTGAACGACGAGTAATTGCTCCTCTCGTCGTCGTACCGTTCGCTGTTGTCCATTGGACGAGGCTAAATCTTTCCCTTCACGAATCGCTCATTACAGAGTGTGTAGTATAAAATATATATATATATAGCACGGAAAATATAGAACATGTATTTATAGTAAGAAGCTATTAATGAGACGGCAATAAATAGTAGTTATATAGTATAATGACCTTTACAATTATTTTGTGCATTATAATGTACGAAATGCGGTTAATGAAAATACCCAATTATAAATCTGAATAACAAAAGTCGTTTTGCACTACTGCACCAATTTTTTAAATGGGAAAAAAATGTTTGTGTCTTTCAGGAAAATTTTAATGAATATGAGACAAACAATCTTATTTTTTTATTTATGTTCACTTTCCACAGAGCTTTTTCAACGAGGAAGCCAAAAGTGATCGACTTTCTCACGAAGGTGGCTTAGTGTCAAATGAAAAATAACGAGGAAGCGTTGCAGTGAAGTTCTGCTTTTCATCATTTTATTTTTATCACGGTTCAACCGACTTCCGTCGTTCTTCGGTGTAATCCAAGTTCTTTGCGAGATCCCCAAGGTACAAGACAGCGTAACGATTGCGATAACCATTGGCTGGAACGGTTCCGCAGTTAATTATCGATTCGTCGAGGCGAGATCGGCGGTCCATTGTTATGCAAATTTACATTGAATCCCGCGGGAGGTTGGCGGAGAGATGCGAAAGGGGATTACCGGCGTCCGGTGAGATATCGCGAAACGGAAGCCCCGACATTGGGGGAGCAGCGAAACACAAAAGAGACCGAGCGAAGCGAATCCTTGACCGATTATAATCTCAAAACTTTCCAGTTAATAAATTTCGCCCGACTATCGAGCGCGTTAACGACAAATAAATCATCGAAAATGCGAGTCCCGCGATAACTTTCACCTCGCGACTTTGTGCAAATCAGGTTTGAGAAACGACTTAACATAATCTTCGTATCTTAAATTTACCTTGCTGGGTAATTTTTGCACTTCATTCTGCTTCTAATACGAGGTAATTGATTTATAATAATGAATAAATTAATAGAGATATAGAAAAATATTGTTAATTTAATATCGAAGATGCTGAGACGATCGCGTATTTCACGTAAAATTAGAAATTTTTTTAAACGTACATTCAAGCTCGACGAAGCTATTAAGGCCAACGGAATAACATTCGGTGGATATTCTTACCAAACCCGTGCACGAGAATATACGTTACCGCGGTATGTTACACGGAACGAGGGGCAGTCGCTCTCGACGTAAGAACGACTCGCTCTGAATGTTCCGAGATAAATCCTCGAGATATTGCAATTGTTACCAAGCAAAAGTTTTGCACGTTTAGAATTTTGCTACTTCGCAGCAAGAGAAAAATCCATGCAAAATATTCAAAGTAAATATTATAATAACATTGATATTGTCGATAACAATAAAAGGGCAACGAAAAAAAATGTTCGATTTCGTAAAGTTTAAAAACCCTGTATGATGGAAAATTTTTCCCTGATTCCAAAAAGTGTCGGTGTTTGCTCGAAAAAATGAAAATTCTACGAGAAAAACGCGAAAAATGATTTTGTTTTCTGTGAAAAATAAAAACCCATAAAAGCCCATACGAACCCATTGAACAAACCTTCAAACCTCGCAAGAACTGTCAGAAAAGACCAAGAACTGTCAGAAAATTAAGAGAACGAATAACCCGACAGCAACACTTATATAAAAAATACGAGATATTTCGTGCGCTGATTTTTTTAAGAGGGATTTTTATCATTGTCAAAGAAATGGTTCTTTAAAATCTATGGAAACAGCATTTGCATCCAGTTTTCATTACGTCAGCTCAAGTTACCTGACATTTGTGCGGCACACTGGCGTAAAAACCGTCGTGGAGTCCATCGCACTTGAAGTTGATTTCCTCGGGGATGCCGCTGTAGAACGGATAATCGCTGAGATTGAAGCCATTGAGCTCGCGCGGTAAGTTGGGATCCCATATATAGTCGATTTGGGGTATTCCCGTAAGCGTGTGACCCGTGGTAGCGTTCACGTCGCTCGATACCGTCGTTGCCTAGGGGAAAACAAAAAAGCACAAACCGTTAGAATATATAGGTAATGTCCACTATGATATAGTCGTCGATGACTGCAGCGTGGCATAGAGCCTTCGTATTAGGATGCGACAAGGAAGCTGCTGTAATGTCAGAGGCAATCGCTTACAGTGATGCTACGCGTTATACAATTATTATTCACTTAGCAACCGATTTGATGACACCGGTTTAGAAATCGTCGAGTTGCGCAATGCAAGACACTCGACACGTTGATTATTCGAAGGTGAACCTCTGCGTCGTGTGTCTGATGCACTCTTGACACCGGTAAAAGTTACCGATGGAGTAACTACTCTTTGCCTCCTTTTGTACCGGGTATTTTAATGAGGGTTTACCGATTTATTCTCAAATAATTTGTTACAAGGAAGAAAACGTCAAATCAGAAGTAAAAATAATTTGGGGTCAAGTTATGACAGCGATTAAACATTGAATTAATGTCTCTTTTTATTATCTCACAACAGGTATTTCAATCGAACATTATCGATTTTTTTAATGACTTTTTATAGCGAAAAAAGTAATGAGAATATACAGGAGTAAACATTTTTGTGTAAAGTAAAGAAAGCAGCTGATGAATCGGTCAATGACACGAGTTTAATTTTTTTTAGTTCCTTTTCGCATCCAACCGATAAGAAGATCGGGAAAGCAACGATCGGTTCGTTGAATTAAGAATTAACGGTACATTATGTCCATTTCGCACCGAGTCAGACGAGTAAGAGTTTTGTTTTTGTCTGTCCTCGAGTCTGCACGCTTTTACGAAGCCGAGCCGTTTGCTTATCATCGAACGCAATCGAGAGATCGTTATAGTGCACACACTGAGGACTTGGGCAGGAAAGCGAAAGTATATATATTCAATCTTCGTGCTGCTCCGGTTCGTGAGAAGTTAATAAAAAAACGCAATCGCCGGTGATTGAGAATCGTAACGATCTGTTACCGATCATCGATGTTTTCGTCGATACAGCCAAACGTACTGACACCAATCATCCTGTCCAATACGTTCCGACTGCTATTCGTCTTCACGATTCGTTGAACCGATTTTTATTGTGATTCTAAAGTTACCGATCAAACGTTCGTAATAAAATTATTTGTTTCTCTTATCGATGATTCCATAGACCTAATGTTTACATACACATAAAGTGCGTAGATTTCTTAGTTACTATGATAAGAAGCATATGTAAAAAAAATTGTTTTATACGTCAGTTTACGACGTCCTCCCACGTTTCATCTTAATCATCAATTAATTCGGATTGCTCCTGCTTTATCAACCGGTTTTTGCTGTTGTGATTAACGAATTTTGTTCCTTTACGACTAATACATTCGTTCTAAATATTCATCAGCTTCTAAGAATGACATATGTACTTTGAATCACGAAACCCATAGAATGTCAAGGATCAGTTGTAAGAAAAATACCGATTTCCTGAAATTCATAACTCATGTCTGCGTGAGCGGCAACCGTTTTACGCAATTTTTTCTCTTTGAAATAAATTCTAAGAAAATGACCGACGGCCTTTGGTGAAACGAAGGACGCGTCGCTTAGAGAAGTAATGATAATTAAGGTTAAGGAAATTGTCAGATTCTACCATTTTTCAAAACAGTAACCAATTCCCTTATCTTTCAAGTTCCTTTATTAATCACAAAAATACTAACAACTCATCTGTTATTATTATCGTTATTTTTTATGTTTAATTCACCAAATTACCTCATTATCGCCATTCTCATTGTCCGCGACGTCGGGTTCCTCGGTCGTTGTGGTCGTCGTTGAGGTCGTCGCGATTTTGAATTTTGGCCTTGTCGCCTTGAGGGCCCCGGACACGGCGGTGGCCAGTAGGAGTCCTGAAATCCACAAAAACCACGGTTTAATAAGTTTATAATAAACAAAATCATTTTACAAGGATTTTATAACAGATTGAATACACTTAAATTGGCAGATGCTGTACCACTAAATTTATGCGGTGCTGCAAGTAGTTCAAGGTTCAGTGCTAGAACAGCTGTTTCGATTTCGTTAACTTTGAAGTCAAGCGAGGAAAGAGACACATGGTCGGGTGCTTAAAAGGCGCTATCGAAGAGGAGCTCGAGGGATTCACGTGGCAGTTGCGAAAATCACGAAGAAGCGTCGGCGTCTCGTTGTGCAAAACCGGAGCTGGCGGCTCGGTGCACTTGTGGGAACTCGGTATATATCTGATGCAACTGCAGCTTCGAGCGAGCGAGAGCGCGACATGAGAATAGACAGACAAATATAGACAGTGGACGAGAAATAAATTCGCCGATGTGGAGTAAATATCGAGGTGATGAAAAATCAGGAGTGAGCGAGAGGGGTGAATGCATTCGGTCGGCGTAATTGTTCAGAAGGGGATCAAGGCTGTCGGTGTGAGTCGCCTACGAGAAACTGCACGCCTGACGTGCTTAAAACCGCGGGCTAATCACGCGAGTGATTGAGAGGCACGTTATGGGACTACAGATAAATTGAAACGTGAGAGTTTAGCTCTAATTATACGTGATTAAGATGCGAAATTCATAGTTACAAAAATTATAGAGGATTATATACAGAATTTATAGAGAGTTGCAGGTTGCATGGCGATCGTTGCCATAGCAACAGATACCGTGGCAATCGTGTGATCGTTTCGATGGCAAATGATGCTACAGCAATAATCGTCGCAGCAACAGATGCTGCAGCAATAATTTGGCATCATTGTCAAACTGTTAAAAAATTCCTAATAAAAAAAATTTCAGGAATAATCGAGTATCGGTCATAAGTCTATTGACTGACGTATGGATGATTCTGTAATCTTCTACTGTATAGAAAGAAAGGAATGGCCATGGTTGTCAATTTTATATATTTTGGAAATTTGTTATCTGTTTGTCTGTTTCTCTGTCCCAGCCCCCTTAATTAATGTCTGCCCAAAATAATAAAGCCTTGCCCCCCTTAATTCAAGTTTGTCCTAAAATTAGAAATTTTTATTTATGTTAACCTGTGACGAAATTTGGAAAAAAGTATTTTTTGCATTTTTCTCATTGAATGTTATGTTTTTCGGGCAAACAACCGTGCTTTTCGGAATCAGCGGGAAATTTCCCATCGGATAGGGTCTTCAAACTTTACGAAAGCGGAAATTTGTTTTTTCTTGATTTCGTAAAGTTTGAACGTTAATTTCACGTTAATTTACTTAACGATCTAATTTTGATTCGAGCATACAGCGAGCACGCGAAGCGCGCGAGCCACTACAACCAGCTAGTAATTAATAATTTTTTGTAACAGTAGAAGTACATTACTACTTAACTAATTCTCGTCTAGGTAACATTTAAATGGACAGCACTTCACACAGTGATTGTCTTTAAATCACGAAGAGCTCTGTGGGTCGTGAAGAAATTGTACAAGAGAATCCAAGAAGAAATATCTGAGGAAATATTTGTGAGGGTTTCGACGAAGGATTTAAGAGGAAAAAAAAAGTTCGGAATCGCATGAGAGCTCGTAGGTTTTGCAATATCTCAAAGCCACTTATACAACTTCGTCGATATGGCATTCCGATATATATCTCTGTATGTCTATATGTACATGTACGAATGCATACATCGCGAGGGATAGAGCCGAGTGTTGTGCGTTTCATAAAACGACGCCTCAAGACTTTCTATTTCGAAGCCTCGAGGTAATTGTATTTTGGTTGGTTAGCCAGTAGCTACGCTCGAAATCTACACCAACAACAAAATTGATAATAAGCGGAACAAATACAGCTTTGAAACGGAAAATGAAAGGACATTTTATAAATTGATTTTCAGCGTTATTATTATTATTGTTAGTATTACTTTAATAATACTAATTATTATTATTGTTGTCGTTATTATCATTGTGATTAATAATAATAATGATTGTTGTTGTTGTTGTTGTTACTATTATTATAACTGTTATTGTTCAAATGGAATTTAAGTAAATACAGATAAATTGTAAGAATTGTTCGCTTCTAGTCGGGCGTGTCCGTGCAGATCTGACGAGAATCGTGTCTTGGGAATTCTTTGAGAGTCGCAACCCGCTCTGCACACGCATTCTCACAAACAAATTGCTTCGCCCTGGCCTCGCTTATACCAGTTGCGGTACGGTGTTCATACATTTTTTTTCTCTTTTTATTATTTTTTTTATTCCCTCGTACCACGGTCGGGGAGCACGGGGCGAGCTATGGGAAAATTATTCCAGATCGATTGTACATTCTCCATACGATACACTGAAGGTACAGCGACCGAGCCGAGACCTCGTGGGTTCTCCATTCCGAACGACCACCTCAAGATTTATTTTGTACCTTGCGTTTTGCTTGAGAAACCGGACAATTATTTTTTTACGAATGCTTGGCTCATGCATTCCCAACCACAAGTGTGGTTTCATTGCAATGTTGTAGTTTGGGATAAAAGTTACATCTGAAAAACCAGCGTTATCAAATCGTTATAGAAAATTAATTTCCTGTCCAAACAAATTAACAGTTTTTTTTTCAAACTACATGCGATTAAAAAAATTATTTTCAGAATATTTAATAATTTTTTATGGTTGTTTTTATTAAATTAATGATTCTAATTTTCAGAAATTGTCAATTTGATTATCGTATATAGTACAGATATTATTTGCATTACCACAATGAAAAGTGTTGTTAGGACAAACTCGAAATAATGTGGTATTAATATGGTATTAATAACTACAGATTTTTTCATCTTCTTTCAGTAGTCAAAGGAAAAGATGAAAAGTCACCGAATGACACACGGAGACGAGAGACAACGGGCTGTTTTGTATTCGAGAAAGGTCCTGTGTATCCACGAGACACCTGTGAACGTGCTGCCACGTGTCCGAGAGCCTTAAAGACCGTCGCCGAGAGACAGGGGGAAGCAACGTGACGTGTAATTTAACACCCAACGGGCTGGAAATCGTCGGAATAATTTATTCTCTCGTGGCTATCGGTTTGTGAATTTCCGTGGCGGCAGTCCGGTCGCGTAGGTATTCGTGCTGACCACAAACGAGAGATATGGCATAAGCCGAAAAAACCCGGATCTTTACCAGGAATTTTCGAGACGCTCGTTCGGACAAACGACGGAGGGTCATCCCCGTGGAATCGCCATGCAAACTGCGACTGCGGCCCGATGCATTCGGCATTCCTTACCAAATATAGCGGCATCCATGAAGAAAAAAAAAGATAATGCGAATGAAAAAATAAAACGCGTTCTCACCATATAGCGCTAGTAGCAGCCATCTCCTCTCCCGCATGTTGGCACTTCTGCAACAGAAACAAACAAGTTCTTCTTTAGCGAAAAGATAACACAGGCACTTGGCACGCGAAATAAACTTAACAAGAAATATACCTCATGTTTACTTCTTATTTTTGCGAAATAAATTTAACAAGAAATATACCTCATGTTTACTTCTTATTTTTGCGAAATAAACTTAACAAGAAATGTACCTCATGTTTACTTCTTATTTTTGCAAAATAAACTTAACAAGAAATATACCTCATGTTTACTTCTTATTTTTGCGAAATAAACTTAACAAGAAATATACCTCATGTTTACTTCTTATTTTTGCAAAATAAACCCTGTTTGCAATTAGCAATGTCGTACGCAATAATTTGAAAAAGGCAATAGCAGACCAAATTATTATACAATAATTTCTCCCAGTACAAAAAGTCTCCCCTTTGGGCGAAAGGAATTTTTTTCCATACAAATAAACATAACGGCGCGTTCGTAACACATGCTCGAAAAAGATCGAAAGGTGCGTACGAAAGTAAATCAAATTCTGGACGTGTACAAAAAAAAAAAAACAAAAAAAGGTTTCATCACCCTGCGTAAAAGGCGGGTATGAGTTGCATCGAAAGAGGGAGACATTGGGCTGCGAGCGCGGGGGCTACGCGCGGCGTTGAATTTAAACGAGCGCGCTACGATAGTTCGAAAGTAGCGGGCGAGGAAAAGAATTTGCACGGGGATCGGCGCTTCCCCCACCACCGGGCGATGGTGGGGGAAGCGCCCGGGCCTCAGGCCCACCGTGCTACCCCCACTCCGGTCGCCCGGCCGCTCGGCTGTTACTGGAGCATATAGCAGCGCGCGACTCCGAGTCAGGCGGTCCCGACGGGTATTATAGGGCCCCATCGTGTAGCGGTGCACGTAGCAGTAAAGCCGCGCGCCGAGCGGGCATATGGGAGCGGATAGTAGGAACTTTCTCTGTGCTGTCACCACTGGCTAACCATATAATGCAAGGATAATGTGGGTGTTATATAAAACGCGCCTGGGTATCACGTAATACCGGGTGTGACTTTGTCGCGGCAGATTGAAAATTAATATAATACCAATTCAGCCATTTTCCAACTGAAACTGTAATTGATTATCTATTTCATTTTATTTTTTATCAAGTTATTTATTTTTAGTTTTTTTATCAAGTCTTTATTTAGCGGTCAGGCGATTTTTCTATTAAGTTTTTATTCGTAAGTAAAATTAATGAGTAAATAAATGATATACCAAATTAAAATTGTCTCGATTATTTATTTGTTTCTTATTCTCCAACGAGTTTCCAGGATTTAATGGTTTTGCGATCTTTAGTTTACATTCTTCCATGTCTTCGGTCGCTTGCGAATGTTTTGATTACCCCTTGTTTGGGTTTTTGCGATGATTTTTCATGTGAAAAATTATGTGACGAACTTGCCGACAGGTGGCTAATTAGACGCCATAAATACGTCTTGTCAGTCATGTGTCAGGCGGACTAGTTGCGCACCGAGCGTCGTCTGCGAGTCAAATAAAAGGAAAGATCCCGAAGGACGGGTTCTGCGCACTCGGGATGGCCTTGCTTCTCGATTTGACCGAAGCTCGGTATCGGCTTCCGCGTTCGCAACACACTCGTCGACTCTTTTATATGCGTGTATATTTCTGTGCAGTCGAGCACTCAGGCCCCGTGCTGTGTAGCATTAAGGCCCGAGCTACTGGTGAAAGTAACCTTGCAACGTGCCCCGGGTTACGTTGCCCGTTCGGACTTTGGCCATGCGCAAACATTTTTCGTTTCTTTTTCAACAAAAATACATTTGTATGGCGGTTCCGGGTGATTGGGGAGCGATTTGGGAGCCTCTCAGGCCTGCGACGGCTGCGAATGACTTTGGCATCCACTTAAGAATATTGGATACTATCATATTTCGCATACTGAAGTATCGAGTCGGTTTTTTAAGCAAAATAAAGCAGCAAGAGGGCGCCATCGTACGGGCGGCTGTTGTTTGTCGCGTCAGCGCCACCTACAGAGACGCGATGGAACTATCGATGTCATTTGGCGATTTTAGAGCACCATATCTTGCAAAGTAATAATACGAATGGATTCATTTTTGTCTTAAACGAAAGAGTCGACGTGAATTAAGATGGAATGCATCGCATTAGCAGTATCAGCCGTGTAGATATTTACGCTGTAATCAGACAAGCTCGAAGGGTCGATCAGGCATCCGACTGCCGCATATTCCAAGTCGCTTACAACACTCGAGAGGTTCTTAGAATATTAGATCCGCTTATGGGACTTAAATATCTCGTTACCGCACGCAACGTAACGTTCGCTGTTACGAATGGTTGCGAGTTAACGGTCAAGCGTGGACACCGCTAAAGGTCGACGGAAGTCACGATCTTCGAGACCAGTCCTACGCCATCAGACGAACACGAGACCGTCGCTGAGGCGTCATCCAAGCCTTTCACCTTTCGACAAATCATGAGCCTGTGGCGTGCCTCTAGAAATGCCTAATTTTTTTTAACTCCGATGAATAAATCGAATTAATTCGTTTTCGGAAACCGACCATTTTGTACCGATACTTGCAAGAAATCTGTAAACACAACACGCTCGAACACTTGGAATCGGTCCGAAGAAATTTCACTTCCGCCATTCTTTCAAGAGGCATCCGCACGCGTGCCACCCGATAGAATAAGTTGTTTCCCCCAACAACAATTGCTGCTTTTGGTTTTATGCATCGACATGAGATGCCATAACTTGGAAAGCGTTTCTCGTCTGAGAATTTCGGGGAAAATTCCGTTGTTATGATTATGATTATTCGTGTGGACTCCGGTTGTATAAGGTGAATGTTGTTATGAGTGGTTTCTATCTGATATTCTCGACGGAAACTTGCTGATATACCAGGTGTGTCTTATTGCCAACATGTAGTCGAGCGTGTCACGCACAATCTTGAATAGATTATTACCGCAAAGGTCAGACTGACGGATTTATGAAAAATGCCGGTGCATAATGTTGGTAAGGTAATGAAATAGCAAGTAGATAATTCCATGCGTTACCCGGCGCCTTGTAGTGGATAACGGTATGGGGTACAAGCAGTCGAATGAAATAAGAGATAGTAGAAAGGTCTTCTGTATGCCAGACATGTCTGGAAATCTCTTTAAAGGTATCCCGTAATTTTAGGAGTGGATTTTTTGTTCGTGAGTTTCATTTTAGGGTTCCATTTCAGATCAGAGTTAAAACTAAAATCTATTTTTAAGTAGAAATGACCAGTGTGGGCTAGACGCACAAAAAATCGTCCACAGGATTTAGTGATCATTCTATGCAAGCATAAGTACTCCGAGATTCTTTTTCACGTCAAAGTAAATATCCTAGCTGTTATGTATGCGTTCAAGTAGAAGATACGTATACCAGTCAGACACTGCCTGGTGTAGGAATGCTGGCAGACAGAAGGACGTAGTCATTCCCTTCCTGTATAATTATGTTAAACACAAACGTGGAATAATGCTTATTGAGAAAAGTTGTCGTGAGGTCAGATAAAATTAACGTGCGAGTGTATTCTTCAAATGGATTTTAAGTTTCATGTAAACTTGCAACTGAAAATTTGAGCTTGAAACTTGTCTGGATTTCAGGCTATATAGAAAGCTACACTTTGTATAGACACTTTGTGTATAGAAACGTCCTGTGGCTCTGATGCAGAATTGGTTGTCGACAGGCGTTGATGTTTGTTTTATGCAAGCCCCAAGTGCTTTGAAAACGTTGCTTGAGAAAAACTAATAACTTCCCAGTTATCGTCTACGTGCTCAAGTAGAAAATACGTGTACAGGTCAGACGCCGTTTGGCAGTACAATGGTGGAAAATAAAAGTACGTGTTTATTTTCTTCCTGTACTATTACGTTAAATGTAAACGTGAGAAAATGCTCATTCAGTAGAAGACACTGAAAGGCAAGATGGAAAGCAAAATTGCTTTTCACATACATTTTACAGTGCTTTTTAACTCATTATTTTAATACTTGTCACAATGTATAATTTTTCAAATTGTTGGTTGGTTCCAAGTAGTCACAGTCTGAGCGGATCAGACATGTTATAAAATGCTCTAAAGACGTTGAATGGAATCGCCCCAAGAGACCGGCGATTATATCGTGATAAAACTTAATGCCGGATGGCTTTCGGTGTCAAGGCGTCACAGTGCGGGGTTTCCGGGCTGATGAGCATCACGAAAAATAATCGTCGAGGCTCTCGCTACGATGTTACAAGATCAACGGTGTAACGGAAGAAAGAAAACGAGGTTCATCCGCTTTTTACTGCCATAGGACGCTCGAGTTTTTAAAAATGTAAAAGCTATTCATGAATAAATAGACTCCACGTTGTAAGGAAATTATTATCTTTTTTATGCTACATTGTCGTACCGTCTCCGTTGTGCCGAGTTGCGTGTTCATTGAAACTAAAATTCAAACAGCAGAAACTCGCATTTGTATTTAAGCGAATAATAATTATTATTTCTTTTAAGCGAGTTCCCATTCGTGGAAAATGTACTTCACGAAAGGGAGAATGTGTAATAGTCGCTCGAGCGTTTAGAAAATTTTTCTGTTTTCTCGCTTTGCTTTACTCTTGCACATTGCATAAGCACACGTTCCTACAGGACAGCGTTAAACATATTTGGAAATTTTATACACTTGTACTGCAAGTTTTTATGCATAAACTGGTATATTAAATTTAATGCACAAACACGATGTAAAATTAAAGTACTTTTATTTTTAAAAATGCGGATCCAGTCCGAAGGATTGAGGAGTAGAATAAAAAAACATTTTACGTGGAGTCGAAAATAATTGACAACCATCATAATTGGGCGACTAAATTCTTATTTGTTTAGATGTTTCCACTTTTTCCGAAACTTCAGTACGATTTTTCTGTTTGATCAAATTTCCATTTCCGACGCACTTTGACGTATTACATTCCGACGTATCGACTGGCAATTTGTCGAGTTAATGTCCAGCACTTCCTCCTTCTATTCCCGAAGTTACTCATGCAGGTATAATTATTCGCAAGGCATTCGCGAGCATTCACAACGTTCCGGGCTATGTGTAACGTCGGGTTGCATCGTCGCGCTCGCAGGTGGAAAAGAGAAGAAGAAGAAAAAAAAGCACGTCACAAAGAAAGAAACAGAAGTACAAGGAAGAGTTCCTGGTGTCCGGAACATTTTCCCCGCTCGACACGACGAGACCAACGTCGTCGCCCGAGTGTTGCAAAATAAATCGGTATTTATCGAAAGTGAAATCAGTGGCGATATTAATGCGCGAGTCGTCGCGGACCCGAGGCGACTAAATGTTATGCGGACCGAGCCGATAGAACCGTCTGACATACTTTTCTTCGGCAGTTAAACCTCGCACCACAGTTTTTCGGCAGGCCCCCCGGGCAAACTGTCTCGAGAAGGTGAACAGGCGATTGCGAGGAATTTAGAAGTTCGGCTTGCCAGTATCGGCAAAAAATCGGCACTGAAATTCTCCGTGCCCATATTTGCGGTTTCTTGGCAACGTTATTCGCAATGAACGAATCGCTGCCGTAATTTTTAGACAACGATCGGCAAGAAAATCGGTTGTAAAACCTTTTAAACCGCTAACTGAGTAATCGGTACGAGAATTCTCTGAACCAAACATCGCGATGGAAATCGCTACCAAAACATTGTTGCGTTAATATTTTTTACACTATTGTTAACTATAAAATCGGTGTCAATCGTCGATGAGCTGCCGACAACGAAAAGTTATCTAACCTAACAATTGCAAAGAAAGTATATTCGAAATCTCGAGAAATCGGCAAAGAAATCGGTGCGACACTTTACGGCAATGTTAATTGATTATATTGCAAGCCCAAAAATGAACAAACGTACAAATCTTGAGTATACCGATAATCAAATTATCGGTAATCCGTGCCAGAGAAAATCGACATGAAATCGTTAGATAGGATTCGATTAATGAATACCGGGCAGAATAATCCTCACGACATGTGTGGCTATATGCTCCACGATATAATGAGCGATAAATCGTACGTGAATTGAAATAAATAGCAATGGTATTAAAAGACTTTCGAATTCGAGGACACCTGGGCTGGTGTACACGTGTTCTAACGGTATCAACGAGCATCGAAAGTGAACGTGAACGTATTAGAATAGCATTAAGAGCCCCTTGAGGCTCCCGGTGAATTACTATGCACGATCGTGTCGCGAGTTTCCGACGTTGAAGAAAATCGGCAAGATTTCCTAATTGCAGATCGTGAAGATCGGTACACGAAGAAAAATACAATTAAAATGTTGAGCAAGAATGACAAATTCTATCGATAATATTGCCAACCGTCTAGAATATATTTTATTTTTTCTTGCGTGTGCAATCAAGCCGATTTACTAACGATCGTGTTGCTATTTTTTCCAACAAAAGAAATTGTGATACCGGTTTGTACCGATTTTAGTGAAATTTCCATGCGGAACAAGAACGAGATTGATCGAGTGATACAACCGAGTGTCTAAGTGGGACAAATCGAAAGTTTTATTCGACACTAAGCAACGACGATCGGGGAAGATCGGAAAAAGCGAAGAAAAAAAGTCACGGCAGTCGCGTGCTCGTGACGCACGTTCGGCGTTTTCATCGTGTCTCCACCTAGCTCGCATATACGGACAAATCGACTTGCGTGCAGAATTTCTTAATTTGTCAAATTATTTCCGAGAAGAAAATAATGAGAAGAGATCCGCAGTCGGATGAGCCAACTGTAAAGACCGTGATTAGCCGGTCGTCGCTGATGGCGCCGTGCGGTAATTCTAGAATTCATTACGAAGCCACAGAAAACCCGAAGAATCTCGGTCAAAGACACGCACGAAATTTTCTAACGCGACGTTTTAATTTATTTTTTGCGACAATTGCGCTTTAACGAATCGTTTAATAAACCGATTTTACTCTTCCGGTTTTCCAGCCGCCAAATATCTCATTTCCCGTTGTAATTTATTTATATTTTCTTGGACAATTGCACATTCGACAAATCGATAAACCGAACGATTCTTCTTCTTCACTTCCGGTTTCCGAGACGCTAAATATTTAATTTCTCCTCGTTACCCCATATTCACTGACTTCTCATTCAGCTGGCTTGCGTTCGCACTATAGAACCAACGCTCGCCGAGTCTCTCGACCGTATGTCAACTTTCCCGAAGATCGGTCTCTGTCTCGCCGATTTTCTACACTCGCGTCTCGGCAGAAGGGAATATTCGTTTTCGTATCAATTCAACATTTTTACGAAACACGATATTCGAATTAATTATAAGTTTCTTTAAGTATGACAATAAATAGCGAAAGATAAATCATTAACAACAGACATTAGCATTCCAAAAATATCCGCTTTCTTGGCAATTGACTTAACAACATTTTCGTTCAAATATAAAAATAAATGACAACTCTTTCTCGCTACGATCATCGTCAATTATTCCATTCCCATCACAATTCGCATTAACACAAATAATACTCACGTAATCAAGCGCAAAAAAAAAAATCTTGACACCAAATAAAGAAGAAGAAAGACGTTTACCTCACTCGCTATGACAGCGACGCCTTCGTTTTGTCTAATCCCTCATGAAGATCCCCGAGCTCTCAACACATGAAAAATGTTCACTGAACGGTTCACCAGTAATCACTCGCTTAAAAATTGGCTAGAAAAAAATGGAAGCTGCCAAAACAAATTCGAAAAGTGCACTTCACTTGCCAGTCGCGTTATCAGCTTCAACGAGTAAAAAAACTTGAGGTATCCGAGGGAAAATATTAGCGATAATAATAATAAAAATAAAAATAATAATAAAATAAAATAAAAAATAAAAAATAAAACGGAGGACTCGATATTCTACGTGTGGCCGAGCTCGCTCGGTATCTGAACGCGTTCTCCTGGTTGTTTCGCTTCTCAGCCTTCGGCTCGGAGACTCCACGAACGTACCGAGTGGAAAACACCAGTGGAGCTCAGACACCTGCAAATACCGTCGCACGAAGACGCATTCGTACGAGAAAAGGGTGCGTGTGGTGGTGATACAGACACAGAGGCATAAATATACGTCTTAGCTTTCTACCGGTGAGGGGAGCCGAAGGATAAAAAGATTGGGTGGGGAGAATCCCATAGGCGTACGAAATTTCTTCACTCTCAGCTTCTCTTCCTTTTTCCTCGAGGCTGTCGACACAGTGGCGCAGCAAAATTTCTCACATCCTTTCTCTCTGTTGTGAGGCGAGGAGTGGGGCGTCCGTCGGCTATGGTGGACACCCAGAGGGAAAGGCAATTCGTGGCACTTCGCCTGGCGTGGGTGGACGGTACTGTACGCGTGATGCGACTGCTGCATGGCGAAGGACTGTGGAAACTGGAATGAACTTTTGGACAGATGAGACAGGTGTAAGAACGAGTTCTCTGGCTTCGGTCGAAGGTCATTTGGAGTTAAGTACTCCAGTGCGAAGGGCTGAATTGCAAGATGCAGTGGCTGCTTTTTCACTTCTTCTTCATCGCTTCCTTTGTTTCAGTCCTTACAGGGCACGCTATTTCTGAAGTTTGCAGCGTATACGTTTTTCGACTTCAACGTGGTGATCGGGTTGCATCTGGTTGAACAATTTTGGCTGATTACGATTGTAAAGGAGTTTTTTTTATGTGGTTCATTTCAAAATTTACTTCATTTCTGTATTTCTGTGTGGGGGACAACAAGGTTGACCCTTCACTAAAAAAAAAAAATCAGAGTGGGCCAAACAGGTATCAAGTGCCAGCCGGATTGTTTGTCATTCTATGTGTCTATTTTTATAGTTACAGGGACAGATTAAAATTACACCAACCAACGGAAGTGGCAATAAAAATGATCATACACATAATACTTGACGACTGTCCGTTATGTCGTTGACTGTTATAAATTAAAGAGAAGCGTCACGAATTACTAAAATTATTGGATCCTAACTCGTCCCTAACTCGTCCCAGGTCATTGACGTCTCCTCTCTCCAAGCGGGAATTAAAAAAAATGTCCACGTGACTTGGAAATAAAAACAAAAATGGCATCTGAAGACTCTCATTGTCTCGTTTTATCGACGAAGAACATCGCAATTTATTAAAATTACAAACGCCCACTGCGGCTTCACTGTTTTACATTATTATTATTGTTGTTGATGCAATCAATTGTCTATGCAGTTGCCCAGACGCTTCGACGCGTGGGCCGATGGTTTGCATTGTGTCTGCACGGTGCGGCTCGCGCGAACGCAAAGATCAGAGGGAAAATCGTGGATAAAGCGATCAGAAGGGATTCTGTTGACAAGTGTTCGTTAAAGGTCGTCCCTGGGGTCCACGATCTCCCGGCGAACGCCTTGAGAAAATTCCGGGGCGAGGCAACACACCGCGTTGCCGGTTCTTTCACCGGGCCCAACCCAACATAGCGAATAAAACGGCAATGTGACTGCAGAGACGAATTCTTTTATTTACTTCGTAGTGAAAGTAGAATTTGGAAGATGCTTCGGTCGGAGGAGTCCGAAAAGGAAATGGATTTTTGTCTGATCTTTGTCGATTTTTGGTCCGACTTTTTGTCGATTTTTGTCCGATTTTGGTCGATTTTTGGTCCGACTTTTTGTAGATTTTTTGTAGATTTTTTGTCGATTTTTTGTCGTAAAAGGAGTTGGATTTTTTTTTGTAATTTGCCTTATATCTCATGTTGTGGCTCGTATGATTTAAGGTCCTTTCACCCTCCCCCCCCCCTCTCCAGACTAGGATCAGATTATTTAAAGCCCCTCTCCCCCCCCCCCTTTAGGGTGGATTTTTGTATTCTTCTCCCCCTTGGCTGATGTCCGGATTATTCTACGTTTCTCAAGACCTCTGAGCCCGGATTATTCGAAGTGACTCGAGTCGGTGGCGCCTCCTTAAGGCCGACCAGTCCAACCTTGTTTTCTTCTTTTCTTCCTTTGATACTTGCGCGCGCTCTGACCGCGCAAAAGCTGCGGCAACATTCACCCCACAGTGGTATCGGAGTTCCAAGTCCCTTCAAGGCTAACTTCCCCCCACCCTCGCAGCCCTATCGCTTCAGGCCCACTGTGTATTTTTAATTCGAGACCCCAGTTCGTCGCTTGACTGTTTTTCCTGGCGTGTGAAGCTGCGGAACGAAGAAAATGTCGTCTTTGTCAATTTATGTAAATATTTTCGGTCATTGGTGGATTTACAAAAGATAAAAATGTATGAACTAAAAAATATTATGGACATTTTTTTATTAACAAACAAATATTATGGACATCTTTTATTAACTAAAAAATATTATGGACATTTCTTTATTAACAAAAAAATATTATGGACGTATTTTATTAAGTAAAAAATGTTGTGAATATTTTTCTACAAAAATAATTGTACATGAACTAGCGCCGAACAGAATATTTTACAGTGGTTCTTTTTTTCTTACAATTTAAATAATTCATTAACAATAGATTTTTAATTATTTAGGTTTACAGCACTGATTTAAGTGATTTAAAGTTGAAATTAATCTGTTGATCGGTGTCGTCAGAGCAAGGGATTCGGAATTTGAGAATTCAAAAAATGTTCTACGATAAGCGCTTTCCAAAATATATAGGAAGAAGAAGGAGAATGGCTAGAACAGCAGATTTATTTTCCTCTCGTGGGACACATTCGTCTTGGAACGTAGAGAATTTACGGTCACAATGCTGAAAGTGTAGCAGTTCGGACGAATCCCTGGCGCGAGGAGGGAGTTGAGCGGGCGATCGTCGATCGTGCCGATCGCCCCGGCCACTCACTTTCTATTGCCCAATCATGCCAAGAAATTGCCAACTTCGTCTACCGCACGTCTTATTATACGTGTCTATCGAATTTTGTAGACACCGCACGACCGATATCGAAATCCACGCGGTTTTTACAGGATTTGTCGTGTTTTGGAATTTGCGACGAAAAACGATATATCATTGATGATTTCCAAAATATCATAATTGAATGATTATCAACACAAAAATATTAATCAGTTCATTACATTTTGTATAAAATTCGGCTTTATGTTGAGATCAAAAAGAATTCACAGGTAATTTTTTTATCGCTTCGCAACGATGTCAGAGGGCCATAAAAATGACTCTTAGTATACATTTGTACCCAAAAGAAAAAAATCGGGTTTTCATCGATAATCTTGCTGTGAGGAATCACAGTTTCCTTGTTTCTAAGCGATGACAAATTAAAAAAAAATGTTTAAACAGTTGATAAAATAGGAAACGATTTGATTGAAAGTTGATAATGTAAGAGATAAATCGGTACTGTTATCAACAGATGGTATAACAGAATTCTGTTTTATCGAACAAGGGTCAGGGGAATGTTTCTTATAAATAAATGCATTATAATTGCAGTGATAGGATATTTATTGCGATATTACAATTATATTCTGTTGCCTCTCGCGTCTCTGTAGAGGTCGTCGTTAATTCCGTAGAGCCTTGGCGAATCCTGGCAGTCGACCTAAAGTAATCAATGGAAATAATTATTTTCATTGTTTTAATAATTTGTACATAGTTAACGGCTCCTTTCGTCGCTTCTTCATACCTTGAACCACCAGTCACAGACACGCACAGTTTGACTGAAAACCGTGCCGTTTGGACACAGAAAACTGTACATTCGACCGTTCGGCAAGCACCAGTGCCATGCTTGACATCTCGTCTCGGGATCGGCGTAGTAACCCGGTAATTTATTTTGGCATGTGAAGGTAAGGCCGAACGGCACGCTGTTGTAGATCGGGTAATCGACGCCCGGTTGATAGCCGTCAACTTGCTAAAACCGTAACAGTCATTATAATGAGGATAACGGAAACGTATGAAAAAAATCAGATGACAATAAAAAGTATAAAAGGAATGATTATCAAGAATTTCACACAAAGCATTTTTTAAGCAAATTATAAAATTATAAATAAAGATGAAACGCTTTCTGTAAATAAATTATTACGATTAATTGCGCCTACGAAATGTTGTCATTATAGTGGTAAAATTATAATTACTCTAAATTATTACTAATTATTGTAAAACTGAGAGAACGTTTATCTCGACGGAATAATTTGTCATAATTATTTGTGTAGAAATAGTCATTTTAAACACCTTTGCATTAATTATATTTCAGTGGAACTCAAGAAAATATTAACAATGCATTTGCTTGGAAAATTAAACGGAACATATGTCGATTTCTTCATCTGGAACATCATCTTATTTGATTTTCCGTTTTTGCGTAATTCGCCATCAGTCGAAATGGAAAACAAGGCCATACTCTCGGTCAAGTTGCAACAGAGACGATACGCAGCCATCCAGTCAGCCCTCGCCAGTGTCGGGCAGCGCGGCCGTGTCGATGACTGACCGGAAGCCGCGGTACATTGTTTTCGCACGGCAGCGGATACGCATCTCTACGCGGCCTTTGTGGCCGATCTTTCTTTTTTTTACACCCGTCACTCATTCTCTATCCTGCATCCCTATTTTCTTTATCCAGATGAATATTTTTATTAACGGAATTCTTTTCATTTATGTATTTTCAGGATAATAATATATTTGATATTTCAGCCGATCGGGAAGATTGTGGAAAAAGAAAAATTCTTTAAATACTTTAAGTTCTCACTAAAATTCTTTAAGTGTTTATTATTTAATAATAACGTATATTAATTCTCAACAATTTCGGAAAATATGGACTTTGAAAACAAAAAAAAAACAAAAAAGCTTATATTTTTATTCTTTTAAGCAAGAGATTTAGATCTTTATGAAAAAATATTCGTCCTAAAGTGGGGGTTATTAAAAAGAGCAAGATAAATTAGTGGGAAGTGCCGCCAAAAATTTAAAAAACAAAAAAATTGTCTCATGCTTCACTAGTATTTTTCGAAACTTTTTTTTTCATAATTCATCGACAACCGACAATTAAACGTTTCACCTCCGCGTGCTGGCATAATTCCATAATAACAGAAGCCGTGTTACCGCGCGGTAAGAGAGTGTTACCTCAGCCTCCCGTTAATTAATTAACGCGCGTAGAAAGATGGCAGATACGGTTCACTCGGTTGTCATTGTTGCGCGATAAACCGTGAGAAATTAGGCTCACGCGTATAAATAAATATAATAATAATATACTGTAACGTAAGCATGAAGTTGGTTGCAATGATTGGGACACATGAAGCTGTGATGTCCGCAACGCTCGTCTCCCGCGGGCGGGATTTTCAGTTTCATCCCGCTCTTAAGCGAAGAAATTTTTTCGTTGCGCAATTCCTCGATTAATTTCTGTGATGTGAATTCACGTTGTACATCTCGCTTTCTATCGCACTGTCTCACGAGCAAACGTGACAGAATAATGGAAACGCTTCCCGCGCACACTCACCGCCTTAGCCTGGTACAGCAACGCCACCCCGAACAGAATTACTCCGCATAGCAATTGACACCTCGAGATCATCTGCAATAAATCCAAAACGGGGCGTCGACGTTCACTCGCGTAGATACGAAAAAAAATTCTCCTGACGATTTTTGTCGTCAGCATCTTGTTTTATGGGTTCACGAAAACTCGAAGTGGGTGGCCAAAAAGTGAACTAAGCTATTTCTTTTTCATTCTTATAACCGGAATTTATCAACGTAAAATCGTAATATAAAAAAGGGTTAAAAAATTGAAACCAATAAGTTCTGTTTTAATTACAAGAATTATTGTCGTTAATAATAACTATGTTCTTAATTCATTGTTATTAATATCACTTTAATTGATTAAAACCATATAAAAAAACGAAAAACAAAATTTCACGATCACAAATTGAATATTAGGAAAGAAGAAATTAGGAAAAAAATTACCTTGGGTGTCGCAGCGATCCTTGTGTACTCAAATTAATAATCCGTAATTCATCGATAAATTTTTTTTCGAGTTCACGTTTTTGTAAATTTTTGTCCTCACAGCGTGAAAACAAATTATTTTAATGGTGTACGAAAAAAAAAACTGTTTGCGGTATAAACACGACGAGGTTGTTCGTCGGAGAAATCTTTGGAAGATGTTCGCCAAACTGTTGTGTTTGGTTATATATATGAGCTCAGCTTGAGATGCACGGAATAGTGGGGGATGCGTTTGAAGGGACCTGAGAGTCCCTCTGTGTCGGAGCTCTCACAGCGAAGCTGCAACACCCCACCATGCTCACGCCCCCGTCTTCTTCTTAGCTGCGAAAAAAATCCACGAAACAATTCAACGTGAGCAACGAAGAAGATTCCCTGCTGAACGTTGTGTAGCGAGAGTGAGAGGGGGTCAGGGGGCTCCCCCCGTGGTACCGATTGCGCAATACTCGGTGCTCTTACAGCCGTGAAAACACACTCGGTCGTAATAGCTCCCCGGTGCTTGGGCACCGGGCTCATTAGAGGGTGAACGCATCTTCGTTACACTCGGTCAATTCGACTGTGCCAATATGCTAATTTCGTCCAGTAAAACGAATTCGGTTATTTATGCTTTGGGTTTTTTTTAATTGTATTTACGTTTACACGAAAAAAAAGTTCGGGTGTTAAAAGTCGTAAATTAATAGTCGTATATTTAAATTTCAGTCATGTTTTTTTTATTTAACAATCGATTTTGCAATCCATTTTCATTTTATTCTGTCAAAATTTGTCAATCCTAATACGTTCTTTGATTATTAATTGTGGCATTTTCAATTGTTGTGGATAATCCATAGTGTTTTTGTTGAAATACTTAATAATATGTTTCGATCCATTTAAAATAATCATGATAACATTCTTCCAACGAAAAGTATTAACAGATTCATTTGTTTGTAAATTCATTTGATTTTTTTTTTCACTTGAACTTACACATTGCGACTGTGCCAATATGCAAATGAATCGCGTGCCATACGAATTGCTCAGTAATATTTTACTATCCTTAAGACACAATGAAACGTAGTCGAAAAAAACGTAACGTTCGTATTTGAATACGATCAGTCACGGTGTCCATATCGGTTGAGTGGGATCTCGAGAAAATTGAAGACCCCGTCCATCATCCTTGGTGATGATGAGGTATCGCTCAATCTTTTTTTCACGTTTGGTGCTCTTCTCAAGGCCGAGGTGAAAAAAACACAAGCGCCTGCACAACCACTCGCAATTAAACGCGTTCAATTGTGTCGATTATAAAAGATCGAAATCTCGCATATTAATTATTGGTTGCACTAGAATCCTCCGTGCTACGTAACGATTAAATAAACAAAAATCGAGTTATTCAACGACTCGGATGGTAATATTACCATTTCAAAACAATACTCAAAGCTTGCTTCAAACTAAACGAAAAACTAGTATCAACACGAAATAAACAATTAAATAATGGAAATGCCGTTTTTTTCAGTTTGACGTAAAATGAAATTCCAAAACCTCGGAGAATTTCTAAATCGCAGTAATTAAAGCACAGGTAGAAGATGCATTGAAGAAATCAGTGACTGCGGGAATTCTGACTGGCTATGCAATTAAATGAATTCCCTGCGGACTCGTTAATTAAATATCGAGGTTGGGCTTGAGCTAAATTCACAATTCCACGTCGTGAAATTTTCGTTGAGGTAAGAGACGTGTGACGCGACGGGAAGAGATCGTCCGAGTTGCGCCAACTCGTGAGACATTTATAGTATTGTTGCAGAAATACATTTTTTTTCTCTCTCAATTTTATTATTATTAATATTATTGTTACGCTCGCCAGGTTTGATCGTGGAAAAGACGAAAATGTTCATCAAAAACATTTAAAAATAATTCTTTTTTCGTTGGCGACATAACTTTAGCGACATTTCTGATTAAATTCAGCGTGAGTTACGCTCGCCGAGCGACGGCAATCTGCCGGGGCGTCAATTACTTTCGCAATACCGTTTCTGGAGTAATTTCACTGTGATTTCCTTGGTCGGTCTAGCGTTCTGACGACTGTAAAAAAATGTCACGCAGAACGTAAGATACGTTGTGTAGTCCCTTTATTTATATTTGTATATTTTATAAATACTTTTTTATTTTCGATCGCTATAACATACAGTTAAAAAAATACAAATTGTCCCATCTTTTAAAAATTCACTTTATTAAAAAATGCCAACGCTTGTCAATAATTGATGAAATTATCCATTTATCATACATATAAATGTGCTGATAAGGCGATATATTCTCGTCAATAATGTGTAATCTTAAAAATCGATTTCCACGGAACTTCCGAGTATCACGCCCGGTTAATCCGCGTCAACATAGTCGCAGACATATAGACACACGAAAGTGTGAGTGGGCCCGTGACTCGTGGAGTACAGTCGTTCTGTCGTTTTATCAGTAACACGCAACCTGGCCGCCGTTCTGAGCTATGCTGGCTGCTCAGTTTGCTTCTCCCGTGTCGTTTGGCATCGTCGTCCTGTCGTACTGCCGTAGTCACTGTCCTACATTTACCCAGTTACCGGCACGCAGCAACGCGAAACGCATCACGAAACCTCGCGATCTTACAGTCAGATTTTACTCATAACCGCGTCTAGTCCTCAAACCCGTCGTCGTACGTTCGCAACCTTGAAGACGAAGGGGCCTTCGAATTACGGCGCGAAGAATCCAGGTACTTTTGTTCTGGGCCTTGCGACATTATCCGTATTCGCATAATTCACGGAAATTGTGAAGAAAGTTGCCGTTGAGGCTGTTTGGAAAGCGATCGAGTGTTCGACACAATTTTGGGCCTTATACATCTCGAAGTAAATAACCAACCACCATTTGCATTTTCACCGGTTATCCTTAAGGCCCAATTTCATTTGTCCGCGACAGGGAAACGTCTCATCTTTATTATCGGTGTACTTGTTTGTCGATAGATTGCATTTTATTTTGGGCCTTATTTATCCACATCGTGAATCTTTCGTTGTACCCAGTTTTTTGCCCGGCCGGGATTCTCTTCACGTTTATGTGTAGTTCGCGTCCTTGTCGATACATTAAATATTATTTTGGGCCTTACTGACCCAAGCGTCGAAACTTCAATGGGGCCCGGTTTCTTCTTCACGACAGGAAATCAACTCACGCTGATTTGTAAGTCCAAGTTTCTGTCGACAGATTGAATTTCGTTTTGGGCCTTACTGACCCACGAGGCGGATCAGCCATCGGGTCCAATTTCATCAACCGTCCTGTCGCGAAGTCAACGAAAGAAGAGCTCACGGACTACGAATGTACGCTGAGCTCGGTCGGCACGAAATACCCTCTCTCCTACTCCCGTCAGCCTCGCTGGGCCCGGACCCACTACTTTATCCCACGTTATTGTTTACGGAAACGGGAACCACGGAGTGGGGGGGCCCCCGTGGAATTTCGTAGCGGTATCACGGCCGCAGGTGTCGAGAAAGAAAGTGTAGACGAGCGATTGAAGAGTCCTGCGGTGATGTGAACAAGATACAAGGCATCGGCTGATATCACGAAGACTCCGCCGGTCTGGGAAACCGACGAAAAAGGGGCCTTAAGGCCCGCGAATTACAGGTACGCGGTATCGGGCATTGTACTATTAATATCTGATTCCCGGAGACTTGAAATAATATTCATAAATATGCAGTCAAATTTAGTTAATCAAGTCACATCCATTGGAAACAATAAGGCCCAATTTTTTTCCATCTTTGGCACGTTCTGAGGGTTGTAGAAAAAAATACGAGTAACATGGATTGAGAGCCCTGTAAGTAGATTTCACAGGGAAATAAAATACGAAGTAACACATTAAAAAATGTACACAAATAATGTATTATGCTAATCTGAAAAATTGTGTTTTATATTTTTCGCTATTGGAATTGACTATTGGAATTGACTTTTTTCAAAAATTGAAAATTCCTCTTAACAACTGCACGTGTCCACACAAATGCGATATCCATAAATATCTTTTGGATTAAGTAAGCTCGTAAATCCAACGATAAGAATGAAATATACGCCGCGCGTGACGTTGTTGCTAACCCAAAATTGATCAATATGTTTTTAACGAAATTTATTTTTTTCTTCGCTTTGACTGTCCCCCCTTTTTGTCGCTTTTCAACGGTCAATTCGTCGGCGACTGTTGGAAGCACATGGAAGGGTACGCATCGCTGGATCGAAAGCAACGTCGACGCGCGAGCCGACTTCCGGTCGTTTCATCGCGCGCAGTTCACTCTTCTTCTTCGTCCTCGTCACTTCCTGCATCCCAGTAATTGTTCCACGGCTCTTTCGTGTGGCGCGCCTCGTGGCACAACACAGACACTTGCAAATGAATAGCGAATGCCGCTGCGCAGTCGCAGCTCGTCTCTGTGTACTTTCGCGGATGCTACACAACACGGCTATAAATTAACCGGCAGGGCGACCAACAATAGTATCAAATAATATATTAAAGATAGCGGGCGGCGTGTCTCCCTGTGCGTGACGATGTACGCGTCCGCCCCAAACGCCTTTTTTTAGTGTCGATAACTATATCCTGCATTGAAAGGGACAAAGGGCTCGCGAGCTCACTCATACATATTGTTTGGAAATGTCTGATTTTAAATGCAGATCATTCTTTAAATGATTTTACCTTCACAGCCACAAAGTTATTAATTAATTAGTTAAAAAAACGGATTTAATAAATTTTATAATTTTAAAAAGTTTAAAAACCTTTTTTCTTTTGCAATCAAAAGTTTATACTGAAATTAAAAATTGGAAAGTGATATCATTGAAGATACCGAGAACATCTATTTTTAATAATAACGCAAAAAAGTTGTGAATGAATATGTGAATAAAAAGTCAGAATTCATAAGACCGAGAACGGTCGAAAATTTTAAAAATTGTCCCCTCGAGCATCCAACTTTTTAATTTTTAATATCTACTATCGCTTTCAGCCTGCATATTCTACCCCGAAAATCATTTTTTTACTTGATTTAAAGAAAAGTCGTTTTTTCGACTTTTTTTTTCAATCGACAATAAGAGATTTTGTGACTCATGAATTATTCATGAACTTTTGATAAAAATTCTATTTGATATAAAATTTTCATCTGTACTCGTTATAAAACTTGTTGTCTAATAAGTCGACAAAAAATTAAGAGGGCCGTGGCATCACTACTGACGGATACCATATTGAGATTTCAGTAATCCCGTCCAGTAGTCGTTGCGTTTTTTTCCCTTAAGGATGAATGTGGTTTGATGACCCAGGGCCGTTTTAAAGGGTCTCAGACACCGGTGTGTACTGTAGCACCTGTAACGGACAATGAATAGTAATGAGTAACCCGGTACCATGCGAACGGTCACCTGACTCATTTCCTGCCCCACCAGCCGCGGTATCTCCAACTCTGCGTTAACCTTACATTCTTTCCTCGTAATTAGACGAATCTATAAATAATTCTTTCCGCGTCTGTGGTGACCGAACGATTTATATTTTTACCCACTTTGGACTGTCTTGAGTCATATTATATCAAAATATCGTACGAAGGGAAAAAAGTGTTTCGATCCACGATTTTTTAAATATTGTTTTGCAATCAATTTAGAAAAATTCAATTTTGCAATCAATTTAGATAAATTCAGTTTTGGAATCAATTTAGATAAATTCAGTTTTGCAATTAATTTAGATAAATTCAGTTTTGCAATCAATTTAGATAAATCCAGTTTTACAATTAATTTAGATAAATTCAGATCCTTGGATTGTTGTCGTGAAATTATTTCAACAACGTCATTGCTTTTTTTACCAAGCTATTAATTGTATCAGACCTCTTAGGATTAACGGTCGCAGGACGCAGTCAAGCAAGGTTTAACGTTCGTAGGGCAAAAAGAAAGGGACAGGGAAAAAAAGTATGAGAAAAAAAAATGAAATAACACCAGGCAACAAGATATAAATGGTCAGGTGCAAGGTGCAGCACGTGCTCGACGCTCGACAGCTGGTTTCCGGTTCCCCTCGCCCAACGCACGTTGCCTTAGCCCCACTCCAATGTCTTCTTTTTTCTCTTCTTAATTTCGCGCTTCGATTCACTCGTTCATTGCTAACAATCATTTTTCTAAATTGGTGAACATCATTCAATAAAAAATACATAAATTAGGAACATATTGCACAAACTGACACGCTTCAGTCCTTTAAAATTCCGATTTTTCTTTTGTCAATTTTACTTTTTTAACATTTTTATGATTATTTTCTCCAAAATATTCGTCTGCAAACTGTTAAGTAAAAAAAGCTGTTGCTTTTATTTGTACGCCGACACACAAGTGAATAAATAATGAGTCGGTGATTCCCCATCTTAATTCCAAACTTCGATTCACTCATTAACGTTACTATTGACTCACCAAAAATAAATTAACAATGATATGTTTTTCGTAAAAATTCCGTTCACACAATTTTCGTTGTTATTTTCTTTGACAATTCCGGCTGCAAAAAATTGAACAACAAATGAAAATAAAAAGACGCAACGGTTCGTTGGGTTTTTATCGTTTCATCAGCACATAAAATGCAGCCACAGGTGAATGAATAACTAACGAGTGACTCCAGCTTGTTTTCATAATTAACCGTGTTGAAGAATGCGGATTTGGAGAGGGGGGAGAAAAATGCACTCGGCGTGACGAGCAATCGCTTCACCGGAATCATTTCACCTGCGTGCTGTATCAGTAACGCTATTGACTTTAAAAATTCGTTAATACACCATTGTTGAGAGAAACATTTTATTTACAACGATTTGCGTTGCGTCTCGTCGAGCCCTGCTGAAGCAATGGTGATAAGCATTTTTTTCTTCTCCTTCCTCAATCTAATCTCCTCGAATAGAAACCCTCGGAATCGGTGACGTTGAGATAAGGAACAGCGGTGATTACCACGACTGAAGCAGTATCAGGTAGTTCGGTTTTATCGTTCATCGCGCAACGAAATAAAATCAGTCTTTGAAAATCTTTACAGCGGCAGGGAAAATTCTTTAGGTTCAGTAGAATATATTACACTCAAAACTGATAGTAATAAGCAATTCCAATCAAAATAACTGAAAATAAATTCAATCGTATTAATCACAAATTCAAATACAATTGCAGGAGTAAAAAATGATTTATGTTTTTAATTTCTGTTTATGTTATCCATATAAAACCAATTAATTCAGCTTCAAAATGAATAAACCAAAATGAAACAAAATTACAAATGAAGAATAAATAAATCGTTTTTGGTTTACTTTTTTTTTTCCAGTGACGAGATGGAGGACGACGACTTTGGTTTCACGAAAAGGAAGGATAGTCTGTTGGAAAAAGTTCTGCGGAACGCGGAGACGAAGGAGAGCAACGAATATCACGCGGCGGATAGAAATAACGCGAGTGAGGAGAAAAGTGCTGCGGCAGGTGCTCAGGGCACGGGACACTCGGCAGGCGCTAGCGACGGTGGTGGTGGGTCAGTAATACCGGACGAGACTGAGGGCGTGTCGAGTCGGGAGGGAGGTGGAAATACTAGGAGCAAGAGCAGCAGGAGCAGCACCAGCAGCGGCGACGGCGGCGACGGCGGCGGTACGTCACCGGAAACCGGAAGCGAGGAGGCCAACAAACGGGCGAACCAACTCGAGGCCTCAGTCAGTCGTCAAACCCCGAACATACCGAACGTCGTCGAGTATCATCTCAAAGTTAAGCCGAACCAACGGGAGCCGGTGGAATCGAAGCCGCGAAAACAAGACCAAGTGTTGGGGAATACAAAGGAAGTAAGTGAAATCAAATCCCTAAAACATTTCATTTTGTGTGTTGAAGAATGTATTAAAAGATTTTCATTCAATTGACAATTATATTCTTCAGAAATATTTCTTTTTTTCCCTGCGAAGGTTTTTAAAAAACTTGTTTGAAACATAATTTCCGATGATTTGCCGAGAGATATGAGGAGCAAAGTATATTGGTGTTTGTGACAATTATTTAATGACAACTGTCAATTGTCTGTGTTAATACGAATTTAGTTGCATGCATTGATCGTTGTCACTTGACTCAAAGTCGTCAGCATTAATGATCAGAAGTGATTTAAGGCAGCTTCTTACAAGAATAACACGAAGAGAATTTCATAATTCATTGATTGCGTAATTCGGATAGTTCCGACCACTGTTAAGCGACAATTTTTAATTGTTATTAGTATTTGAGATTATTTTTATGCTTGCATAGATACTATATCTATTTTTAATTGGTTGCAGTAATTTGAGCACCAGTTCATTTTTATAGTCACATTAACGTTGTTACCGTAACCACTTTTGATTAAACCTTGGATTAAATTTTTTTTAAACCAACGTAGTTTAATAATGAGGTCTTACTAACAGTGCTGAATAAAATTCCTCATGTCACGTTAGATTGTATAAAAACATATTTAACATTAAATTTTTGTTTCTACAGGACACAGCATCAAACAAAATGAGGACCGACTGCAGAACTCCTCTGTCATCGAGGGACGAGAAGAAGGTACTGAGCAGCGCATTGTCGAAGCTATCAATCGACAACAACGTCTTCGAGGGTTCGACGGATTTGCCTCAAGTTTTCCAAGTGAAGTACCTGGGCTCTCATGACGCCCGTGGCCTTTGGGGCATAAAACACACGCGCAAGCCGGTGGACAACATGGTGTCCTCGGCGAAATCACTGCCAACGGACACAATTTTGCCCCTGGTGAAGCTGATAGTCTCCAGAGACGGAGTTTCTCTCCTGCCGCTTGGAAAGCGAAAGTTCGAGGCGGGAATATCGAAGACCTATCCGATCGAGTCCATCTCCTACGGGGTTCAGGATCTCGTTTACACTCGCGTGTTCTCGATGATCGTCGTACGAGACAACGGCAACTTTCGTCGTATTTCGCCGTTCGAGTGTCACGCGTTCGTCTGCGAGTCGAAGCATCACGCGAGACAATTGACGTACGCACTCGCCACGGCCTTTCAAATCTACTCGGAGAACGTCAAGTCCCTCGGGAAAGCCGAGGAGACCGCGGGGGTCGCGAAGAAGAGATTCGCCATTGATCTACGGAGCCCCGAGGAAATCGAGACGGATCTTAATCTGGATTCCGAAGCTTAATTTTATCAGAGTCTGTATTGTCGAATTTTATCGAGCTCGTTGAGGTTTTAATCAATAGATTTTTAGTCGTGTTATCAGTATTCGAAGTTTAAAGACGATTTACACAATTACTGAGGCTGATCGATTTTCCGAGCATTTTGAGAATCACTTAGCAATCCTTCTAGATCCCTTCCAGTGCCTCTCAAATTGTTGCGATTGTGTTTAGATCCACGTAAATCCATCTGTATTCGTTGAGAAACTGTTCGAATCAATTTTGAACAGATCTACGTTGATGAGTCTAAATATGTCAAAGATTCTTTAAATTTGCTCCAAATTCACCTGAATTTATGGAAATCTATTCAAATAATTGTAAATACATTCTAATATTTCCAAACTCAGTTCTGAATACTCATGAGTCGACGTTGGATGATCCAAACACAGTCGAATCCGCTTTGAGGCTACCTCAATCCACGCGAATCAATCTAAGTCGATTGTCACAATGGCGAATACCACAGATCTCACAAATCGTCGAAATATATATTCATCTGTAAATACCCATTTGATTTAAGTCTATTCGAGTGTGTAAATAATAATTGCGATTGACATAGAGAAGAAAATCGATCGAATATCGACTGCCGAGATTGACTATTTGGACGGTGAGAGAACAAAAAGGTTTTTCGTTGCATAACCTTTGAGTTTTCGAACCTCACACGATGGCTAGTGATCCAAAGATACCGAATAGTGTGTGCGCAGAGGAGGGAAGGATCGACTTCTTCGCTCCTCACTTTTGTTTGGACTGGATTGTAATTACGTTTGACATTCGTTCGTAGCCACTTTGTGTGTGTTTTCTTGTATTTTTATTGTGTGCCTTCACTTCGTTTTTTGTTTCTTTTCTTAGCCTAAGTTCCGACAAACCAGTTATCGACACATATCAATCGATTGTACAGTATATCGTTTATAATTACTATTATCATTACTTATCATTGATAATGAAAAAAAGTCAAAGTATTATTTACAATAATTTAATTGTTAATTTAGACAGTAGGTCTATTTCGGCGAACAAAAAATTTTCTTAGTTATCCGTTAAGGCTTGGGACACTTGTGTAACTTTGCTACGCTTGCTATAAATGATATTTTTTTCTTTTTAAGAACTATTTTTTGTTTTTTTTTTGCTGCTAACTACGTGTATTGTACATAAACATTGTGAATTTAATTACATCGGCACTATATTTCCCGGTTTAATAAAACTACATCCCGATTAATCGCCAGGTTGTCGTATCGTTTAATTGCATTTAATTGTTCACTGCCTAGATTTGTCCTTCGCCGAAATTCTCGCGTTTCTCGATGTCGACACCGTTACCGTCGACTCTGACGCTGCTTCTGTGGTTTCACTGATTCTTCGGTTCTTTCCTCTGCGGAAAACCCTCGTGGCGGGTGTCGGCAATTCCGCTTCAGCGTTGCTGTCGCTGTCCGAGCTCTCCGGTCGCTCTTCCTCTTCTTCGATTTTACCGATCTCCTCGTTTAGTGCGTAATACTGTTCAGACTCCTCGCAGGGAATCGAACTCTCGGTGCGCGTGCAGACGAATGTGGCCTTAAAAATATTGTGGGCGTTATCAATTTATCCTTTTTTGAAAAGTTCATGAGTAATGGAAAACATTGTTAGCAAACTATTCGAGCTGTGAGTGGTTGCCAGGAAAGTTCGTGATAAACATTTCATAAGAGGACATTCATAAGGTACGGGGCAGCACCCGTAACCTTTTAAAGCTTTATAAGAGCGCAGAAGCGCAAAATTGATTATTTTGAAATAAAAATTTCCGAGGTCGATTTTGGCGATTTTCGATCCGAAGCCGGATCTACGATTTCTGACAGAAAGATCGTCGCCAAAAAAATATTTTTTTCAAAATCGATTAAAAAAGGTTAGTAACCAGTGTTTTCGGGGTGGAATATGCGACTTGAGAATGATGGTATGGGTTAAAAGTCGATATTTTGAAAAGAAGAAATTTCTGAGGTCGATTTTGGCAAGTTTTGGCAGGCACGCGTGCCAGCGCGTGTGATTGCCCTAGTTAAATAAAATTTCGTGAGTTAAATAAATAAAGTTCAATACAACGACTACATATTTTAATTATGAAAAGTGTTATGCAATTTAAAAAATAATTATTACAAATTAAAAAAGAATAATGTTTCATAATCGTGATTACCTGGTTAAAAACGGTTTCACCAGGGCAGATGAAGCTCCACCTGATCGCTGATCCTCGCTCTTGGGGCATGCAAACGTGAAAAATCTGACACTCATTCTCGACGTCGGCATAGTATCCATAAATTCTTTCCTCGCAGGAAAACGTGTCTACTATGTTGTCCCTTATCAGTGTCGCATTGCTCGGCAAGAGGAGACCTTCCGTTTTCTTCTTAACACAAAGTCGTCGTATTATATTTTTAATATTAACAAGTAATGATGAATTTTTTCTTTGTCGAACTTACTTTGAAGACTGGTGTGGGTCGTTTCGATTTAGGCTGCTGCGGCAGGCTGAGGCCGACAGCAATAATCGAAAAGATGAAAATCACTGAAACTTCGTACCGACTCATTTTTAGTGGATATTTTTGGTTCGTTCTTAATCACTCGTCTAAGATCCGGAGAAGACTGATGTCTCGATAGGTTGGGGGGTGTTATATACCAGACCGATGGCAGAGGATCTTGAATATTGTATGAATGGCTGGTTTCACGGTACCACGGGGGTGATCGGTAATTTAATCACGTCCTGGTCTCGCCAATGACCATCCCAGACGAGTCTCAGCACACGATCATCATCTTCATCGTCGTCGACGTTATCCCACCGGCACGGCCAGGCCCGCGAAGGCCTGATGCTAATTCGGCCTACGAGACGGTCGCTGTGTTGCCGATCTTCATCTTCATCCACCATACCAAGGGAAATTGGACACCGTTTCAATGCTTTTATTACCGATCTCCCTGATCGAACGACTAATACAAATCGTTTTACAACGCGATTTTTGAGATAATCAATTAAATGACATTTTCCAGAATTTGTCTACACCGACCTCATTAATTGTTTACATTGTACATTTGTTCAACCGATTTTCTTACTCAAATTCCAAGCGTGTTGCTATAATATACAATCTTGGCGCCAAGCCTTAAAATATCGAGATAATTTTTTTCAACAATCTCGACAAAATCGGTTGACGTTTGTCCTTCGATCGTGACGAATTTCTTTTCACTTGAAACTGCTCGTTTGAATATCCCGATGTGAGTCTCGCCTCGTTCGACACGAAGGTCGGTGCATACATTCGTTTCGAGACCTCTCGAGATTTCACGTGGTTTTTTAAATCTTGCAGGGATCGGTACGCGACGGGAAACGATGAGGGGCGGACGAGTGTACAAATGAGTCACCTAGGCGATCGATTTAGGCGAAATACGAGAGCGGGTCACGTGGAGCCCACCGAGGAATCTCCGGCCGGACCCTGGGGATGAATACTTAAATGCTAAGACGGTAAACATAGAAGAAAAAAAAGTGGAAGGAGGAGACGCGATTGCGAAACGAATTCGGCAATAGTTCATTGACCATGAAGATACCGACAAACAAAAAAAAATGCTCAACACGGACCCCACGAACCGCATCGACGATAACGATCTTCTTCGGCATGGGACGAGCCGATTTTTTCAATGAAACCCGTGACATTATATAATTTCATTCACAGAGGTCAAGCAATTTTTGTAGATTTCTTTCGATTTTTTATATGAATTGTTTTTAAATCGCCGACGGCAACTAGAAATCACATTTGTGAGAAATAAGTACTATTAAATCTGGCGAGAATTTATTAATCAGCTCTAAACGATATGAAATCTTTTACTATATCTTAATTCGAAGAATAATAACTATTAAGACCCTCAGATTATTTGTAAAATCGACAGCGAATGTTGCAAAAACATGAAAAGACTAAAGAGACCCAATTTTTTTTAAATCATTAGAAGCTTGAATTTGGTAAAATTTGGAATTCTCCTAAATCTTTCTAACCATAATAGGTGGACGAAAATCTATTATCATAAATATCGCAATTACTTTTCACTGTTCGAGTCTACCGCCTTAATTAATGAATTATAATTTTGTAGCAAGTGTCATCGGTGTGAAATCGAAGTGCGAGATTGTTCAAGATGCGGGACGCATTTCCATGTGAATGTTGAGGAATACGAAATACGGGTGAGAGTTTTGGTGGAAGTGACAAGGACGTTGTGTTGTGGAGTCAAGGCGAGCCAAATTGCAGAGTCGAATGTTTGCCACTTCCAGGTGCACCTCGTCCTTGCGCGGTCTTTTTATTCATCCCGCGATCGTACATAAATCATTTATTTACATGTAAATCTTAATTTCGTGCTTAGGAAAAATTGATTGCCGATTAACGAGGGAAATAATGTCCCTGGAGTTATACGCCGGATTCCATGTGAAGTTCGCGGCTCTCCGACATCCTCAAGGTTGAGGAGCCGGTGGAGCGCTCGAGCTGTTCAAACCATTATCTTCTCGTTACCCATTGAGATTATTAACCATTAAGAGGCAGCGATACTTCGCCCGGAACAAACGTCTATAGGGCTGTCTCTATCGCACCTTTTTGTTTCTCGATTCTCCTGAAAAAACGGCTTCGAGGATCGAGTAGCCAGAAGCTTCGCCTAATTCTGCAATACTTCCGCACATTGTCTCAAAATCTGAATTCTATCTGCCGAGTATTTTGGGAGAAAATAGGTTTCAAAATGTTGAGTAGTGGTGGGGGAACTGCCACTGCCTCTTAAGACTCGATTGTATTTTTAATCTATTAATTGTGATCTATTAATCTATTAATCCATTAATTTATTAGTGACATTATTACATTATTTTCTTTGTTTACGTACAAGTACCGATTTTAAATGTGTATTTCATCAATTCAAATACATGTTGTCTGAGTTTGACATACATGGTCATATATCCTAGGGTACAGATTTATGGGATTTTATGGCATACACGTGGGGTTGGGATGCACCCGATGAAAAGGAAATTAAACGTGGTCATAAAACTTATAAATATTACTCATTTATTAAAAAAACATACGAACACACGATTCGATAAATAATTACAAAAATAAATAACTTAAAAGCGGATTAAGAAAATACAAAAAAGGTTATTTTTTCAGTTTTTCCAATCGATTAATCGAGAGACTTTGGGATGCGGAATTCATCCCTCGCAGAAACGTCTGATTCGTGGTGCAAGACTTTTTCGTCTGGTAGAAAAAAAGGGGCACAGGTACGTATGGGTTGACTTTGGTCTAACGGGAAATCGAATTGACGTACGTACCGAGCCACCATTGTACAGTAATACTGGCACGTAACGTCCGGAATCTTAATGTAATCTAGACACACGATCATAGCCTACGCGAATTTTCTAGCTATCGAAAAAAAAAAAATACGTTCAGGAATCCCCCGGTGATTTGCGCATAGCTGTTTTGCGCCACGACACACGAATAAATTATTAATGTACGACAAAAAAAAACTTTGTATAACAAAGTTTTTCTTTGCGATAAATATGAACATTAATAAATTATCAACTTTTCACGAACTGACAATGAATAAATTCCTGGAGTTTGTCAATTGACAATTGACAGTATTTCTTGTTTTTTTTTTTTTTTTTTTTTTTTTTTTTCATTTAAGCCTCGGTATTTATCAGTGTTCTTCGGCATAAGCGCTATACGCCAAGTCCTGCGGTGACTCATCGGCTGATCTCTTCCAGTAGCCGCCATGTTCGTCCTGGTCGTGATCGTAGTGATGCTGATGCTGGGCATGTTCGTAGTAGATGACCTTGGCGGGATGATGCGTATGCTTGAGATCAATCCAGAATCGCGCCACATTGACCAGTAAGCTGACGATCGCGATGGCGAAGAATTTCAGCTGGAAATGGGTCGATACGAGCTGAAGAAGCAGGCTTATCTTTGCCTTGAACAGCATTATCAGCGGAATCAACTTCAGGAGGTGCTTCTTCTTCTTCTTGCCAAATTTGTGTTTTCCTCGGGCTTCACCTGAAAAAAGTTAACAACGTTATTAATTAATATCTTTTAAATTATATAAATATTCCAATGTTTAAACATTTGAACATTCGTACATTTGAGCACTTAAACGTCCGAACATCCTAAGTGTGATGATCATTCCGACTTTAATAAGTTAGATAAACACTAAGCGTCGATTAAGAAATTCCTTATTAATTCTCGAAATTCTCTAAGAAATTCCTGATTAACTTATCATTTATCCTAATTGCAATTATTATTCAAACTCGTAATATTGTTCGACTAATGCGAAATTTGTTTCTCAATGTCCAGTGGAACAATTAATCGGATGCGACCGCGAAAGTATCATAGCAAAGATTTCTCGGTGACTCCCCGATCCCGATAAAAAATAAAACCGGACTGACTGGCCTCCTGCCACTATTGCATAGTTTAACTTTTTTTTCCTCTGTATCGTCTTCAGTTTCTCTCGCCTTTAATCGCCGGCAATTACGCTGCATCAGTTGGATAATTTCACCGCCCCATTGTTCGTTAAAAGCTTTCTCCAAAAGTATTACGGCAATGAGGTCAGGGTGCATTCGCCGCTGTACCGGTTAATCCAGTTGGTGCAATTGCAGGGTGTTCGGGAGGTCAAAAATAACGAGTGGACGCATCAGTTTGGGTGGCCTGACCCAGAAACCTTAACCTAGCTGCTCCCCCCACTTTCTCCCCCTCTTTCCCCGATTTCTTATTCCCTGCTCACGCACCTTTCGTCTCTTTCCATGAACCCCCCCTTCCCGCGGTCTCCAGTTTCATGACCATGCACGCATTAAAGTCACCCGACACGTGCCCGTTACCGGAGAATCGTAAATCGTTTAATAGACTCTGGTGTACCACCGTCATGGTAAACATAACGACGTCTAACTATTCCTGCTACTTCGACTCATTTATGTATGACTGAAGCTTTCTGCTAGTCAACATTCTTTGCAAGGAAAAATATTAGAAAGTTTAAACAAGTTTCGCGGTAGGTTAAAAGTAAATGTTTTGTGATAATAATGTTAATAACACTGACAAACATTAAATTGGAAATTAAGAATTTTTATTTTATTTTAAATATGTTAGAATGAAATAAATAATAAATTAAAAAATAACACAGCAATTAAATTTAAAAAATATGTATTTTTATTTGTTGAAACACACACCCAAAAATGTAATTGAATTTAATTGAATTTATTTTAATTTGAATTGTTGATCACAGCAATTAAATTAAAAAATATTTATTTTTATTTCTTGAATTCCACTGCATAAGCTTTTTTGGCTTTTCATACTCTAAAAAACTCTTTTCCCATTCGTAATATTACAACACCGATGAGTTGTAACTTTTCCGTCTGTTTAAATCGAACATCAATTTGTCATTTTGTACTTACTGACTCCACTGTCCGTTTCATCCGCACCGTCGTCACTATCCGCAGCGTCGTCATCGCCCTCGTCGCTCTGTCCCAACAGCGACTGCGTTCCGTCGACGATAAGCGCGCCGGTCTCCTCCAAGACTTTGCTGAAAGTCACCGAACTCTGGTTTCCCGTGATCTCCTCCTCGATCCTGTCGAGCTCGGCGTCCGCCCGCGTCTTCGCGCACGCCAGACTATTTTTTTCGTAGAAACAGTCGAGAATGCCGGCTTCCTCGTTGGCCTCGGCGTTGACCGTGGACGCGGCGACGTTGAAGATCACGAAGAGTCCGAGGACCGCGGCACAAAATAAGGAACGCGTCATTTTTTTTTTTAATTAAAAAAAAATTATTTATCGAAAGAAAAACTGCCAATTGACTAATTAGCTGAGATAAGACAGTTGAGGAGGTGTGACATGCGCATCACGACACGGGACACTGCACAGTACAGAACTTTTTTCTTTCCTGTCCTTCTTATTTATCCTCTGCCCTACTCGGCGCGCCAGGTGAAGACGCACGAGCGGAGTTGGGGTAACGTGCGTCGCCCGGACCCCCAGTAATGCACACACGTGCGACTTGGCTCGCGCCCCACCCCGCTCCGAGTCGTTACCCCTTCCGACCGCGCGTGTTCTGAAAAAGGGGCCGCGGGCCCCCCTCAAGACGAAATGCTCGCGTTATCTCGGATCTGCGCGCAATCAATTAAGGCATAGGCGAACCTTTGGAATCGTTTCTTCCGGAATTATAGGTGCGGTAATAAATTTCAAGAATTATTCAACGGGTTAAAGGTGGAACGAATTAATCGGGCCCATTTGTTTCGTGATTGTCTTTTCAGAACAAATTGGCTGCACTTTTTTGTGATTTTTCCGCGGCACGAAGATTCAAATTTTTAGGCCTAATTACATTAAGCCCAAATATTTTTATTGCATTAGGCCCAAATATTGTTATTAACTCTTGAATTTTTTAATAATTAATATGGTCATGAAGGTATGAAAAGATTTACTTGGTATGTGAAATATTTGGGTCACAAATGAATAGGGTCATGGAGGTAAGAAAAAGTTTACTTGAAATTTGAAATTTTTATTAAATTAAAAATATATCTTAAGCAATAGGGACAAGTATGCGGGTGGGTAGAGGAGACGTAATGCGATAGAACGATAGTGTTTATATTCTAACGGTTAAAACGTTTTCTATCGGATTTTTAAGCATGAATTTAGGACACGTAGATGTTTCGGAGCCATGGGTCCTATAAAAATTGTTCTCATCTCATATGTAGTTTAAATCCGTCGAAATCCGAGGCACTTTGCTTCCAAGTCGATAGAAAAAACGAGCTGAAGATAAGAGTACCAATTATTGATAACTTCTGGGCCTCACGCTGCTCAGTGATCACAAGCTAGGTCAATCAACGAATGCTCATTGATTTAATATTTAGAATGGAATTCCAAGTGTATCGGTATTCAGGCGTTGCCCACGCCTAACGCACACCGACACTCGACACCGGAACTCATGGTATGGGCCTCACCAGCACCGACGCACCATGCTAATTACAACCTAATTCTCGAAAAGGTGAATTTTATCGCTGACGCATCACGAATTAGAGGAAATTCCAAATGGAAAATCGGATGCCTTGAAAGGAGTGGGTGAAAGTAATATAAGGCCCCAGAAAGGGTTCCATAGTGACATTTTTTTTAAGTTGGTGAGCACCGAATAATAATTGGTGTTCCATGAAATTCCGTAGTGTCCAAAAAGTGCGGCATTGTCCTTAGTCTCGAGACGAATTTCTGACGTGGAAAATTGAATCGTCAAACCACCTCACTGAGAACTTAATTACCATAATAAGAGAGCTGAGTCGGTGTCGCACGGGTTAGTGGTCACGTATAAGTGGCGTTAGTAATTGGCGGTGTCACAACGACTCTGTGTGGCACACGACCGCAGCTTCAATATTGTCATTATCTCAACACGAAGAAACAGCAGCCCGGGGAGTCAATACGCAAACTCATATTGTTATTTATGCATTTATTTGCCTACTTATTTATTTAATTTTTTTCTCGAAAATACGTTATTAATCATAGTTCTGATTTAAAAACTGAAAGACCCCATTTTTTCGTACCATAAATTTGCAATCTGATATACTATATGTGTTTCTTGAAGCAGGAAGAGAATAAATTTTAAAAAAGTGTCAGCTTATGCACGACGAGAAGCCTGGTCATTCGTTTAATGCGAGCTTCGAAGTGAAAAGACGTTAATTTTCGCCGGAGGCTTCCGTCCGTCAAGGCCCGGACGCTTTAAAATCCACTGAAACGTATTAAACTGCGGTAAGTGGTCAGACGGACCGATTGTACGTGCCAAATGTAGGATAACATTTTCTCCACACGACGGCGGCGGCACCGACGCTGAAATACTTTCGTATCATGCCTCGTGCATGGCAATAGCACTGTCTCACCCAGGTACCGGACGCACGACGTGAATAAATGCCTCGCCGGTCTGATACATTCGTCCGGGGACCCCGAATAAAAATCCTCCGAATTATGCGACCGCAACAATATTTTTATTTGTTTTGCGAGAAACATTAGCTGTACCACTTTCTTTTTCGCTCGGTTTTATAAGGCCTTGTTAGAAAAAAAAAGTGTTTAGTCACCGTTTTTGTCCTAAAAACCTGGTTTGTTTTCGAAGAAAATATTATTTTACGCTAAAAGTGAATTAAAACTAGATTTAAAGGAAATGATAATCGGCATTGCGGAGAGTTTTTTGTTTGCAAATTTTGCCTCAAATAATATCTGATCTATTCGCCGTCAGCTAGTCGGCTATAATATAACAATAACTTTATTTTGTGGTTTTATTGCATTTTCTTCATTGCGTTTCATAGGCTGCAAGGAATGATTTAAATGCAATGCGATTTGTATTCCTCAGAAGGCCTGTGACACTGTGCCCGATAAAGCTTCGGGTTTCTGGAGCGAACGCGCGTCGAATATTACGAATGATTTTAAATAATACGTTATTTCATTCGTCAAATGTTTGGATAATTTACAAGTGAAAAATGCACAACTTTTAGTTCTCTAGCAGAGCTTATTATTAGGAGAGCTAGTGGTTCAAAATATTATTCCAAGTGTTATAAATCAATAAATATTATTATTAATACTTTTGTTATGTTATTATTTTTAAGAAGAGTTACATCATCTGGAATGTTTGTAGATGCCGGAAATTCTCCACAGCAGTTTCAAGTAGATGAAGCACAAACTAGGTGAGAGCGAATAAACGACCTTGTTGAACCGCGTGGTTTCCCTTGAGTCACTCGGTTCATCGATCGCCTCTTGAATTACGTCTACTTCAGTGGACTCTTCTCCTAATTCGATAATTGGAGTTTGGTCTAAAAAATAAATTGTTGTCTTGAGTAAAAAAAAAACGGCATTTATGAAACAATAAATATATTTTTAATAAAGTGCAAAAGTGCACATTTCGAAATAAATAACACGCAAAAGATAACAATATATTAAGAAATACAATAATTGCAATTAATTCATTCGTTCCGCAAAAAAAGATAGAAAAATAATTTGAGATGAAAGTTTTGGAGCAGAATATCAAACTGTCGCCGCTTTCGACGATTTCGTTTTCAATCCTGATGGTAACGAGAGAGAAATTGGCGGAAGGAGGGATAGAAGAAGATGAGGCGAATCGGCTAACGTTCCCCTTCTTCCCGCGCGTTGTCTGCGCCGGGCTCTCTCGTAATATCTGGACCGAAATGCCGTTACCTCGTCCGTGAAGTGGGACACTGTAAAATATCTCCGATACACCAAAAGCCCACGAAGACTGTAACTGACACGTCCATTGTATTGAATAATAGAGTTTTGTTTCCCGAATGAGCTTTTTTCATTACAAAATTAAGTGAGGTTGTGTCATTAAATTGAATGATGTATTACACTTCATTGGAGATCAGTTATTACGAATTGAAAAAAATATTTTCTAAAAAGGCATCAAAACAAATCTTCCTCTATGAGTAAGCAAAAAACGAAAACACGTTTTCTGCTATAAATTTGTGGTGCCGCTCCCTTAACCTATCGACCCACCTTAGTTACACGCCTACACTCTAATTTCACCATCTTCAATATCTTCTCTGAAAAACTAAGTATATATATATATATTTTTCGAAAATCATAATATATTCCTTTCATAACTTTATTACTTTTCATATATCTAGTATACATTAATATTTATTAATAATATACATTAATAATATATAAGACGTCTATATCTCAACACGTTAGGATCGTCCAATAAAACGTAGTTCTTTGTCTAATCGAAAATAATTAATTCAAACGAAATTGATTTAATCACGCTGTTCTGACTCAACCCTATTATTATATTTATACATATATATATTTATTTATTTATATTTATATGTATATACGAAGCAACTAGTTTAATGTTAACTCTGGAATTATATAAATCTTTTTTATCTGTCCGAGAACGACCAATGATAAAATTAAATATACATTATAATTGTATGTAATTTTTTCCCATATTTCATTCAATTATCAATTTTCTCGTGACACAGGATTGGATACGACGACGACGCATCAAAAAACACGAGACGTTTTTTAGTTAGGATTCACACTTGTTTTTTTTTAGCAATTGATAATTGCAAGATCATTGATAATTCAATTTATAGTGATAATGATAATCGTACATCAAAGCATTTTTTTCCGTAGGCCTACCACGCAGACGTCGTTATTTAATAATCTTTTATTTTTATTTTTTATTCTTTCAGCGCTAATCAATAGATCAATTACAAAAAATCATTAATAACGATAATAATAAATTCTCGTTAAATCATTCGGTGAATACAAGTGGTTTTCTTTTATTAATTAGTGTGGGTGGTGGTGTATAGAGTCGTGGAAAATACGAGTTGGGAAGCTTCACTCATTTCTCTGTCAAGTTCAATTTTTCACAGAGAAACAAAGAAAAAAATCCGCAAAATTTCTCATCGAAGTCGATTGCACGAACATCGAATTCGAAGTGACGATGGCCTTCGGGGCCATACCATAAATCATCGATCATGGAACATCGATCGCAACCAATACAATTTTTTTTAATTTGCTGAAACAGCTAGAGCGAGTGTAATAAATATTATCGCTACTGATATCGCTCGCACAATTTTTTTTCTCGTATGTTCCATTGTTGTTTTTTGTTCTTTTTTTTCGTCACATCCGTTATTTTTATTAATGCATTTTATCATTTTTATCACTCCTACATTGACGTTTCGTAATATCGTGTTAGTATTTACATACACATGTATATACGTGAGTTTTAGTCGCACGCATAAATCTGTATATCAACTGTTTTTATATTTATTCTTTTTGCCTTTTTTCATTTACTTGGTAATTAAATGTTAATTACACGTTGAGACGACCGGCAATTAATATTCTTCATCGACGACGAATCAATGGCCTGTGATTCCTCGTCAACTTTTAGGTCGGAATATTTATTACCAACAAACCGGGTTGTTTTTTCTTAATACTTGGAAATTTGAAAATTTCTTAACGAAAAATAAATAAATTGATAATTTCACGAGTGATGCAGAAGAGTGGCCAGATTTTTACGTCAATTTCTCCTTAATGACCTCTATGGTAATGTCAGGATGGCGAAGCAGAGGCTGAGGACTTGTATTTCATGTCATTTGTTTATATTCCTTTACATGATGCTGTGAATCCCGTTGAGAGACGAATCGACGAAAGCTGCGCCACCGGTTTGCGCACCTGATGGAGCAGGTCCAGGAGCAGGTGCACTTTGTTGAGGGGGTGGCATCGGGTACTGGTAACCCGGTGGTGCCTGCTGCACTGGTGCCGACTCCGGCATGAATTTAGCTGAAAACAATGACAATCGGTCTCCATCAATTATCTTTGAAAATGAAAAAAATACAAATTCAAAAATTCGGGATACAAAGTACAAAAGATTCTGCCGGTCACTTTTGGGTTTTTTGTCAAAATTTCGGGATTGTCCTATTGGTACAAAATCAAAGCACAGCACACACATTTGAAACGCACATTGAAAAAAAAACCACTAAAATCAAAAGTTATGCAACCAAAAATGTACGTAGTTTTTTGGGGTATTTTAATTATTGTATGTGAGGCATTTCACGCCAATTTCCAAAGTCCCACAACAACAAATTCTGCACAGTAAATTTTTTTTTTTACTTTTTCACCAATCGAAACAATCCATTTTTTTTAAGTACAGAAAAACATGAAACTGAGGTTCGTAAAATTGATTGTACGATTAATGATTTCCTTTACGTACAACGGAAATTATTAACGAAGCTATTGCGAGATTTTGGAAATTCGGGTGACTGAATTTATGTGAATGCCTCATGTATGGATGATAGATTAAAATACAGGGATGTCATCAACAATAAGTTAAGTACCTGGAATGTAAAGTGAGTTTGGTTAAGGTTAAAATGTTTTTTTTGCGATTTGAATTTCCGCGTACTGTATTTTTGCATATCAACGTGCCTTGTAACATGTTACGTGTCTGTCGTACAATGTTTTTATTTTTGGTCTTGTTATTTTGAAAAACAAAGCACATTAAATCTGAGGTGGGTCCAGATCCTCAATTATTCAGTCACTCAATCGACATTAATTACTCTATTATAATTCGTTTTTTTTTATCAAATTAATAATGGGAATGGGATGAAAATGCTTATTACAATTAGTAATTAAATGTTCACTAATTGTAAGGATAACTGGACACACCGCAGAGAGATTCGTTTCCTTTTTCGTAAAAAAAGAAAAAACATCGATCTGTTGAATGATATAATTTTAAGAGACAGATAAAGGAAATAAGTAATTCAAAGAAAACGTGCAATAGATCGTTGGTCGCATGCTCAGCCATTAAATGGTAGTTTGTGAATATTCTTACCTCAAATATTGATTTTTGAATTACCGTTTCGATTTTAACGAAATATATCCTTGTGCTCCTCGGCTCACAATTGACATCTTTCTTTATGATGATTATAATCTACCGCTTTTTTTTCAATTCTGCCATTTCAATTTTATTTCCTACTGTACATTTCAATCTAATTTTTTAAATGACGAATACATTTGATTCACGTGTCGAGACAACGTTTTCCTTTATTGTTTAATCGTTAATTATCATTATTATCGTTATTTAACATATATGTAACATCGGTAGATAATTTGTTTAAGCCTTAAAATGTACCGAGATATTTTTTTTACTCCTTTCGTCGTAACCACCACATCCTGCTCCCTTCATTCTGGTATGTTTCCCACTTTGCCATACTCCCTTATTTTTTTTTGCTTATTAGATGATAACGGTGTTTACACGGTGTTCGTAAATAGGTTACTACTAAAAATGTCAGATACACTTTTGTCGGGTAGTTTTTATTTTATTTTTTCATCATACTTCGTCCTATCGACTATGAGTACACGTTGTTTTTTTTGTTTAATTTGTTATTAGGATTTCTCCAACGACGAATAAAATTATGTTATTTACATCGCGATGTTTTTTTATTTCTCTTTGTTTAACTTCAGTTATGAGAATTTACGAACACCTTGTACTCTTCGTCGAAGACTTGGTCAACCCCATAGAACCTTTTTTTCCTTTCAGTATTGTTGAAGCCGCGAAACGCATCTCGAAATTCATTGGCAACTCGTCAAACGAATAGCCCAATCTAATCGCAATCGATAGACGCCAAGTAGAGTTCAATTTTTTTTTCTCTTTTGACATTTTTTTATATATATATCGAGAATTTTGTTACGCCGTTGAAAATTCGAACCCACATTCATATTACGAAGACGAAAAAATGAATCGTTGAACACTGTAGCCCCCTGCAACCCTTTTTCGGTCTAACAGACGTCATTCCGTGTTTTTACTTTAGTATTTTTTTCGTCGTCACCGTTTTAGCCCCTATGCATTTCCCTTAATATATCCCTCTCACTGACTCGGCTCTTTGTCTCTGACGCTTTATTGTTTGTACGAAATTCACTAATGCGATTCGCCTCCACCGGTGACGCTTGCTGAAAAGAACGCATAATTCCGAAAATTTTAGTTAAAAAAATATGTGTATATTTTCTCTAAACTCATAATCATGCAGGATCCTATATCTTTTCGCAATCAAATTTTTCTAATGGCATGTTTAGTCTTGAACTAAAATTGACTTTTTTGGTGATCGATCGCTTCAAGCAATTCTCAACTATTAAATCCAAATAATGTTTCCTTCTTGCAGAATTCAAAATCGCAAATTCTTTTTTGTTTTTGTTTTGAGAAAATACAATTAACCGCTTCTGTGATAAGTTTCTAAATAAAAAAATCAAACCAATTTATCTTTGTAAATATTTGTATTGCTATTATGTTGGAATTGCATAAATTGATGTTGAGTATACTTTTATAAAGAATTTCTTTTTAATAGTTGACCTGGCATGGAATGCCTCATACAAGGATGCCATGCAACTAATTCAGTGAGTTCACCCCCAGCAAGAAAATGGGCCACAGGAAAAGGTCCCCCTTCTTCTGTGATCGAACCAATTTTTCATAGTTTAGCAAATTAAGCTGCATCTCGGCTTTTCAAAGATCAATTTCTTTGTATACCCATTTGTACAGCAATACATTTTGTCTATTGCACAAATCAACGATTAAATATTGCGTGAATGCAGCCTCAGCAGATATTATTATGTTGTGGACACCATTGAAAGATTTTTAACATGCGAAGCCTTTTTCAGACCGTCCCAGATGAAACGCGTGGACATAAAAAATCTTCGTGTGTTTTTCACGTCTACGCAGCCATGCAAGAGTAGAAAAAGTGAAGCGTAGTATAAAAAAATGAAGATTAAGTAGATGTGGACAAAATACATTGACCAAAAATGTATTTGGAGTATTCGCAGCCGATATTATCTGGACATAACCCACGACTTCTCGAATTTGATCAACAAATTGCTATGTTACAGTTCTAACTCTAAAAGACAATCAGATTTAGTACTAGATTTTTTTTGGCAACAGTTGATTTACTGATAATTTTTTAAACGAACACGTGAAATGTATGCAATGTTTAGAGAGTGTTGTAATGTTGATCTCAGTTTCAACAGGAACCGGCTTAGCATTTTTTATCGAAAAAAACTAAGACGGTTTCTTACATTTAGAAATCTAGGCGGGTCGCTTAGATGTAGAATAATATCGACAATTGCAAATCAAATCTGAGAGGTCGAGAGTCAGGGACAGATATGAATCGCTATGGAAGGCCCCATTTTCACGTCTTATTAATAACTTTTAACGAAAATTTGTTAAAAACATTTTTTATGAATATAAAAAAGGGGAAAAATTGTAGAGTGGATTATATAGTAAGGTTTAATAGTCTGAAGCTTACCGTATGTTGTATCGTAGTGGCGTGTAGTATAGTACGGTTGTATTTAATATAAGAAAGTGAAAACAACGAAAATGTAGAAAAATAGAAAAGTGAAAGAACCACACCTGGGAGCAGCCTAGGAAAAATATTAGATTACCACGACAGACAGACACATAACAATATACGTAGGCACGGTGAGGGGCTTTCTGGGCGGGGCTTTAATGTTGTAACAGAAAATTATACGGTAAGTCGGTAAGTTAGCAGGTTGGAAAGTTCCCACATGGAAGAGAAGTATATCTAAGGAAATATATATAGGATATATGGACAAGATATAGCATTTTTCACAGCAAAGTACGATTATGGTATACCAATATTTGTGTATCGATATATATATATATATCATACATTCGCAATGTATCTTTAGTATACTCGAGGATATATAATTCATCTATATGATTATCATAGTAAGAACCCTGAAAAAAATATTAGACATTCGAAAACTCACAGGCACTCATTCAAACTTTCACATACACTCGCAAACATTCACAACAATTTACGAACGATTGCAGAAAGAAATGTTTTGTGACTGTCTGTGTTTATCAGTGGAGTTTCAGTCGAATATCAGTATGAATGTCGATGTAAATGAACGGGGTGGTGTTTGTTGGATGAGGTAGTTGGGGTGGTATCGGTGTATGCGAGGGTTTGTGAGTGTCCCAATCTGCTGATATGTATTGAATGTATTTTGCTAGAAAAAGTACTATATCTGCGCATGTAGATATATCTGTACGTACTGCTCTTCAATCTCAATATATAGCTACATTAATTATATATCCTCATATATATATCGAATATACAACATTCCTGTGGGGACCAGTTGATCAAACAGCAATCCTGACAGCAAAAATTCCAGATGTGTGCACCAAGTTCAGGTACACACGTCTCGGCTATTTGGCTCAGTAATTTGATATACTTATTGTGTGGCCAAGTCCTAAGTATCAGGTACAGAAAAATGTCACAAAACGAAAGATTCGGCAACAAATACGCAACCAATAAGGAGAAAGTATAAAGAACGACAGAATTATGTAGAGCGACACAGAGGTACACAAGTCATCACATTAGATATAGATAGAGATATATAGGCACATCCGTTCGGGACATAGAGTTATACAGATCCTACAACAGACAGCATCAGACAGAGTGATAGAGGTACACGATATGTATCGGTATGCAATTATATCGCGTGCGTGTTCGATTAATTGCTGTTTTGTGTGAAAATCATTACTTTTTTTGTTGTTGTTTTTGTTGTAATACTTGTTTTCTTTTGTTTCTTTTCTTTTACGTTAAATGCTCTACCTGACTCACTCACACAACAAATTTCTTCCATGATCAATCAGCGCGCGCCTACATGAAGTTCACTAGACGAAAAAAGAAAGACAGAAATTTGTGCGTTAGATTGGCCCGTTTCACCTTTTCACTCTTTTGCTTCTTCACTCATGTCGTGTAGGATTATAGTCGCTATTTCGGCAGATCTTTCGTTATATACTTTTTCAGCGACGTCACAGAGAACAATGATTGCTTTAGCGATTAACCACAAATTCAGATTTTTCAAGAAAAGAGTAATAAAAAAAGATCTGTAAAATACAGAAAAAAATATTGTCTTATCATGACTTTGCAATATTTTCCTTTACTATTCTGTAGGAATGGCAAATATTATTTTTCAAATTTTGTTTTTTTAGAAGAATTCTTTTTCTGTGCTTGATTTTGCCTTTTTACGCGCCTGGTGAGAAAAAAAATAAGTTTAAAACGATTCATCCCTGCTTTTTAGTCGCAAATCTGAATTCGCCGTTAGAAGGTTCAGCGAGGTACATCGAGGTACACATATAATATATTTATGATGCTGTTTCGACATTTAACATTTACGTGGCAATGTAGTAGCGATTCCTTTCTGTTTGTTCCATTTTTGTATGATAAAAAAGACATCTTATTGCTAAAAAAACGAGTAACCTTTTTCTCATACTCACCGACAATGATGGCCAGTATGATAAGTCCGATGACACCCATTATAATCATCATCTGCAAGAAGATATTTAATTATCGAAAATATGGATTAAGAGAAAAAACACCAATGATGAATGCGGACGTACCTTCAAATTTTGCAGCCAAAACTTCCTCTTTAATTTTCCCGCCTGCTGCTCAAATTGCGACGCCCCTTGCTGCAATGCATCTATAATTGAAAACAAAACACAACAATCAGAGAAAACGACTTTACAAAATTAACGAAGTTCTTTTATTCGCTGTAGGAAAACGTGGATTTTTAATTAGAAGTAAGTCATTCTATTCAGTGATCTAAAGAGAGTGTCATTTTTTTTAAATAACCGTGATTGAGAGACATTTTGCTGGAATTTGCATCATCAGCCATCTTTTTGCGAAAATTCCTATCATTAACGGCCATTTTACGAAAATGATCAATTATCACCAGCGACGAACATTTCGCGGAAACTGACGATCATTCTACATCACTGATTGTCATTGTTACATAAATGTATCGTCGGCGAATCGAAACTGCACGGCGGTTAGCCCGGAATGAATTTCCAGCGGCCGGTACCGGAACGCCTGGAAATTGTCGATATTGGCGATGAGAGTTTCCGGTCACTGGGGAATGCAGGCCCGTCTCTTGGTCACCGCGCGTTTCCATCGCTATTTAACAAATTTCAAGATTCCCTTGTGCGAATGTCGCGAGCAAACTTCACCGCCCGAAGGGCGAGCGAGCGTTTGCGTATATTTTAGGACACAAACCACATTATCCTGTTTTATTGTCCTCGCAGTTGCGCACAACTTTGTCACGTATCCAAGAGTGAAACTGGCAGATACGTATATTTTGGCTTGAAATATACGTATAGATTTTTCTATTTATATTCTACCATTGAGAAGCGACTCATGGAAAGTGTCTACTAAATTACTGGCGACGAAATTATGAAACCGCGTATCAACGTAAATTATTTTGTGAATTTGGCCTTAAATGAAAATGGTGTGCTTCAATTTCTTGATCCATTTTTAGAACGCGCACTAGTGGACTATTTTCTTTTTCTATTATATTTTCTTTTAGTATTTTTGACTATTACGATTTTCTCAAAGTAGATACGTATATTTTGGCTTGAAATATACGTATAGATTTTTCTATTTATATTCTACCATTGAGAAGCGACTCATGGAAAGTGTCTACTAAATTACTGGCGACGAAATTGTGAAACCGCGTATCAACGTAAATTATTTTGTGAATTTGGCCTTAAATGAAAATGATGTGCTTCAATTTCTTGATCCATTTTTAGAACGCGCACTAGTGGACTATTTTCTTTTTCTATTATATTTTCTTTTACTATTTTCGACTATTATTATTTTCTCCAAGTAGATACGTATATTTTGGCTTGAAATATACGTATAGATTTTTCTATTTATATTCTACCATTGAGAAGCGACTCATGGAAAGTGTCTACTAAATTACTGGCGACGAAATTCTGAAACCGCGTATCAACGTAAATTATTTTGTGAATTTGGCCTTAAATGAAAATGGTGTGCTTCAATTTCTTGATCCATTTTTAGAACGCGCACTAGTGGACTATTTTCTTTTTCTATTATATTTTCTTTTACTATTTTCGACTATTATTATTTTCTCCAAGTAGATACGTATATTTTGGCTTGAAATATACGTATAGATTTTTCTACTTATATTCTACCATTGAGAAGCGACTCATGGGAAGTGTCTACTAAATTACTGGCGACGAAATTGTGAAACCGCGTATCAACGTAAATTATTTTGTGAATTTGGCGTTAACTGAAAATGGTGTGCTTCAATTTCTTGATCCATTTGTAGAACGCGCACTAGTGGACTATTTTCTTTTTCTATTATATTTTCTTTTACTATTTTCGACTATTATTATTTTCTCAAAGTAGATACGTATATTTTGGCTTGAAATATACGTATAGATTTTTCTATTTATATTCTACCATTGAGAAGCGACTCATGGAAAGTGTCTACTAAATTACTGGCGACGAAATTATGAAATCGCGTATCAACGTAAATTATTTTGTGAATTTGGCGTTAACTGAAAATGGTGTGCTTCAATTTCTTGATCCATTTGTAGAACGTGCACTAGTGGACTATTTTCTTTTTCTATTATATTTTCTTTTACTATTTTCGACTATTACTATTTTCTCAAAGTACCGTGTACCTTAACATTATCATCCTGAATTATTTTGCTATTAGATATTTGAAAAATTCGTCTCACCAGCTCGGTCGTCGAGTTCCGAGAGCTTTTGATCACGCTCTAGGACCTTCTCAACGTTCGTCTTCATGATGTCTACGACCTCGTCGACCTGCGCTTGCGTCTGTTGCAGTCGCTTCTGGGATGCAATTTGTTGGGGTGTCCTGGGACCTCCGACGATCCCATCGCTCCCGGCGCCTGGACCTGCAGCCGCAGCATCCGGTGCAAGACCGCCTTCGGTGGCCCTGATAATAAGTCATTTAACCGTAATCAAGTTTTTTCAATCAACAGCAATTGAATGAAAATAAATTTGTAAAAAAAAACGTTGTATAATTTCCCCACAGGAAAGTCACGAGTCGTTGTCATAAATATTCTTGCGCCCTCAGAAAAAAAATCGGTTGGTCCAAAGTGAATAATTATGGGAAAATAATTTTTCATACGAATTCGCATCACCCTGAAACTCCCACGTGTCCATATTTTGAGCGTGTTTGCTATTACTAATTTTACGAATGTTCGGTTAGATTCCACGAACCGAGTGAATAACGTTATGGGTAGTTTTGCGAATGTGGAGGCGTGAAACTACCCTATGTGGTTGCAAGGGGGTGAGAAACGCGGAATCAAGACAGGGCGGAATTATACGGGGAGTCATAGGGGGTTGCGCACACCCCTAGAACGATAGAAAGGCCAAAGTTCGTGGCCCGGTTGGCTGCTATATAGGTGGCTGGTGGGACATGCCCGGCATTCGAGGCACACCAGAAGCAACCGACAGTAGCGACACGAGTTTGAACTCCGGAAGGCAGACCGACTGATGAGCAGCCGTCCCTTCGCCGCCCACTTTTCCTTTTTTTCCTTGCCTCTGAAACGCACGGGAAATCCCATAAACCTCAAATCCCCGGCCGCGTAAAACTTCGCCGAAGACATTTCATTCATAAAACTCCCACGCGAACAAAAAAAATGTAATAAAAAAAATTGGGTCGCGACATGTAGGGGTTGTTTCCAGACAAAAATAAGAAAAATCGTTGCGGGTGGATAAAGTAAACTCGGCGATAGACCTGATCTTTTTAATGTAATTAATTCTAATTAGCATTTTGTTTTGTTATGGTAACGTTGAGGGTGGCGCGAGGATTGTTTTTCAGAAAATTAATGTTGAAATGATCGTGGGAGTTAATTAGAATATGGCATTTTTTAAATGTGTGGGTAACTCATAAAACAAACGTACCGATTATTTGTTTAGTGTTGTTTTGTTAAATATAATTAACAAGGTTTAGTACTAATGATAAATGAAAAATAAAGATTCACTTCATTTATGGGTAACTGATGAAGTCGAAACAACGAATTAAACGAGTGAAAAGTCCTACAAATCATTTTTTTTTAATGGGTCTTGGATGATACTTTAATAATATTATGACATTAGACATTAAATCGGAATATAGTTTTGAAAAAAAAAAAAAAGAATATCTTTCAATGGAGATCGTATGTTTCAGGTTTGGAATGAAGCCAAGAAGTCGTTTTCTGTATGTTCCGAGTTGTTTTTCATTAAATAATATTAATGGTGGACCGTGGATTATTTTCCAGGAAAAGATGAAAAGGTCATTGGGGGATGAAGAGCGTGAGTGTGTCTATGGGGGTTGGTAAGGGGTGAACGCTGGCGAAAGGTCACGGGTGCCGGTTCCTCATCACTCCACAGAGTTTACCTTTGTTAAGAGAGTAATGACAAAGAGCTCTAACAAATGGATTTCAACAATGAAAATTTCATTGTTGAAATTGTTGAATTGTTCATATCAACATTTTGTTAAAAAATGGAAGAAACTAAAGACACACAAAATGTCAGCGATAAAAAGATGATCAAATCCCATACTGCTCTCAAATCTCATTGCTTCGATATATTTTAATGAAAATTGGAGCCGACAACGAGAACTCACTACGTAATCGGTGTGATGCATTTTTAATCCTATTTAATGATGTTGCTTTCAGTTAACAGGACTTTCATTTTGCTGTTTATATACATTTTAAATGTAAAAGATGAACTACGATGTTCTGAACATAATAAACGTCCTCACAAATTGTAGCAAATATTTCGATCAAACATTCGTCAACACTATTACATGTGTGTATAAAAGTTCCATTCTTTTTCGAAGCCATAATGAGCATAAAGAACTGTGAATATTACGAAATTCGAATGTCGAAAATTGAACAAAACTGTGATAGCCGTATTACAAATATTTTATAAAATGAAAGAAAAAAGTCTTACAATGGGAATGAAAACTCTAAAGAAAGTCGCAAACGTCATTCGACGGGAAAGACTCGTATGTATTTCCCGATCACGTGAACGACCCTAAACCGATTTTCCACGTCAACACGTGAAAACCGATAACAGTAGTAAAACATTAGGTGGAGTTGGGTGATGGAACGAGAAAGTTGAGGTAGCCCGCGTAGTTGCGCATTATATGGCATTACATAATCGAGCTATATTATCGATCACGAGGTACTTCTGCGTCGCGAACTTCATTATTAAATTATCAACATATTTTTAACTTTAACTATTTTTTTCTCTCAAAAAAAAATATATATGTTTTGCTAGAAATCAAATAAACCACAAATGTGACTTTACGCCATGCTCACGCATACCACAGCCACTGAACGTAAACGTTGAGTTACTAGGCTGCCGAGCGGAGTTCACTCATTGATTATCTAAATATGAACTGATATGAACGTTGCGTAAGTGAGCGCAAGATTCGAATAATTTTCACAACATCATTAGCGATTTATAATTAGTTATTTCACGATAATGCGATGTAACAAACTGCGAATCATTTTTAAAAATGCAGACTGGAAAAATAATACCGGATGTTAATTAGTGACTAGCAATAATTATAAGTTACAACTATTTATAGCAACTCTCTGGCCTCCGAATATTATTTAGGAGAATTCAATACTTTACCATAAAAGGGTTTATACTCGGGGGTACAAATGCACTCCGAGGGAATTAAAAATTCCCAGTCGGCCGATAAAGGATACAAAACTTTCGTCTCGAGCCCATAATTAAATTTTATCATCTGGTAATCAATATTTGTTTACATTCAATTTCGTCAACTTATCATTTTCGATTTGATTTTTTAGCGTTAATTCATTTGCAGGATCGAGTTTTTTTCGTTATATTTCCAAATACAAAAATACATCATTTTGTATCAATTGATTGTAACATCAACATTTATTACACACATAATTTTTGTATGTGCATCACAAAGTCTTTTTAGTATGCAAGCGAAGGATTGGGCGACTTCAAAACAGTTGGGGTGCATTTTCACCCCAGGGTCTAATAGGAAGCGACAGAAAAAAAGTCGGTTTATCAGTCTACGAAAAAAAAAGTGCTATTCCTCCGCAGTAAATCTGGCGTTCGATTGAACGCGAATGAGAAACCAAATGGAGAGTCATGAAATGCACGGGACAGCTGCACTTTATTGGAAATTGTTCCGGTGATAGAAAGCCGGCGAGGAGGGGAGGGCCGCGCTGCGAGGAGGGGGATTGTAGGATGGCACTGGCAGTATGTACGTCCACGGGAATCGATTGGCGACAAAGGTCTCGGAAATTGCGTCTTAGAAGGCTCCTTAACCCTGTGCTCGTGCTTCCAGACTCAGCTAAACCCCGATGTACATTGACCCACTTGTCTCCAACAGAGTTTATCGACCCGCAAAAATATTCAAAATTTCCAATCACTCGGATCATCTTTACCATCGTATTAAAAATCATTTTCGCGGTCCGACCCAGTAGATACGGGCAAATAAAAAATGATGAAACACTCGAAACTGCATGAATTTTTGAAACATATATTTATAGAGCCCGACTCTTCCGTTTTGCACTCGTCTTCTCACTCTTTTTTTCTATCGATTTACCCCCATTCACGTTCATCGAGCACGATATAACAGCGTGTCTTTCGGTTCACGATGAAATAATAATACTCGAACGCTTTTATTTCTTCGCGAAGGAAAAAAAGTATTCGAGAAGTGTGGAAAATCATTTCTCGAAGCGATGACCTCAATCATTTAGGCACAAGGGAGAGACAATGAAGGTGAAAAGGTGCAAATGAGCGAGGAAGATGAAACTGATTCATCGATTCGCGAAATGGTGTCGTGTGAGTCAACTGCCCATCTCTCACTGGTAACAGCGAAACAAAAATCTGCGTTCTAATTTGTCTGCCCGCTTATAACTTATTCACTAAGCAGAATGAAAATGGTTTTCAGAAGTGATGTTGCTTGGAGAAAGAAAAGCGTTGAACCCAAAGAGAGTTCTCCATATTCCTTGGGAAAATTTACTCACATATTCGTGACAATTGGTGTCTCGTCCTTTACTCCTGTATCACCAACAACTCGTCCGCCTTGGCTAAATGTCACCCCTTAATTTAGTCGTCGAATCGAAAAGCCCTGGTCGACTTTAACCGAGACTGGAATTTTAAGGGTGAAGTTGAAGAGGCGCGGACTACTACTGGACTCGCCGCGGCTGACTCGGGTGGTCTATCCGCGCACGGGTATTGATAAATTTTGAGGAACGAACGAGCGACCCGAGAGGGAGGCCAGGAGGCACGGGAGACTCGTCGAGTCGAGCGATACCAATCGCGAGCGATGCGCCGCGCGAACCTCGATCTATCGCAACTGAGCTTTCGATACCTCGCTAACCCCCGTTTCGCCTCAACAAACCGTGAATTACGTGTTATGGGCTTCGAAAATTCAAACTTCCCGCCAAAAATTCAAAATTCGTATTTCTCACCGTTAATTAACGGTTCTTTTTTAAATTCAAACGCTTTGCCGATTTGTTTGGAGTTTATCTTTGGGTTTTTGGATTTTCGTCCGAAGTCACGGTGAACTCTCGACACTTGCGAGTTCTCGATTACGTCCTGGCGACTCAGAGCTTCGTGTGCGCGCGGCGCGCGACGCGCATGCGCCGAACTGGCAGTCAATAAAAACGGACCCGCCCAGCGGCTGCGCGCGCAGCCGCTGTTCGGACCTCGGTTAGGGGTTGCAGGACGTTCTCACCCTCGCTACACCCACAAGTATCGACGCGCATGAGAACCGCAGCTGGCTCGCACAACGAACGCAATATTTATTTATGAGAACTGCCCCGTTGACGCCGCTGCTTCGATTATTGCGGTATACAGTAGCTGTTTTTGCGAGTTTAATGTCGCGGATCTTCGAATCCTGTGTGATTCGAACTGACGAGATGTTGCTGCTGTCTAACTCCGTTTCGAGCTTTGAGGCTAAATTGGGGTCCAAGAGGGTAAAAATGGAAGCTAAAACTGGTGAGTCGGAAAAATCATTCTCTACTACTCATTATTTTGTTTTCGAATTTAAAAAAACAAGCTAACGTATTGAAAAAAAACTTTGGTCTGTTTTTTTCTTTTTGATAGATGTATTTTTCCAATATTTTTTAGTTATTTATGTAAGAGTTTTGGTTACTATATGCACGGTAGTTGAATATTCACATTTCCGGCATATCTGCACGTTTTTTTATGTTACTTAATTTTTTACTAGAGATTTAGTTGAATTCTTAACTCAGTTTTTAGACTGGGTCAACCTTTCCCTTTTTCCTTTATTGAAACCATACCTTAATTGAATTACCCTGAATTGCATGCTAAAAATATTAGATTGTCTTTAGTATTATTGTTTTTCTATGTTTTAGAAAAATTTGTTTGATCTTACAAAGAAAATTCTATTGAATATTCTATTATTTATTTCTATAATTCTATTGTCAATTCCTGGAACTTCAAAAAGTCGATAAAACAGTTTTTTTTTGTATGTTGCATCATTAAATTAAAACCCGCAGTGAAGATTGACCATTTGACGCATTCGAATCAATAGCAGAGTTACCGATAAAAACAAATTTCGAGTTACCGACATGCTTGTCGATAAACACTAAATATACCACCCACCGATAAAGTGAATTTCAAAGTTATCGACTGTGAAAAAAGATTCATGACGCGCTTGAAACTATCGTGTGCAACAGATGACAAAAATCTACATCGTTGTACATCGTTGGCCCGCCCTATGACAATTTAGAAATCGCGGTACAATATTTGAAGTTAAAAATGCTCATTAATTACTTAACTCGGAACAACATTTAACTATAAAATCATCGAGTATGTTTTTTTTAAGCGTGCAGCATTACCGTTCCCGCCCAAATCGTAAAGGTGGCGCTGCGAGTGTCATTTTCGAATACTTCCCAATGCGATAACAATTCCCTCTTGAGAGAGGGAAAACCGCTTTTACTGCTTTTACTTGTACGCTTCGATGGCTCGCTGCGAGCAATTTCATGCAAATAGATCGAGTTTTTAGAAATCGCTGTGCGACACGTCTAGCATGGAAATTGATCGTTGTTTCTCCGATCTTCTCCAACCCTAAACTCAACTCATGCCAGTCGAACAGAGACCTGTATTTTTCCCTCTCTCTTCCACGTATGCTGTATACAAAGAAAACTTTTTTTTACACAATAAACGTGACGTCATTTTTATCCGCACTTGAACCAGCCATCTTTGAATTCCCCGTTATATCCGTTTATCGTGCGCGTGAGCTCATCTGCACACTATAGTCTCTGTTGGTAGCAGTTACCACCTTGAAACCTACAAAAAACTACTGTTCACTAATATCTTCGGCTTTTCAATTCAATACTTTTCCAACTTGGTCATAAATTTGTAAGTATACTTCGACACTTTTCGCTGCATATACGACGCTAAGTCGTTCAGGCGTAATTACGTTGTTTTTTTTTTGCGTTGCTGCCATAATTGTCACATATCTCCGACTCGTTCAACTTCCTGACTCACGAGCCGCGAGAGAAACGTCAAAAGCGACAAACGCGCAAGTTCGACTATAAAATCGTGCAGTTCGAGTTTCTTCTATTTTTCCTCAGTGATAATTCGCAACGGAACTACATTCGTAAACTACATTTTGCGCGTTTGGCGTGATAAGTGCCACTCGAAAACCACGTTAATTGCGCAGGTGCGGCGACGTTCGTGGAAAAAGATTGTACGCTGGTTTGAGGTTATGGGCGTGTACCTTTTCGGTTTTAAGAGAAAACAAGTTATTTTCTTATATTTTTTTAATGCGGAGGAACTGCAGAAATTTGTAGACGAAAATATAATCTTTGTTTCGATATCAACTTTTTCGCCAAGGCAAATTAAATGGTGTTGAAACACAAAACAAAAACACTTGGAAATGATGTTTCAGTTGTGCATATTGAAGCCTCCAAACATGGATGTTTAGGATCATTTTCTGCATATATTTAGGATAACAATTATTTTTTCATCATCAGTCTAGTTAATTTCTATTTGTTTTGACAGAATCAACTAAACCCAGTTGAATACAACTTTTTTTAAGCTTCCGTATGTGGATTTTAGGAAACATTCCTCGACTCGTTCCACATTGATAACAATTTTTTAACGCGTACTGAATGCTGATTTTTGTCGTCTTCCGTTTTGGTGCGATAAATAAATCTTGTAATTTTCTTGCAGTAAAATGGACGGCGGAGGATACTCAGGCGATGGAGACTTGGGCGGACCCAGAACGCCGGCGCAAGCTGTGTCCACCAAGAAGCTGCAGCAGACCCAGGCTCAAGTGGACGAAGTAGTCGGCATAATGAAAGTTAACGTCGAAAAAGTTCTCGAGAGAGATCAGAAGCTCTCCGAGCTGGACAACCGAGCAGATGCGCTGCAGCAAGGCGCAGCTCAGTTCGAGCAACAAGCAGGAAAACTGAAGAGAAAATACTGGTGGAAAAACCTTAAGATGATGATAATCATCGGTATAATATGCGTTGTCATACTAATCATCATCATCGGTGAGCCATATAACAACATTTTTTAAAATCTATTCCCCAATAGTCCCCGAATCTAGTTGCTTCTGCATTGTCATACATTTAACTGAATTCTTCACATCACACATTTCTTGTGGGTTTTAAACACTAAAACTGATCAAATAAATTGCACTTATTTTTTTAAGCATGTTGGCCAAATATTGATAATTGCACCTTTTACTCGATTCAATGTTTATCTATCATTAGATAAAGGAAAATCAAAATGAAGAACGAGAAAAAATCATATTAAGAAATGCAATGCAGCATTTTTAAAAATCGTTGTGCTGCTCTGTATTCTGCAAATCTTAATTAAACTTTGGTCTACCGTACGGTGAGATGAAATTGAAATATGGAGACTCCTCAGGAGGCAGTGAATAACATTTTTATTCGCACCGCATTTACGATATTGACAAAGTGAGACAAGACTACTGTAAATTCCTTAAAAAAAAAACAGAGATAAACTCATTCTTATGATCAATCTTAAGTATTATCGTAAATTTCCTCGTAAGTTCGATCTGACGTTCAAGTTTAATTTTGATTTTTCGTTCTGTCTTGAGATCAAAATGCGACTAAATAATTGACCTTAACGCTTCCAATTTTTGTACTAATCCCAAAAAAATCGTTTTTATAAGTTAATCTCGGAATCTTAAAAATATATGTAACGTTTTCATTTCTTCCGATAGCTTCCGTTTTGCCGACTGATGATAAAAATAAGGTCGACGGGGGAACATAACGCAACAATGATGAGGAACCTGATCGATCGCGCAACCCTAACAACCTAATCTTCGTCTCTTCGCGCTCTTTCGAACGTATCACCTGTATAAAATGGAAGGGATCATCAGGTAAAAGAGAAGACATTATTGGCTGCGCGGGCACGGAGCACAACTTGAGAATGTGGCCTAAATAATAAGAATAACGAAGAAAAACCATTGAAAGCATTAAATAATAAACGGATTAAATAAAAGACACCAACGGCTAAAAAAAGCAAAACAAAAAAAGCAGGACAAGTGAAGCGGTCTTTTCTTCCTTTACCAATATTTCCATGTAATATTAATAATTAATATTCTGTTTAGAATATTTGTGTATATGACGGGGAATTCTAGGGTGGAAAGAAAAATTGTACGCACGATTCGGGGTTACAGGGGCCAACGTAGAAATATCTCCGGGCCGAAATAATAAAAAAGAGAAATAATCATAACAATTGGAATACATAAATGAAGATGGTTTAAATGTATTTTTGATGCGCGAAGACGCTTTTCACTGTTACGAATGCTACATTGTTGTACCACTTATGTAGTATGTATTTGTGTACGAATTACTATTTAATATATGATACGCTATTTGTAATCATTGACTCGTTTTTCATTTATTTACCCATCATCTACCTTTGAAGAATTTTTCGCTCGACCTCCATGACCCGCATTATCTAATCAGAGATTCCCTAGGATCGATTCCACTAACGCATACATCGTCGTTAGATGAATAAAAAAGCACACGTGTCCGGCATGCGACGTGCGATAAATTTATAGTCTTGCAACGCGTTGATGTCGTCGAATGTGTCGTAACGGTTGCAGCGTCAGTCGCCTTTGAAGGGGATCGAACGCACGCTTTGGACGCTTAGATCGATTTATTAGAACTTAAGGATGCTTCACATATAAACTTTGAAAAAGGATGCAAAGTAGAGCTTTGCACATTGCTTCCTTAAAGATTGAATTTTGTGTGCCCGCCACCCAGATATTTTTTCTGTACCACTTTGCTCGCTGTTTTAGACAACTTGGATTGCCCAGACATGAACGTCTCGATAAAAAAAAAATCACGAAAACAAAGCTTCCTCTATGAGGAAGCGAACATGATTGATATCTATGAAATATGTAATTTTGCAGAGCAGATTTTTTCAGTAGTCTCTATTAAATGTTTCAACGGTTATCTCGACGCATTAGTCGATGTAATTATCGTGAATAATATATTGGTTTTTTAATACAATAAATCAAACCCATCTAATAAATATTAATGTACTCAATTATTGTTTGATTAATACTGGTTGTAAAAAATGTATTAACACCATTTCAAAAAAGTTTTTGCTATTTCCGGGTTTCCAATCTAATACCGATCTTAACGCTGACATATGTTCCTTTATGAAAAAACGATTCGGCCCTGATCTAAGCCCTTTCTAATAAACTCAGGAGGGCCCGTATCACGGCCGAAACGTTTTTTCATAAAGGAACTACATGGTCATCATTAAAGCCGCCCATTGCTGAAGAACTTTCGTACGGCCAACGCGACCCTATCCATCACTCAGAGCCAACCTACCTATCTACCTAGCAACGAGCACGTTATTCACTAGGCAGAACATGCTTATACGATACTCTGTTCCAAATGCTAATACAGAGGCAAAGTGAATAAAAAATATGTAAAGTAAAACCTTGCACAATGCTTCCTCATTGATTTCCATTTTTCGGAAAGGCTGCGAGGTGGTTTATCGATATCAATTTTGGTTTTCTCATGTTCAAAGTGTCCTGAAAATGCTCAGAAAAGATGAAAACAAATATAGAAATAAATAGACATCGACCACACGATGCAATTATTTTAGCAGTGTTAAAAACCACTCGTCCTTGAATTTCGACCGACATTTTCACAATATATTTCGATCGATATGTTCACAAAGTATTTCAGATCATTCTTTGCAAAAGAGTTTTGCTAAAAGTTGAACGCTGTCGTGAAGCGATTATTGTCATCTTGTATCTTATCTCGCGATCGATCGGCCTGATCGGCTTATCGATCATGAGAGCTAATGCCTCGCCTCGCAGTTTCTGAAAACGATAACGACGACTCCACATTAAAGAAGAAGAACGCGATATTCAAGATATATCTCTGAATCCAAGTACGTTTTTGATACGTCATAATTTATTCAAAAAAATAATATCAACTCCCGAAGATCGATGAACGGATTCGTAATAAAAAAATAAAAAAATCCTGATCACCTTACTGAATATAGCCCGGAAATTGCCGAAGTGATGAAGATCGCGAAGCTCAGACGAGGCCGAGACACAGCGAAGCGTCTGCTACGACGAGCAAAAGCCGCCTTCTCGATATTCCGACAAACGGCAAGAAATCACGGAACTTTATTCGTGGTACACCTATCAGTCGAGTCACGACCGTCCCGCCGGACAGACGTCGTCGTCACGCGTCGTCGAACGGCGTCCCGCACGCGTCGTTCGAATCCAAAAGTCAACAAAGTCTTTTTTTTTTTCTTCGATGATAGTTACAAGTGGCGAATATTTTTCACATCTATCAAATAAGTCGCAAACGAAATTTTTCGTCCATCAACGTAAAATCGATTTAAGCCGGCGACTGAAAAAAGCGATTTTGTGATACTGTAAAATTGGTTTAAAGAGCTTTTCGTTCGCCAATAAAATCGAACGTTGGATCCCCGGGAGTTGCGAGAAAATTAATAACCAACGAGCTCGACGTGGGATTATTAATCGTTTCGCGGCAATCACGACCGGCATGAGACGAGCGGATTTTATCAACGGGAAAGATAATTGAACGATGGAATATGCGCCGAGACAGCGCGAGGACTTGACGATGCTCCAATTTGCGTGAAACGATTGTTATTCCATTGACTTGTTGCGAATTTTCCGAGAAACATTTGTGAAAACAATGTCAGTCGTTTTTAACCGAAACTATATTTTTGCAAATATATCGCGTTTTGGAAAATATTTTACGATGTGCAATTGGTGAAGTCAATGGTGAATAAAATTTATATACAAAAATTTATGCAAATGTGATAGACTCATTGCAACGAATTTGTAGATTTCGTTTCATTTTCACCATTTTTCGCTCGACAGTCTTGGAGCAACGAGGAAAAAAAAACTGAGCGAAAATAAAGTGAAGTGTCGAAGGGGTGAACGAAGATAGTGTTGGAGTTCACTTGAAATGTGCTTATTTGCCGAGAAATCCGCTCCAATAACGTCAAACGAAGTTCGGGGAAATAAAATGAAATGTGAACCGGCTTAATTTCGGTCGAGAGGTTTTTTCGAGCACGGAAACTGATCATTCCTACACGACACCGTTTCCACGCCAAACGGTTTACGCATTTCCATTTTTTTGTTTTTTTTTTTTCATCTCTTCAAACCTGCTTTTGAATTCCCCGCGATTACAATCAACAACGGATTGCAATCATCTGCATCGTTGCAGAGTCAAAGATGGCGCGATCCGGCTTAAGAGAGGACCAAGAATACGGTCTGGGATACCAGAACACTTTGGTGAGTACCAAAAAATCAATAATCATCTTTCTATTCTGTTGCTATTTTTTTTGCGACACGCTTCCTCGAAATTGAAAAATTATTTTTCATGCTTTTTATGTCATGATAAAAATAAAAAGTGCAAAAATATTCAACTCTCGAAATTTTAAGAAGAACCTTTTTTGTAAATGCTGACAAAAAAGTTCATTGACGATGTAATATTTTTTTTTAGTGAACAAAAGTACCAGATTCTTGAGATACCTTGAGAAAAAATGTCACAAATGTTGGAACAGTTCACCTAATAGGGAACGGGTTGAGTGGGTCAAGAGACTGTTGACTCCACGATTTTATTATCGGTGAACCGATTCAAAGTGTCCCGCTGTTATTATGGACGAGGATGGAAGGTATTTTCTTTTTGAAAAAATTTTCCGAGCTCACAGGTAGTCGTGAACGACACACAACGCGTGCACTTCAAAGGCCAACCGGGCAAGCTAGCTTATTTTCATTTTTATTTATAGCTTCGTGAATCTTAGACGACGCTTGCGAGTAGTGTCGGCGTGTCGTAGGTGCGACTGCTCTGTCGTGGGCAGACCGTGCAAGCAATAAGCCAGTGACGCGACCGTTTTCCGGATTTTCTGTCGGTAAAAAGGCAATGCAGGTTCAATGAACCTGCGAAAACTGCTATAGATTTCACGTTCGCTTTTTACTTACAATTTTTTCAAAAATCGTCGCAGGGAAGCTGTTTGTGGTTTAAATTCTATGAAAAATCTCAGGAATCCATTTCATATTTTATATTTTCGATGTAAACCGTACAGGGTTCTTTGTTACATCTGCAAAACATTGCGGTTATAACCTTGTTGAACTTTGGATAACCCTAAATTGTTTTTTTATTCACTACCAACGCATTCGTGTTTTTATTTGTTTCTACTGATATTCACAGTAACGTTTGATTATCGTCGAGTTTATCCTCAAAACATGCAATTTTGTATCACTTCATGAGACGCGAAATAAATGTAATTATTGGATAGAAATATCACTTTTGTTTATTATAATTCGACGAAAAACCATTGCAGAAAAGTCTTATGCATTTTTAAATGTGTGAAATGATCTCAATAATATCTAAATTTATCGTTTCATGTAACCGGAAAAAGTCAATTATTGCCTTCCAGTTTCAGCACAAAAAAGTTCATAAAACCATTTAAAGATCCACCCCCGCTCATTTACTCTCATAAAACGTCGCAAGACTTTCTACAATGGCAGACACAATGAATAAGTTTCAACTTCTTCCGCTGGGAAGTAAAAAAAGAAAGAAAAAAAAAACAATCTCAACTCGTCGACGTGGGGGCCCGAAGACGAGAAAGCCAATTACATTATCATTTAAGCCAACCCGTGCAGCTCCGGTCATTTTATTACCTTATTCCTCGTTCGCCGTCGACTTCCGAAGTTTTATGAAACCACACGAAAAAAAGCAGATTCGAAGAGTATATTAAAATGTGTTCCAAATATATCCCAAAGTATGTCTGATAGATAAATTTGAAAATATTTATATTAACTACTTACAACTTTTCGTCAAAACGAGGGAGAGGGAAGAGGTTTTATTATTACAATATCGTATTCATTAATTAACTTTTCTTGAATTATAAAATTGCCTATATTTCCTATTTTTAGTTATATTTAATTTATATTTTTTAAAATAATTTTTTTTTAAATTTAAAATTTAACTTTTTAAAATTTAAATTTAAATTTTAAAAAGTTATAGAATGAGACAAAAAAACCAAGACATATGATCCAAATAAATAAATAGCGCGCGTTAACGCAGCATTAATAATTAGAGTATCACCGCTTAAGGTCGTATAGCGAAAGAGGCGACATGTTAATTGATCATTTGGTGTCCGTCCTCTGCTGTGTACAGGTGTGAAATCACAGGTACACCATATGTATACACCTGTATATCTGAATATCGAAGTCACGCGCGAGCCGCGAATCGCGCAAGTCTCGCCAAACCCGTCGTACACGTGACGAAAGTCCGTGTGTGTTGGCCCCGAACTATGACGACACTTGGATCGTTATCACTGATTAACACTCGAACTGGTTCGCGACTCTTCTACACCCGATTATCAGTATTATTATCGTCGTCATCGTGAAAAATCGAGACCTCGGGATGTCAAAGCCTGAGTTATTCCTGAAATGCTTTTCTGCTCTCGCACACAGTGTAAAAAAATGTGAAGTCATACATTCAAACTTGAATATGGACGAAGTTCATAGTTGCGATTACCAACTGCGATTGTTAATTATTTTTAAAGAACATCAATGAATCTGTTGATCGTCGTCGAACGTGAAGTTCCATAATCATTACATTAATATTTAATAACTAGCTGGTTGTAGTGGCTCGCTCGCATCGCTCGCTACATGCTCAAATCAAAATTAGAACGTTAAGTAAATTAACGTGAAATTAACGTTCAAACTTTACGAAATCGCGAAAAAAAAATTCGATTTCGTAAAGTTCGAAGACCCTATCCGATGGGAAATTTCCTGCTGATTCCGAAAAACGCCGTTGTTTGCCCGAAAAACATAAAATTCGAGGAGAAAAATGCAGAAAATGATTTTTCACTTTTTTTTTAATTTCGTAATTTCGCTAAAATCCAGGTTACTTTTTTTCGATCGACCAAACCTGGGTTTTCTTTTTTGCGTCCGACAGAAAACTCTATAACGAAGAGAATGCCGCAAAGCGGAACGCGATATCTTGATTTCTGAATTTTTTACAGGATATTAAAGTCAGACCCTCAAAAATCGCAAATTTTTAGAAGGGGTACCCCTTTTATTTTTTTGCGATTTTTGGGGGTCTGACTTTAACATTCTGTACAAAATTTAAAAATCAAGATATCGCATTCCGCTTTGCGGCATTCTCTTCGTTATAGAGTTTTCTCTAGAATGCAAAAAGAGAATCCAGGTTTGGTCGATCAAAAAAAAAGTAACCTCGATTTTAGAAAAGTGTCGAAATTTCGAAAAAAGTGATAAAATCATTTTTTGCGTTTTTCTCGTCGAATTTTCTCTTTTTCGGGCAAACAACGGTGTTTCTCGGAATAAGCGGGAAATTTCCCATTAGATAGGGTTTTCGAACTTTGTGAAATCCAAAATTTTTTTTTCGCGAAAAACGCAACTCATTTTACGGCTTTAAAATTCTGTGAAAAATTCAGAAATCAAGATATCGCGTTCCGCCTTGCGGCATTCTCTTCGTTATAAAGTTTTATCTCGAACGAAGGAAGAAAATTCAGATTCGATCGGGCAAAAAAAAAGTAACCTCAATTCTAGAGATGTGACAACTGGGTAAGCGTGCAAAGCGCGCGTACGGGCAGGTTAACAGAAATAAAAATTTCTAATTTTGTTACAGACTCGTATTAAGGGAGGCAGGGCTTTATTATTTAGGGCAAACATTAATTAAGGGGGCTGGGACACACACAAAATTACAAAATTAACAAACAAATGTAAAACAATTATATCTTCCGCTTTGCAAAACCTGAAAAAAAAACAGAACAAAATATAGTCATCTAACTTTCAGCCACCTCCATCATTTTGTCTTTTTTTTCATCTTTACATAATCCACCAAGCATTGTATCCAAATACAAAGATAAGAAGATACGCGAGGAGCACACGCGATAGTAGGTAGCACGAGCGTTGGTACCACGGGTAATGCCGGGAGTGAACGTATCGAGACAGTCGCGGCGCGCTGTGTATTGCGCTGGAGGTCATCAAACGGCTGATAACCGAAGTGTCTCGGGCCGCGCGTTCCCTCGGCCAGTTGGTGCCGCTCGTCGCTCACCCCGCGGTGCCTCTCTCACGCGCTCGGCTGTCAGATAACGTTGAAAATAACAAACCCAGCCGCCGTTTCTCATCGCGAAGACAAAAAGGCGGCCAGTATCTTCGGGCGCGGTGGCCATATTGGGATTTCGACAAATTGAGAGTAAAGAAAAAAAAAAAAAAAAGAAGAATAGCCCCGAGATAACGAGGTATAAAAGAGAATCCGTTGGAAATGGCCCTCTTGAAGCACCGCGGTTTGCTGAAGAGAGTGATCAGTGCGAGCTGCGTCGTCGAGGTGACGTTGCGTTGCAGCGTCAACGATATACGCGTCGGTGCGTTCGAACGGTTCGCCAGTGGCGCCAGTGCCAGTTTCCCGCCGAATCAGCCGTCAAGGACCATGGCGACGTCCGGAGCCGCCGGCCGGGGTCACGTGAGCGGGGTCGACGACCTCGTGGCACCGAAGGACGAGGTCGTGAGGTTCATCGGCGACTGCATGAAACGGGCCGGTACCACCCACGAGGACGCCGTCACCGTCGCTCATCATCTAATGACCGCCGACTACCGGGGTCACTTGAGCCACGGCATGAATCGAATGCAGATGTATGTGAACGACATCAAGTCGAGGATCACCGATCCCCAAGCCAAACCCGAGATTGTCAATGACTTTCAGGTCCGAATTTCGTTTGTTTTGATTTGTTCTCGCACGATGGTTGAGTAGTGTTGATTTTGGCCGGTACTGGCGCGGGATTTGTTGGCTCGTAAGCGCGGGGTGAATAATAACACCATAGTAATTTCATTGTGAGACCGAAAATAATAACACGGTAGTAATTTCATTGTGGGACAGAGATCGGGATCACCGATCTGAACGCGAAGCTCGAGATCGTTAATGACTTTCGGATGTTTCGATGTGGAAACGTTATAAATTTGTACGCACGGACGTTTTGGAATTATTTGGAATGGGTTTAATTGAAAATGGCCACAAGTGCAGAAGGCATTATTGGGGCATTTAGTCTTCAGCCCTTATTTTGAACTGAAAAATCTGCTGCGTTTAACGACAGTTGAAAAAAAAAATCGTAGCGTTCTTAATTTTTTTCGTGGTACGTCTGGGGAAACGAGGCAAGTAGTTATTGAGACGGCGTTCAGCCTTTACGGCCTTCGAGGCATTAATGCCCGATGCCTCGATAAGATATGCGCGTACCATGCTTGATTAATGCGGTTTGTTATTCGATTACGTAACGGGCGAGCAGACCCAGCCAGCTGGACGGGGCTCGGTGCCAATGAGTCAGACAAAATTTCTGCATTTTCTGCATTTGCGCCAATTCGCTGCGATGTGAACGAAGGTTTTTTGAAATTTCGTTTTTATTTAGTCTGCGGTTAGCATTTTTGGATTCATTTTACACAATCACGGATCTGCGATTTCTTTTTTTGTAATTTCAAATTTGATCATTTTTGTGAGGTCACGGTCGATTTTTATCAGATAATCAAGGAGGTCTTATCGAAAGTATGCGAGAGCTGCCGCGGTAAACAAGATGTTACAAGTGATGCTCCACATTTCAGTTCAAAGTAGAGCGACACGTTTATCAGACTCGAATAAAATTCGCCATGTTTTTTCGACCTTAACATTTCAATCTAAAACCGGCGGATGTTTTTCCTGACCTCGTGTAATTAGGCATAAGAAACATATAATTTTGAAGCTCAAAGGTTCCAATCGCTGATAGCCAGTACTTTCCCATGATTATAGAGTTTTTAACAAAAATGGCCAGTACCAGACATTTAGAATCACAAGACGCTCGTCTTTATAGGCTGTCAGTCTAAGGTGTAAAAACAAAATCAAACTCTTTCCAGGCGGTAGCACTGGTAGACGGGAAAAACGCTCTCGGCCAGGTCGTCGGAAAGTTCTCAATGGATCTGGCGATAAAAAAGGCCAAGCAATTCGGAATCGGAATGGTTAGCGCCCGCGGATCCAACCACTTCGGTATCTGCGGCTATTACACCCTGATGGCCATGGACGAGGGCCTGGTGGGCTTCAATTGCACGAACACGAGCCCTCTGATGGCGCCGACGCGAAGCAAAGCGGCGGCGCTCGGTACTAATCCGCTTTCCCTCGGAATGGCCGCCGTGGACGCGGCTGACGACGTTGTACTCGACATGGCGACGACTGCGGTGGCTTTGGGGAAAATTGAGCTCGCCATAAGAAAAGAGCAAGACATTCCAAGTGGTTGGGCTCTGGGACAGGATGGGAAAACCACGAGAAACGCCGAAGAGGCATTCAAAACCGGCCTGCTGATGCCGCTAGGTGGCGCTGAGGAGAATTCTGGCTACAAGGGTTATGGTCTGGCGCTCATGGTCGAAATTCTTTGCGGAGTTCTCAGCGGCAGTAATTACGGCCCCAACATAAGATCCTGGAAAGCCGGCAGCGGGGTTGCCAACCTCGGCCAGTGCTTCATCGCCATCAACCCCGAGGCCTTCGCACCCGGCTCGAAGGACCGGCTCGGCCATCTTGTTCAGCAGCTGCGCGGGCTTCCCACGTCGGGTGAAGATGGCGTTCTCGTCGCTGGCGATCCGGAACGGATGGCCATGAAGAAGGTCGACGAAAATGGCGGCATCGTTTATCACGTTAATCAAATTAACTCCTGCATCGATGTCGCTAATGAACTCGGTGTGGAGCCCATGAAATTGGTGAAGAGGAAAATGCTATGAGAAAAAGAAGAAAAATAAACGATTGCGATGATATACACGTATTTTTGTACCGATGCTCGGGGATTGTTTGAACAACTTTGCGAGTTGTTTGTAAAATATATCAAAGAAAATTTATTGTTTCGTTTGTAAATAAATGCCGACGAAAAAATTGACGATGATGGTGGCGTCGTTTTTATGAAATTACCGAAGTAAAAAATGCTGTGAAACCAGAGTAATACTGATTGAACGAAAAATACTTATTTTTGTACTAATTGTTATAAATTGTTTGAACATGTCTGAGTTGTTTGTAAAATGTTATGGAAATTGTTCGGTTTGTCTGTTAATAAATGTCAGTGAAAAAAATTAACGAAAGTGGCAGCTTCCTTTACCACCATTTTTTTTTGCATCAATTGCAATAAATTGAGTTTGAATATTACCGAGTTATTCGCGGAATAAATTTCGCATCAATTCGCGTAAAACTTCCGGGAAATTTATCGAACCAATTGTGATCCTTTTTCTCCGTCTACGCCGCAAATTAATTCCCATGTAAATCGCTCAGAGTGACCAGCGCGACGCGGAAACTTCAGTATCGAGTTTCCGTATAATAATTCAATAATTCGATGAGAAACGACGCGTGCGTGTGGTACACGCATCGGTGAATTATTGAGCGCCGCGCGGTTCAGTCTGTCATAATATCCATCGCTCAGCTGCACTCGGGAACGGCGTCTCGATATAAGCAAGATGAAAAAGATGATGCAACGGATATGCAGTTCGATCGCGAGCGGAGAGGACGGCCTTGTGTCACTCGTCAAATCTCATTTGCGTTACACTAGACACACAATACACATGATAATAATAATAACAATAAAAGTAATAAAAAAATATTCATTATATATAATTTTGCAAAATTGCGAAAATAGGTGTGTTCAAAAAATATATTCAAAACATGTTCGAAAATATCTCACCCTTCGTTAAAAATGTAATAATTACGATTCACAACATTTATCGTAAATATCCGTTTTGTAGACGCGTGTTGTACATGCATAAGGCACAGATATCCAACTGTGCATAATGCATTGTTAAACGCTGCGATGGTTCAGGGCTTCATTTGTGATTCTCACTCGCGCGCCACGCCGCGCATCATTAACGCCAATAAAGTGCGAGCGTTTATTGTCGTATAGCCACGAGCCATTCGCTATAGTACTTTTTTTTAATAGCTAGTAAACGGATGTCGGCACGTATAAGAATATCGGAGTCTCGGCGAACGTCTGGTCTTTTCTGAGCGTAACGGTAGTGGTCAACTATAACCCCTGACCGTAATCAAATGTTACGAGTTGCGACTATTTTTACCGTCTTAACTTGTAATTTCAGGTTACACGACGCCAGGAAGAACCTTATTTGGGGAATCTGACGAAATATTTGGGATTGGCAAATAGAAAGTCATATACGTTTTATAAGGCGATATTAGTCCATGTTTCGTTTATTACTGTTTTTTTACGACGTGGATCGCAGATTGTACAGAGTTTAATATCAGGCAAATATTCTCAAATATCTATATATACACGGAAAAATATTTTTGGATATTCTGAATCCCAGTTAATCAAAGTAATTCACCCCAGTTTATAAAAAAATATATATATAAAAATAGCTAACTAAACCCTTAATATTAGTTTTATGTAGTGCGATTATAATTATCATAAATTAATCGTTTGATAGGTTTTCCAACAATTCATAATCTACACATTTTTTCTCTCGCATGCACTTTTCTCGCATACAAATTAGTCGTTACAAAAAAAACCTATCACATGTTTTTATTAGAATCACTTAGTAACGGGAAAAATGATTGATGGACAGAACTTCTCAATGTATCGCTGAAGGGTTCGATGTACCACATTGAAATGTTTCGTCTCGGCTCCGAGCGTTAATTAATAACAATATTGTGAATTAAGTGATGAGCACACGGAATAATTATCGCCACTAGATATACTTTGTTTTCGCTCTTCCAACGCAGCGGCACGTTGCGACGTCATGACACCGGCCTCCTATCATTTTACTCTGCCGAGATTCTACTCTGCTCCGCGGTGGCATTGAGTTATGCTGGTGCGATTTGCCGAGCCACTTGCCACCTCGAAACGCGGCTCGCTGAAACTGCTGAATTTTTTTTTATCCTACCTACTATCAAATTTCTGCGATTCATTTGTTTTACTCTGCGTCACTTGCCATTCGGAATTGTGTCAAATGGTTCATATGGAAAATGATTTTACGTATAATCGGAAATGCAGCGAAGGATGCAGAATGTCTTTGGACATTCACACGCGGTGGTTCATGGCTCACACAGATACTGAGTGAGAGTCTCACACCGAGACTAGTTGCCGTGACTAATAATTAGGTTTGGGTTATTAACTATGTTCCAGAAGCGAAAACTCTCGGATTTCTTGCTCCGATTTTAAAACCACTTGCAGCGAGTGCATGAGTCACTTTAACCCGCTACCTTTCATAACTCGTTTACGTCGATAATTTAGTCGGTGCGTGAAATTAAATTATAATGTAGGATTGCAATTCACCCGAACATTCCGGAATTCTCGTGCAAGGTCGAGCGTAATTTATCAAGGCTGCTTTGTACAGGGAGTTCAAGAAGTTATCGCCAGTTCCTGCGTCCCGAGATGTTTTTGCTTACGAAGCGAGGGGGTTACATTATCAAGCTGGACGTTTAGTATGTGTGAACTCTCGCCGGAGTGAAAATATTTTGCCCATCTTGAAGATGACTTATGAACCGATAAAGTAATCGATCGCGCATTTTCACTTTTATATAACTGCGAAACATTATTCAACGTTAATAGTTTTTTCATTGTTTTAATTATTTCTAGCCTCGTAATAATTCGTTGTTAGTAGAAATATTTTTATTCAGCGTCCACTGAACGCAGATGGTGGACCGGATTCAAAGCAATGTGATTCAAGTTTCTCAGTAAAGGAAGACGAGACGCTTCGCTAAACAGGAAGGAAGACCTAATTGAAAAAACGACCTGTCCAAAATGCAATCACAAACGCCCGATGCATTCGACGATGGTAATTCATTGCTCGTGTCCCCATGTGACTCGCATTAAGTAATTCAGTGTCGTGTAATACTTAGAAGTAATACGAATAGCGCCGGGACGGGGCGCGGAGGGGCGAGGGGGGTGGACGAAGGGTCATGGAACTCATGGGACGTCCGAACGTCCCATTCAACTACTCGAGACGGCTATTTCACGTTGATCAACAAACAAAACAATAAATTCATTTTTTGCTCAGACCTACATTATTTATTTAATTGTAATTAACAGAACAATGAATTGTTATAGTTCGATACAATTTTCATATATTTTATTTGATGAATTTAAATAAACTTATCTCATTTGTAGGCATAACCAATAAACATTGTTGTCATTATTTTTTGTTGTTATTTTTAATCATTTTCAAAGTAGTTATGATTATCGTAAAATAAAATATTGTTAACTTTACGCGCCCTTCGAACCTCCTCGAGCCAGTAATTCCTGGTAAGAATTAAATTACTGTTTGAGTCAGATAGAACCTGAGCTGAGTCATCAGTCATCATCTGCGTTGCACCGCATCCTATGACTTTCTACTGTTTATTGTTCCTCCCCTCGCGACGTAAATAAATATATTATTATTTTTCCGTGGATGCTCATTATTATGATTGCAAACCATAATAATTTGATTTCATAAATATCTATGTTATAATTTTACTGCAAATGAAAAAATAAATTACCATTAGACATTTTTTAATGTAATTTTACTGACATTTCCTGGATAAAAAATTGTCATGACCCCAAAGTTTCCTCTATGAGGTAGGAATAAATATAGAAATGTTCGGATGTTCAGTAATTATAATTAATGCACTTTTTTCGATGGCTTCGAAAAGCAATCTCCAAACGTGCGTCACCATTAGTACAAATTTGCTCAGATAATACCAGCACCCTTTTTGAATTAGCCGACTCAACGTTCCGCTATTTGTCCGCGCTGTTTATCGAGCCCCAATATGCAACCAAATACAAATAGACGAGCAAATTTACCGTGTAACGCTACTGTGCATCCGGCGAAAATATCTTACGGTGCGACACCAGCCTCGAAAACGAAAATCTCAGTTGCCTTCTGACATTCGAGAGGAGCATAACAGTTTTTAATTTGTCACAATCAGTTATCATGACTAAGGTATGTGCATCAGTGTTTTTTTTTTGTTGTTGTTGCAAAAATCGTTTTACGGATTAGACCATCAAAATTTGTTTAAAAGTGCACATATGTAATATTTTTATTAATTTTTTATTGTAATAAAAAATGTCATCCAATTCTAAGTATCGCAAGTGGGAGATTCTATATTAAATTAACTTGGATCTGACCCTTGATCTTCCGGATTTTGTCCACGATTTGCTGTGTTATTTTTGGAACTCCAAAATTCAAATGTTGTTAGACAATTTTGGAAAAATGTGAATTACTTATAATTTTTCAAAACCATTGTCGTTAAATGGTATCGTTAGCCAGCATATAAAAAATAAAAACGAATAGCAAGTATTGCATATGAATGACTTTGAAAGTGCGGAGGGAATGGAAATTCAATTATCCCACGCGATGGACGTTCGGTGATTCGTGAAAATTCAAGTTGGACCTCAACTCTGTCTCTCCCACTCGACGCGCGAGTGCCGAGGGTAGGGGGGGTGTAGTAAGACGTGTCAAATTGCGTGGTAATTTTGATCAATGATAACTCGTGACTTTGAAGTCAGCTTCCTACGAGCCCTGCCACTGCCACCACCGCCGCTGCCACTAACACTAACGCAACCTCCGACTGCTCACCGGACTCTCGGGAGGGAAGTGACCCATTACTGAACAGCTTTGTACAGTCCAAGCAGCAAATTTGCCCTCTAAAAAATGCCCTTTTTCACGATTTCTTATTTTATTTAAAGCCATTCTTTTCGTCTCTCTAACATTAAATAAAACTCATTCATAAATATAGAGGACATTAAATTAACAACGAAAGATAATTTGAAATACTCAAATAATTAATCATTTTATGACTTTTTAATAACAAAAAAACTGTTTTTGGCGATAAATAAAAATAAAAAACCCTTTTACGAGCGTAACTGCAGCTTTTCGAGAGTCAAATGTCAATGCCCTTCTATATTATCAATAGGCTTCACAGTCAACGTCAGCGAGATTGTTAAGTGCAATTTACAAAATAAGCCATAACGTTTCTTATTCGTGACAAAATTCTCAATAATTACGGACGACAATTCGCATGCAATGCTCGAGCGTGTCGAGGTGCTCACCGATGAACCTGCGAACAATTTGCAATACGCGAACTATCGCGAAGTAAAATTGCCGCGTCCGAGTGAGTCCCGTGATAGTGCGAGGGCTAATGAGTTTATAAATTGAAGGCACACCGAGTGCTGTCCCGTGGCGAACGAGACCTCTGCTTCTGCTCTTCGCCTAGCTCGCGATACGCTTCAGTGTGACTCACTGCCTCCATTGGCAATGGCGTGTCGCTATTCTTTTTCCCTATATACTGTCAAAATCCACGCCCAAAACCACAGTGAATAACATGACGAATCTACGGTGACTCAAAACATTCGCCACACCATAAAATTGTCCGCGCAAGAGTGGGGGGTTCGGCCCTTGAGAGAGGAATTCGGAAATGTGTTTTTCGCTCAGTGATCATCCGGTGGTTTGAGTGTTCGCAGTACCCGTGGAAAAAAATTTTCGCATTTTTAAAAAGTGATAAACACGAAATATACATTTTTAATTGTGTCATAAGGCTGTAAAAGTTCGATTTTTCGGGAATTCTAAATTCGGATTTCAACCAAATTTTAGTAAAAAGAATTCACAGGATTTCGTTGCAGTCATTTTTTAATTGAAAGGATTTATCGTTAAGAAATAAAAATAAGAAATTAAACCGACCACGATTTAAAAAAAATGGCGATACAAAGCGGAAAGAAAGAACTCCTTGAGGAAACCCTCCTCCACCATCATCCAGAGGGGAGTGAAGAGGAGGTCGACAAAGAATGGGAGGAATTCACGAGACTAATGGCGAAGTTGCGCGAAAAGGGCACCAATCGCCCGCACAGGTACAATCGGATTACGAGCAATGCGAACGAGAAATGAAAATTGGAACTTGACACTATGTAGAGGAATCAATTTTTTGCCAGACCGTCGCAAGCGTTCTACCCATGTCCTCCGCCGAACGCCGAGGAGGATCAGCCCGAGTTCGATCCGTTCGACTACATAAACACGATTGTAAGATTCACATCCAAACCAGAGCATGAAATTAGATTTTTGCACGTCAATTTATTATTATTTATACACGTTTTTCGAAACGTGAAGCCTTAAATTCTGAAAACTCTGAGCCCATAAAAATAAAAAAATATATATTTTAATTAGGTAACCAATTAAATCCATTTTGCAAATTTTCTGTCGTCCCTTCTAATTCAACAAACAAACATCCGTGAAACAAAAAAGTTTTATCGTGTAATTGCGATTTTACATCACTGTTTTGCACTGGGTACGTAATAAGCATGATTCATATATCGTTATTTAAAAACAGAAACAAAATTGCAACACCATAATCGAGGTATTCAATAATTTTGGCTGCTTCTTGGTGTTCTGTCTCAACATCTTGCGAATCGTCGGTGCCAGTGGGTACGCTCAGTGCACGGTAGTTTCGTGGCAGCCCACAAAAGTCGCGCGGCGTACGTCGCGTCGAACGTCCGCAGAAGCACAATGGCAATGAACGTCGCGTGTACTATTTATAATTAAACTATTGGTATAGCGACGAAGGGTCGGGGTGGGGTAGCGCGGCAGACGGTTCGCAGACGGCACCGAGAGAGTTCTCATCGTTTGCCAGAAAACAATGCGTGTCTGCAATTTTCTTTTGTCATCACTGCACGCGATGCGCTCCAATTTCCAATTTCATTGTCCTTTGATACGGTAACTTCCCGACGTCTAATTTTAAATGACGAATTTAACTCAACAAATGTTCAAGGATATCCCTAAGGCTGAGTTTGGACAATGTCCGGGGTAGTTATAAAAAAAAACAAATCCAGGGTTTTCCGGTTAGGGACCAAAAGTCAGAGAAGTAGGAGCGTTGAAAATCTCGAGAAATCTTGGCAGAATCCTGTAATGCCGTATATTCTACTCAAAGGAGGATTTACGTAACCATTTGAATCCTAAAAATTGGACAACTGGGCAAATAGAATTGCAGATGCGACCACGCAACACACGATTGTATGTCTTATTCCTTATACATGAACTACATACACCACAGTTGCATATTTTACGAATAGATCAAACTACACACATCGTGCAATTTCATATTTTACGTACAGACGAAACTACGTATCCTACCATTTTTTTTGGCCAATGGAAGAAACAAAAAAAATCCTCAATTAAATATTTTTCAAGGAAATCAAACTACAAATGCTACGATTATAACTGACTCCATTGAAATCCGAAATTACACATCAAGTTTTCGGCATTTCACCAAAACATGAACTAGAAATCTCATAATTTTACATTCCACTAGAACTAGAAATCTCATAATTTTACATTCCACTAGAACTAGAAATCTCATAATTTTACATTCCACTAGAACTAGAAATCTCATAATTTTACATTCCACTAGAACTAGAAGTCTCATCATTTTACATTCCAATAGAACTAGAAATCTCATAATTTTACATTCCACTAGAACTAGAAATCTCATAATTTTACATTCCACTAGAACTAGAAATCTCATAATTTTACATTCCACTAGAATTTTAAATCGCACAAGTCTTCATTATAACATGGATCAACACACCGTCCAATGATTCACATTTCGCTAAAGCATGAAAACAGACATCCCACAATTTTACATTCCTACATAAAGAGTAAAAAATGAAACATGCTCTCTACGACTTCAACGTCGTCGAGTGTTCAATATCGTATTCCAAAATTTAACGCTCCACCGTCGTCGATCGTGAATCGTCGCGGGGACTTTGAGCTAAGCTCATTCACGGAGCTAAAGTGATCTGGGTCGCACGTGATTTTGTTATGATACGTTTCCTCGCGGTTCACAGGTGCGCGGGACTCGCCAACGCACCTCGTGACGCATGTGTTATTCATTTTTTTTTCCTTCTCCTTTCTACACACCGACGAGTCCCGTGACTTCGACGCGGAATTGCGAAAACATGAAAATGTCAATGATCAGCTGATTCGCGCGTGGACCGCGTGCGGACATCGCTGCCCCCCCCCCCCCCCTCCCCCCACTCGAACGTTCACACCCGTGCAGTAACCTTGATCGCGCTAGGTACACATAGATTGTCGCCTGTTCAACGGAGCTTCCACGCCGCGCGATGACCTTGTCAGATGTGCAGCCGCGATTGTTCTGACATTTGTATGGAATCATTTTTTCCTTCCGGATATGAAATTTCTCGAATTTTCATAATGACCAAATAAATATATAAAATACATTTTTATAATCTAAAATAAAACTTTTTTTTTACATTCTTTTCTTCATGTGGTAAATAATGAGGTATAATGTGCATCGTGTTCCTTATAAAAATGACACAATAACGGAGCTCTTGGTCTGAGATCGGGTTGGAAGTTTTGAATTTTTTACAAAGTTTTCCCTCTTCCAAAAATCAGTAGGTAAAATATGAAGATTTAAAGTAACCTCGATTTTAGTGAAGTGACGAAATTTCGAAAAAGTGCGAAAAAACTTTTTATTTTTTGTTATATTTTTGCCCATACACGATGAATTAGCCATTCGTTCTTTTCTTAACGCGATAGTTTTCACAAAAAAATCAAGAAACTTAATCATTTTTTGCATCAATTAGGTTAGCGCGCAAACAGCGCGGTTGGGCTAGTTAAATATGATTTTTATAACACTTTCTAGTTTCTTTTGTCTATCTATGCGTTTACCTTGGCAAAAATAAAAAATCATAAAGAATATATTAATTTTATCCCCATACAATCCTAGGAAATCCCGGACTGAAATAGCGTCTACATGACATCAGAATTTCCAATAAGACGAACGGAAATATTCCCGAGGATATTCCTGTCGATGCGGATGCGTAGAAATTACTTCGATCAATTTTTATCACCCAACAAGAATGAGTCCCATCAGTTGAAAGGTTTTTTTAAACGATTTACTACATAAAAATAAAAAATACCTAGACCACTTTTCTTATTCCCTCCTCCGCGTGTGTAAAACCATCATTTCCACGCCTTGTGAAGTAACATTTCGTACAATAGACGTCGAAAAAACTTTTCCTTAACTCGATTGCAACACTCGCCCTGATCATCTCGTGCTGCAAACTCGCACTAGTTAGAAAAAGTTTGCTCACACTTGCATTGTAATACAGAATTCCACATACGCCGGATCGCTTCATTCAAAGATAATAACTCCGGGCATTACGATAAGAAGAAAAAATGCCAAGGTCGATGCAAAATTCTCTGTCATGCAAAATCTGTTGCTCATTCAGAGTCCGAATGACAATATAAAAAAATAGAATGGACAACGAAGATCGTCGCGCCTTTGAATTGAAGAAAAGAGAAGAAGAAAACGTTGTAGTCCAGTAGCGCGCTGTAAACATGTCCGGTGCGGTTATCTCCGCGCTGATTAGAATAGCAAAGGAAGATAGCAAAAGAGTCAAACCAGTTCGCAGTGTTGCACTTCGTTGAAAGGGAAATAGCGGAGCGCGGGCTTTGCAGTCAACGCTTCTGTGACCGGTCCCGTGCTATGTATGAACAAAAACGACGAGCGCATATGGAGTCGTTATGTATATGAGGCATATGCGTGACTGGCATGGAAAGTCGTCATGTGATGCGACGTGATTGCATTTCCACGCACACAGGTTCACACAGACACGGAAATACACTCGTGACATTATTAACACCTCTTCTCTTAGTCAGCGTCGTGCATAGAAAAAAAGAGACTAATAAGGAAATTAATTTTCCTTTGAAATTTTTAGGTATTCAAATTTTCTTACAGTCTTTCACAATTTTTCTTCATTAAATTTGTCGATAATTTTTGCAATCACAAGATAAATATGTTTTTATATTTAATTTAGTGAAAGGATAGAAGTGATATAATTGAAATTAAGATTCATAAATACCTGCACGAAATTAGCGACAAGTGAATTCATTTTTCGGAGTATCGTAAATTTGGAATGGAATGAATCGTGAGAATTCGTCGTTTTATTAATATAATTCAATGGAACGGAGCGAGTGTAGCATTCACCGAGAATTCGCGTACTATTTCCGGCCAAATGGGGTCCAAACGCGGCTCGCAGAAAGGTGTAAGACACTTGTTTTTGACGGTGGCGGCTATTAATAGCAAAAATAGCTAATTATGTAGGCCCAATTACTAAAATTGGATTAGGGGGCCGATTGCCCAGTAGGACGTGGTCGTTACTGACGTCAATTCGACTCGAGCCTCTGTGTGCTTCACGCTCTGACACCGAAATTTATTATATACGCGTTCGAGTGTTGTTACGAGCGCTGAACTAGTTGTAAATTACCAGCGACATTGTTTAGCTACGCTTTACTGACGAGTTTTGAATGATATTTATTTCTCAACCCAATAGTTTTACATATTTCTTCCTGCTTTATGGTTTTTTCATAAAATCATAAATTTTATTTCCTTTTTCCTATCTGTCGATAAAAAATAATTGAAAGCGATAATTTCAATCGGATCGATTTAAATATTTTTTCTTTTATTCCCTGAAATTTTGAAGTCGGTCAATTCATCGAGTATTATGAGCGTTATATGCAGAACATCCGAAGTAAAGTGAAACAGATTTTTTCCCAACTCAGTAATTTAGATTAAAAAAATGATTTGCGATTTTTCTCTACAGTTAAATTAAAACAAGAAATTACGATTAAGGCGAATAAACCCATTTTATTGGTAACATGGTAAATGCAGTCAATGCATCGATAACACTGGCACTCGGGAATATCCGGATGGGTCGACGTCGTTCAAGACGTCGATTCGTCGTTGGTTGGTATTATTTATATCCGGCATGCCCCTTGAGGAGTTATAAGTTCACAAGTTCCGATCGAATGCTGCCAAAACTCAAAGTATCAAAGCACCAAGAGCCAGTCAAAACGGCGGACTCAAGTCGGATAGTTTGCGTACCTACGGGTACCATCGAGTGCGCGAGGCCCGGAAACGCGATGGCCGTTAGTTTCGAATGTGTTTTACGTACAAAAATGAAAGAAAACAAAAAAACGATATCACAATTCAAACAAAAATTACACGTGACGAATATATGTAATATTCTCTCATTATAGTGACCTGTCACAGTGACTCCCACGTGTTTTAACGCCAGTAATTCGCCCGAGTAATCGGCTCCCGTGCAAGAAAATAAAAAAATGTTTGCCATCGTCATTGTAATCATCATTTTGTACTACGAGTTTCGTGTTGCCGAGTACATTGTCGTTCGCATGCTGACTGTATAATGTGACAATTATAACATTTGACAGTGTGACAAATTGGCCTCCCAACAGTTTTCACAATTGTGTAACGTGATACTTAAATTGTCTGCAGTTTTGGAAGATAAGGAAAATTTAAATTATTGACAGGAATATATAGGAAAATTGACCATCAAGATCGTTAAGAAGTTGAAGATCTATAATTTAACATCTAACTAATCTTACAATTAAAACATGTGTCTGTTGACAAATAATTGATACCTTCATAATTATCTAACTGATGAATGAGTTGACATTGAAACTGTTTAGTGTCGAAAAAATGGAGACTAGAAAATTGAAATGTGAGCCAGTTTATTATCAAAACAAGAAAGTAACATGTGCAAAGTCGAAAGTAAATAATTTGACACCTGAAACATTCGAGTCCAAAGAAATTGGCACTCAGACCATTCTCGAAGTCAAACAATGTGACAATTGACAGTTTGACAGCTGATCGATTTATCATCAATGAAACAAAATGAATCTTGAAAAATAAGGGAAACCAGGGGTTAGCAGTAAAAGTCAACCGGTCGGACGCCACGAGTCGCGGGCATTGATGACGATCGTCGCGGTCGTCGATGATCAGCCAGCGAGACACTTCGGGGTAGGGGAAGGGGGAGGGGGGGGGGGACACTTCGAGCGCATAAACAATAGGCTCTTCGCATCCGAGATGCACCCCCGGCATCAGCTACTAGTCTAAAAATATAATGATTTTCCGACTGTTGCCAAATTTCGACAAATTCAACGTAGCGGTTAGGCGGTGTTGCTGCTGCAGCGGCCGGGACGAAGTTGCGCGCCCGTCGAAATCATTCGACTTGAGCGGTCAGTTCGGCCTCGCGTGCGATACGGTGCGCGAATGCATACCAAAAATTCGCGAAGTGATCGGAAGAAAAGTCGCGCGAAGTCCTCCAACTTCAAGAGTCGCAGAAGAAAAATTCATCGCGTTGCCTACCTTACCGACGTTGTCACTTGTGACGATGCCGCGCGTGATTCACGAGCTTTCTTCGTTTCTCAGATGTGCGCGAAAAATTACTCACGAAATTTTCTACGTAAGATGTTAGGAACGAGGATCCGGGAGTCCTCGGTGTCTCCTGCGATTTTACCGACGTGTCGGTAATCCGCGAAATCGATTTAAAAAAAACCACCATAAATCAAGGATACATCTGGAATCCCCACTTTCATGCCGGCCTCCTTACTCAATAGGGCCTACTTCGTCTGTAACGATGACTACGTTGTAAGTGTAAGCCGCACCATGTTCATAACGAGAGGGTTACCGAACATATTTATACCAGTAGGTTCTGACTGGTTCGGTTTAAAAACATATATAAGTGCTAGATCATAATAGTGCTTCAATTACTTAATATCAAAATCTTTTTAATCGAGTATTTTTTTACTGCAGCATAATAAATGTTTTCAAAATGAGTTAAGAGATTTGCAATTAGCTATTATTCTTTAGTTACTTCGTTCAGTTTATTATTGCATGTTTATAGATGGTACTGTTACAATACTAGGAAAAATACTACGACATTAGCAATTGATTCCACATTTATTGTCACCGTTGAAATGATTGACATTGTTTACCATAAATTAATTAGCATTGTATCGTGAGTAAATGTTTACTGTTATTATTATCATTAGAATCATTATTATTTGAATGCAATTAATTATATTCATACCGAAAAAGTTATTTAAATTCTTGTAAACATAGCGAAAATTATTTTCCAAATGTTGTCTCGTAGTAAACAAGTGTTATTAATTATTCCTAACGATTGAAAATGAATTAGGTGGAATATATGCTGAATGAATTTGTTACTCTAGTTAAATTTTGAAGCGACAGTAATCAATCTTAACAAGTGGAGAGTGAGTTGTTAGCTAAGTGATTAATAGATGCTACACGCTTCTCAAGATATTTTGGCTCCGGTTAGAAATTCTCTTAGTCTGATCGTCTTCGCGGTCTTTATGTTCTCCGGTTATCTCCGAGACTTTCGACATAGGTGGTTTCAGTTTACCCGAGCATATCATGCATATCTCAATGGGAACTAACGCGTTTCACAAACATGTCTGCGTTAATGGATAAACATTCAGCACCGATAAGAGATTCTATTCGATCGCGGGTATTCACGGGAATTTAGCACGGGTTGGCTTTAAGGATTTGTCATACATACATTCCGGACTGAAAGTCTTATTCGATTAAAATTCAAATAATTTGCAAGACGAAAAAATGGGAAAAATTAACGTCAATGCAAAGATAACAGTAATATTTATTTTAAATTATAATAATGAAAAGAATATCAACCAATTAGTTTTAAAAAATCTGTTAACAACTTGTAAATATTTTTTTCAGAAATAAATTTACTTTTGAAACGTTGCGAACTATTTTTCATCGATTTATAAATTAATTTCATTATTATTGTACAAAATTAATGATTTTGGTATAGTCTATGACGTCGTTTTGATTGCTGTTGTATTTCTCAAAAAGTACACTCATTTTTATGAAAAAATGTCATTAGATTGCAGAAAGATGAATTTTCAAAATCAGCGATAAAAAATATATAATTGTAATTTGACTTAAATTCGAACATCGAGAAAAAAAGTCAAGTAAGAAAGCCAGCGAAGCAAAGATGAAGCGCAAATATTATCGTGACAATGTAGACCGGAAAAAAAGTTATCGATGCGATGAGTTCGTTGACGCGTGCAAGATAATTGGCTCTCAGCACTCCCTCTTTTTTATACCTGTATTTTGGGTCTCGCTTTGCGAAGCATTGATACCTCGATGTCTCGACTCTCACGAATCAACGATAAAAACCTGAAAAGAAACTCGTGGCTACGAATACTACATATTTAAGAAAATAAACGTAACGCGAGATGGATGACCATTTAACGAGTTGCTACAAGTCGAAGTACATATTGTGCCCGTGGGAACCTTATTTACGTTTGCAATTTAACGAGTCGACTTTGGTGAGTTGATGAGAAAATTAAATATTTCATGGAAAAAGTATCTTGGAAAGGAGAAAAAAAAGAAAGAAACACGTGAAAACTTTTTGTTGCTGTTCCAGTCTTTTGCATCTTGTTGTGATTTTTGCACTTTTGTAGATTTCATAATCGACATTCATATATAAATAACATTCGAACATTCTCATTTTTTATTTGTTTATTTTGTATTAATCGATTTGTACAATTTTTTTCTAGATGTATGGTCGATATACGAAGGACCTGGGTGAATACGCTAAGGAAGAAGCACGAAGACTCAAATCGCACGACAAGGCCAGACGAAAATTCGACAAGGTCAGGGCCGAGGATCTTAGGAAGTCGAGACGCGGTCCGCTGTGCAAGAAGCTCATTGCGCTTTTGGCATTCGCATGGAAACATACGGGCGCGAGATTGGGCGAGGACTGGGTGTTTCTCGCGCTTCTCGGCGTCATCATGGCATTGCTAAGCTACTCCATGGATCGTGGAATTTCCATGTGCAACAACGGTCCGCATTTTGGATTAACAATTTTCGATAGTTACCATAAAGTCAATACAACAAAAATTATCCGTAAATTCGCAGTAAAGCATTTCAAAATTCATTAAGGGGCTCCACCAGATTCCACCAAAAAACATGTTACATATTCATTCATACAAAAAGTTGTCTTCAACATTTTTTAAAAGCACGATTGCTTCCGCGATAAACAGCAGATTCAATTCACAAGAATTAAAAACAAAAGATTTTCAATTAAATCGAACTTTTCGGTGATATTTTCGTTGAACTTTTCGTTGAAAATTTCAATAGGGAATGTACGTGCGATACGTCCTTGAGCAACTCGTATCAATTTAATTCGATGACTAAATTTATTCTTGATTTGACGAATATTCTTCTTTAACCAGCCAGGATATGGCTGTATCAGGATTTAACATCGCACCCGGCTCTCCAGTATCTCGCCTGGGTGTCGTTGCCGGTCTGCCTGATCCTCTTCAGTGCGGGTTTCGTCCACATAGTGGCGCCGCAGAGCATCGGTTCGGGAATCCCCGAGATGAAGACGATACTCCGCGGGGTGGCGCTCAAGGAGTACCTGACCTTTCGGACGCTCGTGGCAAAGGTCATTGGCTTGACGGCGACGTTGGGCTCGGGGCTGCCGCTCGGCAAGGAAGGTCCCTTCGTCCACATTGCCAGTATAGTGGCCACCCTGCTGTCCAAGCTGGTCACGAGTTTCCAGGGAATTTACGAGAACGAGAGTCGAAACTGCGAGATGTTGGCGGCGGCTTGCGCGGTGGGCGTGGCCTCGTGTTTCGCCGCGCCGATAGGTGGCGTCCTCTTCAGCATCGAAGTCACCACCGTCTACTTCGCAGTGAGAAACTACTGGCGCGGATTTTTCACCGCCGTGTGCGGCGCGACTATGTTTCGCCTGCTGGCCATATGGTTTCAACGCGAGGAGACGATAACCGCCATGTTCGTGACCAACTTCACGATGGACTTTCCCTTCGACCCCCAGGAACTCTTCGCCTTCGCTCTCATTGGCGTTGGCAGCGGCCTCCTCGGCTCGTTCTACGTCTGGCTACATCGTCAGTACGTCATTTTCATGCGGAAGAACAAGAGCATGAACAGCTTTCTTCAGAAAAAGTTAGTACTTTTTATCATGAAAAGTCCCTAGTCGACTTTACTCCAAAATCCTGTTCCACCCACAAGATTCCCCAGAATATTCCCTGGAACATTCCCCAGAATACTCCCTAGAACATTCCCCAGAATATTACATAGAACATTTCCCCAGAACAGGCCCTAGAACATTCCCAGAATATTCCCTAGAACGGTCCCCAGAATATTCCCTAGAACATTTCCTAGAACATTAGGGAATATTCCGAACATTGCCCAGAATATTAGAACATTCCCCAGAATGTCCCACATTCCCCAGAATATTAGAACATTCCCCATTACCTCCACAGAATACTTTCTAGCCTACGTACCTAAGGCATGTTCTTGAATATATCCTGAACCGATAAGCATCTGTATGTGAAAAAGTCCCGAGACTGTTCATTTTTAAACCCATACGTTCCACTACAGCTTTTTCATTTTTACAGAAAATATCTGTAGTTAATTTCTTGTACCATTATAGATATCTTTTTTTGCAGCCGCTTTCTTTACCCTGGAATCGTGTCCCTCCTGGCGGCGTCTGTGTCCTTTCCACTAGGACTCGGACAATTCATGGCCGGAGACCTGAACACCCACGATCAGGTTCACGGACTTTTTACAAATTTTACTTGGACGAAAAGCGACTTGAGTGTCGAGGAGATGAGCGTCGTGAAGCACTGGTCTACACCTTATTCGGACGTTTTCGTTGGTCTTCTTGGCTTCGTTCTCTTCACCGTAAGTCACTCGTGCCTGGCCACACATTTGCTGCATATTTATCATATATCCCAGAATAGCGCTGCCGTTGCCGCTCTCGCTTATTTTTGGAGTTTACTTAAGCAAGAACTCAATTTTAGACTTAATAAGTTGACACGCAAGACCGACCTTGACTCGACTTAAGGCAACGCAACTCAGTCGGTATCAACAACAGTAATCCAATTCACGCCCAGTTGTTCAATATTTTATAAACAAACAACTTCTGACAAAACGTTGACTATCTCTGAATAAATTAGATTACAGTTTTTATTACCGACCGCAGCGATCCATTCTAATGGGATTTAATTACCTACGTCAAATTCCCCAGACTAAATTGTTTAATTGTGTAATTGTTTTTTTTACTTTTTGTGTTTTAGTTTATCTTTTCGATAATCAGCTCGACAGTACCAGTACCCTCGGGTATCTTCATTCCAGTCTTCAAGATCGGTGCTGCCTTGGGACGGATGGTCGGTGAAGGAATGGCTCTGTGGTTTCCGACAGGCGTTCGTTACAGTGGCATCATAACTCCAATTATTCCTGGTAAATCCCAGCATCTCAAGGATTGGAAGACTAGGAGAAAGGCTACCGATTTTTACCGATTTGTTTTTAATTTTCCACAGGTGGATATGCAACGGTTGGCGCCGCCGCCTTCTCCGGCGCTGTGACCCACACCATCTCGGTCAGTGTCATAATCTTCGAGATGACCGGTCAGATCACTCACATTGTGCCCATAATGATCGCCGTACTGATCAGCAACGCCATTGCTGCTCTACTGCAACCCAGCATATACGACAGTATCATTCTGATAAAGAAGTTACCGTATCTTCCGGACCTATTACCGTCAAGTTCTGGTAATTATCCCAATATCCAAGTATTTTAACAAACTTAATGAAAAAAAGATCCACTTATCTCATGTTTTAAAAAAATGATTTTGTACTATCACGTTGGAATAGTTAATTGGTAAGAAATTCTTTTCAAATACGAACTATATTTGAGGTGACGTGATACGCCACGATCGTAAAAAAAAACGTTATTCAATGGTTTCATAATTTCAAGGTATGTACAACGTTTACGTGGAGGACTTTATGGTGCGCGACGTGAGGAACATCTGGCACGGAATAAGTTACCAGCGGCTCAAGGAGATACTCAAGGAAAACCGCAAACTCCGGGGATTTCCCCTGGTGGACAATCCCGACTCGATGATACTGTTGGGCTCCATACAGCGTCTGGAGTTGATTAAACTCATTGAGAAACACATCGGCCGCGAACGCCGCCTTCAGGTCGCGCAGAAGTTGCACAAAGAGGCGGAGGAGCGGGCGAAGGAGGAAATGGAACGACAATTGAGGGAACAAGAGAGGACACGAAGGCCTTCGAGATTCGAAGTCATCCCTGCGCCGGACATCCTCAAAATGCAGAGGCAAAGCGTCAATGACTTGACAATGTCTCCTGGCAATGGGGAACACGTAGGTTTTTTTTTGTCTTTCTTAAGGCACCAGACCACAGGGCGCGCGCGATACCAGGGTGTATTTTTCATAATTTTTTTCGAGCAAACGATGAATAGTTTTTTATTGATACTAAAATTCAATATATACGTATAGAAGACACTACACACATTTTTTTATTCAAATCTTAAGAATAGTTTACGGTGAAAAAAAATGGCTTACCAGCGAATTTTATTTCCCATTTTCACAGAAAATTGTCATCGTTAATGAAAAAATAGAAGGGGGCCCTTTGTAAAAAAAATTCCTACGTGGTGCCATAGAGACTCGAAATTCGTAAAATCGATCGCCGTCAATTTTACAAATTTCTTTACAAATTTTGGTGAGAGCATTCTTAGCAAATGCATCTTTCAGAAAATGTAAAAAAAAATTACCGTGGTCCGGTGCCTTAAGGTGAAGAGTAACAAAAGTGTGGTCGGTGAAGAAAACTGTTTCCTAGTTTTCTCAGATACAATTGTACACGTTGCACTTCACCTTAAAACTGCGCAAAATGTTGTAGTCACCTTTTTAACATTTAATATTTAAATTTGCAGCACACTTATCACTCGCCAATTTTTGGATCGCAGCCCAAAAAATCCATTTTAAAGAAGACTAACTCGTTCACGCTAAAGGGTTTCAGTCCGCTGGTTAGTCCGGCTGTGACGCCGTATACGACAGTAACTGGTGCTGAAAGCAGGTAATTTTCTTTGTCTATTATTAATGAATCATTAATAGACTAATAGACCACACGTCGAGTTATTAATTTACTCAGTACAACCTACTAACGATGACTAACGATACAGTTAGTTAATTAGCAGGTTTTATTGCCAGCACCATTTTTCTCATGATTTTTTGTTCGCTCTATTCCACAGAATCCGTCTGGCTTTCGAGGCTATATTTCGTAAATCAGCGACCCTTCAAGACGTGGATCCTGACCCGGAGTTGGGTTCCGTCAATAACGTTAGTGAAACCAGACGGGAAAGCGTCGATGGAATAAACGCGCAGGCTCATCATCCAATGTTGTCGCCGAGTCCAGCTGCTTCCAAAAAAGTCCAGTTGGTGAGTTTGAGAAACATAAAACTTAAAATCCCCACAGTTAAAAACACAGTTTACGATCGTTCGAACTGCTCAGAATTGACTGATAAAAACTGACTGATAGGTACTGACTGAAAAACTGACTGATAGGTAGACTGATAAGTGTAATAAACCTAAAAACATAAACATAAAAAATGGAATAAAATTCAATACATTGCATTCGTTACAGCCACGCGAAAGAGTAATCGACATGTCTGCTGAGGACCAAAAGCGATGGGAGGAGAGCGAAATGTCCCTCGAAGTCGATTTCTCTCGATGTCACATCGATCCCGCGCCGTTTCAGCTCGTGGAGAGGACTTCTCTCCTCAAAGTTCACAGCCTCTTCAGCATGGTCGGCGTCAATCACGCTTATGTGACGGCCATTGGTAGGCTAGTCGGTGTGGTCGGTCTCAAAGAGGTAATATTGCAATTTCCACTAAAAAATACAAATCTTCAAGATTTAATAACACCTCACTAATTGCCCGATTTCTTCGCAGTTGAGGAAAGCTATAGAAGACGCCAATGCAGGAATTCTGCCGATGCATCAGGAAATCCATGCGGCCCCTTCGACGTCGAGCCTGACGCGAAGCGAGGTCGAGGAAACGGAAACGAAGAGCAACAACGGCGGAGTTGCGATGACAACGCTGAACTCGATAACCGCGGCGGACGAAATAACATCCGCGGAGGACAAAAACGTTGGGAAAGTTTGACCGGGAGGGTCATTGAAATCGATAAATCGAAAGAACTAAAAGTTAGACGAGAAAAAAAAAATAACAAATTGTGATAGTTGCGTCGCGAGGCCGTCGCGGCGTGACCTAATAGACCTGAAAATGAGCGAAAAGGGGAGGGAGAAATATCGCGAGAACGATGAAGCGATCATTGTTGCCTATAGTAACAACATCCTGTAGAACTTAAGTAGGTAATTATCGAATAATAATTATTGTCGCGAGAGATATAAGAATTACGGATTTTAGGTCGACACCCTAGAATCTCGTGAAAAATATCAAACAAAAAAATGCAGGAGCTCGCTCTCCCGGTTTTACTTCTTTTACTTCGTTTGCTTGGAAAAACTCAGACGACCACTGGTGACTTTCCGGCCCGGGCCTGCCAACCATTCATTTTACATTCCATCCAAACGTTACAAAATAATATGTAGTTTCGTGGAAACACAACGAAAACTAATTGTACGTAAAAAAAATATCCGCACAACAACGCGACGTCGTGCGATGTATGTGAAGAAAACTTCGTGACGCCATTTATGATTTGTATTTGTTAAGTTTTTGAGTGAGAACAAAACAAACGCCGAGCGCGCATGGCAATTATAATTTTCTTGAGCGTCGCGCCTTCTTCATCACCTGTAAATACTGTGTATATCATCGAGAAAAAAAAGACATTAAATATAATTTATTCTATTTACTCGATGGATTTCTTCATTTTTTTTATTATACACTGTTAGCCTTTTATTCTTCTCTTATACAGTTTACTTTATTGACTCTTCGTATTTCTTCTTTTTCGTTTAAGCACCTTCTTTTTCTTTTGTTTTCAGTATACAAATATATTTTAATTTGAGGTAAAATCGTACAGCGTTGAAACATATCACAATACAATGTTGGGGAATGCCACTTACAGATCCATGAATCGTTCGTTCGTTTAGAATGAAAAACGCATCATTGATCGAAACTGAACCATCCGTGTAAACACTTTGGCACTGGTCCCGGAGTCGTGAAACTGGCACGGCCGATTTCCTGCAAGCTTACGGCGTCCAGTATTAGAAGGGCCACCTCGGTTTCCCGTTCTTGACCCCAGATTGCCGCGCTCAGTACGACTCCTTCATCCTCGTTCTGCAAAGGCAAAACGATGAAACCATTTTTTTTTAAACTTTTTTTTCAAAATCGATTAAAAAAGGTTAATAACCAGTGTTTTCGGGGGCAGAATATGCGACTTGAGAATGATGGTATAGGTTAAAAGTCGATATTTTGAAAAGAAAAAAAATTAGGGTCGATTTTGGCGATTTTCGGTCCGGGGCCGGTTCTACGATTTCTGACAGAAAAAAAAAATTTTCGTCGCCAAAAAAATATTTTTTTCAAAATCGATTAAAAAAGGTTAATAACCAGTGTTTTTAGGGGTAGAATATGCGACTTGAGAACAATGGTATAGGTTAAAAGTCGATATTTTGAAAAGAAAAAAAATTAGGGTCGATTTTGTCGATTTTCGGTCCGGGGCCGGTTCTACGATTTCTGACAGAAAAAAAAAAAATTTCGTCGCCAAAAAATATTTTTTTCAAAATCGATTAAAAAAGGTTAATAACCAGTGTTTTTAGGGGTAGAATATGCGACTTGAGAACAATGGTATAGGTTAAAAGTCGATATTTTGAAAAGAAAAAAAATTAGGGTCGATTTTGGCGATTTTCGGTCCGGGGCCGGTTCTACGATTTCTGACAGAAAAAAAAAAATTTCGTCGCCAAAAAAATATTTTTTTCAAAATCGATTAAAAAAGGTTAATAACCAGTGTTTTTAGGGGTAGAATATGCGACTTGAGAACAATGGTATAGGTTAAAAGTCGATATTTTGAAAAGAAAAAAAATTAGGGTCGATTTTGTCGATTTTCGGTCCGGGGCCGGTTCTACGATTTCTGACAGAAAAAAAAAAAATTTCGTCGCCAAAAAATATTTTTTTCAAAATCGATTAAAAAAGGTTAATAACCAGTGTTTTTAGGGGTAGAATATGCGACTTGAGAACAATGGTATAGGTTAAAAGTCGATATTTTGAAAAGAAAAAAAATTAGGGTCGATTTTGTCGATTTTCGGTCCGGGGCCGGTTCTACGATTTCTGACAGAAAAAAAAAAAAATTTCGTCGCCAAAAAAATATTTTTTTCAAAATCGATTAAAAAAGGTTAATAACCAGTGTTTTTAGGGGTAGAATATGCGACTTGAGAACAATGGTATAGGTTAAAAGTCGATATTTTGAAAAGAAAAAAAATTAGGGTCGATTTTGTCGATTTTCGGTCCGGGGCCGGTTCTACGATTTCTGACAGAAAAAAAAAAAATTTCGTCGCCAAAAAAATATTTTTTTCAAAATCGATTAAAAAAGGTTAATAACCAGTGTTTTTAGGGGTAGAATATGCGACTTGAGAACAATGGTATAGGTTAAAAGTCGATATTTTGAAAAGAAAAAAAATTAGGGTCGATTTTGGCGATTTTCGGTCCGGGGCCGGTTCTACGATTTCTGACAGAAAAAAAAAATTTTCGTCGCCAAAAAAATATTTTTTTCAAAATCGATTAAAAAAGGTTAATAACCAGTGTTTTTAGGGGTAGAATATGCGACTTGAGAACAATGGTATAGGTTAAAAGTCGATATTTTGAAAAGAAAAAAAATTAGGGTCGATTTTGGCGATTTTCGGTCCGGGGCCGGTTCTACGATTTCTGACAGAAAAAAAATGTTCGTCGCCAAAAAAACATTTTTTTCAAAATCGATTAAAAAAGGTTAATAACCAGTGTTTTTAGGGGTAGAATATGCGACTTGAGAACAATGGTATAGGTTAAAAGTCGATATTTTGAAAAGAAAAAAAATTAGGGTCGATTTTGGCGATTTTCGGTCCGGGGCCGGTTCTACGATTTCTGACAGAAAAAAAAAATGTTCGTCGCCAAAAAAATATTTTTTTCAAAATCGATTAAAAAAGGTTAATACCCAGTGTTTTTAGGGGTAGAATATGCGACTTGAGAACAATGGTATAGGTTAAAAGTCGATATTTTGAAAAGAAAAAAAATTAGGGTCGATTTTGGCGATTTTCGGTCCGGGGCCGGTTCTACGATTTCTGACAGAAAAAAAAAAATTTCGTCGCCAAAAAAATATTTTTTTCAAAATCGATTAAAAAAGGTTAATAACCAGTGTTTTTAGGGGTAGAATATGCGACTTGAGAACAATGGTATAGGTTAAAAGTCGATATTTTGAAAAGAAAAAAAATTAGGGTCGATTTTGGCGATTTTCGGTCCGGGGCCGGTTCTACGATTTCTGACAGAAAAAAAAAATGTTCGTCGCCAAAAAAATATTTTTTTCAAAATCGATTAAAAAAGGTTAATAACCAGTGTTTTTAGGGGTAGAATATGCGACTTGAGAACAATGGTATAGGTTAAAAGTCGATATTTTGAAAAGAAAAAAAATTAGGGTCGATTTTGTCGATTTTCGGTCCGGGGCCGGTTCTACGATTTCTGACAGAAAAAAAAAAAATTTCGTCGCCAAAAAATATTTTTTTCAAAATCGATTAAAAAAGGTTAATAACCAGTGTTTTTAGGGGTAGAATATGCGACTTGAGAACAATGGTATAGGTTAAAAGTCGATATTTTGAAAAGAAAAAAAATTAGGGTCGATTTTGGCGATTTTCGGTCCGGGGCCGGTTCTACGATTTCTGACAGAAAAAAAAAATTTTCGTCGCCAAAAAAATATTTTTTTCAAAATCGATTAAAAAAGGTTAATAACCAGTGTTTTTAGGGGTAGAATATGCGACTTGAGAACAATGGTATAGGTTAAAAGTCGATATTTTGAAAAGAAAAAAAATTAGGGTCGATTTTGGCGATTTTCGGTCCGGGGCCGGTTCTACGATTTCTGACAGAAAAAAAAAAATTTCGTCGCCAAAAAAATATTTTTTTCAAAATCGATTAAAAAAGGTTAATAACCAGTGTTTTTAGGGGTAGAATATGCGACTTGAGAACAATGGTATAGGTTAAAAGTCGATATTTTGAAAAGAAAAAAAATTAGGGTCGATTTTGTCGATTTTCGGTCCGGGGCCGGTTCTACGATTTCTGACAGAAAAAAAAAAAATTTCGTCGCCAAAAAAATATTTTTTTCAAAATCGATTAAAAAAGGTTAATAACCAGTGTTTTTAGGGGTAGAATATGCGACTTGAGAACAATGGTATAGGTTAAAAGTCGATATTTTGAAAAGAAAAAAAATTAGGGTCGATTTTGGCGATTTTCGGTCCGGGGCCGGTTCTACGATTTCTGACAGAAAAAAAAAATTTTCGTCGCCAAAAAAATATTTTTTTCAAAATCGATTAAAAAAGGTTAATAACCAGTGTTTTTAGGGGTAGAATATGCGACTTGAGAACAATGGTATAGGTTAAAAGTCGATATTTTGAAAAGAAAAAAAATTAGGGTCGATTTTGGCGATTTTCGGTCCGGGGCCGGTTCTACGATTTCTGACAGAAAAAAAAAATTTTCGTCGCCAAAAAAATATTTTTTTCAAAATCGATTAAAAAAGGTTAATAACCAGTGTTTTTAGGGGTAGAATATGCGACTTGAGAACAATGGTATAGGTTAAAAGTCGATATTTTGAAAAGAAAAAAAATTAGGGTCGATTTTGGCGATTTTCGGTCCGGGGCCGGTTCTACGATTTCTGACAGAAAAAAAATGTTCGTCGCCAAAAAAACATTTTTTTCAAAATCGATTAAAAAAGGTTAATAACCAGTGTTTTTAGGGGTAGAATATGCGACTTGAGAACAATGGTATAGGTTAAAAGTCGATATTTTGAAAAGAAAAAAAATTAGGGTCGATTTTGGCGATTTTCGGTCCGGGGCCGGTTCTACGATTTCTGACAGAAAAAAAAAATGTTCGTCGCCAAAAAAATATTTTTTTCAAAATCGATTAAAAAAGGTTAATACCCAGTGTTTTTAGGGGTAGAATATGCGACTTGAGAACAATGGTATAGGTTAAAAGTCGATATTTTGAAAAGAAAAAAAATTAGGGTCGATTTTGGCGATTTTCGGTCCGGGGCCGGTTCTACGATTTCTGACAGAAAAAAAAAAATTTCGTCGCCAAAAAAATATTTTTTTCAAAATCGATTAAAAAAGGTTAATAACCAGTGTTTTTAGGGGTAGAATATGCGACTTGAGAACAATGGTATAGGTTAAAAGTCGATATTTTGAAAAGAAAAAAAATTAGGGTCGATTTTGGCGATTTTCGGTCCGGGGCCGGTTCTACGATTTCTGACAGAAAAAAAAAATTTTCGTCGCCAAAAAAATATTTTTTTCAAAATCGATTAAAAAAGGTTAATAACCAGTGTTTTTAGGGGTAGAATATGCGACTTGAGAACAATGGTATAGGTTAAAAGTCGATATTTTGAAAAGAAAAAAAATTAGGGTCGATTTTGGCGATTTTCGGTCCGGGGCCGGTTCTACGATTTCTGACAGAAAAAAAAAAATTTCGTCGCCAAAAAAATATTTTTTTCAAAATCGATTAAAAAAGGTTAATAACCAGTGTTTTTAGGGGTAGAATATGCGACTTGAGAACAATGGTATAGGTTAAAAGTCGATATTTTGAAAAGAAAAAAAATTAGGGTCGATTTTGTCGATTTTCGGTCCGGGGCCGGTTCTACGATTTCTGACAGAAAAAAAAAAAATTTCGTCGCCAAAAAAATATTTTTTTCAAAATCGATTAAAAAAGGTTAATAACCAGTGTTTTTAGGGGTAGAATATGCGACTTGAGAACAATGGTATAGGTTAAAAGTCGATATTTTGAAAAGAAAAAAAATTAGGGTCGATTTTGGCGATTTTCGGTCCGGGGCCGGTTCTACGATTTCTGACAGAAAAAAAAAATTTTCGTCGCCAAAAAAATATTTTTTTCAAAATCGATTAAAAAAGCTTAATAACCAGTGTTTTTAGGGGTAGAATATGCGACTTGAGAACAATGGTATAGGTTAAAAGTCGATATTTTGAAAAGAAAAAAAATTAGGGTCGATTTTGGCGATTTTCGGTCCGGGGCCGGTTCTACGATTTCTGACAGAAAAAAAAAATTTTCGTCGCCAAAAAAATATTTTTTTCAAAATCGATTAAAAAAGGTTAATAACCAGTGTTTTTAGGGGTAGAATATGCGACTTGAGAACAATGGTATAGGTTAAAAGTCGATATTTTGAAAAGAAAAAAAATTAGGGTCGATTTTGGCGATTTTCGGTCCGGGGCCGGTTCTACGATTTCTGACAGAAAAAAAATGTTCGTCGCCAAAAAAACATTTTTTTCAAAATCGATTAAAAAAGGTTAATAACCAGTGTTTTTAGGGGTAGAATATGCGACTTGAGAACAATGGTATAGGTTAAAAGTCGATATTTTGAAAAGAAAAAAAATTAGGGTCGATTTTGGCGATTTTCGGTCCGGGGCCGGTTCTACGATTTCTGACAGAAAAAAAAAATGTTCGTCGCCAAAAAAATATTTTTTTCAAAATCGATTAAAAAAGGTTAATACCCAGTGTTTTTAGGGGTAGAATATGCGACTTGAGAACAATGGTATAGGTTAAAAGTCGATATTTTGAAAAGAAAAAAAATTAGGGTCGATTTTGGCGATTTTCGGTCCGGGGCCGGTTCTACGATTTCTGACAGAAAAAAAAAAATTTCGTCGCCAAAAAAATATTTTTTTCAAAATCGATTAAAAAAGGTTAATAACCAGTGTTTTTAGGGGTAGAATATGCGACTTGAGAACAATGGTATAGGTTAAAAGTCGATATTTTGAAAAGAAAAAAAATTAGGGTCGATTTTGGCGATTTTCGGTCCGGGGCCGGTTCTACGATTTCTGACAGAAAAAAAAAATTTTCGTCGCCAAAAAAATATTTTTTTCAAAATCGATTAAAAAAGGTTAATAACCAGTGTTTTTAGGGGTAGAATATGCGACTTGAGAACAATGGTATAGGTTAAAAGTCGATATTTTGAAAAGAAAAAAAATTAGGGTCGATTTTGGCGATTTTCGGTCCGGGGCCGGTTCTACGATTTCTGACAGAAAAAAAAAATTTTCGTCGCCAAAAAAATATTTTTTTCAAAATCGATTAAAAAAGGTTAATAACCAGTGTTTTTAGGGGTAGAATATGCGACTTGAGAACAATGGTATAGGTTAAAAGTCGATATTTTGAAAAGAAAAAAAATTAGGGTCGATTTTGGCGATTTTCGGTCCGGGGCCGGTTCTACGATTTCTGACAGAAAAAAAAAAATTTCGTCGCCAAAAAAATATTTTTTTCAAAATCGATTAAAAAAGGTTAATAACCAGTGTTTTTAGGGGTAGAATATGCGACTTGAGAACAATGGTATAGGTTAAAAGTCGATATTTTGAAAAGAAAAAAAATTAGGGTCGATTTTGGCGATTTTCGGTCCGGGGCCGGTTCTACGATTTCTGACAGAAAAAAAAAAATTTCGTCGCCAAAAAAATATTTTTTTCAAAATCGATTAAAAAAGGTTAATAACCAGTGTTTTTAGGGGTAGAATATGCGACTTGAGAACAATGGTATAGGTTAAAAGTCGATATTTTGAAAAGAAAAAAAATTAGGGTCGATTTTGGCGATTTTCGGTCCGGGGCCGGTTCTACGATTTCTGACAGAAAAAAAAAAAATTTCGTCGCCAAAAAAATATTTTTTTCAAAATCGATTAAAAAAGGTTAATAACCAGTGTTTTTAGGGGTAGAATATGCGACTTGAGAACAATGGTATAGGTTAAAAGTCGATATTTTGAAAAGAAAAAAAATTAGGGTCGATTTTGGCGATTTTCGGTCCGGGGCCGGTTCTACGATTTCTGACAGAAAAAAAATGTTCGTCGCCAAAAAAACATTTTTTTCAAAATCGATTAAAAAAGGTTAATAACCAGTGTTTTTAGGGGTAGAATATGCGACTTGAGAACAATGGTATAGGTTAAAAGTCGATATTTTGAAAAGAAAAAAAATTAGGGTCGATTTTGGCGATTTTCGGTCCGGGGCCGGTTCTACGATTTCTGACAGAAAAAAAAAATGTTCGTCGCCAAAAAAATATTTTTTTCAAAATCGATTAAAAAAGGTTAATACCCAGTGTTTTTAGGGGTAGAATATGCGACTTGAGAACAATGGTATAGGTTAAAAGTCGATATTTTGAAAAGAAAAAAAATTAGGGTCGATTTTGGCGATTTTCGGTCCGGGGCCGGTTCTACGATTTCTGACAGAAAAAAAAAAATTTCGTCGCCAAAAAAATATTTTTTTCAAAATCGATTAAAAAAGGTTAATAACCAGTGTTTTTAGGGGTAGAATATGCGACTTGAGAACAATGGTATAGGTTAAAAGTCGATATTTTGAAAAGAAAAAAAATTAGGGTCGATTTTGGCGATTTTCGGTCCGGGGCCGGTTCTACGATTTCTGACAGAAAAAAAAAAATTTCGTCGCCAAAAAAATATTTTTTTCAAAATCGATTAAAAAAGGTTAATAACCAGTGTTTTTAGGGGTAGAATATGCGACTTGAGAACAATGGTATAGGTTAAAAGTCGATATTTTGAAAAGAAAAAAAATTAGGGTCGATTTTGGCGATTTTCGGTCCGGGGCCGGTTCTACGATTTCTGACAGAAAAAAAATGTTCGTCGCCAAAAAAACATTTTTTTCAAAATCGATTAAAAAAGGTTAATAACCAGTGTTTTTAGGGGTAGAATATGCGACTTGAGAACAATGGTATAGGTTAAAAGTCGATATTTTGAAAAGAAAAAAAATTAGGGTCGATTTTGGCGATTTTCGGTCCGGGGCCGGTTCTACGATTTCTGACAGAAAAAAAAAATGTTCGTCGCCAAAAAAATATTTTTTTCAAAATCGATTAAAAAAGGTTAATACCCAGTGTTTTTAGGGGTAGAATATGCGACTTGAGAACAATGGTATAGGTTAAAAGTCGATATTTTGAAAAGAAAAAAAATTAGGGTCGATTTTGGCGATTTTCGGTCCGGGGCCGGTTCTACGATTTCTGACAGAAAAAAAAAAATTTCGTCGCCAAAAAAATATTTTTTTCAAAATCGATTAAAAAAGGTTAATAACCAGTGTTTTTAGGGGTAGAATATGCGACTTGAGAACAATGGTATAGGTTAAAAGTCGATATTTTGAAAAGAAAAAAAATTAGGGTCGATTTTGGCGATTTTCGGTCCGGGGCCGGTTCTACGATTTCTGACAGAAAAAAAAAAATTTCGTCGCCAAAAAAATATTTTTTTCAAAATCGATTAAAAAAGGTTAATAACCAGTGTTTTTAGGGGTAGAATATGCGACTTGAGAACAATGGTATAGGTTAAAAGTCGATATTTTGAAAAGAAAAAAAATTAGGGTCGATTTTGGCGATTTTCGGTCCGGGGCCGGTTCTACGATTTCTGACAGAAAAAAAAAAAATTTCGTCGCCAAAAAAATATTTTTTTCAAAATCGATTAAAAAAGGTTAATAACCAGTGTTTTTAGGGGTAGAATATGCGACTTGAGAACAATGGTATAGGTTAAAAGTCGATATTTTGAAAAGAAAAAAAATTAGGGTCGATTTTGGCGATTTTCGGTCCGGGGCTGGTTCTACGATTTCTGACAGAAAAAAAAAATTTTCGTCGCCAAAAAAATATTTTTTTCAAAATCGATTAAAAAAGGTTAATAACCAGTGTTTTTAGGGGTAGAATATGCGACTTGAGAACAATGGTATAGGTTAAAAGTCGATATTTTGAAAAGAAAAAAAATTAGGGTCGATTTTGGCGATTTTCGGTCCGGGGCCGGTTCTACGATTTCTGACAGAAAAAAAAAAATTTCGTCGCCAAAAAAATATTTTTTTCAAAATCGATTAAAAAAGGTTAATAACCAGTGTTTTTAGGGGTAGAATATGCGACTTGAGAACAATGGTATAGGTTAAAAGTCGATATTTTGAAAAGAAAAAAAATTGGGGTCGATTTTGGCGAAAAGCTTTCCAGGCATGCGCGCCAGTAGTACCAGTAGTTAATAAAAAAAAGACGTGGATTAAGTTACCTTCCCATTTGGATCGGGGACAAAAATTGGTTCACTCGGATAAAGTCCCTTCTCGCGCCAGACCTTCCTCGTCTTCTTTACGGTATCGACTTTGATTATTGTTCCAGGGTTGTCAATATCGACGTCACTCGAAATAGCGTAAAAGTATCGATACTCTCTCCCGAGATATGAGTCGTAGTTAAGCCGTGGAGTCTCGCATCCTAGATCGCAGAGCAATTCGGGCTTCACGAAGATGGTGCCATCGGGAAGGCGATGAGCCGTGGCTTTTCGACGAAGTACCCCACTGTTCATTTCCGGAGTCCGCTCCTTGTCGATTTTTTCGTCGGTGGGTTCATCAGTAACGTCGGCATCAATATCAGCAACAAGTGGATCGTCCGAATTGCTGATTCGCGCGAAAATCTCCAGGCTCTGATTTACCGTCCGCGCTGTTATGAGATTGTACTCGGTCGGTATGTCGGCGGCCGGTTGTTTCATCGGCAATACAAAGCGCAGCGGTCGGCCACGGAACAATCTCGAGTAGTCAGGATTCTTGTGCATGTTCTGTCGATAAATAGGAACAGTGTCACTGAATTATCGGTAAGAAGTAGATTCACGTCGATAAATTGCCGGTAAGAAGATTTCTTACCGACCAAAAATGTCGGTAAAAAAATCTACTCAACAGCCGAATCAGACATGCACGTCGATCAAAATGTCGATTAAACAGGTTCGCGATAAATCGGTCGATAAAACAGATTGGTTCTTCTGCCCTGTCGATACAGAATGTGTACATTTTTGCTCACCTTCATCACGTCCACATACATGCAATCCAGCATTTTGGCGTCACGATAACAGCATATATCTATGACCACGTAGTCCCGATCTCGAGTTTCGAATTGATTGATTATATGGAGGTAGAAAAAGCCCTCGGCGATGAATGTCCTCTCAAGGCGACCGGTATCCCTAGATAATACGTGAATGAGGGTCTGGAATATACGAAATCGAGATGATTATAATGAACATTTTAATTAACTTAGAAGATGCAACTAGCAGCTAAATCAATTTTACTGAAATTTGTATTACTTACATTCTCGTTCTCGTGCCACTTTAGGCACGAACACATAGGCTCGTTTTTTATCTGACATCCCACCATCGACACCAGAGCTACTCCTAGTGGTTGCTCTACTATTATAAAATAATTCTCCGTTATTCCGAAGGTGTGCATGTAAGACGGATTGAGAATCCACCGGGAGGGTACCGTGGCAACAATCGTCGCCTGATCGAACATCGAGAGTTCCTTTTCATCCCCAGAATCATCTTAAAAAATAATTATAAAAATATTAATTGATTACATTGTTTTATTAACATTAATTAACAATCACCTCAGAATTGTGTTAAGTTATTTTATTTTCAAATACTTTATTCTTGGCACTTCTGTTTTATATTCATTTTTTTCGTTATTTGTTATCATTTACCTATAGTAATGCGACTGGGGGAAAAACAAACTATGTTGTAAGCCGGCCCTTTGGCCGTTATGCTCATTCCCAAGTTGTACACCGTTCCGTCGCTCATCACGTGAGGATGCGACGTGTGATTTATTATTCCAACATAATCCGTCAGATTGACCTGCGAATTTGTTATGAAAAAATCTTAGTATTTTTTTAATAAGGAATCTTTTTTTTTTAATTGGCGCCATTAAGTATACAAAATATTATGAAATCAATTGTATTACTTTATTTTTTGTCTCGAGAGTTTTGGGATCCACTCGATGGACAACTGGAGACTCGGCGAATGTGTAGAATTCGTCGCCGAATGGATATATCGAAATCATCGAATTGTCTGACAGACTTTCGATAGGATTGAACACCGCTGCGACTCTGAATACAGAATATAGGAATCGTTACTAAAAACTATATTTTATTTGGTGACGCTTCCTCTTTAATTAGAAATTAAATATTAAATTAATATCAATTGTAAACTACCTAATTAACATTCATTTTTATATTTACCGACGTTAAATTTTACACTAAATAATTAACATTAAAATAATTAATAAATTACCTTTGAAAGATACTTTGGCATGGATCAGGTACAGATTTAGTGCCAAATTCCGTAACAACTATTCTCTTTGCCTCGTGATTCTTTTTGTATACATCGGTCTGCACGAATCTTCTTTGATACGTTACACTGCCGTCTGATATCTCGAATCTGCCAAACAATGAATATTGTAATTCTTTAGTTAATGTGAATTAATATTTTTTTAATGACATTTATTTTTTGCGTCGTATTTTACTAGAGTAATGTTCGTGACCAATCTGAGAAAAAAAGACCTATGACCGTTATGAGAATATATGTACAAAGCCCCTCTAGCCTTGGCCATCGAGCCTAAATTAGTTAATTGAATCAAGGATTTTCTGGAACATCCCGTTTAGCTGGAACTGATTACCACCCTCATTCCATTTCGTCACTCAGTACACCTACGTCAATTTGTCGCGTACTATTTACTCAGAACAATTATGTGGAGCGCTAATAAAAATCGTGACCTTTATATACATGAATTACTGTCATTATTATGCTCTTCGTTTTTATTACAATTAATTAATGGATTACTAGTACTGAAAATTAAACTATTTCAATGAGATGTGATGAAATGTATGACTCACTAACGTTATCTTATTAACATTAAATCATTTGTCAAAAACATAAAAGAAGCCTTTACAGTATTTTAATGTTCGATTCAATTATTTATTTTCAGGTAAGTATTTTCTATTTTGTTAAAACAAGAAACACTACTCACCGATGCAAAAGCGCTGAACTATCGAACAGATGGTCGAATCTGTACTCCCCGACCTTCAGACTTCCCGGTCCGTTTCTGAGGAGCGAACCCCTCAACCATTTCGGCACGACTCCAGTTATTTTTCCAGAAATCGGAACTATGACCTCTTCTTCGCACGATCTCATCCATATGGAGGTGTCGCATTCCGGCCAATAATTGATAGTATCCTCGCCATCTTCGTTTATTTTGTCGATTTTTTCACACTGCACCGAACAACCGAGCGAAATTATTTAAAAGAATTGAAACAACGATATTTTTCGATAAAATATTTACAGTGTAACTTACTCGAAAATTCGCAGTCTTAGAATATTTCATAAACGAATTTTTCTGCTCCAAAAGATTGTCGATCACGTTTAATTTTGATGCGTAAAAATCGCCATCCGATTTCGATCGGCAGCAACGGGCGCGCCTCATTTTTTACTATTTTTAATTAACTCTTTCCGTTAATCAAAAATACAAAAGATTTCAGCTAATTCTTAATTAAAAAACGAAAAACGACTTTGCATTTTATTTCACATTTGTCGTAAAATCGCTTTTCCTGATTATTAAAAAAAAATTAATCACTGTCGTCTTCAACAGGTGCGCGAGCTTCGTCGACCAAGGTATTCACTAGGGGCTCTAGGATCGACGACAGAATCTGGTAGACCCTTTTGTGAGTGAAATCCATTTCCGTGTGTCCCCGAGGACTCTCGACCGCGAAGTGACCACCGACCGGGCTCTCCTCTTGACCTTATAACCGCGCTATTGAATGTTTAATCGCTTTAGCTTCTCGGGGTTCGGCCCGAAGCTCGGAAACCCTACGTGACGTCGAACTGCGCGCCGCAGTCTCGAACGCATCACGTGGAGTGGTCCGGGGGCTTCGAATGACACGTGCGCGCCCGTGACACGTTGTGAACCGCAACACGAGATCAATCAGTCTCCATTCTCGAGCAATACTCATTCTCCATTGGACCAACCGATTAATCAGTTTGACACCTGCTGGCTGAGCCGAAAAATGCCAAAACAGCCATTCGAAGGCATTAATCTCGGCATTACATGCGGGATAATTAAAAAAGCTGGGAAATCGCTGACAGCTGGGAACGCGAAAAGAGCGGTAACTGACAGCAGGAAACTCGCGAATAGTTAACAATGAGTTGGTGATAATTATAATTTGTTACCCATTCGATAATAAGGGAAATTTATTCAACAATAAATTCAATTAGATGGGGGACAACAAAACAGTGCAGTTCTAAATTAAGACAGCAGAGCTCGATAAATCCGTATTCTTTTCTAATACCGTTTGCGTCACCTTGAAAAAAGATTTAAATTCCACAAAGAGTTGCGAGCGTGATCGGAGGAGCCTCCGTTGGGTTAATCCGCTTGAACGTCATTGTAGATAAAACTGTGGCTTCGAACGGGGAATGCGGAAAAAAATGTAATTTAAAAATAAACATCGATGTACGTTTTAACAACAAATGAATAAATATAATGTACCCGTCAACATCTTTCAAAAGCGCGGGAATTCACTAGGGGTTAAAATATTATTATAAAACAGGTATCAAATCTTTTGTTTTATTTTACTATTTCAAATTTGTATTCATTAATTAATCACAATTCCAAACAATTATTTTGTTAATTTTTGGGGACACTAACAATATTTTAAATTTTTTCGTACAAACCAACTGTAATTAATTTATTAATAAATAGATAGAGCAGAACTGAATTACGGAAACAAATTACCGGAAAGAGGCTGGCGATGCTACACCAGGATATTCGCGATTTATCCTCGATCTTCGCGATCTGAGTGTTTACCGACATCGCAAGACGATCGATAACCCGCGACTGTGGGGCGGATGTCAATTTTGGTAACCTCGCATCCGTTTACGTAATAAGGAAAAGGAAGAATAATAGGAGAGGTGCGCGCCATTAGACGAGAGCGTCGACGACGACGTTTATACAAAAATATCCCTCGCGGCTTCGAAGGTTTCGCGGCAGGTTTGCATCTTTTGACTGCATCTGGCATCGACCGTGCATATAGTTTGGATCGCCGCCAGAATATTTTGGCTTCTCGCTAGACGGCTAAATGAGATTCTACGAAGACATTTAGATTGCACTATGCGGGTACCCTGCCATCATTCTTCATTATTATTATCGCTTTAGGGTTATTATCATTGTTTAGACAATCTGTTTTATCGACAGATCGTGCTGCGCTCTGCATTACCGACGATAAAGAACGCCCCCTTTCGGCCAATCAGCCAATCATATAATCACTTTGTCGGCAATGTAGTTTCATCCAAACTCAGCTGGTAAATTTTTCAGTCGATACGACCGTTTCCTATTTTGCCGGCACGTCATCTACTCTTCGCAACAATCCCCCGCGCCAACATCTCGCGGAACTAATCACGAGGTCGACACGTGCTTTCCCGCTCACGGTTCATTCCGCGCACGACCTACCGTAACGCATCTGGAATAGCGAAATAACCGGTAGATCCACAGTGAGACTATCGGCGCACTGCATGGCGCGTGATCACCACGCTTTTCCTGAACCCCCTGGGGATTAGAACCAAGCGGAACTCTCGTCTTATGTGGAAAGAATCTAATATTTTTTCGCACCAGAAAGTACCGTTTATATTTTATTTATTTTCGTGCCGCGTCTTTAAATTCCTAAATGTTTCTCCTAATTTACCTAATAACAACAATTAACAAACTAATAATAATTATTATTATTATTACTATGTCCATGATGTTATGAACGCGACATTTATTATTTCTTTTTTTTTAATTAGCTGATTATCGTCGCCTTAATTAATCAACTAACAATAAAAATAATTTTAAGAATTGAGCAATGGAATTCTTCTGCTGTCATCGCAGTGGCATTTTCATTGCTGCTTGAGTACACACTGCAGTTGTAACTCCTATAAATCATAGTTGTGGCGGCGGTCAAGTAAAATGGTATTAAAGCCAGCGACGAATCAGAAGAATACGCTCAAACGGAGCGGCTTACACAATCAGCAGTCACGCGTCGCCGTGGGAACCGACAACATTTTATGTTAATCGACCTGTTTACACGTTGCACTCTTTCGTTTATGGAAAAATAGCCACAATCAGTCGATCGATATTTTTCAACATTTAATTGACACGTGAGATTGAAATTGTTTTCTTTTGCCACTGTTTTTTTTAAATGCTCACCGACAATGACAGATCACCCGCAGTGTCATCTTTTTAAACGAACGTTCTCTAATTATTGACCGCTACTAAATTATCATAAACATTGCACCTTTCGACGAACATGTCATAAATGATTCAACACTTTTGTTGTTGGCGAGTATTAAATCGATATTAATTTTTGTTGTTGTATAATGTCCGGTGAATTGTTACTCAACATCCTGTTCGGACTTAAGTCGGAAATTCAGCGAGAGAATAAAGTACCAACTTTATTTGTTCCAACTTAAGTTCAGCTATTTTTTAGTTGTAATTAATTATGAAAAAAATAAAATACTGTTACGTCTCTCGTATACACAGTGCTACGTAGATAACTTTTTGTGTATAAATACAAATAAAAAAATAACTTGTTTGAAGAATGAAATTAGAGCGATACAAAAATGTCTATTTCCTCAGGGTACTGAAAAATATTGACTGGCTATTTTTGCATCCGCCGCTTCCGCGATTTGTGTATTTCTACGAATTTCTAATGTCGCTAACGCGTACAGAGTATACTTGGAGCAATTTATCGAGTGATTGTCAATCAAATTTGTCAACGAAAATAGACCACGAATACCCAGCTCGATGTTTGCGAAAAAACAGTATATAGATGCAAGAGCAGCAAATTTTTTTCCGGCCAGTGTTGCGATCACACGAGTTAAGAATAAGTGTGACCAATGAGTATAGTACAAAATTTTACTTCACCGCGGGTGTGAAAATGGGTGTTCAAAAAGTCCATTGTCGCACAGAGTAAATTAAAGTAATAATCGTGTCTAAATTGTGCAATGCGACACCTTAATGGCGACGGGAAACGATAAAAAAAAACGTAAAATGAAAAAATCATTAACTGCACGATAGCAAACGCTGGACACGACAGTTACATCACCAAATTGTCGTGTCGGCTGAATGTCCCAAACGCTGTGAGTGAAGATCATGCCAGAAATTATAGTACAGTGAGATGAGTAGATAAAAAAAAGTCTTGTGACGGCGAAAGGGGTAAGGAGAGGGGGCCACATGTATGAGTTTCACTCGTGACCAACATTTTTTTATCAACGAGTTCGGTTAATTTTCATTCGCGATAACGACATATTTACACTTTTACTTTGTCGAACTTTGATCTCTTGTGGTTTTCCGCCATTCTTTCATTTTAAACGTTGAACCGTCATTTTTACGACGACGTTAACCACGTTAATGAAGTCTATTTAAAAAATATAACCAGGTAACAGTTCTTCAATAGATGAACTTGGATTAACGAATTTAGTATGGCTAACAAATTAACTGGGTTAACGAATTATCGTGGCTAACAAATTAAGTGGATTAACAGATTATCGTGGCTAACAAATAAAGTAGGTTAACAAATTGGCGCAGTAATCAGACTAACTAAGTCCATCATGCAGCTGAGTTAACGGGTCGACTTTATTCAATCGATTCATTCAACTGACCCGATCACGAGATCAGCAGTTCGATGCAGTTAGGAAATCGACTGAGTTAAGAATTCACATAATCAGCGTGGCAACGCTGATCATGTAATTGATTTGATAAATCAATATCGCGTTCACGATGGTCATTGTAATTGATTCGATAAATCGAAACGCCGGACACCGATTACTCGGCCAGCAGCTTGACCGGTGCTAATGGTCAACTGGTCGTCGATTAGCCGCTGACTAACAGAGTCAGCGGATGAATCGAGCTCCAGCCGATATCGAATTAATTACGCCACGCCTAAATTTCAAACTCACGGCGCGGGACATCGAAAAAAAAAAAGCGCGGATATCGAGTGTCTCGACCAGCTGTTCGTCACGTGCGACAAAATGATTAAGCAGCCACAACAACACGCTGGGTATATATGTGCCGGGCGAGAGATTGCACAGTCATATGACTCGAGATCTCGCACATAGACGCTGCGGAGACTCGTGATTGATAAGGAAAACGATCTTTGAAAAAAATACGTAAACTCGCGGCGAGATAAATCGTGAGACGGGCTTCACGACGTGTTTTGCGTTACCCCGACGCCCTGCGCAAATAGTCGCGATTACGGGTGCAAAGGTCAAACCCGAGTTGTAAATGTGTAACCAACAAAGTACGAAAATTACACGGATACCCACGGATTTTTACGCCGCGAGGATGAAAATAGCGGGTGTCAGGCGAGAGGATGACACGCGTGTCCACGATAAACAGTTTAACGTGGTGGAATTAGGCACCCGGCTGTTTTCGAGCCGAGCCGATATTTGCCCTGCCAATATTGGGCGGGCGTATTATCGCTCTCGGCAAACTGGAACCACGCTGGACGATAAGGTAAATGGCCTGGTTTCTGACGAGGGTATCCCCTGGCGTGCCACGCTTTCCCCACCGCACTTCGCCAGCAGCCATTGGGTGAAGTCGAAAACTCGTGTTGGAAACTGGTGCTGACTCGTCCGACTTTATTTATTTATCTGATTTTGTATGGGTAGAGCGAGAGCCATACAATGTTGGAAGGATTCTTTGCCTTCTAGTCCCTTGAATCCTATCGATTTGCAGATCGTAGCTCTCTCGAAATACACATCGCAACGCAAACGCGTTAGAAATTCATTAATTCTGGGTAGAGAAATAAATACTGGCTTTGGAAGAAAGTGAATTCCGAAATTTACCAAGCTGGTACCTTCTCCTTGAAATTAATTTTACTTGGCTATTTACCATTTTGTTTACTTAATTGTTAATTCCTCTTTGAAAAAATTCATGAGTAACGGAAAGCATTGTTGACATTCTATTCGAACTGTGATTCGTTGCCAAAAAAGTCCGTGATAAACAAATTCAGTTTGGTGTCAATTTTGACGTAAACGGACAGGCGCGGCAGCGCCCGTAACCTTATTAAGTTTTATAAAAGCGCAGCAGCGCAAAATTGATTAGCCTATTATCGATGAAGTTTTGAAAAAAAAATGTCTGAGGTCGATTTTGTCGAAAAGCTTGGCCCGATACCGCAATGAAGGAAAAGCTTTTCAGGCACGCGCGGCACCGCGTGTGATGACCCTAGTTCAATTAAAAAATCTGTTCACATAATGATAGACTTTATTTTAATCTGCTGCTTAAGTCGATACTAACTTCCTTTTCATTAGTTCAGTTTTGTTGTCGATTTCATGCCAAACATGAATAGTCATGTTCGTTTAATATAGGTCTAAAAGACCGAGCCATTTACGAGCACGTCTGCCGCCAAACAGTCTGCTAAGTTTTCTACCAGATGATGCAATCGATATGGCGGAATCCAATGCCACGAAGATCAATCGGTCAATGGACGCAAATTTGAGGTTAATCAAACGTATCAAACAAAACACGATACGCTGCATTTAAAGATACAGACGCGTGGCTTGAGTTTTGTGTAATGCATTTAAGCTCGAGCCACGAGGTCGTTGACACTCTTTTTCGTCAGAGGTTCTTTACTCACGAGCACTATTGACACCCGAGACAAAACCAGCGAGGACATAGATCGGTAAACATTTTATCTGAAAATCACTGCCATGCATTTTCAATGCTCACGATCTGTAATAATCTTATCGCTACGATAAGGAAAATGCTAATTTTACTCTCAATGACATTCTTGGGGACACAAAATTTCTCTTAAACTCAAGAATTTTTTCAAGCATTTCAAACGCAGTTTGAAAACGTAAGATTTTTAATTAGAAAATTATATTATTTATTGTATTATTCAGAAAATATAAATGTCAGTGAAGAACATTTCAAAAGAGCTGAAAAATCGTTTAAAAAATCTTGTTTATCCGGTAAAATCAACGAATGCATGCGTGCTGCGTTCTTATACACTCGTACGAACCCACGCGCGAAGTTCGTTTTACTCCAAAGCCTTTACGCGGAAGCGGTGCGAATGGGATTCGATATACGATCGATAACCATTTATTTATCCGTTACTGGAGTCAGGAGGACGGCAAATCCTCCGCATGACTACTCCACGTGATATGAAAAATGACGTCAGACCGAGACGCCCACGCGTGCAACGAAAAGAATTAAACGATCGAAGAAAAAGAGAATTAACATAGCCAAACCATACTGAATACACCAGTTCTCGTCCGATCGCCGAAGTTAAGCAGAAGTTAATTTCCTGGACGGGAGAAAAACAATCGCATAAAAATGTCACGTTATCTAGAAAATGTGCTGCATCCTCGTATATATTTTAATGCATACGTATGTTATTCTTATGAAACACGTGTATTTTTAGATGTCCTCCCGTAAAAAGTACATGAGTCACAAAATCCATTGTTGTTGACTGAAAAAAGATTTCGAAGAAATGATTTTTTCTAAACGATTTTTTCGAAAAAAATAATTTTTCTAACTATTGTTAAACTACTAAACTAATTTATGTGACAATTAAACTACTTAGCTATTGTCGGCATATTCTCATATAAATAGCCGGACCTGGTGGTATTAATAATTCGATCATTAATTTTAATCTGTTTGTCTGAATGTGTCTCACTACACATGCCATAATCCATTGTGTCACTACAGATAAAGTGGATTACCGTTTAGTATGAAACAAATACCAGCGTGGGATTAGGTTGCATGGTTGACGCACAAGGGCTCAAGAATCGGCATGTGATCCGGCCGTTCCAGGTACAATTTATTGCCACCTCGACCAGTCAATCCGGAGATACGTAATCGTTTGCCTTAATGTCGTCTTGCGATGACAGATCGATCAGTACGAAGCTTCCTTGAAAGCAAAGAACTTCACTTCAGGAAATAAAATATAATTTATTGTACCGAGATTTAATTGTAATTTTTTTCAGAAGTTGTTTTGCGAAAAAAAAATTATTTCATTAGGTTAGATATGTTTACTATAATTTATTCCAAATTTCTGTTTTCCCGGATTTTCACGTTGATACTTTGAAAATAATTATACAAAAAAAAAAATATTAGCCACCAGCAAATATTAGCAAAAATATTAGCTAATAATATTAAATATTATTAGCAATAATATTAAATATTATTATTAATATTTCTTTCTATTATTAGAAAGAAAATATTTCTTTGTTTCAACAATATTTATAATTTAGTTACTTCGGAGTCGATGCCCATAACTGGACCAAACATGTGCAAACTCTTCTAATCTACATCAAATTTTGAAACAATTTATCGTCTGTCGCTATTTTGAATGTCCAAAATACATTTACGTTCTGAATCAAGTTGGCCGCAAATGCGTCGTCGAAATTGAGCAAATTCGTACATACATTTTTTTCATTTTTTTGCACTAAAAATAGGCGTTTATTTTAAACTGGAATTTCATGATGAGGAGGTCGAGGACAATTGGCACGCCGGTGTGTAGCATATCACGATCAAATTAGCATGAAAAAAGTGGGGAAGACGAGAAGCGGCCGGACACACCGAGAGCCCCCCGTGAGTGCTAGACGGACACCTCCGATATATTCCCAGCTTTACAATCTCGGTGTCTCAGTCGCACTCGGCTCGCGCATTCCCACGTGACTGCAGAGAAAGGGTAGAGAGCCACCGAGCGCGTGACCGCTCTGCCGGCCTGACGAGGGGAAAGGAACGAGTGTATTATTTTTTTTCTTCGTTTTGTTGCCCTCCCTCCTACCGCACGAGCGGCACATGACCGGCACCGAGATATCACAGTCTCGTGACGAGTCATACGTGTGTATTGGACCTCCGGTGTACTGAAATGCTGATAGCATTTCCTCGCAAACGCCTATTTAATCGACGCGCCCCCTGGCGTTACGCGCACAGGTGAGCCTAACGGAGGCTGCAGGTGGTTCGCTAAACATTCCTTTTTTTTCCTTTTTATTACCCATCGAGCTATTGACAGTCATCATGACGAATTGGGATTACGATACATTCGACGAGAAATCGCAAAAAACGCAGTAAGTACTTTTTTCGAATATCCACATCATGATGAACACGTTAAAAATGTATTTCGATGTTTGACTTGTAATTTCGTAATTACTAAAATAAAAAATCTGGAAGTAAGAAATTCATATTTTATTTTTTGAAATAATGATTTATCTTTATTTTGCAACGCCCAGTAAAAATAACGATTGAATTTTTAGACGTAACACATTATGTTAATGAGCGGAAATTCAAAAAGAATATAAAATTCATTTTCTTCGGAATCTTAATTTAATATATGAAATGAATTTTAACGATATGATTTTTATTGAACACCTTTTTTTTCGAAATAGAAATGTATCTTTTGGTAAAAAGTGAATTCTAATTTTTACAAATCGAAAGTTACATTCATACACTTTATGTAGTATATTTTCGTTCTACGAGTGTCGATTAAACAAATCGACAAAGTGTCGATTAAAAAGTTATCATTCTGCAACCTCGGAAGTGTGTACGAATATGGAAATATTGAGAAGAAAAAATATTGTGATACGAGTGAGCACATGACGTGACGCGAGTGGGAAATATAAGCGATAGGCAGTGTAACTCGTGACCAGACGAACCGGCCCAGCCGGACGATAAAAGCCACTGAACTATTTAACGAAGTGTCTTAAGCATGGTCAGCCGCAAACGCGCACGTTTGCCCCTGTGGTAAACATGTCAGTCAACAAGAATTACGCGACTTTTGGGGCGACCCCCGAACACGAGTGAGTAATCGATTAATTGGGTGATTCAAAGTGGTGCTGCGTCATAGCAATGATGGAGAGAAATTGAATGTGAATCTAGGGGAAAAATGGAATGTACTCATTGTTATCGACTGTGGTATTGCAGGTGTTTATTTGGCGAACTCTGATCATATTGAAAAAACTAGTTTCATTTTAACAAAGAAAATAAAAGTGATGTGTAGATTTAAAAAAGTGATTCACGGGGAACATTTGAAATACTTGAAAGGTAAAATACAATTCAAATTTTCGATAAGAGAAAAATCGGCGCATCTCGCGAATGACCGCAAACCGACCGCCACACGAAAAGCGGCTAATAACGCTTCACAGAATGATAGCTTTTCATAGTTTTTTTTTGTCAAAAATGAAAAAGACCAACTGTCGAAATTGTTTATCCCTCTTCGGGTGTTCCTCCAGTTATTTTTTGGCACAAAACAAGCGGTCGTTTTGCAGTTGTTTTGTGAGGTCGCATGGTTTGATAAAGAAGAATAGTGATTGTGAATAATAATAATAATGATAACAATGCCAAGAGAGTAAACAGTTTACGAAATAAATGAAATTACTTTAATTAAAAAATACTGTTAAAGCTTCTCGAAAATGGAAATTTGAAAATCGGGAATGTAATAAAAATAATTGATTCACTCAAAATTCAGTAGAAATTCGGTGCTATAGGTCGAGGGTCAGACGCAGTTTGATTTGGCATGAAATACCCCATACATATCAATTCTCCAGTATCAAATTTTTTTTTTCATACATACGGTCGTGCGTAAATCGTGCGGCGTACCATACACGAGGCACTCATGACTATCTGGCGTGACAATAAAATTGTCTCACGCGTATTATAAACGATGCGGGTTGACTTAATGCATGTATACGCACTACGCCGACGCTCATTAGTTTGCAAACAATACGTGAGTCAGTGTAAAATAGACTAAGCGCACTAGGCCGATCCGACAAACTTGTTAATTTGTCACTTAGCCCGACTCGGCCGGTAATTATTTAATCAGCGTTTATCGGTTATTACAGTCATCACAATAATTATACCCCAATCAAACTATCCGACAATTACAGAGAAAAATAAAGTTGTTCATTAATAATGTAATTAAAAATATCAATAAACAATAAAATTATGTTGCAAGGAATGATCCTCGGAGTGAGAAGGATTATCTATTTAGAAGAAACAGAATTCAAGTGGTTAGTAAAAATGTAATTAAGCTGGCTACATATGGTTGGGTTATATATATACTTTTTTTCAAACAAAGTTGTATTTATTTGCAATAATGTATTTATGGAATAAAAATGTATGATCTCATTCAAATAACGTGAAAAAATCAGTCATATTAAATTTCATATATTTTCTTCAATCCATTAAACATATTTCCAATTTTTTTATAACTTTATCAATAATGCAGATAATTTTGCAATTTAAAACAACAAATATTGGTGACAAATATTAGTGTTACAGGCCCAAAAATGCAGTACTTTCATTTTGGTTTGTTATTCATATCTTTCAACTTTACGGTTTGTGACAGTTTGTGACAGATGGATGCAAAAGAAATCTATACAAAATAACAGTTATGCTGCATTATTCTCGTCTGTAATGCAAGAGATGCCTCTGTCACTTGTGAACGTAATCTTATTTATGACCACGACTCTCATCTTATCGTTAAAACGATTTAGATGCAGATAAAAAAATCATGGACGTTACACGATCAGGAGTGAAGATTACAGACCGTGGCTCGCAGTCTTATTAAGCCTGAAAATGGAACACTTAATCCAATAATTTATAAATATATATTTAAAAAATATAAACTTTTATTTTTCTTCTAAAATAAATATTTCTTTCGTAAATACACATAATTATTTTTTAACACTTCATTTAAACGCAATAGTTTTAACGAAAGATTCCAAAAAGTTGATTATTTTCTATTTTTTTGCATCATCTGGATAAGCGCGCTTATGGGTTAGCAATTAATAAACATATTGGGTAAACAAAAATGTCTGAAATAATGAAATAACCATTCGCATATCATAGTAGGGAGACTTTCTCGTCATTATGTGCGAAATAAATAACCAAGATTGAAAAAGCATTCTAAATGCACTAAAACTCACAGGCAACTTGGAAAATTGCCAATCGCCGTGCTTCCGTCTTTTCGTCTTCACCTCGTCTGCGTGTTTCGCAAATTTTCTCAACCTTCTCAAGATTATCCCAACGCCCACTCGTGACGCCCTCTCCCATTCACATTAAAGTATTGCCAAGAATATTTTCGCAATGAACTTCGTTTGCCAAAATTAACTAGGAATATTTTTTCTTTAATCATTTCTATTACACTACTACATTACCGCATGGCGAACAAAACACAAAAGACACGACCCTGTTAATTTCGTGTGAACAGCATCATTTAAAATTTCAAATAAAGACTACAAGAATTTCCAATTTTGCTTTTTCTTCAATTTGCATTTTTCGCAAAGTCATCGTATGAGGAAGGTCACTCAATTTTCAAATCTTAAAAAATCCCGATGAATGGACTGCTTGGAAAATTTCGCAAAAAAATATAACATGAAAATAAAAAACACGGTGGAAATAATGATTAGAAAATGGACGAAAACACGACGTCAAAGTGTGTAAAAATGTAAGGGTATTATCATATTCAAAAGGCTGGAATTTGAGGGTGGATTGCAGCGCTCGTCCTGTTCCCAACGGTGAAAGTCCGAAGCTCCGAGATATCGGCGTCCGTACGCGGTGCGTGTCCTCCCCACTCCACTCTACTCGGTTGTATCGCTCGCGTCGAGTTCTTCCTCGCCAAAAGCGCGCTTTAAGTATAAAGCTCTCGCGGCGGCGGGCACGAGTGCACAGTAGATCGCGATCGCCAACTGCGAAGGTTGTACCTTCGCACAACATGTTATTGGAATAAAAATCAATTTAAATTATTATATATATGCTTGAAAAAAAAACTCTTTCCAAGGCGATTTTAAACTGCGGTTTCGAAAAAAATTCAGTGTTCTCAAAAAGTGATTATAAAACTGCGAACAAATGAAACGTTTGAGAAGGAAGCGATCGGACGCGTCACCTGCGCGTAATCGTTTTAGGTGCCGAACTATCGGTCATCAATTCTGATAAATAAAAATCACTAAAAATTCACTTTTTAAATTATATATAAAATAAATAAAAAACCAGTTTTTTATTTAAGTGAAAAAATAGTATTGTGGTCGACGAACTGTGATATATATATATATTTAGATTTTTTATTTCGTCGCTTTGAAAGTTGGATTTTGGATAAAGCAAATAATGATAGCCATGGACGAGTGAGTACCAATGTTACTAAAATGAAAAAATATATACAATATAATTTGAAAAATGTGTGTTGTTATTTCTCACGCTATTTTTGTCTCGTCTTCCATTAATCAGCATTGTCTCCTTCCGTTTTTACGTTCGCGTAAATTTTATAGACTACCGAGACGATTACATCAGTGAAGAATGACTCGCACGTGAATAGACCGGAGGGCGAAATCGATAGACCAAAACTGTCAAATCATATTGCATCATGTGAAAATGTAGTAATTCATAATTCATTCTAAAATTCTACATAATTACAACACTCAATATTGTTTATTTAAAAAATTTGTCTGCTTTTGAAACTTTTAATTTCAATTAAAATTAAATGAATCGTTAAGCATCAGCATGTGGGTAGCAATAAACGTCAGATAAGATCTGGCATCGAGCAACGAAAAAAATACTTAAAATTAGCAAACACAAAAGCAATGAAAAAAATAGAATTCATTACAGGTCGATTGCAAATAATTTACAAACGGCTGAAGGTCGTTAGTGATTTACAATTCAATATTCCTCAAAGATCCGACGATTAAATTCATTCGAGAAACGTTTTACAGTCTGATACTAAAGAGTGTTTGCTCTCCGCGTGTTTGTACAACTTTAAAAACTGAGCACGTGACACGTCGATCAACGCTATCAGTGTTGGAAATCACATTTTTATTTTATATTATTTCATTTGGTTCTTTAAAATAATTTATGTGTTTTCGATGGAATAGGACAAAAAACCACTTAAGTTAACATGAGAATTTATGACCTATCCCGATTAAACCGAGAATTAGCTGAATAAAAGAAATAGGATATGAAAGGTGTTCTTAAAAAAGAACAATATTCAAGATTCTTAAAAAAATGACAATATGAACAATATTTATCACGGTGTGGTACCTTTAACTCTATAGTTTCCTTATCAGAACTAGAGATAGAAATAGATAAGTACCAGGCTACATCCAACACGGTTCCGAGTTCCCAGTGATGCAATTGATCTATTAATAATAGGATGCTGTGCTGATGAGCTACACTTTGTATCGGCATGAACGGTGCACTTTATAACTTTTAAAGCCAGACGCCATCTTATAGCTTTCTTAATCTTCGTAATATAAACAAATGTACATTTTTTTGACAGTTCAACGTTCTTTATATTACTTCAATCGCTTTCGGTCACAAAGAAGACACAAGAATCTTTTTTTTTCCTTTTTCAGTAACGAAAGTATAAAGTCTTCCTTCGCAATGATATGAAAGTGATTAATGATTTCAAAAGAATTGTAATGATAACGTCAGGTCATAATAAGACGTCATCTTTCTCCTCTTCTTTTTGTTGCAAATATGTTCACATTTTTTATTTTTACATTAAGAAATATTGAAAACCAGAAACGAAGCCATAGATTTTTTTTATATACGGAAAGACTTAAGTTGTTGTTGCAGCTGGTAGACTAGATATCTATATTTGTGTGTACTATAGTTAGAGTGAAGCGACACGTGTTCAGGATAAACGAGAGAGAACGCGACAGCGATAAGGAGTGAGAAAGACTCGACCATGCTGAGACTGGTCGTGATAAGGAACAGCCTTGTATTTTTTTTTTTTTTTTTCATTCCATGACGGCAGAGTTGTGTGTATCATTAACATCTGCGTATTGTTAACAAAAAAATCTCCGTCGTTTCTCATCATTTCCAATAATCTATAAGTGCATTTCTAAAGCTGAATACATGAAAAAATAAAAGCTGAGCATTATCTGCATTTCCGTTCGTCGGTTCATCGCCGATAAATGTTGAAAGTTGTCCGACAAGTAAACGAGCAGCCTTGTGCACTGAATGACACGAGTCGCTTCTGTGTAGCTAAGAGCATATGCAAATCTCTCTCAGTTATGCACATACCGCTTCTTCATAAAAAAAAAATAAAAATGCTTAAAAAACTTTCCACACGCAGCGTGGCTAGACGGGAATCGCACTTGTTCGAGCATGCTCGAGAATTAAATCTCTCGCTTGCAATTTGCTAAGCAGCGAATTCACTCGGGAAACTAAGATAAGTGTGCATTCATAACAAACTTGGGCAATATACACTAATTAACGCGAGCTGATCTCGAGAAAGTAATTTCGCTTAAACTTTCGGATAAATTTTAACTCAAGCTGATAAAAATGTAAGAAAAGCTAATCAATCGTTTAATGTTATATTTCATCCACTAACGATCCAGATAACTAAGCAATTAACCATTTGTAAGTTGTCTAAAAATTGTTTGAACCATTTATAAGTTTATCTAAAAATTGTTTGAACCATTTATAAGTTTATCTAAAAATGGTTTGAACTAATTAACGATTATTTCTGTAGATGTTAATAAGTCTTATTTAGACACTTACAATTAGTTTTCTTCTTAATTACTCAGTTTGTTAGTTAGGAATTCCTATTTAAATCTGCGAAATACCAGGCACGAAGCCCCGGAATGAAATAACTACGCCGTTTAATGAAGTATTTAAAGAACTGCATAAACCATTACTTAATAACCAAAAGGTTAAATGAATTTCTTCTTCATCGACTAATGTAAACAAAATCAAGCGCGAGCGTTCCTAAAACAAGAATCTCGCCGAACGTATCGAATGCACCCTGCTAAGTTTGTTGCGAAATTTCGTTTCTAATTTTGTTGGTAGGTAGGAAGCTCGCGAGCACGTGCTCGATGACCGCGGTGTGGGGCCTGTCTCGGTCTCTCTGCATTCACGCGTCTCGCTTCTTCTCACTCGCATCAGAGTCGCGAGGCGGCCTTGCCGGCAAAACCGTTGGCCAGTCCAAAGCCAAGGTGCGCAAAGTCAAAGAGCTATTATGCATCAGAATCGTCGGGCAAGAGTCTCGCGATTCACTCGGTCTTCCGCATGACTCTCCGTTGTTGTCGTCGCCGTTGTCGTCGTCTCGTTTTCGTTATCCCGGAGCCCTGACTCATAGCTATACAAGTGTATGCACTAGAATACTATATTTTTAATCGGTATTTCTTTATCTGCACTTTGTCTGCTTTCACCCGTTGAGACGTTCTTTATCTCCCTTTGTGTTATTTATTTTCGACATTTCCCCGTATGTGCAAAACATATAAAAATAGAATAATAAATCGCTTGAAGTATCATAATACGTCGTACATTTACAGATCACCAAAATTTGTACTTGACTGATGTTCGATGGCAGAGACAACATTTTTGAAAACTTATCAGTCATTGCGGACATTAAAATCACTGATTTTGAATAATGGCGCGAGAAGATACGAGGAAGAATTATGAAAATGTAAAAATATGATTTATTCACTTCCCGCTCACGTGTGTCTCTGACATGTCGTATAATTCGTCTGCATATATTACTATCTTATTAATACAAAGTAATGCCCTTAGCGTCACTGCCACATCCTCGCGTTTATCTACAATAATGGAAGAAATTGCGATACAAACGCGCCGAGATAAGCAGAAAATATTGACACGATATGATGGAAATTTATAATTGAAGCGAGAATCCCGAGCTGTAATCGGCAAAGCGTTTCAAGCGCGAAGGTCAAGCGACTACACTGAACTCTGTGAATAATCGTGAGGCTGAACATACTCGCAGAACGTTTCGCAGCAAATGCCAGAAAAACGCTTAGATATTGTTTTTCAATTTTCCGATTTTTTTTTTACGAAAAGTAGAATAATGTAAAACAAATGTTGCTACAACTTTCACTTTTCTGATTGACTAATATTCATTTTTGTTGTCAACTCTTCTTCGTGCACAAAATTTTGTGAATGGGATTTTGTAATTTTTCATCGCTCCTGATGTAACTAATAAAAATCAATAGATTTTGTTAAAAAAAAAAAAATTTGAAGGCGACGATTTAAGAAAATCTTTCACACATCCTTCATGAGCATTCATTAATTTTTTTTTCAAGAAAATAAATTAATCTTAGACAAAAAAATTCGGAGTCTGTGTAATAATCGTATTGGCCAATTGTATATCCGTGGAATTTTGCTCCAAGTTCAGTGTTAGCGACACGCTACGCGCCATTAGTCGCGTTAAACGCCTCTAATGGCCATAATGAAAGAAAAAAAAACTCCGCCGACACATGCGTACACGTTGTACCGAGTAAATATAGTAGTTGAAACGACGGTCAGTATCTATAACGATAACGAGACCGTTCTGTTTGGTAAAAGCGTTACTTAGATGACGGGCTGTGTCGTTTATCGTAATCGTAACACGTTTTCAGTAGATGATCAGTGAAAATGGCACCAGTACGACGAAATACGGGCGGCCATTTGACGGCCACACTTTCGAGTTCCATTCTGCAACGAAACGTCCGATAGATTCAGTGTTTTTCAGAGTCACAAACATGATATTTGTCACCACATAGAAAAAAGTTATGACTTTTAGATTTTGCATGCTTCCCCCATACAAATGTTATGTTGAAAAAAGTTACGACTTTTAGATTTTGCATGCTTCCCCCATACAAATGTTTGTGGCCATACAATTGAAACAACAGAAGCTTATGTCAGTTCTTGTTATCGCTGCAGCGAACATTGCTGCAATCGCCACGTAGTTCCAAATAATTGTGGCAATTACAACCCTCTCTTTCTCTCTATCAACATTCTACAATGCTCAGTCACTCGCGTAACAAGTAGGAGACAATAGACGAGAAAGTTCAAGGGACCCTGCTCTCGGTGTATCAGCCGAGTACAGAGTCGATGAGTAATGCGATTACAGTATCTTCCGTGCATAGGTCCAGATAGGAGTCATCAACGGGGAGGTCTGACGAATAAAAGGATTAGTTTTTAACGTGAATTATTAACTCATTTTTAACGAGAATTTTGTAGCAAAAAAATTTCTGACGCTTGCACAAAAATTCCCCCTTTTTATGTCTGGCTGGTCGCGGAGGTGAAGTTTTTTGGTTACGATAGAGAATAAAAATATGGCACACATTTTACTTATATGACTAAAAAGGGGGACTTTTTTAAAAAGGGGAAAGTGGGGTAAAAACGGCCTTCGGGGTAAACGCCCCCCCCCCCCTTTTTTTGATCATCGAAAACAAAAATTAGGGTAAAATCGACCCCAGTCTCCGACGTAAGTTGTGAGGCTTCTTTCTTCGTCAAAACTTTTTTTTTCCGCCGTCCTCCGTGATTTTTTTTTATTCGCGGGCTTTTTCGGCAACAGTTTTGTACTTCCGCAAAAAGATCCTGCTTATTTTAAATACTGCGTTGAATGATTTAATAATGTATTTTTCTTCTTCAATTTTTCAGACGAAATTCGGCGGACGTGGATCGCGAGAAGGCCAGTCTGGTGGAAATATCTTCACTGATACAGCCGAAGATACAACCAACCTCGTTGGCCGACGATGAGGCGGCCGCGTTGGCAGCATCATCGTTCAATGGAAACAATAACCACGCGCCGGAAAATGAAAAGCCAACGAAGGGAAGCGCAGTGCGACAAGTATTGGCCGCGTTCGTCGCTCAACTCGGCACCATAAACACCGGAATGGTCTTTGGCTTTTCCGCCATAGCGAATCCACAATTGAGCAAGCCTGACAGTCCAATTCCGGTTGGCGCTGTAGAAAAGTCATGGATAGGTGAGATGTCGTCATATTTTCCCCCTTCTTCCAAGTCCACCGTCGTCTTTTCCACTTCTTCACTTCTCTTCATAGAAAAAGAGCAAACAAGGTTTGGCCCATTCTCAAAATCTTTGTGAATTTTCACCGTTTTTCAACGGTGTTTGATGATAAACTCCTTTTTTAAAAATGATAAGTCTTCTTATACAATTCAATAAATTGTATATTTGAAAAATACTTTCATACTCTTCTTATGTACTTCATTTCCATCTCCACCTTTTCATAATTTCCATTCCCTTTCTTATCTTCCATGTCCACCTTTGTCAATTGTTCGAATAGCGTTTGATGTTCAATTCCTTTTTCACGAATTATAAGTCTTCTCATATATCTTCAATAAATTGTTTATTTTTTAATACTTTCATACTCTTCCCATGTACTTCATTTCCATGTCCACCTTTTCACAATTTCCCTTCTCCTCCATATCTTCCACGCCCACTCGTGTTCCACTCCAACACCCTAACGCGCCATTTCTTCATCGTATCTTCTTCTCCCTTCCAGCAAGTATGTCTTCGATCGGCACACCAATCGGTTGTCTGATGTCGGGTTACATGATGGACGCCCTGGGCCGCAAGCGTTCCCTCATCATCACCGAGATCCCGGCGCTCCTCGGCTGGATCCTGATAGCAACGGCGACGGACGTGCGAATGATCTACGCGGGTCGCTTCTTCGTCGGCCTGGGCTCCGGGATGGTGGGCGCGCCTGCGCGTGTCTACACGAGCGAGGTCGCGCAGCCGCATCTGCGCGGGATGTTGACGGCACTGGCGAGCGTAGGTGTCAGCACCGGCGTCCTCATCGAGTACGCGATGGGCAGCGTCCTCTCGTGGAATATCTGCGCGGCGATAAGCGGCCTCATACCCCTCCTCGCCCTGATCCTCATGTTCCTGTTCCCCGAGACCCCGTCGTACTTAATTTCCCGCAGCAAACCGGAGAAGGCTCGCAAGGCTCTGCAAAAATTCCGCGGCAGTACTTACAACCTCGACAAGGAGATGGACACGCTCATCAATTTCTCCGCGAAGAACAACATCAAGAGGTTAACCGGCCCCCGGGAGATTCTCACCGCTCTGCTGAAGCCCAACGCGCTCAAGCCCTATGCTCTGCTCTTCATATACTTTCTCATCTATCAGTGGTCCGGCACCAACGCCATAACCTTCTACGCGGTCGAGATCTTCAAGGAGTCCGGCGCCAGTATCGACGAGAATCTCGCGACTGTTATTCTCGGCGTCGTCAGGCTGTTGTCGACCATCGCCGCTTGCGTCCTCTGCCGGCGCTGCGGTCGCCGACCGTTGACTCTGGTTTCCTCGGTCGGCTGTGGCTTGTCCATGATTTGCCTGGGTATCTACATATGGTTTCTCGCCGACTGGAAGGCCAACGGGATTCAACCGACCTTCACGTGGGTTCCCGTTGTCTGCATATTCGCCTACACGATAACCTGCACCCTCGGCTTTCTCGTCATACCCTGGGTGATGATCGGCGAGGTTTACCCCGTGGCCATCAGAGGCGTCATCGGCGGTTTGACCACCATGACCGCCCACTCGTTCGTCTTCATGGTCGTGAAGACTTATCCGCTTCTTTGTCTCGCCATCACCCGACACGGGACTTTCCTCATGTACGGATTCATCTCGTTCTTCGGATCCATCTACTTCTATGTTTGTCTGCCGGAGACGAAGAATAAGACGCTTCAGGAGATTGAGGATTACTTCTCGGGAAGAAGCAACACGCTGGAGACCGGGAGGATACCATGCAGACCGAGACCGGTCGTCAGTCCTGCCAATGGCGAAGTCCTGCCAATTGTCATTCGGCCGATGAATGATAGTATCAAGAAATAGGAAGATACGTAGGATTTTATGCAAATGCATTCGGTGTGGTTTGTCGAAGAATTTGGAAAAAGTAGGAATTTGAAGGAAGTAACAGACGAATTTGAGAATGCTCGATTCGTTCGAACTTTTGGTTCTTGATGACGGAAATAGGAACATTGATTTTTATAATCATCACTATGTCGTACGGTTAGCAATTATAATCAATGTTCTTACAGTGTCTTCAATAACGTTGAATTTTTCAGTTTTTTAGTCTTGCCGCAAGATAATGAAATCCTAGAGTCGTTGAATTCGTTAATGAAGAAACTGACGAAAAAGTCTAATATTACCAGTTAGTTTTTTTTTTTTTTTTGTTAACTAGTTCCGACATTTTTCAAGGATATTAATGAAGAGAAAACGTGCGTGAATGATGCGTAGCATACAGTGAAGAAAAGAAATATATTTTCACTATATTTGAATATTTTTCTATACGAGTATATAAATTATTGTATGAAAGCAGAGTGCTGAAAAAGCGTAATCATCGAAGAAACAAATACAATAACTTAGAGCAATAAATTGTAGATAGTTTGATCGATGAATCAAACCCATCGAATCATAGTTTTGTAAAGAATGAAGAGCAGTACCTATTTAATTTATTACACACGTAATGTATTATAAATAGAATGAGCGAACGCAAGCCATCCGTAATAAGGCTTCACGAAATCATCACGTTAATATTAATTGTCAATTAATCTGTATTGTAAATAGCTTCAAATTCGAAGAAATAGATACATCGTAGGATTCGAAGACGATGTACATTTGTAAATAGTAGATCGTAAGTGAAAGGACGAGCGGAAGTGACTTATGTTTTTTTAAGAAAAAAATGAAACGAAACAATTAAACGAATCCGAAAAAATATTTCTTAGGTCTTTTTTGTTCACAAAAATTTGTTTTTTTCTAACATAACATAAATAAAATAAGTCGGTGCATAATCCGGCGTCTTTCACCTTAAATAAGTGTATTTTTTTAAATTATTTTGCCATAAACATTGTTCAAAATTCGTAACTCAGTTTGATCAAATGATCTTATAGAAACAAAAAATCGAAAATTCAAAAAATAGAATTTTCGATTTTTTGGGCAAACAACGGTGCTTTTCGGAATCTGCGGGAAATTTCCCATCGGCTAGACTTTTCAAACTTTACGAAACCGATTTTTTTTTTGCAAAAAACGCAAAGTAACATTCGGCTTTAAATTTCTATGAAAAATTCAGAAATCAAGATATCGCGTTCGGCCTTGCGGCATTCTCTTCGTTATAGAGTTTTCTCTCGACCGAAGGAAGGAAATCCAGGTTTGGCTGACAGTAAATCACTAAGCGTACTCGAGAAGAAAACCATTTTTATTGTTTATTCAAAATGTTCTATATACAAAATCGTAAATTACAGAGTAAGTCGCGGCTTGTTCAACTTAGCCCAGCGTTTTTGTGCGTCCCTCTCCAAGAACTCGCGTATCATCGCCTCGGGCAGAACTTCGCCGCGATATTTGCTGGGAAGGCGAACTTCATCGAGTTTGGCAAGTTTTCTTGCCACGTATTCTTTCGCGTTGAAATTCTCGGCTTTTTTAATCTGCGCCAAGAGTTCCGCGTGAAAAGCCCTTTCCTTTTTCATCTCTCGCCGCTGCTTTATCTTGGCCCATACATATTTCATGCGTTTCCTCAGTTTTCTCAGCTTGTGTCTACGCATCTTTCTCCGTCTTATAACAATCATTCGTTCCGCCCTCTTCTCAATCACATTCTCGATAGATGGAAGGTCCAGCGTTTTTTCAGGAACTATGTCTTCCTGTCGTCGACGAATTATCGGTGGCTCCCCTATTCGCAAATTTGGGCCAAACGGAAGCTCACCAATCTCTGTTATCAAGGAACGATTTGGTAGATCAAAATCCAATGTTGCAGATCGCACAGATGAAAGGCGAAACTGTGGTTCATAAACTGATCTGTTGGTGTTCATTGATGTTGATGGCATGAAGACTACGGGGGATGCGCAGGTGCGGGCAACCTGAGATACGTTCGTTGAACCATGACGAACGAGTTTGGCACCTGTTGAGAATAAAATAATCATTCCAAGCTAATTATATCATCATGTTTTATTACTTAATATAAATACTAACACTTTTTTTAACAGTCTTTAAACACGGAAATTTCAAACAAAATTTGGAGGTTAAGTTTCAGTTATTCAGGTTAATGGAGTAGGCAATCGTTTGAACGACATTCCTCGGTGTTATCAGTGAAAACATTTACCTTTTGCGACGAGCCCGAGCTTCTGAAAGCTCTTGCACAGAGTGTTGGTGATCATTTTGTGATTCTGCTCGGAAAATCGCGAATCAAATGGAAATCTTGTGTCTGCTCGCTAAAGGAGCAGACGAACGGCGGCCATATTCAAAGTCGCTGTCCGATTATTCTGCCGATATTCAAACAATTTTTTGACAAGATACATTAAATTGAATCTCTTTGATATAACGAATTCTAGCGTGAAACAAAGTAGACAAGGGTAAAATAGAATAAAATAGGGGAATAAAGTAATTAAGTTAATAATGACATGTTGCTTCCGTCTCATCGAAGGAATGGTCGATAAGCTAGAAATCTGAAAGTTGCGCATTTCGCGAACTCTCCAGAGGATTTATCGGAATAACTTTTCGTCACAAGATAGCGACATGTGGTTCGTCGGTTTAATTTAAAAATGGCGCTGTTCGCTCGTGCCAACGCGAACACAGCGTTGTTAACGAACAATTGTTATTTGTTAAAGTTCACAAATCACGATGTTATTTTTCGTGGTTTCGGGTCTTACGCGACAAAATTTGCAACCGCCAGACGATCGACAATGTGCGCGTGTCTTGTTCAATCGTTTTCGCGACTCAACGTAACCTCAATTTCGCAGAAGAATTTCCTTCGTAAGTACCGATTTACGCTCTAATCATCGATCGATTACTTCGAATATTGATGACTCGATATTGTCCTTATGAAATATCTTTACCGATTTTTACAAAACAATGTTTATCGCGCATTAATCTCATAAATATAACCTAACCTCAAAAAAGCCGACTATTGAAAAAGCTTCCATTAAAAAAAAACATTTTGTTTTTTTTAATTTCAGAATTAAATTTGCACAACAAATTCTTCTTTCTCATTATGTCAGCATTTAATTGGCAAAATGAAATTTATTCTTTTTCTTACTTCAGAGTTGAATTAGGAAAATCAGTATTTCATATGTTGTTTTCTTCACATCAGTGTAACGTTAACAACAACAAAAACATTAACATTTTTTTGCTTTCGGTTTTAGGAAAGTGTCACGTCACACCACACAATGCTAACTACGTACCTTACAGTGAGCTTATTGCTCGCCGGAGACAGGAGGCTACCAAATCTATCATTGTGCAGGTGCAGTCGGCAAATTCGTACCCTGAATTATTTAGCTACTGTGAGCAGTTTGGTACAGTCAAAGAAATGCATCATTATTCAGTGAAGGACAGTTTGGTGAGTTCCGCATGTATCCCTTAAGTTCATAAATATTTGTACAGTGTGAATGTTTTAGTTGGTAACATTGTTTTTACAATAATTCAAACATCGAATTCAAGTGAAATAAATTGTCATAGCACTTTTACTTGATTGAATTTAACGAGCTGGCAAGTGCCAAAACAGCTCTTGAATCTGCGACCCACGTCAACTTGGATGAGGCTATACCAGTACAGTCGCCTATGCTTTGGTTCAGAAATGCTCGACAACCAACAAGTGCCGCAACAAACAACAATGCGAGTTATGGAAATTCAATCTCAGGGCCGTCAACTATTAACGGCTGTAACATGCCGAGTGAGGCGTTACTGGCTGAGAGAATTGCATCTGCTGGATCGGTAAGTTGCATTCAATAGGAAATGAAATAAACGATAATACAATGTGACAATGAGTTAGATAGAAGAATATTTATTCTGACCTGATCTATTTCAATTGATACAGATATCGGAGCAAATGATTTTGTTCCATGATGCCTGGAAGTTGGACGAGGTTGACATAAGGCTACGATTTTTAACGGCTTATCAGCTTGAACAAAGTTTCATTGGTCTCTTTCCTCGAATAGCCGTTTTACCCTTCGGCTCGTCCGTCAATGGATTCGGCAAGCGGGGTTGCGATCTGGACCTAGTTCTTAATCTTGAAAACGATAAGATTGTTAGTAAAATTACTCGTGCGATATTCGCTCTTGTTAGCAATGCCAATTATTGATTATCGTTTGCAAACGAAAAAAATCAACGTCAGTGAAGACACTTAAGACTCTCAAGAGCTAATTTGACAAATTGCTTACCATAGGAAAAATCATACAGCAGATTCGTCTTCCACACAAAATCGATCTCGAGCGACAACAAAGCACAGGCCAAGCGGTTAATGGAAACGATAGCCGATTCAATGCAATACTTCGTTCCCGGTGTGAAAAACGTTAGACGAATACTACAGGCTCGAGTGCCGATCATCAAGTACGATCAAACGTTCACCGGTCTCGAGTGTGATCTTTCCATGACAAATATGTAAGTCTCAGGACTTTTCTTTTGCAAATTTTTGTTCATTTATGTTTCTAATTTACCTGCAAAACGAAACACAAATTTTCAAAACTACGTTCTTTGTCACTATACCTAATATTCCGAGTTCTTGAGTGAGTTTCAATTAGTTTCTGTTTGGCTATTCTCTTCATGAATACTTTGTTAGTGCCAGAAGCAATTAATTTGTAACGTAGGACGTAAAATATTCTATTTTCTTAGATATACCTTTCGAAATATTGATCTTATTACGTCTTATTCTTCCTTAGAACGATAAGGAAGAATGTACACTTTTACGTGAAAAGTTATTTAATGTTGATTAACTTCTAAGGGCGGCAGTCTACATGTCAGAGCTACTGTGTTTCTACGGCGAGGTTGATTGGCGAGTAAGACCTCTGGTGTTCACGATAAGACATTGGGCAAAGAGCGTGGGACTCACGAATGCCACACCCGGACGCTGGATCACCAATTTCTCGATCACTCTTCTAGTAATATTTTACCTTCAACAAAGAGAGATACTGCCTGCAATAAAAACCCTCAAGGATCTTGCAGGTTCGTGGCATTCAATGTATTCGATAACATTTTTATCAGCGACGCTTTAATAATATACAACGATTATCTATTAGAAAACATTTAATTATTACAAACTAATATTTTTTATTTATTCGTTATAATGAAGATAAATCCGATGTGCGGATAACGGACCACCTCGTCGACTGCACATTTCTTCGCGACGTAACGAAGATGCCACAGCCAGCGAAGAGTGTAAACACTGATAGCCTCGAGACTTTGCTTCAGGGATTTTTCGAATTTTACTCGTCGTTCGATTTTCCCGCCAAAGCAATTTCCCTTCGTGAGGGCTCGAGTATATTCAAAACAGATTTTTCGCCCCTTTACATCTGCAATCCTCTGGAACCCACTCTGAACGTGAGTAAAAACGTGAGCACCGAGGAGACTGAGAGGCTCAGATTGGCGGTGAGAAACGCCTCGTGGGTCTTAGAGACGGCCAACGACGATAGTAGACGACGTCGCGGCATACTCACGATATTCGAACAAAAATTGGACATTATCAGTTATGTTGCGGGCAAACGCGTCGTCAATCTCTCCTCGATCTTCAAATTGCCCAACGACGAATCCGAGAAACATTCGCAGCTCGGGAAACCGGCAGCCAAGGAAGTCAGCAAAGATTCCGACGAATCCGCCGAATCGAAAGCGAACAGAAATTTCGGAATAAAAAAAGGACGATTGAGACGGAGGTGAAATTTTGGACGAGGAATATCCTCCCAGAGAACGGGAATTTGAGATAAGCTGTAATAACTTTGTAAATAAAACCATATTTCAACCAATTCAACGTGTTTTTTTCTTATCTTTGATTTTCACGATTACCAATTTCGTGACCTGCAAAAGCAAAACATTGGAAAAGAATTATTTGTTATGTTAGTACTGGATAGTTTTGATTCCCATAATACGGAATTTATAATATATTGTTGTCATCCATTGGGCTGCTGGGCTAGGGATTAAATATTAAAAAATTCGACATGTCTTTTCTTTTATCGATCAGACAAAAATGTTTTGCCTTCCTCTTTTATTCCGTTGTTCCATAGATATTATATATAGTACAATATATATATATTAATTTATCGAATTTAATACGTATTACTATAATATATAATATATATATATAATCTATATATACTATAATTCAATAACGTCCTTGCGTGAGCCTTGCGAAGTTTCTTACAACGATTATTAACTTCCCCGTAACTTCATTATCGTATTTTCTCCTGCATCTTGAATTACCATCGATTAAATTCGTAATGTACCGTGGCTGGCAGTGTATTTAACTAGCTACCTAATTCTTTAAATTTTTTACTTTATTCCCGATGACGTTTGCGCCACCTCGATTTCAACATCTTTCGTTTAATTCGTTATCTCTTATTTAACTGCGCTTTATCATCTGTAATTCGATAAATAACCTACGCATTTTTTCCTCTTCTTCTGGACGCATATGAACATTAATTGGCGTTTCGCGAATTAATATTAATCGATCGCGTGCTAACGGTCTTTAAATTATTTTTTTGTTATCTCTTATCTTTTTCGTTCTCGTCCTACGTAATCGCTAATCACAGGCTCTAAGTGCTCTTCACTGCTTTTCCCTCATATTCGCGTTGCATTTTTGCAGGGGTTCGTGAGCTGGTAATACTTTTTCTTTTATTTTTCGATTCTGTGAAAAAATTGGCAGCTTTCGGCAATCTCGGCGCTTTGCGTGTCACCAACGCGAGACAAAAATTGTTATATCAAAAAAGGAACAAATTAAATTTGTCGATTGAGATTTCATCTCTGTGCGCAGTAAAATTCATATCAAATCGAACGAAATATGTTACAGTTGCTTCGTTGAAAAACGAAAGGGAACAAATTTCGTTTGCAGAATTATTTTTTTAACTCAAAAAAGGCTCTGGTCTTGGTTCCTTTAGCTGGCCCGTGAAGATCTTTAGTTATAATATACTTATTTTAAAAGGACTCGTTTTAAAACGCAGTCTGAAATTGACATGCTGGATCCTCAATGTTCCGAAGTCACTTTAAGTTAAATAAACGAATAAAATTATATACATATATTTCTTTAATGATATTTGATTTAATAACTTTTTTCGTTCGAAAAAAACCGTAACTTTAAACAATTCTTCAAACAAACTTTCGCCTCTGATTCCAGTGAATAAGTCTAATTGAGCCCTAAGTATCAATTTTTGCATCCATTAATTTTCTTTCAGTTTGTCATGTTGTCCCCGTCATTCAAAGTTTTTAGACGTTACTGGTTTAATGTCTACAATTTACACCATTTATACAATTTGACTTGTAACATTGGAACGTCAACAATATTGGCCTGGAAACAACTTTCGATGGATTCTCTTATTTTATAATAAATAGCCTTTAAAAAAGGACATTTATTTTCAGCCTCGTTTATTTGTCCCTGGTACCTTGAAAAAAAAAACTATTTTTATCAAAACTTTGGAATAAAAGGTTCGAGATAGTAATTCAAAGTAAAAAAGGAAACAATTTCAGGCTGCGTAGTTTTCATCGTCCCCTTAATCCCTGTAGCTCTGTCTTCGTATGTTATTAAGGAGGCTTTACACAAACATTCCCAAACGATAGTTTGACTCTATTCGAATTCCTGTACCTCACAGCAAATAAATAAATGTGTAGCGAATCAATTTCATCGAAGATGTCGATTACATTCCTTTTATTTAACGATAGCGCCAAAAATGTATCAACAAATTGATAAAAAGAAAGCTTTTAGTCCCTCGAAATTCCAATCAAGCCAAACTTATCGTTGGAATTGTAAATGTGACACATTGGAATCGGTGTAAGAAATGACCTATATTTTCAGATTGTGATGGTCATCGAGTTGTGCAAATATATTTTTTGCATATTACACAAAATACGCAAAAAATATATTTTAACTAAGATTCCGAGTATCCTAAATCGTGAATGTGGCAAAGTAATTTTGCCGAATTTACGATTTTACGGCTCCGTCCCAATCCCCGTGTGTCAAAGCCGAGTTGTACACGAATCTCAACGGCCATCCAGAAACGTGGGTGTCTTCTTTTTTTTCCAACCAGCCCACCGACGACCTTAACGCTAGTTTCCCGCCCTCTCGCTTTAATTTGTTTTACTCTTGCGATGATAGCGATGATGATGAGCGTGATGATGTCTGTGATGGGAGCGATTTTCCTGCACCGCCGCCACGAGCGTCCTCACGGCTTCCTCGTGGCCCTCGAAGCTGTCGGCCTTCTTCAGTTGCCCGAGGCCGGTTGCGCTGGCCTCGGCAGCGGCGACCGCAGCCGCGCTGATTCCGCCCCTCTTGCTCTTGGGTCGGGGAAACGTTTCCCAGGACCTTTGCTTCTGCACGAGCGACGCCGCGGCGCCGGAGGATCCGGTCTGCGCGGGTGGCGTCGCGAAGAGCACCAGCAGCGCCTTCCTCGAGTCCTGCGAGGTTCCCTGTTGACCTATGGTGCCGTCGACGATGCTGGACCGCGGACTGTTGGCCGACCCGGTGGTGCTGAGGCTGTCGCAACTCGCTCGTCGTCTTCTCCGCGCCGAGACGCTTCCCGAGCCTCCGGGCTTCTCGCTCGGGTAAAACACGTCCTCGGGGTCGCTCATCGGATAGGACTTGACGCTCTTCGGGGTCGTCGGCTGCTGCTCGTCCGGCGGCGCCGCGTGCACCAGCGCCTGAACGCGCTTCTTCGCCTCGCCGAGCGTCGACGCCTCCGATATCCTCTGGTACTCGCTCTCTTCGCCCCCTTGAAGACAAAAATTTGAAGAAGAAAGGAAAAGAGAAGATAGACGAAGGAACGAGTTTTCGGATTCGAAATTCGAGTTGCGGTTTCTTAAGGATGTAGGAGTGCTGAGTATTCAATTCGCATGAATTCGAGAAAAGTGCGAGAGAATTACAAACACTTTTTGAGGGTCTGACAATCTGAAAAAATGCATGCACACTAAAGGTACTGAAAAGATTCATTTTACATAATAATAATTCCAAAATTTGACTAACAAATTGACAAAAAAAAATTGTTTAACGAATATGTCGATGACCCAAGTTTTGTTTTGAATGAAAATGATTCCTTCGTTTTTCTGTATACGTATGAATTTTTTCAGGTTTAAGATTTTCAGATTTTTAAGTAAGCGTTGAAATTTGTGTTTTTTTGTATAGAAAATATCTACAAATTTCAAAGATTATTTAAAAATTTGAAAAAATTCATACGTATACAGAAAAACGAAGGAATCGTTTTCATTAAAAAGAAACTTAGGTCATCGAAATATTTGCTAACAAATTTTTTAAATCAATTTGTTAATCACATTTTGGAATTATTATTATGCAAAATTAATCTTTTCAGTACCTTTAGTGTGCATGCATTTTTTCAGATTTTCAGACCATCGAAAACTGTTTGCAGTTCTCTCGCACTTTTCTCGAATTCATGCGAATTGAATACTCGGCCCTCCTACATCCTTAATACAAGAAAAAAACGAAAAACAACATTTTCGGAGAAAATGTTTTTATTGAGTTTTCAAAATTTCGTGAAACAGCCAAACGCGTATATTTTTCTGAGTGCATTTTTGCAATTCTCACCGGCGGACTGACGCTGCTGCGACTCGGTGCACCTCTCGGGCTGTTCGCCGGCCTCTTGCGAACCCGTCGCGGCGCCCTCGCCCCCTGTACCACCGGAACCGCCGCCGCCGCCGCCTCCCTTGAGCGGTCGATATATCGAACGCACCTTGCCGCCCGACGACGAGCCCCCGTGACCCGGTGGCGTCTTCGGCTTCGTGTTGTCCGGCGATTTTCTCGATCTTCTGCTCTGGCTCCGATCCCGACCGCCCTCCTCTCTTCCCGGCGATTTCTTCCGGTCCTCGCGCGGACGAACCTTCTCAATCAACTGGCTCAGCACTCCGCGCTTCACGTCCGACGATTTTGTCGTGCCGTACACGACTATGTTGCCCCCCGAATCCAGCAGGGCACCCACACTGCTCGACGGCGTTCTGCAGCGTGTTGGCATTTCTTTTGATTCTAGACAGACAGTAGAAATTTTTTATTATTATAGTTTCATTTTATTTCTACAATAAAAAAAACTTGCAAAGTAGAACCTTGCAAATTGCTTCCTCAGTATTTTACACTTTTAACGAAGGTACCTCTATGAGGAAGTACGTTGATCAATTTTGAGTTCCTCATAAAAGGAGCATTGTTAAAAGTGTAAAAAAGGTACTTCACAAAACATAAAATGCGTACTCGAAGTCACCGGTATTTGAAAAGGTGTAAAGATTGTACTTCAAGTATTGGTCACTTTAAATATAGAACTGGGCAAAGAAATCCAAGTAACAAGCATTAAAATGCTAAGGTTTGAGCAACCAAGTGGAGATTTATTGTTTCCCAACTGAAACTTTGTTTTAATTATATTTGTGTCGTTAATTAATAAATCATAAACAAAGCGAAAACTTTCACGACCTGGTATTTGACAAGGCGTGAAGTATGTGCTTCAAGTACCGGTCGCTTTAAATACAAAACCAAACCTGTGCAAAGCGACCCGAGTACCGAGCATTCAAATACTGACTCTTTGTCAAACAAGTGAAGATTTGTTGTTGTTCAAAGTTAAACTTTGTTTTAATTATATTTGTGTCTTTAATTCATAAATCATAAACAAAGCGAAAACTTTCACGACCTGGTATTTGACAAGGCGTGAAGTATGTGCTTCAAGTACCGGTCGCTTTAAATACAAAACCAAACCTGCGCAAAGCGACCCGAGTACCGAGCATTCAAATACTGACTCTTTGTCAAACAAGTGAAGATTTGTTGTTGTTCAAAGTTAAACTTTGTTCTGATTATATTTCTGTATTTAATTCATAAACAAAGCGAAAATTAAGAGAAACTTTGACGACCCCATTTCCACCAACTTATTCCCCTGAACCCTATTTCTCTATATTCCATCCCTTGTACTTTAGCGCCCACCTTTGTCTCTGTTCATTTCACGGATTCTCGAGCTTTCATTATGCGAGAAGCTTTGTCGGCAACTGCGCCTCCGCCCCCCTCGCCCCCCTCCTCCCTTCTCACTCTTTCCCGTGAAACATCACTTTGCCCAACCCTCTCAATCTTGTTTTTCTTTTTCGACTTTGCCTCGCTCCGCACTCGACTACTACTGTGATCTCTCTCCCTTTCTCTTTCCCCGCTTTCTTTCTATACCATTTCTTCCGTTTTCTCGAGCGCGGACCAGAAAGCAGAAAGCTTTGTGCCTTCCGCCAGCTTTGCCTCCCGTGCCACTCTGCTCTCACATGTACGGCATTTTTTTTATGTTGCATCACCGTACGGAGAGAATGGGTTTATTTGAATCAAACATGCGATCTAGTTTAATTGTGTACGTTTTTACTCAAATTCATTCATATGTCCTTCGTTTTAAATATATTTGATTTTATACATTTTGTCTGGCCGGTTATTAAAGAAATATAGTTCTTCTATTTTAGTAAAATTATTTTTCTAATACTGGTGCAATAGAATTTATTCAATTTACATGCATTTCATTTTAGTGAAAGATATAATATTATCGAATTTCGATAAAATTGTATACGGATTAAACAGATTTTATTCAAATGAATCCATTGACTTCGTGGCTTTAGTTGACAAAGCTCCGAATTTATTTTTTATTTTTTTTCGAATGTTTACGAATTCGTACCTTTCATATAAAGCGCGTTGTCCGCGCTCGTAGCGGTGCTCCTTGAGTGCCGGCAGTCTTTAGTGGGCGCCGGAGTCTGTGGCTGCTGCGGTTCCTGCATCTGAAGCCGGGCCAGATGGTCCAGAAGGACCTCGAGATGTTGTTGATCCGAGGCGTCGAGGGCAGCCGCTCTTATCTCGCCAGCGTTGACCCCGGCCGAAAACGATTTTACAAAAGGTTCTAGCTGCTGCGTCAGATTCTGAAGCTGCTTCACCTCACCTCTCAGCGTTACAATGTCGTTCATCTGAAGTGGACAAAAAAAAAAAGACGTGATTATTACTCGACGGCGAAAAAACGTAAAACAACTGCAGTAAAAATGCTGTCGGTCCGAATTGCTCTTGAGATTTTTTTACCTGAGAATGGAAGATCTCTTTTTCAATGTGGATTTTACACAACTGTTCCTCCCACAAGGCGTCGAATATATTTCCAAGCCGCTCGAGCTCCGTCTGATGATGCTCCAATTGTTGCTCCAAAACTCTGCAATCTCTGGCCACGTGCTCGTATCGCGAGCCCAGCGGCGGAGTGTTTGCCCTGCGAAGTACAGCCACGTCTCTGTGCAGCTCACCAAGACGTTCCTTCACAGTCATCAATTGCTGGCTGAGTTCTTTAAGCTGGGAATCAAAGGTCCTGCAGTGGTTGGAAAATGGACCGCTACCGTCTTGCTGTTGTTGCTGTTGCTGCTGCTGTTGTTGGCCTCCACTCTTGTGCGGTGTCCTTTGCGAGGACTTGGTACTCTATTCCGTGCGTTGGACAAAATTCAAGAAACTTCATTTATGGGTTTTTCTCGATAACCGCGTTTTTCTGAATTTCCAGTTTTTCCAGCATTGACGATGCGTTTATTGAAAAGCAGAGACTTTTTTCACGCGAATTTTGTTTTTCAGGACTTATTTGGCAATCATCATCGGCTAAAAATTTTTTGATTTAAAGCGAATTCTAAAAAGTTTTGTTGAGGGGGACTAAGGTTTACGTAGCTTAACGGCCACCATGTAGCATCGAAATATAAAAAAAAATAGGGCGGAAATATCCTTTTCAATCATGACAATGTTACCGGAATATTTTCAAGAGTAATTTTCCGTATAACATTACAACCATACAGGATGAATTTTTGCAATATTCCTATTCTTCTCATAATTTTCTGGTTACAAATCATTAGTTTCAGGCTTGGTCGAACGATCTTTGAAAGGCTTTGAACTAGGCTAGGCAACATTTCTTGAATATTTAGTGCATTGAGAGGGATGTTTTTAAAACCCAAAAGGCGACAAAAACATTATGGCTATGCTATGGATTGGAATTCCCATCAATCTCTAATATACTCAACAAACAATAACAATAGCCATAGCGCTGTTTTGTTTGCAACAATTATTTATTTTTGCTCCGATGAAATTGTAACTCTTTCGAGCTTGAGGTCCTTTGCAGAATTTCCTGGCTTCGAATGATTAGTTTCAGGCTCGATCGAGTCACTTTTGCAAGACATTGAACTAACTTGAAGTACCGGTGGCTCCTGTCCCACCGAGTGAGTGTGATCGTAGAGTGACTCCTTCTGTCCAGAAATTTGTCCCACGTAGGGTTGAAGAGCTCTGGCAAATTCGTTTCGGTAATTTGTCTTGAGATGCACAGTGAGCAGAGGTGGCCTCGAAGAGTTTCCAAGTTGAGCAACCCGGTCCAGTCGCTCCAGCATCGGATGAGCCAATTCCAAAAACTGGTACTTGGTTGCTCCGCTGGTGAAGACAGTGCAGAGCATGAGATGCATCTGCAGAACAGGAAGCGCAGAGCCCAGCGAAAGGAGCTGCGCCCTGACCATTCGCTCCTTAGTCTCAAACTGCCTCTGCAGTTCGGTGAGCACTGCGGAGTGAGTCTTGTTCACCGCTTCCTGCATGCCCTGGCAATAAGCGTTGAGAGCTTTTTTCTCAGAATCCAGGCTCCTGCGCAGCTCGTCCAACTGAGATTTCAAAGCGAGCAGCCCATCTCGAACACCAGCCTGCAGCTCGCAGATGTAGTTAGCCGTACGCTCCATCTTCTTCGATGCCTGGTGCCATGCGCTGTCGATATCTACGCAGTGAAGTCTAGCGTCTGCTGGAGTTTCTCTGAAGCAAGTTGCGCAGAGCATGCACTTTGCGCTCTGACTGTACATTATGTAGAGCTCGCCATGAGTGGAACAGCGACGCTGGGTGTCCTTGGCGCACTTGCTCATGTGCACCACCTCGTGCGATGAGAACATCTTCGCTCTGTGAGTGTTCTCTCGGCAGTGGGTGCATAGTGCCTGGCCTGCATCAAATAGACAGTAAAATAAAAATGAAAAAATTTGATAACTGATATTATTTTCTTACTACAAGGGGCTCGTGTTTTTACTGGATCAAATTTACGATTAATTAATTAAAAGTAAAAAAGTCTCCGTGTACTCACCACAAGTCGTACAGAAGAACATTGTAGACTTGTCCCTCTTGTCGCAATTAGCGCAAGGAGGGTTCTCCGAGTTGGCCAGTTCTACCAGCTGCCGCATCAACTGATCCACCGGCGGAAGTTGCGCGCCTTCCTTCAACTGGGTCGTTTGGCTGAGGACAATGTTAATGTCAATTGTAATTAATTTTTTTTTTTTTTTTTTTTTTTCAAAACCGATCCGTAATTTATCATTTTTGTAAGCCCAAATACACAAACAAGTTTATGCTAAATAGATTTACGCTTAAAAGTTTTGACATAATTTGTTAATCACTGTATGCTAAGAAGTATTTCATGTAAACTTAATTAATTTTGGAGCAGCAATTAACAATAATAGTAATAGCTGCAACAGTATTGCAATAGTATAGTATTAACAATAATAATTAACAATTAACAATTGTCGTTTACAATTGTTTCGATATCGTAGATCGCATACAATCCGTGCGTTTTTTTTAACTATAGTCGTGAACGACTTGAAAACGATTCTGTGTTTCTGGACCTCATTTCAACTGTCTTTCAACATTTCAACTATCTGTAATTTCTGCCCAAGTGAGTTCGCTTCTCTCGATCTCTATCAGTCCTTTTGAACGAGCGACTGCAGCACACGTTTGGTCGTCTCGAATCTACGGCAACATGCTCCACTAATCAGTTGTCATCAGTACGTTCTACAAATTACACACGGGAATGATAGATGGAATGCGGCAAGATGAGCTTGGGGCACGAGGCAGGCAAAGTGGAAAGCCCCGAAGTGGTGTTGGCTCGAACAATTGAATTACTGGGGTGGTAGGCGCAAATACACTTGAAAAGGTACACACACCTCTCGAACTGGTGAATGGAGTTGAAGAGTTGAGCGAGCGAGCCAGGGAGAAACGAGGGGAAGAGGCTCGCGGAGGCGGAGGACGAGGATAGCGTAAGCATACAATCAGCCCGTGCAGACAATAAGAATGCCCCAGACAATGAGTGCCAGAGATCGGGAGATCCGATAGGGTTGCTATGCGACTCTCAATTCTCCTCTGTCATTCAGAGCTTCTCCACCCGGCTCGACTCGTACACATACAGATACACCAGCACACACGTGTCTCGCCAAGTTGTTGAGACACAGAAAGTCAACCGTGACCAATGAAAATAGTTTTATGCGGTTTTCACCCGGCAGACATTCATCCACGCGTCCAATTAAAGGCAAATTCAGTTTCTATATTCATAAAACTTTCCTCATTAATCTACACTTTTTTCCTCTCTGTTCCTCTGTTTTTCTGTTTGTTTGTTTGCCTGCGTGGGATTTGTGAATGGCGCGAGGGGTGATTGAAGAAAAGAACAAATGAATTAAAAACTTCTATTTATTGAATGTTATTTTGATACAAAGAAATGTGAAATTATTGATGGAATTGTGGTTAAAGAAACGAAATGATAAATGTTTGAACTTAGCTTATTGCAAGTAATAAAGATAATAACGTTTTTTTCTTCATTCATATAAAGAATGTATGGGGCGTAAAAGTGCAAAAATCAAAGTCACCGGTTTTTTATCTCGTCGTGCAATCTCTAAAATGCACTCAGTTTTAATTACAATCAAAATATCGTTAACTATCATTAAAAAGATTGAAAAAAATCTGAATATTTCCATGTAGAATTCAGGATTCTTTAGTTTTCTTGTAATTATCAGAACATATTTCAACAAAACAAACCGATTTGAAAAAAATTTAAAGAACGTCTTCCAAACCCAGGGCTCGACCCTCGTCGATTTCTATGAAATTTACTCATGCTTATATCGAACAAGTCATTATACGAATAAATAAATGTTATTTACATCCATAACGAATAATTTTTAAATATAAAAGCACAAATGATATTTATATTCATATTTACCCGCAAATTGGACATGATATTTTGTTGTCTATGTGAGGCCCGCGTATGCAGCGTGCGCAAAAGGTGTGAAAACAGGAGAGTAAACACGGGTCGCTGTAGTAGTCGTGGCAGACGCCGCAGGTGAGCGGATTCCGGGGTGCTCCAGTGGGACCGGAAGTCGTGTCGTTTTCGCCAAGGCCGTCGCCGGCCACCGAACCCGAACCCGCCATGGTCCTCTATTTATCCTTATTTTTCACCCCTATTTCGAACTCTTAACCCTCTCCACCCATCCCCCGTTTCCCGCCCCTTTCGATTTCGACGATTATTTTCTCTTCTCTCTCTGTCCGAGACGCTCACATTCGCCTCACTGCTGATTTACTATCCCCCATCCCCCCACCCCCACCCCCGCTCTCCCTCTCGCGCCCCTTGCGACCCCACTCGCCGTGATGAGTGCCGAGCCGTTTGCCCTCCTTAAGCGATCCGCCCAATCACGACATCGGTACCGATCGCTTCTGCATCATCGTCGTCCTCGTCCTCACCCCAGAGGACGTTTCACCTCCTCGCCGCCACCTCCGCCACCTGTCAATACACAAATCCTCAGATAAGTCACAGGGTTTTTTTTTTTCGTCTCTGGAAAACGAAAGCAGATTTTTTATGAGAGCGTGGAATATCGTTGTGGAACAATAAGAGTTCAATTTTTTTATTACGTATATCCGATTAATTAGTTGAATTTAACTAATTTCTTCTTTCGATGTTTTTTAAGCAGCTAATAAATGGTCCTTGTTTTTTTATTTCTGATATGTACATGAATAACAGTTTGAAGAATGCTATGTACAAGAATAAAAGTTACATTTTTTCCCTCCATAATCCGATTACATTTTTTTAATGAACGTTTTTATGTTCCACCATCTGCCGATACACAAATCCTCGAATAAATCACAAGGGAGTGGTATTTTCTCTCCCACTCTCGTCGCGAGGGCAACATTTTCATGGAAGTATGAAATATTCATGAGAAATAAAAAAAGTATATTTGTTGCTTTATAATCCGATTAATTGTTTAACTAATTGTTGTTTAATATGTTTAACTTAAGTTTGTCATTTTCTGATGAAAATTGTAGAATTTTTTTAAGCAACCCATAACTTACGGGGAAATCATGTTTGTCTCCTATCACAAGATTGGCACAGACGCGTGAAAAATGTATAAGGATGAATACAAGTTGCTCTTATTAATTCAGTAAACAGATTTTTTTAAATTGAAGTATTTATTTCGAAATAATATGGATGTGTGATTTTTTAAAATTATTTCACGAAATGTCGACGAGATTCTATGAAATTAATAGACGATTTATGTTGTTTGTTGTCTTTTGGGGATTAGTTTTTGACCCATCGCCGCGGGGTTAACACGGGGTGGGTCACGCTGTTTACTCCCGTGATAATCGAACCCGTAGCCTCGCCATCTGGATGGATGGGACCATCGAGCAAAATTCAAGTCAAAATTTTGTCGGTCGAAGAGTCACTCGTTTCTTTCATTGTCACAATTAAGTTTTAGCCAAGAAAGTACGTCATTAAAATAGGAAAAAACTCATGTCCTGTTTTATTTGTATTCGCGTAATTTTACAGGTTGAACATTTAACCAGATTAATAACACAAATAAATTGTTCTAGTTTCCATAAAAACAAAATTAATAACAATTATAGTAACGTTCACCAAAAATAGTCAAAATGATTTAAATATACCCAGATCAAGTCAGTAGTTTGATTCTAAGTGGCAAAAATATCGTATAAATTAATTTCTTCCTTCATCACCATTAAAAAGGCAAAACTCATTTCCAAAATTCTCATCATACACGTAATTGTGACAGTCATAGATTTCCAGGTAACAACCCTAATCCATATTGCACTATTTCCAGCCACCTCTTTAACAAGATCATAAAGTATAATTATTTCAAACGGACGAAAAAATTTTTAAGATGAAATACAAATGTAGAAATGAAGGAAGCAGCTTTGGTCCTGGATGCGAAAACGACGTCAAGAAATCTATCCTTATCACCGTTCAAATAAACAAACAAATCTCACTTCCAGTATTTTTTTTATCATTCGCGTAATTTCGAATGTCGAAGATTTTCAGACAACAACCCCCATCGACATTGCACTATCTTCAGTCACCTCCCGACAATCCTCGCGAATCTAAATCTCAATCCCACGATCAACGTAAATAAACGAAAAATTAAATTCTCTCCCACATAAAAATAGTAAAAATAAAATCGAGATACCCGGGTTACTCGAGCAGCTTGCTTCCAGGCTGTGGAAAACATAGTGGAAAAAGCTTGCCCCAAGAATGATTAACGTCCTCCTGCGCACCACACGAGGAACAAACAAATAAATCTCACTTCCAGTATCTTTTCGATTCACGTAATTTCGCGGGGTGACGAAGACGTCCAGGTAACGAGCCCTCGTCCACATTGCACTATTTTCGGCCACCTTCTCGCAATCGTCACGAGTCAAATTTCGAAATTTCACAAACGACGCGAATTCAGGTAGACGAAAAAAAAAATGAAACAAATCGTTTTTCACGGGTAAAAATGGTAAAAATGATTGAAATACCCGGAGTGAGAGAGCAGCGGTTGGTCCGGGGTGGCCAGCAGTGATCCGGATCTGTGGGCGTCCGGTGCTGCTGCTGCTGCTTCGCCTTTATCGCCGTACCGTCGTCATTCTGACGTAGGCAACGGGGTGAGCGAGCGAGACTCGCGAGATAGAGAGAGAAATATATATATATATATATATATACATATATTTGAGCACATATATATACACGGTTAAGGGTGGTGGTAGTGGGGGGTGGGGGGGATGAAAGAGGGTTGGAAGCGAGATGCAGGAGTGCGGGCGAACGTATGAGCTTGTGAAATAGCTGTGAGAATAAAAAGCAGCAGCGGCGGCAGGGGCGAAAGCCTCGTCTGGACTCCGAAGGGGTGGTTTTCGAGGGGGCTGGAGGGGGTTGTGGTGGATTGTAAACGCGCGCACCACCAACATCGCCTTTCTCAAGCATCTACGTCACCGGATCGCGGGCTCTGCGCTGGCGCATTCTCTATTTTAACCCCCCCCCACCCCCACCGCAGTCTCAGCATCCCTTAAAGCACAGACCCCCGCCGAGCCCCTCCCGCCCCGCCGCCGCCGCCGCCGCTACCCCTTCCATTCGGCCATGCGCCGGGGGACGATGCGCCCTCGGTTCTCCGAGTTACATAGGGATGATTCGGGAAATTCGCGTGGATGAATTTGCCACACCTAAAACTCACCCTCCGAGCCACCCACGGCAGACCCACAACGATAGTTGTTATGTTGCAATATTAGATTTTTCGGCAATGCGGACGTTGCGATTTGAGGAAACTCGCTGGATTTATTGCGGAGTGTTTCGGGTTTTTTTTTTGTTTTTTGTTTTATCGATAACGACTCTTTGCACCTTTGAGGGTTTTTTGTTGTACATATTTTTTTATTGCCAATGAAGATTTGTTGTACCTTCGATAGCGTCGTAATGGAAATACCGTCCATCAATTTTCGATTTTTTTAAACACAGATGTTTTTTAATTGTTGGGAAATTATCGTAGTTGAATTTGCCACACCTAAAACTCGCTCCCACCCGCCCCCTGATTCAAGGATTGCTATATCGCAATTTCAAGCGGTTCACTGGAGATTGTTTCGAAATTTTGCTAACTTTCGAAAATGTTGGAGCTGTGGAAATGTGGAAACGTTGCATGTTGAAGTTGTTTAGCGTATCTAGTAATATGAAGGAATGTTTCGTATAAAGATTGGCTTAAATTAATCAAGGACTTCGAATGTTACATTATATTGAATCGATCATTTTAATCTGCGTTATATTTACAATACTAAAAGATCTGCAGGTTGAGTATTAATGAAACAAAAGTTGGGCATGTACATAAATTGTAAACTCTTTATCTATTACAATGTTTAAAACACATATGAACATTCAGACTTTTCGAAAAGTTCGTACTGAACTTTGTCGAGAATAAAAAAAAGTGCCCAAAAGCCGCAAAGTACATATTTGCACTGCCTCCCCGTGAATTTCCATTCTTCACAAAACTTCCTCTGCGAGAAACTCAAAACTGACCAACAAGCTTTTTCAAAACTTTTTTGTTGTCTATGTAAACTCGAGATGTAGGGCAGAAAATAAAAAAATGTACTTTTCTTTCCGCCTACAGATGTAATTTTGGTCGTGCCTTGTGCGAATCAAACCCTTTACTCCAGTTTTCCCGAGACACCCATATATACGTCGTATGACCCTTCAACGGGTCAACGGGCGTGAAAACTCGGACTGGAGAAAAAAAAACAGGAAAGAAAGAAGCGAGGGGGGATGTTTACCCCCTCTACCCTTTACCCTCGTCGTGAACCGCGCAGTGCTTTTCGCGATGACCCCTTAATACTCTTTTTCGTCGTGCCACGATAAAAGTGTGTATGCGTCCCACACGGTAAATTCGTAGAAAGGTTTGCTGGCTGCGAGGGAAAGGAGGGGGGAGGGGGGGGGGGGGGGGGTTGGCAGTGTATACGACTGAAACTCTCGCATCGCCCTCTGGTTCCACCTTGCGCGTCCCTCCGCCCTCCGCCGCCTGCTGCGCCACAGTTGGCAACCGGAAACCGCAGTGCACCCGTTCAAACGGGTTTTTTTTCCAAGCGTCTTTTCCATGCAAATTCTTTCCTCGCTTTTCTCATCCTCCTTTTTCGTCCTCCCTTCTCATTACGAGATCAATATTTGCCGGCGAGAAAAAGAAGAAAACAAAAAACGCGGAGCTTTTTATGGTAAGAAAAAATGTAAGGGCATGTTCATTAAGAAAAAATATGGGACGAGTAACCGCAGTGCGGTTACTCGTTAAGTCCCGCCGGGATGCCACGTTCTTTTCCATTCGACCGTCGAGTCTCTGGTTATTCATGCAAATAAATTCATGTCAGCAGCACCGAGAGGTGCGCGAAATGTAAACACACCGAGGAAAAAGGGCAACGGCTGACGATATAACGCGCGGAGAGCGCCGGACAGATTCCTGCTCTACCGGCGCGAGAGGCTCTGCGATTTTGCCTCATTCGCCGGAGATATAGCTATGGTAAACAGCCGGCAAATCCGGGTAAACAAAGTCAATCCGAGAAGCCCGGTGATGAGATCGGAATTTTTGCCGTTTGACGAATCACTCTTTTCGCAGCAGAAGAAAAATACGGACTTCGTCGGGTGGTTCTCTGTGCCTTCAATTACCGAATTTACCGAAGCTTTTGAGGCAAATTTTATAATATCACAAAATGTGAAATGCGACAGTTTTTACGTGCTGGTATTTTTTATGGGCTCTGCTACGAAGTAATACCTCGATAATCCATCCGTATCACAATCTGTATCACATAATAACTCAACCGTAAATCGTCCCCCCCCCCCTTCCCAAATCTGTGGTAAAGCAGATTGCAGAGTTGGGGGCAATGCTTTATTTTTTTAATGCATCACCGTTTTTTTTAACCCATTATTTAAAAAATGGATAATGGAATTCGAATCTACTACACATTACTTTTTTAATGAGTAATGGAAGAGAGATCCATCACACATTATTTTTTTAATGCTTAATCGAACAGATATCCATCACCCATTATTTTTTAAATTTTTAATGGGAGAGAGATCCAGCAACGATTCCAGAAAAGTATGGAGAAATCAACCTGGACATCGAAAACTATGGAAAAATCAACCTGGACATCGAAAACTATGGAAAAATCAACCTGAACATCGAAAACTATGGAAAAATCAACCTGGACATCGAAAAGTATGGAAAAATCAAGCAGGACATCGAAAACTATGGAGAATTCAACCTAAACATCGAAAATAATGGAGAAATCAACCTGGGCATCGAAGACTATGGGGAAACCAACCTGGTAATCGAAAACTATGGGCAAACCAACCTAGACATCGAAAACTATGGAGAGATCAATCTGGACATCGAAAAGTATGGGAAAATCAACGTGGAAATCGAAAACTATGGGGATACCAACCTGGACATCGAAAACTATGGGGAAACCAACCTGAACATCGAAAAAAATGGGGAAATCACCCTGTACATCGAAAACTATGCTGACTCGAGCAGGTTCGAGCAGGCTCGATTAGCGACGAACCGAGTAGACCGGTAAAAAAGGTTGTTAACCAGTGTTTTTAGGGGTAGAATATACGACTTTAGAACGATGGTATAGGTTAAAAGTCGATATTTTGAAAAGAAAAAAATTGGGGTCCAATTTGGCGATTTTCGGTCCGGAGCCAATTCTATGATTTCTGAAAAAAAAAAAAAAAAAAAAAATCTCGCCAAAAAATATTTTTTTCAAAATCGAGTAAAAAGTATTGGTAACCAGTGTTTTCGGGGGTAGAATATACGACTTGAGAACGATGGTATAGGTTAAAAGTCGATATTTTGAAAAGAAAAAAAATTGGGTTCGATTTTGGCGATTTTCGGTCCCGAGCGGATTCTACGATTTCTGACAAAAAAAATCTCGCCAAAAAATATATTTTTCAAAATCGAGTAAAAAGTATTGGTAACCAGTGTTTTCGGGGGTAGAATATACGACTTGAGAACGATGGTATAGGTTAAAAGTCGATATTTTGAAAAGAAAAAATTCCGAGGTCGATTTTGACGAAAAGTTTTTCAGGCACGCGCGACAGCGCGTGTGATTATGGTAGTCCATTAAAAAAAACTAATGAGAGCTGTAACGCTTCTCCATTCAGCATTAAAAAAGTAATGGTAGCTGTATCACTGCTCCATTAAACATTAAAAAATATATAGCGCTGGATCTCTGTTCCATTAAACATTAAAAAAATAATGGGTGCTGCATCTCTGGTCCATTACTCATTAAAAAAGTAATGGGTGCTGAATTCGATTTCCATTATCCATTTTTTTAAATTAAATAATGCATTATTTTTACATTAAACATTTCACAACGCTGGCAGATTGATGGGGAACAATTACAACATGCCTTTAATTCTTGAAGAGTAGTTTAGCGTATTTAACTAACGTGATATTTCCTCCGAGTATCGTATTTTTTCGATAAGTTTTCTGGCTACAAAAAACTAGATTTTTCAGATGCCTTCCTTCCTTCATTATTTTTGAGCTTTCAAACGGTGTCCAGTCATTGGCGGATTAACCTCGACCAATGAGAACGCGCGATTTCCTGGGCTTCCATGTGTTTACGTATGGCCGATCAATAGATCGCTCCCACAAGTTAATTCACGATTTTTCTTCGTTAATTTCACTTATTTCGCAAACACAAAAATGCCTTCACGAAGCGAGGACATCCTCAAGGGATTTCAAGTGTATCCTTTTCATCCGACTGGCGGAAGTTCGAATTTCGTAACCTGCGAACGTTCAAGTGATGCTGACGTTTCTTTGACTTTTCGAGGTTATGTCCGACTGTCAGTGCACGGCGTTAATCTTCAATTTATATTCGAGTTCCTCGATTCACGACGATAATTTACGTGCCACGGGTTTAATATTGTTTGTATGGAATAATAACAATTAAAATTTTGACGAATTTTAGACATTTTTCTAAGAAAAAATCGCTTTGCGGATTTTGAGGTTAATCAATGATTGTGACATTATTTACTTATTTACTCAATTTCCAACACTCTAAAGCGCAATCCTGAGATAATAGTTCAGTGTATTATTTGCGTAATGTAATCTTTGCACATTTGGATAGAAGATGATCTAGCAAACAGTTCTATTTTTTATTAAGTTCTTAGCGACCTAGAGGCAAATAGTTCAGCGAAATTTGCAGACCATCAATCGAATATTCATTCCTTTCCCTCCTGAAATAACTTTTTTTTAATTTACTTAATTATTTTTCTACTATAAATAAGTTGTTTTCCTTAAATTAAGCCTCTTTAGTAATTGGATGAATCTAAGGGATGCAGACAGTGGGAAGATTCTTTGGCAAGGCAATGAAGACTTGTGAGTCACTATCTGTATTTTTTATCTCTATTTTAAACAACATTTATTAGCACATCTTAGCCAATTAATTTTTCAGATCTGTGCCAGGAGTCGAACATGAGGCAAGAGTGCCAAAGAAGATACTGAGATGCAGAGCGGTCTCACGAGAAATAAATTTCAGTTCAGTGGAGCCGCTGGAGCGATTTCGATTAGAGCAAAAAGTCCTCTTCAAAGGACGATGTTTGGAGGAGTGGTTTTTCGATTTTGGCTTTGTTATACCGCAGAGCACAAACACCTGGCAGAGTCTCATTGAAGCTGCACCCGAGAGTCAAATGATGCCAGCCAATATACTCAAGTGAGTGCTAAAAACAAACATGTTAAAGTTGGTTGTTAAAACCTAGAAATCTTTGTGTACTTTAGTCAGGGAGGCATTAATGCTTCACACTCTGATCACCTAATCTACTTTATATATTATAAAAATGCCTCACCTGTTTTATTTTCCTTTTCATATTGCATTAATATCAAGGCCTAGCAAAAACTCTTAATGAACTTATAATTTTATGGAAAATAATCAGAGAGGGGTTTTTAAGGATCTCTTTTTTGAATGCAGTATATACAAGTTTTTAAGAGTTAATGTTTTTAGTCCACTGAATCGTCCTCAGTCTTAAGAAACATTTTTTTTAACCCAGACTATCTTTTTGTCCGGGTGAAATTTGGGTCAATCTTTGTAGCTCATGATATATGAATATTAGCAGGTTGTAGTGGCTCGCATCAAAATTAGATCGTAAAGGAAATTAACGTGAAATTAACGTCAAAACTTTCCGAAATCGAGAAAAAAAACGACGACATAGATTTTACTTATTTTTATTATTCTTAACGATTATAACATGATTTATATTTGCTTCATTTTGTTTTTCTTCTTTTTTTCGCCTGCCCCATTTAACAGCGGAAACGTGGTCATCGAGACAAAGTTTTTCGACGACGATCTTCTCGTCTCGACGAGTCGAGTTCGTTTGTATTACGTATAATGGATTGTGGAATATGCATCGGGGACCAATTCTGCATCAAACATCCCAACTAACAAGGGCATCGGCACTTAAGACGAACATGTATCACATCGTCTTCAGCGGAAAAAAAAAACAAATACAGTGAAGAAGACGACAAGGATTTCAGTTTGGTGTGCCGAGCACGTGTTTTTATTTATTTAAATAAAAAAAAGTCCCGCATAAAAATCGCACCAGCGTCACATTTGTAAATCACGTTTTGATTTATTTTTTACAAACACGATCGTATATTTATGTGTATGTGTGCTTTTCGACAAAGAGCTCTTTTGCTGAACCGTTTGTTTGGCGACGTTCAATCGGAATTGCAATGATTTAGTTTTTTTTCTTTTCCAACTTTTTTTTTCAATTTTTTATTGCGCGTTGTCCGCTTTTGCGTCGTTCAACTAGTCAACGATCAAGTCCAATCACTCGTGGCCTTTGTTGTCTCTTGTACATAATTTGCCGGAGCCTATAGCCGTAAGGATCGGGAATCGCATTTCGATTGTGTTAATTAGCGATAGAAATGTCGACTCGAATTGATTATATTGTATAATAAATATTAAGAAGTAGAAAATAAACGAAATTACAAAGTATCAGCGTATTATTAATTGCTGTGCCCTATCAGATCGAAACGGCAAATCTGAATTAAAAAAATCCTATAAAGTAAATCGAAGAAAACCGAAGTATTTCTTCCGAAACCTATAAAAAAGTCCTATAAAATAAACCGAAGAAATACGCAAAGCGTTACAAGTAATTCAGCTGAAAACTGTGCATCTGATCTGAAAACAAAAATCCAGTAAAACCAACTATCAGCAGCTACGGAGCATCAGCGTATATTTGGTATTTATATCGATTCTGCGTCAGCCCGCTACCCGAGCTCTTCACTATAATGCAAAGTACATAGGAAAGTAGATACAGTTTTGTGGCTTCGGTGTGGCAGCAGTCACTCGCGGCGGCGGCGGGGGGCACGACGGGGAAGCCCCAAGATAGGAAGAACTCGCGCCACCGCCGTGCGTATCGCCGCGAGAAACGAAGAAAGGGGGAACGGCGCGGGGGAGGCAGAGCTGCCCCTACCGTTTCCTCGGGCTCTGGGGGGCTGCTGTCGTTCGATTTTCAGATACACAGGTGTATCCATTTACCTATGTAGAGCCCGGCGGAAAGAAGACGAAGAGGCCGAGAGCGAGGAAGAAACAACGAGAGAAAACGGTAAACAAGGAAGAAAAAAAAACGGGAGGGAGGGGGCGAGGGGGCCACACACAGGGGAGTTATGGGCTAGCAATCCGTAACGTAGTTCTCGCGACGACACGTTCCACCTCTGTGCTACGTTTTCACCGTTATTTGATTACCACCAACATCTTCCATTTAATCAAATTACGAAACGCATTTTTTTTAGTTTTTTACCGGCCGAATCGTCGCGCTTTAGTTTTAGTTTGTTTTAGCAATCACATTGGCCCGATAACTTTGGAGTTGTTTTTTTTTACCCGATGGAACTTCTTTTAAAGAATTTTTGTGCGGTGGCGAAGAATGTTGGAAAAGTGAATTAGTGCTTCGGGGAATAAATAGTGGGAGACGATTTTCGAGGTAATGGAATTGAAGGAAGATGACGAGAGTGGAAATGAGGGCGGAAGACAACTGTTTCTCGTTGGGGCACCGAGGGACCCCCTCGTTTCTGCCGGTGCCATCGTCGCCGGTACCAACACCGTCGATGACATTAATGCCGCTCACGATCTGCAATCCAGCGCACTTGCGGGTCTAATCGCTGGGCAGTCCTCGTCGGTCTGCTTTCCGGCCAAATTCAGTGAGTTTTTTTTAGTTGTCACACTTTGTTTGTTTAGTTATATTTCCGATTAGAATTAAATCGAACGTAGTCATCTTTTTTATTGCTGGTACCGATTAATATTTAACTCTTTACGAATCGCGCACTGTCTAAAAAAATGTAGTTCTCTTCTCGATACCCGAACTTGTTTAAAAAATGTCCCAAGCTTTTTGTCGATTTTTTTTTTCATAGTCGATACAGTTATTTAAATGTGTATTATTTAAAAAATATTTCGTCTTTTTTTTACGAAATTGCGTTATTATTGTCATAACACTTGGCTTAGGAATTTTGGCACCCACTTCATGACATCCACACTCGCGATTTTTCGTGTAGTGTTTAAAATTCAATTCTTCGTACACTTCTGGTAAAAACTCGTGCGCGTGATGGCTAGTAATTGTGGGTGCAAGGAAACAACCATGCGATATATAAGGAACAAAATAAAATATAACAAAAATAAAAAATGTTTACGCGCGAGAAGAAAGAAGTTTGATTCGCGATCTGCGGGGGACACACGCGGCACACGTGCATATACCTTGAGCACGGAGCGTCTATTATCTCGGCAAAACGCGGGCAGCAGCAGCAGGTCTCGCTCTCTCGTCTCTGCACTTCGGGCGTAACGTAATTTAGGGACCAGTCGTCGGCTCAATTAAATTATTGCTAAGTGCATTAAGCGGGCCAGTGGGTATATAGCCGGCCCTTTTCTTCTCGCTTTCCCTCGCGCGACCGACACACAATCTTTTAAATAGATTTACAGTCCTAATGGGGTTTGGATCTATCGACATTTGTGAAACTTTAACACCCGCGTGGCTCGTTAGCCGTCGATTCATCGCTAATTAAATTACATCGTGCGCATTTAATTTTTCAACCCGAGTTGAGATGTTGATATGTTGATTTTTATTTCTCGTCCGACGTCTCATCAGCCTACGATTTCTCGCCGAGTCCGGGGAACGACGAGCGTCAGTTGACCGTCGGTGTCGTCGGCAAGAGAAAGCAACGAAGGTACCGCACGACCTTCACGAACTTTCAACTCGAGGAGCTCGAGCGAGCCTTTCAAAAGACCCACTATCCCGATGTCTTCTTCAGGGAAGAGTTGGCACTCAGGATCCAACTCACCGAGGCACGAGTACAGGTGACGATGAAGAACGAAGTGGTTTAACTTCGAGTTGCTCCGTTTACGTGATGCTTATTCTCGTTAACTCTAAAATTTGGACTTTCAAAAAAAGAATATAGTTAAACAAAGAATTGAATAATTTCAAAAAATATCACTATCATCACAAAAAATATAACATGGAACCCAATAACGTTGCTGCAACGAAATAATTTTGGTCAACATTTTTTCGTACACACAATCCAAGCAGAGTTGTAAATCCCTAAATCTTCCAGAAATAAAGTTGATGACGCTGGCTTTGCAATTCTTAATTAATAATAGTAACATGGAGTAATTATAATATAATGCGCATATTTTTTAATGGTTGCAAAGAATATTTATTCTCTATGAAATTTCACGGTATTTTTCATGAAAAAATGGAGAAATGCGTTTAATGCATTACGAAAGTAATGGAGAACCGCGCTCTTCCATTTTTTCGCGATTGCTCGCAATTTTTTAATTGAAAACGAGATATTTAAATAGGTCTATGTAGCTGTTTAAACGTTCCCACATCATTTAATAATCGCCACAGGTTATTATTATTAAATCACACCTACAAATCAAACCGTACTGTAACATTTATTTCTCAAAGTAACGAGGGTTTACAGCTCTGGATCCAATTGAATTAACTTTGGTATCCCTTCTCAAGTTCCACCAAGTAAAAAAAAATAATAATTAATCGGGTTACCCTCGAGGTTCGTAACTTTTGGTTCCTATGATTGCTGTGAACCAATGAAAATGATTTCCCTGCAGCAACATTGCCGACTTCCAAGCCACGGTACAAACAATACATTCCGCCGATCCGTCGTTGCAGGTCTGGTTTCAGAATCGGCGAGCAAAGTGGCGAAAGCAGGAGAAGCAGTGCAAGCTGGTCAATCACATGACGTCCTCGCACCTGCAGTCGCCGGATTGCCAGGACGGTAGCCAGCAGCAGCAGCATCATCAGCAGCAACAGCAGCACCAGCATCAGCAGCAAACCGATCATTTGTTGCTGGAGGCGCCGCTCGGCAGTCCGCCCCCTATTTATCTCGGCATGGAGTGGGCGGGTTTCTCGCCCTACGGAAACGTCGCGACCGCCTCGCCTCTCATCGTCAACGGGCTTAACAACAAAACCCTACCCGACAACGAAGATCCCAACAACCTTCTCGATCCCGACCTCCTGCAGCTTAAGACACCGCGATCGTAATCGAGATGCCGATTGCAATATAGTTCCGTCGACTCGTTGTTCTAGTCAAGAGAAACCAAAGGAAAATTAAAAAAAACGTAAAAATCTAAGTCGCCCGTCGGCATTGAAAGTCAATCAGGGACCAAACGATTGTGTTTTTGTAAGGAGATATAAATGCGAAGGGTCGCAAAAGTCTATAGAAAAATGGGGATCGAATCAATGTATCATATTGCAGTATTCCTGTAAAATGTTTAAATAATAATAATAATAATGATAATAATAATTTGGACAGATGTTTACATCGCAGATTTCCCGTTTCCCGCTCCGCCTTCGTTTCCCGGGTAAACATCGGATGCCGCAATTGCCTGCAATAAAATGGTCGTGCTGCAGTCAGTCAACGTAATCCGACTTGGGGAGAACCACATAAAATTGTTTGCACACTCGTATCGACATCTAAGTGCGCGAGGATGTTCCTAATCTACGCAAAAGTTTGGAAGAGGCACCAAGCGCTTTCCTCGTTAGTAATAATATAATAAATGAAATAAAAGCTTCAAATAAAATAGTAACGTTATCTTTTTTATTATTTTTTTGTTTTCAGTGCGCATATATTACATTTTCTCTCATCTTCATCAGTATGATGATTATCATGATTATCATCATCATCATCATCATCATCATCATCGATATTACAATCAACTAAATAGATCAATGTGACGAGAATGATTGTATTCAAATCATTTTTCTTCGTTTCATCTTCCTCTTTCAATTGGTTTCTTCTTCGTCTCTTAGCAAGTAGAGTTACGGTTGATGCGATCTTTTGGCGTTGGCGTCCTCTCTTCATCCATGTGCCGTTTGCCGGTTCTCACTCTTCTCATTTTTAAATGGCTTTGCGAAAGGTCGAGCGACGCGGATGGGACGATCGCGAGGAATCTAGGAACGAGGGAGGATGCGAGGAGCAGGACGGAGGAGGGGATGCTGCATTACGGTTATGCGACGTAAGAGTATTCGTCGGAACTGTTGGCTGTACGCTCGATGTACTGCTTGTCGATCAACGCCTCTATGCATTTCTTAATCATTCCTATTGATGGGGCGAATGTCACCTTCGATTGTCCCAGAACCTGCAATTTTTAATGCGTAAGATAATAGCTTCCTACATCCAAAGTAAAATCGAGAATACAATAAAAAAATTAGTCCCCAAGACGAAATGTCGGCAATTCTCGGTCCGAAGCCGAAACTATGATTTCTGGCGAAAAACACGCCGATTTTTTTTTTTTTTTTTTTTTTTTCAAAATTAATTAAAAATGAATGAAAAACAGTGTTTTCAGGGGTGGAATATGCGACTTGAGAACGATGGTATAGTTTAAAAGTCGACATCGTGAAAAAAAAATCGAGGGTCAATTTTCGAATTTTCGGCCTGGCGCCGGATTCTTTGCAAAAAACACGCCGATTTTTATTTTTTAATATCTCACCTCCTGCACGAGTTGATTGTGCCTAAGAAGCTTCCTGCTCTTCATGATCCTGACGATAGCTGCCTGGAGATACAATTTCCTGTCGTCGTCGACGCTGCGATGCAAGGCTTCCGACTCCGTCGGCGCGTCTCTCTGAAGCGCGCCGGTGACTCTGAACTTCGTCCTTTTGTTGTAGTACTCGAAATTGAGGGACAACACGGTGTCCCCGTCAAAACTCGCGAGACTCGTTGTGCTGTCGGTGACCTCCGCTTCTTTATCGTTTTCCGACGCCATCGTCTCGTTCGGCGTGGATCTTTTCAATATTTTGCAATCCACCAAACTCGCGGCGTGTTTCACGAGCTGCTCGTGCGACAGTCGCAACGAGGTCGCGGCCTCGCGACACTGAATCGAGTCGCACTCCTCGAAGAGCAACAGCAACGCCATCTGATAAGTCTGAACGGTCACGAGATAAGGCTTCTTGAGGTAATTTAACTTCAGCTCCCCCTGGCAGAGATGATGCAGCCACGTGAGCTTGCGACCGCTGAACTGCGCGTGATAAAAGCCCTCGAAAGCCTGGACCGATCGCTCGAGCGGCTGGGGAACGTGAAACGGGCCCGGCGGCGGTGGCAGAGAGAGCGGCCAGGCTCCTGCCTGAAGCACGTAAACGATGAATCCGTACCCGAGTTGGTGCTGCGCGCTGCGCTCGCGCATTATAGCCGTGAATTTGGTATTAAGATCCATCGATACGGACATGTCGGTGAACATACGATGCAGCTTGTTCGTAAATTCGTAGCCGCAGGTTTGCTTCAGACGATCGATCATCGCCTCCTCCGCGTCCATCGACTGCGACTGTTGGTGTATCAGACGCTTCGCCAGCATTCGCGCGTAGAACTTTTGAAAGACGTCCTTGTCGTCGACGTACTTGAAGACCGTTATCGAGCGCGTTAGCTTCTCATCTATCTCCGTCTCGGAGACACCTTTTGCCGATTTTTTGAGTAGCGAGTCGCAGTACTTTGCCAGCTAGAAAAAAAAATAAAACGAGGTGATCGCGGATCGTGGGAAATTATGGATAAATTTAATTGACAACTTATGAATTATTAAATCGATCACGGTAAAGAGTACAAACCAATTCTGGCGCTTTGGCTGGCTGCCTCGCCGCCGGCCTGTGATTGACAACCGCGGAGCACGCTTTGTCCAACGCACCGATGAACACCTGATCGCCCTTGAAAACGTCCTTAATGAGCTCCGAATACTTTGAGTGCACGTCCAGCATGCTCTCGACAAATTGCGTATGGACCTGGCAGACAAGACGTTAGGTTAAAAGTGTTATTGGAATCTAAAAACTTTTAATCAATTTTACGCAGATAATTTGAATTTAAATCGGCTGAGAACTATCAGAGGAGAATGATAGACATGTAAGATGGAGTACATTAATCCTGCAGGAACCGAGATATAAAAAATGTGTTAAATTTAAAAAATAAAAAATAAAAAATAAAAATAAAAACTCGAGGAAAGTTGCTATGAATTACATTTTCGCCTTGCAGCGGTCCGATCGCCTGCAATCCCTGGTTCGTCACGTGCTGAGTAAGTTTTTCCATTAATGGTACCAAGCCCTGCGGCAAAGGCCGCAGCAGAGGATACAAAAGAGATAGATCCCTCCACCGCTCATTTTCGATCATATGATCGGTTTCCGTGTGTAGCCAGGTTACTTGAGCAGCCACCATTTTTTCTTCGCAGCATTGTCGCACCTGTAAACAATTCATGTGAATGAAATCCCATTTCCTCTTCGTTAAACAGGCGAGTTGCACGGTAAATAAAATCGGGATCAAATTTAATGTATCGCGCCAAGAAAAATAATCGGTTAGATAGGCTTCAGACAATCGATTTGATCGGGTCAACTTCGAAGTCAACTTCGTTGAAGTTAGCAACTTAAACCGAAAATAGAAAACAGCGCCTGGAAAGATTTTTCATAGTTTTCGTTATCGTTAATTTTTTTCAAAATTTTTTCATTGACGTCCGAACCTTGGGTGCCGAACTGTGATGTAGAAATTTGTGGGCTCGAAGTTCCTCGTCGCTCAGACGCCACGTGACCCGTTCCATGTAGCGCGTAACGTTCGACTGTTGCAACAGTTCCGAGGCCTCGCGGGTGTAGAATTCGGCGCTGGCCAGCAGAAAGGGAGCCTCAAATATTTCTTGGTACATCTGTTGGAAACGGAGTAAAAATAATGTCTCGATTATTACGTTCACTCGAAGGTCTTTTGTTTTTTAACCGCCCTATTGAACAATACATCTTGTTACGTACATCCAGCTCTCCTTTCATCTTGTACTCCTCGACGCGCACGAAACTCTGTATGACGCCACAAATAACGTCAACGGACGCGGGTTGCGCTTCGCCCATGCGATCGGCGTGGATGCTCTCGAGAAGTAGAGCAACGAGTGGCCTCTTAAGAGGCCCGAGGATCATTCGCTTTTTCCATATATCCAGTCCCAACTCGCCGATCTCCATCTGCTCCTGAATATCCGGGACGGTGGTCGTCGACGCCGCGCCGTAGATCATCTCGGCCTCGGTCAACTTTTGCTTCTTGATGTGCTGCTGATTGAGGTATAAGTACAGACGATGGAGATAATTTATTCCTTGGGAGTATTCGGTCCAGGCGCGGTGATAAGCCTGCAGGAGACCCGTGTCGCCTTGAGCTCGAACGTGTACCAACAGTTGAGACACGTGGTTGTCGAGAAAGCGCTTCGTCTCGTTGTACAGCCGATCGGCCATGGGCTCGGGATAGGCGACGCATAGCGAGTAAACGTCGCTAGAAAATAAAGTGTTAGTAACGCTTTATTTTAATGTCTTTTCTTCTTGGAATCGGTGCATCACAACTAAGAACTATGACTATGTAATGCCTTTTCGTCTCGCAAAGATCAGGCTGAGCGTGCTGATGATCAGTTAGATCATCCAAAAACGATCATCCAAAGTTGGACAGTCAATCAAGTGTGTACAAAAACGGATTATTGCAACATAACTTTCATCTATATTTTTTCATATTAATTAAATAAATAAAATCAATAATAATAAATAATAAATAAATAAAATCCATAATAATAAATAATAAATAAATAACATCCATAATAATAAATAAAAATAAATAAAATATTAGATTTTCGGGGTGCACCAATTCGCACTCACTCGACTTATTGAACAACCCTCCAGACTCCTTTTGCTTTATCCTACCTGAATCTGTCGTTCCACGTGGACCGCGGCACATCTGCCAGTGTTATGACGCCCTTCACGGTTTCCCGAAGAACGTCCCACGTCTCCCCAAAATTTACCATTCGCGGTTTTAACGACATTTTATTGGGATAATTTTCGTCAGATCTCTTCCCAAATAAATGCCCCTCTCCTCGAGACGAACGAACGCAGGTTCACCCGCGATGATCCTGGAATTTGAAGAATTGCGTTCTCATGAAAAGTACATTTGGGGTTCCTCGAGATAAGAAGAAGACCTACACAGGATTCTCCGCCGAGAGGAATTTTAGCGATGCGTTGGGCGTCGCGCAATAAGTATTTTCACTCCAGTTCGTAACTCGGTCATTGGGTCAAGAAAATAGAGGTAGGTGAGCATCATAAGCGAGGTTCGAGGTGTGTTGAGAAGCAAAGAAAGTGGAAGTAAAAAGAATATTTGGCATCGCCCCGGGTTCGTTCCTGCAATCTAATTATTAACAATAAAGGAAATTTCTCTTTTTCGCTGTATGTCTCGCCTTCGTCCCTCTTATAGCACGACCTCGTGCGTCTTCGTTATACTTTGGCAAAGTTCCATTTTAGATTTTTCCCCTGAATCCCCAACCCGCCCAACGTTTTCTTCGTTTTTCGCTGATCATCCTACGTGCGACGAACGACAATTTTCTTTGTTTCGAACGTATCGCAGAGATATTCGCAAAAACGAAACAACGTCAAAACGACATTTGCCACGAATTGTGCTGCAAGGGGATTCTCATACTTTGTTTTTAGCGTCACACCGAGACTCTGCCGACTAAAATTAGACTCCACGCATTTATCGAACAATTTTGCGCGTTTTGTTATTTTTAACACTCGTTGCGGGTGAAGATTAAGACGAAAAAAGTTTTCAGGCGTTTTCCTTTGCAAGTCAACGACCGAAATGATATTCGTTCGATTATCTTTGAGCACTGGATGTTGCGTTGCGAAATGCGCGGTTGTGGCTGACACACGTGACGGCACACTAGGAAAGTTCTCGATGCAGCTGAAATTTATAACGATCATTTGCAGCGTTATCGGTGCTGATACCCCCTGCAGCGTTTATTACATCATAACTCGTAGGAAGATCTTCTCAAGTTGAACAGGACGAAAGTGAAGTCGCAACACCCGAGGTGACGAAACGGTCAACGCGCGAAATCATAAGGAGATACTGTTTGTGTGTCTCATACGGGTGAAAAATCTTCGTGTCAAAGAGACGAAATTTTCGAAATTTTTCTTTGCAAATGCTTTTTCAGAAATGTATTTATTTATTTCTATTTATTTATTTTTATTTATTTATTTTTATTTATTTATTTATTTATTTTTATTTATTTATTTATTTATTTTTATTTATTTATTTATTTATTTTTATTTATTTATTTATTTCTATTTATTTATTTTTATTTATTTATTTATTTATTTTTATTTATTTTTATTTACTTATAAAAATGAAAAATTATTGTTTTACAGCAGCGAGCGATGACACGAATGTTTAAAAAAATTACAACTTTGGAGCAAACCTCGTGGCGAGCGATATTATGACGATTCCCTTCGAATCTTATAGTTATCGCACGTCCGGCGCGAGTTATCGGGTATTCTGTTGACAGTATTAAATACGATTGACAGTGATTAGGCGCGGTTTTAACTATGCTCAAAATTTATTATTTTGCAGCTGACCACTAATTTTGTACAATTTCACAACTCGGCGATCTCTTCATTTTTTTCAGTAAAAACTGTTACTAGGATAATTTATGAAACTGACGATAAGAAGTTGGATTCACGCGTGAGCGTAATAAGAGAAGCGAAATGAAGGGGAGGTGGGGGGGGGGGGGGTTGATTCAGGAACTGAAGCAGTAGACCAGCTGATCGGCAGAAAACACTAGAAGCCTTTCGAGTCGCGTAGCGAACAATGTCACGACTATTTCTCGACAATTTGATTCTTATTTTGTTTTGAAGTTTACTCATTTTCACAATACGCTGGATTCTCAACTACCACGCGTCTTTCTGCACAGTCGACGCAGCGCTCAATCTTTCCCGGAGTAGCGAAAAGTTCGCGAAAATAAAATAAAACTTTGCCTAGTTCACGCGCGAGCGTAAAAAGTAGCAGATGCTGTGGAAACGTTCTATATGTAAATAAATACACTTTTATGTAAGAGTCTGAGGTATATTAAATCTCGTAAAAAAATGACACAAAACCAATCAACACTGCATTAAACACAGGGAAATGAATAAATAAATAAAACATAAATAAACATTTGAGACGTTTTTAAGAACATCGGACTGGAACGACTAAAAGAACTTTAAACCGTCTGCGTTTCAGATTTTCGTTGTCGGTCAATATTTGTATACAACACCTTTTTTCATTTTATAGATTTGATATATTTTACAGTTTTTAGCATGAAAATTTCCGATAAAAACATCTCAATTTTCCGAACACCTTTAGCAGTGCCGCAAGACGGAGGGGAGGGGGACTCGAGTCGACAAACGAAAGGTGCAAGGTTAGTCAGTCAGTAGACCAGCTGATCAAAAGAAAACACCTTCGCCTTCGTCGCAAATCGCGGATCCAACATGTACCAGATCCTGTGATACAACCGTCAGTAATCGTATCAAGCGAAGAAAACACCGCAAATCGTTCGCACAGCCTTTTTTCTTTTTTTCGGTTTGTTTTCATTCGCTCGTAAGTTTCACGCGGTGGGAGCGACGGGACCTTCGCCAAACCCCCCACCCCATAGCCCGAGGTTTCTTTTCCTTAAAAACATCTGACCTAGTGAAGAAAAACCGTTGCCAAAGCAGTCGCAAGGCAACGTCACAGACGGGACGCCATAAAAATAAACGTTCGATGTAAAAAAAAACCATGAATCTCGAGATTTCATGAAAATATCATTATTATTATCATTTTTTTTCGTCGTTACCGAGTCCTCGTGGCGGAATAATTCCAAAATTAAGCGGTCAACGAATTAGGGCCAAAAACTCACCTTCTTCCGGTGAACGTTCATCTTACGAGCAGCAGCTCGATGACCCTCAAGGTCATTGTTGGAGTCTCGCGACGAATAAATAAAAAAGTCGTTTAATTTTCTCCGGGCGCGAATCTGTATTTTTCTCGCTCCGTCGCGCTGCCTTCTGCTCTCCCTTTTTCTTCTGTCTTCTCCTGCCGTTCACCTTTTCTCACACACACAACTTCGTCTCGCGGGTTCGGAAATACCGCATCGCCCTCGCGCACATCCGTTTCACCGAAAAATCACCACTGTGCCTATCCGAGTCGTGAGCTTTTACGGGAATCCAACTACGTCAATGTATCTCAACGTTAAACGCGCTAAACATGCGATTCGACACTCGCCACGATCCTCGCAATAACCTCAGGCTGCCATATTGCTTTTTTGGGCAATATATGGCCAATATGGCGCTTGTCCGGATTGGCGAGACGAGCGCAGTGCGCGTCGGGGTGGGGGGAGAGCGTCAAGTGCACCGTGAAATGCGACGTCACGCCGTAGCAGGCTGGGTCTCTGTGTAATTTCAAGATTTCATGTTACTGCGGTGCCTAAGCTGAATTTGTCCCGCAGCCAACTTCACTCCTCTAAGTGGAGAGCAATTTTTTTTAAAGGCTTCTTAGGTTTTGTTCGCTCGACAATTATAAATAAAATATTAATTTAATTGTGACCCGTCTGAAGTTTTTATATTGAATATATTTTTCTAGAAAGACAGTGTAAAGGCACGTTGTCTAATAATCGCTTATTGGAGTAGTGGAGGCCGCTGTGAAGCGGGAGAATATTTAAAGTTACTCCGCTCACTGCTTGTATTTCGTCCCAATGGAAATACATAGAAATTGGCGCTATGACGCGTTTCGAACAAATCGATTGGTTCTTTCTATTCGCGACTAACACCGTAGGTCATCCATTCAGCGACTCGGCACTCATTGGTCGATGCTTCCTGAGAGAAAAACGCTATAGCATTCGGCAGACAACTTCACGTTACCCATTCCAGCGGACATGATAGACGCTCGGATTTGTCGCCAACTTCACATGGCATCGGCGCAGCCTGAAAGAAGTTTTCCAGCGATTCCGGTAGCCGCCGAAAGCTGAATATTTTTTCAACCTTGTATTAGATTAATTTCCCCAAAATGGTAAGTATCTTCAAAAACCACTGTACATTTACAAAAAATTGTATACAAACTCACAAATAAAATTCATGTAACACCGACCGTAAACCGGCTTTCTGGGATTCTCGCTAATGTTTTTGAGGTTATGTGACTGTCAAATGCCTGATGACACTGCATGTTTCACAATACACAAAACGAAAGACTCGATGTTTAATTTAGTGTCATCGTCTAATCGTGATATTATTTATTCGCAGAGCATCCTCTCTTACAACGGCGGCGCGATAATCGCGATGAAGGGCAAAAATTGTGTCGCCATAGCCGCCGATAGACGATTTGGAATTCAGGCGCAAACGATTACGTGCGACTTCCAAAAGATCTTTGAAATGGGTCCTCACCTCTATTTGGGTCTGCCGGGTCTGGCGACGGACGTGCAGACCGTCATGGAGCGTCTTCGCTTCAGACTGAACCTCTATGAGCTCAAAGAGAACCGCAGGATTCGACCAAAAACCTTTGGCTCCGTTGTGTCTAATTTGTTGTATGAAAAGAGATTCGGCCCGTACTTCGTTGAGCCCATCGTCGCTGGTCTCGATCCCATCACCTTTGCACCCTTCATATGCAACATGGACCTCATTGGATGTATCAACGAACCCGAGGACTTTGTTGTCGGTGGAACCTGCACGGAGCAACTCTATGGAATGTGCGAGTCGCTATTCGAACCTGATATGGAGCCTGATGATCTGTTTGAGACCATCAGCCAAGCATTGGTCAATGCCTGTGACAGAGATGCCATGTCTGGTTGGGGTGCTATCGTTCACATAATGTGAGTCGTACAGATGTTTTTTATATTTTTTATATTTCTTATTTTTTATAACAACGACACTGAAATTGCGGTGAAATGACCTTGCGACCTAATTGTTTTAATAACTGTTTTTCACGGTAAATTATGATCAATTTATTTTTGACAACTTCTTTTTGATATTTTTTATTTATTTGCCGGCCGGTTATATGGCATCTGGTGGCATTATAGTTGATATAGACAGCCATGTATTTTCAGTGTCTCTGTGATCACTTTTTTCTGTATTAAAAAAAATATTCTTGGTAACTAATTAGGTAAGTAATCAATAAGGAATTAATTTTTATTTGGGTTGTAATCGTTAGGACTGATTACAAATTAAACTTTATCTCTGTCTTTTGCTCTTTTTTGTTTAATAATTTTTGTCAATGTTCGCATAGTTTAATATATTTTTTTATTCATTTATTGCAGTGAGAAGGATAAGGTCACCACGAGGACCGTAAAGACCCGCATGGACTGAAAAGTTCACCCCACACCCACGTTCTACTATGTACGGTTCTTATTTTCTACTACAATTCGAATTCACATTGTTTCATTGTGACGCATCAAGATTTAGGTGATAAAGAAATGGAAAGCGAAATTATTGAGACTATTTATTTCACAGTCCCGTCCCTTGAATCGCTTTCAGGTATCATGTGGAGGCGCACACAACTGATTTCGAAAGAAAGTAATTAATTACAACTTTGGATAATTAGGAATACCGTTATTCGCGTTGAATTATGTCTGGGCGAAAAGGTTGGATACAATTTTAAAAAACTCGCTAATTTTAATTCTAAAAGTATTTTTACGGGTATCTCGATGGATAATAGTGAAAAATCGAGAACTAAAAATCAAACAAAACGTTATTTTTGTTATTGCGATATCTATCACATCCCACGCGACCTCTAACTTACATACATTGTAAAAATAAGTCATGAGTTCTAGGGTGAAAAAAGTTAAGTAAAGGTTTTTCGGTACTTATCGCGAAATGTTGAGACTTCTAAAATTAATAGTACATTACTATACAAGAGCGGAAAAAGGTTTTCTGCCGAATATTGTACGAAATTTTACTTTACAATATGCAGAATGAACGTATTACGCACATGAAGCGTGCGTAACATGTCCATTACAACACCGAGTGAGGTAAAATCACATTTTGATAGGCCGATCGTGAGTTTTCTTTCCCGTCCGAAAAAAACTCAAGAACGAAGAGAAAGTCGCAAGGTCAAACTCGATATCTCAGTTTTTCAATGTTCAATCAAGACGCGCTTTTTATGCGTAAAATCAACCGTGGCGGAGTTGCCGAAATTTGCCACACTAAAATACAGCGATCTTCCTAGTATTTTTTTCCAGTAATCTGAAGGAGACAAACGACTTGTGGAACATCATCTTAAGTGTTAACGAAGAGATAATCCGTCTACAGGTGCGAGATAGACGGAACAAGTGGCGCTTTCGGCCGAGTGAGAGGGAAGCACTGAAAGTATGCATCACCTCCCCTTAAGGAGGAAAAAACTGGGCCATTGACAGCTTGTTTCAGTAATTATGCACGCGGCTCTGTGCTCGCTCATTGTTGCGAAAATGTATCAGCGTTGTACTGCGCGCCGCGGTCCATAACCTGGATACTTATGTAATGTAAGACTTTCGGTTCGGCTCGTTCGGCTAGATCTGCCACATCGTAATCGCCGTCTCCTCGTCTCTCTCACTCGCTCTCTGGCTTTGTGCTGTCCCTTTGCCTGTATTCTGCTATGCAGTGACGTTGCCTCTGTCCTTATCTATACATCCGTTGCTCGGTGCTGGGCAGAACGACTACCAGAGTCGTGGAGTCCAGATGATCGCTCAACCGCGTCGAGTTTCCCTTGCCACATCTCGGCGTGTTCTCGCGCGATAGAACGAGAGAGGCACATTCGTATCTACCTCTCCTGCTCTGTCTTGACTGTTTCTATTCCTCTGTTCCTCCAATGTTTCTCATTTCCGCTCGCCCGAGTAGCCACGAGAGTAGAAAATTATGCAAACCAGGAGAGTGAATCAAAGGACGGCGAAACGTTTAGTTTTTTTTTCTGCGCGTCGGTTCGATGAACGCAGAAATTTATTGTCACTTTTTTTGGCTGAGGAACAATATCTTTTAGGGCCTGGCGTAGATGGTGTTGTTGAACTCGAAGTTGTTGTTATTATTTGCCCCGAGGATACGATTGAAATTTACATCAATCTGCCGGTGATAAGTTGATTGAATGCTCTAGAACTACTTTTTTTATATCCGGGTATGCGGGCTGGAACGGGACTGACTCTTCCACTTCCACTTCAGGTAGAAATTAGTTATTTGAAAAAAATTAGGTTGACGAATGATTTGTCGAACAATTTTTCTTTTAAGTTAATCTCTTAATAATATTTAGGAATTATTATTATGCAAAATCCATGTTTTCAGCACCTTCCGTAGGCTCGATTTTTCCCGATTTTTTTCCATCGAGAAGTGTACAAAATTCTCTCTAAATCTAACGTTTTGCTGGGCTGTGCGGCTAGAACTACCTTAAAACCCTTAACATCTACAACTGAGAACTGAATAACAATAAGATCGCAGTCAAAACCAATAGGAACAGGAATCTAATTTATTTCATTCCGTCGGTCCTTCCTCACAGCTTGTTATACACTTCAACACTCATTAACTACTTATATTAGTACCTGAGAAAAAACGCAAGAATTACGTAGCGAATTAAAAATTGTTGCAAGAGCATCGAGAATAATTGCTATCTCGCGTGCTGTCGTAAACCGGCTATTATCAAGGAGCATTTAGCTTAATACGATACAAAACAAATACATAATGTATTATTAACAAAATTTATTTTTTTCTTGCGATGTTTCTATAAGCTTTTTGCTTACAACAGCAGTCGGCGGTTTTCTACCTGTTGATCTCCATTGTCTTTTTGTTCTTCGTCTCGAGGGTCACATTGCAACTGTCGGGATGACGGAGAACAACATGAAAATTAGACATTTTTTTCTGTCGTCTCTTGCTCATCCTCGATTAAATAATTATTTACACCCTGTTACGTTTGACAATTATTTCCCGACGCCCAAGTTTCCGCGAGTTAATGACACGCTCGCGCTATAGGCGAGCTCGTGCGCGACAAACTCCTCAGTCGCAGAGGCGCGCAGGGATCGGCTCCGCGGCGCGGAACACACAACAACCTCTGCTTAGTGGTCATTGCCAAGGTTGGTATTGCATAATATAATCGGGAGTTGCGAACGCCCCGACATAGTGTAGCAGACTCCTTGCACTTACGTTCTCATGTACTATGCGGCTTGCCATTTTTTTACTCCTCTACTTATTCGCAATCTTTGCTCCTGTATTTATCACCTGTTCGTGTTCTATCTAAGCTTCGTTATCGTTTTACAGGGACGAGGGTGGGCAATACGGACACCTCGGCAGGAAATTTGAAACTGGGACAATATCGACGGGCTTTAATTTTCCCTTATCCCAAAAAATGTCCAGCACTTTTTCCACGACGATGTTTTGATGATACTTTTTGGGAGAAAAATATTGTCCTGGAAATAGAAATTCATTTTCAAGTTTTTGTTCAGTAATTTATTTTTTTAGTATCTTGATTTTTTTTTTAGTAATGAAACCTGCTTAACAAGTTTTTTCGCGATCATCCTGCTTAAAAAGTTTTTTCGCGCTCAACCTACTTAAAAAGTTTTTTCGCGCTCAACCTGCTTAAAAAAGTAATAACTGTAAAAAAAAATTTGTTCATCGCCGTCATTTTTGCCGAAAATCAATCACACTTCTCGCCGCTGTCCGTGTTGCCCTCCTATCGCTTTTGCCCTCCACTCGCCCAGTTGCGTGCTTCGCGTCACGGCAGCTATCGAATGGCTAGACGAACGCAGCAGTAACGACAAAGCTGCTCGAATACGCATGAATAGTGCATCTGCTAATCTGCACCACATATTAATTACTACTTACCTACGTGAAACACGAATCACCGATGAAACTGGTAAACGCCGATGACGCATAAAAACGCTGGAGCAATTCCGCTAATGGCCCGACGATCGAAAAGGGGAAAAAACAATCAGAACTAAAAAGTAATGGAGTGAGAAGACGGAAATTTGCATCGGCGCCAAATAACTGTCTATTGCCGCGGGTGCATGCGATGTAAATTCACGAATCGTTTTACGATTCGTGTTAACCTAGGCTTTTCACCTTCTGCACGACCTTCGAAGGTTGTGCAGTAAGTGAAAAGTCTAGTATTTAACTAGGAATGTAAATGGTTTCTAATTGTTCAAAAGTGCGTGATGATACGCTATCGTCATAATTTTCGCGTCCAAGTATCGACAATATGTGGCACAATGTCAATCGTTACTGACAATGCATGTTACCCATCCTACGCAACAAGCTAATAGAAATTGTGGATATTATTTTTTGCTAAGAAAAGACTTGGAAATACAAGACAGGGTACATTTTTTCGCTTTTTGCTTTGTGATGAAGGAAACTTTGATTTTATAATTTGTTTTCGAGATGTTTATGCCAGTTTCCTAAGAATATACTTTATTGTATACAGTATACTAAAACATCGCCAAAAGTGGTTTAGAAAAAAAATACTTGTATGTGTGTGTTTGTGGGTGCCAATTTTCTTATTGGCACGAAAGTCTTTGTAATTTGACAGACATTAGACTAAAATTTGGTACACAACTTGACCATCACGTAACAATGCTTGGGATAAAATTTGGGGCGAGTCGGTGGTTGAGGGGTACAGCCTTTTAAGGTTTTCCGAAATTACACAAATTACGAAATATCAAGTTTAAAAATGTATGAATATTATATCGTTGATCGCCGATGGGTGCAGTTCAGAAAATCGGTCAACATACTTCGTCACAGAGGTCAAATGTATACAAAAAAAACCACGGAAGCACTTTGCAAGGTTCGATTTATGTTCATTTCGAATTTGTTTTAGGTCGCACAGAAGCGAGATTGCAGGAGACATACCAGGACAGTCATGAGTTTGAACTTTATGATGTTGATCAATCAGCTTTGAGCTGAATATAGTAATTACTGGTGACTCAATAGCTAATATTGAATATTCAATAGGTGTTATTAAAAACCAAACGGCGACTATTAACACACAATAAATACTTTGACAAAGTCAAGTAGCTGCTATTAAAAACTCAATGTAGTACCTGATTATTCACATCGGCAGGAGATAAGAATTCTTCCTATTTCCCTCGAATCTATTTGAGTGCAATATTGAATCTATTTAACTGCAAGAAATCAGTAGAAAATAAATTACATCTCCTGTGGTACAAACAACAATTAGCCCTCTATTAACTAAATGACAATAAGCATTAGCAATCGCAATAATATTTTCGGGCACCTAAAACAAAACGTACATCGCTACGACTGAACCACTTGGAAGTTGATAAATATGCCCAATAATTCAGCGATCGGCGATCGCGTGCGGGTGTAATTTTATTTCATTTACATTTTCACTGTAGAAAAAATGCTATTTAAAAGTGGATCAAGGATCGAGATTGTTGCTGAAGGTAGCGATTACTTCGTGAGTACCCGACGAGAACCTAACTTCTCAATGTTAACCAACGCTCGAATAAGGCCCGTGCGATGCCAATTTTGTATGGATTTTTTTCTCTATTTTTATGGCCTTTTTATAGAATTTTTTTAATTTTTTTTTTTTCAGTCCTGAATGCACCTATATTCCATGGACTGACGTTGAAAGACGTTGATATTGCGTAAGGTGGCGTCATAGAGCGGCCGGTTAGTCTGGGGAAGAGGAAGAAAAATGAGCCAACGAACGAGCCAGGATGAAAATCGTCTCGAAAATCCGACTTGAGGGCGATTAGAGGAGCGCGCGCGTCACGTGACCCGGCGAACGCGGCTCGGCTACGGCATTGTTATATCATTTTCATTGCTTACGCAAGAGATCGGTTGCGGGAATGATATCAAAGTACAGCCTGTGTGTCCTGCGCATGAGGCCGACCGTGCATATGCACCCCACATGAGCGAAACGATTATCAGTGCCCGAGATTTTTCCACTACGGTCTCGTACAGCGCGCCGCACAATTGGCTTCCGTTTATTTTTTTTATTAATATATACTCCGATCGAGACGTCGCCGATCGTCGCCTCAACAACATACTTATCATACTCAAAACATATTATTTCGTGCGATACGTCACGGACTCCAGGTGGGATAATCAGATTCCACCAAAGCCATAATTACATCATTTTTACATCGCCCTCGACGATTTTATCTCATGTCTCTCCTTATACCGATTCAACCGCGGAAAACTCCACCCGTCAATTATCCGGTGCATCGATCGACGCAGCAAAATTCAATTTCAAATTCTAACATATTTTTTTTCGTCTTCGTAATTTCGCATCTGCGTAAATTGTACGGGAGAAAAAATATGCGTCCGAGGGATAAACGCGAGAAAAAGAGTGGTATACTAATATCCCGACGATTAAATTGCGATTTGGATTGTTTGAGATTTATTGTGAGGCTGACGCAAACACGATCGATGCGCAGCGAAGATCTGCTCACTTTGGATGTACTAAGAAAAAATCTATTCGGTTGGGGCAAACTAAATTTATTTTGAAGCTGCGGTATTTTTTTTTTTTGGCTTCTGCATTTGTGTGGCAATATATTGAATATATTTTGAACTCAATTAATTCTTCTCAAACCACAACTGCATTTATTTTGAACCATCTAAATTTAGTTTGGACCATTCCAGTTTATCATGAAACGATCGGGTTTATTTTTCCCCAAATTTATATAAATGGCGCAGACCGAACACATTTTTTATTAAATCGAAACTACGCATGAGGTAAAATAATTATTCGGATTAGCCTAAACAACTTGCATAGCCAAATAGGCTTCGGGTGATTACAGTGTCTGGTTACTTAACGCTGTTTATCGCTATTTAACCGTCAATTCCTCCTCGTTCATCGTGTCCGTGTGATATATCTGTTCATTATTTCTTCTTTGATTTATCCACATCGATCAGGTGAATAAACTTCTCATTCGCGTCACGTACAGGACTCGGAAACTGCGGAGATGATTTAGCTGGGCGATTGAAGCGGCGCGAATGGAGGCCGAACAGCCAGTCATTCCTGCGTCGACAAACGTACTAAATGGAGAAAACATTTGCATGTCAGAGCTACATCCGACCGACGCTTGACATCCGTCAAGCATTGGTTGCATTACTGCCGATGCGAGCAGAAGAATCCACAAGCTACCTGCAACAAATCAAATGGTATTTTGATCATTGATCAGTTACAATTTGAATTACTCGTTTCTCGGACAACGTAGCGAATAAACATTATCCTTTTTTTCCTTATGGCCACTTATGTATCCTTCGACGTGTGCGCGATCCTCGATGATTTATTATCTCAGCGCTATAACACCCTCGATATTATAGCCTATTTTCTAGAATTTATGAAACTCAGCCGCCTGTAAAAATTGAATAATAATTACCGATAAAAATTCTTGTTGTTCATCAAAATTGACAGCAGCAAAAAGCATTTTTATGCTCTCCATCGGGCCGATAGATTATTATTTATTGCCAGTATTAGTAATCTTAAATTGGCTGAACATTGGCAACAGCGATGTTTTCAATTCTGTTTTATAAGTTTCCTCCGAATAAATTGGCATTGTGAAATATTCGATCATGCATTGGAGTGTATCAATATTAGTAAAAAAGAAAAGAAAAAAAATCTGGTTCATGTTAATATAGTCCCGAAATAGACAATCGTCAATATTGGCCGAAAATTGGTTTCGAGTGGTATTGGATGGAAATTAGTTTGGAGAAATATTGGCCAAAAATTGGCACCAGACAATGTTTATTCAATAAATTGTCCCGGAGTTATATTTATCAAACACGTAAACTAAGAAAAAGAATATTGGCCGAAACGATTGGAAAATTCCCCGGAAAACTCATTAGAGATTATTAGCCCGAAGTTGGGGTCCGCACGGATCTCTTTAGGTCTAACGACGTCTACGAGTTTTTCCGGTGTCTTAATTATTTTGCCGACGCGCGCTGTCGAGTTGCACTCCGTAACCGGCAATTATGACGTAACGAAAAAAATCGCGTCTCTTATCGGCAGCGGTCATCGGATCGCGGGGAATGAACGCGGTCGAATGATTCAACGCAACCGTGTGTGAGCGTCTGGGACAGTCATTAGACTCCGGCTGCCATGCAATTCAAATATACATGTATACAGCCAACTCCTCGACTAATCGAAAAATCTCGACATCGAAAAAAGATCGTTGTCACCGCTCTCGTTAACTCGTTGGATATGCGCTGCACCGAACGGAAATGCGCAAGTGTCGAATGATCCAGAATAAAAAAATATGTATACGAAATTTAAAACAAATGTCGCGAGTGCATCGTTGAATCAATCCGGGAAAGGGGAAATTTATTGTGAATATCGAGTGATATCATTCAGTTATCTTTATAGATTCATAGCATTTTTTGTACCTAGTTCAGGTGCTGATTTACGTCGAGCAATGACGATCAACGGATTCACTCATTTGACTTGTTTGACTCAAACGAATAATTTGTTGGCTACCTTGACGTTTTTTTTTTCAGTTATTTTGAAAAATTAACGACTGTGGTCACGTGTAAAAAAAACGAAATCTTTATCATCATCATTGACAATTTTGAGTACACTTTTCTGCAAAATAATTATAATATTTCGCAGGCACGATGATGCATACTTAACTATATATAATAAAAGAAAAGTATTTTAAATACAGTTTCATTCGAAGGTAGTGTGGCCCCCTTCCTAGTCTCGGCAGACGGCGGGAGCGAATAAAAATCGCTCAACACTTAAAGGTTCACAAGGACTGACGCCCGGTTGGTTCGTTGCTCCACATTGTAGTCCCGCTGAGCGAAGGTCGAGGGTTTACTGAGAATAAAAAAAGATCATAATTTATGAAAAAAGAGAGAGAGAGAGAGAAAAGATAAACCTGTTACTGATTCCTCGGAGAGCGAGTCTCGACAGCTACGACGAATCCGCAGGAAGGAACTTCCGGAGTGAGTGTAGCGCGCCCGACCTTCTGTAATGACTTCCTCGTCTCGGGGGGGACCCAGTTACATTGACTTTCATTCAAGCGAGCGTGGCGAGCACGAGTGACTCGAGCGCGCGCGGGATGACGTTCATGTCAATGGCATGGCCACGGAGAAAGGAGAGAAATATCGCACACCAGGCGTCAATTAGCAGAATTATTGAACGTGGTCGTACAATTACACTAAGTGTAACTTAGCAATTATACTAATGATCAAAATGGTAATGTCGGTGCTGATGGTAATAATAATAATAATAATATTAATAATAATAATAATAATAACAACAATAATATCAATAATAATAATCATAATAATAATAATGATTATAATAATAGTCATTATGATGATAATTTATATCTGTTGTGTTGAATAAACGAACATTATTTTACGATAATCTTTTATTGATAATAAATTGATGAAATGAACGATAAATCGCAAAATATATGCGTTTGTTTTATTGGTAGATGGAGCTTGAAATTAATTCTTAGAATCATAACCGCAGCAACAAAAAATCATAATATATAGTCTGGGGTGCCCGAGAGATGGTTTTACCCGGGAGAGCGAGAGAGAGAGAGAGGGATTCTGAGGGATGATGGAGACGTCGTCACGGCAACTGTTAATTGTCGCAGAAACGTCGCCATGATAACGGTTGTCATCATAACCTTAATCATAATAGACTTTGCCATAATAATCCTTACCACGACAGGCTTTGCCATAACAATCATCGTCTCAGCAATTGTTGCCACAATGAGCTGCGACCTTGGCGACCGTCGCCCCCTCCCAGGACCTTTGGTTTTTCCAGGCATTTCCCAGGCTCGGATATGCGAAATCCTCTCACATTAGAAGTTGATAATATAGCTAATTCCACTTTACGGATAAAATCCTGGGTAACGTTTGCCTGGGTCATTTTAATGCGAGATCCCGCGGCACCTGAGTCGCGAAACTCGAAACTCTATGAAACTCTACTCTATTAATTTATCAATCTTTCATCAATAAAATAAATGTCGCATAAAAATACACAGATCACGTGGCGTTTATCTCCCCTATCGCGAAATAACGTCCGCTCATTCGTCATAACGGATATAAATTCTCAATGAAGAATTTAATAATAGACCGATCTGTCGCTGCGATCGGGATGGAACAAAAAAATATTTCTCAGTTCGCGACGGCGATCGATCAATACTCTTCTTTCGCTTATACTTTTTAATTAAATATAGTTAATAGCCTAGTGAGAATCGTGGTTTCATTGTTCCGCATTTGAAGAATAGTTTCTCGAGGCACTCGGCATTTTACTCGTTGCACCGAGATCTCCACTGGAATAATAGGCCGCGGATCGATGGCGAATCGAATGGATAAAAAAGGATAAGAGGAAGAAAAAAAAAACGTGGAAATTACGTCTGCGCCTCGAGCGTTATATTTATTCTCCGTGTATCGCGAAAATACGAAATCGTGATAAGGAAGAGGACGATCTACTGTGGACAGGCCATTAGAAAGCAAGGTCCTGTGGTTACGCGCACGCACCTTTAGTGGATGAGATGGAAAACTCGTTTTTACAATGTGGAAGTACCGCATAAACAGATATTATTCAATGGCTCGTTGATAGACAATGCAGAATATTCTTAAGGAGGTTCGATCGACGCGAATGAATAAAATCGTCCATTTTTAAGCTGATCCTATACGCATTTAATCTTTTCCAGTTCAAAGTTCCACTGCGATTTTGAAAATCGTTTTTCCATGAAAAGTTCGTGCATTTTTTTTAATAGTGCAATTGGAGTTATATTTTTTGTTTTTATTTTTTAACAATTAAATGCAGCTCTTGTCAAACGGCTCTAAAATATCGTTATATCGCTAAGGGTTCAAAAAATACAAAAAGGTTTACCTGACATTTTTTTTAATGTGGATTTAAAAAAAATAAGTCGTGACCTCGCACAGCTACATTTTTTCACGGTTTGTCGCGAGTTCTTAAAAGAAACTTTGCAAATAAGAAAAACGTTAACACCACAAGAGCCTTCGACATTGCAAAAATGCCCATAATTCCATTAATAATTTTACTATTCAGCGCTGGAACGAATTCAACACTCTGCCATTAATTATTTTAACAGATCGTTTTTATTTTATAAATTTCACACACTTCTTCATCTAATTGCGTATTTATTTACCGGTCGTCCTCGACTGAGCTCCTGGAAGCAGCCGACTGCGCGGGTGGCGGGTGGACGAAAGGGAAGGGATATAAAAAAAAAAATAAAAACGAGGGTATTCAATCTGCCGGTTACAAGCGACGATCGCTCGGGGCGACAAACTGTCGTCCGCCGTGTGTTCCGCGTTCGCGGCTCGTTCGATTCCTCGCGGCCCGACGCGAACAATAAACACTTTCGATCAATCGTCCGACCTGCTCCGCACCAGAGATCTTTCACCACCCGTCCGGCGAGTTTCATTTTTCTGTCGATTCTCGCGCCGCGCCGCCGTTGGAATTTAATTTATGAAAATCTCCGACAAATCGGCCGTTGTAGAGACCCGTAAAAAAAGTGGGTCACGCGTGGGCGACAGTCGAATTTCATTGTTGGGTCTCGCGACTCGCGACTTCAGTCCGGGTGTCGCGAACAGAGGAGAATAAAAAGAGAAATCGAGAAAAAAAAAAATCGGCGAATGCGATTCGATTTGGATGTCTTCAAGACCGAGGTCAAGGTCACTCGATCTTTTTGTTCGTCATTTAAATTCAACATCGCCGGATTTGACTTTTTTGCGTTTCGAATTTTTTCCCGAGATATCCGAAGTTCGGAAATTTCTAAACGACGTGAATTTGCTTAAAAACGACTTTCTTAAAAAAAAATACAGTTTTTCATTTTGTTTGTTTTTAATGTGAGTTTCTTTTTAAATCTCTGAAACACGTGGTTTTATCTAAAAATGTTGAAATTGTATATAATTCATTATATGTATATAAATATATGTTTCGCGATAAAATGCGACGTCGTTTGTCGTCGTTGATGATATATTGATCCGAACGCGAAGAGGAGTATCGTTTTTTAAATTCAACATCGCCGGATTTGACTTTTTTGCGTTTCAAATTTTTTCCCGAGATATCCGAAGTTCGGAAATTTCTAAACGACGTGAATTTGCTTAAAAACGAGTTTCTTAAAAAATACAATTTTTCATTTTGTTTGTTTTTAATGTGAATTTCTTTTTAAATCTCTGAAACACGTGGTTTTATCTAAAAATGTTGAAATTGTATATAATTTATTATATTTCTAACAGAGGATATATATGTTTCGCGATAGAATGCGATAGAAACGACGGCTTGTCGTCGTTGATGATATATTGAACCGAACGCGAAGAGGAGTATCGTTTTCCATCAACCTATGTATTCTGTTCAAGGTTAATGCCAATGTCATAATTCCCGCGATTTTTTTCGTCCTCAGCCACGATTTTTCTTTTCCAGCGGCGTCGGCGAACCGATGGAATCGCTTCCCTCGCTATTTGACTGCTGTATCCCGTTTGCGGTCGTATCGATGCGAGAAATTGCGTCACACGAATCGCAATAATCGACATTCGTAGTTAGCGGTCGAATCGGTATACCGGTGAAGATCAACAAGCAATTAAGGAGCATTTCCCAACCTGCCGGAAGATGCTTATCGTGCGCACGTTCGGTAACTGTTGTATACGTGTACGAGGCATAAGTGCAGCGGGTACCGATGCCGGACCCGGCGACAACACGTCGGGCCAATTATGACAGCGTCTTATCACTTTGAGGAAAAATCTCGTCAAAATGACCGTCAATTATACTACGGATTGACAGATTATTTTCCGGAAAATCTTCTATTCACCGATGGAAAAAAAGAAATAATAATCACTGTCCTTTCGAGAACGAAGAAATAATACGAATTTTTTTAATTCGTGCATATCGTCGGCCGATTAGATGATGATAGCTTAAACGTTTAATTAGAAACGAAGCGTTTAGTCATAGAAATGCTCTCTACAAAGCTGGCGGAGTAACAAGCGATTTTTTTCTATGATTGACCGATCGCCGACTGGAGTTACAAGGAAGTGTAATTTAAACAATGACTGAAGGTGCCAATATCTCAGCGTTGAGGTGAGGATATCTACCGCGAAAAATCTTCACACGGAAATCCCTACACTTGGATTCCCAATCAGTAGTTTTTCTACAAAGAGAATTAGACATTGCGACATCGCAACTCTTCGACACGCGCAAAAAAAAATATTTGAACTGATGAGCTTGACCGCAAAAAAAATCTACTTACGGAATTCCACTTACACCTCATTCTCGTCTCTCCCCTGTGGTATTTTTGGAATCAAGGTAAAAGGTTTCGTGTATGCAGTGGTTGCACCATTTTATTTGTATGATTTTTAGGTACCCTTAAATAACTGACTGAAAACGCCTGAAACAAAAAAGTTTTTTTAAACCACGTCAAAAACTAGGACTATTAAAAATTTGAATCTGCCTATCGACACACGTGCAGCATTAAATAACTAAACGAAAAATTGCAAATACAAATGCTAATTGCAATTTGCTTATACGTCTGAAAATCACTGACCTTAAGGTGAAAAAAAAAACTGCAAGACAATTTGGCGAGGATTAACGACTGACCGTGACGAAAAAAAAGGATAAAAATCGGATTCACAGATGCGCTCACATAATTGAACTGTTGCCAGCCGGTAATAGCCGATAAGTTGCGTCTTTATATGTTTTTCATTGACGCGAGTCAGGGCCACATTGTGCTCTGGGCGCATTGTTGGTTACTTACAATCGTCGCCTCTTTTCGTTTCAAGTGCGCGAGCGCTCGTGTGGTTACGATCACTTCGCTCGGCGGCTTCTGGCATGTGTGCTGAACGATCGGCGAAGCAAGGGAATGCTTCAAGTTGCAGGGTCGGCGTTGCCTGCCGTCCGGCACATGTGGACGCCGTTCACTGGGGAATACAACTTGTCTCGGAGGCTATATAAAGCTATTATAAAGTTGTAGTTTAGTACACTGTAATAGGCGTTGGCAAAAAAAAACCGAAGGAAAATGGCGACGAGAAGGTTCTCCAATCGTGACCCACTTTCGATGCAACGGTTTATCAATTAATTAATCGGAATTGAAGTCATTTTCATTTCCATTGCGGTTCAGAGGGGCTTTCTAAGGTGTTAACTATATTCGTCCGTGGCAACATTGTCGCGTTGGGCGCAGCGAAAGAGGCAATTTACGCAAGAAGACAATTGGAATTTCATTTATATCTCTAATTCTTACAATTCCATGTTTTGGAACACAGAAAATATGTTACTGGAAAATTATGTTACTGTAACAGACTTTTGGGGAGTTGTCGGCGTTGGAGGCTGTGTTTGGCCAATATGGCCAATAAGTAGCGGTCTTTTGGTCCGCATTATTGTCCAAGCTGTCAATCATACTGACAATACGTACCACAATATCAGTTGGGTTAGCCAATACATATTGGCTGCTCAGTCTGCAATAAATATTGGCTACTCAGTATGCAATATTGACTCACTAGCCAATAATTTTGGCTTTCAACCGCAAACTTCAGCTGGGTCAATAATATTGACTCTACGTCATAGAACATTGACTCACAATAGCAAAGTCTCTAGAACCAATAATATTGATTCATAAGTGTCGGCTTCGCGACAAGAATCTCGTTCTTTTTCGATACATCCGATTTCCCGGCAATCCTCTAATGAAATTCTTATCACACATCAGCTGTCAATCATAGTGTGGCATTGCGTTCTAGAATATCAATATCGTTCTCACTCAGCTGCCAATCATACTGGCATCACGTTCCGCAGTATTAGTATGGTGAGCCAATAAATATTGGCTGCTCAGTCCGCAATATTGGCTCACTTGCCAATAATTTTGGCTTTCATCCGTAAACATCACTTGGGTCAATAATATTGACTCTACGCCGTACAACATTGACTCACAATAGCAAAGACTATGGAACCAATAATATTGGTTCAAAAATGTTGGTTTCACGGCAACAATCTCCTTCTTTTCTCAGTCAGCTGCCAATCATACTGGCATCACGTTCCGCAGTATTAGTAAGGTGAGCCAATAAATATTGGCTGCACAGTCCGCAATATTGGCTCACTTGCCAATAATGTTGGCATTCATCCGTAAACGTCAGTTGGGTAAATAATATTGACTCTACGCCGTACATTGACTCATTGACTCACAATAGCAAAGACTATGGAAACAATAATATTGGTTCAAAAAATGTTGATTTCACGGCAAGAATCTCCTTCTTTTTCGATACATCCGATTTCGCAGCGATCCTCTAATGAAATTCTCGTCTCACATCCGCATGCACTCGTCGGCGCAATAGTCGTCGAGGCATTTGCATGAATGAAAGCCCGTCGAGCGCGGGGATGAGTGAGCGGCGACGAAAACAAAAAAAAGAACAATAATTGTTTGTTTACAGCTGCGAGGAAAATTCGTTGGAAGCGAGCAAGTCGAAGGTCGAAGAAACACGCAGAGGGAAAATCTATTCTTGGATGACTTATATACACGCATGTGGAACGGTGGCATGTAGACCGGTGGCATTGGTCTCTCTTCTGGGAGCGCAGTGATAAACGTACGACCGAGAGAGAGAAAGAGAGAGAGATATAGAGGGAGGGAGGCGAAGAGAGCGAAGCTTCGGAAGCGAAGAAGAAACAAAGAAACCGAAGGAAAGGGAAGCCGATCGGTGTAACTTTAAAAAAAGTTGTTATAAAATTTATGAAAAAAAAAAAATCAAAGATTTAGGAAACGGAACGAATGATGAGGGGTGGGTTACAAACGAACGAGGGAACGTCGTGTATTGTGTAGTTGGCGGCGAACGCATTTCTGATTAGCAACGAGCGTCGAGCTCTCGCATTACCGCGGCACCGCCGTGCCGCGCGGCTCGATATAAATGCGGGGACCTCGCGCGAAATCGGCTCAGTCAGAGCGGAAAAAACGACGCGAACGAAATCGCGCGCCTGGTCGAACTAGACGGAAGCGCACACGTGCGACGACTTTTTCGCACTGTTTTTTATGAGAGAAAATCCGAGAAATATATATTCCGTTTTTGCCGGTGATCAGTATGAAATGTAGCACCGTAATTTCGTGACTTTTTCGCAGAAATACGTAAAGATATCATGTGGAATAACGAGTGATGCGTGCGGGACGCAGTTTTGTCGGCGTCACTTGAATTTTCTGCGTCGAGTTTTGAGATTGTGCGACGAAAATTGTGGTTTCGTTTTTTTAAATTCATCTTTGCGACGAGGTAAGTCGGTTGAGTTGATTACTGTTGACGGAAGGGCGGTCGTCGTGGGCTAAAAATATTGACTATTGATCATCAACGCGTGAATATTTTGGCCGGGGAATCGATTATTTGGCATCCTGCCCGCGAGCCCCGGGATTTAGTGGCTGAATCGTAAACAAAAAGGAGTATTTTTTTCACTTGTCAATGGCGCCTCTGTTGTTTTTTTTTTATGAAAGACTCCCGTTGTTTGCTGCGAACATGAGATTAACGATAATTGTGCGGGCTTGTGGAAATTGAGTTAAGATTCGCTAATTAATCGGCCTGTTTCGACTCAGATTTAGTGGTAATATCAGTCAGAAGTTGTGTGCTTCCATTCAGCTTTTTAGATAACACAATAAACATGCGCGAGGTAATTCATTTCACATTTGAAAGAGTTATCATCACATTTGTTTTTAATAAAGTAATTAATACCAAACAACTTACGATAAATCAGATAAATTTATTATTAGAAGAACTATTTTTATTAAGAAACAAAAGTGATCATTATTATTTTGTTTAGTATTTTGCAACAACTATCCAAAAATGTTATTAGATACTTAACATATTTAAGATTACAAAAAATGAAACTTCCACTGTAGAAAAAAACCTAAATATTTTTAAGGTACCCGGAAAACAGAGAAATTTTTCTCCTGAATTTCTTCTCACAATTTCTCGTGAAGTTTAAAGTAACGTGCATATTTTTTCGTCGTTAAAAAATATTGTAACATTCTTTTATAATGACTGTGGAGTATCGTTACGAAATAATAGCAATAAAATTAATTATAGCCGTACACATTAATTTTATAAAGAAATGGGAGGCTTACAAGTCTACTGATCATCAGACCCGCGTTATCGGCGAAATTGTCTAATTAATACAGATCGTTTCGCGAGACCTACATGATGGGCAGTATTATTCAATGATTCCACTCAACGTTCACTCAATTAGGGAATAATAGCCTTAGCGCCGTCTAGCTCTACATAATTTATTCCGAACTCCGGAAAAAAAAACCGCGACTTAACCAATTGATCGAGCGTGCGCGTTTAAATCATTCTCGTCAAAGTCATTGCACAGAGTAGAAAGCCTCCGTTATTTCCTGCAGACAAACATTAATTTACTGGTGCTTTCAATTCGTCGGGTTTTCATAATTTATTCTCAACTTCAGAAAAAAAGTACAAAAAACACTAAATTTAAATTGTCGCTTGCAAGGATTTCTGTTATCAATCCACCTGATATCAATGAACGTCCCAGAGTCAATTAACCATTCTCCGGCATATCATTAGCGTCCAGGCGTACCCGCATTCATTTGTCAACTACTTATACTTTTTTTTCAAGTGCACTGTCAAGGCTAAAACTGCAAAGATAATATTCAACATTGTGATTCGAAGGACCAAGAGATTTCCACTTATCTATATACACTTGTCAAGCGCATGGCGTGACTGCCTGTGATTCTTTTTTTATCTTCACGGAATATGTAACGGAAAATGACGTTGACATATATATCGACGAATACGTTCACTGGTCATAGTGACCGGTGTTATGTTTATTACAAAATCAATCCGTGACTTTGGCTTGCAACTCGATCTCCCACGGTGTCGATCGACGAGACAGTCGGGCGTCTGAAATCGATACAGCTGCTTGAACCTTGATTATTCCAAAATTAATTGTGGCTCACTGCAAACACAAAATAACTGCTATTGTCATTATCGTTATTGTAATTATTATTATTGTTATCTTATATATATTTTGAAAAGGTGTTAGTCTGTTTGTCTGTTTGTCTGTCCCAGCCCCCTTAATTCAAGTCTGAACCAAAATTAGAAATTTTGATTTTTTCGAAATTTCGTCACTTCGCTAAAATGAAGGTTACTTTTTTTCGATCGACCAAACCTGGATTTTCTTTTTGCGTTCCAGAGGAAACTCTATAACGAAGAGAATGCTGCAAGACGGAATGCGATATCTTTATTTTTTAGTTTTTTACAGAATGTTAAAGTCAGACTCCCAAGAATCGCAAAAAAACGAAAGGGATACCCTTCTAAAAATTTGCGATTTTTGAGGGTCTAACTTTAAGATCTTGTAAAAAATTCAGAAATCAAGATATCGCGTTCCGCTTTGCGGCATTCTCTTCGTTATAGAGTTTTCTCTCGAACGCAAAAAAAACCCAGGTTTGGTCGATCGAAAAAAAAGTAACCTTGATTTTAGCGAAGTAACGAAATTTCGAAAAAAGTGAAAAATAATTTTTTGCATTTTTCTCATTGAATTTGATTTTTTCCGGACAAAAAACGGTACTTTTCGGAATCAGCGCGAAATTTCCCATCGGGAAATTCCATCGGATAGGGTCTTCGAACTTTACGAAACCAATTTTTTTTTCTCGAATTCGTAAAGTTTGAACGTTAATTTCACGTTAATTTACTTAACGTTCTAATTTTTATTCGAGCATGTAGCGAGGGCGCAAAGCGCGCGAGCCACTACCAGCTAGTCATTATAATAATATTTTTGTTATTGACACGAAAATTTCACTAAGGATCTTTCCTTGTGAGTCATGTGGAAAGTAAATGTTTCAGTCACGCGCTGTGTCGTCGGGGTTGTATAAACAATAATTATGCAATTGTCACGAACAAATAGTGTACCGGTGTTGTCTGTGAGCGGAGGTTACCAGTTGCATTGAATTCGATTGGCGAGGTGGAATTGTTGCTCGTGAAAGATGACCGGTTCCGTCACGAAATTGAATAATGGCCCAGGGGGCCGATTAGACGCCTCACTCGATGACTCAAAATGGTTAAGAGTGTTATCTCTCGGTGGCGATCACGAGACGGGGCTCCAACTCCTCTCGTGAAGTTAATTTATATGGCGTAATGCACGTCGTTACAGCTACTTCCCCCGACGCTACGGCTAAGTTGATTCATAGAAATTATATACAAAGCGCGCGACCCAGTTGCATTGTGCGAGTCTTAAGGTATTCCGAACGTGGGACGATACTGTCTTTAGAAATTAATAATTTTTAGCTGCACGAAAAATTCGTTAAGTAGCGTAGTATTAAGAAAATTTATTGACCGGTCCTTTTTCGCTATTAATTGTCAGGTTAAAATAATTTAATATTTGTACGGAACGATTGACATTTTTTTATTAATCACTGCCAATAATGTTTCACTATCTCAAAGCTAACTGTATAAGGAAATTGAAATACGTAGTTATTTATAGAGGTGGATTTGATGCTAGTAGGGATTATCAGGAACCAATGTGCAAGGATGTGGTATGCACGTTTTTTTTCGCGATACAGAAAAAGTTTTCGACCGCGTTTGAATTTCAGATTGATTGTCTTACGCGGATTCTTAAGATTAAGTGTGGCGTCGGAGAAAATGCAAAGCTGCGCGAGAAAATATTATTGAGAGATACAATCGCACAAAGCTATATCGTCAACTGTGCCATCATCGCTCTTTGGAATTTAGTTGTTTTTATTGTTATAATGCACGTGTTAATATGCTCCACTTTCACCATATTAACACGTACCATGAAGCAACGAAAATACCAATATTATTTTAAGGATGTCTTACACGTACATTTCCAATAAAAATTTCACCTCAAAGAGAATTTTTAATCTTCACGAAAGAAAAGAAATCACTATCGACATTATGTTGATTTTCTTTCAGACTATTCCACTGTAGCTTAGTACTCACGTTTGTATCCAATCAAAGTTTTAGTTGGGAATGCGCAATACGTCTTAAGGGCGTCGTTAATTTTTTGTTTGTTTTCACACCATTGACTTTTATTGTTGCTCATTCGAAATGCATTCGGGCTGAGGGCAGTCGCTTTAAAAATATATATAGACACCGTGCAGACTACACATGTAAACATGTGTCTATGGCCCCGGGCTCTGCGCGGCCTTAGCAAAAATGGCAATAAACACCTTAGCTATATATCATTGATGGTTTATCACCGGAAGTCCGATAGATTCATAGGAAGCAATTAAAAAACACTAATGAGGGGTTTGAGGTCAACTACAAAGTCCCTAGAAGAACTGTTCACTGTCGCAAACAGGATCCGTCTCATTGACAAAAAAGTTAGAATTTTTCAACAATATCCACGGTAGTTTGATTAAAATAAAAATTAAATTGTTGTGACGGGTTTTATCGAATATTTTTTAAAATTCGATTTAATATTTACTATAAAACTGTTTACGTTTGCTTTGAAACCGGAAACGAAGACTCGTTTCTTATCTCCAATCAATATTTGATTGTGAAAAATAAAAGCTGAAAACTTCGGCAAAAACTCTGTCGGAAATTGAATTCGGATGTAGATTAGATTTGAGGGTATCGATTTTTTTCATTCTTTTATGATTGAAAATTAGTTTACATTTGCATTCAGACAGGAAATAACTTGCTTAATATCGAAATCAATATTTGTCAGTGATGAAACTTTAAAGATAAAAATATAAATTATCTACGTTTGATTCAACTTAAGATCGAATATTAAGTAGATTGATATCGATATGTTTTAATGTAATTTTATTATTGTCTATAATTGAAAATTCGCGAATTTTTACTCATTTAACGGCGATTGAACAATAGAGGCTTCAGATTGTAGCAGGAAATGCGGACTCACAAACCAAAACTTCAAACTTGACATTCACTTGTTTTTCGTATCATGAATGGCGGATGCACCGCCTCTCACGTGTTTCTTAATGATAATGACGTTTGAGTGGACGATAGAGCAAAACTGCAGTCGGCTGACCGTATCGTCCGTCACGGCATCCGCTTGTCACACGTTTTTCCGAATCCCTTTACAGGGTTATTACCTTTCAGTCTCGAAAAAAGTTTGATACATAAAAAATTACAATTGACGTGGTTAAGTACAAATAATAACAAATTGCTCATAAGCGAAATTCAGTTTTCATGGGACTCCTGCAAGTCATTCGTTACTAAATTATTGATTTCAGAAAGTCACAATCATTGGCAAAATGGTCGCACAAGCCAAGTACTGGTGGAAATCGCTGCAAACTGGCGACACTCAAGGTGTAAGTATTATGACAATCATTGACTTGTTTACTTGGGATATTATTATGATACCTTAAAGATGAATCTAGAAACACAACTACCTTCAATGTATTGATGTGTTTACGAGTTCGCCGAATAGAGTCCGTATTGCGTTGCGCGAGACGATTACTGCGTCTGGTAAAAAGAAAGACATGTGGGATACTTCAGGCCTATTAGACAGGGTCGAGATATTTTGTTCCTTATCGTACATCGCGAGGTTGTATGATAATCTAAACCAGACCGACTTAAAGGTTTTTTTTTTTAAATATTTGTTGATAATCGTGAAAAAATGTTATTTGTTAAAAAATAATATTTTATCAATTATTTCAGAATATGCGTGAAACTGGGACAGAAGTGAAAGAAAAAAAATCGAAAGAATACACATTTTATACTTTATATTATATTTTATTTTATATTATTTATTTGTTATATTTTATACTCCAAATTTGTTATTAACAGAAATGTCGAAAATGTTATTTCTATCCGCGGATTATGACCCTGGTCGATCTGCTCTGGAACGCCCCCACGTAATTATTTCCCGTTCCGTTAAGTGTTTCCGCGATAGAGATCAATGGGATACCTGTCAAGATCGGAACAAGCATATATTGATGTTTGAGGTCTCGCTCAATGTTCGGCCTTCGGACCTCACGAAATATCGCTGTGTTGGAAAAACACGTCGTGAGTTCGCTGCACACCGGAGATAACAATTCATTTGCGGGCACGAACGGATGTTCTCAGAAAAATAAATAAATAATAATAATGTGCGATGGATCACGCACCTGCGCGATTATATATGACATACTGTTCATGATTTATCTTCGTTGACGCGCGAAGTCGAGTCGTTCGTAGTCGATATATTATCATTCGGGGTAAAAAGGTGTCGGTAATGTAGACTGTTCTTTCATGGAATGGAGTGGAACAAAAGACATTTCGCAAAACTTGTTTTTAAGTTGCAAATCACTTTAGTTTCTCTTAGGATCTCCCTTTAGTTTCTCTCCGAAAAATCAGTTTAAAAATCTTGCAAATTGCTTCCTCATTATTTTACACCTTTGACGGTGCTATTTCTATGAGGAAGTACGATTATCAATTTTTACTTCCTCATAGAGATAACTTCATCAAAGGTGTACAATAATGAGGAAGCAATTTGCGAGGTTCTACTTTGCAGACTTGTTTGAACTGGAAAGACATTTTTCAACTAATTCAAAGTGGTATAAAATTTGATTTTTCGAACAAATTAGTTGTTTTTAAAAGCAGCATGTTTCGGTGAAACACATAGAAGAATTATTGAATAAAAAAATTGCGTTCCAAGATTCCATTGAAGCATTTATTTTAATACTTAATACATTTTTGTTGCTACAGATTCTCGCTGGTCTGGCAGCCCATTCGGGACAAATATCCGTAGGCCTGTCGCAGGGCTTCAGCGCGGTGTTGATCCCCAAACTTTTGGAATCAGAATTCGCGACCGTGTCCGAAGCCTCGTGGATAGCATCCCTGGGTGTCATATCGAATCCTCTGGGAGCGCTGATAGCCGGTTCGTCGGCCGAATTTTTTGGACGCAGATCGGCGATCGCTCTCGCGACTCTTCCCCACGCAGCTGGATGGCTGCTGATAGCCTTGTCGACGAATGTGCCGATGCTCTACGCCGGTCGTTTCATAAGTGGAATCGGAACGGGGATGGCCAATGGTCTCTACCTCTACGTTAGCGAGGTAACTGACAATTTATTAAAATTTATAAATTTATAATTTATATTTATTTTATATTTATTTAATTAAAATTTATACATTTTAAATTTATATTTATTTTATATTTATTTAATTAAAATTTATACATTTTAAATTTGTATTTATTTTATATTTATTTAATTAAAATTTATAAATTTTAAATCCTTCTTTTAAAAAATTCATGAGTAACGGAAAACATTGTTAGCAAACTATTCGAGCTGTGATTGGTTGCCACAAAAGTCCGTTTTAAGCAAAATCAGTTTGATGTCAAATTTGACATAAGACAATGGGTGCGGCAGTGCCCGTAACCTTTTAAAGCTTTATAAGAGCGCAACAGCGCAAAACTGATTAGCCTATTATAGGTGAAATTTTGAAAGAAAATATTTCTGAGATCGATTTTGGCGATTTTCGGTCCGGAGCCGATTCTATGACTCCTGACAAAAAAAAATCTCGCCAAAAAATATTTTTTTCAAAATCGAGTAAAAAGTATTGGTAACCAGTGTTTTTGGGGGTAGAATATACGAGTTGAGAACGATGGTATAGGTTAAAAGTCGATATTTTGAAAAGAACAGATTTCTGAGGTCGATTTTGGCAAGATTTTCAGGCACGCACGCCAGCGCGTGTGATTAGCCTAGTTCAATTAAAATTCATAAATTAAAAATTTATATTTATTTAATTAAAATTTATAAAAATTAAATTTATAAACAAATTTGAGGTCGATTTTGGCGATTTTTCGAAAATGAAAAAGTCCGTAATTCGCGCCAACGTGACCATTGTTGTCGATCTATTCGGGCTCTGCTTGGTCGTAGTCCGTAACGACTGGCAGTCGTTGTTTTTAATAGCGCGAGATTTGACAGTTTGTCGCAATTTTGATATAAGCGCTGGAGTAACCTCTGTCCGCGCGCGTAATTGTTCCCCTAATTCTTCATGAAGATTACCGATGTTTTCCCATAAAAAAGTGGAATAAAAATAAATGACCTATTTTTATTTTCCAGGCGGCAGCTCCACATCAAAGAGCATGGCTCGCGAGTTCCGGTCCGGTGTTAGTGTCGTTTGGAGTCCTCATGATCTACACGCTCGGTGCCTTAACCACGTGGCAGAGGACAGCGGCAATCAGCATCGGACCAGCTATATTGTCCTTGGCATTAACCAGGTCAGCTACACACATTTAACCAGGTGCAGCGACCTTAAAAACGTCTAGTCGCTATCTGCTGAAAATTCACCTTTCAAACGACTGCAAAACGACCACCAATTTTGTTAATTTGGTCGTTTCTTCAAATAACGACTGGAAAGCGACCATGAAAAGTCACTGAGGCTCCTCTAAACGTTCGCTTTTGACAATCGTTTTTTGGTCGCGAATTAAAAAAAAAACCATGGCATTGAAATTTGTGGTCATTTTTCGATTGCTCAACTGGTACATTTTTACCCCAATGCAACCGATCGTTCTGCAGTCGTTTTTCCAGGTTAAACGAATATCGCTCCATAAATTTCGTAAATGTAAACTAATTAGGGTATCGCCCCATAAATTTCGAGTAAATGAAAAACTGTTAATTCCCATGCACAGAATGCTCCCGGAAACGCCCGCATGGCTGGCGACGCGAGGTCGCGTCGAGGAAGCCAGAGAGTCCCTCTTCTGGCTCCGGGGCCCGGGAATCAGCACGGAAAACGAGTATCGGGAGTTGTGCACGACGAACGTCAAGCGCGAGCAACAGAAGTCGAATCTCTGCGAGGCTCTGCACAGTCCCAGCGTGTGGAAGCCGTTTCTAATACTCTTCGCGTTTTTCGCGCTCCAACAAATTTCGGGGATCTACGTGATACTGTTTTACGCGGTGACGGTACTCGAGGACGTCGGGGTGATGATAGACGGATACGCGGGCAGCGTGGGACTCGCGCTCGTGCGACTCGTCGCCTCGTTGGTTGGGGTCGCACTGGCCAGCCACTTCGGCAGAAGGACTCTCGCCTGTGCCAGCGGATTTGGCATGGCTTTTGCCGCGGTCGGTGTCGCGATATCGATAAGGTCAGTACACTTAATTGGCACCGCTTCTTTTTTTTTACTTTGGCATTGACTCGGCACCGATTTTTAATTGTTACTAGCACATACGCGCGCTTACCCAGTAGACGCAAAAAAATAGAATAGAAAAATCGAAAATAATTAAGTTTAAAAAGAAAAAATTCGTGAAAAATATCGCTTTTAGAAAACAATAAATTGTGAATTCGTTGTGTACGGGCAAAAATACACCCCTGCGTTTTTTTAGATTTTTTATTTTCCCGATTTCGTAAAATTTGCAAACCCTGTGATGGAAAATTTCCTGCTGATTCCGAAAAGCACCGTTGTTCGCTCGCAAACTAAAAAAATCGACGAGAGAACCTCGAAAAATGATTTCGCACTTTTTTCGTAATTTCGTCACTTCACTAAAATTGAGGTGATTTTTTTTTTTAATTAATCAAACCTGGATTTTCTTTATTCGTTGGAAAGAAACCCAATAACGATGAGACGAAATTTCGAAAAAAGTACGAAAACGTTTTACGCGTTTTTCTCGTCGATATTTTTATTTTTCGGGCAAACAGGGAAGCTTTTCGGAATCAGCGGGAAATTTACCATCGGACAGGGTCTTCAAACTTTACGAAATCGATTTTTTTTTCGCGAAAAACGTCCTTGCGTTTTTTGCGAAAATGTTTTTTTTTTCTCAATTTCGGAAAGTTTGAAAAACCTATCCGATGGGAAATTTCGCGCCGATTCCGAAGAGCACCGGTGCTTGCCCCAAAACATTGAACATTCGGCGTGAAAAACTTTTTTTAAGCGGCCTTAATCTTATATTAAAAAGTCCGTAATTCGCGCCAACGTGACTATTGTTGTCGATCTATTCGGGCTCTGATTGGTCGTGGACCGCGTTGACCAGCAGCAGTCTTTGTTTAATTAGCAATAAAAAATACGTTACTCGAATTTCAGGTACGTCGTGCCCTCGTGGACGCCCCTCATCTGCATAGCCCTTCACGTCGGCTTCTCGATGATCGGCTACCTCACTCTCCCGTGGGTCATGACCTCGGAGCTCTATCCGTTGAGATTTCGCGGCGCGGCCGGAGGTCTCACGACCAGCATAGCCCAGATAATGACGTTCGCGGCCATCAAAACGTATCCCGACATGAGCGCCGCCTTCGGCCTCGAGGCCACAATGTGGATGTTCGCCTGCGCGGCCCTCGTCGGCGCGGCTTTTGCCATCGCGATTCTCCCGGAGACTCGCGGCCGCAGTTTGGACCAGATCGAGTGCAAATTCTCGGGCGACTGCGACCCGAAGAACGCGGATCTCACGTCTTGCGTCGTCGCGCCGGAAGTCAAGAACGTCACGCTCAAGAGATTCGCCTCGATCGCCGAGGAGAAGTACCCGAACATGGTGGCCAACGCGTTCACTTACGACAACTTCTGTTGCGACATCACCGACGAGACTGCGAGTGCGAAGAATTGCGACGATCTGGCGATCGGCGTGAGGGAGTGGAAGCCCTCGAGCAGCGACAACAGCAGGACTCCCGTCATCAGCACCATCTCCCTCGAACACGCCTACCTCTGATCGCCACAACGAGAAATTACGGACGCTTCGCCCGCTGGACGGGTGAAAAAAAAGCTTTTGCAATTGGTTCAGCTATGCCCCTCGAGGTGTCGCTTTTGTCCCGAAAAACAGGTTTGCGCAAAACGGACAGGCGAATTTTTTTTACCGCGACACCCGCGTTTTTTTACTGGAGAAAGAGGGGGTTTTGTGATTTTTGCAAAATTCTGAATTCATGGCGAAAATACGATTCGAGATCGTAAACGGTAAACAAACAGGCAAATCTCAAGCACCGGATCGAACGAAAAATAGAGCTTTTTTTTTAACCATCCTAATGCTTTACACGCGCGACGTGTGAGCTTTGAGCTAATTCTCAAACCCTAACGAATTTTCTCTGATCTCGTCATTACTGTAATTACTATGTCATTACGTTGTTGTAAATATATTTAATTTTCCCTAGCTTTTAAACGACCGATTGGTGAATGACCCTGTTTCGATTATTTTTTTATTGTTAAGAATCCATCATTGTTTTTTTTGTAAATGTTGGCATTCACCAGTTGCAACTGTTCAGTATTATATAAAGAAGAAAATACATTCCTTGATGATAATAACTCGAATAGCTGCTATAGTCGATCTAACTCCGTGAGTTACGCGTATGTTGTTATTATTGTTAATTACACAAAAACTACGTGAACGAGCCTAACGTTACGTAACATTACGATATTATTTTGAATGCTCGTGTGAACATAGTTATAGTTAAGTCAAGTGTATTGTTAGTGGTCATTTTTATACAACTTGCAGTTAAGTTATTTATTGTATAGAAGAACGTAATAAAAACAATACTGACACATTAAACAGAAAGCTTATGTGAAATGTGTACAATTATTTTTATGGCACATTGATTGAACGTTTTTCAAGTTCTGCGTTCCGAAACCGAATTCTCTGTTGGTAACGCCAAAAAGAGAATTCACCGCGAAAGTAAAAAAAAATCGTCTACTAGAATCTTCATATTTCTTCTCGAATCGTGTCCGTCCAGCAGCGAAAAAGCGAAGGAATTCGACACCAATGAATGTATCGCATTTCGATAGTTACGGCAAATAATCGTGAAATACCAAATTTTTTTAGAAGAATCGTGATAAATATGTGCTCACAATTTTTCTAAAAAAAAGTTCACTGATCATACTTTTTTATCATACCGATCGAGTCACACATTTCGCGCCCACCTCAAACTCGACAGTGGCGCCATCGTCACGTGAGCCACGCGAACCAATTGGTCCATTCTAACCTGCCGGATCGACATTATCGCGCTGGCTGTCCGCGCTCCAGCAGCGACAACTTCGTGTTTAGTGGTGCCCGTCGAGTTGGAACTTATATTCCTGACGTTTGACGTCCCGTGTATTATCGAGCCGCGTTGGGTTATAACAACATACGGGATATTTAACGGAGCGGGCGAAGGTCCCCGTCGCTCATCTCGCCTGGCATATCGCTCGCTCCGCATCGTCGAACGTTAACTCGACACTTTTACGCTCAATGGCGAGCATGTAGTCGACCGCGGCGGAACTCATCAGTGGACGAGCGAAAAGTGTGCACGATGACGAGACCAACGTGCCCGCTCGGCGGGCTCTACGTCGTCGAGGGCGAGGTCGGACTTTTGATGACTGCCATGCGACGTGGTGTCCGATGGTCCTCGCATTCTCACCAGGTTCGCCACGTTATTTGTTTTTTCGTTTTTTTTTCTGTAATTTTTCACTAGCAACACTCGTGGGATTTTCCACTACGGCCACTTGTTTCTGACGAATGCTAAGGAACGGTTTACGTGGTACATAGCAGCGACAAGTCGGCTTGATGCCTTCAACAATACCGGCCAATGATGTCGAATGAAAATGCACTTTGGATGGATGTCATGGATTTTTAAAATTATAATTATATATTTGTTTTTGTGTTCGGAGCGGTAACAAAATATGTCGACGTTGCTTATTTTTTTAAATAACTCTTACATTCTTAATCATTATCCTTATTCTCTCAGGGTTCACAATGTTTGTTTTTTTTTTTCTTTTTATCATTTTGTCCTATTTTTTTGGAGCATTGGAACAACAGCTTTTAATATGACATTAAGTAGTAACTCAATTTTTCTGGATATCACTTGTTTTGAGAAGTTATAATATGGAAACAGGCCACAGATTGCATAACCAACTCTTATCTTAAGCTGGTTATCGAAGCGAATAGATGTCAACTGGTACATTTTTTTTGTTTAGGACGAGGACCAGGACATCCTGATGAAGGGACTGTCGTCGCTCAAGGAGGTGCTTAACGAAGCTAGAAACCTCTCGCATCTAGAGCCAAGTGTATTTTTAGCACCTTTCCTCGAGATTGTTAGATCGGAGGAGACAACTGGTCCAGTTACTAGTCTCGCACTCTCTGCGGTTAACAAAATGATATCGTATGGTCTTGTTGGTAAGCGCTAATTGACTGATTACTTTTTAGATTTTATTCATATTCAGATTTTATTCATACTTTTCAAATGTTACGAAATACTCAAATTTTCACTGAATCCAATCTTCAGTTGCATTCCTATATGTGAAAAAGTCTTAAGAATTATGCACTGAGAATGTATACATATTTTTTTCCTTCACATTTTACAAAAAATGTTTTCACAAAAACCAAGCTTGCTCTATGAGGAAGCAACATTGATATTTATCCAATTCGAGTAATTGTGAACTTTTTGTGTAACTATTAACAGACATCTGAAAACATTCTGTTGTATTTTTTTTTTAGATCACGAGCATCCAGCGATCGGAACTTGCGTTGAAGCGATCGCGGATGCAGTGACCCACGCGAGATTCGTTGGAACCGACCCGTCAGGCGACGGAGTCGTTCTCATGCGAATACTGCAAGTCCTTCGAGCTCTTGTGCTGTCTCCTGCGGGTGATCACTTGTCCGACGAGAGTATCTGCGAAATCATGCTCAGCTGCTTTAGGATATGTTTCGAGACACGACTGAGTGGTAAGTCTCAACGGATACGACATTACGTAACGTACCACGGTCGTAAAAACTGTTTGCCTATTTTCTCAAGAATGTCCGACGTTTCTGGATAAACGGAATCGCTGGTCATAAGCCACGTTTTTTTTAAATAACATTAAAACTGTGTTTTAAAAAATTAATTCGAATATTTACGAGTCTAATCTATGAATATAATGAGTCTGTTTATTTACTCAAGCGAAAATGGCTCCCGGGGTATTAATATCATCGAAACCCTATTTTCTCCAGAACTATTGCGCCGCACAGCGGAGCACTGCCTTCGCGACATGGTGCAGCATCTCTTCGCCCGCCTCTCACAATTTGCGGACGACACTCGCGTCATTCCCAACATGAAGAAGATGCGTACAAACGGTATAGAAAATTCCCGCGGCAACAAGAGCCGAAAAGGCAAGAGTCACACGAAGCAAAAGCCCAACAATTCCGCGAGCGCAAAGCAGAGCCTGGAAGCCCCGGAGATCGAGGAAAGCGAAACGCGCCTCTTGAGCCCCGTAGAACGCGTACGCGCCGGTCATCTCGCAACGACCCCCGTAACCCCCGCTGGAAACATCGTCGATATGCAGGGTTCGCTGGATCAGGGAACTCCCGACAAACCCGCGGTCGACGATCCGGAAACCGCGAAAAATTCCGCCGACAAAAAGCCCGAAAATCCAAAAGACGAAATTCCAAATAGAGTCACCGACGTCGCCAATTCCGCCGAAACACCCGAAGATCCCGAGAAATCCAAAGAGAAAGAATCGATCGAGGGCTCGGAAAAAGCCCCGGAAATTGAGGATAAACCCGAGAAAGTTGAGACACCGCAAGAAAGTTCCGAAGAGGAAAAGAAATCGCGAGAAATCGAGGAACCTAAAACCGAAGTTTCACCCGAGGGCGAGAAGAGTCCGGAGATGATCCAGTCGCCAGCGGGCAGCGTCGAGGATCTTTCCGTCGACGACAACGCGAGCGTAAGCAGCGGCAACAACAACACAAAATTGCCAAAGATTCGCGTGGACTCGGAGTGCCAATTGGAGGAATACGTGAATCCTCAGGGAGTGCGATTCACGGCTCCTCAGCAGTTGGCCCCTTACGGCGCGCTTTGCGTTCGCGAGCTCTTTCGTTTCCTAGTTTCCCTCTGCAGTCCCCTGGACAAGCAGAACACGGAGATTATGACGCATTTGGGGCTGAGTCTCCTGCAGGTAGCGTTGGAAATAGCAGCCGATGCTCTGGCAAATTTTCCCTCCCTTCTGCTACTCGCCAAGGATGAATTGTGTCGAAACCTGATACTCCTCTTAGGCACCGAGCGTCTGTCCATCCTCGCGGCCGATCTCCAAGTCTCCTTCCTCCTGTTCGAGTCGCAACGCGAGCACCTCAAGTTTCAGATGGAACATTACGTACTGAAACTCATGGAGATCGTCGACTCGGACAGCAACAGAATATCCTACGAGCAGCGAGAGCTCGCGCTCGAGGCGATCGTGCGAATCTGGCGAATACCCGGTTTACCCGCGGAATTCTATCTGAATTACGACTGCGGCCTCTACTCCACGAATCTTTACGAGGACCTGATGAAGTTATTATCGAAAAACGCTTCGGCCCTTTTGGGTAGCATGTACAGCATCCAATTCATATCCTTAGAGGCGATAATAAGTCTGGTAGTGGGCATAGAAGCTCGATGCAAAGGTTACCGGGATTTGTGCAAACCCTCGAGACACCGAAACACGGACGTGTTGCCCACGAGAGAGGAGCTCATGGCGACCAAAGCCAGCAAACGATGGTTGGCTCTGGGAACGGAGAAATTCAACGAGAACCCGCGCGAGGGTATCGCCAAATTAACGGAACACGGTTTATTGGGAAGCGCGCCGGGCGGACCTCCCGATCCGGAAAAGATAGCCAAACTCCTGCGGGAGAATCCGGTATTGGACAAAAAGGCCATAGGCGAGTACATAAGCAACAAGAAGAACAAAACGATACTCGACTGTTTCGTGCAGAACTTCGATCTCCATAACACGCGCATCGATCAGGCCCTGCGACTGTACCTCGAGTCCTTCCGGCTGCCGGGCGAAGCGCCGTTGATATCGCTGCTGTTGGAAAAATTCGCCGATCACTGGCACGACAGCAACGGCCGACCGTTCGCCTCGGCGGACGCGGCTTTCACTCTCGCTTACGCGGTTATAATGCTGAACGTCGATCAGCACAACTACAACGCCAAGAGGCAGAGCAATCCAATGACGCCCGAGGAGTTCAAGAGGAACCTGAAGAAAGTCAACGGCGGCGCGGATTTCGATCAGGATATGCTCGACGAGATTTACACGTCGATAAAGGGCGAGGAGATTGTGATGCCGGCCGAGCAGACGGGTCTGGTGAAGGAAAATTACCTGTGGAAGGTTCTGCTGCGTCGCGGCGCTAGTCCCGAGGGCGTTTATCTCAAAGCCGGCAGCGACGGCAACTTCGTGGACAAGGAACTCGCCGAGCGCGCTTGGGCGCCGATAATAAGCGCCCTCTGCCGTGCCTACGACAAAGCGCCCGATAGGACTCTGCAGAGACGCGTGGCTCAGACTTTTCTCACTTGCGCGGCGATCAGTTCGCATTACGTGATGACCAGCGACCTCGACACGTTGGTCGTGAGTCTCTGCAAGTTCACGGGACTCGCGACCGGCGGCGAACCGGATCAGATAGTCCTGCATCTCGGTGGAAGCGGACGTTGCCAGCTCGCGGCTAGAACGCTCTTCAAAATCACTCATTTGCACGGAAACGGACTGAGAGCGTCGTGGAAAAATATCGTCGACTGTCTGCAGACTCTTTACAAAGCGCGTTTGTTGCCCAAAAGCATGACCGACGGCGAGGATTTCCTGGAAGCCGGTGGAACGGTGAACCTCATACGCGAATCGACGACCCCCAAAGCCGCGCCCGTCGAGCAGGGAATCCTCTTCAGCCTCTACTCCTACATCGCCCTGGAATCCTCCTGGGATCCTCATCCCGCGGAGGCGATAACGCGGAAGAAAGCCGTCGATTGTATCGCGAATTGTTACCTCAAGCAGATCGTCGAGGAGAGCAGATACCTTCAGGAGGAGTCGTTGACGTCCTTCGTTGGAGCCCTGGTATCCGCTAATCCCCACGACGAAGACGTCTCCGTGTTTCTCCTGGAGATGCTGATGGACGTGACGATACAAAATCGCGGTCGTGTCATGTGCATCTGGCCCATCGTCCAGGCGCATCTGGACGGCCAGTTGACGAGCGCCGCGCGCGAGAATCATCAGTACCTCTTGGAACGCGTGGCCGTTGGCCTCTTGAGACTAGCGATTCGCCTTCTCAGAGGCGAGGAATTTCATCAGAAGTCCTTGCAGGACTCCGCCGACGACGCTCCGCAGGAGTCGCTGCGCGAATTCCCGCGTGTTCTGCCGCCACTCACGCCGCTCGCTCATCTACCTTCGGCGACGATGCCGCCGCTCTCCCGGCAGATCGCCTACGGCCTCTTCGAGTTGCTGAAAACCGGCGCGGCGAATATTCACAGCACCGAGGACTGGAGAGTCGTTTTCAGCCTTCTCGAGTGCGCGGGAGCCGGCGCGCTGCTTCCAAAACCGCAGCAGAACACCCCGGGATCCAACTCCCCGAGTGCGCAGGAGGATAATTCAAGCCTGACGAATTCCGGAGGCCAGAGAACCTCGGTTTTGGATCAAAGGCCGATCTCCCCGGTTCCCGAGTGGGTCCTCGTCTCGCCGACGGGAACGGAGGCTCCACTGCCCGTCGCCGCGGACAGCATAATCCTGGATCGTGATCTCCAGGCCCACGACCCGATCGCCCTCGCCAAGTGCTGCGAGAGTCTCATCTTCCTGATTCGCGACGTCGCTCACGTTACGCCCGACAACTTCGAGCTGTCGATTCGCTGCGTGCGAACGTTCGGCGAGGCGGTTCTGCAGACCGGCACCGCGGGCAAGCGAGGAAGAATCCACGTTTCCGCGGCGGATCTGTCGACGAACGCGGCCTATCAGCAGGCGCCGGTGCAGCTGTTGGATCTCATGCACACGTTGCACACGCGAACGGCGCAGATTCTGCGAGCCTGGGCAGGCGAAAGAGGAGAAGAAATCGCGTCCCTCTGGCCGCAGGCTTGGCAGCCGCTTCTTCAGGGTATCGCGAGGCTCTGCTGCGACTCGAGGCGACCCGTGAGAGCCTCGGCCATCACTTATCTTCAGAGCACCCTGTTGGCTCACGATCTCGCGCAGTTGACCGCTCTGGAGTGGTCCCAGTGCCTCGAGCAAGTGCTCTTCCCGCTGCTGGCACAGCTGCTGGAGCCCGTGGCGCCCAACGACCCCGCGGGCATCGAGGAGACTCGCGTGCGGGCCGCGATGCTGCTGTCCAAAGTGTTTCTTCATCATCTCACGCCGTTGCTCACGCTGCCGGGTTTCCTGCCTCTGTGGCTCACGGTTCTCGATCTTCTGCGGGCTTACATGCACGCCGACAACAGTGAACTGCTCTTCGAGGCGATCCCGGAGTCGCTGAAGAATATGCTGCTCGTGATGTCGTCCACCGGGGTTCTCACGCCGAGCTCGAATCTCTGGGAACCGACCTGGCGGACTATAAACGGTTTTCTGCCGAACCTGAGGACGGAGCTTTTCCCAGAACCCGAGCCGAAGATTCCCGCGGCTCAGGAGCCGAGCAAGAGGCCGACGTCTCCGCAGAGTCCGGTCATCAGCCTCGTGGGACAGGAGCAACCGTCCTTTCCAAGCTCAATCGCTCCGCAACCGGAGATGTCGGGTTATCATCACGGCGCCGATCGCGGAGACAGCACTTCTTACATTCCTATCAAAATGGCGGGGGCTTTGCCGGAAATCGGAAGTCCCAACGTTCCGGTTCTACTTCCGGCTATGGGCAGTCCGGAGAACGCGAGGAAGGAGATTCCCGCGGTTGGAATCGCGGAAACCGAAGGAAATTCGAGGGAGGCGATTGGCGCGGGGGATCCTCGGGTTATCAGTCTTGTGGGACAGGAACAACCGGCTTTCACCGGGACCATCGCGGCGCCGCAACCGGAAGTTCCGACGCAATCGCCGAGGAGAACGGAGAATTCGATGAGGAAATGCGCGACGGGCTCGCCGATCGGGGAAACGAGGTTTCCGGGGAGTTTGAACGTGTTGCAAATGGGCGCGGGGTTCATCGAGTCGAAGGAGGTGCAGCAGGTTGTTAATCTGCTCAATCAACCGGCTCCCAGTGTTTCCAGCCCGGTGGCTATTCAACCGACCGCTCAAGCATTTGACTTTTATCGGGGTGGCGTTAATGACGCGGAGGGAAATCTTGAAAGCGGCATTTCCGAGGGCTGGAGGGCGCGCAGCGAGGAAACGTCGATGGACCTGGGGGTCAAAGGCGACAGCGGATGCAGCTCGCCCTCGCAAATCAAGGGACTCAATTCTTCCGAGCAATTCGCTGTAGCATCGTCCGAGGTAAGATTTCCATTTACTTGGATTTGGTTACGTGACATTTTTTTCTTTTTACTTAACGCTAGTAAAATTTAAACCTTCTATGGACTGTGAACCCTCAACTGTTTCAGAGAAAAATGTTTAGTTGCAAAAAAAAAAAATTAACAAAATAATGTAACATCAACTGGGTAAACGCGGGAAGTGCGCGTATGATCCAATTTTGTTTAAATAATCAAAATAACGCTCGTTCTTTTGTTCTCTTCGTTCCAAAAAATATTTGAACAGCGTATGACTTTTGTTAATCAAAAATTGTTATCAGTTTCAGGCAATAGATCCTCGCATTTCCTCGTCGATGACGTCCCCTTCATCGGGTTTAACAACGACTACGATGTTCAACTCCGCGGCGTATTTCAGCGAGGATCCAGCTGCGGACCGTCTCTTCGTCGTGACTAATCCTTGACGACTGTACATTGCCTATCGTGTATATTGTATCATATAAAAGAAGCAAGCAAACGTAAAAAAGGATAACTGTATTCGTCCTATTTATATGTGTATACCGAACGCTGTGTACCGAAATTAATTCTATTATGTATATGTCAATGTACGTAATACAATTAGATGATCATATATGGTTGTGTTACCAATTGTTACAATCAACACGTGTGTTAACCGTAAGCGGGGACTTTTTCGAGTAAAAAATTTTACGGTCAACCCGATAGGCCAATTTCGTAGAAACTATTTAATTGAAGAGAATCGTGTAATTGCATTGGAAACAAGGAACGATACAACTTTTGGTGTACATCTCTGGCTTGTATATTTGCTACACCAAAAAAAAAAAATATATATATATATGGGTTGATATATATATACACATACGAGAATGCGATGTGAATGTGTCTTAATGATTTTCCCGATACAAAAGAAGCATCCTTATTTACCTTTATTGGCAAATTTTTTTGTATCAGCGTTTATATATCGCAACATACAAAATGATTTCTTCAAATTTTTTTTCATTTTTACAGCCATGAAAGTCATGGCAATCATTTTGGGATCACTTAATGAAAAATTTAAGCGAAATTTTAATAAATTGTATCCATTTTTTACATAAACTTATTTATTCGTCATGGCATCTCTTTGGAAATACTTACAAAAATATGTTTTTATCACACATTGAAAGAACGTAGTATTGATGCACAATGTTTGAACACGAAACGGTATTTGTGACAATTCGATGTAAATATTACACATTTATTGTCGTTCAATTTCCAAAAATTATTATATTATTCAGTTAAGGATTGGTATAAAAGTCTGTAGAAAATCTTTATATCTTCCAACTGGGTGAATCATAAATCACCATCGTCATTACTGTTTTGATAATAGTCAATTACTTTTAATCCATTCATTTGGCAATTGACTAAAAAATGATTATTAGTTCATAAAAAAATCTTGGAAAAAGATCACCAGAAAAAGCAAAGAAAAATGATTCTCTTATCATAGTAGCATTCCTTGCATTACACGGATTCAGATTTTATCGTCTTCCCTTGTTCTTCCCTCCACGTCTACAATATGCTCCAATTGTTTTGCACTTCTCGCACAATTCTTGCGGATGTTTCTTCAAAGGATTTCCACGAGCGAGACGACCAGGTTTTTCCAAAGGCCGCTGGAACAAACACAATGTAGTGACAATTATCATTTTTAAATTATAAATTTTCATTGCTTCTTGCAGAACATTTATGAATTTATTTTTATTCAAAATTAATGAATTTTAATTAAATGAATTTTGATTTTGTCCTGAGAGATTTTATTGACCCTGGGGATAAAATTTTTCACAATATTTTGATACTCTGCGTAATTTAAATTTCGGTAATTGACCGAATACTCACTTGCGACCGAGGATAGACGTTGGTTCCACAATTTAAACATTCTTGGCCCATGTCTGCCCAACTATTGCTCGACATCCAATGCCGCTTACATCCCGAACAATTGTACTGTCCGAAACAGCGGCGTTTGCCTTGATATGGCGTCAATCCTTTGCCCTGTTCTCTCTCTTTAACAATTTCTTTTTCCACCTTGACTTCCCCTTCTGCCACATTTTTTTTCTTTTTTCCTCTTGCCTGTCGAAGAAAATATTGAAGTCCATTGTCACCGGAAAACCGTGAATATTATAATTCATGTTACGTGTGTAATTTTACAACAATGTACTTCAATAATAACCATTTTTTCGCGAAGGTATTCGAAGGTATTCCAACGGACGAATCAACAATAAAAATGTCTCATATTATAATAAGAATTTAGTTAAACTTAACAGTTAACACACAACATTACTGACGATTTACAGAGTCAAGCGCTCAAGAGAATCTGTTAGAGGTGCCTATAATTATCTAACCGGAAAGTCGCGATCGACTGACTAGCGTGTAATGCGAGCGGTCTCGTCGGGCAACTTTTCTCTCTGTCTTATCGCGAAAGGAAGAGAGACAAAAATCACCCGCCGTGTAATTGTATACTTGATGACGATAACGATAATTCCGGGAATCCCAAGCCAATGGATGCGCGCATGCGCAGCTGCTCGAGAGCCCCTCTTGCCAGGATTGTAGCGACAATCAAAGGAAGAAGAAGAAGACAAAGAAGGCAAAACATTAAGTTCCCGAGTTCGTTTTCGTTTTCGAAAACTTGGGTGTACATTTACGAAAGGAATCGCACCCTCGGTGCTGAAATTCTGATAAAGCATTTTTGCAAAATTGCCCGGAACAGCAACGTTTTGCGGTGATCACCTAGTACAAAAAATAGGTTTGTAAATTAACCGCTGCACCCAATAATAGAAAACCTTCCTTGTGTATCGGGCAAATTCGGCACTCCCATTGGCTGCAATGGTTGACGCGACGCCTGCCGGTTTGCGTCGCATTTCTGCAAAAATACTTGACGCGAAGTTTAGCGCCAAAGGTGCGGTTCCTTTCGTAAGTTTGTAGCAGAATTTTCGAGAACTAAAGGCATACAGGCACCTAATTATCTGCCTGATAAGACGACACAGTCGGTACTTTTCGTGTTTTAATCGAGAAGTGAATTGCGCTGCAGAATATCACTAACCAGGTAGTTTCAGTAATCTCTTTCGCACTTCTGCTGATCTGAGAAACACAGCATGTAACACATAATAAGGTAATGAGAGATACCGCCGTCGGTAACAAACTTAATGCTGTTTTCAAAATGCGAAGTGCTAAGGAAAAAGAGAAATATCGCGCCCCGCAGAACTTATAAACGCGGGAGGAGGTAATTTTCTTTTTCCTCGGCTTTCTATATTCTCAAGCGCGATTGCTGTACAACATACAAATATCAAAACAGCTGTACATGAGAACGTTTCAGTACCGGGTGAGAAGCGAAGAATCCGTAATGTCGTGTACTGTACATCGAAACCCGATTACATTCGATACCTCGAATCAGTCAAGATGTCGGAACATTGACAAGTGTTTATTGTCAAACGATTTTAAAATTGTTCACGTGTCCCTCTCGTTCAATATTTCGTACCTCTCAAAAACGCTAATAACGATTCGGGCCGGACTAATTAGTGACTACACCGGTTAAAGAAGATTTCGCTGTCTTTGAGGTTAGGATATCGAACAAAAAAGAAAAAAAAATCGTTACAGCATTTATGCCATCCGACTATTGATTCACCAGCGTTATTTACTATACCGTCCGTGACACACTATACCACTTAGGCGACGAGATTTCCACTCTGTATTTACATCAAACGTCACCGAACACCCGAAGGATTCGCTCGTAAATTGAGTAACGAATTTATTTAATTTTTCATCCCCATACGTCGCGAAATTCGAATCAAATTTTCGACGAAATACCGACTAATTTTATACCGACTTTTTAAAATAAAAATTATGTTATTTATTTTCATATTTATTTGTTTATTTAATACTGAATATTTAATACTAACGTTTATTTAATACTAATACTGAAAATAATTTTAACTGATATGAAAAAAATAGATAAATACCCATAACTTGAAAAAAGAATTATATTTTCTTTTCATGGTTATATAAACAATATTTATTCTATATAGATCAGTTGATCCTGCGGTTAATAATTTTCTGTTTTTTTGTTTGGTACTTTGCAAATTCATCTAATAATAACACCAGAAATCTATAAGTATTACAATGTGATTTATGGTGCTCTTGGTGACACACAATATTAGGTGCATTACAAGGTATCTATTCCGCACCTGCATTATCATCACTGAACCTCTGAAACTTTAGCTAATAACGATTTTACTGTTGCAAAAAAGAGTTGGATACTTGCAATTTATAAATACAAATATTTTCCATTCTATCACTTCATAAAAATATTAATTCAAGTTGTACATTCACAGGAATTCAAAGAAGCGGATTGAAGGATTTCTTCACGACAAGCTGCACCTTTTTTTTCCTCAATGAAAGCCGCTCTGACATGTCTTACACTGAACTGGAACATGGCTATCAGGTAAGAAAAAGAAAGTTTAAAGGAAAAACCAACTTTTACTCTTCCTATCAACCTTGCGTACCATGATAGCTGATCATGTCTCATTTTTATTATAATTTTGTTGAATCATCTGAAGTTGTTAAAGTTTCAGCTACGCACAACAATATTGACTGATCGTTATTTGTTGCAAATATTTTCCAGGATCTTCGGAGCACGAGCCGACCGATCTTTTACGTAGGGGATATAAACACTGTCCAACCGTCCCACGTTGATCCCGCAGCCTCTTCACTCTACCGTACATCTAAAAGAGTGAGTCTATAATGAAGAGAAAAATACTTTTTATTCAGCCAAAAATCTCTTAATTTAAGCGGTTTTCGGTCGAAATTTCTGCGACTGAGATCACCATTATAATATAGCGGAGTGATTTTGTCGAAACTGTTGTGTCGCAAGTTGTATCGTCAAGTAACAAAAATTCGGAAGCACAAAGTATCGTCGCGGAGAGCGCGCGAACCTAAACCATTCACAAGATTCGCGGTATTATGCAGAGGCACGATCAGAGGCGTCCCGAGTGCCAGTTCGTCGGATCGTCCGTGGCTCGCGTATCAGGGTCGTTGCCACATCCTTCTAAATTTATCTCCTTCGCCAGTGTACCACGGTATAACAAAAAAAGTCACACGGTTGTGGCGCCGATCGCGACGGACCTCGCGACCCGTAACGCGTTCGTGTGGCACCTTAAAACTTTTATCTCGTTTTAATCTTCCGACCTTTTCATCTTCTTCGTATTATTCGAGTGTCAATCTATTTTTATCGTTCATGAATTTTCTCCGATGTTGATAATTCGCATAAATCGGTGCATCGCATTGCGTTTATTCGAAATGTTTTCAATTTATTTTAGTCGACAGAGCACTTGACATATCGTTTTTAACTTCTTTTGGGAACTGTTGATAAATCGTGCAAACAGAAATAAATCAACAAAAATTGAGGAAACGGAGTTTTGCAGCAATGGCCGAGCGAAATGTATTCAGCTATCTCTTCGCGGTTGATCAGTTGGTTTACGAATATTTTTAGTCCTGCTGTCTATATTCAATCAGCTAAAATGGTTTCTCGCTCACAGAATTATTTATCGAACTGAAACGTGTCGAGTCGGTGACAATTTTTCGTTTCTATTCGCTGTAATAAGTGCTATTTGGACAACACGAACGATTTGATAGGGTTAATTGAGAACATTACTCAACGCTAAGAGCGCGAAACGAGAATTGGCGGGAATTCGTGACGCGAAAATCGTGTGCGATTCGTCGGGATGGCTCGCACTTGGTGGAAATACTGGCAATTTGTTATCTCCTTTTGGGACTGGTGTCTCAAGCACTCGATATTCTTTTGGAATAGACGGAAGGATGAGGAACAAGACATATCCAAGTACGTCACGATTTATTAGCAAATGAAGGGATATCAGAATAGATGGCTGAAAGAAAAATCCAAATCTGTGATTCTTTATTTCGATTATAATTTTTCAATTCGACCGTGTTTTCTTTTATTCAATTGTATATGTATTGCCGTACATTTTATTTCTTTTTTTAATCAACATATTCACACTATGCATTCTTGTTGTAGATAGAAACTAGTCAGATTTTGCAATCGAGCAAGTGCCAATATTTCTCATTGATTTTTGAAATAGTAATATATCTCTTGCTTTTGACGATAATAAAAGTAACGATAGCGGACACTTTTTATTATTTAACTAAATGGCGATAATTTAAAAGAAAAAAATGTTTTGTGAGGAATTTCTAACTTTAAAAAAATTGTATTGATAATTCTCGTGGTGTTTCTCCAAAACTTTGTCTCGCATTTTTTCGATAGAAAAAATGTTCTTTAAATTAATTTTAGTGAAATGGTCGACTCGGCATTGGTGTCGGATGTGACGCAAATATCACGAAGCTCGTCGATGTCGACGGGCTCGTCGAGTGTTCCCAATGTCTGTGTCACGGACTGCGATGACGAGGCCGAGCCTTACTGGCAAATCATGGTGAATACGCACGCAAAGTGTTATCGTGTTATTCTCAAGTATCCCTTTTCTCGAATGTCCACGTTAACTGAAAATCACGTATTTTTTTAATAATCACTGATTCCCTTTTGCAAATTACAGTTTTGTGTGACACTAATTAATAAATGTTCTTTTTCAACCAACGCACTCGTGGATTTCATGTTCACCGATCAGTTTGCAACTTCAAGATTCATTTGTGTAAAATGCCGTAAAAGTTGTGATTTTCTTTACGTTTTTTTAAACGATTTTTCATAAGGCTCTGTTTTTTAACAGTGTTAGGGGAGATTGACTTCTCTAAACACTTCGCGGGTTCGAGGGAAGCGGAAGGAAAGACAAGAGAAAAATGAGAAAAATGTAAAATGCGTTTTACAAGACGTTAAGAACATTGATAGAGAGTAAACAAAATGCCGAAAAAACTTATCGATAAATTAATAATATAAAAGTTTAAGAAGGTTAATCTAAAAATGCCGAACATATTAAACATTTACAAACACGTCACGACAATAAAAAAAAGTCATGTGTTTGCAAAAGTCTATACATTTATTTCAGAAGGAAAAGATAGGATCAAAATTTCGCTAAATTATCGGTGTTCAGTACTGTATCTAGTTTTGTCATAATGAGGATTAAAAATTAATTTCCTCAATCGAAGTTGACCTACTTAAGTTTTTTCGTTTGTCGCGAACTGGTAATAAGGTTTGTGTGACGTCTTCGGTATCGCAATATATCGCGCATCTAAAACAAAGTAGTTAGTCTTTGTGATTGCGCTATCGCTTAGCGTTCCACTGGCGTTCGCCTGTATGCATTTTCTCAAAGTTCGTGCTACTTCCTTGGTACATTATTAGTCCGAGGTCCAAGCGCTTCCCCTATTTATTTATAGATTGTGATAATAGATTCCCACTCCTCGATGGCTCAAATCCGCCTCTCAGCCGCTTCAAGGGTTTGCCGCGATGCTATCACTATCACTTTGGTTATAGTCAGTGAAAGAGAGAAAAACGCGAGTGCTGATAAAACTCGGGGCTCACGTGGGCGCGCCGCACTGGTTCGTTCTATAGTTCCCTTGTATCATCGTTTACTACTTAGCAGCTGTGAAAAAGATTAGTCGTTGTTTGGTATAGAGTGCACGACGAATAAGTGCGTAGAAATTGTTGTTTTGTGGTACAAAATCTAGTTAGATCGGATCTCGAAAGTCGAACAGAAACAGGAACGTTGTTTTAATACAACGATCTTCAAATATATGATGGCGGGTCGAATCGGAAGCAAAGTTAATACAAAGTGAAATGAAAAGTTTAAAAAACTAGTGAAATTTACACCAGACAAAGACCAGAGTTTTATTATGTCAATAAGTGAGTGACTATCAGCTAGTTGAATAAATAATGTGAAAAAGATTTGAAAAATTATTGGTAAATGACGATTATACAAACTGTTAGAAATATTTGTTTATGAAATAATTTCAAGATTTATCCGAATTTTCGAATAATTGTACTTTAACGATTTTGAAATTCTGGTGTCGAAAGTTTTTTGACGCTGGTTTTGAGAAACTGCGTTTGACCACGAGGAACTTTGTTGCAAGTGAAGATTTCGAAACGCCTTTTTAGTGATTTATCTACGAAGTCCAACAAAGTGCTCCCAAAACAAAGACTTTGCCAATGACAAGCAAAATTGGAATCATTTGTATATGTATTCGTTTGATTGTGTTTGATGGCATTGAAAGCAAACGATATAGATTATCGCCGGATAGACACTCGAATGCTTAAAGCGAAAACTGAATAAATCATGAACACCCAGTGCGACACTATCGATGACGATGATAACACGTTTAATGTGAATTTCGAAGAGATACTCACGTGCGGATATTTCAGTCCTTTCCGAACGTCGTTACTCATGGTACGTTGTGGTAACGTTTTACTTGTTTACAAACACAAAACCGTCAAATATTAAGGGCGCATCATATATACACTTCCAACCAAACGTTTCATTCGTACAGAATTTAAACAGCTTGCCACAAGAGAAAAATTCAAGAATAAAGTATGAGTGCTATTATAAATACGCAGAACATTAAGTTTTATTAAAACAATGCCAAGCAGTTATTAATAATTTTGCACAGAGACAAATATTTTTTTAACGGTTTCAGCTTTCATATCGTTTTCCGAACATTTTTTTGGAAAGTCGCAAATTTGTAATATTGTGTCGAACATTAACGATAATGTAATCGTGAAGAGATAAAAATCCAGACTGAGATCAACCGAAGATAAATAATGAGATTAAATCGTCTGTTTAATACAGGATTGGTATTTCTTGGTTGATAAACTCAATTTACATGATAATTTATGAAGCTAATCATCGTGTAGTGTCTACAAGATAATACGTGTGTGAAACAAACATGACCTAGAAACGGATGGAGTGCACCGCAGTGCTAAATTAAACACGGAAGCAACAAATATTTGGCTGTAAGTTGTGTATTGTTTGACGATGCGCAATGGAAGATTTTGTTTAAAAGTGAACATCTTTATTTCACGAAATCGTCATGTAAATTTGTTGAGTAAAGATATTAAACGTGTGTACGTGCACCGTAGTACACACAACATAATCACGTTTTTATCGAAATCACACAAACATCATTTAACTTTAGATATTGATACACTTTTGAGTGTTCGATTTTAGCAATTTTCGGTCCGGAGTCGGATCTACGATTTCTGGTAGAAAGAACGTCGCATTTTTTTTTCCAAAATCAAGTAAAAAAGTTTTTAAACCAGTATTTTCGGGCTACAATATGCGACTTGACAACGATGGTATATATCAAAAATCGATATTCTGAAGAAAAAATAATAATTAAGTGGTGGGTTCTATTCGTTTGTATGCGAGCCACGCGTGATTAAAAACTTGTAGATTTCAATTTAAATTAAAAATCATTTTTATCAATGTAGCTGCCTAAGTCAAACGAGAAATAGTTTCCTTTCGATGGGTGCATGACTGTGGCGGCGCTCGCGCGTCACTCGTCAAGGTCGTGAAATGATTTTTTTCTTAGCACTTTAACGTCGTTTAGTTTAATTGGTGGGGCACACACTCGGCTGTAAACTATCCTTTATGTCCATCCTATTGCCTACCAGCAAACCAAGTTGTGAATTTCTTTGAACTTCATAATCTCTTCTTTGGAATTTAATTAAAAATGCACGAATTGCTTTTGCTACAAAATTGACATTTATTATATACTAGCAAGTTGTAGTGGCTCGCGCGCTCGCTATATGCCCGAATCAAAATTAGATCGTTAAGGAAATTAACGTGTAATTAACGTCCAAACTTTACGAAATCGAGAAAAAAAATTCCGATTTCGTAAAGTCTGAAGACCCTGTCCGATGGGAAATTTCTCGTTGATTCCGAAAAGCACTGTTGTTTGCCCGAAAAACATAAAATTCGACGAGAAAAATGCAAAAAATGATTTTTCACTTTTTTCGAAAGTTCGTCACTTCGCTAAAATCGAGGTTACTTTTTTTTCGATCGACCAAACCTGGGTTTATTATGCTTGTGAAACCTCGTTCATTTACGATCTGCCATATAAAACACTGGTAAATAATGGACATTAAGCAACTATATATCTCAAAAATAGATTTTGAACGTCATAGTTAAGCACACACCCACCATACCTATAGGTGCAGAAGAAAATCAGATTTTTTTAATAGTTAGCGTAACTCTCGACTGGTCCTTACTCAAATTTCAAGTTGAAACTTGGCATTTCATCAAATCGATTACTAGACACAGCGAAGCACCCCTGAATTTTGGCTCACTATCTTTAGAAGCTTTCTTTTCCACAGTCGATTGATTTCCCACGATTTTATTACTGGGTCAACTGTTTTGCCGGAGATAAGAGATAGCTGTGGATTTATTGTTGGACCGTAGATTGAAGCTACTCTGCTCTCTATCAGATTGATAAAGGATCGCGGATAAACATACTTGACTTGCAACGCATAGTTATTTCTTCACCTCCGGCAGTTGTAACAAACACCTCTAGCAAATATTCTGGACAAGCGTCCTCAACCTCTTTCACGGATATAATTTTTTTTTCTTCACTTTCGCTGAGTCTGCCAAAAATATCAAATTCCTGAATACAACAAAGTGGGCAAAGCTATCGCCAATGAATGCATACGATTGCCAAAACTGACGTGTCCTTGGCCTCAATTGGGTCCCTGAAGGAAATCTGTGACACGGGACATTCTATGCTAAATCGACCTCATGTTGTTGAAATGTTGAAGACACTTGATCGGTTTCAGATTTGTTATAATCAAAATATTATTAACCGGTATTTACAAATCTGAACAGATTCATAAAAATCCTGTTTCAGATCCAACATTTCTGAACCCTTCATTTCTTGACCCTTAATGGGCCAGACTTCGTCTCTCGCGAAAGAAATCTTTCATTTCTTTCGCGATGTGTTTAAGGCCCGCGAAAAGATTCCGGTGAAAATTCGTGCCGTGGAATGTGAAGCAGTGACAATTTCGAATGATTGAAATGCGTATTCCGAAACGAGTGATTCTCAGTCACTGGAGTATAGGTATAGCTATCATTTGAGCCACCCACCAGATACTCCCATAGCCATTGATATCGCTTCACATTGTCACGAGACGATAAATACAAATAATTTACTGAGCTTTTCTCCTGCTGTTTCTGGCATTAAGGACGTATCACCCATACATTCCCAATGAAACGTTTCACTCAATCCGAAATTGATGTCTATTTTACTAATTCATGAAAAAGTTGTTCAGCTTCATTTTTATGCAGAATCAATATTCTCTGTACCTGCTACGATGTTGATTATTTCAGATGTTTCATTTTCCGCAAAGTATGATAGAACCGCATTTAATCGCGGTGGACGGGACCGAAAGTTTCACCGATAACGGAAATTCCAGATAACTCGATTTGACGGTGGGAGATTAATACGATTTTATGTGGTCCGTATCCGTCCCTGCAGGTCATAAAAGTATTTCATTACCGGCACCAACGATAGCGGGCAATCGTCACTTCGTTTATTCGGCAAAGCAAGCGATGCGAATAAATCAGACAATAGATTTGAAATTTATAACAATTCTAACCCAAAATTTGCAGATTACGAGCTTTATCGGTGCGTGAAATTCACGTTGACGTCATTGACTTCGATTTCTGTGACGAGCGATCCCAGGATACCACGAAGACGACGACGAGACCGCAATGACAATAGCGATGATGCTCGACCGAGCGATTCCAGTTTATCGGAGTGGGACTGGCGCGCGTGCGTTCAACATTGTACACTTTACGTTTGCTTCGATATGAGCCGGTCGAAACGAGAATAATCTTCGTCGAGCCGCGGTAGTCGCAGCCACAGCCTCGTCTAGAACCGAGCACACGTCACAATAATAACGAACGCGCGCGCGGCAACTGTACGCGAGTGCGACGTTCACGAAGAGTTTTCCTGCATCGCGTGCACCAGCCCCACGACTTCACTCAACGTTTCATCTTTGTTCTCCGTCGAACAGTCACTCGCGCGACACGCGGGCAATTTACCGTTTCCCTACCCGCGAGGCTCGGCGTTTTTCTTCAATTTGTCAAAAGCAGTTTGTGGACTTGCGATCTTCTTGACGTTTTCTGTGAAAATCGTGACAATTGAAGCGTTAATCAGTGGTCCAATTGCTGATACGTTTAGTGGTCTTGCATTGTTGAATTGTGAGAATTCAAAAACCTTCCTGCGGAGAGTGGCAATCGTCGAGTCTCTTTGTTTTCTTCTGACTAGTCAAAAGAAATAAGGTTTCTAAATTTATGATTTTTTAAAATATCTTTTGTAATGGAAAAAAATGACAAATGAAATACTGATCGCCAAGCGAAGCTTTGATAAGGTGATGAATGTTGTTTTTGGACGTTTTAACGAGGATTGCAGAAGAAAGAACATTTGGACGAAATTGTGAGGATTCAAGAAATTTCCCGCCGAGTGCCTAGTGGAGTTGAATCACCCGAGTGTGGTTCTCGGCAACTCGTCTTCGGACTCTAACCATCTTCTTACCAAAAGTTGTCGGGGATTTCTAAAAGTCATCGAAAACCTTCAGTGATCACAAGGGGATTATAAATATCTGGAGTGCAGTGATTCCAAGGAGAGTGTAAATGCTGTTACGGCTCAACATTTTATTACCACAGTTATCGGTTAAATACCAGTAAAGCGAATTCGTTACGATTGTGGAATGTCGACTGTGGTTGTTCGGTAATAGAGGCATTCACTTTTACCATTGAGTCTCCGATTCTGTTTTCACAAGAAGAACTTGTACTCCAATTCGCATTCTCCGAATGACAATGAATGAAATTTAGGTTTCAACCTACATTTGTACATTTGTATCTTATCTAGAACTTACCAACCGGACTGATGCATAGGTTGCGACTAATTATCACAAACACTGTACAACCGACCAACAGTAATTGATCGTCATACGGAATTATTTTGTATACCGCATGCTATAATGCGAGTTTATTGGCATTCACAGGTTTTAACCAAACAAATTAAATATTTTTCTTCATTTGTTAAAGCTTGCATGTAAAAAATATCGCGGTATAACGAGAGTTTCATGAAATTTCGATGTCGATTATTGTCAAGTATTCTTAGGAAACCTTCATAGCGAAGATAAATATCTGTAATGTGGTCCTATTGTCTTGGAAGATTAGTGCTTCTTGTGGAGCAGGTGGGCGTGTATTCTTTGTGAATCAGTTCGGTGATCGACCTCGTACGTGCGATTCGCACGGAAAGCTTCAGCGCGCCAGTGAAGCTGTTAATAAGGATATATCGCACATAAATTGTCAGCCAAAAGTTCGTTTTGATTAGAATACAAGTACTTTACTACAGAAATGAGATAAAAAAAAATTAATGTCATTGTCTTAATTGAAGATACTAAATTGAAATACTAAATTGAAGATACATTATTTTGAACAATGATAGTGCCGAAATGTTGACATGATTGTGATTGAAATCGATATTTTTAGTATCTTCAATAACTTCGATTACTAATATAGATTTTCCGCTTGCCGTAAAGTTCTTAAGTTATAGCTGTTTAAGTCCTTTCGTTGAAGATTTATGCGTGAAGTGTCATTAACGTTTTATGTGATAAACGCTCGAACAGAACAGAAATTGGTACCTCAACAAAAGTCAACTGCGTGGAGATTCGAAATTGCTGGTTTGAACTGCAAAAATTACAACTCTCCTTGGCCACTTCATAACAAACAACAAAAAAATGTCTTCACTTTGCTACGTAAATAATACAACCACTTGGAGAACGTTCGACTTGAAAAACGGGCTACGAACGATGCAAAAATTCCAGTTCATCGTGGAATGTTGTTGAATTGAACTGAACGTTGTGTGGTCGTGACATGAAAAATAAAGGCTTCGGTTGAGTCAAAAATCGACCATGGCATTAGAGTGGAGCTGGTGGAAGGACTGGTGGCGCCTGAAAAAGTGGCGTCATCGAAATCACGGTTCCAGTCCACCGAATATCCAGGACATTGCCGATATCGAGGACTTCGATGACTGTTGCTACTGCGACGAGTGCTACGTAAGATACATTGCATGTCAATCAATAATGTCGCGGATTGTGGCGTTTGGGCGAAAAGCGAAACGTTCGAAAAATGTTAAGTTCGCAAGGATCAAGGGAACGTAAATCCCCTTCTGAAAAGTCGGCGACCCGAGATATTTAATAAATCACAAAAAAATCGGAGCTCATCACTGCCCTTTCATTCGTGCTGTGGTTTGACGTGTTCAGACACCGGAATCGAGACCAATCTAAGGTTTTGGATTTTTTATGCCAAATTTGACTACTGAAGACTAGAAATCTTTATGCAGAAAAAAAGTTGCATTTGCTAAGGACTTAGTGGTCATCATGGGTTTTAGAAAAATCCTGGTTAGTCTTTCATAAAATCGCAGAAAAAAAAAACGTTTAATAACAAAAGAATATTAACACCTCACTTCGACGCATGACGCTAGAACGGCAGGAACGTTATCGCGTTGAATTATGATTAGACGAAAAGAAGCCGTGGTAGACTTTGACGTGGTATTAAAGTCTTATATCCGGTCCTATATTTGTATACTAATGTTGGAATAATCGCCTTAATGCCAAAGTAAATAACCAAAAATAAGCCAAGTCAACTATATTGAATGCAATGATCATTACCCGATCCTTCCCTCCGTGAATGAGGAATCGTTAGCTGTGCTATGTTACTATTGATTTTGCCATTGTCTAGGCACAAACTGACGATTACTGATAATTTGGAAAGTCTAGCCCATTTTTTAAATTCTCTAGAATTGTTTAAGCCATTGATTAATGAAGCTTCTTCGAATTGTCATACAGCCATTTCATTGCATTGGATTCATTCATTGCACATGTGATTTGCATTGGATGAAATAAAAATCATATTATGGTTGCGTGAACTCGCATGTTTGAAATCTCGACGATAATTGAACGGTCGAATGTTTGTCGTGGAGATTCTGGGTAGCAATCTCCTTTGCCACAGGCGAATCAACCACACGGCGGCAGATTTTCGGTGTCACGTTGGAATATTCGCGCTCGGTCACTCTAATCTTAGATTGCCTAGCGAGTGTGAGATAAAGTGTATTATAGATTATTTCGCGTGCGTTTTAGCCGCCGACGAATCTCGGCTTGGCACGTTATTGCTTCTTATACTTCCCCAATGCCGGTACGTATCTTCAACACGAAAATAATGTAATTAATTTTACGTCCTTATTGAAAAACAATCAGTATCTATAACGCAGCAGTTGAAATACTTTATATATCTTTAACATATAAAAAATGATAGACCAATAATATATCACTGAATGTCGTTGTTAGTTGTAATTAACGTGCTTAGCGAACTATTCACATATTAAAATCAAGAGAATCTTTGTCTGGTGGCGTCTGGTGGAACGTTGATAAAATGGCTCAAAAACTTCCTTGATAAACAATTTTTATCTATACGGCTCGCTCTTTGATACCATGTATCGGTGTTGTTGTGGTGTTGTTAAGGACAATGGCTTCATTTCGCCTGGAACATTACTGATACTTTCACAAACGTACATGATGATTTTTTGATTCCTTGTACTAAGTGAACTTGATTGAGTCTCGTTAACATGAAGTAGGTTATCCTTAGGTTACTAATGCCGTTGTGACTTCGGTAATGGTAGAATAGTTAGGAACAGTTTTTCGGTTCTAAGTTTAACTTTAAATCCAATTTTGTATACGATGTTGTTTTTTTTTATTAAATTTCAGTGATAACTGATCTTAATTTAAATCCTGATAGTTCTTTAATTCAATCTTATTTTCAATTTCGAATTTGTTTTTTCACTATATCTGAAGTTCGAATTTATCATCGATTTGAAGTCTTATCGCGAACCAGACTTTAACATCAATTTAAAGTCCAATTTTAAGGCTGACCTATAACGGTACCATCAGTTCGATTTTGCATTTGACGTTAAACTCGATTTGAAATTTCATTGGAAGTTTGACTTCAACTTTGACCTCCGGATAGAGACAAGCAACGGAAATTTCAAACCGAATTCAGGTAGGAAGGAAGTGCCATGTGGTACACGCGAACTTCAGTTATTTTCATGCTGGACATGCAACTTCCTGACTCACGTCTGTGTCTTCATCTTTCTGTCCTCGTCGCCGGCCTTCCCCTTGGCGTTTTGCTGCCAGAGACGCGACATTCTAAACGCTTATCCAACTAACCGAGTTGCGTCCACGTGTTGACACCTCCCGACGACTAATACGATATTACATGTCTGCGCTATCGCGGTGAATTATAACGATAATAATAATTCGGAAATTCGCCCTCCGAGCTCATTACTCAGTCTCGTTTCATCCACTCTGTCCTCCTTAATGCTTCATCCGATGCTACTGTAACACCCAGACCACTCCGGCTTGTGCTGTAATTTTAGACAAATGATTTTTTATCAATGACACTGGTAGATTAATAGGGTTTTTAACGACAATTTGCCGCGCAGTTGCCTCAATATATCCTCGTTGTCTCGTTAGTCGAGACGACACGGTATGTAGCTGCTTTGATGAAGCCGCGCGGCAGGAATTATTATATCACGACAAATACCAGTAGATACACATCAGACGAGATAAAAGCTAGACAAGCATGTCGACTCATGGGAATCAGTGGGAATAAATTGCAAGTTGGGTCATCTTGAAATTCATTTTTCTTCACTCATGCCGGAGGTTTGTGAATTTAAAAAATGAGGCGTTTCTTTTTTATCTTGTAAAGTTCATTAAAAATTTAGGTAAATGTTGATAGAAGGTAGAATATTTTTTTTACACCCGATTGAAATGTGGACCGCAATTAATAAATCGTCAACGTCATTAACACGATATAGATAGTCGACAAAAAATGCAGATGCACTTTCGCAGAATGTTTACAAAATTGCTCGCAGAAGGTTGTCGGATCGCTGCCGCACTTCTACCGTCAAAATGTTATTAAGGCTTTCAGTTGATTATAAAATTCTAATTAATAGAGAAATAATTACATGTGCTATAATATGCATTTTTGTGACATTGATTTATTGCGTCTGGTCATAACTAGGTATAAATATCTAGGGGCATTCGCGGTCTAGTCACGAGGACGACTCGACAGCTGCCTACGCTCCGTGTGCTCTCGTCTCCGCGGACGTTACAGAATCGTATTATAGAATCTCGCGGGGTCGTAATTCATTTCGCGAGACGCAATTCTGTCTCACACAATTGCCGGCACTCTCGGGCTACACGTCCGTAATGACGCGCTAAATTATCGCGTATACGTTTTCGTCTCTATTTCTCTCTCTTTCTCGACGTCACAACTCTGATGTCGAAGCAACGGCAACGAATTCGGTCACGCGACGCGTGGGCTTTTTTGTTGCCGAAAATTCGCACACCACGCGCTCAGATGACTCTGTTTGTCAGGTGCAAACAACCAACGCTTCGGTGACAAACTTACTGAAGCAAACCGGAAGTTTTCAAATTGCTCTTGGCAGCTAGAAGAGTGAATGAAATTTTTGCAGGTGCTCCGATGTCTCATATTCCGAATTAATTTGAGACAATTGTTGCCAAATGTCTGTAACCTGATCTTCTCGAATTGCTTGTGATTCTGGTAGTACGACGGAGAATTGAAATCCGTGAGATTGCTTTCTTAATAACCGACGCAAGATGAAGTTGGGAATAAAAATTAAGATTTCACTTTTTACGTTGTGAATTTAACTAATACCATTTTTCGGTTGCGCCTTTTAATGTTCTCAGGGCGAACTGTCGGACGGGTGCAGCAACGAGGATGGGTGCATGGGAGGGAGCGACCTCGAGGGGGAAGGAAAGCAGGTCCTGGTGGGAATATGCGCGATGGCCAAGAAATCACAGAGCAAACCGATGAAAGAAATACTCACGAGACTCGAGGAATTCGAGTACATTAAGATTCTCGTGTTTCCCGAAGAAGTTATACTGAAGGTAACTTTAACATCTATTAATTACTTATGGTTTTAGAAATGGCTTCAGATGGTCCAGGAACAAGAGAAATTGTTATCGCATATGCAAAACAAACAATACATTCTGACGAAGCTTTGCTTTTCTCGTCCTGCAGTCGCAAAATAAGCAATAATAACTAATTCGTTATTGCAGGAACCAGTGGAAGACTGGCCGATCGTCGATTGTCTGATAAGTTTTCACAGCAAGGGCTTTCCGCTCGATAAAGCGATTCACTATGCGAATCTCAGGAACCCGTTTATCATCAACAATCTCCCGATGCAGTACGACATTCAGGTGAGAGAGGCAGATAAAATCTGAATTCATAAAGCAATATATATATATAAGCTTAAATTATAATTATTATCTCAAAGCTCACTCGGATGTGTGAGATGTGAAACCACGAATACTTCTCAGGGAATTTTACAGAGAAGTAAATCGTTGATACAGGAATTTTTTTTATCGATATAATCCTCACGAGTTTGTTTGCTAGTTTACTGAGGAAAATTAAGAAAAATCCTTATTCTCGTATGGAAAATTGTTGAAACCCGATTTCTTTCGATTTTCCATTGGCAAATAGGATAGACGACGAGTTTACGCGATATTGGATAGCGAGGGCATCGAGATACCGCGCTACGCGGTTCTGGATCGAGACTCGGCGGATCCAAAACGTAAGCTTAATTAATTGTTTTCTCTCTCTCTTATTCGTATAAAAAAAGATTAGTGATAACATTTTTCTACTTGGAGAATTTAAGTTTTTCAACAATGATACTTTAATCGTGAACCAATGATTTCTGTGTAACTGGTATCATGATCAAAATAAAAATAATAATTGTCGGCTTCATCCTTATTAGCTTCAAATCTGCAGTCCTTCTTGCGACTCCTTGTGGTCATTTACGTGCGATTTGTCTCTTTGATATGTTTGACTTTGTTGTGTGGGTGTCGTGTGTGTGGATTATTATTCTTGTTGATTGGCTAATTGTCTAAGTATTTTTAAAAAGTCCAGTTTGCGCTTTTTCCTAAACGAGTCTTGGACGGAACCTAGATTTTCTTGAGACTAGATTTCAAAGTGATATACATTTTTAGATAGATATATCAATGGCATACTAAGAAAACAAAGATTTTCTTTCGCTCTACGGATCATCGTGATTCACTCCTACAAAAAAATCGAAAAATTTAAATGATCATTAAAATTACATTTCCAAATAAACTTTTACGCTGGATCCAAACTAACGTTCCTTTTTTCTTTTTTTTAACCTCATTGCACGTTTTGTCTCCCAAAACTCACGAAAAACAACACGCATATAAATAAATACGTTTTTTTTCTTTTGCACACACTCGTCCAAGAAAAATACCCTGGTAACTGCGCGAAGACTTTTATATACGCTTAACTCCTGTGTTGAATGTTCATTTTTTGACATGCGAAGAACTAAGAATCTATTGCAGATCACGAGCTTGTCGAGTCCGAGGATCACGTCGAGGTGAACGGCGTGACGTTCAACAAGCCTTTCGTCGAGAAGCCCGTGTCAGCCGAGGATCACAACATTTACATCTACTACCCGACCTCCGCGGGTGGTGGTAGTCAGAGATTATTTCGAAAGGTACGAAAGAGACATTCCATCGTTTTCCTTTACAGTCCACCAGAATTCACCATACTGGCCGGAAAATCAAAGGCAACCGATGACCGTCTCGGACTCATTCCGATGACCGGAGTAAGCGCATAATTATTCTTGATAGGGAAATTTGAGAAAAGAAAAAAAAATCCAAATCGCTGTATGCAAAATTCAAGAATTTTTACCGCCCAAATATCAAAATGCCTAAAATTTAACATTTTTGGTTATGTATTTTCGATACTTTATTATTCACTTTTGTTTGATGTATTTTTGCAAGGGGATGCAACACCCCGAATCATTTTTTTTCTTGTTAGGTCAGTACGATGATTTATTTATTCCTCGGATAGTTGTAACATCAAATTATAGTAGAGGACTTCTTATCTTAAAAGAAATGTCTTATTTTTATTAAAGAGAAAACGATCTAACATGAGTCCATGTCACAAATCATGCGAGAAAAACAAATCGTAAAACTGATCTGTCTGGAAAAAAAGAAGATATTCAGCGTGGCTAGACCACCCATTATGGTTATTAGTCAAATAAACCGAATTTTGTTGTAATACTCAGTGTGACGTGGCTCGTTAAATTCAGAGCAATCACAACTTCTGATAAATCATTCGCTATGCTGAGACGAAAAAGGATGAAAAACGATTCACTGTGAAGCACAATTTTTTTCAATCAATGAATTGCATAAACCTTCGTTTTTTTGTACAATTGTCTGCCTCTTATAGATAGGAAGCCGAAGTAGCGTTTACTCGCCCGAGTCGAGGGTGCGAAAAACTGGATCGTACATTTATGAGGATTTTATGCCGACGGACGGTACGGACGTGAAGGTTTACACGGTTGGACCGGATTACGCGCACGCTGAGGCACGAAAGAGTCCGGCCCTTGACGGAAAAGTCGAGCGCGACTCCGAGGGCAAAGAAATCCGCTATCCTGTGATTCTCAGCAATGCCGAAAAGCTGATCAGTCGTAAAGTTTGCTTGGCCTTCAAGCAAACAGTTTGCGGTTTCGACCTTTTGAGGTAAAAAAAAAATATTGTACTCAGATTTTTTTTAAATAAATGAATGTTAAATGTTATAGTTAGAAAATCGGAATTTGCAATTTTCTTTTTGCTAAATACTACAACGTGACAGAGCGATCCGTACATCGACCAGCGGTTGCAAAGCGCGCGTTTATCAGTGATATTCTAGAATACACGTATCGAATTGCCTGTTGCGTCGCAGTACTTTTATGCAAGCAGATTTCAAGGCTCGTTGAGGCTGCCCCAAGAACCGTTACGGCAGTCAATCCGAGTCTGCGGTACAGATTTGAGAAGTTTTTCATACAATTGTTTCGTACGTTTCTGTAAATGACATTTTTTAATTGATCTTTATGTAATCAACCCTGCAATAAAAACCATTTGAAATAGTGTAGAAAAAAGTTTTCGCTATAAAAATGTACGATTTTATTAAGCTGATGGTTTTCGTGTGAATTTACGTTACAGAGCCAACGGCAAGTCCTTCGTTTGCGACGTGAACGGTTTCAGTTTCGTGAAGAATTCGAACAAGTACTACGACGACTGCGCAAAGATTTTGGGTAACATGATTCTTCGCGAGCTTGCCCCCACGTTACACATTCCTTGGAGCGTGCCCTTTCAGCTGGACGATCCGCCGATAGTGCCCACTACCTTCGGTAAAATGTAAGAGAAACGGCAATGCAAAAGGGGCCACCTGAAACCAAAAATGAAAATTGGATCCCAAAGCAAAACCCCCAAAACAGACAAATCGACGATCGATGCCTGCATATTTTTTTACCTCTAAAATCAAAAGCACGAAGGCCTATGTATTATTAATAAAAGTTTAGCACGTTTATTTTTTCTTACAAACATACACGTATATTTTTCTCGTTCAATCCCACCTAAAATATCATCCCTTTTCTACTGATACACTGTTTCGTTTTTCTAACTGTCCGGAATGTAATGTTTGAAAACCTTTCCGTTTCATTCGAGCCATTTACATCTACTAATTGGTTAACATTTTTTTGGCTATCCTTCAGGATGGAACTGCGTTGCGTCGTTGCCGTTATCAGGCACGGTGACAGAACTCCCAAGCAGAAGATGAAGGTAGAAGTTCGTCATCCAAAGTAAGTTGACTGATTGTAATTTTTGTTTTTCTCCATTTTTATTTTTTCGTATAGATATTTTTGATGCCCGTAAGAAAGTAATTCATGTCATTTTCAACGGTTGCTTTTAATATATTCATTGACTATTAACGCTGTGATTAATGTACGAAGGTTCTTCGAGATATTCGCTAAGTACGACGGTTACAAACACGGCCACGTGAAACTCAAGAGGCCGAAACAGTTGCAAGAAATCCTGGATACCGCGAGAAGTTTGCTGACGGAAATTCAGCACAGAGCCGCTGGTCCGGAGCTCGAGGAGAAACAGGGAAAACTGGAGCAGCTGAAGAGCGTCCTGGAAATGTAGGTTTTTCGACTTTTTCTATCAAGAGCCTTCCCCGTTTATTTATATTTCTCGGTTGAAATGAGGCATTCCACGTCAGTACAGCCAGTTGAAAAAAGTTTTCAATTAGCTTGACTTGTGAGAGCAACTGCGAGGAAGTAATCACAATTCTTCGTCTCGTAGGTACGGACATTTTTCAGGAATCAATCGAAAAGTACAGATGAAGTACCAGCCTCGCGGACGACCGAGAGGCAGTTCCTCCGACGATGGTAACAGTCACAGTATGCTTCGCTTTCTTATCGTTACGTTACATCACTCGCACTAATCACTCCAGAATTAATTGACCGTCACCGATTTCCTGCCAATCGAAAAAAGATACTACCCCTCGTAGTCATTCTAGGCAAAAAATAAAATATCAGATTGCTCAAATGGTTTTCTTGAGTCGCGTTACTGTCAGAGTATTTTTCTTCTCATAACGCCACATTTTAGGAATACTAGGGTAATCACACGGCCGGCACGCGTGCCTGAAAAACTTTTCGCCAAAATCGACCTAAGAATTTTTTTTTTTCTTCAAAATGTAACCTATAATCTGCTAATAAATTTTCCGCTACGGTGCTATTATTTCCGTTAATTCCGAATTTTTCCGAGTCGGCTGAGAAATTTTTAAATTGTTGTTTAGAGGACTGCCAATTTGGCCCAGTGTGATCACCGCGGGGATTTAACGGGATGTAATTTCACTCAACAAAACCTCGCATCTTCGACACATTTTTCAGCTTTAGAATTTTCATTGCAAGCCATTAGTTTGTTAAATTCCGGAGTGAAAACCTCGATGTTCATTACAATTATTATTTTGTAAAAAAATTCTCTTTTTTGGCAGATCGGCTGGGTGAACCGTCGTTGGTTCTGATTTTGAAGTGGGGCGGCGAATTGACACCGGCCGGCCGGATACAAGCCGAGGAATTGGGCCGCATATTCCGCTGCATGTATCCCGGTGGTCAAGGTAGACACCTTAGTGGTTCGTATCATATGCTCTTATGCTTGTTTTGTTGTCATTAATTAATCAATATCGTGCGTTCTTCTAGTCGTCATTTAGTTATATTGTATTTGAGGTATTTCACACCGATCATACCTATTCCAAACTTTAAGACTCTGGATTATTTTACAATTAGATTATCTTATAGTTTCGTTACCGGAAAAATGTTTTTAAGTATCCATGCATACAACAACAACATTCTCTGACAACTGTAATACACTCTAAATGAAAATAGTCCAGAGACTTCAGATTCGATGGCGACTCGACTGGATCCATCTTTTCTTTCACCGATTTCCTTCGTATCGTCGCTCCAGTTTACGTTGCACCTTTTTTATTTACACAGCGCATTTCTCAAAAATTACATAATTTTATAATTTCTAATTCGGTAATTCGCGTCGTAATTATGTAAAATTTGTGAACAAACAATTGGTAGCTAAACTAATGGCATTATTATCGCTTTATCGCATCTCTTTTGCATCTTTTGCCTCTTTGAATGCCTGTAAACGAGTATAAATAACTCGTGCGATAAAAGTCTATTGCGGACACACCAAACAGCTAATGAGGTTCAAGGCTATCGACTATTTTAGCTATGGTTTACTAGACCAAGCAGATTTTCTTCCGTTATTTCAAATTTAACTCTATACTTCTAACAGAACGACACACATTTTCTGTTAAGGCGAACGAATTGCCTTGGCGTCTTTACTAAACTTTGACGGTTCCAATTTATCTTTTTCTTACAAAAAAACTAACATCTTTCGCATTTTTCAACAATCCGTGGCAATGGGAAACGCTAGTAAACCAATGTTTCAATTTACATCACGCAAAATTACATTTTTGAGAAAGTAAAGACAAATTTTTCGACATTTCAATCAGTACTTTTCTTTAATTTTGTTCTTCATGTTTCACGCTCGCTCAGTAGATGGTTTCGTCTAATTGCTGAAAGTAAATTTCACAAAGTATCGTAACGCTAAGCAGTTAGGTAGAAAACAGTTATCATGTTTATTTAAAAAGAAGACATTAAGGTTTTTTGGCACCAAATAGTAGAGGAAAGAAAAACGATTACTCAAATACTTTTTTTCCGATATTATTTTCAGAGGAAGACTCAGAGATGTTACCAAGCCACGGTAACTCGATAATATTCTGAAATCCAACGCTTGTTTAGTAGATGATTTTTTCTAAGTAGAAGTTTCTTTTTTCGTATTTTATATCGATGTGCGTTCCAAATATCGACTGTTTCCCCTTTTATTTGCAGTTTTCTCTCTACCAACAGAAATTTAGACACGACGCGTATAATACAGAATTCGCGTGTCTCCGTTTTTTTAACCAGTACGAAGATGTCTAGCTAGTTGTTATTGTGTTGTTAACAAGAGAATAATAATTACCCTTTAGATCCATCAGGATTGGCAGTGAACAAAGTTAACTACAATTTCTTATAAAGTCTCAAATAAGCCTTTAAAGATAAGACATTCCAAGTGTTCGTTCAATAACTAAAAATAATTGGTTTTCTTGAAAAAATTCTGAAAATTGAGCTAAGTATATGATTCTAACGAAGAACATTTCGAAAAAATCGGAATCATATACCCTGAATTTCGGGATTAAAAAAAAGTTTTTTTAACTACTGAACAAACGTGGAATGCCGCCTATACCGCTTCCGTCACTTTCTATTTTCCTGATTATTACTTTAAAAAACGTTACTGTGGTTTGAAAAATGGGTTTTCGCATGCTCTGTAGTCTGTAGTGGCCTTGAAATTTAGTGATGTATCTAGTGCAAGCGGCTTCCTCTCGCTAATTAGCCCATAAGGTAGAAGATTGGACGAAAATTTAGATAAAATATAATACCTTCGTAAAAATGATAACTCTCTTAATTATTAATATTTTCCAACGGCTTTAACGCTATTGGGCATAGGAAATGTGGCATCATCCAAGAAAACGAATCCCTTAAGAAAAGTCCGTTCGATTGTGACCAGAAATAAAAGAGACCTCGCTCACAATTTCTCAATTAGTTTTTTTTTACGTAGACACTTTCAGCTACGTCAATTCTTAACGTGATGTGTTACACGTTGTTGTCGTTTTCTCTCGTTCCACCGCAATCGTAACTGGCGTTATCTCTTGTGCACTCACGGCGGCTCATACGTTATAGCACATCACCTTAAAAACACCGGAAAAAATCCGATAGACTAGAGACTCGTGAAAGCTTATGACTGTCACAGTAAAACCCATAAAAAATTGGTTCTGTTTTCACGAAACGTGAAATTAATACGCAGGTGAATATGCTGGAGCCCAGGGTCTCGGTTTGCTCAGGCTGCACTCGACGTTCCGTCACGATTTGAAGATTTACGCCAGCGACGAGGGTCGTGTACAAATGACCGCCGCGGCATTCGCGAAGGGCCTTTTGGCTCTCGAGGGTGAACTCACTCCGATTCTCGTGCAAATGGTCAAAAGCGCAAATACGAATGGATTATTGGACAACGACTGTGACAGCAGCAAATATCAAAATATGTAAGTGCCACGCGTAACGCTATCCACCTCACTAATTGGGTTCTGATGAAATCTCTCATGCCACCAATTGTGCCGCAAAAAAATGCTTAAATTTCTGTAAAATAAGAAGAAAGAGGTTGGGAACATAATGAACTTTCCAGGGTGAAAACGCGTCTACACGAGCTCCTTCAGCAGGATCGCGAATTCACGCGAGAAGATCGCGAACAAATAAATCCAGGCAACGCACTCAGCATAAACGACGCTATGGATTTTGTGAAAAATCCTGTGAAATGTTGTCAGCATGTTCAGGCGCTTATACAGAAGCTAATGGACATTGTGAGGATCAAGAAGGACGATCCTAAAACTAAAGGTATTTCAATGGGTTCCAAAGTTACGACATGTATACATGCATGTATATTTCTACTTCGAAGTCGGTTAAGAAAATGAACATTTTTGCCTTCAGACGCGATTCTTTATCACGGCGAAACTTGGGAACTCATGGGACGTCGATGGGGTAAAATCGAAAAAGATTTTTGCACGAAGAACAAGCGCTTCGATATATCGAAGATTCCGGATATTTACGACTGCATAAAATACGATCTGCAGCACAACAATCACACGTTGCAGTTCGATCACGCCGAGGAATTATACATTTACGCTAAGTACCTCGCGGACATCGTTATTCCTCAAGTAAACATTCTTTTATAATACGAAAAAAATATCATTATTTTTGTACAGAATTTTCGTTATGTGTTAAGTTGAATTGTCAAATGAAAATCATTATGGGCATCCTTTTCAGGAATACGGTCTAACCGTGCAGGAAAAAATGACAATTGGGCAGGGAATTTGTACGCCGCTATTGAAAAAAATTCGAGCCGATCTTCAGAGAAACATCGAAGAGTCTGGCGAGGAAACAGTTAATAGATTGAATCCTAGGTAAGATATTTCTTCGCTGCCACTCTTGAATCAAACTTCACGTTGCATTAATTTAATCGTGTTTCTTGCGAATTTATAAGTAGAAAAAGAAAAAAACAATCAGTAAACCAACCTTAAGAAGATCACCACATTTGCAATAAATAGTTACATTGAGTAATGTTATATTTTTACATTTATAATGATATAATGCTTATTCTCCTCAGATATTCGCACGGAGTATCAAGTCCTGGAAGACACGTGAGAACGCGTCTGTATTTCACAAGTGAGAGTCACGTTCACTCGTTGCTCACGGTCTTGCGATACGGCGGTTTGCTGGACGTCAGTATTAAATGTGGAAACATAAATTAACAAGAGAAACATTTGAAAGCAACTTAACTAATCTGCTCTATTGAAATATACTTCAGGTTGTGAAGGACGAACAATGGAGACGGGCTATGGAATACGTAAGCATGGTATCGGAACTGAATTACATGTCGCAGATAGTCGTGATGCTCTACGAAGATCCGACAAAAGATCCCAGCAGCGAGGAACGATTTCACGTTGAATTGCACTTCAGTCCGGGCGTGAATTGTTGCGTGCAAAAGAATCTCCCGCCGGGCCCGGGTTTCCGACCTCATTCTCGTAACGAATCCAGCCATAATCTCGTAAGTCTCCGTAATTTTTGTCTATAGCTTCTGCATTGCATTACATTACGTGATACGAATTAATGTTCATTTTATAACAAATAATGATGGTCAATAATCAATACATAATTAATTTATCGACCACTTTCGTTAATCAATAACAAATATAAAAATCAAGTTTGAAAATAATGTTTTATTTTTTTGTTTTTATGATTTCATCGAATTAAGCTTTTTCGAACGACTTTTTGTGTTATTGCAGGAAACGACGTCCCAGTGTAGCACACGTATCGAGGAGGAGGACGCGGAGCTTGGCGTTCTCGACGACGATGCTACGATCAGTCCTCCACAACAATCCGTAAGTATCGAATCACTTATTCGTGGAGTAGTGACATCAATCAAACAAACATTAATCGAACTCACAAATACAAATAAATGTTTTTTTTCCCTAGGATTCATCGCCGCCTCTAATTGAAACGGAAGAAGCTGCGGATTCCACTCTGGACAGTCCGACAACTAGTCGAGCTATCGATATGATGGATCTCGATCCCAATATGATGGACGAACCCTACGACAGCGGATTTCTTCAAGGCTCTGCGCCTATTCCTATTAGGTATGTTTTATCCATAAATATTTTATCGTGACTAGGCTAATCACACGCGCTGGCGCGCGTGACTGAAAAGCTTTTCGCCAAAATCGACCCCAATTTTTTTTCTTTTCAAAATATCGAATTTTAATCTATACCATCGTACTCAAGTCGCATATTCTACCCCCGAAAACAGTGGTTACTAACCTTTTTTAATCGATTTTGAAAAAAATAGATATTATACATATATTTTTTATTTTATTAAATATTTTATTAAAAAAGGTTAATAACCAGTGTTTTCGGGGGTAGAATATGCGACTTGAGAATGATGGTATAGGTTACAAGTCGATATTTTGAATAGAAAAAAAATTGGGGTCGATTTTGGCGATTTTCGGTCGGGAGCCGGATCTACGATTTCTGGCAGAAAAAAAAAAATTTCGTCGCGAAAAAAATATTTTTTTCAAAATCGATTAAAAAAGGTTAATAACCAGTGTTTTTAGGGGTAGAATATGCGACTTGAGAACAATGGTATAGGTTACAAGTCGATATTTTAAATAGAAAAAAAATTGGGGTCGATTTTGGCGATTTTCGGTCCGGGGCCGGTTCTACGATTTCTGACAGAAAAAAAAAAATTTCGTCGCCAAAAAAATATTTTTTTCAAAATCGATTAAAAAAGGTTAATAACCAGTGTTTTTAGGGGTAGAATATGCGACTTGAGAACAATGGTATAGGTTACAAGTCGATATTTTGAATAGAAAAAAAATTGGGGTCGATTTTGGCGATTTTCGGTCCGGGGCCGGTTCTACGATTTCTGACAGAAAAAAAAAATTTCGTCGCCAAAAAAATATTTTTTTCAAAATCGATTAAAAAAGGTTAATAACCAGTGTTTTTAGGGGTAGAATATGCGACTTGAGAACAACGGTATAGGTTACAAGTCGATATTTTGAATAGAAAAAAAATTGGGGTCGATTTTGGCGATTTTCGGTCCGGGGCCGGTTCTACGATTTCTGACAGAAAAAAAAAATTTCGTCGCCAAAAAAATATTTTTTTCAAAATCGATTAAAAAAGGTTAATAACCAGTGTTTTTAGGGGTAGAATATGCGACTTGAGAACAATGGTATAGGTTACAAGTCGATATTTTGAATAGAAAAAAAATTGGGGTCGATTTTGGCGATTTTCGGTCCGGGGCCGGTTCTACGATTTCTGACAGAAAAAAAAAAAAATTTCGTCGCCAAAAAAATATTTTTTTCAAAATCGATTAAAAAAGGTTAATAACCAGTGTTTTTAGGGGTAGAATATGCGACTTGAGAACAATGGTATAGGTTACAAGTCGATATTTTGAATAGAAAAAAAATTGGGGTCGATTTTGGCGATTTTCGGTCCGGGCCGGTTCTACGATTTCTGACAGAAAAAAAAAAAATTTCGTCGCCAAAAAAATATTTTTTTCAAAATCGATTAAAAAAGGTTAATAACCAGTGTTTTTAGGGGTAGAATATGCGACTTGAGAACAATGGTATAGGTTACAAGTCGATATTTTGAATAGAAAAAAAATTGGGGTCGATTTTGGCGATTTTCGGTCCGGGGCCGGTTCTACGATTTCTGACAGAAAAAAAAAAAATTTCGTCGCCAAAAAAATATTTTTTTCAAAATCGATTAAAAAAGGTTAATAACCAGTGTTTTTAGGGGTAGAATATGCGACTTGAGAATGATGGTATAGGTTACAAGTCGATATTTTGAATAGAACAAAAATTGGGGTCGATTTTGGCGATTTTCGGTCCGGGGCCGGTTCTACGATTTCTGACAGAAAAAAAAAACTTCGTCGCCAAAAAAATATTTTTTTCAAAATCGATTAAAAAAGGTTAATAACCAGTGTTTTTAGGGGTAGAATATGCGACTTGAGAACAATGGTATAGGTTACAAGTCGATATTTTGAATAGAAAAAAAATTGGGGTCGATTTTGGCGATTTTCGGTCCGGGGCCGGTTCTACGATTTCTGACAGAAAAAAAAAAATTTCGTCGCCAAAAAAATATTTTTTTCAAAATCGATTAAAAAAGGTTAATAACCAGTGTTTTTAGGGGTAGAATATGCGACTTGAGAACAATGGTATAGGTTACAAGTCGATATTTTGAATAGAAAAAAAATTGGGGTCGATTTTGGCGATTTTCGGTCCGGGGCCGGTTCTACGATTTCTGACAGAAAAAAAAAAATTTCGTCGCGAAAAAAATATTTTTTTCAAAATCGATTAAAAAAGGTTAATAACCAGTGTTTTTAGGGGTAGAATATGCGACTTGAGAACAATGGTATAGGTTACAAGTCGATATTTTGAATAGAAAAAAAATTGGGGTCGATTTTGGCGATTTTCGGTCCGGGGCCGGTTCTACGATTTCTGACAGAAAAAAAAAAATTTCGTCGCCAAAAAAATATTTTTTTCAAAATCGATTAAAAAAGGTTAATAACCAGTGTTTTTAGGGGCAGAATATGCGACTTGAGAACAATGGTATAGGTTACAAGTCGATATTTTGAATAGAAAAAAAATTGGGGTCGATTTTGGCGATTTTCGGTCCGGGGCCGGTTCTACGATTTCTGACAGAAAAAAAAAATTTCGTCGCCAAAAAAATATTTTTTTCAAAATCGATTAAAAAAGGTTAATAACCAGTGTTTTTAGGGGTAGAATATGCGACTTGAGAACAACGGTATAGGTTACAAGTCGATATTTTGAATAGAAAAAAAATTGGGGTCGATTTTGGCGATTTTCGGTCCGGGCCGGTTCTACGATTTCTGACAGAAAAAAAAAAAATTTCGTCGCCAAAAAAATATTTTTTTCAAAATCGATTAAAAAAGGTTAATAACCAGTGTTTTTAGGGGTAGAATATGCGACTTGAGAACAATGGTATAGGTTACAAGTCGATATTTTGAATAGAAAAAAAATTGGGGTCGATTTTGGCGATTTTCGGTCCGGGGCCGGTTCTACGATTTCTGACAGAAAAAAAAAAAATTTCGTCGCCAAAAAAATATTTTTTTCAAAATCGATTAAAAAAGGTTAATAACCAGTGTTTTTAGGGGTAGAATATGCGACTTGAGAATGATGGTATAGGTTACAAGTCGATATTTTGAATAGAACAAAAATTGGGGTCGATTTTGGCGATTTTCGGTCCGGGGCCGGTTCTACGATTTCTGACAGAAAAAAAAAAATTTCGTCGCCAAAAAAATATTTTTTTCAAAATCGATTAAAAAAGGTTAATAACCAGTGTTTTTAGGGGTAGAATATGCGACTTGAGAACAATGGTATAGGTTACAAGTCGATATTTTGAATAGAAAAAAAATTGGGGTCGATTTTGGCGATTTTCGGTCCGGGGCCGGTTCTACGATTTCTGACAGAAAAAAAAAAATTTCGTCGCCAAAAAAATATTTTTTTCAAAATCGATTAAAAAAGGTTAATAACCAGTGTTTTTAGGGGTAGAATATGCGACTTGAGAACAATGGTATAGGTTACAAGTCGATATTTTGAATAGAAAAAAAATTGGGGTCGATTTTGGCGATTTTCGGTCCGGGGCCGGTTCTACGATTTCTGACAGAAAAAAAAAAATTTCGTCGCGAAAAAAATATTTTTTTCAAAATCGATTAAAAAAGGTTAATAACCAGTGTTTTTAGGGGTAGAATATGCGACTTGAGAACAATGGTATAGGTTACAAGTCGATATTTTGAATAGAAAAAAAATTGGGGTCGATTTTGGCGATTTTCGGTCCGGGGCCGGTTCTACGATTTCTGACAGAAAAAAAAAAATTTCGTCGCCAAAAAAATATTTTTTTCAAAATCGATTAAAAAAGGTTAATAACCAGTGTTTTTAGGGGCAGAATATGCGACTTGAGAACAATGGTATAGGTTACAAGTCGATATTTTGAATAGAAAATAAATTGGGGTCGATTTTGGCGATTTTCGGTCCGGGGCCGGTTCTACGATTTCTGACAGAAAAAAAAAAATTTCGTCGCCAAAAAAATATTTTTTTCAAAATCGATTAAAAAAGGTTAATAACCAGTGTTTTTAGGGGTAGAATATGCGACTTGAGAACAACGGTATAGGTTACAAGTCGATATTTTGAATAGAAAAAAAATTGGGGTCGATTTTGGCGATTTTCGGTCCGGGGCCGGTTCTACGATTTCTGACAGAAAAAAAAAAATTTCGTCGCCAAAAAAATATTTTTTTCAAAATCGATTAAAAAAGGTTAATAACCAGTGTTTTTAGGGGTAGAATATGCGACTTGAGAACAATGGTATAGGTTACAAGTCGATATTTTGAATAGAAAAAAAATTGGGGTCGATTTTGGCGATTTTCGGTCCGGGGCCGGTTCTACGATTTCTGACAGAAAAAAAAAATTTCGTCGCCAAAAAAATATTTTTTTCAAAATCGATTAAAAAAGGTTAATAACCAGTGTTTTTAGGGGTAGAATATGCGACTTGAGAACAATGGTATAGGTTACAAGTCGATATTTTGAATAGAAAAAAAATTGGGGTCGATTTTGGCGATTTTCGGTCCGGGGCCGGTTCTACGATTTCTGACAGAAAAAAAAAAATTTCGTCGCGAAAAAAATATTTTTTTCAAAATCGATTAAAAAAGGTTAATAACCAGTGTTTTTAGGGGTAGAATATGCGACTTGAGAACAACGGTATAGGTTACAAGTCGATATTTTGAATAGAAAAAAAATTGGGGTCGATTTTGGCGATTTTCGGTCCGGGGCCGGTTCTACGATTTCTGACAGAAAAAAAAAATTTCGTCGCCAAAAAAATATTTTTTTCAAAATCGATTAAAAAAGGTTAATAACCAGTGTTTTTAGGGGTAGAATATGCGACTTGAGAACAATGGTATAGGTTACAAGTCGATATTTTGAATAGAAAAAAAATTGGGGTCGATTTTGGCGATTTTCGGTCCGGGGCCGGTTCTACGATTTCTGACAGAAAAAAAAAAAATTTCGTCGCCAAAAAAATATTTTTTTCAAAATCGATTAAAAAAGGTTAATAACCAGTGTTTTTAGGGGTAGAATATGCGACTTGAGAACAATGGTATAGGTTACAAGTCGATATTTTGAATAGAAAAAAAATTGGGGTCGATTTTGGCGATTTTCGGTCCGGGGCCGGTTCTACGATTTCTGACAGAAAAAAAAAAATTTCGTCGCGAAAAAAATATTTTTTTCAAAATCGATTAAAAAAGGTTAATAACCAGTGTTTTTAGGGGTAGAATATGCGACTTGAGAACAACGGTATAGGTTACAAGTCGATATTTTGAATAGAAAAAAAATTGGGGTCGATTTTGGCGATTTTCGGTCCGGGGCCGGTTCTACGATTTCTGACAGAAAAAAAAAATTTCGTCGCCAAAAAAATATTTTTTTCAAAATCGATTAAAAAAGGTTAATAACCAGTGTTTTTAGGGGTAGAATATGCGACTTGAGAACAATGGTATAGGTTACAAGTCGATATTTTGAATAGAAAAAAAATTGGGGTCGATTTTGGCGATTTTCGGTCCGGGGCCGGTTCTACGATTTCTGACAGAAAAAAAAAAATTTCGTCGCCAAAAAAATATTTTTTTCAAAATCGATTAAAAAAGGTTAATAACCAGTGTTTTTAGGGGTAGAATATGCGACTTGAGAACAATGGTATAGGTTACAAGTCGATATTTTGAATAGAAAAAAAATTGGGGTCGATTTTGGCGATTTTCGGTCCGGGGCCGGTTCTACGATTTCTGACAGAAAAAAAAAAAATTTCGTCGCCAAAAAAATATTTTTTTCAAAATCGATTAAAAAAGGTTAATAACCAGTGTTTTTAGGGGTAGAATATGCGACTTGAGAATGAAGGTATAGGTTACAAGTCGATATTTTGAATAGAAAAAAAATTGGGGTCGATTTTGGCGATTTTCGGTCCGGGGCCGGTTCTACGATTTCTGACAGAAAAAAAAAAAATTCGTCGCCAAAAAAATATTTTTTTCAAAATCGATTAAAAACGGTTAATAACCAGTGTTTTCGGGGGTAGAATATGCGACTTGAGAATTATGGTATAGGTTAAAAGCCAATATTTTGAAAAGAACAAATTGCTGAGGTGATTTTGGCAAGATTTTCAGGCACGCGCGCCAGCGCGTGTGATTAGCCTAGTAAAGCTTTAAAAGGTTGCGGGTGCTGACCCGCCTGTCCTCTTATCACATTTTTCAAATTTGACACCAAACTGATTTTGTTTATCATGGACTTTCCTGGCAACCAATCACAGCTCTAATAGTTTGCTAACAATGCTTTCCGTTACTCATGAACTTTTGAAAAGAGGGATAATTTACCCACTGATTTTTTGAAGAGGGATTAAAATTTGTTTTGACGATTTGCTCCAGTGCGAGAACAGTGGCAGGCCACGAAGCCGCTCGACTGGGCAGTCAACTGGCGGCGAGTCAGCGCCAACGTCGGGAGAGGGAGGCAAGCAACATCTGCGAGCCTCGCGCCCGAAGTTACGATCATCAAAGGCAGGAGAAACCTGAGAAAAGTAAGTCGCTTCTTAACATTCCATTAAAAATGACACAGCTGTTTGAGGCGTCGTTCTTACGTTGTGATAATCAGCCGTGCTCTTGGAATTTACGCGACCATTTTACGGTAAACGGAAAGATTTTGTTTTTCGTTTGTCTGCAAATAATCGCGCGGATTTTGTCTGTTGGTGTAAAGACTTTTGGTGATATGATTTGTTTCTTTCGTGTGTTTGGTCGAAGCACGTTCTATTGGATTTTTTAATAATGGGAATGGGTCTTTTGCATGTTTATCAGCCATTCATTTTTCTGGTCATCGGAATTTTTAGTTTTATTGGTAATGAATAGTTTCACAGTTCGCAATGGGGTGAAGCTATCATTATATTAAGTGTATATTCAACTATCTATGGAAAATTTGCGTTTTGCCGAAAACAAAAATCGCAAAATGTTTCGGAATATTCAGTTGTAGCGTCACAAAGTATCGAGCCGTATCAATTCCTTTGTTACATTTTTTATGCCGCGTTAACTGTTGCCTCATTTGATCCTCGTTTACTATAATCGAGCACTTTTTCCGTTTCCTTTTTTTATTTTCGGCAATATAGCGTTCAATGAAATTGATCCGAGGATTTTATTCTTGAGAGCTGGTTCGTCGTTATTCATTCTACAAAATGTTAGCGGCGACGATGGTGCGTAGGGTTTTTTCATTATGCAGAGCATTCGATGTGTAGTTTGCTACAAAGTATTGATGCGAACATTCGAAAATTCAAATTATCGCTGAATGCTATGCGGATTTATAATGATTCTTGTTGGCTACTTGGCGATTATAAATGATACAAGGTAGAAGTTTGTATCCATCGCCATCACCCTGTTATAAATAGGTGCATAGCTAAATATTAATTGTAGGTGTAGAAAATTCCAATCGTTCTTAAATACAAATAGACTTTTATCGATTTACATTAGAAAGAAAAGAAAATAGGATTAATCATCGCGAGACGATAGTTAGAGTCGATGAGTAGATAACGAGGGCATTGCGGCCAAAACGATAGATAATTCGGATTTCATCTATAACGTTTTTTCCGCTACTGGCGCAATGTGTCCTTGTGTTTTCGTGTGTTTCTTTGTAGCTGCAGACAAGCTGCAGTATCAGAGCCTGGAAGCAGTCAACAAAGAAGGTACGTCAACACGTAGCTCATCGTCGTTTCACGAGCTGAACGAAAGTCGTGCGCTTCCATGGCCTACGACAGATTCTATCTCACGGGCTTTAACAAAAGCGACGCAGCGTTTACGATGCTACTGTTTTATTTCCCAATCTAGTCACTTACAGTTTCCATATCAATTAGAATGTTATGAGAATGATTTTTTGTTCATTTTTCCGCTTTTAGTACTCGAGGCTACGGTTTTTTTTACCTAAAAAGAATTCTCGTTCAGTACGAGCGACGAAGTGAATTTTTTAGAAGTCGATCAAAGACGCTTGGCGATAAATATGTGGAAATTATTACAACCTCTTTGACCACGATTAGAAAATTTAACTACGGCACTCGCGCTTAATTAGAATACTTTTCAAGGATAAAAAATCTGCATTTCAAGTAATGAGAGCGAAAAATAAAGAAAAAACCTTTTCTTTCAGCACAACTTAATTCACATCTGTCTCCTTTTTCTTAATACGTTATTTTGCTTTTCGCGTTGCCAATTGATTTGAAAAAGCTTTCACGGGTATCGCGCGAAATCTGTAGCAGCTCACGAATTCTACTTCGTTCGCTGCAGACAGTTTTTTTTTCATTTCCGCAACACTTTTTCAACATATGCGACGACAAGCTCACAAGGGAAAGAAGTATATTCGAAAAATATATTGAAAGTATACTTAAGAGTATCAATTTCGTTATATAATGGTTATTCTTAAAATATTATTATTTGCATCATATATATTTTACATTATAAAATATATATGCAAAAAATATATTTTTCCTTCTGCTTTATTTCCATGGGAAAATAATCGATATACGAATTACTCATCTTCATCAGATTTTACTGAACTTTAGTTGACAGTGGAAAGTGATTTTTTTTTACTTCTGTTTTTTAAATTTACGGTGACCTTTTTCATCAATTTACTTTCTCGAATGTCCGCTTTTTCATTACAACAGATATTTATGTCATTATTTTGTTTCGTCACTAAGCGCATAAGATTTATGTAAACGACGGACTCGACGTAAGTTCAGGTAATGCGGATAACGGGACGTTTGAAATAACTCTTTGATCTGCGATAGTTGTGCGAGTGGAAGCCAACTAACTCACGATAGGCGACTGGCTGAACCACAAGAGTCAACTGAAACAATGCGTCGCACCGTACCTAAATGGTCCGGTGTGATCTTGTGATTCATTCAGCCGCCGCCGACATCCTTCCTCCTCACACATCCCATATCATAATCTGCAACGCTGCGGATTTTGCAAAAACACACACTTATTTTTTTCGTCATTATTGAGCATCAAAAGCAATTTAGAAACATTTTTCCACGCTGTTTTGCCAAAACCACCTATGTCGCTGGAATATTATTTGCAAAAATTTATATTTAAGGAGGTATCAAAGTTCGGAACTAAACAGACTTCTTTACTGCACTTTCCAAAGTCGTTGCACTTTGAAGGCAGTGTATTCAATTATTTTTAATTTGGATACCTCCTTGAATAATGCTCACGAACATTTGTAAACAAAAATCAATTTTTTTACAAATGCTATTGTATTAACACGTGAGAGCTACCGAATTGCAACTAATCTTAAATCATGTTTTCACGCTTTGCATGGCTAAGTTGTGCGCGTGCGGTTTTTTTGTGGGTTTTGTGATAAGGTGACAGTGAAAAGAATTGTTCCTGTAGGATTACATCATCACCAGCACATTTGCGCTTCGTCCTTCCTGTACACAGGTTTGCACTCTTATTTCTATCAGTTTTGTCCTTGTTTAATGCTTTTTCTTTCTCTATTAGTTCACGCAGCTGGCACGAAATACTGGTTTTTACTGCCAATCAAATAAATCTTTCCATAAAAAGAAAAAAGTACAGATTATTTTATATTTAATTACAAGAAAATAGCAATAACGAATCTATTTGAAAATTCTCCGACTTGATGGGAGTTTGTATGATGTGTATCCAATTTTGGAAAAAGCAAATGTGTTATTTCGTGCCAATGGTCTGCTATTCTTTTCGGTGTTGGGTATTCTACTATTATTACACAGTATGTTTCTTTCTCTTTCTTTTTTTATATATTTCCCCTTCCTTCCCATCTGTACTCTCGCTCTCTTAATTATCGAATTGTCTTCACGAAAAATTCATCCGAACACAAAATACCTCGCAAATATCAATCCAGACGATCGTCGTCGTTTCGATCTCGACGAGCTGTTCTACGAGAGAGTCGAAAGCCTAGCCTCCGGGGCAAGTCCGTCGTCGCGAACCAGCGCGCACAGAAATTCGCCAGGTGGCCTGGGTGTCAGTCCCTCGAGTTTCTCACTGTACGCGAGTTCGCCCGATCTCTCGGATTCGCTCACGGAAGTTCTCCAAACGTGTCCTTCAGGACCTCAGGAGCGATACGACAAAGCTTCGGAGAAATACTCTCTGTCCCGCCACTCTCGAAACGTAGCTGGAGGCAAAAGTCAAGTTGCCGCTTCTCCAAAATCGCCACCGACATTGTCAACCGTCGAGGACAACGATCCCTGGGATTTCGGAGAGTCTCAACTGTTGGAAGAAGTTCCAATCATCCCGAGAAACCAAACGTCCAGTGACCGAATTTCGAGCCTTTCGAGTTTTTCGAGTATCACGTCATCAGCCGATACCTCAGTGTCCTCGAAAATCGCGCCGAAGTCCTTGGAAACCGTTGTGAACATCGAGACTGAAACTCCATCAAGAGTCGTCTCCCTGGATATAAAATCCAAGCCTTCCAACACCAGAGACGTTGTCGCATCAACTAACGTTGAAACATCCTCCACTCTCAAGGCGGAAGATCTTCAGAAAGCACCACCGAACCGTATCCGATCCGAGTCACAAGACCGCGAACAGGCGTCTTCATCGAGGTCCGGCGTTGCCATCGTGCGAGGCAAACCTCAGGAGATTCCCAACGCGAAGTCACCTTCGACGCAACGCAATCGTGTGATGACCTGCTCGCCGAGTTACCTGGGAATCCCGGTGGCGCTGCCGCACTCCGTGAGCTCGCCGGAGCTGCCCGCCCCGCTGATCGAGACGATCCTGCAGAGTTCCGGTCCCCTGGTCACCCTGCACAATAAGTCCCTGGTATCGCCGTCCGCTCTATCACCATCGCGTCACGGTTCACTCGATAGCGCCAGCAGAGCCGACAAATTGCTGCTGCCGAGCTACTTACCCACACGTCAATCCTGTAACCTGATGCCACTGGCACTTCAGGCAAGCGAGACAAAGCGTTACGGTCGGTCCAAGTCGGCGCTCACCCTGCCAACCGTGAACGACGCAAGGGGTGAGTTCGGCTCCTGGGTCCCTGAAATCATCTCGACCAACATCTCCAGTTCCCCTAACGATCGCCACCCAATCGACGTGACCTGTCACCATTGCGAAACATCCAAACCGACGGGCCACGAGTGTTGTCACGCCAATACGTCAAGATCGGCCAGCCGCAAAACCGAGGCTAAGACCATTACGCATTCGTTGTCCCTGTCGAGCAGTCGCAGGGCCTCGCTGACCGGCCCGGAACCGCTGGAAGAAGGTGGAACCCGGACTGAGACTGCTTTCGGCAAATCGCCTCCATTTCTGACTACCTTTCACAGACCAATCGCGTCATTGTCCAGCCCAAATAGCCGTAGAGCCTCCTTGACGTACCTGGATAACGACGGACGAACCCGGTCGACGTCTCCCTGCCGGAATTGCGACGGGAGGTCGCAGTCCACATTTTCCACGAGTCTACCGTCGCGCACCCATTCGTACTGTCCGGAGTGTTCGAATTCCCGACGAAATTCCACGATCGTCTTGGGCAGTCGGGACCACGAGGCTTTAGGGAGAAACGAAGATTTCCTCAATCGTCAAGATCGCAGTTTCGCGGGACGTTCGCGTTCCCTCTCGCCGTGTCCGCAACGCTGTTTGTGCTACAACTGCAACGTCGCTGCTCTTATTCAAGAGAGCGTGAACCTCTCGCCGGCCGAACGACTCAACTTTCAGACCTACTTCGTCAGATCTCTGTCGCACAAATTTAGCAATTGCACGTGTTACCGAAGATCGCTGGAAAGCGCGGAAGCCTCGCGACGGGTCTCGCGATCGGCGTCACCGAATTCAACGAGCTCGGCGACGGCTTGTTGGCAATACCCGAAATCAAATGCCAATAGTAACACCGGGAATTTGGCGTCGTTTTACTTTCACCAGAGGACAATGGAGCATGGAAAACGATTGGAAAGACGTCAGTCCAGTCCCCAACATATTGGCTCGTCTTCTAGGCGCTATTGCAGCCATTGCAGGCTGCGCAACGAATTCGTCTTAGCCCCTCGGTCAGGTTTGGTTTCTCAGAAGGAAGGAAAAAGCGATTTGTGTGGTAAAAGTGAGTCTGGTGGTTTTAGGGTTCGAGAATCAGATTCCCTAGAAATTGTAGAGAAACTTGGTATCGGTATTCCAGTCGATAGTCTCAATCTTGTTGGACAAAGTGAAGCTGGACAAGACGAGAAATCAAATGTTATTGCAGGATCATTCAGTGAAGGTACAATTGATGAATATAGTTCGGACAAAGCTAAAAGTTCAATTGATTCTGGTAGTAAGCAGGATACAAGTGGGATGCAGTCTACTTGTTCTTCATCACTTCCTTCCGCAGAAATTATTGTAGAGTCGGATAACGTCGTATCGGTTGATAACAAGAGTTCAACTGATGATCAAGTATTTGAGGATAAGCGGAAGTCCTCGAGTTCTTCAATATCAAGACAACTGTCTTGTCCCGAGGTTGTTATCGACGCATCTTGTACTTATCCAACTGGCTACCCCATGACAATCGATTGCCACTGCAACGACTGTACTTGTGGAGATGATGACGATATTTCCAACCGGTTGAATGAAACCCAAGGATTCCAATCGAGTTCTTCGTCTTCCTTGATTCCCCCGCAACGAAAGGACGTTAGGACTTTGCGGCGTTCATTGATGGGACGGTATTTACCGGAATCTGATGCCGAATTTTCGACTAACTTCGTAGGATCCGAGAGAAAATATGTCGGGAAATCCGGAATCTCACCGATTAGGCAGTTTACGCATTTGACAGATAAAAATGACTATAACAAAGGAGACAGTTTGGGTGATCGGATGTTAGGAGTTCAGACATTTAAAAAAATAGGAATCTCGTTGCTCAGGCAGGTTTCATGTCCAGAAATCATTGAGGATTCAGTTGAGTCGATAGGATCAGAAAGAAGACAGGTCGAAAAATCTAAATCCTCAATGGACAGACAATTTCCTCACTTGGCCGATAAAAACGATCACGAAAAAGGTTCAGATGATCGAAAGTTTGGACCGCGAAGGATCAGGAAAACAGGTTTCTCGTTGCCCAGGCAGACTTCTTGTCCGGAAATCACTGAGGATTCATCAAACTTCTTAGGTTCAGAAGGAAAACATGTTGGGAAGTACAGAACCCTGCAGGACAGGCAATTTCCTCGTTCGAGCGATGAAAACGATCATGACAGAGTTGCCAGTTCGGGTGATGGGAATTTAGCGCTTCAGAAGTTTAGGAAAAGAATATTATCATTGCCGAGGCAGTTTTCGTGTCCGGAATTCGCTCCAAACTCCGCAGTCTCAGTTTCTTATTCGCTTTCCTGCCAGTCCGATCGTAAGTCGAGGACAACTTCGTGCTGCGACGAACAATGCTTGAAATCCCTAAACCCTTCGCTCGCAGAATGTTCACGCTATTGTCATAGCACCGCGGACAATTGTCAAAGCACTTTAGGATCACGCTGTAAAAATGCAACCACATGCTCCTCCTGTTTGAATTACGGTACGAGTTACGACAGCGAAAACAATTTAACGACGTTCCCGGGACACAAGAGAACACACACAAAATCCTACAGAGTCATTTGCTCACAGAGACATTGCACAATGTGTGGTAACCAAAGATACAAATCATCGTCACCATCCTCGCATCCCAGACTCCAAACGCAACGATCCTTCTCGTCCCCAGACACGCGACCTTCGATCATTCAAGAACCTGACCCTACCTGCACAGCAAGGCGCCACCGCCACAGTATCTCCGGACAGATGAGTTATTTCAAGCTGTTGGGATACAATGTCAGCAAGAAACTAACAGGCTCGGCGAACAGCCTCTTCAGCACTGCTGTCATCAGCGGATCCTCGAGCGCACCCAACCTCAAGGACATGGTACCGCCGCATGCTTCGGTTGTAGCTGGTGAGTTTTAAATTAAATTATTACTGCACATTTAAAAGCCACCATTATTATTATTATTCTTTTTCTTTCAAAATCACCAAACCTTCATTCTTTGAGAAACGATTAGCTCAATTATTTATGGAAAGAAAATTTCGATTTCTATTTTTCATCTGTGTTCACAATTTAGACATTTAATTTGCAATCATGAAACCTAAACCGATTAAAACGGTTGAACATTAGCTTACGATTATTTGTCTAGCTCGTCGAAATCACGAATTACTATTTATCCACAGCAATTGAAGGCTTCGGTGGCGTTCCACCGATAAGACCACTGGAAACTCTGCACAACGCGCTCTCATTGAGACAACTGGACTCGTTTCTCGATATGATGACCAGTGCCCCGCTCTTCAGAACACCGGCCTCGTCACCCCCGAAATTCCCATCGCCCGGTGGAAGCATTCACGGCGTTTCCGTCGTCCCGAATCTCGGCATTGGCGGTATCAACCGCGAGTACCACTCTTCCGACTTGGAAGCCGTCAGGTACCGTAAGAAATTAAATAAATCACCTATGTGAGTATCATTCTTTTATTTTCGTTCCCGCCCACGTTTGTTCGTTTTAACAATACCCATTTTGTGAATTTCGTTCCTTTCTTCTCGTATTTATCCGCTTTCGTGTACTCACATAAAACGTTTCGTTAATTTTTACTTTTTCCCCTAGTTTCTCGTTTCGAAGAGAAAAATGTCTTCGATTTTATGCGCATTTTATCATTTTCGAATCGATACTGTTTGTGCGATAGATATATCACTCCAACGCCGATTCACTACAAGTCAGGACAGGATGGAGAGGGCAACGATCTTCGGAATCAGTTGTCACCAACCAGTCCAAACAGTGAGTATCAAGTCGTAAACCACTTTTCTACCATTTTTTAATGTGCCTTTAATTAACAGGTACGGGATGGAGTAGTGAGCCACAATCCTTCCTGTCGTCCGAACCTTCTTCACCGGCTCCGACATCCGCCGGTGAATGCAGCATGTCGATGAGTCTAGTCAGTAACGATGGGTAAGAAATAAAACTATTCTGTTTAACGAAAAAGCTAAAAAAATTGCGAGCTAATATTAAATTTGATGTGCAACAAATGTTCAATGTTTAATGAATTTGTACTCTTTTGCTTTACAGAACGCAGCCGTTCGCAGGTCCGAAATTCTCAGCGACGCCTTGCCTCGATCTCGATTTCAACGACTTCTGCATGTCTATCGACCAGGACAATCGTGGCGACAGCCGCGGCAGTATTTCCTACACAGATTACTACAGCAACGAGGACGGACTTATAAGGAAGAGCGGCCCGGACTTGACGCAATTACGGGAACGCGCGGCTCGGGATGGAACCCCACAAGAGCCCGTTGTCGACGAGGACGAAGAGCACACGCTCACTCTACGGCAGACCGAGGAACAACGAAAACAAGATGTCAAGTTTATCTTCGAGCAGAGCAAGGAAAGTTCACCGAATCTCGTTAAACCTAGCAGCAGTTACAAGAAAATTGGACGGTAATTGATGACAATTTGATTTCATATTAATTTTCTCGCACACAGGTTCGCGTAGTTTTTTTTGTTTCATTTGATCTCCCCTTCTCGCATCTTCTTGGCCTATTTGATTAATCTTTTAAGATGGAAATTCGGCAAGCACAACTCGGGTCTGAGTCAGAGATGCCTAGATTCCTATGTTACCGATGATCTCCAGCAAACACGGTTTTTTTTTCGACCACTCGGTCACGGAATAAATGTTGCAGATTCCGCGTCGAGAGTATGGAAATCGCGGACGAGGACGTAAGAATAAAGGAAGCGGCAGTTGCGGCTGCAACGGCAATGGCGTCTTCCTCGAGTTCGAATCATTCTCTGGATCAGATTAAAGGAACGACGGCCTCCCATCACGATAAATCGGCATTCGTCGGCGAGAGCGCTGCGCAGGACTCAAAAAAATTGAAGGGAGGCTTCTTGACGTCGCAGTCGCGTTTGGAACACAGAGGAAAGTTGATCGCACGATCGCATAGCGTCTCGACGCCGCAGGCCGTCTGTCACAAAACTGACGTCGATTACTCGGGTCAAGCAGCCGCAAGCAAGATCGGTTCGTTCTCAACGATGTCCTGCGAAGATCTGGAAAATTGGAAAGCAACGGCCGTGAGTCCGCCGGCATCCTCGGTCGTTTCGCCTTCTGATCCCGATCAGGACGAGCCGATTTTGACGCTGGCCAGCAGCCTCAAAAACTCCTCGAATATTACCGTAGGATTCAACGTGCAACCGGACAAGAAGGATTAGTCCAATCGAATGGAAATATTTCGTTAAGAGTTCGTTTATTTAAAAATCAGAAACGTGAAAACAATTTCAATTTTTGCCTCCACATTGACAGAAAAAAATAGTACACAATGCAATATTCAGGATTGTCACTGAAACTTCTGAGGATTGAGCACACAATCAGGATATTCGAAGTATTACTATCAGGGTTATCAACCTCCATTACTTAATTTTACAAGTTTTTCTCGGATAACTGACTTAATAGTCGTTCGTTTGCAACAATTACATGCAGTGATTGGGAAAAGTATTTTTTTTTAAGATTGCCAAGACATTTTTTAACGATGTTCCGCGAAAGTTTTTTTGAAAAATTAGAGACTTGCAATTTATGCATTGAGAAATACAAGGTGACCATACCCGTCCTATTTTCTTACAATTTTTTGTGAAATGTTATTAACAGTAAATTTTCTTAGCCGTAATTCAAACGTTTTGACGTCTTTTGCAAGCATTGAACGCTATTGTGATGAATTAATAATTGTAACGATAACGTCACTGTAAATTGATTTGTTATCAATGGGGGCTTTCAACACTGTTTACTACTTTGGTTTTATTGAAGATTATATTTTTCTTAATTGTCGTTCAATTTGTTTTAAATATTTGTATTACATCGCACAATTTTACTTCAGTGGTCCCTGATTATGGACGACGAGGATTTTTATTGAGCAGTTAGAATAAATTATGATTGCGTCCCATTTTTTGTACAAACTTAAAGGATCGCAAAACTTCATACTAGTCAAATTAATGGTTCATCTTTATGAGCTCGGTGAATTTACAAAATAAATACTTTTTTGGCTAGTGTGGAGAGCTGAAATCTCCTAATATTTATTATTGGCGTCTGGACGCTACCACGTCTCTTGATTTCAACAGACATAGAGAAACATTAGCGAAAGTGAATAATAACTGCTGTCCCATAATATTTTTGCAACGTCGCGTATATAATTTTCGTAGGGGACCATCTGAATTAGTAACCGACCTTGAAATTAGTTACAGAAAACAATGAATACTATGCACTAGTCTCAAGGTTTATAGTTGTTACCAATGAAAAGATATTAATTTTCCAAAGATCAAAAAGCCGAATTCCCGCGAATCTTCGATGGGAATGAAAATTCAACTAAATAACGAAATGCGTATAAATCCTTCAGCCACTTTTTCAGTAGCTGGATACGTAAACAAGATTTAACACTCTTCTTTAACAACTTTAAGCAGACGCTTTATAAGGATTTATAGAACAGACATAAATAAAACAAAACAGCAATAAGGAATTACAAACGAAAGTAAACAACTCAGAATATAATAACAAAGTTATTTTTTTCCCTTAACATCGGTTGATTTTCTATCACAGATAAAATATTCGCAGTTGGTGATTTATGTAAAATATGAGAGAAAGATATTTCTGCAGCACGACAGCCACTTATCGTATAATTTTAATGGCGAAATATCAATGTTCCTAGTTCAGTAAGTATTGTTTTAGTGTGATAGGATAGAAATAATCGATCCGTGATTTATTGCTGCGATTTGAACGAAAAAGCTAAATACAAAGAACAATCACAAGGTAATTTTTTCGCAATGAGCTTACGCAGGCTCGTGTAAATGAATTATACATTCCCAGGACTTGACTGTGTGTCATAGCAAAATCATGACTCGATGATCTGTCTATCAACAAGCTGTGTGTAACTATTTGTACATTAGAACGATCGATGTTTCCTAACGCATACGCTTGCTTGCTTGCCGCAGCTCGTATTGTGTATCGTACCTGGATTTATGTAGGAAATAATGAAAGTTTGAACGTAAAGGGCGAGTTTTATATCGTGATTGTAACGAATTCAGAAATCGACACTGCGATACTGCGAATCGATGAACATTGCTGACAAAACACATGATCTGCTTTTGTATTTTATGATGATTTGCTACCCGTCAATCTTTCTTCGTTTGCTAAAAGTGATGGGAAGATAGTGAGTCCGCTGTTCTCGCCTTTTATTCGAAATAACATTATTGTTGAACACATCTGTATTACAGTTTTTGTTACCGATCGAGGGACTTCGGATGGTAACGAAAACAGCACAACGGATTTCTCTGCTACGGTTGATCGCTTTTCTCAAGTTTCTCACATTGAAATTTTCGATCCAATAAATATTCTATTTGCGGATTGTAAATGAGCAAAAAAATTCGTCCAAAATGTTTTTTCGATACAACTTCTGTATATATGAATAACAATTCTTCTTCTTTTCATTTTTTCGACGTATTGTAGTGTCGATGGCGGCAGTAGAATTAGAGGCCCATCGATCTTTCATATTTATAAAGCACATGGAAAAAAAATGTTAGAGAAAAGTTAGTGGAGTGAACTTAATTGTCAGTTGCCCCAGTTATTAGTTCAAGTAATTAACTATTTTTTCGGTCCGCCTAACGAGCAGCCGATCGATTTCTCGAGGAAACAGTTTTACTTTTAATTAAGAAGTTCGCTCATAGTAAAACTTGTCAATAAAACGCAAAGGTAATGACATGTATTTAGATGTAAATCGTGATTTTCTTCCACTATTTTATCCCATTTGTTTATTAGTCGGTTAGCGAGGAATTGTGAAATGTGTAAGTATGTTAGGCCTACTGTGAATAGATAAGACAAATCAAACACGTGTTAACATAACCGAGGAAATTCATAGGGAAAGAGTAAAATGCGTATTTTTATTTAATGTATCCTTATGATCACTCCCATGTATAATATTCTTATAGCTGCAGAACTGTTGAGACGTAACTCGTAAGTAGAAGACAAACTAAAATTATTGCAATAATGTTATGTGCGTCTTCTTTGTTGCGATGTATGAAAATGAAGCAGATGTTAATAAAGTATGTAATAAATATTGAAGCAATTTATTCGGGTGTTCTTTTTATTTACGTAATTTACTTTTTTGTATTAACTATTGTACCAAAAGATTTCTGTTTTCTTACGTTCAAGGCATTTATATAGAAGGAAATATATTTGGAAAATAGAAGAAAATAGAAATGAAAAGTTTAAAAAAATCACAAATTTGTATCAACAAATTTGAAAAAAATCTCTCATCTCTCAGGGTGTTATAGAACAATAAATCTCAAAGTCAAAATTCGATCGGAGACCATCAAACTTCCACTTTAACTAATTTTTCAAGAATATTCTCTGCCTTAGAACCTTAGTAATCATGGATAATTAATAAATGCACGAATTAAGCAGACGGATGCGGAGAGACTGAGGGTAAACTTCAGAAATAATAATCGGATGAAAACGGGAGCGACACGTGCAAGGGCACGAGTCATACACCATAGAAGGGCGACAGTTCGCGTATGTCAGAAAGGCAAGTGAGTGAAAGCCGAACGATTAGGAATGATGTGATGCACAACAGATCAGAGTATCTTCTGAGCCGAGGGGGGCCCCAGCCCCATCCCTTTAATGCCGTTTACACGCTCCGTATATCCAGTCTACTCGTCCCTTCTCTTCTGGCCAACGCGTAGAGAGAAAAATAGAAAAAGGGGGTGACCCACCGTGTCATCCTATACGTATCTAATTGAACGGGATGCCTACTGTGGCCACAAACCCTCGCGAAGGAATTCTAAAGGACAATTGTGGATGCTTAATTCGTTTGTCGTTACTAAAATAAAAGTGGATCATGTAACGCAGGAGTCCAAGAAAACAATTTTTAACATTGCTTCTTTTTTTTAGTTGCTAAAGAGAAAAGCTATGTCAAGCAAAAAAAAAGTCTTTTTACCGACTTAATAGACGACAATGACGCGCTGTCTGGAACATCGTCTTTCTGCACGTCTGACATTGACGTTTTTCTTCAAATGAATGTCTTTATGTTCCTAAACAAAATTCAAGGGATCATAGTCAACAAAAAAAAACTGAAAAAATGTTGTTTAGTCTTTTTGACTTCGCTAACATTAAGACTGAGTTTTTCAGTTTGCGAGGGGTAAATTCCAAAAATGCGTAAAAATTGAAAAATGTTATATATCGACTCCAACGTTGCGGCATTATCGTTCTTGAGTTTTCTCCCGAGCGGAAGGAGAAAATCGAGGGCCGGCCATAAAAAAGTAATCTTATTTTAAGTGAGTTTGCAAAGTTTTGCAAGACTCTTGAGATAAATAAAATTAAGTCTGAATTTGTTGGCGATCTCAGTGTCACCCATGACTAATAGCAGTAAGAATAAACCATCAACAATGCATTTTGTGCCACGTGAACATTAAAACCCTTTGGTTCGAATTAAATAATTTTTCTCCGGCTTACATATAAAAAGGATTGGTTTTGCGAAAAGGTGTCGATCAGGTCTTACTGATACATTTGGATGACAAAGGCGACTTATTTGTTCGTATTATCATATCACTCTGACGGTTCCATTGTTGCTATTCACAGCAACCGAGCAGCCCTTAATTCCTGCAGCTTCGATGAAAACGAAGCCGTCGACAGATTTCGTGAAATGCGGAATCCAGATGACGCTTGGGACATTCGAATAGCGGAGTGACACCCCTAATCGCACAATTTCCGCGAAGCACCCCAATGCAACAGTAACAAGGCGTGACCCGGTTGCGGCGCGCGACTTTTCGAGGGGAAACGCCATCCACTGTGTGCGATGCACCGTCCACAATGGAAGGCGAAAAAAGCTGAACTATAGCGTCGCACGTGCACAACGCACTCCCTTTCGGACTGTTATTTAGACCCGGTTACATGATCTTCATTCGTATTAGTCCGGTTGTCGTGCACTTTCCCTGAATCTGATGGTAATCCATCGCACTTTTTTTTCCATTTCTGTGTTCCTCGTTTTTGTCGATTTTTCGATATTAATTGAGATTGATTTTTCCCTGTGTCTGACGATCATTCGATTGTCATGGTAATTTTTTTTAGATTTTAATAACAACGCAAGGAGGGCTTTTTTATTGTTAATGCAGTAACAACATACGTTTTTTGCTGGCCTAGCAAAAATATTTGTGAGCCCGTCAAAGAAAATTCTCAACTTAGCAAAAAGTTTTGGTGTTATAAAATAAACATATTCCTTCAAAATGCGGTAATTAAAGATGCGTTTTTCCGTCAAAGTAATCAGTGAATTATTATTTCGCATGTAATTAGAGATGTTCAGAAATGTTGAAGCAGAATCATGATACGAAATCTGTTAAACTATCATCGAAACAGGGGAAAACACAACGTTTCACAAGTACGATCGTAACGTATTTCTGTGATGATTCAATTTGCCCTTTTGAACAATATTTCAACGATTAAAGTCGTAGCTTTTCGATGTAGTGGTGTAAAATTTTTCCCATGAAGTTGTAACAATATTTTTATTCTGCTAGAAAATATACTGCAGCGTTTCTTTGATATTCTCCGCCATACAAGAAGCTGCAATCTCGATAAATAAAACAATAAAAAATGGAAACAAATTCTTCATTGATTCCGAAAGAAAACTCGTTAGCACGCTGCAAAATCCCATTGAATTTTCGTGGTAAAGCCGTGCGAGCTTTCGCGGGAGCGCCGACGCTTCGAGCATTGATCCGGGGCGTCAGCTTGCAGTTACGTCTGCACCAAATATCACTGTATATACCTATGTATTTTGCACGTATATAGGTATACACAGATATATAGACACTCATACAGAGCGGACAAGAAAGCGTCGGGGAGACCTCTCGATGCTTTCTTCCTTCCTACAAACTACACCGGACTATAAAAAGTAGCACTACACCGTGGCAAACCCATAAAAATTAAATTGAATACCGCCATACAAACCTCCAAGAAATTCTAAAGTACCATATGTGGATTCATCATCTGCGAGTCTTTCGTAACAATTTCAGCTCTGTCGATTCTTTTTACGTGGGTTTGTGCTGTACATCCCACACAATAAAAAATAAACGAACATAAGATCATTACGGAAAAAAATTAATCATTGAGTGATGACAAATCGATTGCTGTATTAACGAATTTTCCGTTGTCGCAGCAAAATGTTTAGCTACCACAGCAAATTTTTAGCAACCGCAGTAACACTTTTGTTGTCACTCCGTTAATATTTTTCTCTGTGTTGTCATTGCGTTTCAAATTGGTATCAAAATATAATAGCAACCACATTACTTCCACATGTAAACGCTATTTTTTAGTCCTTTTTATGGATAAAAAGGGTAAAAAAATAGCGTTTTCTATTTCACAAAGGTCTAAAAAAAACATTCGAATTCTAATTCTAATACTATTTTCTAGGGCTGGAGTCCTAGAAAATAGAATTACAATTATAATTCGAATGGTTTCCAGCTCCAAAAAGTATTTAAACAGTGCTTTTAAATACTTTTTCGTGTGGAGGACTGTTCGAATCGTAATTTTAATTCGACGTTACCCATCTTCGAAAGCAAGTAGCAAACAGATCATGGAGATCCATATAGTGGAGTTGAAGCTTCAATGACGATCGTATCACGAACAACAGCCGAATTTGCCCCACGGTGACACTTGCCAGGCAAATAAAGCGTGGCACATTTGACGCGTAGAAATTGCGAGCCGGCGTTCGACTTCGCGGGGCCCTCCGGTCGCCCCCGTCCGCCACTACATATTCCACGGCTGCCCGTAACCCATAGTGTGTCGAAGGGAGCGAGCGGTGCGCGGTAAAGTGGCGAGGGACACGAGTGAGTTAGCTAATATGCGTTTAATTAATTCTGCCAAACGTTGGGGCATCTCCGCTACGCTTCGGCGACATTTCAACGCTGACAATATGTCCCGTGTTCCTCGATCGTCCTCCACCACCGTCGCCTGTTTCGGAGCGATTATTTTGCACTTTTGCTCCGATCCATATTCTGTGGTATCGGGGCGTGAAAAATATTTTTTTCACGCTTACAATTGGAGCGTCTTTGGTAGAAAATCTGTGGCGTTACATTCGGCTTTGGTCAGGCCTTAGTCAGGCCCTGGTCAGGCCCTGCTAAGGCCCTAGCAAGGCCCGATTTGGGCCGGATATAACGCTACAGATTTTCACCGAATGCAACTCTGCGGATTATGATACAGCGATGAGAATTCGAATATAACATTTATTTGCAGTGTCATACGATAATAAATAGTTATCGCTAAGTATAGTTATTTATGGTAACAATCGAAAACTTGATAAATGCGAAATAATTTTATAGACTAACTTGTTAGATAGCCCATGCGTTCAATAATAACCTCAACTTATTAGTTGGGGCCTTTATTTTATATTTTGAAAAAATATGTCAAGCAACAATCGTTTTTATAAATTCGATATTTAATGACTTACGAATTGTTCAGTTTATACTATTTTATAAATACAAGTACGATTCGTCAAAATAAAACTTGAATTAAAATTAGATTTATAATCGAAAGACTCATATTACTCCAAAGGAGATTTACGATTGAGATGACTTTTCATGAACTGTTATATGATAAATGCAAATTCAATCCAAACACGCGACAGGATTTTGGTCGCGTGCCACAGCGCGTTTCGTCTCTGCGGGTATTGAGTGCAGTTAATATTGCGGCACGTGACCCGTGAGCGAGGAAAAGGTTCATTGAATCGAATTATCTCATCCAATTGTCGTACATTCGGATAGCCGAATATATCCAATGTCACTAAGCGCTTTTGAGTTGGAAAAAAAAACCGTTTTTTTAAGAGCGCTCATTAAGGGTGCACGGCGGTATTGCACAAATATTTTGGAAATATTTTTTATCTATATTATATGAACCGCGAATTACATTTTTGTTACATTAGTAGCAGGTTGCAGTGGCTTGCGCGTTCGCTATATTCTCGCTACATTTACGAAATTAACGTGAAATTAACGTCCAAACTTTACGAAATAGTGAAAAAAAATGTTCGATTTCGTAAACTTTGAAGACTCTATCTGATGGGAAATTTCCCGCTGATTTCCGAAAAGCACCGTTGTTTGCCCGAAAAACATAAAGTTTGATGAGAAAAACGCAAAAAATGATTTTTCACTTTTTTCGAAATTTCGTCACTTTGCTAAAATCGAGGTTACTTTTGTTTCGATCGACCAAACCTGGATTCTTCTTTTGCGTTCCAGTGAAAACTCTATAACGAAGAGAATGCCGCAAAACGGAACGCGATATCTTGATTTCTGAATTTTTTGCAGGATGTTAAAGTCAGACACTCAAAAATCGCAAATGTTTAGAAGGGTACCCTTTTCGTTTCTTTGCGTTTTTTGCGGGTCTGACTTTATCTTTCTGATAATGGTACATTGGAAACGTCTAAATATTTTTTTCTGGTTTGGATCTTTCGCTGGGTTGAATTCGTGATGAGAAATAACATTTTTGGGTGACCCTTAAAATATTGACGCCTCAGTGAGTGACACCTTCGATGCAACTTTATTTTTAAGCAGTAGCGTTTATTATCGATAAGAAATATGTTTCAATGCCTCTTTTTAGGTTCTCGATTGTCAATAACATACATGTTTCAATGCCTCTTTTTAGGTTCTCGATTGTCAATAACATATATGTTTCAATGCCTCTTTTGAGGTTCTCGATTGTCAATAACATACATGTTTCAATGCCTCTTTTTAGGTTCTCGATTGTCAATAACATACATGTTTCAATGCCTCTTTTTAGGTTCTCGATTGTCAATAACATATATGTTTCAATGCCTCTTTTTTTGTTCTCGATTGTCAATAACAAATATTTTTCGGTGCCTCTTTTTTGGTTCTCGATTGTCAATAACAAATATTTTTCGGTGCCTCTTTTTAGGTTCTCGATTGTCAATAACAAATATTTATCGTTGCCTCTTTTGAGGTACTCAATTGTCAATAACAAATATTTGTCAATGCTTTTTTGAGGCACCGGCTAAGGGCGTTGCTGTGAGGTATTGAGTCGAAACTGTCGACGCCTAGGCACAAAGTTCTACCAATGGGACGTGCAATGGGCGTTTTACCAGCGAGAACTCCAGCCAATGGAATTCTCGGATCTTTCACCAACACCACTGGGGCTTCGTAACACCACAGAGCGGTAAATTCGCCACTGAAATTCCTGGTGTCACGAGGTCGAACGAAGGGCGTGGCCTTAATATCAATCTCGGCTGGGTGGCTCATGGGGGCTCCAAAAATCTTCGAAATTCCTCGCAGAGCTTCATTTCATATCGGGATCAGAAGCGGATGTAGTCGCGAGCCCGCGAAAATATTTCACGCTGAACCGATCGCATCTAAGTCTATTTGCCACATCCGAATCAACGCGACAATAGTGGCAACGATAAATTCGAGTTTCGTTTTTTATTTTCACTTTTGGTTCGTCGCGTTGTGATGACAAAACGATTTTTGTGAGGTTCATCACTTTTTTTATTTGTGGTTTTTGACTCTCCATGGTGACAACCAACTTTACGAGTTAAGTGTCGAATTAGTGGTGGTTAAACGGCTGGAAGACGCGGGATATGAGCTACCCCGAACCATTGTGGGAAATTAATGGAAACCAAGCACCAGTTAGTGGATCTTTTTTTCTTCAATAAGTTTTGAAACTGAATCATCTATTTGCAACGGAATTCAAATACCGTTTCAAATATTGCAGAATATGAAATTGCGATTTCAGCACATTTTGCGTACACGATTTTTGTATTATTTTTTTACTTTAATACAAATACCATAATTAAGAATTGAAACCAACCACCAAATTTTGAATTTGTTCTTAAATAAATCTTGAATGCAAATAACTTATTCCTGATGTGGTGGAAACGCCATTTTAAACGCCTGCCATTTTAAATATTACGATTGGTATTCGCGCCAATATTTTCAATTACGCTGAGCGTAATTTAAAATATTGCCGTGAATACCAATCGTAATTTTTCGTATTTGCAATAAGAAAATCAAAATTTTAGATGACTGCGATGTTTAAACGCAATTTCAAACTCTTTCGATATTTTAATTCATGTTCTGAGTGTTTGGAATTTTTAACTACTTTTGCTTTTGCCACACAAACCATATCTTATTGTGCAATCGCATTGAAAAGTTCAAGGACTCCGGAACGTGTATTTGAATACCTGTGCGATAACGAGATTTACCTTATTTTTAAAAATATATTTTTTCAACGCAGGTAATAACTTCAGAAATGTCGCAATACGTGGGAGGTGAGCTCGGCAGCTACCCAATGTGGGACAGTTCGGTTTTGTATCAAGCACCACCGCCAAGTCATCCTCACGTTAACGAGCATGGACTGTACAGACAGCCTTGTGCTTTACTTCACCAAAGGTACAATTTTTTATTTCTCACAGAATTTTTTTTTCACGATTTGTCGTCTTGGGACACCCAAAATAGTTCAAAAGCTCGAAAAACGTGATTTATAGAAAATATCGGAATAGCTGTGAATGTGTGTGTGAAGATATGTTTTAAGATTTCAAAAGATTCAAACCTCTGTATCTCGAAAATTGCTTGACCGATTCAACTGAAATATAGTGTCCAGGTAAAGTGGAAACGTTTCATTTTTTCGGTACTAATTTTCGCGATAGTAGTGCACATGTTTGAATTTTTTGACGTTTTGAATACTGCTTAAAATGAATATCAACATTATTTTTCACAGTCGATATACGCCGAACGGTCGAATGCAGAGTAGTCAGCCATCGTCAACGTCGAAGAAACCGAGACGACGAGTCGCGTCGGTGTCGCAGCGTCGTGCTGCGAATATACGAGAAAGACGAAGAATGTTTAATCTCAATGAGGCCTTTGACAAACTTCGCAAAAAGGTAATTTTGCAAATTTTATTAAAAAAAAGGCGAATAAATAAATATTTGATTGATATTACTGCTCTGCAGAAAGATGCAAGAAAGATAGACCTGATTTTTCAACCCGAATAATTTCACGAATTACACACAAAAATATAACTCAAGATTATTTAGATTGGAATTACGGAAAAGCATTTAAAAAAACATAATTTTTTACAACGTTACGTCATTAATTAAAATTTGTCTACCGTTACAGGTCCCGACATTTGCTTACGAAAAAAGGCTGTCCAGGATCGAGACACTTCGCCTGGCTATAACTTACATCGCATTTATGGGTGAATTGCTCGGTATTGAGCCGAGCAGCCCAAAGCCAGATTACATCCCTCGTGACTACTATTTGCCTAATTGAAACCGGGAAAATCCTCGCAAAAAATCGATGTTATCTACAATTTAAGTGATCAAGTCTTCCAATCGCATATCTTGTTAGAAGATTATAAGTTCAACGTTTTTTTTTTGTTTTCTGCGATACACTATTTTTTGTTTAATTGTTCGTCTGACGGTGAATTTCGCTCGACATTTTTTCATGGCGGTTAATTTTTCGCTTGGCGTGAAATGTTTCACCCGATGTTTGACCCGACACAAACGAACATTGGAATTAACGACAAAAATGACGTCAGATAAAAAAACGGTGTTTTTAAAATTTGGAAATTCCGAAGCTTCATTTTAACAGCTATATTCATATAACTAAAATTTAAGCAACCGAGTCTTCCAATCATATATCATAATGAAATAATAAGGTATACTAATCTAGTCGTAAAAGCGAATAATCGCGCCGATCTCATTTAAAGAAAAAAACCAAAAACACTAATTTATTTAAACTGTGACAAAAATACTCGATGACGACATTATTGAGAACGAAAAGTTGCTGACAAATCTTGCTAAAAACTCTCAATGATATCTTCATCATCGAATCAATCTACTTTATTAAAGGGTATGAATTTAAGTTCACAATAATTAGTGCTACTTGTAGTCAAGAATAAAACAGCAATTGTTATTGTTACGTGTATATTGTATTATAATTGATATGTACATTAATCGAAGGATACAATACAAATGTCTTCCATTTCTGGTATTGAATGTTTCTATTATTTTTTTCTTTCACCCGCGAAATTCATGACACTACTGAATAGAAGTTCAAAAGACATAAAAAACACAAAATTTCAGAGTAAATGTAAGAATTGCTGAACCGAACGCGAAACTGACGCGTTTGTTGGGTGGCATTTTATTTTCGTTAATATCGATCGTACTCCAAAACTTCTTTTCCCCGTAAGTCGATCTGTGCCAAAGCATTCGCGCTTACTTTTGCAAAAATTTGATAAATTTTGAACCGAGGCAATATTATTTTAATTAGTCCTCATGGAATAATTAGTAAAAATATTTTGAGTAAAATGTGAGTAAAATGAGTAAAAATATTTTGCGTTTCTTCTTACCAGAAAACTTTCTAAAAATATTGAACATCGCCTTGGCAGAACGACTCTGCATACATGAAATCATCGCTTCGTTACCATCGGTCGGACACTCCAACAGCCCGCCGAGTTTCTTGGCATTCTCGCGCGATCTCTTCACCTGCGCTCAAGGATTGAGTGCAGATCCACCAGTGGCCATAGTACCTACCCTTTACGCTATGTCTATTCGCAACCCTTTTTTTAACAGCCCCCCGTTTCTTTTTATTTGTTTTCTGGAATACCGAAAACTTGGTTGAGACGGCATTATCCACAATCTGACAAAGCGAAGTGCTATATGCACTTTTTATAATTGTTTCAATAACAAAAGTTACTTACTTAACTTAGTTTACTTTACTTACATTCCTTATTTGAATACCAATCAGTACCCGCGACTTCGTCCACAAGAATATCAACTTCAGAATAAACAAGACCATTTCAAAATTGGGGATCGTTTTTATTCATTTATTTCTCGTCAAATCTCAGATTTTCAATTTCATTTTCACTCCGATCCTATTTGCTCGGTCGATGTATCGTATAAAAGGTTCGAACATTACCCGCCGTTTAACACTCCCACGGATTCTTAATTGTTCGTAGACCTGAATTAAATGCATAAAACAAGTCATTACAAGTATCGAGCATAAGTAATCTAAAGTACAAATCGCCAATATTTATGGCCGCGATTATAATTCAGATGATATTTCTATATTATTATGCATTAAGGGGAGACAAAAGTGAAATCCCTAAATCCGGTATTTCTCTAGCAAGAGACGACGTAGCGACTCTACGTCACGTATTGAAAGAAATTAATTCGGCGTCCTCACGACCTGACCGAGACGCGAGCGCCACTTTTACTTTACTCGACGCTTAGTTCTAACAGAATTTGAAGACGATCGGTAAGTATATTTATTGGCGGGTTCTAGTTTCATCGACTTTCACCGTAAGATCGCAACTTTGCGCATTTAGAAGAAAAAAAAACCTCATAAATTCATCATTCATTTTCTACAAATCAGCTAAGTTCCTAGCGAAATTCATCAAAAATTAATTTCCACAGATATATTCTTAAACTAGATTTAACACGATGTGAAGAAAGTTTCTGTCGTTCGTCTCGGCTCCTAAAACGGTACAGAAGAATCACGTACGAATGTGTCGCAAGTCTTTAATCGAATTGTATCACAATAAATATGCGTCTTGTCCTCGCGCAGCACGGAAATTCTCTCGTCTTCGTCCTTTCCGCATACCGCATTATTGGCGCGTCGTGCAGACGCTCAACGCGGCGAACGTCGCGTCAAAATTTTCTCCCCGGTTGTCCCTGTTTTGATGTGACGCTTAGCTCCTTCTTTTAGCTTCCTCGCACTGAGTCAAGCCACTCGTATCTTCACTCGTAGTCGTTGTCGAAACGATCGTCGTGTCCCCAAACTTTGCTGCCGGTGTTTTGCTTGGCCGACCAGACCTGCTCGTCCGTCAGCTTGTCTTTGTGTCCGCGAGGCGATCTCTTGTCGTTTCTGTGATCTTTCGAGCTTTCGCTCGCTCCCGAGCCCCGAATCGCTCGAGGCGTCGGTCCCGATCCGCCGCCGCCGCCGCCGCCGCTCGTTGCACGGTTAATTTTTTGTGTCTGTTGCAACGGCAATTCGTTTCTCGTCATTTCGTGGGCCGTCGTAGTCGTCGAATGATTCTCGTTCTTCCCGGGTCTCATCCCCTTCGTCAATATAGCGTATAAATATGATTCCGAATTGAAAGCCCTGCCGCTGCAGTAATTCGCGTCGATTTCCTGCAGTCGACTTCCCGCTACAATGAAAAATGAATGATCATCAGAATGTTTGTAAAAAGGAAACGAAGAAATGTCGCGGGATGGAAATTTGAGTAATTTTGTAACGTACCAAGAATCGACGCGTAGAACGCTTGAAGATTACCCGTGAGAGGCTCGTACCGTTGATTCGCGAGATCGATGATGAGTAACAGAAGAGCTCGTGTGCGAGCACTCACGTTACGATTAACGAGAATCGTTCGAGCGTTGGTCACGAGTTCGTTGAGCCCCACGTTGTCCAACGGGTTCTCGGGCTTGTTGGCGCTTGAGATCACCATGATGCACTTGCCGTTTAGACAAATCTGTAGGAATGAAAAGATCATAAACTGATTTAGGAGGGTTACATAATTACAACATGGGTTGATGTGTTGATTAACGCAGCAAAATTTCGCAGTCCGATCGATAATGAAACTATATTTGAAGAAAAATGTAACTATATTTGAAGAAAAATTTAACTATATTTGAAGAAAAAGAACAAGATTTGATTGTTCTAAGAACTCCTAGGTATTTAATCTCAAAAGCTCATTTAATATAAAGACCCGTCCTCCACACCACTATTATTCTAAGTACGCCTAAAAATTCTTTCCAGGCCGTCATTATCCTGTCGTGAAAATGTTTCACTCACCTGGATCGCCACCGTTTCAGTGTCTTCTTCAGTTGCGGTTTCGAGCAAAAGATTTAAGCAATTTATAAGGGCAGGGCCCATATATCGAACCGCATCGTTTGGGCCCTCGTTTTCGACGATTGCTCCGAGAATCCACGCTAGATTCGACAGCTGCACAGGATTATCCTTGTGCAGTTCCTCTCTCCCTGAATGAGGATCAAAGACAATAAAAATTGTTATCCTGTCATCTTGTTATCTCGTTATTGTATAAAATTACGGAGAACATTTTATATCGCTCGTCAACGACAACGTCGAAGAAAACTCAATTAGTTCAAAGATACTCAGAGATAAAAATTTGATATACGAACTCTCGTAGCAGCCTTGCATCTTGCGGAAGAATTCGACCTTCCTGGAAACTAGAAAATTCGTTTTCGTCTGTAGTCCATCCCTGTTTCCTAAACTGTACAGCTTCATGAGCTTTATGCCAAAGCAACGATCCTCCAGAGCTTGTTTCCATAGCCTATCCACTACGCTTCTGTAAACGGAATCCATTTCAGTATGACAAAAAGCCAAATCAATCCAAATCAAGGTTTGCATTACATTTTCATATATAAAATGCTAAATTTCTTATATTAGAAAATATAATTTGATCTATTCTACTACTTAATGATTACCCATCAAACTCCATTTGCCTCAATACAAATTCTGTGGCAGATAAAAAAATTTCATTGTGAATGATAGCAACAGCACATGAAATATCCTCCATAGAACGGGAAGAGCAAATAAGTGCTAACAATCCATATAATGTCTATCTCAACTTTACAATAAAATCTAGCTCAATTTTACAACAAACAGTTGTTGTACATTCACTATTTCAGTCAGTTTGTGGGTTTCACAGATGTGATAATGCAAAAACTTACTCGCTATTCAAAAATAAAAAGTTATTGTATTCATACTCAGGGCTATGGTTCTGCGCAAGACCGTCTGCAAAGGTGCTCAATGCTCTCAGCGTGTCAAATGGTGTTGGCTCATCTATGCGTATATCATTGTATATTCTGCTGATGAGCTCCTCCAGTTCCGACGATTTAGGAGAAGGTGGTAATCCTGGCCTGCGCAGAGTACTTTCACGCTCTGCCGGTCTTGACCAGGCTCTTCCTCTGCCAATTGACGTCATCCTCTGTTCATCAAACACAATAACACATATTGGAATTACAGTCCAACAAAAAACCACAAAAGTCGACGATTATTTCAATTTTTTAAAGAACGACCGATAGACAAAGGTTTTGTAGGTTACAAAATATTTTTTCTAGGTTAGACAACAAATCAAATTAACAATTGCGGAATGTGTCGAATGAATCAGTTGACAGAAAGAAAAGTGAAAGTGAATAGGAATAACTTGTAGATACTTTACCTGATCACGATATTCGAGGCAAACGAAAATTACTCCAATTCAGTGGGAGTGAAAGCACCGAGCCAATTTCTCCGTTACTTGCGACAAATTGGAGATCGCATATTTAACAATGCGCCACTATAAGTATCATAGTTTTGTCGACAGTTTGATAACGACGAAAATTGAGTATTTTTGTAAGTTTAATAATTATTCGTAGTTCAGATGGACGAGTTCCATACGGCCGAAATGCCGAAGCAGACAACCGAGATTTCCCTCTTGTGGTGGGTCTGGGTTCGCCGATCCGCAACTTTCTATTGGTCGCCCCCGAATTATGCCTCTCGCGTTTCAACGGGCGGACGTTGTTGCAGTTGCATACCATAAAAAATTATAGTCTGTTTAGGAGAGATTTCGTCATTGAGGTCTCCGACCTCGATCGTTGCGAGCAGTATTTTGCTTTATTCTCTGTTAATTAAAACAGTGCAAAATGTACAGATTAAACAAAGTTGAATACCAATCAATCCAGTTCACGATCCCGCGAACCGGATTGAATGGAATTATACAACAAAAAAAAAATTGAAACAGTTAAAGGTGTTTTCGCACTTTTTGTACAATTTTACAATTTCACTACAATTTACAACAATTCCAATAACTTGCAACAATAAAACTGAATTAGTGTATACTCGTCACACATGCTTTTTATGACAGAACGTGCATCTGTTTTACCAGCTGAACACGATATATTAGTCAACCAATCTCATTTTTGGTCGCTTTTCAATAAAAAAACGATTATACGCGTTGAACATTTTTTGAATGAGCGCTCGTACTGGTTAATCCGCTATTTGTCATATATGTAAATGACGGTAAATTGACGGTCATTTTCCATCAGTTTTTGTGAACGGGGCCCATTTTTGGCTGCTATCGGGACCAATCAGAAAGTGTTTCGTTGCCGCAACTCCGACCAATGGACGTGCGCCAGCTGGGATTCCGGGCTTTTGACAGAAGCCAACGTGTAGTATAAAGCCGCCGCGGACAAGACGTGCGGTGCCAATAAAACGTTGTTAATTTCAACGCTTTCGCAAAGCGTGCAAGACAGCCTAGTGACGCACCGATTTTCTTCATTTTGCATCGTCCACGCGCTTCTCTCGTCATTCGTGAAAGCTTCTTGCTCAGCAAACTATCTACCAAAGGTTCGTGTTAACCTTTTCTCATTCATCGCTTTGCGCCTACTCGGCTTTCGGTCGGCGTCGTGTACATCGAATCAACAAGACGGAAAGACCTTTTAATTTCTGCGTTAAATCGATGACACGACAAGCTTTTTCACTATTTCTGTAGAAGTAATTGTTAAGCTCCAATCTGAAAATCAGGTATCTGTTTCATTTCTGTGTTAAGTCAAAGATGGACATTTGTTTTTACTTCATCAACATATCAGCAATTAAAAGCATTTATTAAAAATTGTATCTAAAATTTGCTTGAAAATTAGTTTTTATTATAAGTATGAAAACTGCTTCTTTTACAATTCACATACCCTTGAAATAACCTAATTATTGAAACAACCCAACATTTTTGTACAATTTTGTTGAAATTATTAACGTGCTCCAATCAATCATTTGTTTCTACAGACTGTTAGGAAAATATACAAAAATGCAGCTTCGTACATCAATCTTGTCTCTGGTGATATTGGCTTGTGTCATGACATCAGTTACGGCACTGAAGGCTGGTGACTGTGAAGGTAATTAGCGTTTTCAACTTACCCATTCAAAATTGAAAAGATTGTTTCCAATTGTACAACAAGTCATTGATTTTATGGATGTTTTCAGTTTGCATAGCGACAGTGCAGAAATTCGCAGATACCTTAGCCAGCGATGTCAAGTCGGATCCCAAAAAGATTGAGGATGCATTCAGAGACTTCTGCAAGGGCACCAAATCCAAGGAAAACAGATTCGTAAGTGGTTCAACTTTTGACTGTGTTTTTTCTGATGATTTTTGTGTATGGTGAAAGTACAATTATAAAAATGCCAATGAAAACTTGTGAAAGACCTCAACAGTTTATCACAAGTTTTCAAACTGCTATTCATAGTATTTAACAAACGGCTATTCTTAGTATTTAACAAACTGTTTTTTTTCTGTTTTTTAGTGTTACTACATGGGTGGTCTTCAAGAATCAGCAACAGGAATACTTGTGGAACTGAGTAAACCTCTGTCTTGGTCACTGCCAGCCGACAAAATATGTGAAAAACTGAAGAAGAAAGATGCCCAAATCTGTGATTTACGTTTCGGTACTTGATTCACTATCCTTCATTTTTAGCTCATTTATAAAATGCTATAAAATGTCGCGTTCTCAGGACTTCAATCGCAATCCTCTTATTCCAGAGAAACAAATCGACCTCAACACGGTAGATCTGAAAAAACTCAAGGTCAGGGACCTCAAGAAGATTCTCAACGACTGGGACGAGACGTGCGACGGTTGCATCGAAAAAACGGACTTTATCAAGCGGATCGAGGAGCTCAAACCATCGAAATACTCGGCGAGTTCCAAGACTGAGCTATGAGAAATTTCCCGTTGATTGTTATCATTATTATTAATATTATTTTTCCGTAGCGCAGTCTCGGTCCTTCGGTTTTTTACTTATAATCAATCAATCCGATCGTCTGGCCTTCTGCCTCCTCATGAATGTCCGTTCGTCCAGGTTGTTCAGAATCTCGGCGTCACTAAGTGCAATAGCTATAAACCCAGTAAAAAGTAACTTCTCTGATGAATTGCCGGGCTGTCTCAACTGTCCGAAAAACATCTTCCGACTTCTTGGTATTGGCCGACACCTCCTAAACTGAACGATTAACGTGGGCGTAACGGAACTGGGCGACAATATTGCGACCTTAAGTTTTTTACTTTCAAATCCCACCCGATAGTGTCGGTGATAAAAAAGATGTTTGCAAGTCGTTTGACGAATTGAAAAATTGTACAAACGGATCTGTTCTTTTTTTTTTCATCGAACGATTTTTCATGAAACAAAATTTGTATGTCCACCCGAATCATTCGTGAAAGTTGTTAGATCCGAGAATAAAAAATGCAAGTCAAATATTGTCGTCCTTATAAACAGTTGAATGGAACAAAGGAGCAATGAATATCGACATGGCACTTGAAAAAAACAATAACTTTATCGAAAAACGCATCAATTCTACTCATGTTCATTGCTCAACACTCGAGCCCCGACTATACTTGAAGAATGAAAATTAATTTGTACAGTGTACCTGTGTATAGTGTATAAATGTGATTTGTATATCGAGACTTTTTTCCTGAGTGTAATGCACAAGTACTCGGTACTCGTAAAACTGCGTTCTAACGATGTTAAGAATTATTGTTTCGAGGCTTTAACCACGTATCATAAAAAACTTTTTCAACTAACGACATATAACGATAAGATGGCGGTAATATACATCCGTACGGCGCATCAAAGAATCATCGTTGACATATACCCGTCTATTGACTGCTCTGTGTAAAGAAAAACAACTGCATATCGCCGTCACAAAGAGCAATTCTTATATGTTTACACACACATACAAACACACGCGCATTCATACACACTGATCATTTTGTTAGCGTCGATGGAACGAAGAATACGAAAAGAAATGTTTATAATAAAATCCTATTTCCTTTATATCTGGATTATAGTCAGTTTTCGTTTTTCTTTCATTGAGCTTTTAGGCCGTAAACAAAACTATTAGGGTAGAAGTACCGTTTGTGGCAATTTTCACTGTAATTAATTTCAAATAATTGTTTTCCAGTATTCCAATGTTGATACTTCAAAAGTATTCTCCAGCCCATTTTTTTCTTAATTAACAACATAAACAATTAAGTCCTTTTGGACTTCGTGACCACAATCGGACCAAAGGTTGCCAAAAAAAGTACTTCTACCTTAAGGGGGACCACATGATTACCTCGTCTATCTTAGTGAAAAACTCTTGGCCCAAAAAGTCTTAATTCGTTATCGCTGCTTTGTGGTGCAAACTGGTGGGTCGCTCCATTTGCCGTTGCTCTTGCACGTTATAGAGCCCGTTGGCCCTCCGTCCGGACATTTGTAACTCAGTTTCTCTTGGAACAAGTACGATCGACCGGATACTGTTACTCCCGGAGGAATCTTCGGTTTGCCACAGGATATTTCTGCAATTCAGCGACATTAGGAAACAAACTCATCCGGTGTGCGAATCACCGACAGCCAATGTCTGCGGTTGCGATAATCTTACTCGAGCATTTTCCGTGCATTCTCGACCACTTTCCATTAGCCAAGCACCGCGCATTAGCCTGCCCGAATATTTTGTAGCCAGGAATGCAGTTGTACATAACCATATTTCCAAACACGTACTCATCGATCTCCGAACTTGTTTCCTCCAAAACGGCGTTTGCGATTTTTGGTGGATTTTTGCATGTAACAGCTGAAACACAATAGCGGATCTGGCGTATAGACGATAAATGCGTGAGATATAAACCATAGGATGTATCATGAAACATCAAGCAAAAATTTCCTTCGATTAGAATTTCAGTACCTCGCAAAAAGAAAAAAAAATCGAACAAAATGGTACAAATTTTATTGTGTAATGCAGTTATCGTATTCCTACTTACGTTTGCAACTCGGTACGGTGGACCAAATCCCGTTTGAAAGACACGTAGCTACATCGCTACCCAGAAGATCAAATCCACTGCGGCACCGAAATGTCACAGTACTGTTGACCTTTCTCATTATGATTTCTTCGGTAGTGTTACTGGCATTCACGACGTATCCGTTAGATGGAATCTACCAACGAAATTGAAATTTTTTGCAATTCTGTTGGATGTAGCATAGCTTCTATTTTTGTCTACACTGTTAACAGCAACGTTTCTTATTTTTTGTATCCAGTTTTCCGAGTTATTCCTTACCTGGGGAGGACCGCAAGTCATTCCCTCGCAAATATCCACTTTGTCGCTCAGAATCCCCTCGAGATTCGACTCATTTAATTCTACATTGATATTCTTCCATTTCCCGTCTTCGTCGCATCTCCACGTTAAATTTTGAACTTCTTCCGTTGTCCCAAGTTTCTCTGAAATTAGGCGCTTGTCGTCCTCGCACGCAAACACAACTTCGTCCCCGTAATAGTTTCCACTGTATAAAAACGACATCTCTCTAAACGTGCCACGAATGTTCGCCGCGCTCTCCGTGATCGCTTCAAAATCATTGTTCGCGATAATCGCGCTGTCGTTCAACTTCTCAGCCAAGAGACCGACGACCGGATGTTCCTCAATCGGACACCGAATTCGCGTGCATTCCGACTCGCTCAGTGACCACATTTCGTTCTCCAAACAGATTCTCGTAGCTTCGCCCTTCAACTCGTATCCTCGATCGCACACAACGGAAATCTTCGTCCCCGCAACCAGAGTGTCTTCAATTTGTGAGGCGGAAGATCCGGGTTTTTCTTCTTCCTCCAGAAGATCACTGAAGAGTTTTAGTTCGACGTCCGGATTCTCGGATTCGTCCGAATCATTAGTTTCGTGGTTGGAGATTTTCTGCGCGGTAGAATAAAAAATAAAAAATAAAATATATATTTTTTTAATCGGAAAAATAAAAATAAAAATAAAATCGGAATATTTGTACTTTTAATAACAAGATGATTTTGCCAAATTATTCTTTACCGTGTGAAGTTGCGATTCCTCGGTTTTTCGCTGCGGCGGAATTTCGAGCTCCGTTCCGTCGTCAAAGGTGACGAGTAGTCTTCCGTTTTCCACGTCTTTCGGAGATGAACAACGAAGCCTCACACAGTCGGGTACCAAACCCGTCCAGGTTCCGCTCGTTGAGCACTCTAAGCGAAATTCTACGGACGAATTGTGACTCCCGTTAAATTTGAAACCGTCGTGACAGGACAACCCGACGACGTCGCCGAAGGAGTAGATTGTCGGTGACTTGTTGTCTTCTTGTGGTCCATCGTCAGGTATTGCGGAGCGTTCGGATTTCTTGTATATCGGCAGAATCGCAAATTGATTCGTGGAGATGTAGCCATGCTGCTGCCTACAAACAAAATTCGAATGGGATCTTCAATTACTTAGCCCGTGATTAATGAAAATAATTAATAATAACTATGTTATTTTGTCTAATTGATTAGCCACTATTCCGAATGTTTTATTTTGCACAAGGCGAAATCCCTTTAACAAAAAAATCATATTAAGTAACTAACGAATAGGCAACACAACGTACAACTTAGGCGCAGGACATCCCGAGGGTAAGCATTTGGGTCTCTCGAAGTCCCATTTTCCTGAGTCGAGACAAGTCAAGTATTGCTCTCCGGATAAGCGAAAGCCAGGGACACACTTGAATTCCAGTTGCTGACCGACCTTAATTTCACATTAAGATCTGATTTTATTTTTTGAATATATATTTTCGTGCGTGGAATTAATTTTAATGTAAGACATTAATTTGAATCCACAGAATTCATAGTTATTCATGGAATTCATTTTAGTTCATGAAAGCAGGGTGAAAGTAATGGCATTTATAGCAGATTAAATATACTATACATGAAATGTTTCATATCACCTGAAGGGAAAAGTACACCTTTGTAATTACCTGAAGAATAGATATATCGTCTCTCTCGTGTTCCTCGATCACATATTCGATGTCACCATTCTCAGGTGCCAGCAAGTTTTTGCATGTCACACCTGCAGGAAAATAATTTATATATCGTCTTCTAACAATCGACGGACCTTTTTTTTAATGCAATTTCCAGCCCACTTATACTACTTTTTTTTTAAATGCTTAAATTGTCATCACGAGGAAATCGAAGAGTCGAAAGAAGCGAGAAAAAATCGCTGCTGTCTCACCGATACAAATCGGTTGCATTCCGCTCCAATTTCCATCCGCGTTACAAACGCGATGCGGATTGCCGCGAAGTTCGTATCCCTCCGCGCAACTGTACTGAATCTCGTCGCCGTACATAAATGATCTTCCTTGGACTCGGCCTCTTGGGAAGTAACCGGGGAAGCCGCATTTCACCTCTGAAAATGTAAATAATAATTTCATCATTGCAGATGCCACTTCGAGTCACAATCGGGTACGTCAATTTTATTACATAAAAAAGACGCCACTTATTATCGATACAAAAATATATTACTTCAAAAAAATTGAAGATCAACGCATTTTCGCTTTCTTACAGAAGAAGCTTTGCTCGCAACGGACAGAACGTAAATGACGAACTTACTCGTGCATACAGGGTCGTGATATCCTTCCCACTCGCCGTGTTTTAGACATTTTCTTCTGTACGTTGTACCAATCCAATTGCCAACTCTGACCGAGTAGCCAGCCTCACAGGAATAAGTCACCTCGGCGCCGTCATCGCTGATATTGATGTTACCCTTTGATGGAGCAATCGGCGATTGGCATCCACGACAGAAAATACTGTCTAAGATCTGCAAAACATTTAGTATATTTTCTTAACGTATAACAAACAAGTCTTCGACAAAGACAAATCTTTGAGTATCATAAAATCATAAATTTAACTTAAGTAAATTTCAGTATCATAAAATCATAAATTTAACGATCTTAACAATCAACAAATCTGCGCTTATCGGAAATTAATAAATTGGAATACTCGCCGACACGCTGCCGCGAATGTGTTGCTGCATTTGCGCCCAAGCTACGATTGACCCGTGATACTTCTCGCAGGTTCTGCTAAAATTCTCTATGTCTTCGTTGGTAAAAACCGTGTCCCAGATATCGAGATAACTGAGCTTCCCCAGGAAAGCTTCGGAGGCCGAGAACCCTCCGCCCAGTTGGTCCTGTTCTTGTCCGACAACGATGGAACCGTTGGCAGGGACGACTGATCCTTTTGCAAGAAGTGTACCGTTGTCCCTCAGGACACCTTCGACATAGACGTGCCAGGATCCATCGTCGCTCCTCCAATCGATGCAAAGAAAGTGCCAGTGGCCGTCGTTCACCGTGACGTCGGTTACTACTTTCTCGCCGTTGACGTATAAAACGAATCTGAATGTAAAGAAGTCAATGATATGGTAATACTTGTCGGAAAACGAGGAAGTTAATATTAAATTTATGTCCTGCTCCTTTTGTTGTAATTTACATTAAGTAATTTACTTTAACTGACAACGTAGCACATTTGCTACATTGGGGAAATAACTATTAATTAAAAGTCTTTTTCAATTTAAATCCACAGTTTTGACAATCATTTTGTGAAGCATTTTTTATCAATGCCAGAAAAGCGGATTTAGGTGTAGAGATTTGCAAAATGAATATCGTTAGGTATATCGTTTTCCAAAAGTGCAATTTTTCGACTCTTTTGCATTCAGATGAATGCCCAACATTTGAGACATTTCTGTTTACAGGAAAGGAGCTGGATTCTTCTCGATGAAGGAAAAACTGAAAAAAATTCTAGAAAAATGTTGGCAGTCGATTGAATGTTTACCCATTGTAATCGGTCACCGTGAACGCGTTGTCCTGATCTTTCGTTGCGTATGACAATACGGTTCCATAATTGAAGGTGTCCACGGATTGCAGCCACAGGCAAACTGTCAACTGAAGGATAAGTGAGAAGAATACAGACTCTTCACAGTCGAAACGTCGAGAGTCGCAAACGTACCGTTGACAAGTCCTCCTTTGGTCCTTTCATTATCACATAATCGCTGGTTCCCGCCTCGGTGAAGTGTAACACGTATTCAGGCGACAATTCTACAATTAATCCATCACAATTAATCCAAGCTTTCCTCATCAGGTTTTTATTTTCCTAAAGTTAATCCACATATTTCTACCTGTTTCACAATTGACTCCACTAAATGTAATCGGGCAGTCGCACGTGTAATTCAAGAGTTCATTAACGCAATTTCCTGAGTTCAGACAGGGAGAATTTTTGCAATGATCAATCCTGGTGGCGCAGTCTTCACCCTCGTATCCATCCGGGCAAACGCATCTGTTCGGCATCATTGAAGACGATCAGTATGTTGAACAAACAGTGAGAATTAGGATCACGATAATTTCTACCTATAACTGTTGCGAGTTACGTTGGTCTCCTGCAGATTGTGACATATGGCATTCGGATGGCAAGGAATCCAGTCGCAGGGCAACAGATTGCAGCGAAGACCGAGATATCCGGGTTTGCACAGACATTTCCACGTTCCGTCGACCGTGACGCAGGTGGAACCTTCCTCGCATGTCGATGGTTCACAGTGATCGAGAGTTATCTCGCAGAATTCCCCTGCGAATGATTCCGAAGTCGTTATTCCTGCTTTTGAAGGAAGAGAAGAACAGGACTTACCTTCAAATCCGTCTTTACAGACGCAGTTGTAATCCTTTTCCGTGCTCACGCAGGTTCCACCGTTTTGGCATGGATTGGCAGCGCATTCATCGATATAAGTCTGCAAAAAAATATTATGTATATCCCTAGTGAATAATGATTTATAAATTAGAATTTTTATTTGGGTTTATTAATTTGATTCAATATTGCATGCAGAAGCCTCGACAATCTGTGAATTCTATAAGGACCGTTCCAAAAATAATTGAAACAAGACAAGCGAAGCTAAATGATTTTTAAGACTCTGATCTGTAGATTCTATTTAAAAATAAAAAAAATTAACTTGGCACCTCACAAGTCTGCCCAGTAAATCCAGTCTTGCAGCTGCAAGCGTACAAAAGCGTCGCGTCATTTCTAATGCTGCATTCGCCTTCGTTCAGACACGGCTGAGATTCGCAAGGATTTTCAAATTTTTCGCACTTCGAGCCTGCGGACGAAGAACAAGTTATCAGCTCATTTTGGAACCCCATATATTTTTCTGCGAGATGTTGAAAAATTTCTTGAATCTTACCCACATAATGCTCAGGGCACTCGCAGCTGAAAATTGAATTTTCAGGAGTGCAACGACCTCCATTCAAACACGGGGATGTCGCACATGGATCTTCCACTTTCACCGGAACACAATTGTCCACACTGGCGGTTCCTCTGCCGACGGTCGTTTTATTTTCCGGACACGGGTAGCAAAACATTTGGCCGTAGTTTGGTTGATAGAATCCAACGTCACAGGTCGTGCAGGGCTCGAGACCGACCGACGACACTTGGTTTGGTTTTTGTCGCGAGAAATAACCGGGTCTGCATATCGCTGAAAACGTAACAAAACAAAATAATGTTTCGACGATTTGTGCAGATAACATTTATTTGGGATACCAAATCTCAAAATATCAAATTGAGTGAGAATTAATCAATTTGCATTACTTGAATGAATCAATGTGCATTATTTGAATGAATCAATGTGCATTATTTGAATGAATCAATTTGCATTATTTGAATGAATCAATTTGCATTATTTGAATGAATCAATTTACATTATTTGAATGAATCAATTTGCATTATTTGAATGAATCAATTTGCATTATTTGAATAAATCAATTTGCATTATTTGAATGAATCAATTTGCATTACTGAAAAAAGGAGGCTGTCTTACGTTGACAATTGGACAGGTTTTTGGAATGCTTTTTTCTTGTGAATGTATTTTGTGGACACTTAATGCATCTCGTGGCTCCTGCGGAATCCTGGTATTCACCAAAGTAACAAGCTTGACACTGGTCTCTCGTCTTGTTGTGAAACGTACCCATGGGACATTGTGCTGTGGATTAGAAAATTGAAATGAATGATTTATGATATAAATGACAACCAGTTTTGGTGTTATTAAAGTCGATAAGTGAGACATTACAGACGCTGCGTTTGCCGTATAATAGAAATAGTGGCCTTATTATTGCAAAAGAAAAAAGTCATTATTTTAAAAACCCAAACCCACTGCAATTATGCTTCTTCAGGACATATCCAATATCGCAGAGTTCTCGAGCTTCCTTGAAGACTGTGTTCAAATTTAACGCCAGTTTAGCAATTTCATGACTGGTTTTATTATTGAACAGATTCAATTGACCGGATTTGGTCATGGCCTGAATTTTTTCACGCAACTTCTGTATTCCTAGCTCAGGATTGTTGCGATACTGTGCGACAATTTTTCCTGAAACGATCAGATAAATAAATAAATAAAAGAAAGTTCCTCAACGCAGCAAATACAAACGAAATATCCCGAAGACTCTTACCAACGAATCGGAATTTTATCTCTATTTTCCCGCGTTTACGCTTGACTCGCGTTTTGCTCTTCGGTTTGCTCTGACCTTCCGAGCCAACGCGACGTGCTCGCGAGTCGTTTGACTTTACTCCCTTGCTCTGAATACCGTTCGAGTGTCTCCTGCGTCTCCCAAGAATATTCGAATCTATCTCCTGCCCTTCTGAAATTTCTTCCTCGCAGTTTGGCTCCGACAATTTTACGAGACTGCAGTCGATGTCGTTGCCACAAATGTCGAGCATGTTCGAAGCCAAGTCTCCGGTTATTTGATTGCTCAGCTGGAAGCACAAACATCAAACCCTTAATAATTTATTTCCGGCTGAACATTGCAAGAAATGTGATTTCTTTTTTTTTTTTGGAGAGAAAAAATCTGAAATAAACATCTACATTACCTCGTGAAGTCTTGTTGAATTCTCACAAACGCTGGTGTCTCCCTGTAAAATTACACTTCCGTCTCGACCCACGGAATGCGGTATTACCGTTGCTGAAGAAAATAACACTTTTAAATAATGACTGATACTTTATTACTTGCATATTTCTTCACGTAGCTGACTGATTGTTTACCAGAACAGTCGGGAAAGAACGTGCCATTCCAGACAGTCTCGTTCAAACCACAAGTCAAAATCATGCTGTCTCCAGACTCCAATGTGTCCGGTTGATCGACCGCAAATCCGTAACCATCCTCGCAGGTGATGACGCACTGCACCGATTGTCCTTCCACAGTCTGGCAATTCGCTTGTCCGTTCGAGAGGACTGGGATGTCTTTGCAAGCATCTTGGAAATTCGTGGCAAACCATAAGTGCATTTTAATATAAATGATTATTTATTATTGAAATAATTATAATATTCGTTGAACAATCTATATTTATTTTGTCAAAGAAATATTTGAAATGTCTGTTCATGGGCATAGCGCCGATATTTTTATTATCGAGAGAGAATGTTCAAGACGAAAATGTTTACCTTCAATCGTAACGTTGAGCACACAGCTCACGGAATTGTCGAAGGCGTCCGTGGCGTTATAGAAAATCTGCGTTTGACCTATGGGACAATTGCACTCGGGCGTCGAGTGACTCTTCGTAATCGTCACCGGACGTCCCGAGTTGTCGTAAAAAATCGGTTCGATCCACGAAACGTTCTCATTGCCGTTTTGCTTCACTGACAAAAACGTCGGTGGATCCACGCAGTTTTCCACCATGGGTGGCTCCTTGTCTGTAATATAAATGTTGAGTGATAAACGAACCAGTGAAAAAACAAAATATGCCGACGATTTAACATAGAAACGTACTATTTTTAAACGACTATTTTGTTAGAAACCACTATTTTTTTACTCCGATAAAAAACGTCGTGTCAAAAAATGACAAACTCACCGACGACTCGCACGACGAACTTGCACTTCGCTCTGTTCCCACCGGCGTCCTGAGCCACGTAGACAATTCTGTGCATTCCTATTTTCGCTTTCCATGGTTGAGTGATGTGCGGCTTGCTCCAAACGTTCGGAATCTTGTTGGCGTTGTCCGAGGCGACTGGCGTCTTCCACTTGACCAGGGCGTAATTCTTGCCCGGCAGAGTCTCCCAAGTGGAGTCGGATGGACACGTTATGACCGGAGGTGTTTTGTCTGTCGACCAAAATTAGTAATTGGAGACTTCTCAAAGTTTTATCGCACATAATGTCTATTCAACCGTGCAAGTCGATAATAAAAGTAGCGGTAGCGCCTCGTCTCGAGAGGCATTATTAATTTTCTTTTTTAATATTTAGCGTCGACACTTGTCAGAAAATGATGAAACAAATTTGCTATTTGTGTCCTGCTCCTTTGTTGAAATTTTCATCGCAAACAAAGCCTATTCAATTGTGCAAGTCGACTAGGCTTTTCAATTGAACTTATTGTAATGCTCCGTTTGCTTGAAAAATGTTAAGCAATCCTCACCAATACACTGACTGACACTGTGTCTCTGGGACCACACCCCGCTCTTTCCAGAACAGTGTCGATTTTTCGGGCCCTTGAGAACGAAACCCTCGTCGCAGGAAAATGTGCAGTTTGTCGAGAAGGGTAGTTTCTTCGATCCCGTGCACGTCTCTGGGCTGATCTTCCCGTTCGCCAGGCGTCTTAGGGGCTCACACTTTATTTCTAATACCAAACAAATAAAACATGAAACAAAAGCGCTTAACACTAATGACAATTTTGCTACAAACCTATGATACTTTCAGACCATGCTCTTATGTATGAAATTAATTCATCAGTTCACGAATTAAAAAATTCTAGTACATCATTCGATTGTGAAATATTTGTAACGCTGCACATCAAGACAAAATAAAATTCTCACGTTTGCAGGTGACTTTAAGTCCGTCCCACCTCGAGAGTGGCAGGCAATTCCTCACTTTGCTTCCTCGCAGTTGATAGCCGTTATCGCACTTGAATTGACACCGAGTGTCTATGGGATAGGCCGGCAAATCCTCAGCGTTGATCTTCTTTTCGTCATCTTCGTCGTGCTCGCAACGTATTCGACCATGAGTCGGGGCCTTCAAGACCGCGCAGGTTTTTACTGAAAATTCGCCGTTAAGATTCAATTGATTGTCATATGGATTCAAAGTAATGTGACTTATGGTAATAGATATTCATTCGTAATGCTGTTTTTTAAGTGCGACTTAGGGTATCAAATTTGGCTGCTTACACAAACATTGAGGCTCGGTGCCGGACCATATGCCGTCAATTCGACAAAGCCTGATACTGTCGCCGATCAGATTGAAGCCAATTCGACATCGTAGGCCGCACGCCGCGTTCACGACATTGCTGCAAGCGCTGGCTTTCACGAAGTAACCGTTTTCCGGTACCTTCAATTTCGGGCATCTTATCGCTACATTCAACATACATCGTATCGTTATATGTTTTTATTGCTATTTTCTTTTATAAAAATATAATTGCTATTTTTAATCAAAAATGTAATATTATTGAATTGACAGACTAATATATATCTGTATCGCGATATATATTTGTCTCACACCCAGTTCAACATTTGGGTAATCTGCTCACGAATGACTTCATTGCAAAACGTGGCTGCGGTTGCTATGTAACTCATGAATTAAAAAAAAAGAACAGAAGAAAAAGAAGAAAAAATATTGTGAAGGTAGCAAGAAGACCAACCAGCCTTAGACTTCACTGAGCCATAATTGAAGACAACTCACGGCTATAAGTTGGCAACTTTCAGCTGATAAATAATGGAGAAAAAAGATCCCCGAGGCAACGAGCCTTTCGACTATGTCGCGCAGATGAAAAACATGAATGAAGTCTCCCGGAAAAATAAAATTACTCAATTGAAATGGTTCCACAATTACGAGTGGTTGTGCGACGAATACAAGTCAGTGTGACAATTCGAGGCTATACGGTCAGAGAACAAAAAAATGTGTCCTGATTAAAAAATAAAATATACGTTTTGATGCAGAAACGTCCAAGCAGAAATGCATAAATTATGCCAGGAAAAACACATCTCCGACAAAGATGCAGATTTCGAGAGGGACGACCGATCCGTCAGACCAATTCCACAAACGACAAGCGGAATGGTACGACGTCCCGAGTGTCTTCGAAAATGTCAATTAGCAGCGATACGAAAAGTGTCCAGAGTCCAGAAATGAATACAAATTTTTATTCCTGCTTTTCACCCGAGTGAAGAATCACTGACAATAGTTGACATTTTTTTCAGTACGGCTGGCTCGCGGCAAAAAATGAGTTCGCTCTGGAAAAATATGGATCTTACATCGTGAAATATCCGAATCCCCTGAACGAAATTACTCTGCTTCCGGGCAACATACCGACACTAGCCGCCGGAAAGGGGCTCATATAATCTGAACCCAACAGTCATGAAATTTCACGAGTGATTTCTATGAGTGATATTTTGAAAGATATATTGCTAATATATACGACATTTTTTTTTTTTTTTCACGGAATAAAAACTCCCACCTATTTGAAAAATTGCACGTGTGATTTTTAAATGTGATTTAAGAGGTAAAAACTCTCATCTATTTGTAAAATTGCACGTGTGATTTCTAAGTGTTATATTTTGAAAAATATATTGCAAATGTACAAGAACATTTTTTTTCACGAGGTAAAAACTCACCTTCGCAATTTTCACCATCAGTGATAAAACCCTGAGCGCAAATACAGTCATCTGCCGAGGTGGCCGGTACCTTTGTCGTCACGTGATTGACGTTGGGGCAGGGACTGCAGAGCGTCGAGGAATCCCCGGGTGTGCCGCCTTGATAGAATGTGCCGTTTGGACACGCTAAAAATAAGCCACTCGATTAAAATTCAACGGAGATTTAAGGTTTGAATTTGCAAAGCGAACGTGGCTTTGGACGAAAATGAGCAAATCTAACGTTGACAGAATCCTTTGAGGCCGGAACCGAAGTATCCTCGAGGACACAGACAGGCGTAATGTCCTGTGGCCGTGCCGCACGCGCAAGTCGCCAGATCGTCGCAGCATTGCGCGGCTTCCGCATCTTCGCTTCCGTTCTTCGGAAGACACAACCAGTCGCAGTCGCTCGGTACTTTTACCGGCACGTAACGTCCGGCTTTTAGATCTGCGGGTCGCGCAAAAAAATGAAGCCCAATTATACACTTACATCGTCTAATATCCCTGCTTAAATGGTAAAAATGTTTGGTTCCAAACATTTTTACCAGGAATATCCAATATTTTTTGCTTAAATCTTTCATTTTTATTTGTTTTTTGCTCGAACCTTTCATTTTTTTTGCTCAAACCTTTCATTTTTTTTTATTTGTCTATTATTTGTTTTTTGCACGAAAAAAGAGGTATAAAAAACGTTTTTTTGAGGCTTCAAACGTTTGACAATCAGGATTTTTCAGCTGGGGTTTAAGATACTCATTCAACATAAAATTTCGCAAAGTCGACATAGAACAAAAATCTCGATGAGCATGCAAGAAGCAACGAAATAAAGTGTCTTATAGTGATGAGACAATTTTTTTTTGCGATTATTTTACAAAACTCGCCTCGATGCAAAGCTCGACGCGCAAGTGCCTCAAACTCCGGGAATGAATCGAGAAGATAGCTGTGCGTGTAGCCCGGCTCGCTGGCGATGTCGTGAAGCTCCTCGACGTTGCCCGTTCGAATTCCGAACGTGAAGATCGTCGCGCCGATGCTCTTCAGGAGCGCGGCAGCCGGGCGCGGATCTCCGCTGTTGCTGAAGCCGTCGGTTATGAGAAAAACCACTTTCTCGGAGTCCTTGCGACTGTTCTGCAAAATCACCTGAAATTCGTTGCAACGCGGAGAAAAATAATCAGCGAGTGATACAAATCGATTGTTGTATCAACGAATTTTTTGTTGTCGCAGCAAAATGTTCAGGTACTACAGAAATATTTTCAGCTACCACAGCAAAATTTTCAGGTACTACAGAAATATTTTCAGCTACCGCAGCAAGATTTTCAGGTACTACAGAAATATTTTCAGCTACCACAGCAAAACTTTCAGCTACCGCAGCAAAATGTTCAGTTACCACAGCAAATTTTCAGTTATCACAGCAAAATTCAGTTACCACAGCAAAATTTTCCACAGAAAAATGTTCATCTACCGCAGTAAAATTTTCAGCTATCGCAGCAAAAATGTTATTATCACTCCGTTAATATTTTTCTTCTCTGTGAACATTTTCATACATTCCACTTTTTACAATTCACGATTGAGCTTTTGAGTGTTCGTGCAATCGTCCTACAGATTTTCCGAATTTGTATTTTAGTGATTATTATTGTTTTATATTTACGAGAGCCTCGAGCAAAGCTCCTCGCGTATAAGTCCCTCCCCCCGTGTACGTGATGTTGTCCAATTGCTTGTTGAGAAGATAGCACTTGTGATCGCTCTCGCTCGGCCTCGATATCTGATCAATGTGCCGTCGGATGTGTCTCTTGCCGGCGAACGTGACGAGAGAGACCCGCGTGGCCGTCGGCTCCACCGTGAAGTCCGAGAGCAATTTTCTCACGAAGTTCAACTCGCTCCGAAAGTTCTCCAAGCCAACGGAGGCCGAGGAGTCAACGAGGAACACGAGCTCCACCTAAATTGCAAGGGCAATGTTGTGTCTTATAATCATAATAATATACACTTCCCGAAAAACAGAGAAACCATTTTTTTATTTTTTAATAAGCGACTAAATGCATTTAATTTTTTTTACTTTTAACGAATACATTTATTGCTACTAAACCAAAATCGCTGCAGAAACATTTTGAACACAGAAAAAAATAATCAGGAAGTGATAAAAAATCGATTGTTGTATTAAGGAATTTTTTGCTATCACACAAACATTTTTAGTTATCACAGCAAAATTTTTAGCTATCACAGAAAATTTGCAGCTACCACAGCAAAAATGTTGTTATCACTCCGTTGATATTTTTCTCTGTGAACGAAAGATTAGACATAAAATAAAAAAGCATTCGTGAGAAAAACACTTTCGACATTCGACGACCACTTGGAGCACAATTTCACGTTACCTGATCTGTCTTGTCGCGCAGACGATCCACGTGAATCTTGAGCAGGCGCGCGAGAACGTTGACCTTGCTCTGAAGAATCCTTTCCGGATTCTCCAAATACTGCACGCGATAACGCTGATTCCACTCGCTCCTGTTGAGTCCGAAATTCAAGAACCCGGCGGTCTCGTTCTTTTCGTAATCCTCGTTCGAACCGACGTCATTGTGACTGTCATTCGTAGCTGCGTTTTGACGAGCAGTCGCGGATTTTTCGGACGACGGAAGCAGATCGAACGACACCGATGATCCTCCAACCACGAGGATCAATAGAAGCCCAATTTTCAAGGCCATTTAATTGCCGAGGAAAAAAAAAATAAATCAACGACGGAACGTGAAATTTTACGGATGCCACTGGTCGCTGGTCGAACGCAAACGGGATTACAGTCGCCGACGAATTGATACGCACGAGCTGAGAATCTCGTGGGATATGAACGATGCACGGGGACGACGATCGTTCACTCCGACCGGCTCCCGAGTACGAGCGGAGAACAAGGGACGCTTTGTTCCATTTATAAATGCGAATATGCATATGTATGGCGGAGTACAGCCCGCTGTGCGTTTGATCGAATCGGGAGGGCCGGTCGAAAGTCTCGTGATAAAAAAATAATGCGTCAGATTCGCCACGAATTGTTCATATAATTTTTTTTTTTTTTAGACAACGGTTCGATTGTAATTTGCTTTTTTCCATGTGTTTTTATAATTACTTCATAGAATGGTGGATGAAGGTAAATAATTCTAAAACTTTAGCGAAAGAAATGAGTAGTTTTACTTTTAATCGTTTGAAGGCCAAGTCCTTTTCTCTTGGAAAATTGATTTTTTCCTCAAATAATGGACAGTTTTTTAAATGTTGTTTTCTTACGCATTGACGGTGACAAGAATTACTTCATGCGTCCTGTGGAATTAAAAAAAATAATTCGCAAAGCAAAATCGCAAATATGTTTACATCGTGGTAAATATTTTATTTCATTTCATTATTTTTTATTCCATTTTTTTACTACGTAGAAATTCATGAAGATATTTTCATAGTTTATTTATCGATACACGAGGAATTAAATGAATTTGTACGTGTGGCCATGGCATCTGAGTAATTAACAAATTATACCGCCGTGTTCGAACCTTTATTTATTTGAGTCCCATTCTTTCCCAAAGCTAGCCGAGTTCCGTGTAAATATTTCCCCGTCCCTCACGCCTGGGTGGTCTGCACCCCAGTCACTGGTTTGCCTCAAACAGTCCCACTCTATACATCCCCCCTCCCCCCTTCTGAATTTTATCATATATATTATTTAACACAATTTAACAATTAAAAAATGTATTATATTTACATTACTTATTTATCTAACGAAAGAAAAACGCACAATTATTTTTCATAAATTTCTGGTAAAAATCTTAAAAAATAAAATTGCTTATTGCAAGTGAACAGGTATCAATCACGTAGTTTTGCAGTATAACAAATTCATTTTATTTGTGTCTATTTTCGTCGAGTACAAATAACAAAATACTAGTGAGAAATTTCGTCGGTGTGCTCTCGTCATGTTATATATTAAACCCGGCTTCGCACGGTGTTCGTAAACCGAATACAAAACACGATACGACGGCGAGGCATGTCGTGCGGTTACAGCGTACCATGGTAGTAGTACCGCCAGCGGTACTGGTATACTAGAGGAAGGGTGTCACGTTTGCGCTGGACGCTCCGAAAGCGTGGGAGGGATGCTGCGGAGCCGCCGAGCTCGAGCATCGTCTTCGGTCCAGTGTTGTCGTCGTCGCGCCGCCACATGACTTACAGGAAGAAGAAAAAAACGCGCGTCTGAAAGTGTACAGTTTCCGTGTGACCTGCATCTTTGACACGTCGTCGCACGCGGTGAGTTATCTTTTCCCAGAAAAACCGATAAATGTTGCTTCTCCAACATCGCGATGAACATTTATTTTCCGTCAACATATACACGTATATATGTATGTATATAATGTGTGTGTGCTTATATATGCGTGTCTCGACAGACTCGGAAACGAGTTTCGTCTTTGGGAGAAAAAAAATCAATCTCGCCACTTTTTGTCACCGGACAGCGAAACGAATTTACTGAAGACGTTAAGAGAGAAAAATGCTGGAAACTATACTGAATATTCAATTCTCTCCGACAAATCGGATGTTATAATTATCGCTGTTATATCAATTACGCTGTTATATCAATCACGCTGTTATATCTGTCTGTGGATCTGAGAAACAAATTGTTAGTCTTTATATTAATTAAATAAATACCAGTTTTTTTTTAATATCTGTTTCGACCAATTTATTATTTTGTCAATAATGTAAAAAAACAGATGAAGAAGTTATGAATGAGTCACGTCTATACGCAGTAAAAAATAATGTTGCGAGTGCGCAATCGGATGGCAAAACTTTTCGTATTTTATTTAAAAAATATAGTTTTCTTTTTTTGAGGAGAACAATTTTCCATGTTTTGTTATAAGTTTACAGAAGAAAATCATGTTGCTATAAAAAAATTGTTTTGTATTTTCCCCGTTACAATTACAAAACTCGAACGAAAATCAATTTGTTTTTCGTGACGTTGATTCCTGTTATATTTTCACACAACCGCAAAGAAAATATCCATCCGTTTGTACAATGATAATAATACCGGTAAAATGACTCGCTGATGTTGCAGCTTTATTGGTTTTACAACAGCACCAAATAATACCGTTAATGAAATCGATGTAACGATGCGGATCGTCGGTTTCTTCGTCTTCGTTTTTGGTACGTCCTTGACCTTGGTCTACGTGCATAGTAAACCAGCGCGCAGCTACAACACGTTCTTATTACCGAATGACATAATAAGGGTGAAGAAACGTCACGACGATTTGTCGACTGGTTATTTGGAGCAATGCGGCGTCGTTACGTTTCCAAAGGCACAACGGGGGGTTGTCAACGTATTGGCATTTCTCGACTCGTCATGGCCCTACAGTCACAGGCAGGCGATTATGTGAGTGCAGCCAATATTTTTTCGTTATACTGTATTTATATTTAAATCAATTCAGACGAAATATTCATTTATTTTAAAATCAATTCAGACGAAATATTTATTTATTTTTAAATCAATTCAAACGAAATATTTATTTATTTTTAAATCAATTCAGACGAAATATTTATTTATTTTTAAATCAATTCAAACGAAATATTTATTTATTTTTAAATCAGTTCAAACGAAATATTTATTTATTTTTAAATCAGTTCAAACCAAATATTTATTTATTCTTAAATCAATTCAAACGAAATATTTATTTATTTTTAAATCAATACAAACGAAATATTTATTTATTTTTAAATCAATTCATATGAAATATTTACTTATTTTCAATTCAAACGAAACAGATTTGTAAATTATTTCCTGTCGTACAACAATTACTACGATTTGTTCTGTGAAAAAGGTTGAAAATGTTGAACGAACGTTTACGAAGATCCGGACTTCCGGACGCGCTGTTCTTCGTGGTGAACGTCGATCCGTCCTCGGCGCGAACGGTGGACAACGCCGAGGACGACCTCGAGAGGGAGGCCTGGCTAGGAGTTTCACCCGATGAGATCGAATCCTTTTCCAATATTGTTAAAACCGCGGATTCGCTTGCCATGAGTATGACACCCGACATACAACTTATTCAGGACAACGAGGATCTTCAGATCTGGAAGGGGTTACGAGGTTCCAGGGATCAGGTACTGGTTATCGATCGGTACGTATTTTTATCGTTTATTGTCAATAATCCTATGTTGTAACCCTGTTCGAGTTGTATTGCGAAGTATGCACAGCGTCATATAGACAAAATGTTTCCTTTGAATCAAAGTTTAGTAAACAAAAAATTACTTAAAAAATATGTGACCTCTCAGAGATCGACTTTTTTGTGTCAAGTACTTTTAATTCTTTTTTAATAAAGTATTCTAAATTACTTTACGTCAAGTATTTTTTTATTCACCTCTTAATTTATTGGCATAAATAAGAGCAATTCATGACGAACTAAAAATTAAATTAAATTAGACATTGTTTTTTTTACGAAATACAAGAATAAATAAGTAACAAGGAATTCCTAATTACGTTTAATTTGCTTCTCAGCTGCGGAAAACTCACTTACCAAGTGATAGTGCCGTGGAGCATACTGCACTTTCCTTATGTCAAAGCAGCCATTCTATCGACTTACAAGGACGAACCCTGCGGGCCGTGCGACGTGATTAACGACACACGAGACCCGTTTGTGAATCGCGACGAGACGACGCCGCAGAGAGCTACGCAAGATTCTGATATGCAACTTGCCTCGACTACCGAAGAGTATTTTCAAAACGACAGAGAAGGCCATCTTCCAGTTACAACGGAATCAGATCTGGGTACGAAACCAATTAAAGCAGTTGATGGCAAAAGTCGAGTCGTTCCTAACGAGATCCATCGTCCGAAACCATCGTAAAAACTACCGGGAAGTTTTATGCACAATAAAAGACAACCGAAAAAATGTGTCGTACCGGCGGTAAGAATTCCTTACCATTTTTTTCAGAGATCATAATTTTAGAGAAGTTTTCTTCTCATTTGACTCTAAAAACGTAAATCTCAGAAATTTTATTTCGGCGTCAGCATCTTAGGAAAAAATCATTTTTACAGATCTTAGGGCCGATTTTTTTCTCTTTGCAAAAAACCGCACGGTGGTTTGACGGTGGTTTTTGTGATCAGCCAAAAACGAGAGTCGTTGAGATTGCTAGGATTCTGATTATTTATTTTTTTAATTGACTAATGAGTGGATCGAAAATAAATTTCCTTGTGATTGAAACAGAAGGCGTCATAGAATCCACGGAGACCAGCCAATCAGGACCCACACCTATGTGTCTGACGTCCAAAGTGACTGATGTCCTCAAAGACACCACGATGGATTCTAATCCCGAAGATCAAGAAGGATTTACAACCGAACCCACTTCTATCGGCCCCGAAACAACAGATCATACCGATCTTGCAATTGCTCATCCGTTAAACGATTACGAAGATACTAGTTGTAACACTACGGATGAAACTTTCAACATCCAAAAAACACAAATTCTTCCCTCAATGGAACAACCCGTGACATTGCAAAATACTGATATCGACCTACCCGATTTGGAGCAAAGCGTTCCAACGATGGGTTCAACGAATTCGATCAATTCCGACACTACAGGTTCGACATATCCTGTTCACAATTACGAAACAACTGTGACTATCTATACAAAGGGTCATGACGAAGATACAACTGCGGGGACATCTTCGGACTCTCCTGCAACCGATTTTCTCGTGATTCAGGAAAAATCGTCAAGTTTGATGAATTCCACGGATTCGGGTAACTTCATGAATACCGATGCTACCGAATCGACTAATTTCACGAATTCCTATTTTACGGAATCGACTAGTTTCATGAACTCCGATGCAACGGAATCGACAAATTTCATGAACTCCGATGCAACGGAACCGACAAATTTCATGAACTCCGATGCTTCAGAGTCGACAGGTTTCATAAACTCCGAAGCTACGGAATCGACAAGTTTCATAAATTCCGATGCTACGAAATCGACATATCCTATTCACCATTACGGTACCACTGAAACTATCTATGCAAAGGATTATGATGAAGACACAACTGCAGAAAAATCATTGAAATCGCCTACAACGAATTTATTCAATGTTCCGGAAAAGTCATCGATTTTAAACGATGGCGCAGTTACTCAAATTTCACTACAAACCGAATCCACGGCAATGTCTATAAACAGCGACAATGAAAACTTGAATAGTTTTGGAAAGAAAAGTTCAACCGACTTTTCGACCACCAACAAAAATATTATAGTCGACACGACTACGGAAGGAACTGTAAATTCGAATACAGCAATCGTTTTCGAAGTCGAGGAAGAAATCATTGAAAATAACGACTCAAAGGTTCGAAACACTCGTTATTTAACATTCTAAAATTACATTGAAAAATAAATTACTGAAATCAATGATGTATTTGGTTCCAGGGTTCACAATAATATATTTCTTTGGTACGAAGGTATCATTTGTTATAATAAAATTGAATTCATTGATTAAAAAAAATAGTAAATGATATCTTTATATCAAAGACATATTATTGTGATTAATCTATTTAGTAATTCTTTTTCTCCAGTGTATTTGTTCTATATAATGCTGTCCCGAATGTCCAATAACTTGTGCATTTTTTCAGGGTGCGTTTAACGAAAGCAGTGATATTGAAGACACCACTTTATCATCAGACGTGCCGATTCGAATAATCATGCATGCACCCCACTTTCATGTGGACGGAGATTCTACGAGGATGCACGAGTATCTAGTGTTGAACACTGGAAGTTCCGACTACCATCGGCATTTGTCGTCCTACGACGCGACGAGGTCGTATCGAGGTCCGCAAGATTTCCGAGAAAAGCCAGAATATCTTCGAAATCAAGAAATCGAGGATAAGATGTGGTCAATGACTAACGTTATTTACAACAGGGACGAGAGTCCCGGTCTGTACGGCGAGGTCGCGGATTATTGGAAAAATTCAGGAGGTCAGGACAACAGCTACGACTATAACGAAGAAACGGAAACATCTGGAGTTGAACAGAACAACAAAGAGGTAACGATTCTTTCAAATCGATTCAACTCCACCTGTAGTTTTCGAAAATATATTCCGGACCATTCAGACTTATTTGTTTCCACGTATATTATATGTTCTTACATTTTTTTAGTCGATCGCAGATGACAGAATATTAAAAAAGCCTTTTAAATCGAATGACCAAAGTTCTCATGACAACGTAAACGCTAAGCAAGAATCAACAGTTCCCGATGATGGCCCAGATGAAAGTAAGGGAATTACAGAGAGATTCCAAGGTGATTTTGCGGACAAAAGTACATCGGAATCGCAGGCATGGAACGACGAAATATTAGATGTCGAGGAAGAAGAAATGCGAAGTAAATTGATAGCCCATTACAGCAAACTCTTGCCCTGGATATATTATGTGCTGGATTAATAAATTTGTGATCCATCAGAACATTCCTTAGTCACTCATTTTAGCGTTAATTTGCTGTCTTTAAACAGTGCTTTGTACATTTAAATTTATATGATTTAAATAATGAAAAATTGTTTGAATTAGGAAAAAAACAATCGTTGTGCCTTTATTCGATACGGAAGAATACTTTGAGTTACAGTTAAAATTTCTTTTGATCGTTGACATGATTTATCGTTACACGTAGTACATTGTCATTTACATTGGCTATTCACCGGCTAGAGATTACAGTGAAGTTTCATTTACGATGTGAAACGAACGATCGTAAAATACTTCACGCGGAGCCGGATTCGCTGAGATCGTCCGAATCTAATTTGTCAATGTTACTGCTGCTGCTGCTACTGCTGCTGCTGCTGCTAGTCGAGCAACTGCTGCTGTCGCTGTCAGAGTCACTGTCGGAATCAGTTTCACTGTCGCTGCTGCTGCTGCTACAATTTGTGCTCGAACTGCCGTGCAATAAATCTGCTAATCTGTAAATTTCACCTGCTATTCAAATGTACAGTTGGGAGAAGAAAGATCTGTTGCAGTGCAACAGACAAGTAGCGAGATTTTGAGAAAAGTGCATTTCTTGTACTCTTCAGTTAAAACCAACGCGAGGTACATTGAAGGAGAAACATGTCTTGTTGCTTGAAAAATTGTTTTAAAAAATATCCTTTTCAATCTGAATCCAAAAATTCTTGAAGTATTTTGCATGCAGTAGCAGTTCAATAGGAATACATTGTGGGTGATCTTTCGATTGGTATCAACAGCCTAATATGATTCAATAATACCAGAGAAAAACGACTACTTACTTGGCTTTACTGTCTTCGAGTGTCGTCGCTTCAATTTCATTTACGATCTCATTCACCGCGTTCTCAAAACATAGATTATCACCGTAAACCGACCACGTGGCTACCTCCAATTCCTCGAGATCGAAGCCCATCTCGGCTTTCTTGGGCGACACCTAAACAATGGATTTTATGCGAAAATGTTTTTAATACAATTTGTAATAAAACTCAGAATGTAAAAACAAACGAGATTGCTCTTTAGTCAATGTCTGAAATGCAACAGATTATTGCAAAATTTGATTAATTTACTCACAGCCTCTAACATCGAAACGATAGATTCGATCACTGAATCCGGAACCTGTTGCAGCCATATCAGATAATCCTTTATGTACAATTGATTCAACAGATAACGAGGCTCGTACGAGTTGTTGAACAGTTCGTGAATCTCGCAGAAACGTTTTACAATATATTTTTTACCTAGGAAATAAAAAAAGAATAAATACTCAATACGATTTTAATGCAAGGTAAGGTTTTATTTTTATAACAATTTTTCGCTCACCCAATTTCACGACCTTCTTAACGTCTTCGAAAATTAACATAGACAGATCCCAGTTTCTGCAGAGAGGGTAACAGATTGACCGTCTTATGCACGCATTTATCGTTTCCTCCATACTCGAGAAATGCTGAAACGTTTAATATTTTTAATCTCTGTAATTAATACTACGATCAATAGGAACAAACAAAGGACATTTCATTTTCAGTGTTTGTCAAACAGTTGCTTACCTGGAACCAGCAGAGCGTCGAGCTTAATTTGTTGACGTCCCAACTGCTTTCCGGCGTATTTTCGCCGTTGGTCACTCTGTGATTGTAACAACTTCCAAACAGAATGTCGACGAGACCAAACAAAACAATCTGTGCCTCGTCGTTATCCAGCAAATACTCTTTGTTCGGAAGCTCCTTCAATAGATCCTTTTCCGTGTCGCTCAGCGTGACCTGCTCAGGTTTCAAGGTTTCCCACTCGCATACAAAAGTAATGTAGGGCTCGACGCACTCGCCCGCGACCAGATCGGCCATATAATGATCCTCGCTGAAAGCCTCGAGCTCCTGAGCTTCCCTCAGCTTTTTACGATCTTCCATCGGCATGCTATCCGGCATCGGGAGATCAATTATTTCCTTAATCCATGCTGCCTAAAATCGTCAAACGAACGAAATATAACAGGTCCGTTGATATCAATGATGCTTCCCTCATTTACAACGAAAAAAATCTAACGTCATTAAATGTCCTGAAAATATTGATCTTTAATGACGTTATTTTAATTTAGATTTTCCTCTCACCACGAAATATTCAAATCGTGATCGAATCGAATTTTTGGTTGGGTATGAACTGAACAAGTTGATAATGAGGACTTCGAACTTACATCAAAGGACGCCAGGGCACCTGATATTTTGTTGGCAAAGCCATATTTCGGAGGATTTGGAAGCAGTGGATTCAATGTGCCGTGATTCGTTGCTGGAGTCTGAGGAACAAACCAATCGTCCCCGCCGTCACATTCGTCTTCGTTGACATCTTCATTGGAAGTTGCGTTGGTTTCACCGTCGTCGTTCGCGGCTGGATTGCCTGCGAAAAATAAATGCAAACGTTACTTAAACACCCCTTAACACACAATCATTTTAGATGCATCATTATTTATTTTTTATTGAATACTATTTATTCAATATTAGCTTACACAAAATAATCATATTTCAGCAATATTGATTAATATATATAACTTTATTTCAATTGGACTTTACTGATAACAAGAAACGTGAATGGAATTTTATGAAATCAAATTCACAAATATTTTGGTTACATACTTATAACTTCTATCTTGGGTGCTAAAAAGTCTCTCTTTTCCTTGGGTGGTGCAAGGAGTGTCGTAATCATGTCCAAGTTCTCGAAATGCTGTCCCTTGATTACCTTGGAGAATTTGAGAAGAAAAACACCCTTGTCACAGTCGTACGACCCTGATGAGTCGTCATTCTCTACTATCTCTCCAGGAAGTTGAAGTCTACAATTGAATAGCATTTAGGGTTGGTTTCATCAGAAACAATTCTCTCTATATTACAAAAATATGTTTCCACTACTGTTAACATGCAGGATACATTGAACATTTCGTGTCAAAAACTAAAGCGCAATTGACATTCACATACCTGAGGTAATAAGGTGTCGAGTAGAACCTAAAATCTGTCCCCTCAACGTAAACCTCTGTGTCTTTAATATTGGCATAAGGCGCATGAACGTTGACAATAACTTCAGAATCCGTCTGCGACAGTTCAAAGCGTGGTGTCAGCATTTCCACAGCTTAAAAATTCTGCAAAAACATGAAAAAAAAATGGTTTATTAATGCAACAGAAAAAACATTAGCGAAACAAGGATTGAAAAAAAAAAAATTATAAAATTAGCTTTATCGGGAAAGTTCGACCGTCGGTTGGTGTTCGACCTTCGAAAACACGTGTGACAAATTTGTAAATAAAATCGGTGCGTTTATGGTGATTATTGTAAAATGCATCGTCCATCAAAATGAAAAGGTGATAACGGAGAACATATGGAGATAAAAATATTTATGCCATAAAAATTGTTCACAACCTTAGAGGGATTTATTGCTTGATTCTTTTGTTTATGAATTTTTTCTGTTGCACGTCTTTTTTTCGACAACACAAGATACACCAGCAGCGCCATAAGCTGCGCGCAGGTCTCAAGGTGGAAATTCACGATCGAATGAACAAGTTTACACACCGCACGGTGACGCTGACGTAACTTGTAGAACAGCGCGAATTTTTAAATTTTACGGAATCTCATACTTATATCTTGATATTTCTCATGAAGTCTAGATATTTTTTATATTTCTCTAGGCCTCATGATATTTCTAGTGAATAATTGCAGGTTTTAACAAGTTTTCAGCCAAAAACGTGGATTTGAAAAAATAATTTACAAGCTTACCGCCTGTAACGATTTCACTTTTGTCTTGCATTTTTGTATCTGTTTTGAATTTATTATTATTTTAGAAGTTGTTATAATAATGAATTCGGAAGTTTTGGATATTTCCAGTTATACATATCTATGTACAATTAGTATATAATGGAAGGCAGTTGCCCGGCAGCGCCGTGAATACAACATAACCTATAAACCACAATACAGTCGTAGCATTAATTTCTAAGTTCGACCTCGTGGTTCGCACGCCGTGAATTACTGTAAGCTGTGATATCGATAGAAAAGTCATGAAAAAAACAAACCCCGAAAAATAGCGGATTTCGAGAACTCGTCGTGAAGCGAATTGTCATGAACGAATCAATCGTAACAATTCTCTGAATAGTGTTGGCCGAAAATCAAGATGAGTCAAGCCTACGGCATCAGACCCAAGAGGGTCACCCCAAAACACTTGGATCCAAAACGTCTCATGTTCTCCGTTTTTACGGCTGACGATATACGAAATTTGAGCGTCGTCAAGATATGCACTCCACTGTCGTTTAATATACTGGGACATCCACTGAAGGGAGGACTCTACGACAGCGCACTTGGTAGGAGACGAGAAAAATACATTAAAAAACTGGTATTCTTAGATTGTGTTCAGGGCTAAAGATTAGCCCATGACATATAATGCTGACAACTGTGTTTACTAATTATTTATGTGATTGTTTATATTTACTATTTATGTGGAGAAAGAGGAACAGAAAGTTTTATTTTTATGTGATACTATATAGTTGTTATTGAAAACTATGCTGTATCCATTTAGTATCTGTTTAGATTCAGAAAAAGTCAAATTTGTCTCTAAATTTTATACAATATAAGTGCAACTCTTTAATTTCATGATCAGAAATGTTTTGATTTTATTAGAACTTTGTAAACAAAAAAGGCCAGAAACAGCCTAAAAAATTGAGAAAAAAATGCCTTCTTGAGTTTTTAGACTACCTTTTTAATAGCAATAAATCATTAAACGTATTGTGAACATTTTCATGAAACATTTATTTTTACTTAATTAAAAAAAAATTCTTCAACAGGTCCTCTGAACGAGCAGTCGGATCCCTGTGGAACATGCGGGGAAGGAGTATTTCGATGCACCGGCCACTTTGGTCACATAGATCTGCCGATGCCGGTGATCAATCCGCTGTTTCACAAAGTAGTCTGCACACTGATAAAGCTGTCGTGCCTGAAGTGCTTTACTCTGCAAATCCCTGGTTATGTGAAGCTGCTGCTATCCGCGAAACTGAAACTTCTGGAGGAAGGTTTCTACAGTGACCTGGCAGGTCTGGACCAAGAAGTCGGATCCGCGGTCGCGGACATGGACAAAATAGCCGAAGCCGAAGTCGAACTGATTCGCGACATAATAGACACTTACGTCGAGAGTCTTCGTAACCGGCGACGATTCGATCGATCGCTCACCCAATGCAATGAAGAATCGTCTCTCAACACGAAGAACGTGAACATGCAGTGGCATACGTACATCGAAAACGTGTTGAAGCAGTTCTCGGCCGACAAATTGTGTATCAATTGCCACGACCCGATACCGAAGGTGACGATCTTGAAGAATAAGATAATGACGACTAAATTTGCCAACACGAACAGTCCGTAAGTACTACGATTTAACATTATCATCGTATCTACGAAAGGCTGGGTAACAGACATTTTCGCATCGATTTAAATATAGCAAACAAATAAAAATGTAACGTTATAAAACCCCAATGCGCGCGTTGCAGATAAAACAAATACCGAGACCAAGTAAAAAAAAGCCTTTCCATAATTAACAACAATGAAACAGTGTTAAAGACATTACTTTAAGAATTAATGTTTACACAACATGTTTATTTACTAGTAACGATTTTATAACGATGACCTGTAGCGATTATAAAATTGTACATGAATTTTTTAGTAGTAAGAAAAACCAAATTTTTTATACAACTTTGGGGGAAATTGTATTTTGAAATAAAAATATTCGAGGTCGATTTTGGCGTTTTTCGGTCCGGAGACGGATCTACGATTTCTGACAAAAAAAATCGCCAAAAAAATATTTTTTTCAAAATCGATTAAAAAAGGATAATAACCAGTATTTTGGGGGGTAGAATATGCAACTTGAGAACGATGATATTGGTTAAAAGTCGATATTTTGAAAAGAAAAAAAATAGGGGTCGATTTTGGCAATTTTCGGTCCGGAGACGGATCTACGATTTCTGAAAAAAAAAAAAAAAAAAAAAAAAAATCGCCAGAAAAATATTTTTTTCAAAATCGATTAAAAAGGTTAGTAACCATTGTTTTCGGGGGTAGAATATGCGACTTGAGCAGAATGGTGTAGGTTACGAATCAATATTTTGAAAAAAAAATATTTCTGAGGTTGATTTCGGCGAAAAGTTTTTCAGGCACGCGCACCAGCGCGTGTGATTAGCCTAGTTTCTATAAAAATGAGGGATTCACAACTATGCAGTGAAACAAATAAAACGTACGATCCTTTCAGGAACCCTGGACAGGGCGTCGTTCACAAATTGGAGACAGTGCTTATATTGCCCGATCAATCGAAGGAGTATCTTCGCTGCGTATGGCAGAACGAATTCGACGTCCTGAAGGTCATAGTGCCGTGTTTGGGAATGGTCGATCTCGAATATCCGACAGATGTATTTTTCTTCGAAGTCGTGCCGGTATTACCGCCGATCGTGAGGCCGGTGAACATTCTTGATGATCAGTTGGTCGAACATCCGCAATCGCAAGTTTACAAGTCAATAATTCAGGACTGTCTCGTACTGAGGAACATAATACAGACTATTCAAGACGGCGACACGACGCAACTTCCGGAAGAAGGAAAGGTACGTATAATGAAAAAGAAACCCTCACGAACAACCAGCTAAGATTTTGTATTGAAAAGCCCATTTATTGCGTTTCTTCATGGTTTTCGAAAACGCCCGGTTAATTTCGTAATTCATTAAAGACCACCCTATTCGTTATATTGCAGCAAGTTTTTGAGCAAATACGGGGCAACAGCGCGGTGGAGAAGTTGCACAACGCGTGGCAAGCTCTGCAGGCGAACGTCGATCATCTGATGGATCGCGAGATGAGCAAAACCAGCGAGTCGGCGAATTGCCAGGGTCTCAAGCAGGTGATCGAGAAGAAGGAGGGAATAATACGGATGCACATGATGGGAAAGCGTGTGAATTACGCCGCGCGTTCGGTAATCACTCCCGATCCGAATTTGAACATCGACGAGATCGGGATACCCGAGGCTTTCGCCCTGAAGTTGACGTATCCGGTTCCGGTGACGCCGTGGAACGTCACGGAGCTGCGTCAGTTGATCCTAAACGGTCCCGACGTTCATCCGGGCGCCGTTATGATCGAGGGCGAGGACGGATTCATTCGTCGTCTCAACAGCAAAGATACCACGCAAATGGAGGCTATAGCCAAGCGTTTGCTAACGGCGAGCGATAAATCGACGAAATTCTTTCACGGCATAAAGATTGTTCACCGTCACTTGCAAAACGGTGACATGCTTCTCCTGAATCGTCAGCCGACGCTCCACAAGCCCAGTATAATGGCGCACAAAGCGCGGATACTCAAAGGCGAGAAGACGTTACGTCTGCATTACGCCAATTGCAAGGCCTACAACGCTGACTTCGACGGTGATGAGATGAATGCACATTTTCCGCAGAACGAGCTCGCACGGAGCGAAGGCTACTTTATCGCGAACGTGTCGAATCAGTATCTCGTGCCGAAGGACGGAACCCCGCTCAGCGGTCTCATTCAGGATCACATGGTGGGTATTTTTTTATTTGCTAATTGAACCCAATGACTTTTCAGAAAATTTAACGAAGTTTCTGAAAAGTCAGTTAAAAAATCTAGAAAAATGTACGTTTTTAATACCAATTAAATTCAGACATTTATTTTCGCATCAAATTTACGAACGTAACATTTTCAATTTAAATCGATAATTTTCACAGGTATCCGGAGTGAGGCTGACGCTGCGTGGGAAATTTTTCAATCGCGAGGATTACATGCAACTCGTATATTCAGCAATCTCGGACACTCAGGGTGATCTGATTCTCCTGCCACCTGCGATAATAAAGCCGGTGCCTTTGTGGTCGGGGAAGCAAATAGTCTCGACGGTGATAATCAACATAACGCCGCGCGGCAAAGCGCGAATAAATCTCACGGCTTCGGCGAAGATCGGCGCCAAGGAGTGGGAAGCGAAGAAACCGCGAAGATGGAAGAGCGGCCGAGAATTTGCGGATCCGAAGACGATGTCGGAGGCCGAGGTGGTCATCAGGAACGGCGAACTCTTGTGCGGAGTTCTCGACAAAACGCACTACGGGGCGACACCGTACGGACTCATTCACTGCCTGTTCGAGCTGTACGGCGGTTTTTGCTCGAGCAAAGTTCTTAGCGCGTTCGGCAAGCTCTTCCAGGCTTATCTGCAGCGTTCGGGTTTCACGCTGGGTATCGAAGATATTTTGATTGTGCGAAAGAGCGACAAGAAGCGTCGGGAAATCATCGAAAGGTGTCGCGCGATAGGCGATGAAATACAGCGGTCGGTGGTTGAAGTCCCCGAGGACACACCGCGCGACCAGGTCGAGGCGAAGATGGAGGAGTCTTACGCGAAAAACGCGAAATTCCGCGCGCAGGTCGACAGAAAGTACAAAAGTTCGTTGGACGTGTTCACGAACGACATCAACAAAACGTGTCTGCCGGCGGGTTTGCTGAAAAAATTCCCGGACAACAATCTCCAGCTGATGGTACAATCGGGCGCCAAAGGTTTGTGAAAATGCGATTCTGATTTTTATTTTACGGGCACACAACTCGAGTCTTCGCCTGGAACACGATCTATATTATCGCCGCTGATGTCTGACATAATTGTCCGCAGGTTCGACGGTAAACACTATGCAGATCTCGTGTCTGTTGGGACAAATCGAGTTGGAGGGCAAGCGACCGCCGCTCATGATAAGCGGCAAAAGTCTGCCGAGTTTTCCGGCCTACGATCCAACGCCGCGATCCGGTGGCTTCATCGACGGCCGCTTCATGACGGGTATACAACCGCAAGAATTTTTCTTCCATTGCATGGCCGGTCGTGAGGGTCTCATCGATACGGCGGTAAAGACCTCGCGTTCCGGTTATCTTCAGCGTTGCCTCATCAAACATCTCGAAGGTCTGACGGTGAGTTTAGCGCTTCCAATTCGCAATAAATTGTCTTAGTTGCTAAAAGTGTCGCAGCTATCAGCCAGTCGAATATTCGGCGCAATCACCCATTATTTTTAGCCAGTGTTGTAAGTCCCCATTACCTTAAGAATTAAAGTTTACACAACGTGACCTGTAGCGATTATAAAATGATACGTGAACTTTTGAATAGCCAAAAGAAAAACCCAATTTTTTAATTAAATTTTGCATCAACAGTATTTCTCCATTTTTTCAATAAGGTTACCATGAAGTTTTATGGGAAACTAATATTTCTTACTTCTATTTAAAAGTTTACATATCATACTAAAATCATTACGAGTTATTATTATAAAAACATAATTACAAAGCCAACCGTACCATCAATATTATTTCTATAAAAATTAGGGATTTGCAACTCTGTTTTTGGCATTACCATTAGGTCAGTTACGACGGTACCGTGCGCGATTCCGACGGTAGCCTCGTGCAAATGTCCTACGGCGAGGATGGCCTCGACATCCCGAATTCACGTTTCATTCGCCCGGAAGAAATGGACTTTCTCGTGCAGAATCGCAACGCCATCGTCGACCCACAACTCGTCGATCTCATGAAGAACTCGTCTAACAGTCAACAGATCGCGAAGTCCGCGAAGAAGCTACGCAAGTGGAGGAGCAAACACGGCGAAGTCGCGAGCAAGAGGCGCGTCAGCGAGTTCACGAGGTTTTCGGCGCAGAACGCCAATCCAAAGAGCTCGAAGAACAAGCAGATTGATCCGAACAGCGGCAGAAGCAAGGCTGCGCTCTCGCTGATGAAGAAATGGGTGAAGGCGGACGAGGAGGTGAAGAAGCCGTTCGAAGTCGAATGCGCCAGGTGTCCCGATCCGTTGACCGCGACTTACAGACAAGATCTGGAGTTCGGGGTCCTCACTGAACGCCTCGAGAGCCTCATCGACGATTATCTCGGGAAGAAAGCGAATTCCTTCACGAATTCGATCGGCAAGAACGAAATGAGGGATTTGCTGAGTATGAAGGTGAGACAGACTTTATTTTTATGGATTAATTTTTATCATTTTAACGGCAATGCGAATATAACTATATTATGTACGAATATAACAATATACGGGCAATATAATCCCGTCAACTATTTTCTCGTCACAAAGGTCATGAAGAGTCTCTGCCCGCCTGGCGAACCCGTTGGCCTTCTCGCCGCGCAATCGATCGGCGAACCTTCCACTCAGATGACGCTGAACACTTTCCATTTCGCTGGTCGAGGTGAGATGAACGTCACCCTGGGTATTCCGCGTTTGCGTGAAATCCTCATGATGGCCTCGAAGAACATCAAGACACCTAGTATGGAGATACCGTTTCGGCAAGATTTGCCAAATCTTGGACGACAGTCGAACAAACTTCGGTTGAAACTCACGAGATGCGTGCTCGGCGACGTGCTGAGGAGCATCAGGATCGACAGGAAGATGGAAGAGACATCGCAGCGACAGCTCGAGTACACGCTGACGTTCGATTTCATGCCGCACAAATGGTATCGTTATATTCGATTATTGAATAACACGATTAAGCTTCATATAAATTGAATATAAATTCAATTGATCTGTAGTTGAATTTATTTGTCAATTATATGTTACAACACGATTTCAAGTAACGAAAATGGAGAATCGATAGACGTTCGACAGTTCCGCTGATATTTAAATTGATTGCGTACTCAACAGGTACAAAGACGAATTTTGCATTCATCCGCGAGATGCAATCGAGCAAACGGAGAAGACGTTTTTCAAGCTGATGTTCCGGGAAATCAAGAAATTCGGGAAAAGCGCGGGAACTCTGTTGCACATTGAGGAAGAGAAGAAGAGACGCTTTCAGGACGACGACGCCGCGTTGGACGACGACGATCCGGAGGCGGTGAGACCGATGAAAATGAAAGCGCGGAGCGATCACGGTGAACTGCACGAATCGTCGGACGAGGATGAACCCGCGGAAGATGCGGACGCGACGGTGTCGAGATCGATGTCGCGACATCGAGAGAACCAGGAGTACGAAGATCCCGAAGAGGAGGAAATTGCAGATGCTGCGCCGGTGGAGGCTGGCGACGAGGAGGAAGCGAAGGAAACGGAAACGCGGCCCGTAACGGTGGACGACGAAGACGATGCGACGGCCGGCGACTGGACGACCGACAGACTTGTCGTGGAACAGAGAAAAAGAGATGTCGTGAATATGTATCATTACGCGATTAGCTACGATTACGATAGCCAGAAGTCGCTGTGGTGCACGCTCAAGTTTTGGGTAAGTCGTTCCCTGCTTAGTAATTCCGATTGACACTCATAAAAACCGATGAAACGGACAAAATTCCGATTGAAAAATAATCGGTCCAAACCGATTTTAATCGGTTTTTTGTTCATTTCCTTGGTTCAAATCGGATCTTTTAACCAGGGTTATGAATCCCAATTTTTCGTGTTTTTTTTTTGCTGTTTCTGCTTTCTCACGGCAAATTTATTTAACAATGTCTTTATTCGCTTCAGGTACCTCTGAAGATGATCAGTCTAGATCTGCCATCGATACTCCGAACGGTATCGAACAAAGTCGTTCTCTGGGAAACTCCAGCGATAAGGCGCGCGTTCACCTTCCAAAATCCCGGTGGAGAAACTATATTGAAGACGGATGGGTTGAACGTAGTCGTGAGTTTTATTTCCTCTGCACATTTTTAATAGATGACTTTAAGTCTTAAGGCGAGGTAAAACCTACTCAGTCGGTAATAAAAATTGTAAAGAATTATTCCGACGATGCTTAACGTTTCTGGAAAAAATAAAAGTTTTACATCATTCCTTTTTCAATTCTGCATGATGTAAAGCTTTTATTTTTTCAGGCATGTGTCTAGTTTCCGTGTATTGTTGTTCCGAAAATGATTTTCTATCTCTGTCGCATTCGTGGCCGTTTCGCCTCGCCTTAAGACATTATTAGGTGATTTTTGCACACGACCTTGTAAATTCTGTAACTTTTTTTTTACTACAGGAAATGTTCAAATACGCCGAAATCCTCGATCTTCAGAAATTGTACTCCAACGATATTTACGGTATATCGCAAACGTACGGCATCGAGGCCGCAAACAGAGTAATTCTCAAGGAAGTCAAGGATGTGTTCAAGATGTACGGTATTACGGTTGACTCGAGACATCTGTCTTTGATCGCCGATTACATGACGTTCGACGGCACGTTCCAACCGCTGAGTCGCAAGGGAATGGAGGATTCGGCCTCGCCGTTGCAGCAAATGAGTTTCGAGAGCTCTCTTACCTTCCTGAAAAATGCGACGCTTCAAGGTAACTGAGAGATGCATCGTTATCGTCACGTTGAGCTATTCGTGCGCGTCACGCAGCCATTTCCCAATCAAAAGTCCCATTCGCTTAGGATTGGCGTTCCCGATGTGCCGAAATTCTGATCGAGTGACTTTTATTTGCCGATGGACGCGTGATCCATGCTTAAATTCCTATGAATGTTATTCCCAATTGCTAATTTTGAAAACAATGAATTTACAGGCAAACAGGACGATTTGGTGTCGCCGTCGAGTCGTCTGATGGTCGGCCAGCCTTGCAAAACCGGCACCGGGGCCTTCGGCGTTTACCTAAGGACGCACAACCGGCAATCCCAAACCTTCGACGCCAATGGTTTGGCGGTCTGCGTGTGACGTGTAAACTTGTAATTTTGTACAAAACGTGAGACTCATCGAAGCGACACTTCGGGAGGAAATACAGAGCATTTTTATCATTGATAGCTTATCCACTTTAATGCTCACCTTGAAATGTACCCGAGGAAACTACGACGGTGAGTAACTATTTTATTCCGTAAGAATCGACGATAAGAAAAAGAACATTTTTATTCCTTCATTTTTTAAGTCGTTTAACGTTGAGCGACGAAGTTCCGAGCGAAGTATCACTCCCTCTTAAGTTCGAAAGTGTTCGAAACGCATTCGCACGTTTTTCTGTGTTCTTCGAGATGCTTCCGTTATCTCTCTATATTTAAAAAATTACCGCCGCCGCAACTGCGTAGGGATATCGAGGGAGTTAAAAGTATTGATCGATATTAAGTGTCAAACACATCATTGACACTTACGAGGCAGGATTATCGGCCAGGCTAAAAACATCGACCGCTAGGAGAAGGCAAATATTGACGGGGATGGAAATATTCATCCTTGGCAAAGAGTCCTCTAGAAGAGATTGGATGAGTCTCTTTAGAAACCTCCACCAGGCTATTATTCTAAGTCCCTTGACGTGATGCGCTGCACGTATTTCTCGTTCTCTCTCGCTTCATCGCGGCCACCAATTAAGTTATCTCTCTCGCACTTATGGCGGCTCAGAATAAAAATAATAAGACAGACGAAATATTTCAATTATAACGCGATGTGGACCGATCGTTTGGCGCGCAAGTTGTGCAAACAGCTCGTAAAGAATAAAATTGATTTTTTTCCTGCTCCGAATGACAATTTTTTTTTTTTTGCTGTCGGTGTCGCTTCGAGACAATTGAGTATTCGTTTCTCGTGCTATTAAAAACTAAATATATGCATTTTTCCCTCAATCTCCGAACCGCAGCATGTGTAAATTAGTCACACTATTGCTTTTTAAAACGTCGGTGATACACACGGGTAATAAATTCCACATAAATGGATTACACACAACGGTTCGTAAGGACACAGGTGGCATTGAGAAGAAGACATTTTTCAGTAATATTGTATGTTTAATAAGCCAATTCTTTCGTGTGATCGATTGGAAATAATAATCAAAGGTGTAAGAAAAAAAAGTGTAAAACACTGCGTTTTGTCATCGGCGCGTGAACAATATGTCGAGTTGACAAAAGCATAGCAGCGAAACATTGATTCGCTTGTCTCTTCGTATTCTATGACACTCCGAATACGATTTAATGCGCGCCCTTACATGATGCTTAAGGAGTGTGTTTTTTGGGACATAATATCTTTTTACAAAGTTACAGTAAAGCGGTTTGTAGATTGGTCAAGTGCGATCCCTGCTCACAGGTACTTCTCGATGTGGGCCTTGACTTTGTCGAGGTTGGCGCCCGTGAAGGAACCCACCTGAAAATAAATTGTTGTGGTAAGCAAACATTTACACTATCGTCGAGTGACAAACCAAGAAATTGAACACTCGGAATTCCGTTCCTTTGCGTTCTACTCACCACTGCTCCGTTCTTAATGAAGACGAATGTGGGCATACTGTTGATTTCATACTTCGCCGCGAGATCTTCGTTCGCATCAACGTCGACTTTCAGGAACACAACGTTCGTTTGCTCCTGTATAATTCGAAGAGAAAACATTATCAGCATTTACATCTTAAACACTGATTACTCGGGATCAGGGGAATGTTTGACGTGAATATTGGTCCATCTAAGTAGGTAGACAAACGAAAATTTGTGTGCAAAACTTGCAAAAAGTAATGGAAAATCCCTTCTGACTAACGTAATACTACGAGGAATACATTCTAAGAAACCGAATCGGCTTCACTGTTTACGCTATACGATCGATCGAACGTTATGGAAAGCATTGAGTGACCCTCAACGGAGAGTCCAGTGAGTATCGATCTCGCGACCGCGACTGTAACAACACTCGCTGCAATGCGTGGAAGGACACCAGCATCGCGTGTACAGCGAGAAAATCGATCCGATGTATTACAAGCGACTTGATGGACAAAGGTGATAACATTTCTGGAAAAATGGAAGAGAAACCGACCCATTGCGGATACAAGTTTTTGTTCGAATTACTTTCGAATGGCGCATCTTTTAATGTTAATTTTATAAATCTTTTTATATTCCTTGGAGCCAGAGCGATGACGATTCTTTTCCTTGTATATGAGTCACTCTGTTGTAAACCGACATAATCGCGGACCTCGTAGTCACCGATCGGATTTCAACTCCAAGATATATTTTATCGTACCCTGGAGTTACAATCTGATTAACTACTAACAGCGCATAACTTTTTTTTAATATCCATTTTTTCCAAGAAAAATTATGGCGTCATCGTCATTGTGCTCTTTTCCTAATTTTGCACGAATCTGATGGTGTGTGAAACAAACCTTAGAAAGTTCCTCCAACAGAGGGGCAATCATTTTGCATGGTCCACACCATGTAGCGAAGAAGTCCACGACGACCAGCTTCTCACCGGCCTCGGCGATCTTAGCTTCCATATCCTCCTGAAAGTCGACAAACCCCATTGATACCGAATATCTTACGTCGCGATAGTCGCGAGACCTTGAGATGAAAAAGTGTATAATTCGCGACAAATGAAAGGGATATAAATTGGAGCAGTTGGTACAATTTTAGTTGATGTCGGAAGAGGCGAAATGATAGTTATTGTCCGAATGAAGTTAGGTGAATAACGTCTTACGTTTCAAATCGATCGCTCCTCATTTTGTTCTGTGTTTTAAGAATACTAATGCGAATGCCAACGAGCATTTGAATTCCAATGAATGTTTACAGAAAAAACTGGATTACTTTTGACGCTTTTTCAGGATAGTTTTAGCTGTAATATATCCGCAAAACATGATTTCGTATCAGCAATTGTATATTTTACCCGCCCAACATTCAGGTACACGTTAAGATTGAGCAGAATTACAGTTTTATAAGACTTGAAATGGATTTTATAAGCTTTTTTAAACCAATGTAGTATCATCAACAAAACATTCCACAATTCTGTTTTAGATTGCTCTGTCCCCTTAATGAACAAAACTGAGTAAAGTTCACCGCCGCCCGAGCAGATCGCACGGCGGACAGATTGCAATTAATTTGCAAAGTGAAATGTTCCCGTGAGATTGCCGGTGACTCATCTGTTTGCGCGAGAATCTACCGAGGGCGTCGAAAAATCGATCACGCGAACATCTCGCAATTCCACACTCGGATGTTTCGTCGTTGCTTATCAAGTATTATGCGCACATATTTACATTGAAAACCATGTTTGGAAATAGAATGTATCATCAAACATCGAGCAGATTGTTTATACCGTATCCTCAATAAGACCTATTGAAGAATTCAATCTCCAAAAATGACGATACGTTCAATTTTCCGATTACGAAAAGTCACGACAGATTTTGGATTGTAAAAAGTCATCAATTAATTAATGATCCCTCGTTGAACGCCTGGCCTGATAACGTCACTACACATTCGCATTATCCGATAAGTGATAGTAATTTGCTGCGTTCTTGACTCGGGCCGGCATTGAGTCTGAATCCTACGCGCGATTGCATCACCGCCAGTCGCACCCGGCCAGACTGATATAATCTCGCCGATAACCCGAAAAATGTTGATAACTTATCACCGAAATTCATGACAAACAACTATGTCTGGTGCGGGCAGTCGAATGGGTTACAATCAATACTTTTCTGAAAAACGATATACAGTACGTGGAACTTCGTTTTAGCGATCAAAATCAAATATTCCGCGGAAAGATCGAATTTCGTATGACCCGATTACGAGCGGAATTCACACCGTTACATGAAATTAATTCATGTAACATTTTTTTATGTATCGGGTCCCCCGCAAACCATCTCATGGAAAAACGTACCTAACGTTAAAAACAATAACAAAGATTTCCGTGAGTGAATGTTTGCAGGAAAAATTGTGAAAATACCACATTCTGTGTGAAATTAGATGCAAAAGGCTCCAGGCGATTTAAGTAATCATTATTTATATATAAAAAAAAAACTCCCGAAAATACCTGCTATTTACATCGGTATTAAATCACATGTTCCCCCTTAATTCGGTCCCGGTGTAGTTTGTCACAGTTAACGGGGTTTTTACTGTGGCAGTGAGAAAGCATTGGCAAACATCGAGATTCCATTGTCTCTCGATTCAATATTCCAAATCAATTTAAAAGTGGAACGTCTCAATTATTAACGGGCAATTGATACAGATGGCGCGAGATTGGACGATCAGCCTGATCTACCACGCAGCCGCAATCGTGGCCCAGACATGTGAGTTTGGTTTTTGCGCGGTCACAATTCGACGACCGTCAAATGACGATCACGGGACCCTCGCGGGAATATCCGACAGAGTCGCAAAATAAAATCAATGTCCAAAAAAACAGCAAGAATTTAAAAAATAAACAATAAACATAATAATAATAATAATAATAATAATAATAATAATAATAATAAGTTTAGAAAATGAGGAAATGAAAAAATATCTGTCTGAAAAATATGAACATAACAAATATAAAAAAGAAAGAAATACCCAATTATATAGTCACTGCTAGTCGACTATATAATCGACTTGCAAATCGAAAAAAAAAACAAATATATATTCTCGAACTATACAACACGCATAATATGACTGGCATATGTCCGGTCAAATGTCCAACATAAAATACAAAAATCGTGATGTCACTCGGGTTATTTTGCCATAATTTCGGGGTCATTTGACTGGGCCGGTCACATTTCCCGTCATCCAACCTACAGCCACATTACGACAATACGACTACGTAACCTAAAAATGTTCCACGTTAAAAACCTTTCACTCGTCATTCGTCGAAGGCGCGAGGAACCGCGTTGCTATTGTGTTTTCACACTTTCGAACGCTCTTGGCGCCCAAAACGCGAGATCCTAACCGCTCCTGCCACGTATTTATCAAGCAACCGCATCCACGTTGTACCGCCCGCGGGCCGGCGTAATGAGAATAGCGCCGCGCTCGCGAATGTGGGTCAAGAATAAATCGAACCGGCGTGAAACGTACGGTTTTACGATTATACGAGTCTTAAGATGGTGGTGCGGGTTATGAAAAGGAAAAAAATATGTGTCCCAGTCAGCGAGCGCGAATACTCGATTCACCGATCGCGCGACAATCGCCGCGTGCCACGAGTCGCATTGCGCACTTTTTCCTCGTTTTTTCCACTCATCCCAAGGTCGCGCGGAGCTCTACGTTTGTCGCAGTCATTCACCATTCCCGCGTAGTGATTGTTTTCACGAGTGTTCGAACGCGCAAAAACTCGACGACTGACGAAAATGGTGGACGTTTCGAAAAATCTATATGTATACAAAAAGCTATGTGTTGACTTACAGCGGACGCGACTTTGTAGACCATGTTTAATTTGTGGGGTTTTTTTTTCTTCCTTTTTTAATAATCCTTTACGGAACGAGCTTGGAGCTTTGGGAGACTCGGAGAGTTGTTCGCACTGGGACGCTTCGCAACTGACTACTCTGGTGGTCGGTTAATAGCGTCGGTGTGGCGAGGAGGGGGGAGGAGGAGGGCGGGGCGGTCGGCTCGCTCGCCGGAAGCAATTCGCACCGTTCGCCGACGAAGACCAACGGAAACACCCGAACGGCAGCGAGTTCTTCCGATACTTCCGGGTTGTAGGTAAACCTTGCAGAGGCGCCTTTACTTAAATGCACCTCTGATACCTATGCATAAACGTCCAGTCGGTGGGAGGCAAAAATGTGCATAGCTAAAAAGCATATCGTCGTTTTTAGTATAACGAAACATACGAGACACGACGCTCGTATTTTTTTTTTATTTTTCTTGCTCTTTTGGTACGTTCCATGAAGAATAAAAATACTCCATATTTTTAGTCTTTAGAACTAGAACATTGTTATTCGAATGTTTAAGCGATTTTACAAACGTTTATTAATTTTTCACGGTGAGGAATAAAAATAAAAAATTGTCTTGTGGCAGAATAACGTTTGAACATCGTACATGTCGCAGCCTTCTCACTGTACAGATAACGAATTCAGGTGTAGCGCAAGTTCTGAGGCGTTACTTAGGAATTATAAATCATCGGTTTGCAAGTTATAATGTTTATAAATAGAGCGGCGAATCAACTGGTAATTCGATATTTTTCAGATACGTATTTGCGTGAAATCGAATTCACGACGCTCTTGCGCAATGTGGGGCAATCACAAGGATTTGTGATCGTATCGTAAATTCTTACCGCAAGGTCATTGTGACGTATTAAACGCAGCGTCACACTGTTTGTTCTGTAATTACAAAATTTACTAACAGTAGTTAATCTTTTTTTAAATCATTCTTGCAGTCATTTCTTATATTTAATAATTCATATCGTTGGTATTTGGTGGTAGTTTTGTTAATAGTCAATTGATTTTTTTTTTATCGAAATATGAATGAACTTCTAATCTTTAAAGAATGCGACGTGACATCTATAGTCGAAACACTCGACCGTGACATCATAGTGACGGCATGCGCTCATTTTTGCATCGTAACGCACACTGCACACGTGTACACGTTATACATATAGTCAGAACGATGATTCACAAACGGGGCTGATTGAGGCGAGTGCTATAACTATATCGGCATACTGATGCCAACATCCTTTATAATGCGGCAACGCTTCAGTCGCGATTTCACCTCGATGACGTTGAATCTTACTAAGGACAGCAATTTATGTAACAATGTGGGCTTGGAGTCGTGAACGTCACTATAACGTTCTGAAAAATATCTTCGATTTGAAAAAAATAACGCATTATAACAGTTCGCTGAATTTTACAATTTACAAAAAATCGATAACACTTTCTAATTAACGGTACTTAGTTTCGTTTCACAAGTGTTGCAAAAAGGCCGTAAATGTTACAGAAGGACCGCAACACTTTCTAAAGGCATTTAGTTTCATTAAAAAAAAATGTCGCAAAGGGGTGAACTTTTTGTTGTTAGAAATCAGTTGTTAAAAATAGGGGAAAATTGTATACGGAACGCTCAAGGATAAAACGGTCCTACGATGGTGTCAATAGTGCAGACTTTTTGTTTTTTACTTGAAAATGAGATTCCAACCGCTTTTACGAACAGTAAAAAAAAATTGGCTCCAATGCGACTCTCATTTTTTTTTTTGGGTACCCGGACATTTTTTCCCCGATTCTGGCACGAATTCCATTGTTCCTAAATCACGCCCATCGTTCCAAAATGAGTTCACAGAAAGTTTAGAAACAATAAAAATTAAAAATTAAAATTACACGAAAGCGCGATAAATGAGAAACCCTGTTTTTGGGTGCTCCGCATTGGGGCACGAAGTTCCGAATATTGTAATTTTTCGTTAGATTTTAATAAACGGAAAATTGCATAACAGATGAAACAGAACGCAGGCATCAAATGCTCGACACTACGAAATTACTTAAAACAATTTTGTTTAATTTTTTACTGTTAATTTAATCACCCCCAGTAACATTACAATTTACCATTTTTTTCGAGCCTATCGAAACCGTTCAACGCGTTTATTCATTTATTTCCATTTTTAAATTCACGACCCTGCGCCGAGGGACAAACATGAATACAGAGCCCAAGATACACCTATATATTTTTCTTTCAGAGTACTTTGGCCCTTCCGCAACCAAGCCGAACAAACAACTCGTTGAAGCGACACGACGCATATTTTTGTTCGAACCACCCCGACTGACACACATAATCGCGTGCGTTCATAGAAACGGCTCGGCGAAAAGGGAGAAATAACGAGGAAGGTTGCACCGTGGGATCGTCGCTACCATTCGAAGGCTGAAAACCCAGGGACCGTCGAGACGGCCGCGGTCCGCGAGGCGAAGTACCGGTTGCGCCGAAGCTGGTGGTACCGGTGCGGTGCGTCCGTCGCGAGCCCCGAAGTTGTCGACGCTGGTGCCGGTGTATCGATCCGGGGGTAGAAACGGCGGCGGCGTCGGCGTCGTCGGTGAGATTCGCGCACCACGCAAGCTCCCTCGGAACTCTCACGGCGAACGTTGCCCGAGTTGGGCGGAGAGCACGTATCAAGCACGTCAGCGTCATCGTCATCATCATCACCACCACCGCCACCAACACCGCCACCGTCATCGTCGGGACCCCGTTGTCCTCGGTAGGCGATCGAAGAATCACGAGGATCAGTCCCGCAGCCCGGTGAGGCCGCCGGTAAAGATGAGTGACCAGAATCAGGAGGACCTGGACTACTACATCATGTTCCCGTCCTTTCCGGCGGCAACGGCGAGCAAGGAGGAGAAGCCGGACGTCGTCGCCGAGCAGGACCACCGCGAGGAGTTCGTCTTCGTCTACGAGGAGGACAAACGACCGGTCGTCGTGCTCCTCGGCTGGGCCGGCTGTCAGGACAAGTATCTCGCCAAGTACAGCGCGATCTATGAAGAGAAGAGGTGAGAAAAACACAACGCTTGGTGTTTGTCGCGTTTTCGTGCTGGCTTTGGTTTCACTGTTTTTTTTTGTTTCATTTTTTTTATTTTTTTATTTTTATTTTGGGTATTAGTTATGTGTTTTATTCGCGGGAATTGGTATTTTTCATTTGGCAATTAACGCGTTAATTGAGGCTGTATTTTGGGTATTACTGACATGTTTTATTCGCGGGAATTAGTATTTTTCATTTGACAATTAACGCGTTAATTGAGGCTGTATTTTGGGTATTACTGATATGTTTTATTCGCGGGAATTGGTATTTTTCATTTGACAATCAATGCGTTAATTGAGGCTGTATTGAGTTTTCGAATTCGGCATCTTCGTTTATATCACAGTTGTAGTTTCGATTGATCCATCACTTTGTGACCAGAAACTTTCTGTACAGCACTGCAATTATTGCAGGTTTTATTGACGTTTCAAAATATTGTAAAAATTTATATTTTTATTTGTAAATTTCTTCTTGTTTATAAAACTGACGTATTAAATTTTGTATGCAAGTGTCATCGAAAGTAACAGCTATTTTATATCGAAGGTCATAATTTTTCGAAAATATTTTGCGCCGTATGTTAATTTCTTCTTTTTTTTAATTAACGTACTAGTTTATGAACATCTCTCAGGTGTTTCTGGAGAGATAACATCGATTAACGAGCGTTGAATCTTTGGTCCGAGCGGAATTAATTTTTTCTTTTACCCCGAGTAACTCCGGGTGTTTATCGGATCTCGATATACAGCGTTTTAAATATAAGTATGTAATGCACTGCGAGCCGAGATCTCGCGTGACACGTAGAACAACCGATAGCTCTCGGAAGATTATTCTTCTGCCGCTCGTAGATGCACGTAGATGCACTGAGGATCGATGCCCGCGAAAGTGCCGCCGGTCGATTTGTAAATTTTGCCGCAGCACGCAGGGTCATTGGGTGTAGCGCGCTTCATCCGGCATCAACTTCTATTACATCTACCGTTCGATGCATAGGATACTTTTTTATACTCGAATGAGATGAGGTGGGACAACAAGTAATTAGCCCGCGCAACGAATACTACGAATGAAAATACGTCGCTTTACATTGAGGAAAAAATCTGACATTGGTAACTGTGAAGCGACAACCCGAAGGTGACAATGATTGTTAGGTGCAGTCATTATTTTTCAAATTACGGTTCCAATAACTATAAATTACGGTTATTATAATTGTCAAATAATCACCATGTAACTATAAAAATAATGGCATGAACTGCAAAATTCACGGTTGACTGTCTGTAGTTATCACGATGTACTAATCAATCAGGAATAATTATCAGGATGTACTAATTGTTCGAGTCAACTAATCACTTCGTTAGCCAGGAAATTAGGGCCACCATTAGTTGTTATGAATAGCCAGTGGCTGATTGGGGTAGTAAATAGCAAATTCGGCTGTTCAATAGCTAGTTAAGCTGATCAACAGCTGATTAGAACAGCCGATTGCTGATTAGGGCACGAGACAGCTAATTAGACGAGTTAATAGCTGATTGGCGGGGCTAATAGCTGGTTAGGGTGACTAATAAATACTCAAAACGCGGAATGCTCAATCTCCTATTATTATATATTTACTATACACTTTGACGAATTAGGGTGAAAATTAATTATTTAATTTTTCGTCAAACAAAACTTTTGTCGAGGATCAGGAAAAAAATCTACCGCTTTCATCTGTCGATTAGTGAACTATCGTCATCGATATTTACCATCTTTGACAGTATCGTAATATTATAAACACACTGTCGTCTTATTGCCGAAGCGATTGCGTCGTCTGTTCGACAGCTGCATCACACTTCGTTACACCGCACCGGTTGAGTGTCTCTTCTGGCGAAGGGACCGAATGCCGCACATTGGAAAACGTCTAGTACAAGTGATAGCCGATCGAAGCCTGGACGAGCATCCGATATTCTTCCACGTATTCAGCAACGGCGGTGCTTTTCTGTACCAGCATGTGAGCCTCGCAATGCAACAGGCTAGCAACCCCATCAAGGTGAGAGTCGCAGTTTCATCAATGAACGTGACGCGGTCTTGTGACGTGTAACAAAATCGTTATAATCGTGCAGAAACATTTTTTAATTACTCGACAATTTCAAATACAAATAGATGTTTTAAATAAGCTTTAAATTCCTTTGCATTTTGAATTGTATATTTTTAATTTCAGATCTTGATTTTTTTTTACTTTTTGGATTTTTTTTTAATACTGCTTTTCTATTGCATCAAAGCCTTTTTGTATTGCATCAAACATCAAATATCTTTTTTATTATCTTTTAGATCAATTTTTTCTGTAATATTAATATTCTTCGCAGGTGAAAGGTGTTATTTTCGACAGCGCACCCGGTGAAAGACGCGTCACCGCCTTGTTCAAAGCTATCAGTGCAATTCTAGGTGGACATCCCGTGACTAATATACCAATATCCTTCTTCATAACTGTCTTCCTGTCGATGCTCTGGCTTTACGAGGTAGGCAAGTTTGGAATGTCCAAAAGTGTCGGAAAACGCTGGCTTACTGTTAGTATATAAATGTCGTAACTCCAATTCCACAATTAATGATTCGGAGTTCACAAATTGTTCAAAGATAATCGCCCATGCATGGGGCAAAGGATACATCGTTCAGACGAACCCCATCGCGCTGGCCGAGGAAGTTCACTCCTGGCCCCAATTATTTCTCTACTCGAATGCCGATACGTTGATACCTGCAATGGTAAATTGGATGCACCGGCAAATTTTTAACAAACTCTCTATATACATAGAATTTTTCTTCTTTTCAAGTAGAAGCTTATGGATTCATTTGTAAAATGAACAAAAAAAATTGATAGATGGATTTGCAAAAAATTGGGGTAGCCGACATAATTGACCGATTTTTTTTTTAAGGACGTTGAAAAATTTGCGAGTCGACGCGCGGAACGGGGCGTCCGAGTGCAGCTGGTTCTATTCACGGATTCGCCCCACGTAAAGCACTACGCCATGTATCGCGACGTCTACGTTAACACCGTGTGCACATTCATTCACGAGTGTCTGACAACGAAGTCGGCGGACATGTCGAGAACGACGGTCAGCACCGGCAGCTTAACGTCATCCAAGTCCCGATTGCTCGGCGAGGAGGCTTCGATATTTTACGAGACGGCACCCGGCCTCACAAAACGCGTTGTTCTACCCCACGAGGCCTCGAAACCTTTGATTTAAAGTTTCAAACGAACCGTCTCTAGGCTAGACAATAGGATCGATAGTCCCGTATCGACGAACGAGAACAATGGCGAATAATCTCTCGACGTTTCGCGTCGAGACGGCGTCGGACGTTGGGGTTGATGACAATTTATCGTAGGGATTATACAGCTTGCGCGTTGGTTGGTTCTGTGATGCTTAATTACTTAATCGTCTGATCGTCCAGTATTGTGCTTAATTTCCAAGAGTCATTCTAGTCATGTTTTTATTTTATCGCCATCAAACCATATTAATTTTTCGAAAAAGTTCGACTTGTATTTAGGCAAAAACGTTTTTAAACACTTTGCGTATTTTTCTGATCAATATGTCTTGAATTGAGACGTTTTATGAGTGTTCAAGAAAATTCTGCAAAGGTTTAGATGTATGCAGATATTTTTTGTGGTCGAGTAATGAAAACGCCGCTATCTGTACAAGGAAAAATATGTGTTCTTGTTATAGTGTGACGCATCAAAGAACTGACAACGTTGTTCGCTCGTGGCGAAAGTATTCTCCTAATAAATATAGAGTTTCCTTCGCGGTGGCTGGTTATGTGCACAAACTTCATTGCAATACAGGACTCAGAGGCGTCGATTAATCTCGTAATGTGCTTGTCATGAATTAGTCACTGGTGAGGCTATCAATTCCTCCTCCCCCCCCCCCCCCCTCCCCGCCTCTTTGCTACTCATCGCACAATTTATTTCGCATTGAGAGCAGAGAGATGCAAATATGCAATTTGAATCTTCAATATTTAGCATCACAAAAAATGTACTTTACCATCTTCAACGTGCTTCTTTTTCTGATCCAAAATCGTCGGATTTGGTCACGAATGCTATTGGATGAGAAATATTTGTGCTGCCTACAAACTTCTCGTAAACCTCCACAATGTTCATACTATCAAAAACTTCTCTAGCATCTGGAGCCTCGCGTGATTAATAGACGCTCTCATTACTCAAGATATGTAAAAGAGCTGGAAAAAAGTCTCGTTATTAGCACAACTGTCCAAAGTTCCATCAAGACTTGTACTTAATGTTACACTGACACGTTAATGGGTCTCACGCTCGACCTATCGAAAAGCCAACACCGAAGATATGGCCAAGTTTACTGGACGTAACGAAGCAGCACTGAAATGCAGCACGCAACGCGCACAAGTGCACGATGTGCCTGTCAATTGTAATTACTTTGGAGCTTAAAAAAAATCTGTTTTAGCAACAGAAATAAAAAATGCACGTTTCAAAATGATCAATGAAAAGCGAATCGAACGATCGAAAATTCTGTCTGATTCAGGATAACTTCGATTTGTTAGATTTGTCTGCGAATTTCGTATGATTGGTGAAAATGCATTATAACTTTATTATAATGCGCATTATAGTTTTGTCATGACTCAATAGGGTGATTAAAATGCTTAATTTTTTGGTTTGAAAAATCGCAATGCACAGCTCAATAAAAAATGTTAACGTTTTTCTTCAAGTGTCCTGAGGAGTCATTTTATGCATGTTACGTGTGATGCATTCTTCGTCGACAAAGCCGAAGTTTTTTTTAGGACAACTATTAATTACTTTGCTTTTATACATTTTTTGCGGCCGAATCTCAGCTCCGTTACCGTTAAAACAGTATCACGCATAATTGCATAATTATCGTATCAAAGTAAACGCGAAGCCATCGAGCTGGTCTTGATGTGACATTTGCATAATTTATAGATTATAATTAACATTGTTGAGCATCGATGCTAAGATTCCTGTCTATCCTACTCTCATTCTATATCTCGTTCTTCGATAATGGTCGACGATCTGTAACAACAACAAATATATTTTGATCTGTCAATGTAGCTAAGAATAAATAAGACTGACAAACGCCTCTTCCGCCTAAAATTTCTACAAAAAAAAGAAGACTGAGGAAAGGCGATATAACGTTTTTCGCGTATCACTTCGCACCAAATATGCTTATTGATCGATCGCTTAACTCGTTTCCGAGCAATTGGATGAAAATAAATCTGTGGCATACGGAAAAGCAGTACTGGCGAAAAAGTTGGGTGGAGATATTCCGGAATACGAAGACAAATTTCCAAAATTATCACAAACCTGCCGAGCCGGTCGCGACGATCTTAAAGGCCCCAAAGTCTCCTCGCATGACAGGGCAACCACCGAACGAATAAATAGTTTGTCCTATTTCATTGAATCGTCGGATTTTTTTGAGTCCGAAAATGCAATCAACAAAGTGAATAGAACTTGTTCCGAAAATCCTTTTGCTGAGGGAAGCCATTTGTCGTTTCCACGAAAACAGGCCAAGCCGATTAACGCTTTTCAGCACTTCCTCGAACCTGCGAAAGTCGTCGAAGACTATATTGCCACACACGCTTACAGCAAGTAGGTCAATACAGGTTTAGTATTACGAACAAAATACTGTAAGTGTCTATTATACGGTATAAAGAAAGCTTTCATGCAGAAACGAGTGTATTCAATTTAATACACGAGTGAGACGTAAAATTACAGTACTTTGCACTACATACTACGAAATTAAAAAGTTTTATATGGACCATATTCAAAATTTCCAGAGCTAGACTTGCAAAAGTTGACAAGAAAAGGCTATCAAAGATTACTCGAAAATGTATCAGTGTCCAAGAAGACGCGAATGCAGAACTGAAATCAGATGAGTTTTCGATGAGTTTGGATCTAAAGGTTGCTGTAAAATCATTGGAAAAGTTTAAAAAGGTTGACAAACGATCGTACCGATTATAAGTAGGAAGGGGTATTCACTGTATGTTGTGTGAATTATTAACAAAATTGTATTTTAAAGGCAAATGACAAAGTCGCCAGGGTGAAGCAGCGGAAGATGCACAGACTGCGAGAAAGGGTATCGGCAACGAAGAACATGATCTTCGAGTTTTGTCCGGAAGAAAAATCTTCAGAATTGCCGAACTTGGAGCCACGAGCAAGACCTTCGATCGCTCGCAAACCTGCCAGAAGAAATGCACTATCAAATGGAATATCGCCCGGTTTGCCGAAGCTGTGCTCCGTAGCTTCGGCTACGAATTGTGAAGTGAGAACGCTGAACACGGATTATCCGGAAAATCAAACGATTTTGCCAGGAGTAAAGAAGAAACGGAGTGTGGGGGGATCTCCGATAGACCGAGAAGTCGAGACTGTGAAATCCAGCTGGCAGATATTGAAGCAGGAAAAGAACTGGGTATAGGGAAGAGATATATATTTTTATTCTCTTCCACTGACAACGTATAAATTTGATTCTTTCTTTCTTCGCTTCTTTATATTTTTTATTCTATTATTTGGAAATTGTAGAATTTGTGAGAGAATTTTCTGGTCTTAGAATAATTCATTCATCTCTCCTTAACTTATCTATTACGATCTTCTCTCAATCCCTGACCCTCCACTTTCAATCTAACACTTGGATTTTCCATCGAGCCCTAAATCCATTTCCACAATTGTTTTCAGATTCAGGGAAAAGACAGGACGATAAATCCCCAAACGAGAAAACTTTACGATACTCTGGAACGAATGAATCGCAGCATAGAAAATATGCAGCGTTCTAGTAATGTCAAGACCAGAGCAAAAGGTAATTTACAAGAGCAAAAGATAAATTTCGAGCGCCGTGGAGGCAACTGCGAGATTAAAGACAAACTCTTGCTTAAAGGAAATCTTGGAAAAAGTGGAGGAGATGCGGGGTTTGAAGAATTTTTGAATCGACCTTCGAGACGAACAAAAATGTCACAAAAGGATCTCGACTTTACGTCACATTGCCTGGGGAAAATGTCATTGGAAGATAAAACTGAAACTACGTTGCTGCAGAAAAAATGTTGCCCTGTGCCGAAACGTCAGCTAGAATCGGAAATTGCGGAATATCTCGACGAATACACAGCAAAGGATGTAAAAAGTTACGGAAAATTCGCTAATGTTGTGAGTGAACCATCGAGTCAAGAAGTTGCGGAATTGCTGGGAAGATTAAGCATTCGGTGCGACGGGCTTTACGAATCCAATGAAGACACTGGAGAAGACATCGAGCCTCGCAAGATTTTTGAATACGACGCTGCCGAGGATAAGCAAACGTCACACAACGTTGGGAAGACAAAAGATATTGCAACGGGGACTCAAGATGTAAATCCAAAGAATTACGAATTCGACGACGCTTTGACAAATGGAGCGAAATCTTGGGGCAAGGAAAGAACTTTTTTGAAAATTGGTTTGGGCGACTCGAGAGATCGGATACCCGAGCACTTTCGCTCGGAGGTTCTGAAATCCGATTATCTTCGCGTAGATCCCGATCTGACTCCCATGTAGCGAGCGTTCTTTTACGTTTGAGCATTAAAATATTATTGGTGAAAGTTAAAATAATCTTTTATTATTTACAGTATCACCTTTTACACAATGTACACTTCATTCGCAAAAAATGCAAAATAAATCTTATCATATTGTGATGATATATTGCGTAAAAAAAAATTGTCTCTCTCGAGGATGGGTCACACATGCATTCCCATTGAAACGCTTGAACCGATTGGAATTTAAGTATTTCTTTTCTCCTCGCGAAGTACCGGAGTTCCAATCGAATCAAACCTTTGGTTGCGAACGTACGTGTGAAGAATCCTTACCCTAATATCAGCAAAACGTAAATAGGTCGGAACATGTGATGATATGTTTTCAGTTGCTTGGATATCGCGCAATCGGATGTCGCTTGGACCTCGAAAGTTAATGCCCAACATTCTCGTGCTTAGACACATTCGGAACAACTTCGCGAGTTGTAAAAACTCGTTTTTCAGAAGGTAACGTTGCTCTTGCGTGAAATTTGGTGTTTTCGTTGCTCGGCTCCCGGTGAGAGTTGTACGGAAAATGTGAAAGAAGACTGAAAAATGTGTCGCTGGAGTCCAGCTAAAGCATCTACAGCGGGCGTTAGCGCTGCTCCGAAAAGTACCTGCGACGTAAGTGCGCGGAATACGTTTGTTTTCGTTCAAAGGTTCAGGGACCTATGCGGATTTCCGTAGGATAAGTCGTGATGACGATCTCACGTGGCGCGGATCATAATACCGGCAACGCGGAGCTGTGACTCTGGTAGATAATTGCGCCGGTGAAGTTGATCGCTGTCGCCAGGACGAAAACTGGCATCCATCGGCCGTGTGATGCCGTGACGAGTTCCGCGGTTAGCGGCCCGCACAGTATGCCGGGAATGGTAGCCTGAAATTTCATTGAAATTTGATAACTGCATTGAAATTCTGGCGTTAAAGGGACGAACGTCATAAATAGGGGTCTTCGATCATAAAGTGATAAATTCTATTTATATTTAAAGGATTTAAAGGACGTCATGTAGAGTTACTCACGATCGTATTCGATATCGCGAATGTTATTCCGGCATGATTTGGCGCGACGTCTGCGTGATTGCTCAGATGACCTGCCGAATTGCAAGCGCACAAGCCCATCGATATCGATACGAATCTGTAATTTAGAATTGTTGTTCACAATTACTGTGGTAAAAGGAAGTAATTATGGCAGCCGTGCACCGAAAAAGTAGCAAGTTTCCAGGTCTATCTTGGGAAGCAGAAGACTAACAGCCCTGCTTAGTAATTCCCATTAACACTGATAGAAACCGATTAAATGGGCAAAATTGCGATTGAAAAATAATCAATTCAAACAGGTTTCAATCGGATTTTTGTCCATTTTATTGGTTGTAATCGGATCTTTTAACCAGGGAATAATTAAATGATCTAATGCATCACTGCTATTAGTTTTTCGCTCAAATCAGTTCTGGAAATTTATAATTTTTCTAAGTATACGTATCGTAAATATTGACATACAAGTGATTTCACTTACATTACCGCTGCAAGTAAATTGTCGACCGCGCAGAATGCTAATATAAATGCGCCCGGTCCAATGAGGCCGATGTTTGTCATTAATCGTCTTACAGACAAGACGGACCATCTTTTTTGAATAAGATTATCGGCACTGTGTCCCGCAACTGCAAATTCAAGCGTGTTTAATCTCCGTCATTGGCTTAGCAATCGTAAATTCCTCCCTGTCAGGTGTCTATGTTAATCGCAGGTATTGTCCTCTCAGTTGGAATAAAGTTACGTACCGATTCCGACGAGAGAATTGACGATGTACGGAAGTGCCGTGAGGCTAATACTTTCTTTGTTAGCGGACAAGTTCCTCGATAAGTAAGTAGGCAACCACTGCATTATAATGTAGTTACTCCAGTTCATGGCAAAATGTGCTATATACAGAGCCCAGAGTGGCCAGTGAGCGATGAATTCCGTCCAGCGAACGGTCCTGTTCTGAATTACCTGGGGATCAAGTGATTTGAGAATTTTATTGACACTCTATTAATTGGCATGTAATTTTTAAAAAAGTGATATAATTAAGTGATAGAATACTGTGAGTTAACATTTACAAGAAAGTTTTATAAAAACAGCATAAAAAAATCCTACTTTGCAATATAAGGATTAGTAATATATTTGTCTATTCTACAGCAAGTAATGCAATTATTGTAACCTCATATATTGTTGGCTATTTACCTTAGGCACAAATATAGGAATCTCATCCTGTGAGTTTGTTTCATGGTAGAGAATCATCCACAGCAATGTCCAGAAAATGCCTATAGTGCCGAACAGGTAGAAGCCACTTTGCCAAGGCAAATGCGGGCATATCTGTGAACAGTCAAGAGTCATTGCATGTCCAAATTTCCGTGTTATCAATCGATTTGCAAAGTTGAGTCAAGTAGTAACTTACTATAGAAGCAACGACTTGGCCCACGGATCCCGCTGCGACTAGATAACCAAAAGCTCGTGATCTTTCCTCGACGGGAACGTTGTGAGCAAATAGGTGAAATATCACTGGTAGTCCTGGACATCATTTAACGGTCATTTAGTCACAATTAATTCAGTATTAATTAATAGATAAATTCCAGACTGATATGTCATCAATATTTACCCAGGCCTTCCCCGAGGCCCAGAATCACTCTGCAGATCACGAGTAACGTCACCGAGTGTGCCAAAAGTGGAGTTATCACTGTACTGATGGACCACAGCAAAACGGCACACATCAGTACAGTTTTGCAGCCAAACCTGTTCGCTGTGCTGGCTCCTATAATCTATTTAAAATAGTTTTCATCAATGTTACAACGAAAATCTGTGATAGGTTAATATTAATATGGGTTTAAGGTGTGTCGGTCGTAATTATATCCACAATCTCTGAGTGCATAAAAATAGTACATATAATAATCCTGCAGGGAAAAGTTGAGCGCAAATTGACGTACCTGACTCGTAAAATAGCCGAAAGCAAAAGCGGACAAGATCCAGCCCTGCCCGTGAAGATTCCACTTGTATTCGTCGGTCATAGGAACAATTGCGATAGGCATAATCACGCGATCGGCCGCGTTTATGAAATTCGCCGCCGAACACAACGCGACGATACGCGATGTTCGCGGTAACAACGATAGTCTCGGCATTTTTTTCGCGCTACCGGCTGTCTTGTTTTTTATCTGAAAACTTTGGTGTCACATTGCAGCTGCATCGCTGATCGGGCTCTAACCTCGAACTTGGCCCAAGATCGAAATTGCGCACGTTACACACGGTGACTGAGACTTCGAGCTCGCGGGATATATCATCGTAATTTGCACTACTATCGGCGTGGAAAAATATCTCGCGCCGTTGTTAGGAATCGCGTGTAAACATTGCAGTCGACAGCGGTGGGTCCGTTCGACGGGAACTGTTGCGGTGTTACACCTGACGAGTTTTTTGACGTGTCAGATGCGCGTGGAGGATACGTAGACGGGTCACTGGGCGAACGGATCTGGAAGTGTGCGGGGCGCAACGCCTTACGAGTGAATCCCCCAGCGGCGCCAATGCACGAGTACATCTGTTCTTAATCATTTAAGTACGAATATTTGAACAAGCAAACGTGGGTATCGCGGCTAAATATCCGCGACAAAACAGCATAGGACTATAAAATATCGCGGGGGAAATATCCTCGACAAAATGTTGATACAAAATTGTGATAATATCTCGCTCGAGATAAAATTTGATTAGGCTTCGTGAAAACCGAGGTTTTCAGAGGATATTTTGTTGGAGTTATTTTTTCGTGAGATATTTAGTCGCGTTTTATCATCAGTCAGATGTAGAGTTTTTATTATTAGTTTTGCGACTAAATATCCGCGACAAAACAGCCTACGGCTATAAAATATCGCGGTGGAAATATTCTCGATGAAATGTTAATACAAAATTGTGATAATATCTCGCTGGAGATAAAATTTAATTAGGTTTTAAGAAAACCGAGGATTTCAGGGGATATTTTGTCGCGAGATATTTAGTCGCGTTTTATCATCAGTCAGATGTAGAGTTTTTATTATTAATTTCGCGACTAAATATCCGCGACAAAACAGCCTGCGACTATAAAATATCGCGGTGGAAATATCCTCGACAAAATGTTAATACAAAATTGTGATAATATCTCGTTTGAGATCAAATTTAATTAGGCTTCGTGAAAACCGAGGTTTTCAGGGGATATTTTGTCGGAGTTATTTTGTCGCGAAATATTTAGTCGCGTTTTATCATCAGTCAGATGTAGAGTTTTTATTATTAGTTTATTATTATGTTGAACTTTTTTTTTAAACGTCCTAAAACTATATCATCGTCTTCGATTATTTTGAAGCAGCCTTTGCCGGAATTCCGAACGTTTCGAAATGTTCAAAGGGCATCGCCGTAATCACTTCCTACGGTCTCAGTCCTGTCAACTGTTACGCGTCCTTGGCATTAGTATTGAATTTTCTATTTCTAGCAATCTGCTTCTAATTATTCAATTTCCATATGTGGCTAGCGCAGCGAAGATGATATAAATCATCATATTTTAATAACGCAGGACTTCCTCTAACGGCAAAGTCCACCTCACTTTATATTCACACGCGATTATCATAATCATTAGCATCGGAATTCATTTTTAATAATTGTAACAAATTTCGCGGCTTAAGCCTGCTCTTTGATTTTTTGCTCCATCATGAAAGATGCTTTATTTTATTTTTATTATTAAATAACTAATGCGTATATTATTTATTGAACTTGAAATCTATACGAATGTTCAGTTTCTACAGGAATTTGCATAATTCAAAATATGTATATTACGCACTAACATACAATTCTGCAAAAAGTCGGCAATTCATCAAAACTTACGCAAAATACAACCTGCTATGACAAAAATTAAATATCTGCAGATTAGGCAGATATGACATAATTTATGCAAATGATGCAAAAAAAATGGATATTTTTCTTTTTCGTTTGACGACACAGGTAGTTAATCGATATGCAAATTTCGTATCCTTCGTCATACGCTCTGCTCGCGTGTAAAATATCACAGATTTCCGACCGTATCATCATAATCATTGTAGTCGTCATCACTCTTACGAAATCAAGGCTGTAGGACAGACCGGCGAGCAGATGGACCATCGGCTGCCGAAGGGAAACCACAAACCAGTCTTATGATCTGCCAAACTTTAACGCACAAAACAGATGGCGCACGAGTGATTACGACATATTATATGCGGCATCTTGCAACCGTTGACTTATGGACAAATTTGCAGCTTCGTGATCGTTAAAGAAGTCTCTTGATGATACCGTCGACACAGCTAATTAACAAAAAACAAGAATGCAACGTAGAACCTTAGAGTGATTGCTTTCTGGTTCTTTTCTGTCTTTACACAGCTACCTCTGTGATGAAGCAACGTGGAAGATTGTATTCTGCATTACTATATCAATATTATTTTTGGCGTTTAAACAAACCCTTTCATTTTAATATCTCTTAATTTTTTTCTTCAAGACATCACATATTCTACCCTCGAAAACATTGGTTTCGACCCGTTTTTAATTGATTTAAAAAAAAAGCATTTTTTCGGTGTTCGGTGTTCTTGTTGATGTTCAGAAATCATAAATCTGGCTCCAGACCGAAAACGACCAAAAACGACGACACCAATTTATTTATTTATTTTATTTTTTCAAAATATCGACATTTGGCCTATACCATTGTTCTCAAATCGCATATTCTACCCCGGAAAACACGGGTTTTAAACCTTTTTTTACTTGATTTTGAAAAAAAAAAAAAATTTCTTGTGACGATCATTCTGTCAGAACTCGTAGATCGGACTCCGGACCGAAAGTCACTAAAATCGACCCTCGACATTTTTTTTTGTTTTTTTTTGTTTTTTTTGTTTTTATATCGACTTTTAACCTATACAATCGCTCTCAAGTCGCATATTCTACCCCCGAAAACACTGATTTCAATCCATGTACAATTGATTTTTTTTATGTTGCGTTTGTGCGTCCGGATGAGTATCGCGTGTTTCAACATACACAGATACACAGAAATTGCAATGCAATTGCTAAGCAATGGATTTTTTACCAAGAATGTTTCTTCCCTAATTCCTGGTTTCGAATATCATGCGCCAAAGGGTTGAGGATTTCAATGACATGGCAAGACATTTTTGTTTTCTTGAATTGCTTTTTTTTATTGAGTTATAGCTAAGTTTCGAGTCGTTTTTGGTATGATCAATTAAGCGGGGATGTGGTCTCCAACGGGGTGGAATCCGTTCTCGTCAGCGGTGTAGGTGACGGTGTACACTTGGCCGGTGACGGCGTCTCTCCAGGAGAAGCTTCCGGAAACGACGATTGCCTCGTTCTCAGTTCCGGCGTTCGCCAGCTGCGCGGATTCCTGTCTGGTCTGACCGTCCGATTGCTCGAAGGCGAAGTTGTAGCCATCAACGCCGATGTTGTCCGAGGGAGTTTCCTTCACGACAACAACGTCCTGCTGGCTTCCCTGGGGAGCAGCGACGGCGACGGCCACGAGGGCGGCGAGAGCAATGATCTGCAATAGCACGAAACGATTGATTAGAATAAACATCCGTTTTTTTTTTTGTAAAAATTAGAAAATATTTTTTAAATTTTTCACTGCTGTCGCACTCTTCGGCACTCTCATTGCCAGGATAATTAATTAATCGGACGAAGACCGAAATAATTTTCGGTAGTCGTTTATGGAATCTCAACCACCTCATTCAAAAGGTGCGAACAAACTAACGCTCGTTGCTTTTTATTATATCGGAGTTCTTATTATAATATCACACTGCGTTGTTTATCCAGATATCACTTTTTGCTTTTTTGAACTTTTTTACTAACATTGATTAGTAACACTGCTTGGATTTTATTCAATTAATTACTTTAATTTTTTATAAATTTTAATATACGTCGAAGTTGATGACACCGAACAATTTGTTATTGCATGAAAATCTAATGAATTTAATAAATTGTCGTAACTGATTTTTAAATGAGTTATAATTTCGTTGACAATAAAAATGTCGAAAAATCGGCATTTTCGATCAACGATCGCGTTCGTACCATCTTCATGTTGAAAGTGGGCGGATTTGGTTGGTTCTGGCTCGAACGAGTGGAACTGATGTCGATGTGAAGATTCACTGGTTGTTTTATAGTGGGTCCTCCTACTTCCAAAAATTGCCACGGTGGACCCACCGCTTCTATCTACCTGCTGCTTCCTAAGTCTACACCTCTCACCTTTCCCTTGGGCGTGAAGCCTTGTACAGGGCTTGTATTATGTCCATCCCCCGCTCCAGACACTTTCGCTCTTAACGGAATGCAAAACATATACATATATTCCAGGTTCTCAAAACTATGATGTTACCTAAGTATTTTAGCAAAATCTCTTGTTTCTTATCGATATTTTACTACACGTAATACGAAATAAATCGCATTTTTGGACTTCTAAGAAAAAGTTTTTGGTCACAAATATCAACATCATCTTTTTGTTAATAAAAAAAAATAGAATTTACAAATTTGACACATTTTGGTCCCTTCTAATCATACGGAAAATGTTTGTAGTTTCAACAAGAACAAATTGTTGAACAAAACGGTGAACTTCTTAAAGAAGTTCATATGTTGCAAAATCCATTTTTTCCGGTTTATTCGACCTGCAATTGTTTGTAATCAAACACTAGGACTACAACTAGATTCGAGATTCGGACATTTAGGTTTGTGTAAAATTTGATACAAGGCAATCCAAGCGCTTATTGTTTACAGTCTTATAAGGAATTACTTTATAGACTTGAACGGGAGGTTATTTCCGTCGATTACGTTTCTAAAAAAACTTCGGTCGATTGCTCAATTGATCATAGTAAAAGTAAAAATAAATAAAAAAATAAAATAATAATAGATAAATATATATAATAAAAATAAAAATAAATAAAAAATAAAAATAGTAAAAAGTATGATCATAGTAAAGTCGAAAAAAATCTCGGAATGATCATGTATTTTAGATTTTTGCGATGAGTATAGAGTAATAAAAAAAACGAATGAGGAATTCGTTGTTTACAAGAGAAGCCCTTAAAATATGGAATTAAAAAGTACTATTTTAATACTAGTACGAAAAAGCGGATTTTTGACGGATGTGAAGTTAGCCGCACGTGTTACAGGCGCGTTAGGAACCACCTTGGGAGTCCATTTTTTCCTACGATGTATCATTTTCTGTAACGAATGCAAAAAAGTAACTCTTTTTGCGACTGCATCATGGTGAAAGAGCGCAAAGGCGTAATAAGGTGTAAAAAAATAAGCGCTGTATAGAAACTAGCGTGAATTACACACGTGCAGTCTTTTTTTCTCATTGCTAACCAAAAAACGTCACTTTCACTACGCTATTCAGGCACAAAAAGTACGACTTTTTGCCCATGTTTTACCAAAAAAGTTTCATTATAAGCGTGCACTTTTTTGTGAAATTCAGTTTCTTCACTAAAATAGAGGTTGTTTTCTTTTCGTCGACCGACCCTGAATTTTCGATTTCCTTTAAAATAAAAAAACGTAATAAATTAAAAGAATACGGCAAAGTAGAAATCGATATCTAATTTTTTTAAACTTTCATACAATATTTATTGTTCATTTTCATTTTCATACAATGTTTATTGCTCATTTTCATTTTCATACAATGTTTATTGTTCATCTTTCGGAAACTGAAAATAATACACCGACACGCCTTATCATTTTTTATTCTTTCAATTTGCGCTCGTATAACACGTACTTCATGTTTATCAACGCAAGATCAAATTTTCTGCTCAGTGGTCCGATGGCAAACGTTGTTTTTTTAACGACGTTTTTAACGTTGTTTTTTTTTTAATACAACGTTCAAATATCTCCCTATGAGCGGCTTCTCCCTTACAATGCATTTCTGCATTTCATAGGGCTGATTCTTCCTTCGATATTACTCTGAAACATGCTTTCCATTCCGTAGTGAACCATTATGACCCATATTTTAGGGTCAATATTTAGAGCGCTGATACCTCAGGGGTTAAGCAAATTTCGTGCGGGTGAGGGTTTAAAAATAATAAGAAGCAACGACACAATAATTTTTGGTGTGTTTGAAATATATTTTTATTTATCTATGGCTAAGTTTCGAAGAGTTTTGGTGTGACAGTTTAGGCGGGGATGTGGTCTCCAACGGGGTGGAATCCGTTCTCGTCAGCGGTGTAGGTGACGGTGTATTGCTGGCCGGTGACGGCGTCTCTCCAGGTGAAGCTTCCGGAAACGACGAGAGCCGCGTTCTCGGTACCGGCGTTCGCCAGCTGTGCGGTTTCCTGTCTGGCCTGACCGTCGGACTGCTCGAAGGCGAAGTTGTAACCATCAACTCCAATGTTGTCCGAGGGAGTCTCCTTCACTATAACAACGTCCTGCTGGCTTCCCGGGGGAGCAGCGACGGCTACGGCCACGAGGGCGGCGAGAGCAATGATCTGCAATTACACATGACGATTTGTAAGCATAAAAGTCACACGATAAAAGATGTGCCTATAACGTCATCATAGTAAAACTTGCAAACATTATTTAAACTATTTAATCGCTTTCGTAATTACAAATTGTGTGAATGATTGATCAATATTAAAGAGTCCATCAGTAAATAAAATTTGTCGGCAGACTTTACAAAAAATGGTAACCTTTACTTTTCCTGCAGATAATAAAATTGTAAAAAATGGAACTTCTACAATTCTTTATATTTGTATGTTGGGGATTTTCAAAAATTATCCAAAAAACTGTGTGAGCTATTTTGATTTTCCACAAGATTTTTATAATAATTTATTTAAATTTGTTATTTTCATTATTCCAGAAATTGATGTAACCGCGTTTAAACTTCGAAAAATCACGATTATCGATTGCCGCCGATCGTACCATCTTCATGTTGAGAGTGAGGGAGATAGTCCGTTCGAACTAGAGGAATTGGAACTGATGCCGACTAGAAGATTCACCGGTTGTTTTATAGTGGTCCTCCTACCGCCGAAAAAATTAGCTCGCCGGGCCGGCCGCCCGACTCCCGCCTCACCTATAACCTTTTCCGTTTCGAATCGCACGCGTATCATCATCGTCTCATCGCGGCCCAACTAGCCTAAACACGCAACACTATATCTATATCTATATCGCGTTTCGTTTCTTAAGGTCGAACTAGGCCCTCTGTAATGAGAGTGGTCGATAGTTCGGCGAGCGGCCAATCGGTGTGCGACGATTCGCCTTAAGATGCCTCATAAGCATCCATCTATGGAATAAAAACTAAGTTTTTGTAATTATAACTACACCTGGGAATTTTTCTACAAATTTTGTACACTTTAAAAAAATTAATTAACATGGAAAAAAAGTAGGGTATGATGATTGATAACACTAATGAAAATATACCAGGAACTTTGATCAGGAAAATGATTAAATTCGCCAGGGGAAAGTCCATCTATGGTATAAAAACTAAGTTTTTGTAATTATAACGAAACCTGGGAATTTTTACTACAAATTTTGTAAACTTTTTTTTAATGAATTAACATGGAAAAAACAGTTGGGTGTGATGATTGATAACACTAATGAAAATATACCAGGAACTTTGATCAGGGAAATGATTAAATTCGCCAGGGGAAAGTCAAGGATTTTTTTTCCGAAAAAGGGAGCCTCCATGATATCACATTTCGTCGCTTCATTAAGGTCGTCATCTAAGGATTTTTTTTCCGAAAAAGGGAGCCTCCATGATATCACATTTCGTCGCTTCATTAAGGCCACCGTCATCTAGCGTTTGGTTGCTTAAGTTCGAATTGGGACGTCTGGATGTAACGAAAGTGGACGATTGTCCCTCGAGCTGCTAATCGCTGTGCGATGAGTCGCCCAGATATCGCATGAGCATCCACCAGACACATTTATATCCCAGTCCGACGACAGTTGCACTTTACAATATGCCATTAAACCCCGTGCGCCGCGAATGGGAATACACGTTTTTACAACTTGTTTCTTTCGTCGTATTACTTCCATTGGGACGACGCGGCCTCATCGCATCTTCATCAAGGACTTCAACATTCTTTCAGCATAATTTATCAAAGAGTCTTTATACATCAAACTCCGCGGGCGAACGCGGCTGACAGAATCTATTTTATCGTCAAATCATTAGTCGCTTATACTTATTTATACGACACTTTTTTCTTTTCCTCTTCTTGTCAATGCGACATTAGTTTCAATCGCGTGTGGCAACTTCGATTCATTTTGCATGTAGAAACGCGTTGCGTACTCATAAAAAAGATTCATTTTAAATGTTTTTTTTTTGTAACATTTATATATTTATGTATATATTTTTATCATGTCATATATTTATCAGATTGTCACCTAGTGCATCAAAACAACTATATAAATAAGCATCGAAACGATCAGGGCTTGGTGAATTTAGGATAACCGGATTGGAGAAAGGGACCTTGGAAGACGTAGGGTATCCAGGCTTATAGGGCTTGAGGGAGCTTAAAATACAGTTGATCGATTTTTTATACTATACAGAGATTTATTATAAAGGAAAAGTTGACACACAGGTATAGACTAAAAGAATTCATAATCGTGAGTGTAAGGCCAATAAAAAAAATGTTACTGCCTCAAATCACGCTACTCTACGTATTTCGTAAACCGATAACATGGCCAAATTAGGCGCTGATTTGAGATGTGCGACGCGCAGTTGCAACCTTAGACGGTTAATTTATGGTACGTCATCCTTCGGATTGCGACACTCTCATCAAAGTGCGCCGTGCAGCGACGAAAATAAAAAGTGTCCACCGTCGAATGAATTCTGCGTTCAAGAACCAAAAAACCCAAAGGCCTGCGTTATATCAGACTACCCAATTCCTGGAAGACAAATTGAAGTGAAAAAGGTCACGAGGACGTTCGGAATAACCGAAGCCTTGTTCTCAGTTTCACTTCCCACTTTTTCAAGAAGGTGATTTCTCACCTTCACACCCGAAGTACGATCAGTCCTTGCTTAGAATCAGTACCAAGTGTGAGGTGAAAATTCAGAGTCGAGTCACGACTTAGTCGCAGTCTGACAAAGCGCTAAACGATCTTGTCTCATCATCAATCTTTTCGTCAATCGTTATTCTGTGGTTGTCACGCAATTCCCAAACAGAAGTTCAGCAACCCAGTTACAACTTGCACATACGCAGCGGTCTCGACGTGCGATCACCCTGTATCTTTCACCCCCATGGAAAAGAAATATACACGAAAATATATCTAACATATAAAACTTTCTCGACGATAATACATTAAAAATACGTTGTGAATATATTTTGGAAGTATCTTAGATATATTTTTAGCTCGCGTATATTTATTATGTATCCTAAAATATATCCGACACATAGAAGTTTTCGGAAAAAAAAATCTTTTATATCTAGAATACAGCTTTTATATATCTTGCATATACTTTATTTCCATATGGGCAGTGTAATCACCCTGTATCTTTCACCCCCATGGAAAAGAAATATACACGAATATATATCTAACATATAAAACTTTTTCGACGATAATACAGTAAAAATACGTTTTCAATATATTTTGGAAATATCTTAGATATATTTTTAGCTCGCGTATATTTATTATGTATCCTAAAATATATCCGACACATAGAAGTTTTCGGAAAAAAAAATCTTTTATATCTAGAATACAGCTTTTATATATCTTGCATATACTTTATTTCCATATGGGCAGTGTAATCACCCTGTATCTTTCACCCCCATGGAAAAGAAATATACACGAATATATATCTAACATATAAGACTTTTTCGACGATAATACATTAAAAATACGTTTTGAATATATTTTGGATATATCTTAGATATATTGTTCGCTCGCGTATATTTCGTATATATCCTAAAATATATCCGACACATAGAAGTTTTCGGAAAAAAAAATCTTTTATATCTACAATACAGCTTTTATATATCTTGCATGTACTTTATTTCCATATGGGCAGTGTAATCGATTCCTCAACCTAGCAGCAACCTGATGTAACCAGGTACGCTGGGGACCATAATTTTCTCGCGTTCTGACCGGGACCATCCCGAATGTTACCGGAAATGAATTCAGCGTCATCTCAACCTCGTCCCGGCAACGAATTTGATCAACGTTAGTGCTACCTGAATGTTGCCACAAGTTCTGAACCATATTTGGGCCGTTCGGATAGCTTCGGACTGGTTTCGGACTGGAGTTCGTAAATCGTAAATTTACGAGTGTGTTCATGCGGCATGTATAGGGTATATACAGGGTATTCGACGCGGAAGAAGAAGAAGCAGGTTGAGTTTTGATTTGATTTATTGATTTCTAAGAGCTAGTTCGGTTTGCTTTGCCAGGTCGTTCGCGGTGCTTAGGCGGGAAGGTGGGAGCCAGCGGGGTGGAATCCGTTCTCGTCAGCGGTGTAGGTGACGCTGAACTGTTCGCCGGTCTTGGGGTCCGTAAACTGGTAGGTTCCGGAGACGACGATTGCCTCGTTGTCGGTACCGGCGTTCACCAGACGTCCGGACTCCTGTCTGGACTGACCATCCGACTGCTCGAAGCCGAAGCTGTAGCCATCAACGCCGATGTTGTCCAGGGGAGTTTCCTTCACGACAACAACGTCCTGTTGGCTTCCTTGGGGAGCAGCGACGGCTACGGCCACGAGGGCGGCGAAAGCAATGATCTGTGAAAAGAAAAAAAAACAAAGTGAAATGTATAAACAAACGTAAAGTTTATTGTTTATAAATATTATACTAAACAGATTAATTAAAAAAATAATCTGTACAGTATTAATACAGATTAATTAAAAAAAATAATCTGTATAGTATTAATATAGATTAATTAAAAAAAATAATCTGTATAGTATTAATATAGATTAATTTAAAAAATTAATCTGTATAGTATTAATATAGATTAATTTTTAAAAATGTATCTCTTGTTTTTTTTCTATAATAAACATAGTCTAAAAAATAATTTAGTCTATAATATAATATAGTCTAAAAAATAATTAAAACAGTCTAAAAAATAATTTACGAGATTTGAAAATTATTGTTTTAGTTTAATTCGGATTGAGTCCAGGCATTACGACTTCTGTTTCAATGTTACAAACTACATGTCCCGAATTATCGAATATTCGAGTACACCCGGTAGACTAAAGCGCTAATGCGCATCGCGCCGCGGATCTCTTCCCCGGCTCACGGCAAGCATCACTCTTTATGATAATCATATAAAGCGTCACAAGTTGCGCCCGATGCAATTAACCGCGAGTCCGTCCGCGCGTCGCAGCTCGCGGCACGGTGGCATTTGCCGCGATTGTTTATCACTTAAGGCATTAATGCGATCTGCATAAATCATCGCGAAGGCGCGAGGAGGAGGAAAAAAAATCTGACGCGAAGATGAAAGAGCGGAAAAATATTTTGCCGTTCGCGTTTCCTATACTCGTGTCTCCTATACTCGAATCTCGAAATTCTGCACCACCGATGGATCTCACTCGTATGCAAAATCGCAGTCGATTAGCTGCGTAATTATTCGCGATTTTATATATTCCTTTTGCAGTGTAGAAACTGTCGCCGGATATAAACAAGTATTATCAACCATTATATAAATATATTTATTCGTTTTTTTTTCTAAAATCTTTTTGAACTTTGTTTAAAAATTGAACGCTTGTTGATAATCTTTTTTTTTTTTAACACGCACCATCTTCATGTTGACCGTGGAGGTTTTTTGATGTCGAGTTGAACAGGTCAGCTGAAGATACTGTGTTGCATCTGAAGCATCGATGCACTTATATACTTGACGAAATATCGATTATTTGGTTTCCCACTACGCCGGGCCACCGCCAAAATGCTGGACTCCGTTGTCCGTCGATCGTAACTCCGGATTCTGGCTACTTTGGGGGCCGCCACGTCTGGGGAGACGAACCTGCCTCGCGGTGAATTTCGTAACAGAAGATGACACTGGTGCCCGCCAATCGCGCGTCCTCCCGGCCGAACGATGTCGGGCATTAACGATGACGACCTCTCCGCGCGCGGAGGCCGAAACTTTCGATCTCGACGGGAGGTTGATGGAATAATCGATTCTCGGTCCACTCAGGACTGTCTCGCTGCTTTGGATCTGCCGCTCCGGGGAACAAGTTTTGCTTTATTATTTATTGGTAATGCACGGTTTCTTCGATCTTATACACGCCTCTGTGTTACATTACACGCCACTGTCTTGCCGTAACCGATCCAACGATACTACGACCAGACGTTTTGCGCCTAAAAAATAACCAGACAAACGCGACCACCCATTCGGATAGTGTAATCGTTTTATCGATCATCAGCTAATACCCGCGCTTATCCTGTTGATGCAAAAAAAAAGAAAAAATCGGAAATAATTGAGTATTCGAATTTTTTGCGAAAACTATCGCGTTTAGAAGAAAAAAACGAATTGCGAATTCGTTGTGTACGGGCAAAAATACATAGAAATAAAGTGTAACAAAAAAGAAAATGTTTTCGCACTTTTTCGAAATTTCGTCACATCACTAAAATCGAGGATACTTTTTTATCGATCAATCGATGGAACCTGGGTCTTCTATTTTTAAAAATGCGAGATATTTTACCCACCGATTTTTTTAAGAGAATCGACTGCATAAAGGTCTCGAAAAGCAACCATTCAGAAATATGGATGTCCGTTTTTCACGGTCGCTCATTTTTCTAAAACGTCCGTGCTATCAAGATTGGTCGCTTTGAGGTCGTTTGTTTCGTCCACTTTTTATACTTATTTCACGTTGATTCTTGAAGTCGCATAGTTTTCTAGGGTGATTTACGAAATCGACTCACGAATACCTGGATTTTACTGATTCTTATCAACATCTTTCAGTTCATCCAGTATACTTTCAACGTTAATATTCTCAGGTATTTGAAAAATCTCGAGTCATCCTAAAGCTTTCGAGTTTTCTCAAAACCGCAGCTCGTCCCAAACGTATAACTCTGACTCGAACTCAAACCTGAAAATTCAAACCTATCGCAGGAACGTCAGGAACATTTTCGACATTTTCAAGAACTCGAACGCACCCCCAGTGGAAAGCTCACTGGGTCTTAAGCTCGTAAAGAGAAACGCTGTTAAACCGCGATGTGGTTGATTTCGCTCCTGGAAATGTTAGCAGAGCTTATGTAAAGCCTGCCGCGAGTCCGGCGCGTCGGTTAGGCAGGCAAATGTACTTGTCTCGAGATAAGCTACGTCGCGTCCCACCGAGGCTACTTATGCGAGGTGGTGTACACATCGTGGCACGTGTCGACCATCTGCACCGCTGTAGCGAAGACGTTCGGCGCGCCGTAAGTACGGATCGGGCTAAATGCCACCGCACTCGCCGTGTGTCCCGACGACAACGGCGACGAGGACGACGACGCTGAAGCACCGGCAGCGCGGCTCGTGTTGCCGGGGGCTGCTGACTCGCGCCACTAAACTCTGCCTACCTGTGGGATCTGATGTACGAACCTGTATAATCTCCAGGTAAATACCTGTAAAGGTAAACCTGTGGATACGTACAATGCGGCTCCGTCGTTTGTGGTAGGCAGGGGTACAGTCGTTCCTCCCGTAGGCTCATCGATGTCATGACGAAAAAAAAAGATATCATATTAATTCGATAAAATCTTCGCTTACGGGATGCCAAAAATAAGTGTCGTAGAATTAACATCACTTCTCATTCCTGTAATTTCGTGTGATATCGTAACGATAACTGGAAAATCGGCAAAAGAATATTTTATTGTTTCAATGTTAAATCGAATAGTGACGACAATAATTAGAGTTAATTTAAAAACACTATTTTTGGCAATCCGCAAGCGAAGGTTTTATTAAATTAATTACCTTTTTTCCCCCGTGACCCAATTTACCGACTTTGAGCTTTGGTGCCTACACTGAACAAAACTAGCGGTTGCGTTGCACCAAATCAGTATTCATCGGCCCTTGAAATTATTTACTCGGCCGCCGGAAAAATTGATGTCGTTCGAAATTACGATTCACTTCAATTAATTACCGAAATTCGTATGAAGAATCAATTTTTCGTTATGCCGAAATCAGGTACGACGACAGGAAAAGAATAAATGGAAATCTATAATCTTTGTTGCTCAAGTAAATTTTATATTTTCGTCGGTGAATGAAAATAAAACCCTCGTTTCGTTTCTCCAGCGGAGAAATAAAAATAAGGGTTTCACAGGGAACAAATTCGTTTCAGTTATCGCGAGTTCCACTGTACGAGTACCCAGTTGCTGTATAGCACGGAGGTACGCGAGACTGAAACGCCGGTTGCCCGACTATGTGAATGCTGAAAAAGACGCGGGAAGAATTACGAGATTACGAATTTGCCCTTTCGATACCGGCGACCCGGGGTTGACCGCCGCCGACGACGACGACGACGGCGATGACGAAGAAGAAGAAGAAGAAGACGACGCCGCCGTGCGCTACTCGAACTCGATCTCTGCCTCGTGCGATTGATTTATTTCACAGCGTGTGAGATTAACCGGCGAATGGGTTCGCTCGATCTGCTCACGTGCGCCGAGTCCTTCCCTCTCGAGTAGGTGTTGTGTACTTTATTTCACTCGGTGCGATAATGGACGTTTTGCGCACGCTTCGCCGTCATTCCAGGGCAGATTGACAGCGTTGTAACTCTCGTATTTTCCTTTCGCTTAGTACGTTGTACACTTCATAATAATTTTTATATTTTTTTGCACCATCCGTTTTCCATGTAATAACAAGAAAATGTTGATAGCTGAAAAAAATAAACATTCTTTTTTCATAGTATATTTATGATGATTCTTGAAACCTAAGTATAATTGGTTTTCAACAATTATTGGAACCAATAGAATTGAAAAAGCGTTTTTTTACAGTCTTCAAACTAAACGAAAAAGGTGGTTATAGGTCTTTTATGCAGTAGAAGAAGCGGGCACAGCTTTGCAAGAATTGTACGACACCGCGATTGTAAGATACGTATTTTCTCGTATTTTCCTTTCGTTTAGTACGTTGCGCACTTCATAACAATTTTTATATTCCGTCGAAAATCTGTTTTTCATGTCATTACAAAAAAAATGTTGATACCTGAAGAAAAAATGAAGAATATATTTTTCCTATTGTCATAGTATGTTTACGAAGATTTTCGAAAGCATCTAAATATAACCTTTCAACAATGATTGCCACCAATAGAATTAAAAAAAAAGCGGTGTGATTTTTATACAGCCTGAAATCAACCTAAACGAAAAAGGTCGTTGTAGGTATTTTATGCAGTATAAGAAGCTGTGCCATCTTCGCAAGAATTGTACGATACCGCGCGATTGTAAGATACCGAGATTATACGGCGCAGGCATTGATATAATGCCCGTACCGACGCACCAGGCCGGCTTGACTATCTATAGGGATCATTATGGCAAGCTCACTGGCGCTTGTAATGAGGGAGCGGGAGAGTATCTATTATGTAAATATTATATACAGTGTGCGACTGCATATAGACACACAAGAAAGCGTTAGATACGAAAAGTCCACGCGCATTGATGTAAGAAAAATTCATAAGGTAAACGGTATGGTGATTAGTTCTTTAATGCACGGCCAATGACTATAGCTATTGCGTGCATATATTTTTCCACGTCAAAAGCCTTTCACCTTCGAGTGGCATAGAGAAAAAAAAAGATTTAGGATCCTGCGCCTCGCACTGGGGCAGTTAGTTTGATTAATTTAAAGTATGTTAAATGACAGCTCGACTTCTTCCATGAGGAAGTCACTTTTTTCTCGCGGGTTGAATGCTAATTTGAGAATCCTGACATTGAAATCTCGAAGCAGTAATTGCGACAGCCAGAGATTCCTCTGTGATAGGAAGCAATTTGACAAGGGTTACAGTTGGGATTGACGCGAAGAGATCGTGTTGAAATTTATACTGGCCGTTGATACAATTTTCCGCGTCTGGGATTAAATGACTACAGTTTCCAAACTCGATAATGAGTTTCAGTTGTACATTGATTAAATTTCGATTTTTTCTTGGTATCAAAGTAAAAATATGAAATTAATAAATTTGATATTTTTAAAAATTTTGTATTTATTTTTATTTGATATTAAAAAAAAAAATTTATTTTTGTTTGATATTTAAAAAAAATTATTTATTTTTATTTGATATTTAAAAAAAATTTATTTATTTTTATTTGATATTAAAAAAAAATTTATTTATTTTTATTTGATATTATTTAAAAAATGTATTTATTTTTATTTGATATTTTTTAAATTTTTTATTTATTTTGATTTGATATTTAAAAAAAAATTTATTTATTTTTATTTGATATTTTAAAAAACATTTATTTATTTTTATTTGATATTTTTTAAATTTTTGATTTATTTTTATTTGATATTTAAAAAAAAATATATTTTTATTTGATATTTTTGAGGATTTTGAATTTGATATTTTTATTAATTTTTATTAATGTTTGGTACCGGATAAAAATAGTACGTTTTTTCAGTAATTATTTGCCAACAACGGATCATCTAATAATTCAGCGAGTGAGAAAACAGTGAATGAGACTGGGTAGCTCATTGACGTCCGTACGAATGCCTCTCATAATTTCCCATCCACCGTACGTGTGCTCAATACGTAGTACGTAGTATTCAATGCACGCGAGTTCGAAGTGAGAATACATGGGAGAGACGAGGTACACCAGGGACAATAGAAATCATGCAGCCTGCGCGCCGCTCGCCTCGCGGAAATGCAAACAATGTATTTCGCCTTGGCGCGTCTCCCTCCAGGATCGCCGCGTCGATCGGACAGTCTTGACCGGTTGCGATTCGCTCGCCGAGTGAAGCTTATACACCGTCGCTTCTCCTGTCCCATCTCCGTCCGTGTGCGACGAGGTATCCAACGTTGCGACAACGCGACGCTCGAATCTTCGCTTCTCTCGCATGCGAATCCAGGCAGCCAGCGTCAGGCGACCATGGCGGTACCTACGACCTTTGCCGCCGAGCGCCAAGTTGCGAGATCGAAGGAAGAATGCCGGCGCATCAACAAAGGCAGCGACGGGACGAGGCGGATCGATTCAATATTGATCGTCCGATATGCGAGACTGTTTCGTCGGATGGCTGAAAAAAAATTGTACGATGTGTAAAAGAAGAATTTTTTTACGAACAATATGCATCAATTTTGCTGTCTGATTAATTCAAGTCAACAACGACTTATAGACCATTTACCATTTTTTTATTTGACACGCGCGAAGAAAAAAGTAAATATTGATGGATATCGATCATCTTAGCGACTTAGTTAAATTTATTAAAAAATAATTTTTAAGAATCACTCGGTATCGACTTGGCTGTCTGGTTAATTAGATTCATTATTGTCAGTTTGATAGATCGGAGCGACGTCGAGTTATAGATGGTACCATTTATTTAAAAGAAAAAAGAAAAAAATTTCACGCATGGGGCGAAAGCAAAAAATCGTGGGCCATCGATTAGAGTCGTGGATATAATCGCGCGATAATCATCGGTGTGTTATTATGTGTCAAGCGCGCATCTCTCTCTCCCATCATATTTTCTCTCGGTCATCATCAAGACCGTAACGCTTCCTTAATGGGACCGATTCATAGACCCGAGCGCCGTATTTCATTCGCCGTCAAGGATCCCCGCTGGTGCATCCCACGCGGTTCGAGCGCTCAGCCGGGTTCGCCGGTGGATTCGATCGGATGGCATTCGAAACGGGCGCTAAGTGACGTGATGAGGAATCACGACAGCGCGCGGCGACCGGGCGAGTAATTGTTGCACAATCCTCACGACAATCCGCTAACCGCGTCATATGACAGAGTTCGTGTTCTGGTTAGAGTTGAAACGCGCCGAGAGTTTCACTGTGCGGTGGCGATTTTTGCGGTCGAGTCGCGGGTACGGGAAAATTAGGATATGACAGAATTTACTGGTACACAGAGAGAAAAATCTGGCATTGATAACTGGAAGATGATAATTATTTTTTATACGTGTAGTAACTATTTTTTTTTTTTTTTTTTTTTTTTTTTTTTTCAAATTATCGTAACTTATTATTTAACCTTTTTATTTTAATTCAACATTATTATATTATTTAATCTTATGATTTTTATGTGATATCTGAGTTGTAGTAACCGTTACTATAACTTTTATAGTTATGTTTTTATATCTTATGTATTATATTATTTTATAATTATCGTAACTATTAAATCATCACCATAACTACAAAATTATTCGCGTGAACTAAAAATGGATGGTTGGCCCTCTATAGTTATCGGGACTATCACAATTACGTTGGGTGTCGAGTTGTGAACTGCCGTTAAATTGGAGAGAGCTGCAACCTGGAGCTTAGCCGGGGAGATGCAATCTGGAGTTTAAGCGGAGAATTGTGATCTGATAGACTTTAGGTGAAGAGTTGTAACCCGGTGGGAATCTATCACGACAGATCTTACGCGAATCTCGGAAAGAAATTACATGTAAAAAAGACGTATTTTTTTAAGTAGCCCGCCTGAATAAAAAAATTAATGATAACTAAATTAAAAAAATGAAAAGCAAAATATCAGCCTTTTTCCTGCGGCAATTTTTCCCCGGGCATTTTTCCCGATGCCAATTTACGAAGAGAGTTGTAAATCCGGTGATGATCTACCGTGGATTATACGGACGGTTGACATTCCGATGTTGCAGCTGATATAGAGAATTCGACGATTCGTTGCAACTGTGCCGGTTGTGCCTAAATTGAAAATAGTAGCCGCAGAAGCGCCGACGCGCGGCTGTGTTGGCTGCGCGCGCATACGAAGACACGCACGAGTTTGAGCCAAGGTGCGGTAAGTAGCCGGGGGCACATATCGCCTCTCCGTCCGCCTCGGCTCCACACCAACGTCGGCGGCAGCAGCAACGGCAGCGGCGCATCTTCAAATGGCAAGGTCATCACCATCCGCGGAGTTACGTCACGAACTTTCCTCTGTCCCCCCCTGCTCTCCGGCCAACGCAAGAAAGCCGAATGTCATAATGACCAAGGACGACGATAATTTCGCCTCGGGCCGGAGGCGACTTTACAGGCCGGCGCGCTGTGGGCGCCGCGCGCGGCGCGCGAGGACACTGACCGGATTGTTAACATTTCGTCTGTGAACGGATGTCCCAACGACTTTCACATTTCTACCTGGGCCGCCGGTTGCCACGGTTGTGCCGGACCGCCGGGCCAACCCTCTCGGAAGGACTCGCACCGAAAGATGTGAAAATAAAAGTACTCTCGAGGATTCGTGATTTATGCGCCATACGCACGACGACGAAAAAAGCTATATATGGGGCATTCCGGTTGGACCCGACTCACTGCTGTCCGATTGCGCCGCTCCGAATTCGCCGGTACTTTTTTATGTATGAATGAAAGATTTCGCTGCGTGATTTGTAATTTTTTTTTTAGGTGTTTTTGTTAGGTGTTTTCACGTTACATTTTTTTCCGGGACGATATAAGTTATCAATTGTAACCATATAACTTGAAAAATAGTTACTGTAAGTAGGGAAAGGGGGGCCAATACGGAACGGGTGCTCCAATACGGAACACCCGAATATTATGATTCTTTTTTCAAAGTTTTGATAAACGCAAAATCGCATCATCGATGAAATAGGACGCATACCGGTAAAAAGTTGGCGCCACAAAATTATAAAAAATATATAAACTTAAATAAAGTTAATTAAATTATTTTTTGGCAAAAAATGGTCAACTTTTTTTTATTGTTTATAAACTTGATTTAAACTCATTTTGGAACGCTAGACGTGTTTTAGGAACGATAGAATTGGTTTTAGAATTGGGAATCGTTTTAGTATTGGAGCACCGATTTTTTTTTTTTTTTTGCTGAAGCGTCGTAAAGTCGGTTGGGTTGCTGATTTTCATGTAAAAAAGTAAACAAAAACTGTGGCGCCTTTGAAGGGCCATATTTTCCGTACGCCTTCCAAATTGGGCCCTTCCTGCTAGTCAACGTCTTGGCCTAAAAAAATGGTTTCTTGCGAATTATTTATAAATTATTTTTTTTTTTTATTACTAAGATCATCTCGCGTGATTTTTTTTTACGATTTACAAATTCGTCGTTATCGAAGACACTGATGACATGTAACCCAGCGAGAAATGCAACGAAAAAAAAAAGACGGAGCAGGAAAAATTAATATTCTTGTTTCTAGCAATAAATTATAAGCGTGATCGGTTAGCGGCGGTTACCTCATCCACGAAATACTCGCGCGGCATCTTCGTAGAACGGTGTCGTCGTTGCCTTCGCAACGATTTAACTTTCTAGCTATGTTGCCCGAGTCCCCCTCCCCCCCTAGTACTTTTCCCGGGTCAGAAGTCGTCGCTTCTCTCGCAGCGCAACGCGACACCCATCCTCCCTTCGACGTTCAATGGATGGTACAAGAATAGCCCGGCGACTTCACAACTTCGAATTTCACCAAGTGTACGAATTCAATTCTGCCTCGCAGGCGATACGAATGTCCCATCAATCATGATATGACACGATTGTTGCATAATGATATTTTTTATGCTCCAAACGTAAAGTTGAATGAAATTAAATTCGAATTTCTTGAAATTTACTCGGACGACCCCCCCCCCCCCCTTAATCCTCCCCCCCCCCTCCCATCCACTTTCCCGTGGAATTATTTTCATGCTCTCAAATGTGAAACCCAAAATTTAACTTACGCGATTTCTGCAACAAAATCGGTTCCCCTAAAAATGTTCATAGTTTCATAGTTTTATTTTTTATTTTTTTCAGCTTAGTTCCGTAAATTATCGACGTAATTTTCAGTTAATTAAAAACTTTGAATCAGGGAGAAATCCCCGATATCGATTACGCGCCTAATCCCTAATCCAATGTCACGTCGAAAGTAAACCTTGTTGTTTACGAGCTAATCTCAGTTTAAAATCGCGTTGCCAAAATTTATACGTTTGGGGTTGACGTCATGTGCGTGTTTCGGCAGCTTCATTGCGCAACGTCTCCTGCTAGACCAAATACGAAAAAACCCCATTACATATTCACAAAAATATTTGTCGGTAAAATACGTCTCGAATTTCGAGAGTCTCGTAGTAACAGCCAATAATGCTAGTTGCAGTATCCGGGTTTGGGTAAAAAAAACCCAGACTTTCCAATCACCTCGATGATCCGTTTTCAAAAAATTAATTTTCCTTTTTTTATATTCAACAAAAATTGCGAAACCGGTTTTCAGAACTCCCTGTTTAATAATTCCCATTGACACTGATAGAAACCAATCAAATGGACGAAATTTCGATCGAAAAATAATCGGTTCAAACAGGTTTCAATCGGATTTTCGTCCGTTTTATTGGTTCGAATCGGATCTTTTAATCAGGGATTATAAGCATCTCAATAACAAGCGCGATGATTTTAATCGATATATATTCACGATATATCCAAAACATTTGTATAATAGACTTACGTATTTTTTCGTCCGGTTGCATTTGCGATCCGACTAATTGTACTTCGCCCGGCTAATTAAGTGCAAACGCACCTCCCCAAGTGACGATCGACGATCTTTTCTCTAACGGTGATTGCAATATGTGCGAGACTGCGGCGCGACGCGATCGATGCATCCTGCTCCTGCAGCCTCTCCGCGCGGTGGACCAAAGTTCTAATGTCGCGAGGGTGGGGGGTATGCACAAGTGCGATTTTCCGACTATATAAAGGCAGAAACGTTGCGCATCCCTCAGGTATCACGTATTAAACATCGTCTAAGAACGGGAGAAGGACAAAGCGTCGCATCTCGATTACAATAGACATTTGAGAATTCAAGATATAGATAAAAAAAATATCCCAACGTGAACATGAAGTCGGTGGGTCTTTAAGAACGAACGAAAAAAAAAAAAAAAAAAATACACCAGCGTTATCGAAAAAAAAGAAATAATTAAATAGACACCATAAACATTGACGAAAAAGATATTTGACACGTGGTCCTGTGGCCGGCGGGTGGAGAGAGAAATTTCACGGAATCGTAGCCCGCGATCATCGAATTATTTTCTTTTTGCGCAACAGTGAAAGTGGAGACGATCAGTGAGATATTTGGCCCCTGGGCCATCGGAATCGGCAGGATACCGATTATACTCGTCGATCGCGCGTTCGAATATTGCCACGAGCGGGACTCGCTTGTCCGGAGATTTATCGGTAGATTTGACGGTACAATAACGATCATCTCGTGACCGCGATTCAATTGGGCTGTCATAAGCGCTGATATCGATCATTCGGAACGTGTGATCTTCACTGACGATTTTCACTGCCCCGACTAGGCCTCCAGCTATTCCGCTGCTATCTGACGATGAGTATCGTGTTGTGGCAATTTTCGATGTACACAGTAAAATCTACATTGACATTTGTGCGCGTGGACCTTTTTTTTACTACAACCGCCCACAGACAATTCTACAAACATAATTTTGCCTCTTGCCTAGACAGAATTTGTATTTTGTTAATTTTACGATAACAAGTTTTTAAATATGACACTTTTTTCGTCTCTACTAATCACGCAAAAAAAAAAAATTCCGAATATTTGATTAATGTTTTGTCGAATTGCCCTCGACCTCTCGAATTTGATCTACGATTGTAATTATTATTGTTGCAAGTCCATAAGACTGTTTTTTTAATTTTTATTTGATAAATATATCGTTAAGATGATTCGTAAAACCTGAAGAAATTCACAACAATTTGGTCAAACTCGCGGTGATCTATAATTTCTATACTTCAACTTTTATTCGCAATTTCAAGTGGAAAGACAAATTTCAAAAATAGAAATGAGCGCTCGCTATAATTTCTTGGTCTGCTTTTTTTCAGATAATCATTTTGGTATCTATGTTGGTGGCGGTGGCCGTCGCTGCGCCCCAGGCGGAAGTGACCATCGTGAAACAAGAGGAGTCGAACAATATCGGCGTCGGTGGTTACCACTTCAGTTACGAGCAGAGCGACGGTCAAAAGCGCGAGGAAACCGCGGAGCTTAAGGACGAGGGCACCGAAAACGAGGCGCTGAGCATCGTCGGTAGCTTCAGCTTCGTCGGCGCCGACGGCAAGACCTACAAGGTCGACTACACCGCTGACAAGGATGGTTTCCATCCCACCGTCTCGCTAGCCTAAGACTTCGTCGTCACAACTGCCGATTGTTAAGTTCTACGAACCGAGCACCGTCTAAAAGTCGCGCTAACACGATACCTAAAATGATCGTCGAGCGTCGATCCAAACTTCTCACACGACACTGTAAGATTAGAGTACAGAACGCAACACACATTGCGAGGCAAAAGCGGCAAATAAAGTAAGTCCTACACTGTAAAAATACTGCTGGACGAACTCGCGAATGTGCTGCTGAAAACTACTGATGAAACCTATTTAAGAACAAACATTCTATCCACGATGGAGAATAAATTTTTGGATCAACGCTATCGATCCTTGATCATTCAATAACGATCGTCAAATTTGCAATACGCAAATTAGATACTATATTATGTTAACGGTTAATGCGACTAATTGTAAAATTCGTCACTTACTCCTGAATAAAACGAGGATATAACATGAATTTATTTCGATGTGATCATTCATGCTGGCATTGGCGATCAACATTGTTGTCTCCTACTTGTTCCACGATCTGCCGTGAAGGCGATCGAAACCATGACGCTTTTGAGTAACGGAGACTAAGAGCTACTAAAAGCTACTGGAAGCTGCGATCAATGAACTCCTCTTGGGCGGGACGAGCAGCCCTGATTTGAGTTGGACCCCACAGGATCCACAAATAATATATATCAGCGCACGTCAATTTGTATATATATACATAGAACACGTTTGTTTCAATAACTGGGAACAGTGATTTACATTCAACATAGATACACAATGCATCGTGGCACGATTAAAATTTGACTACGTAATATTCACAGTTAGGAAGGAATGCAATTTTTTTAAACAACATGTCGATCATTCACTAAGTGTAGAAGATGAGCTCCGGTATCTGACCATCTTCGAGGGAGGTTCCGTTGTTATCGCCAGCTGCAAAGCTGAACTGAAATCTCACCTTATCCTTTCCCGAATCGCAGTCCACTGTAACCTTTCGCAAGCCTTTTGTTCCGTAATGTGAATCTGGGCCCTGCGGTGCAAAGACAGTAGAACTAGTTATTAACTTTGACTAAATTAAATATTGAACGAGTAAACGCGGAATTAAACATTTTGAAACTTATTTCGGTATTAACAAAAAATAAGCAAACGAATAACTCAAGCATATATTCATGAATAAAAACGATTACGAACCTTGAATTTCGCGGAGGCAGTGTAAATGGTATGTGCAATTATTTCGGCGGGTTCCTTGAACGTTAATCGATACGTATAGTTCGATCCGTCGCAGCTGAAGCTCGTTGCGTTAGTGGCAATGACTTTTCCGGAAGCTGTGTGAATTAGTTCTATCGTCACTTCGTATTCGGCAGGCCCAAAGGCACTTCCGTAAACGCCGTACCCGATGAGGAATATTCGTCTGTCTACGCTAAACCTAAAAGAAAGGCAATATTTATCGTTACAAAACGAACTATAAAAACAAATCAGCATATGACGTAGCACTAACCGTATTCGATCACTCGTACCGCTGTAGCCCCATCGGCGATCTGTTTGCTGAAATCTGCAGACCGTCAATTCTTTTCCCAGCATTCGGCAACGCGGCATAGCTTCAAACCCCACTGGAGGCTTTGGATTTACCGTGAAGTATAGAAACAGCGAAACAACCTGTGGACGTGACGAAAACGAATTAAATATTTGTCTTATATAAATCTACTAATTTAAATAAAATATAATTTGATTAAAAATTAATTTTTTTATTTAACTTCAATTTAGCATAAGCAATTTACATATGAATCGCTTATGCTAAAAACGAAGATTAATCGAAACGGATTAATGCCGTCAGATCGCGTTTTATAATCTATTGTATTACTGACCTCTCTGTCGGTAAGCAGACCGCATTGTGCAGGGCCAGCCGCGAATTCCTCGACAGACATCAAGGGAAACCGAACCAGGGACAACGCTCGGCCCAAAACGGATCTCTGGTTCTCCGGAGTCACGGGCAACTGTTGCCTCACACATTCAGCCTCCGACCACCTGCAGTTACCGCGACAATTAACGTTTGTTACAAACTCTTCGCGAGGGAAAAAAGCACCGGAAAAAAGTAGTTAGACGGACTTAATCAGCGTTTGCAGATATTCAAACGAATTTATAGTTGGTGCGAGATATTTTCGATGCCTAAAGAATTTTTTGTTCAGTCAATACGAATAATAGTAGAAGGAACCATTTTTTTTATCAACAATTCGGTTAAACATCGGCAAACGCGAATCGAACATCAACACAATCACATTTTTGTCTCTGTGATAATCACCGATAGTTCGATGTGTTTTACCTCACGACAGCTTGGAATATCTTTGACTCGCGGATTCTGAGAGTATCGCGTTCAAGAACGACCATCAACGTGTCTATATCGATGTCCGTGAATCCATCGGCGTTGAGCGCGTCGGTGGTAAATTCGTCGATGGTATCGAGACAGACCGAAGCGAGTTGAGGCTCGTCGAAGAGTCGCGCTTGGGTGAGGAGCAAGAAAGCGTTGTCGCTGGTCAAGTTACTGCGCAAAAATTCGACGCAGTGCTTCTCCAGAGGTGACACGGCGTATTTTTTCGCGGTGTACAGGGTGGTCATCACGGTCTCGGGGCCAATTTGCAGTTGGTCGGTGTACAAGAACAGAAGAACGGCGAGAAAAGCAACGGGCTCGACGTCGGGCACCTCGATTTCCGGCGACGCCGTCGCCAGTGTACCGTTGAACATGGCATCGAACACAGCGCTACCGGAAGACAGGACTAATTTGTGAGCGGGTATTCGCTGCTGTTGAGCACCGCGGCCCACCAGAAACCTCACGTCCGACAGTATCTCGTTGTTGAAGAGAAACGCGAATCTTTCCTTTATCGTTGCTTTGCTTCCTTGCCAGTTGTACGTCGCCGAGGCCGAGTGATGCACTTGCGCGTTTTCCAACGGCGGATCGTTCGACGGACGCGTCTCCAGACGAAGAGTGTTTATGGAATTACTGGGAGGCCGGCTGTTGAGTGGAGCAGAATTCAAAGGTCATTGTACTGTGAGATTTAGCATTCAGAATTTTCTCATTTGTTAAGACATCTACTTTTTAGGATTTAAAGTCAGTCTTTGGAATTCTTTTTGAGTACCCAAGGACAGCTTTTTATCTATTTATTTATTTATTTATTTATTTATTTATAAATTAATTACTTATTTACTTATCTTATGTATATTTTGGAAAGTTGTGTGTCTGTTTGTCTGTTTGTCTGTCCCAGCCCCCTTAATTAAAGTCTGCCCTAAATAATAAAGCCTTGCCCCCCCCCCCCCCCCTCTTAATTCAAGGATTTTCTTCCTTCATTCGAGATAAAACTGTAGGACGACAAGAATGCTGTCAGTAAATAAAAAAATAAATAAAAAAATAAATAAAGTCGTTCTTTGCGATTATTTTTGAGTACCCAAAGGCAGCGTTTTATAATGATGTTGACTACACAATGTGTGTCTGCTGTGTAAATAAATGAACAAGAAGTGTACTTGTCAATGTTGGAGGAAGATGCTTCGCCATTCCGACCCGACGACGAGGATGGCTGTTCGTCGTCGCATCCAAAAAGAAGGGCTCGTCTTGCACGGGAAAACATGACTATACTCTGTACGTTCTGCGGCGATGGGGATGCAGCACCCTCGTCGCCTGCGCTTCCATTATTCCCCTCGTTCTGTCCCAGATTGAGATCTTGGGTGCGCAATCCAAGATTCGACACATCATCGGCGGAAGACATTTTTTTCCATACAGAGCAGAATACTTTGCAGAGGGCTATGATGTTCCATTTAAAGAACCTGGATCACTGTAAAAATAGGATTCAAGCTAATTTTGGGATCCGTAGGATGGTTACGTCAAGTTCAATTTTAAGCTACTAAAAAAATATACAACTCAGAGATATGTTAAATGTAAAAAGATGGTGCAGAAATCTGTACTGTTCAAAGAGCCTGAATAATACTGCAAGTACAACAATTTAAGATGAGTTCAGCGTCTGTGTGATTACATCAAATTGAATATTTGATTACATCAAATCGAATATTTGATTACATCAAATTGAATATTTGATTACATCAAATCGAATATTTGATTACATCAAATTGAATATTTGATTACATCAAATCGAATATTTGATTACATCAAATTGAATATTGAAATTATGTAAAAAAAAAAAAAAAGAATCTATACAAGTATAAAAGCACAATATACATTTTGCAAAAGGCTATCAGTTCTATTTAAAGTGACAACTCTAGAAATACACAAACGGATGATTCTAAAAATAACCATGTAATGTATTTAGTTATACAATTGCAAGTTCAAATACAAACACAAGTCCAGTTTTTGAGCTGCAATTGTGCTCTAATAATTCTAATTTGTTTCTAATCGCTCAGATAACAAAAACAACGTTACAACTCGGAGAAACATGAAATTTCATACTCTATTCACTACTCCTCAATCCGCCAATTGCCAGAAGATCTTCGATCTATTCCCTCGTTTTATTAAACGTAAACAAATTCCTCGCGACGTTCTCCGCGATCTGCCCTTCACGATGATATTAAATCGCGCTCTGGCATTGTATTGTCATGCCCGACACTACCACATTCACTTCCGCAGCTGTCAAATAACTAGAACGCAAAATTTGAAACTGAAGAGCGGAAAGTACAGCGAAGCGAAAAGCACAACAGTGAAAATGGCCGAGAGGATAGTTCATTCGCTCTTCTGGTCGAGGGCGCGACGAGCGAATTTATGTAACCGCATTTGTTACCGAATTTTTGTAATAAGAAGATTGGAACTTATCCTTGGCCTACGTAGTAACCACAAATTAAATACCAAGCATGTTTGATTATTCATGAAGAAATGATCGTCACTTCACGCCCGATAAGATGCGATGAGCGTGATCATTTTTATCGGCCATCGCAAGTGACGGTCACTTGACGCATCGGTAAAGGACCGGCATTTAGCGTCGCAAGACAGCCGAGAAAGTACAGAAACAACAATTGGTGGAGCTCATTGCAAATCCGATGTATCGGTCCTCGCGCGACGTCCTCCGAGGGTTTCCTCGAAGGAAACTCGTTTCTATGGCCAATACGCGCCTACCAGTTGTGAATTTATGTAACCGCATTTGCAACCGAATTTTTGTAATAAGAAGATTGGTACTTATCCTTGGCCTATGTAGTAACCACAAATTAAATACCAAGCATGTTTTATTATTAATGAAGAAACAACGATCGTCACTTCACGCCCGATAAGATGCGATGAGCGTGATCATTTTTACCGGCCATCGCAAGTGACGGTCACTTGACGCATCGGTAAAAGACCGGCATTTAGCGTCGCGCAAGGCAGCCGAGAAAGTACAGTGACAACAATTGGTGGAGCTCATTGCAAATCCGATGTATCGGTCCTCGCGCGACGTCCTCCGAGGGTTTCCTCGAAGGAGACTCGTTATCTATGGCCAATACGCGCCTACCAGTTGTGTATACTCGATCCACACCAGTAAACCGCGAACACTCGACGCTGATAGCCGATAGTCCCGTGAAAATCGCATATCGGGAAGTATCTTCGTCGTAAATCAAAGAAATTCATCAATGTTGTCGACGGCAAGATCGCCTTCGCTCGAAGAGTTTATCGATCGCTCGTCGCTGAAGAAATAACCCCGACAACACGTATAATGCCGCTGGCGACTCTGACGGTTCCTTGGAACGAGCAACATGTAACGGAAAAGGTGCGTGAACAATTGCAATGCGACGCGCAATTTGAGAAATATAGAAAGATGCTCGATTTTATGAGTCACTCGTTTCGCAGCAAGCGACCGAAATTCTTCCAGCCGAAAACCAGGAGGAAACAATGAACACCCAGGGTTCAAACATCGTCACTCATTCCAATGGGTGCCCCGACACCCACGAGATCGAACTGCGAGAAGTGGTGCGAAAGGGTCATGAAAGAGCCGAACCTGGTTATTTTGAACTCCTGAAGGTCCTGGGTCAGGGCTCGTTCGGAAAGGTAGAGAACGCACAGTCTGTTTTCCTACTTGTCCTAATTTTTCCTAATTTTCCTACTGAAACAGATGGACATTTTTACAGCTTTTCAAATAATAGAGTGGTCACAGATAATGCTTTATTTTTGCTGTGAAGCTTCTTCTTGAGAAGTTACTTCCTGTTTACAAAAAACTGATTTACCAGTAAGGCATCTTTGTTGGAAAGAATTGTTACCTGAAATAAAACAGAAATTGAAAGTTTAATTAAAATCAATTTTACTAGGTTTTTCTTTTTTTTTAAGCTTACGCACACTATGATTTAAAACTGAATATATTGGCTGCTGCAAATGGAGCTAAATAGTTCTTCGTACATAATGGCTCCTTCAAGTATGGATAGAATTGAATTGGAGCATAATCTACATTGAAGTTTGGATTTTTCAGAACTTTCAATTTTTTGGAAAACTATGTTTCTATGTATAACTTATGTTAGAAATTTAGTTTTACAAAAAATTGAAAATTCTGTAAAACCCAAACTTCTATAGAGATTGTGCTCAAATCCAATCAAATTGGCATTCTGTAATAATAAAAAATGCATTTTGTGAATTTTCATGGAAGGGTGTTTATTGTGATAAATATAAACACTGTTTAGCAGAAATTTAAATAAATAATACTCAACACAAATTTTTTTTAGATTTCTCAAAGAAAATCCTAAATTCATCTAGATTCCAATTAGTACCCCAACTTTCTTGGTTGTTCAAAGTCCCAAAGACCACGGGAATCATGTAATTACACCTGTGAAATAGCTGTTTAGTGATTTTCTTGTTTGATGTAAAACTTAGAGAAAATATTGTATTGCCACAGGTTTTCTTGGTCCGAAAGGTGGTAGGGAAGGACAAGGGGACTCTGTACGCAATGAAAGTCCTCAGAAAAGCCACACTAAAAGGTAATTCACTCAACCTCTTTTCACTTCATTGCTGTCTGATGAAATATTGCTCTATCAAGGAAAACTGTGATGTACTTAATTTCATTTGATTCCCAGTGAAAGATCGGGTGCGAACAAAGATGGAACGAAATATTCTTGTCGATGTTGAGCATCCTTTCATCGTTCGTCTACACTACGCCTTTCAAACGGAGGGCAAGCTGTACCTGATACTTGACTTTTTGAGGGGCGGGGACCTCTTTTCTCGGCTTTCAAAGGAGGTCAATATAGATTCGTATATCTAAAGAATATTGCATGTTCATTTGAATAATATTCGCCGCTTAGAGCGAATCGCCTACTCGTCTCGTTTATTCATTTGACGATGCTTCACCTTTGACGTTCTACAGCGGTTCTTTTTTGAACAACCATGCTTTGATTTTTCGTTACTAAAGTAATCAACTTGGAATCATACTTGTAATGAAAAGTCTGTAATTCGTAGGTAATGTTTACTGAGGAAGATGTAAAATTCTATCTGGCGGAGCTCGCCCTGGCGCTTGGCCATATACACAAACTAGGCATTATTTACAGAGACCTTAAGCCTGAGAAGTAAGTAGCAAGAAATTGAGACATATATTATGCACGTAACCGGGGTGTATAGCCACCCTGGTTAAAAGATCGGATTAGAACCAATGAAACGGACAAAAGTCTGATTAAAACCTGTTTAAACCGAGTATTTTTCAATCGGAATTTTGTCCATTTTATCGGTTTCTATGAGTGTCAATCGGAATTACTAAGCAGGGCAATAAACGCTAAAACGATTATTTTGCGCCTTCAGTATATTGTTAGATACCGATGGTCACATGTCCCTGACGGACTTTGGACTGAGCAAACAGCCATTGGATGATACCAAAACGTACTCGTTCTGCGGTACCGTGGAATACATGGCCCCGGAAGTTGTCGATCGTAAGGGTCATTCGTTTGCAGCCGATTGGTGGAGTTTTGGAGTTCTGATGGTTAGAGATCGCTGATTGTTTCTCTCTTATTACGTATCTAGATTTGTAATCGCCGGACAATTAAACGAATGAACTTTGCAGTTTGAGATGCTGACCGGAGCACTGCCGTTCCAAGGTGCGAACAAGAAGGAAACAATGACGCAAATATTGAAAGCTAAACTAGGCATGCCATGTAACATCTCAGCAAAGGCGCAGGAGCTACTACGAGTATTGTTCAAAAGAAATCCCGCAAACAGACTGGGTTCAGGTAATATTATTCGGATATATATTTTTTTTTCTCTTTTGCATCTGAAATTGTTTGCAAGTGGGTAAATGCTAATTTTGGCAATTTAACTGTTGTCTCCCCTTCGATTTACGAAATACAAACATTATTCGATCTGCAGGTGGCGTGGAGGAAATTAAGAATCACGGTTTCTTCTCGACCATTGACTGGGACGCTCTGTACAAGAAGCAAGTGATACCTCCGTTCAAACCGGCCGTGAGTCTTGAAGACGACGACGCACTCTACTTTGATAGCGAATTCACGTGCAAAACTCCGAAAGGTGAGACACTCGTCGGATCGGCGCGATTATCGATTTAAGGTTTCGACTTAAAGTAGAAGGCGCGTTTTTAGATTCGCCTGGAGTACCACCGAGCGCAAATGCCCACGAATTGTTCCGCGGCTTCAGTTTCATAGCGCCCGGTTTGCTCGATGAACACACCAAAAGCCCCGAGTTCAAACCGTGCGAGAGCATAAGCAGCACTTTTCCGACGTACGTGAATCTCGTTCCCATCAGAGACGAGTACGACTTTAAGCAGGAAATTGGCAACGGAAGTTACAGCACCGTTCATCGAGCTGTTCATAAAGCAACGAAAGTGGAGTACGCGGTTAAGGTATCGTTATCGCGGTTTTCTGCATATCCGCAGCTGTTTCTATGAATTCATAATTCTCACACGATACTGCGTTATATAAATTAAAATAGTTGTAATTTAATCAAAAAGGTTTCGTCCATAATCGCCCGTACAATCATTTTATTAATTAGACAAAATTACATGAAAATTATAAAAAAAGGGGACTGTAGTTTTCCATCTAAAATACATTTTTCCTCATTTTATATAGCACTAGCTGGTTATAGTGGCTCGCGCGCTCGCTACGTAAGGGTGACAAAGCATTATTATTTAGGGCAGACATTAATTAAGGGGGCTTGGACAGATAAACAGACAAACAACTTTCGAAAATATATATAAGATTTTGACAAAATATCCCAATTGTACTTATGTATTATACAGGTCATAGAAAAAGCAAAACGTGACCCGACCGAGGAAATTGAGATTCTACTGCGATACGGCAGGCACCCTCACATCGTCTCACTGCGTGCCGTGCACGAGGACGAGAAGCGCGTTTATCTAGTCTTGGATCTGTTGAGAGGCGGTGAACTTCTCGATCGGTTACTCCAGCGACGTAACTTTACCGAACGGGAAGCAGCTGAAGTTACGTACACGATTATCAGTGTCGTCTACTATCTTCACGAAAACGGGGCAAGTCCTTCAATCATCTCGCTGTACATTTACAATAATATACAATTTTTCTTAATAGTGTAACATTGCAATCGCATGATCACCAAAATATAATTTATATTTTTTGTACGGATTTTTCTCTTCTGAGATATAAATAATTTTTTAAAAGTAATTCCTGTTTAAGAATTTGATTGAATCAAATTTCCTAGAAAATCATCCCAGAATTTGATCGTTATGTTGTTGAATTACTAACTCTGAGTCTCTATTATTGTCTGTAGGTCGTCCATCGAGATCTCAAACCATCGAATATTTTGTATTCGAAACCCGGCGGAGATCCCACCACTTTGTGTATATGCGATCTGGGATTCGCCAAACAGCTTCGTGCTGAAAATGGCCTATTGATGACACCCTGTTACACGGCTAATTTCGTTGCTCCCGAGGTGCTTAAACGTCAGGGATACGACGCGGCTTGTGATATTTGGTCTCTCGGCGTCTTGTTGTACATCATGTTATCCGGGTAAGAATTCAATTTTGTAGCTGACTTATATTTTCACAGGCTCTTTCTTCATTAAACTTTTTGTAGTTGAATGAAGATTTTTATTTTCTATTTTCTATATAGAAAATAAATATCTATATATAAATAGTAAAATAGAAAATAATAAAAATAGAAGATATTTATTTATATTTTTATACCGCGTACTTTTTGTATTTATTTATTGGGGTTTCTTGCTCGATTAACCATTCAAAGGAGTATTTCCAGCCGCAAATAAATGTTTCAATAGCTCTAGAAAAAACGAATTTTCCATTCATATCTGACCATACAAACTATTTACATTTTTCAACAGGCGCACTCCATTCCCCAACAGCCCGGGTGACAGTGCTAGCGATATTTTAGATCGCATTGGCCCTGGTTTCGTGGACGTCGACTCCGGCGTATGGTGCCAGATATCGGACGAGGCTAAAGAGCTCGTACGAAGAATGCTGCATATTGATCCCCAACAGCGGCCTAACGCATCGTGGATTATCAAATCCCCGTGGCTGGCGAATCGGCACAGGATACCACAGAAAAACTTGCCGGATATCACGAAAGATCCTCATAGCCTCAAGGTCTGTACTTTACATTAAAAAATTAAACCTTTGGGGCAGTTGTTAATTCGTAACAGCCAGCAGTCAGGGCTTGTATTTTGAGACGCGAATGAGAAAGCGGAGTGTTAATTAGTAGAAAAAAAAAGTAAACATTTTCGTTTCTTAGACTGCAGTGGCAGCGACTTATAGAGCGATGTCGAGCAGTCCAAGATCACCGCACATTGGTCCAGTCGTCATGTCGGAATTGGCACGACGCAGGACCCAAGCTCGGCCGAACGGTCCAACACAAGTTTGAAGATATCTTCCTCGAGCTTTCCGTGCCGAAAATACGAGAAAGCGTAGCGCGTAAACAAAAGTAACGAAAAACGCGCAGTGAACTTACGTTCTCAGTTATCTTTCTTTGTGCAAATTATAATTCAAATTCAAGTCAAATCGCGTTATTTTGGTGTTTGACTTGCTTATCGTGATTTGCGTTATCTGTCCCAAAAAGAGGTTTACGAAAACAAAAATTATCTATGCTAACGACGTACGAATTTTTGAAATACGAAAAAATATTTATCGGTGTTTTTGCAAAATTCTCAATGCACACTAGTTGAAATTCAATTCGAGCGGAATCCTATGAGCCGTTTGTTCTGAACAACACGCAGAGTAGAAAACGTTAGTTTTATCACAATCGTTACATCGATAAAGTAATTACAGTTGCATTCCAGCTTTTGCGAATAAACCAAAAGTCACATTTTCGGATATTTACAAAATTTGCGCGATAGTAAAAAATTTTTAGGCTGGTCCTTTCACGTGAACCTGCTTTTTTATTTGGTGACGAGCAACAAAAATCTTAATAAGCAACTCAAACAAAAAATAAATATTTTTTTAACCGCTATAGAATTGCTGCATACTCATTAGGGTGACAATATTTCGACGTCAATTTGTTTTATTTCCATTAATTCTGACTCAACATTTTTGTTTTTCTTCGTCAGACAATAAACAGAAGTAAAAAGAGCAAGATGTAAGTGGAAGTATTGTCAGCCTAATGCTCTTCGCCTCTAACGGTATTTCAAGTCAATATCCTGCGGGAAAATGATACTCAACCGCCGGCGAATCATGATGTGATACGTTTTGTTATTTTATATATATTTCTCGTTGCATGCGTTAAAGTTTACGCGTTTGGTGATGCGTGTGCGTGTCCGTTAACGTAAATTCTGAGCAGAATAGCCGACAGTGCATTAATATCACACAAACTCGGATCTAAGATTCCCTCCGAACGCCGATTTGCGACGTATATACAATTATGTAAATATTCGAGCATTTGGAAGAATGGAAAGGTAAAGATAAAAATAATAGAAACTTAAATTTCGCCTCTTGCCCCTTGTGACTAAGAGATCACACGCATAGTGCCAATATTCACCTATTTTTTTAGTTCGATTATACACGTTTATTTTTTACTTTATTTCCTCCGCGCCTCCGAAAATCAAATTTGTATTAATTTTTTATCATGTAATTATTATCGTACGTAGCATATTCTATTAAGTGTCAGTATTGTAAGTGTATTAACGATGAGAAAACATTATCGCCGCTACATTCCAAATTAAGCACACACACACACATATATACATATATTTTGAGAAATAGAATATTGCCGACAAAGTTATCCAACAAAAAGTTATTCACGTGTCGTCTATCTATGAATGTTAATCCGTGTTCGTATTATATGCGCGCAGTGAGCTGCGTGATGCACGACGAATAAAATCCTACGATAGTTTGCGCGACATTCGAGATATGTGTATCGAGATTCTGGAAATTGCGTTGCCGTTTAAGGATACTTGTGTCAATAACTAGTCTACTTAATAACGTCGCAAAAGGACAACTTGAAATTTTGAAACTGAACGAAATTAATCGGGAGCGGTAAGAAAACCATTGAATGGTGTCAATACAGCCTTTTTAATTACATTTTGTTTGCAACTGTTTCAAGTTGCTTCTCAAACATTATTTTTGCGAAGTTATTGAGATGTCCCACCGCAAACAAAATACGAGAAGGTAACAGAACACAGTATTGGAAACGATTTTTTCCCTTTTTTCCACATAGTATCTGATGCCGACGCATTGGAAATGAAACTAGACTTGGCACAAACATCTTTAAAGAATTTAGTGAATGAAGAGTCTATATACAGTTGAGCTGCGTTCTAAAATATTTAAGGTGGTTGGCACCTAAGACCCGATTTAATATAGAAATATGGAATGTTATTATCTCGTGGAGGATTTATCGTATTCTCGTTCATGAAGTAATTACACAACAACAAAATCTTTACGATGCGAAAGAGTCAATTAATCGGAGTCTCGTGAGAAACAACTGCGGAAAGGTTCGACTGTACATTTGATCGTAAAATCTTTGCTGTATTTAGGATGTTATTTCCATTGCAAAAAAAAGTAACATGCGAAACCTCGACATATCAGTTTAATGAAAAAAATAATTTTTAAATAATGTAATTTACATGAGCGTTGAACGTAAGCATAAAAATTACTGTTGTTACGGTCGCGGGCCAACCACCTTGCAGAACAGATTACAAGTGTTTTAACTCGCACCTCTATACACTAAAGGATCATAGCCCGAATGTACGAAAGCTGCGTTATACAGTAGAAACTCTCATAGCTTACATCGGCAACGAGAGAGTGACGTGTTTGAAGTTTTCATTTTACGATGCCCCGAGAGAGAAGTGTCACACGGCAAGTTCTCGAAAAGATATTTTCAACCGAGAAAGATATTCTAAATATTTCGGCGGAGATTGTGGTGTCGATGTATGTGATTACAGAAAGAACAATGTGCGATCTATGCGCGGACGTCCATAAAACATTGAAGGACTGATTTTGACCTGTTTCTGACACATCTCGGCGTTGTTAGGTTTCTACCGAAAATACGAAGATTAGTAAAACGAACGGAGAATGTCGGGTAATACATTAAAGTGTTAATAAATACATTAAGAACTATGGTCAGGAAAAATCGATTCACTCGTCAGGGAGAGTCAGAGAAAAGTCGGTGAACTTTCTATCTGGAGCAAAATGGCCACTATGCCACTTACTTAGCTTACGAGTCTCGAATTTACGTAAGCTATAAGAGATTTCACTGTACTATTTTGCCATTGTCTCCTGCACTAATCTTAAAAGAACTCACTGAATAGACGATTTTGGTTTCACACTCGTGGAACTTAACTGCAGTGTGGCTCCAAACAAAATACTATTTTTTCAATGTCTTTCCTGGAGTATTCTCTGCTGATGCATTACGAAAGAATTTCGCTCGTATCAAATGATCGGATATTCGAAAACTGGGTCCTATTCGCTGCGATTTCGGAGCAGTTGACGCACGCGAGTTTCCTCTGCGTAAAGAGCATTCCACGTCAGAAAAATATCCCAAATATCTGGTTACGTGATTCCAAAAATCTACTGTGTATCGAGTTTATTTTTTTCGTTCTGATCGAAACTGTAAAAAAAATATGCGTTTTGCTGGTACTTAAAAACAAATGTTGATTTGGATGTGATAGATTTTTTCGTTTCCAAGAAAATGTTTTTATTAGTTGAACTGACATGGAATGTCTCGTATATCTTATGTCGCGAACTTTTGCCAATCAATCTAACTCCTTAATCCGATATCTGTATATCTGCGATATTTTTGTCGTCAAACAGGGTCTCAAACTTGAGATAAAACACTGTCGCGGGATGAAGGGGAGAGAAACGTTAATTAAAGAATACATCCTTACCTCCCTTATTATATTGTAATTGTAATCGAACAGAGTATATCTTTGTATAACAATTAAACAAGCGCAGTGTTCGTAATTTCGGTGAAATGAGTTACGCCACTGCGAATCCAAATAATATCGTAGCTCTGAGTATTATTCACTCCGCGAATCCCGCCGATACTCCGGAAGACATAATGATTTTCCATTTTACTCCTTCAAAATCGATAGAGCGATTGGTGACAAATTATTTTCAAATAATTTATTAATTTTTGTATTTATTTATCTTACAAAGTATCATCATTTCAATGTCGGTGTTGCCGCCTAGAAATCATGTGAAATATCGCGGTCGGCATCAAGCACCTTTATTTAAGGGGGTTTCCGACTGAAAGCAAATTATACCTCATTATTCTCAAGGATTTCGAACAATTATGAAAAAAAACAAAGCATTCACATCTACATAAATGTTATGCAAAGGCGCAAATAATTTGCGTTTCCTCAGAAACGTTCGGCACCCTTGGAAACAATCATTTGTAGCTTGCAATATTCTTCAACGGTTGCAACAACCGCTACTCGATATTAGTTGGGACTCCATACGTCTATATACATATATAAAGTCTAAATATACATTAAACTTCGAAGCATGTACCGAAACCCTATAATATGTTGTAGGTGTCGGCCGAGCATCGTTATCGATGAATTCTCCAGCTGATAAGCGGATAGTGTGAACAGATATACGATTGGTGCTGGCTTCGACAGCACAGAAAAAAAAATGCGGATAGAGAAACCCGGTAGTGCTACCGGAAATCGAACCCAAGTTCTCCGCTTGTAAACCCGCCCGCAATCATCTGTAGTGACCATGAAATAGTAGCCGCATGCGCGTTGCGCACTGTGGCGAAAACGTGGTGCAGATGTCCGGCATCTTTACGCGATCTTGTTCCACTAGCGCAGTGAGCGATAATATCTCGAGGCTTTGAACGAGCGTCTCGATAGCCGGAACGCGTTTGCATTTCGGGGTTTCACGCGAATTCAAAGAGGTGAGCATTTTTCACGGTTTCCTTAACAACGCACTTTCGAAAAAATAACAGATAAAAAATTATCATCAACGCATTATACACAGATTGATTCGTTGTTTATCGTTAAAAAATGCACATTGCGCAGTGGTAGATACAGCAATTTGTTTTCCTTCGATGAATTAACACTCGCTCACATTGACGCAACGTTATCAGCTGGCAGCCACTTGAGCCAATGTGTGTGAGAAGGATACGCAGTTCTGTCAATTATTTGCGAGCGTTGTATACATATATATATATACGTGCGAAATTCTTGTTAATCGTCTTTTGCGACGACACGTTTTTTGATTAATTTTCGGCACGCCCCTCGGCGGTTTACGCTGGAACGACAGGACATTGATAATTGGCGCGAAATTGTTATCGGCTTCAGCTGATCATCCGTAGAAATTAGTAATTCAATTGTACTATTAAAAGGATTTAGTTATCTGGAAATCGTGAACGCGTTAAAGATGATTTGCAGTTGCACATGAAATCTTCCGACTTCGCGACAAAATATCCGCTGACAGGGACACAAAAATGAATGAATTTCATGAGTCAATTTTTTTTTTATTGGTGGAAATACTGTTTTATTTTCAACTCTTAGAGCAGGGTGTAGGCACCAATGGATTAAACTGGATAAATAATTTGCTCAATTGGCATTGCAGCGCCACCTCATATCTATGGACCAATTTAATATCATTAAGAGGAGTTAACCGACAATCATAAAAGTAAAATGGCAAAATATTGCTGTTGTATGTGAAATCTTATGCAAACATCTGTAAAAAAATGAATCATCACCGTAATTTCTTTTTTTTTTTTTCTTGTTGATGGATGAAAATATGTTTCTTTGTCTTCGACTTGTGCGCAGTTCTTGTTGAGCCGATGATCAAATTGTATAAATAAACTGCTGGTTAAGAGGGCTGAGTCATCTGGAAGTCATGAAAGTAAAATTTTGTTGCAAATGCACGTGCAATATTACAACTTTATGAAAGCTGGTGCTTGATACATTAAAAAAAATGAAACATTTTCAAAAGTACATTTCTCTGGAATTCCAGTTCATGCGGGTGAAAATACTTATTTCACTTTCAATTAGTAGACTATAGATGGATTTAAGTTCTATAAATAGACAATGCAATGAAGATAACTGAGCCACCTGAAAAACAACAAGATAAAATCGTATTACAATTACACGTGCAATCTTGAAACTTTATGAAAGATACCTTAAGCAAATGCACATTTATTAAGTGCTTTTTTTTCTTAGTTTGGATCTATAGTTCTTGAGTATCAATCCTATTTTCTCTATCAGTGCAACCTATGTTCTATCACAAGTTGAAAATCCAAAGCAATACCTGCAACAATCGATTGAGCTAATAAAAAATTGACTTTTGACAAAGTTTAGTTTTTGTGCTAGTCAAGCGTTGTTAGTCGATTCGCAAGAATTCATGTGTACAATGCAGATGTTATTTTCACAAAATGTTGGAATGATTTGACCCTCTTAATCTCTGAATAAACAACAACAACAAAAAATAGGTCTGCTTTATGAAAACATATTTCAGCTGAGGGTTGGAGAGTCGTTCTGAGAATGGTGTTCTCTGTGGGCTTTAAAAGATTGAGCATAGGTACGCGAGCATCATCTTCATTAGAGTTTTTGCATTTGAAAAAGGGTTTGACCAAAGTTTAACCACTAATAGCTTCTCCATTGCTTAAAATCTGTGAGGTTGGAGGCAGATAAGCAACTAGCATTAACAATAGGTTTCATGGGATTAGAATCTAAAATATCCCAACAGGACAAACCTGAAAAAAAATGTGAATGAAGATACTAAGAACGATGGTTTACAAGTTTCAAACTGATCCATCGTTGTTGCTTGCTGATTTCAGCCTCTTCTCCCATTTGGATATGTGCTTTCATTTAATCAAATTCACAATGTTGTCGTCTCCATTGCATACGAATATACGCAAATAAGACTAAATATTTTTACAGGATTTTGCACCATGCTCCAAAAAGGTCCAAGGCCTCTGGTGCTGTGCGGCCCGTCCGGGACTGGAAAGAGTACCTTGATTAAGCGTCTCTTTGAGGAATTTCCTGATACCTTTGGATTTTCTGTTTCCCATACAACTAGGGCGCCACGACCCGGCGAGGAATACGGCAAGCATTACTATTTCACGAGTAAGGAAAAGATGCAGGATCAGATTGACCGAGGAGAGTTCATAGAGAGCGCTGTGTTCAGCGACAACATGTACGGAACCAGGTGAGCATTTGTTATAGTTAATGGTACATCGTAAATTACACACACGATTTCGTTGTTTCAGACATGCAGCGGTTTAATTAACTTCTCGTAGTTTTGATTGATAGAGTACTTACAAATTCGCATTAAAACTTTAATGCGCTAGTTTAATGACTTCACCGATGTTGCTTTTCAGCAAGAAAGCCGTCGAGGATGTAAAGAACATGGGCAAAGTCTGCGTTCTCGATATCGATATGCAAGGGGTGCAACAAATAAAAAAGAGCGATTTGAATCCTCTTCTGGTTTTCATAAAACCTCCGTCCATATCCGAACTCGAAAACCGATTGAAAGGCCGAAAAACTGAGACCCACGATTCGCTCCAACGCCGATTATCCGTCGCCAGAGCCGAAATCGAATTTGGTATGTTTGATTCGTTAAGCATTCAAAGCTCGCCACGTCTTAGTTTCACGCATCTCAATTTCTAGGTGAATTGCCCGGCAACTTCCACGCGATAATTGTCAATGACAACCTTGACAAAGCGTACGAAAAATTGCGCGAGGTCGTCATCGATGAATTGAAGCGATACCGCGAAATAGGTAAGTGAGCGTTTGTTTTTGTACCGATTTACCATAGTCTCGAAGAATCGTAAAGAAGGCGACCATCGCCTTCCGCTCGTGCTGCAAACTCACACTCGTCAGAAAAAGTTTTACCGCACTTGTATCGTAATATACGATTATGACTGCGGAACTAATTCTAATTAATTTCCCAATTGCCAACAGAGAGCTAAGATGATTGATAACGTCCAGCGATATTCTCGGTGCAGGTGGTGCGACTATGCAGCGTGAAAAAATAGATAAATATATATATAAACACGCAAAACTCTGTAGATCCGGAGTTAATTGTCAAATATGTAGAGTTCAATGTTTCAACGATTTTTGAGTGGAGAAAAACATCAGGAGCAACCATGCGAGAGGATTAATGTAAATCGTAGGAGTAGGAAGTAGGTGATCTTACCGAAAAATAGTTCAATGCGTGAATGTGTTAGTGTCTAAGCAGTGATGGTCCGTAGAAAAATTGCCCCGTGCGCTCGTTAGCCCTTCGTTGTCACACAAGACCAAATTGACCCGACATCCAATTTTGCAGTTAAATATCTGCACGATTATATCCTGCCGAACTCTGTAAGTAAACTTTTAAACGATATTTAATCTGCGTTTTGATTAGCTTCCGTTTCACGAAGTCGACCGAGCCTTTACACGAACATTTCTTATGTTTAGTTTATCTTCAAATGATCTGCAAAACTTTTCTGTTAGCTAATAAATTAAGAATGTCGGAAAGGCAAGCATCGTACTATCAGAAACAGTGACAACGAAGGAGTAACGAACATAGGCACAGTGTTCATAGTCTATTTATTATCTTTTCCAGAAACAAAAACGCTTTTCGTTAAATTACAGTAGATACATTTTTCAGCAATCACGATTCAATGACCGGATGATGAATAACTGTACATAAATGTACCATAGAAATCTATGTAACTATGCGACCCTGGTCTGTTTGGAATTTACAGAAAAATCTTTATCGTATATATGACGAAAAAAAAAATAGTGAAAAAACCAAGATAAATAGGCCAAGGGCATGCGAGCGTGAGTGGACGTGTGAGCTCGCAGTTTTGAGCTAAAGTGATAAAGCGAGTCGATGAACTCCGGCATTTTTCAATATTACTATGACCTCGATCCATTTTGGTCGATACAGTGAACTACAGAACTGAACCCTGAAAGTCTGTTGTCCTCATAAACTCGTATACGAGTTTTTTTTTGTACGTTTGACCCGTTGAGGACTTTTTTCGTTTTCGATATGCGGCGCATAATATTTGTTTCTTCAAACGTAAAAAAAAAATCAGATTCAGCTTATATGTATATTTTTGATATCAGTCGAGGGTCTGCGATCAGCGATCGGTATATGCAACTTTACAAATGTGAAATATTCGTAATTCCAAGTGATTACAGTAGCCTTCAAAGGGTTAAAGGAAGACCGGTGCACCGATTTCAAGCAAAAAACGTGTTTTATATATTTTTATCCGTAAAAAAAAAGTATAAAACTTCTATACGCTTATTGTGTCACAATGGTGGTTCGACCATATGAAAAAGCCCCGGATCTGAATATAAAATTTAAGATCAATTTTATTTAAATAGAAAATCACAAATGAAAGTATGAAAAAGCGGATCTAACGATACAAATTTTATATTTGGATCTTCGATTTCTTTTACATAATCAAAACAACGTTACAAACAGTATTCAGCGCATGATATTCTTTATTTTTTCAGATAAGATCAATCAAAACACGTTTTTTTTGCCGAAAATAGTTGTACCCTACCCTTAAAAACCGTCGGAAATTCGCAAATAGATGTCGTATTGCATCTCTATAATACGACACAAGACACCATTTTACCTGGGTATTAAAAATTGAGTACAAGATACGTAATACGATACTGAACGATTAATCATGTCTTACTGTCCGGCCAAAAGTTACTTTTATTCCAAGAAAAGTTACCCTAAACTTACTGTCTGTACTTATAGCCTTAGATTTAGTAAACTGAGACTATTCACCAAAATGAAGTTGTGTTCTGATAGAATAGGTTATACTTATTGTAAGTACTTGTCTTCACCCTCGGTATCTGTTCGTGGATGTTAAAAAAAAAATACTGACGGACCTAGGAAGGAGAAGTTTAAAAATAAAATCATCCAATTCTCATAATTCGTACATAAATTTCACGGAATTTCGTTATTCCAGAATCGGATAGTCCCATCGACGTGCTAAGATAGTTTCAGGCAATTGTAATTTTGCTTTGCTCGACGAACGCAACCTTCACAAGTCTCATCAATTCATCGCTCGAATCATCATTCGTAAAACTAAGGGTCCTCCTGTATTAGGCATCGTATTCTACGCGATGTAGAGACAAAAACATGTAATTAATGTACTTATCTGTGCAAGAAGCCCCCTTTTACATGGGTACAATCCTTTACAAGAAACAAATGCGATTACGACATTGATAAATAAATTTAAACTGCAAATGTATGTTATTCATTGTTACAAGAAATGTGTCTCTGTTAAAAATAATGAATAAAGACATCGTTCCATAAATCACGATAGTATCTGTTACAACCCGATGTATTGATATTAATTTATATTTCCGTTTTCGCCCGATAAATTTATTGAAATAAGAAATGATTGATGGTTCGCCATATTTAACCAAATAGCATTTATTTGAACGGATCCAATACAAATAAACTAGACGTACGATAAATGCGAGCCCAGCGTTCCATTTATAAACTATCAATTAATTAAGAAAGTTAAGCTGAGAATACCACGATTCATATTCGCAGGTGTAAACTTATATTAACAAAGCATAGTTCATAATAGTATTATTGATCAGCCTTGGCCGCCGCGCGACGCTGATGATTGCGCCTCGGTTTCTCGCCATGATGATGTCTAATCTTATGGCGAGGCACTTCGCTCACTTCTATAGATGCGATACCGAGCCCGTCGGATTTCTCGATCTTGTTTTTCGATTCATTCCCGATAAAATTATCTCCGAAACTTCCGAGCGGCTGATCGTTCAAATAAGCCGGTTTTGTGACTACCGACTTATTCGGTTCATTCGACGATAAAACCGCTTTCGTCGGCGTTTTCGTTGGGCTAAAAACGTAACTGATTACCTGTGGACGTGGCTGGAAAATGTTCTCCATGTGAGGGAAGCCAGTTAGCGGAACTGGACCTCGAACGTCCTGATATTCGTCTCCAAAATTAATACGGCTATTGACTTCATCATTACGGTTCGAATATCTTCCATCGTCAGAAAAACGGGACCTATCTGGGGACCTCGTTTCCGAAAGATTATCTTCAAAGTCTCTGATTGGTGGCCGTGGTCGATTAAAAGAATCCTCCGCTCCGACGAATCTTTGTTGTCTCGATACTCGGACGTTTCCTTCTGTGTTATCAGTCATCAAGGCCGAATCTCTGAGTCGTTCCTTGGAAATGTCGAGCGCTTCCTTCTTGACAGCAGATAATATGATGTTCATATATTCGTCAAGCCTTCTGCAAGTGAAAATATTTCTTGTAAAATCTTCGTATGTTTTCCAAACTTAAAAGTACATTTTTGTACAATCAGCAGTGACGAAAAAATTCTCGTTAAGTTAAAAAAAATGTTGCGCGAGTGTTTGTGGAACAAAAACTCTTCGTAAAAAATACAGAAATTTAAATTTATTTTTACCGTGCATCTGCCTGAATTTTTTCATTTGGAAATGCTGCGTCGTAATCTGGTAGCGGATACCGATTATTGGCGCGAAAGTTTGGTCTCGCGACGGCGCCTCCGTATCTGCTTCGAAGATCTTCGGAATCCCTGCTGTTCAGGTCATTTAGCGGGTTCGGATCTTGCTCGAGACCTTCCACGAATCTCTTTAGCTGTCGAGCTACTTCGTAAGCTTGATCGCTGGTGGCACGAGGATTTGTAGGGGTTCGCGATTCCTGAGGGGAACTGCGAAAGCTTTCGGGTGAAACATTCGCGGCATTGTAATCCCCTGGAAATGCTTCCTGGCTATTCCTGAAATTTCTTTCACGTGTAAGACCAAGCTGAGGATCCTCGACTGCCTGGTAGGTCCGCTCAAGCACATTGCCACGATCGTAATATCGCCTCGCTGTTTGAGGACCGATCGCAACCCGCTGGTGATTCGGCGATCCTTGATCATCCGGATAATACGCCTCATAGAACACCGGACCCCTCTGAAGATCGTAGCCGTCGCGCCTTAGTTCCGTAAAGAAGAACAGAAAAGTATGAGCTAAACATCGTAAACTGACCTGACCAATATTTTTATTATTAGGCAGACGTTATACATTTAAAAAATGTAATTTCAACAGATAGCATGACCTGACCCAAATTCCAAAATCTCTCGAAGGCGTAACCTGACCCAATTTCACAGATTTCTGAACATATTCAGTAATTTTATCGTACCTAATTTATTTCAGATATTTCGTCATTAAATATTTATTTTCGGAGCCATTTTCATTGATTTATCAATCTGACGAATTTGCCTGACTTTTCTTAAGCGCTTGCTTTAAAGGAGTCAGCGTAAAACTCGTGTTTTCGTCGACTACGAGTATTCTATCGAAAAAAATATCCAAGAACTTCAAAATTACAATATTAAAAATATAATACGAGAATAAGTTTCACTTTTATGCATTTTCTGTTTTTCGGTAATTTCATTCGTCAAATTTTTTCGGTGTAGTAAAATAATATCTCGTTTGTATTTGACCAAATTTTAATTGGAATATCCTAGAACGGTGGAAAAATATGATACGCTGCCCGTGAGTAATCATTTATATGCGAACCTACCGGTCTGACTCCTTTGATGCCCATGGCGTTGCTTCCGGAACTCCTGTAACATTATCACTCTTAACGTTATCACTGAAACACCAAACATTGAATAACTAATTTTCATTAATGAGGAACAAATCCTAGTGTTACGCACCGGCTAGTAAAACGGACAAAATTGCTATCAGAGTAAATTGCGAGAGGCCCATGATCCTACCGCAAAGCATTGGCGTTGCGACTGCAGACTTGAGACGCCGGACCCGCTTCGCGTGCTAGCGTATTTTCAGATATGCTTAAAATAAACCCCCCGCAGCATGTCCGCTGTCGCTGGTTCGTCTTATACGATCGCACTTATTCACGTAGCTCGAGTAACAACGATTTTCGTGAAAATTCGATCATTGGGCATTCTTTATCCCATGTTGTCCGGAAATAAATCTGTTTGGGTTGTTGCTTTAATTTCTTTCAACGTCTGCCGTCCCCTTTTCCAGTTGCCTGTTGAATGTCTCCGAATTCACGTCATTATCAAGATGCCTGCTCCTTTATTTGAGTGGGGGATATGACACTCTTAAAATCGACGTGACATTCTTTCTGTGCCGCTATGATCTAATTATTATTTCTGGTCCCAACCGTAGATCTTTGTACTCTCGTTTGATAAAAAATATGAAGTCTGAAAAATTGCATTTTTGTATAATTCTAAACTTTTGCTTTGTCTTATAGTTAGAGCATAAGCTGAGTACCCAGTGTACAAACTTGTAAATTAAAATATAAACCCTTTACCGGCCACGCCCTTTCCTGGCGGTGTAAATATTTTTCTACAACTTTCCATCTCTTATTCGTTGGAGAATCGGAAAAATACTGATTGTTTCGTCAAGCGAGAAAAATCCAACGAGCCGCAACGTATGAAGCAGTTGAAGATATACGTAATAAAATAATCACGCACTACTGCTTCATGAGTTTATCATTTTTACTTTCTTCATATACACAGCAAATAACAGCGAATTTCTTGATTCCACATTAGATTGAAAATCTAATGCACATTACAAATCATCAAGTTTATTCTACCTTCATCGAACTTTCATACAATTTAATTTACTCATATTTACTACTGTACAGCCGTGACACAGTTATTTGTTATACAACTTCTCAGATGGCTCGTTTACTTTGTCGAAACGCGAGTGCGTTTGTTCCATGCGAAGTTCGCGCCGTACGAGCGCGGCTTCGGCTCATCGACGTTTGGTTTTTGAATGTAGTACTGCCACTTCATCTTTTTGCAGTGCTCGATGGCCTCCTCTGCCGAGGTAAATTCTACTTTCAAATTTGACATCGGATCACCCCTAAAAGTTTGCAATATTTTCTAAATAATTGTTACATTGGTGTAAATTAAGCTCAGAGATTTCTTGGGCAACGTTGGTCGTTTTATTCGACATGGCTGCTTGTCTGCAGATGATGAATATTTTGAATAATTGATTCTTTTAGCAGCTTTTTTTAACATTGCCCAGAGAGACTCTGAGGACCGACCATTAGGAAAAACTCACGTTGAACACCAGCCGATAAGAGGATTTTCCCAACGTTCTCGTGTATCAAAATCAATCTGCCAAAAATCAATGTTGTTGGTACCAGACTGCATGGAATTCTTCGCTGGCTTGTAGATCCGAACTGTACGATTCTTTATGTGATCTTCCGGCACGCCAGAGACTATTGAGACATCTTCTGTAACGTCTACCGTTATCAGCTTGCTGCGTTGAGAATGTTGATCTGAGTCCAGGGTCTTCAATTCGGGTGCAGGCAAACGTGATTTCTCGGCATATTTGGAAGAGCCAGTGGAAATAGCTCTGGCCAATCTAAAATGATAGATAATTATCAATTAATTAGCTGTTCAGTTCCATGACGATCGAGCCCCACAGAATAATAATAATACAACTTAGTCAAGGTGCAGATCAATAAAATATGTAACATAAATAAAATTGTATGTCTGAATATTTTCTGCATTGTCGTAATTCGCTTGATCTATTTCTGTTATTGATTCACAAATGTGTAACATTAAATATCCAATATTGAACGCAGATTGATTACATAAAAATAATGTGAGGTTATGTGATTGTACATAGCAAATTGGGACGGAACGATAAACAGGAATGAAAGCATTTTTGTTTGACTTACCCGTTGCTTCGTTGCAATTCATTAACGCAACGCTTTAACAACGTTCGCGAAGCCATTGTATCCGACAAACGAAACTACCGAAAAGACAGCAGAAGCCAGTGTTATGGCTCTGACGGGAATTTATGTCGCCAGAACGCGTGCGCCATTGCAAGCCGATGGCGCGCGCTGCGAACGCTAATGTCACATCTTTAATCCTAAAGACATGTACGATAATTCTTTTAAAACTGAATTAGATTTCGTACAGCGGGTTACCGACACTGAATTATGCACAGGAAGGAAAAACAGAATCGTTTAGAAGACGTTCAGGACTATCGTCAAAAATTGCCGGATTGTAAGTCGAAACAATTGTAAACACTATTTTTTACTGCTTTTCCATCATTTGCATATAATGAGGCATTCCGTATGAATTCAGTAACAAAAATAAAATGTAAAAAAAAATTGTATATATCAGGTGATATAATTCCAACAGGGACACCAAACTTCCAATCCCTTTTTTAAAAAGTTCATGAGTAACGGAAAGCATTGTTAGCAAACCATTAGAGCTGTGATTGGTTGCCAGGAAAATCCGTGATAAACAAAATCAGTTTGGTGTCAAATTTGAAAAATTTCATAAGAGGGCAGGCGGGGCAGCTCTCGTAACCTTTTAAAGCTTTATAAGAGCGCAGCAGCGCAAAATTGATAAACCTATTATAGGTGATATTTTTAAATAAACATTTCCGAGGTCGATTTTGGCGATTTTTGGTCCGGAGCCGGATCTACGTTTTCTGACAGAAAAAATATTTTTTTCAAAATCGATTAAGAAAGGTTAATAACCAGTGTTTTCGGGGGTAGAATATGCGACTTAAGAATGATGGTATAGGTTAGAAGTCGATATTTTGAAAAGAAAAAAAATTGGGGTCGATTTTGGCGATTTTCCGTCGGGAGCCGGATCTACGATTTCTGACAGAAAAAAAAAAAATTTCGTCGCCGAAATTTTTTTTTTTTCAAAATCGGTTAAAAAAGGTTAATAACCAGTGTTTTCGGGGGTAGAATATGCGACTTGAGAATTATGGTATAGGTTAAAAGTCGATATTTTGAAAAGAAAAAAAATTGGGGTCGATTTTGGCGATTTTCGGTCCGAAGCCGGATCTACGATTTCTGACAGAAAAAATATTTTTTTCGTCGCCAAACAAATATTTTTTTCAAAATCGATTAAAAAAGGTTAATAACCAGTGTTTTCGGGGGTAGAATATGCGACTTGAGAATTATGGTATAGGTTAAAAGTCGATATTTTGAAAAGAAAAAAATTGGGGTCGATTTTGGCGATTTTCGGTCCAGAGCCGGATCTACGATTTCTGACAGAAAAAATATTTTTTTCGTCGTCAAAAATTTTTTTTTTTCAAAATCGGTTAAAAAAGGTTAATAATCAGTGTTTTCGGGGGTAGAATATGCGACTTGAGAATGATGGTATAGGTTAAAAGTTGATATTTTGAAAAGAAAAAAAATTGGGGTCGATTTTAGCGATTTTTGGTAGTGTTACTGAAATCAATGAATGGAATTCAAATGTTTTCAAAACGAACAGCCATATTAGTTTAAATTATCTGTATGTTCAGTAATATCAAAATAATACGATACATTAGTATAACAAGCGAACTCAGAAATTTTAGCCAGCAGTAAAAACCCTAATCATTTGTCCCGTCCAGTTATGCGCCCCCAAATAGCCAACTTGAACGTGGTCTCAGAGTTCAGTCCCGTGATAAAAACTCAGACGAAGATCACAGACGACGTAGAAACACGTTCACAGTGCATATACGTAACATACACCGTTATCCGCAAAGCCATTAGATAATAAAAGTAGAGTAATAAACGCTGTTTCGCTTTGGTGAAAAAAATCGTCATAATTGCGGTGAAAATTTGCCGACTGCACGCTGAAGCCACCGGGACTGCGGCTATCTTGAATTACCGTAATTTCGTAATTGGGCGCACGAGCAAAATGCGGTAGCCGGTACTATACCGACACAGACGGTGCACGTATGATCTATTACTCTTTTACGAGCCGAGAGGGATGCGTCCACAACATTACGAGAGTATAATTGATGAGAGGCAACTCCTTGAACGGAGACTCTCACGGTGGGTAGGATGCGGGCGCGAAAATTCTGCCAAGAGGAGACTGCAGAATCGTGCGGGGTGGTCCGCGTTTTTCCTCGGTCCCACCAGAGGCTATTCGCTATATGCATAGGGCCGAAAAGTGGGGGTAACTAATCGTCAGCGATCACGGCGGAGAGTTTTGGTACTATTCACAAGAAGTTTTGGCTATACGAGGTTTAAATTTCGTCCCCAATTAGACTCCTTCGACAGCCGAAGTTGCAGAAGCGTGCAGCAGGGCATTTTTGCGAAGTTGATGATAAAAGACAGTAATTGTTGGTTGTGAATATAATTAAAAAATCTACAAACCTGAACATTGTTAGCGAAACGTTGACTAAACGGCTTTCTTGGGTCATTGAATGTGAAGTCGAAATAAAAATTGTCAATTTAAAAGTGTTGGACCAAAATATCAATATATTATTATATAAAAAAAACCAATAAAATATGTTATTTTTGTTTACTTCTTAAAAGTTTTAGCCATTTTTAATTTACATTTTTTTTTTTGGTCAACTTCGTATTCAGCGATCCAAAAAACCCCTTAGTTCATATTGTCTTTTATTCGTACACTTCGTGCTAACGAAGGGATTAATAATATCAAACTCAATAATGTAGTATTATTCAATTCCGGAAATTCAACGATTCGACATTATGACAATTCGGACAAGTGACATTCAACTATTTGTGTTTTCAGAAAAACCGGCGTATCGACCGAATGATTTTTCGACAAAATGATATATGAGAAAAACGAAGAAAAAAACGTTGGCGACGCCCCGTTCACAAAGAAGAAACGTCGATTCAGACTTACGCCGCCTCCGCTGCACCAGAGGTAAGATCGGTCGGTCGTGAACTTGCCAGCATCTCTTAGCTCAAAAATTTAGTGGGGGCGACCATGCTGAACGAGGATAAAGAGAGAAATCGAGGGAGCGACAAAGATTAAAAAAGCCTGCTGCTCCGTTGCCTACCGATGCTCCGGGAGATCAAAGGCGTCCGACGTCAGCCGCAAATCATTATAATTATCCTCGTACAGTTCGGTCGCGTACCGCTCCACCTCAAACAAGTTCGACCGACCTGTTGAACGCGCCGACACCAGTGCCGTTACGCACAGTGGCGGATAGGGCGAGACAAATGCAGGTGTCCGATCGCGAAAATTTCTTTTTCATGCCAAACATTTGTGGCTCTGTCAGCCTACCTGAAATCCTGACCTTAAACATCATTCACACATAGCAAATTTAATATTAAGTTCAAATAGATACATTTTCCGAACGGGCCGAACAGAAATCGAATAGTAGATACAGTGCAATCGCGTTCAACCTGTTGGTCTTCACTTCACACTTTATTACGCAACAAATATAATAGTATTTTGTAAAATCAATGTGTATCGTTGAGCTCTGGAAGTTAAGTCAATACGATTCCTAAACCACGGTTGAACAGAAATCGAATAGTAGATACAGAACAATCCCGTTCAACCTGTTGGTCTTCATTTCACACTTTACTACGCAACAAATATAATAGTATTTTCTAAAATCAATGTGTATCGTTGAGCTCTCGAAGCCAAGTCAATACAATTCCTACACCACACTCTAAATTATAGAAAAACACACGCGTTTACAGCACCGAAAAACCCTTTGCGCCGAATCGTCACTACGCATGAGCGCGGGAATAAGAAGTGGAAATAATGAATATCGCAACGCCACGACTATGGTTGCCCACGCCATTGACATGACCGGGATGCTGGACTAATGAAGACGTGCCGGACCAGTCGTCTCCTCTTTTCACCCTCCCCCCCCGGCCTCTTATCTCGGTCCTTCTTTTTCTATTCTTTTGGGTTTAGTTCCTTTCATCCTCGCAGCGTCTTGCCCATCGCACTTCTGACTCTTTCCCCCGCCGTGCCCGCGCCGCTCCTCGCTATCCCGACGTTTCTCGGCCCTTCTTTATTTATCGTTCCCTCCTTGTCCGCGTGTTGTGTTGTTTCCCCTCTCTCTCTCTCTCTCTCGTCGACTATTTCGTTCCAGCACAACAGAAGCCTTACCGTTCTCTCAGGGCGAGACTGCTTCTCTCTCGCTCCAAACATCTCGAAACTGGTTTCGAGGCCGGCCGAGGATGTTACGGCTGAGCGTGTGGAAAGGAGCGAGACGACGCTGCACCAGTGCCCTCTGCGGGCGAGAGGTGGGGGTCGTTTGTGTGCATCTCCCTCGCCACGGCCGAGCGCAGCCGAGTCGACGAACCGAGGCGAGGATGCAGTGCGATAGAACAGGACGGCGGAGCTCTCGGCCTCCTCGTCGTTCCCACTTTTCCCGCGAATTCAGCGATATTTATTCCTTTTGTTCTCCCACTCGTCCCTTTCGTTTTTCGCTCGTCCCCCGTGTACGAGGAAAAACCGGGCGGCAGCCGTGGCGAGAAGAAACCCCTGGATCTAATTCGCCGAGAGATCTTTTTGTCGTCGCGCGGTCTTTCCATCTCACGCCATCGCCGAGCGACCGAACCGTCTTGATGGTTTTGCTCGTTTCCATTTCCTCCTTTTGCGCGACTTCGGCGCACCGCCGTTCCGTAACCCAGGAGATCGTTTTTTTTTCTTCCTTCTCCGCGCTTCTCTATGCCTCGTGCTTTTAGGATCCCGCGCGATGTTACCGGAAATTGAGGCGCATGCACCGACAGGTATATACTTACGGACTTTGTTCGAAAGCTTCATAGCCCGTGAAGAAATTTAGTTGGGAAAAAACGTCAGGCTGCGAGTTTTTGTTTTCGTTGGCCGCCGTGCGAAGCTACAAAGTGGTTCGAGGGTACAAAGTACGCCGATCAATTTTGACGTTGGATTTAAAACCTTCTGCCTTTGTTTGCTTATTTAAAAAAACAATGTTAGATACACTTTAAAATTAGTTTGTCAGCAGAAGCAGAAAATTTCACGTTAATTTCTTCACCACCGTTTGACAGCGTCCAGCAGTTGGTTGACGTGCGCGATTTCGACGGTAACTCACGGCAGCAACATTCGCGCGATGATAATTGTAAAAAAAAATATTTAAAAAAACAACCGCGATTCGCGGCATGAAAAGGACAGCTGTTGAGGAACACAGCCCATCAGTGGCTTTACTTTGTTCGAGAGGTGCAGCGCGAGAAGAAGAGAAAGAGAGAGAGAGAGAACGGAGATCGGAGAACTGCCGCAGAATGCTGGAACGAAAGATGAAAGAACATTTGAAGTTTGCGTGTAAGAGTGGGGTAATGGCGTGGGGAGGGGCGGGGCGGGGGGAGGGGGAGTTCATCACTCTGTCCTTTTTGCCTGATCTTTCCTCGCGGTTTTGTCGTCTCTCTCGCGCTCGTGTGCAAAAGCACGCGAGGCCCCTCGAGTGTATCCCACTCGCTCTTTCCATCGCCAGAAATTAAGTTGTTAAGATGCTGCCTCGGGCGTAGCCAAGGAAAAGAGAAGATCGGGACGGTAATGGCGGCTCGTGGTCGTCGCCGGCTTCATATCTCGCTCTTGGCCGTCTTCCCTCTCCGTCTGCGCTTACGTATGTATATATAGACAGGTGCAGGTGGTGGAAATACGAGTTCACGGGCTTAACAGCAACCACCATCGCATCTCCCCGCTCCTCGCTTCGACACATACGGTTTAAGTACAGTGAAACGTCCGATAAGTTAAAACCGCGAGGTGGGATATAACTCTTTCCTCGAGTTACACAACGTAATTACACTGGATATAATGGATTGAAGTCAATTGCCTGCCATTATTGTCTCGTGAAGTCATCGGAATCACGCATACCCGGCGTGCGCGTGATACAGAGTTGCAATGCAAAGTGAACCCTTTGCTTTCTTGCTTACTTATCGCTTCCTCCAGCTTTCATAAAGTGAGGAAAAATTTCGATCTTCAAAGTCGTGACGTTTAGAATCGCGGTGAAGAACCTAAGTACAGGGACAGGAGAAAATGTAGATTGTATGCTAATATGCTATTGTGCGGAGGAAAGACGAGAGAGAGAGAAGCAGAGGAAGAGGAGAAATGGGTCGCGCGAGAGCCCAACTTCCGAGGACTCATCACTAGGTATCTAATTATCCGTACCAAGAAACCCGGGGTGCCCATTTCACTTCGTAGAAGTGTTTACTCAAATTGTTCAAAGATGAGACTCGGGCCGGATTGTTTCCTGTCGCTCGGCGGTGCCGCCGTGGACCGTAAAACATCACGACTCCACGGGACAATCTGTAATGAGCGTTTTCAACGCCGTTTCCTGCCCAACGGTGGTCCGCGCAAAATATCAATGGCTCGATGCCTCGAGGCGTGGCGACAGACTCGCTTCGCCGCTGCCGGTGTGCGAGAGAGACGGCGACATTGAAAAATAATAGTACGAGCGAAAGAAAAAGCCCACGAGGGGTCGCGTCGTGTATCTTAGAGCGAGTCTTTCGTCTGCCCTTAGAGTCCTCGCGGCTGTGCTTGTTGTTTATTTATCCTTTTTGATTTGAAACCGCTGTCGCGTATCTCGATTCAATTAGTAACAGATACAATAGAGTGACTCAAATAAGCAGCAAAACTTATTGAATTTTTTAAAATCATCCAGTCTGGAAGCCTCGTTTATTAGGCAATGTGCAGGAATTAAATTAAATAGTGAAATAATTTATGAATACCTTCGAGAAGCTTTTGTTGTATAAAAAATGTGTACCTAGCAAAGCGACCGCTTTAAATCATAGCGTTAGGCTGTTACAATCAACATGCGACTGAGATCCGGGGAGATAATTGTATTTCGTTGATTCAATCGCGGCTAAGCTCGATATGACCAAGTGGTTAAATCGATTATTAAATGTTTTCGCTGAATTATGATGCGGGTCCTTGATTATGAGGGCTACATTGCTTCTAACCATCAACACAAACACCAGAAACTTAAGCCAACGAGGGTCTAGTGTACTGATTCTCTCCACAGTGCAGACAAGCGGCATTAATCATAATGAAGGCTAACGACAAGAGACAACTCGAAGGCGCCATAAATTTATTAAACACCCGCAGACGTGTGGACACAAAGTAAAGGGGTTACACAATTAGCTGTGTGTGTGTATTTTGTTCGAGGGTCTCGAATGCCGGTCGGGCATCAAACTCAGTTGCGGCCTCGCACTATCCCGACACGACCCACCGTAGATTTTTCTTTTTTGCCTTCATTTTATTATGCCTCGACGTATTAAAGACATTAAAGCAATCGCTAGGAATTGAAACGATTCCGAGTAAGGTTAGCGAGGCGGTACGAAGGGAACTACTTCGGGGAATCACGGATTTGACGATTAGCTACAACTGCACATTTCACTGTCGACTCGTATTCCCATTAGATTCTAAAATGCCAATGCTCGAACTGTTGTAATTGTGTAAGAACACAGAACGCAAATTGTTTTTCGTTTTTCTTCCACGATACATAGTCGTCACAAAACCAAAAAAATAAAATAAAAATCTCGCGCGAGAACTTTCGCAAAAATGGCCGCAAATCACCTGTCGAGCAAACGCAAAGCAAAAATTCTGCAACTCGCAGTGCTAAGATTATATTTATTTAAATATGCGAGTGTCTTTAACAGCGCAAACGGCGAGAGAGAAATAATGGTTATTTTCTCGATTGGCTGGTGGGGAAGCGCGTCACGACTTCTCGCGCTTCGTGCCGCTTCGATTGCCGATGAAGCCGTACGGCGTTCACGGTTGCGGTGGAAATAGGACGAAAAAGAGAAACAAGGACGATATTTCGCGGAGCCGAGGAGGCAGCAGCGAAGCGCAGAGCGAGTCTCGCACGAGAAAGGGCCAACTTCGCGCGGCAGAAGCGAGTAGACAGAGGGGGCGCGAGGCGCGAGCCAGCTGTGAGGAATAAGAAAGATCTCCGCGAGAGGCGCGAGGGCTGGTGGCGCTGGTGGTGCTGCCGCTGGTAAGCGATGTAAAAATTGAGATTCACGCGATAGCGGAAGAGCGGGACGGGGGAATAGCTCGGAGAAAAAGGGATGGCAGTGTACACGAGTAGCGGCGCCGATATCTCGATTCGAGGATCTCATGGCCGAGCCGCGCGCAGTGTACACACGACTCTCTGGTCGTCGTCTCTGAGCGCGCGGCGCTTCGTTCGCGGGCCTCGAACATGTGAGAAAGCGGCGCGCGATCGCCGAGGAGTGAGAATGCAAGAAAGAAGGAACGGGAAGGGACGCGCGGTACGCGCGAGGGAGCGAATGAAGAGCACGGAGTGAGAAGAGCGCGAGAGCCGCAGTAGGCGAGAACGGGGAAATGGGAGCCACCTAAGAAACATAATAAAAATGTCGGCCGAACAGGTATCGTATAAAAAAAAAAGAAAATCGTATATACAGGGACATTGATGTCTTAACTTTGATATTTTTTCATGGTAATAATACATTTAAATAAATGCAAAATTCTACTTGTAAATAAAAAATAATAAAATTATTCCTGGGCATTTGGGTTATGAGATTCGATATATAGCACGATTTACATGATGCTTCAATCGTTCAGTATTACGATCGACTGTTTATTTCTCATTACCAAACGTGATTCGTAAGCAATGTTGCAAATTTACGAGTATATTATGCTCGTTACTAAGGAATCGAATTAATTACCGGGTCATATTTAAGATAAAATACTGTCTGCCAAAACTCACTTGGTGACTTCAAATTTAGATTTGTATCAATTAAAATACGCCGTCAATTACTTCAAAAATAATTATTTAAATCCTACTTCGGTTAAAACAGGAAACTTTTGGGGGAATAAATAAGATAAATTTGCAGCCAACGCGCTGGCTCGCATTACCCGATGGCCCACATCACCCCGGCCATCCCCGGTCTCCGGGTCTCCGAGAAGAAGGCGGCGCATGACCAGTCGGCGAGACACGGGCGACGGAGCAAAGGGAAAAGGGAATCGAACCGCGAGAAGAGCTGCCGCTGTTGTTGCTCCGACTGCAAAGCAGTGCAAAGCGAAAAAGACGAGGCGTAGTGATCAAGCGAGCGCACGAAGGAGCGGAGACGGGGCTGGCGATGCTTTTGCCCGGGCCCTTCTCGCCGCATGTGTTAAGCAGCGGTGTGGCGTCCCAATTCGATACATCCTGTTTAGTCCGAAGGAGCGGCCGAGTCGGGACTGCGAGAAGCGTCTCGATTGAGACACTCCGCGGGACGGCTTATCTTTTCGTTGTAGATATACTTGATTAGATTTGCATTCTTTGTTCCGCGTGTTTCGTCAAGTCTGACATTGAGCTACGCCGCAATGCGCGTTGCCACGTTCCGGCTCACTTAGATTCGCGCTGGAAGCAAAAAAACCCGCTTTAAGCAGTGAACTGACAAAAATATGTTTGACAATTTAACAAATATTTCATGTTTTTACAAGCATTCAAAACCTAAAACACTTTTTGAAAAGCATAAACACGTGCAGCCTTTCCGCACTTCTCAAGACCGAAACACATGTTTTTCTTGGACTTTAACGAGAAGTTCAATCACATCTGAACGAAATTTTCTGCTCATCACAGTTTTTAAAGAATTCCAGGAGACATCTAAAAGGATAATAGTTTAAACATTGAAAAAAAAACTTCTAAACTCATTTTCTCAGATTTTTCGTGACAACCTTAAAAATTCATTTGTGATCCTAATAGTATTCGCAAGAAACTCTAAACACATGTTTTTTTTTGTATACTTCTTTGCTATGTTTCATCGAGATATCCCGTGGAAGTATTTACTTAAAAAATCCTCCGGTAAAATTCCGTGAAAATATTTACTTAAAAAATCCTATAACCAGTAAAAAAAAATCCCTGCCATGCAGTGATGTTAACACGCCGTTTATGTTACAGAATAATATTCAGCAACAACGATCGCGGGCAGCGCCTGCGCCTATGGGGCCGAGCGTGAAACTTGTCACGGAATAAACTACCTTAGGTCTCGACAAAGCGCCGAACAAGAGCAACAGAAAAGTCGCCCGCGTTTGGCGAGCAGTGCGAGCGGCGGCGGCGGCGACGGCAGCGGTGGTAGTAGTAGTAGTAGCGGCAGCCGCGGCGCAGCAGCAGCATCAGCAGCGAGCGAGCGCGGTTTGCGCCGTACACACGAGTCCATTCCGAGGATATCAAGCATTCAAAATGGCCGGCTGCGTGGACGGGTTCCCGTGGGTGTTGAAAAGGCCCCGAAGGTCATCGGTATCCATCCTCGAAGCGTTAAATCTCTCGGGGAATATATCCACTCGGGGTTTCCTGAGGGGGCAGTTCGTGCACCGCGATTTCTTCACTCTCCTCGGCTCTCCCCTCCGCGCCGTCGCGGCTCAGAAAAGAGTCTTACAACTGTCCGTCTTTTGCTCGCGCGCTTCTGGACAGAGACGTTGAGGAACTTGGCAGCGGCCCTTTATATCCGCCCTTGGGTCCTGGACACCATTCTTCTCGCTGCGCGACAGCTCGGCCAGAGAGAGGCTCCTTCGTGGCGCTGCCACGCCGTTTCGTTTGGACGCCTTTGTGCCCGAGAAACGGTCATCCTCAATTGTACCTGCTGAACGGAGAAACTGCAGCGATACCAATACGCGTGTCGTTTGAGCGCGAAAAAAAGCGATGAAAGCGACGCTCAGGCTCGTCTCGCGCGAATAATAGAAACTCGGAATGGAGAAGGGAATAAAAGGAAGTGATACCTGTCGTCAGGATGGCTTGAGAATTGAGACGTCGAGTGTCCTGACATCATGGGCACATTCTTGCCTCTCGCCACGCTCGAATTCTCGGTACCTAACGATTATTCTTACCTAGATCACGTAAGGCAAAGCCGCCGACGCCGCTTTTATGGCTCCAGCCATTATTGCCCTTTTAGAGGGATTTTCTTGTCAGCTTTTCAAATTCTGCCCGAAGGTCTGTGTAATGCTTTTATATGATTATTATGGGCAATAGAAATTAATGCATCGCTGCGTGCGGATACTTTTATGTTTGGTGCCTCCATTTGTGGGCACTTTTCAAAAATGTTCAGCTGATCCCAATGGCTGTGTTGGAATTTAATTGGATTTTAGACTTTTTGCAATTTGTTACTTCATAATGATTCTGTTGTTAAAAACATTTCCATCTAAGTAGGTGAATGCAGAGCGCAGAAGCCGCCACTTGATGTGGAAACAAAAAGTTGGAAAGTTGAGACCTGCACGTGGCTCCCACATTTTTTTGGTCCGCTTGAGAGGTTTGCAGAGCTTTCGCGAGGAGGAAGTCAAAACCGATCAACGAACTCCCTTTCGGTTCAGTTCTCGGCTGACGGCGCTCGTGTTTAGCCATTCCCGCACTGACCTTATATATATAATATATATATATACATATATATGTATTATATATGTGCCTTCAGGCGACTATAAAAAAACATTTTACGCGAGTAAAGAAGCGGCACGAGATGAGGCGGCACCGTTGCGAGGTTGTATACGAGTCTCGGATCATCGACTAATCTTCCTCGGCGCCGTAGAATAATTACCACACTTCCCGGAACCTCACCTCGGCGCTCTCTCTCTCTTTCTCTCTCTCTCCGTTTTCTTCTTTCTTAATCTCTCGGTTGTTGCTTCGGGTGAGCTGCCCGTCATTAGGACATTTCGCTCTCGAGTACTGGTCCGGCTGGTATATCATACATCTGGCTGCCGAGCGAGAGATAAAGCGGAGACTTGAAAATGCAGCACAGCTCGTTTCTTCGACGATCCCGCTTCCCGTTCACGTGGAATCCAGCCTCAAAAGTGGCTCTAATCTTGCCGCACTTATTCTCGAACTCCATCGGATCCTCTTTCGAATGGTACGATGTAATTTCGGGTGTATTAGAAAAACAGCTTTGAAATATCTACGTTTTTTTCAGTTCATTTACATTTTTGTTAAAATATTGTGTTTGATAGCAGATACTCCTTGAGCCCTGATGTTAAAGTCTCGAAACAAAGTGATCACGAAAACAAAGCTTCCTTTCTTAGGATGCAGAGATGGCAGAGATATTTGTTACTCGATACATTCGTCTTTGTTTTTTTTTCGAGATTTCATTGCAAAAAGTGGATCTGACTTTGTATGAATATAAAAACGCTATTACATGCAATTTATGTTATAGATTACGTAATAGTATATAATCCATAGAATACATAGCCGAAAAGTGGATTTTCAAAGTAAGCCTATTATTTACAACAATCACTTTCAATCACTTGTTATCTACATAATTACCTCTTGATAATTAAACCCCACCGTACTCCATTTATAAGATAAAAGGCATAAAATCATTGAAAAATTAAAGTAAAAAAATAACGCGAAGAATAGCAGAAAAAAACAGTTTGAGAGACAGACGACGAAGCACAAAAAGCGGTTGACCCATGATTGAGTAATCTGCCGCTGCTGATGGCACTCAAACGAGATATATACACACAATAATACGTGGCGTGAGCCTCTAGTTAGTCGCGTTTTAACCTGGCGGGTTAAGTGGTGCCCGAACATATGTTCCTTCAAAAGCCTTGGACAGCCTTTCTGTTCTCATCTTCTTTTCTCTCCGGCCTGCGCAGCGCGGTTTGAAAGAAAAAAAATCTCCGTCCAGCCCCCCGCCTATTCCCGAGAGAAAAGACGAAACCTTTTCGTGTTTTTCACGCTTTCCCTTTCGTAATGGTTGCACGCTGCGGCAGGTCCCAAGAGGGCAACGATTATTAGTTTTCCGCACGGTCCGTTTGCCAGCATCGGCTTGTCGTCACGTGGCGTCGAGGTTCCCGGGAACGAGGACCCAAAAGCGCATTGTATTGTGGGCAAAACCTATTCTTCAAACCGTTCTACATGGGGGGCAACTTGGAGAACTCTCGGTGCAATTGGATCCGCGTTGCTCGTATGACATCGTTAAGCCCATCAGAGCTTTCATTCTGTCTCGAGTGTTCTGGTACCTTTTTGTACTGCTGGTAGAGCGTGAAGGGCCTCTTTGAAAACTCGACCGGAGGGATGACGTACGTAAACCCAAGAATAGGGGGTGGAACACGTATGAACCTCATTACAGGGGCGGGGGACCAGTTTCAGTCAAAATAATATTTTTCTTCTAGCAAAGAAATGGTACAAAAAATCTAAGAGCCTCATCGTTAGCAACAGTGTTTTGATAATGTGAAAAAAGTCCTCACGAGCACATGAAAAATTGGAGGTGTTTCATTGTGTTTTGTAAAATAGTATTGCAAAAAAATGATAGTTTAAGTGCTCTAAATTTCTAATCGAATTTCACATTCACGTTATTTACGTCATATATATTTTTATTGTATATAAATCAATACGTATGGCAGAATTCTTCAGTGTTACAATTCCTCGATGACAGCAAAGGCGCGTTGAACCATAAGTTGTGTTCATAGTTCAAGTTTTCTTTGGATATCCACACGAGGATACTAAAAACAGTTTCAGCAGAGCACATCCTGTTACAGAATTCTCTCGCCGAGTCGTCGCCGTTGTCGTCTCCACATAGCGAACATAGACAGTCGGAGCATATAGGAGGTACCCAAGGCGAAGCGTCGTCGGCGCGGTTACGATGTAGTTACAGCGAGACTTCGCTGTTCACGGCCTACGCAAGTAGTGCGATATTTATGTACACTCGTTCGTGGGGCTGCGCGTACAGTAGAACCCCGATTGACCGTGGTCGTGTTGCTTCGGGAACGGGGCAGCATTCACGCGGAAAATATGTATTATTTCGTATTAAAATATATTCTTCATATATCTTAGATATATTTACCAGCCAAAGATCTATAATTCACATATTTTCACATATATTTTCATAAATTACGTCTCTGAAGCAGATTTTAAAATATATAAAATATATACTTTGTTTATGTCTCTCATCTGCAACCGGCCCGTAAGTTTGACGTTTTTTCCTGTCGATATTTTTATTTCACCTGGTCAATACTTTTTTGTGTCAAAATATTTTTAAAAGTTCAACGCATTCCGTAAAATTTTGAAAAAAATTAAAACAGTCGGATCTATTCAGAAAAAGCCATCGGAATAATCGAATAACGAATGTTAGGAAGCAGAATACCTACTTTTTGCCGTTTGGAGCATCCTCAAACACCACAGAAGAGGACACTGTTGCGTTGGAAGACCCTTGACCTCTCGAATCGGGTTATCCGAGATTTCAGTTCCTCGCGCAGGTTCCCCGACCGCCTTGAAACGATGTTCTACTCTATATTCATACATCGTGCTGCGCGCATCCACCGCGCGCGAAGTAGACGATCATGTGGGCTGTGCTCGGCGCAACAGAGCTCATACTATGCTCTCAGCCGCCACTTCTCCACCTATCACAATAATTAGAAGCCGGTTCGACGAGAAATTTATTTTCATTTAAAAATCGCGTGTACACCTCCGGTAGACATAGTTACTTATTTTAATGAAGCTTCTATTTACTGTAAATCCAATTACGAGCCTGTACCGAAGACACGTGAGCACGGCACTGTAATGCAGTTAAGAGAAACAACAAAAGTCTGCATCAAATAACAAGTATTGCAATGTCTGCTTCTTAATTGGGTATGACATTTTATACGCTAATAAAAATAATGCTGAGAGCGAAAAATGCTCTAAGTATTTGTTTAAGGCGAGGCGAAACCACCGTGAGTGCGAGAGAGATAGAAAATAATTTTCGGAACAACAATACATGGAAACTAGACACATGCCTGAAGAAATAAAAGTTTTACATCATGTAGAATTGAATGAGGAATGATGTAAAACTTTTCTTTTCTTCGGAAACGTTAAGCATCGTCGGAATAATTGTTTACAGTTTTTATTACCGATTGACTAGTTGTCACCTCACCTTAAGGCGATGCGAAACTTACTCGGTCGGTAACCTAAACTGTAATCAATCGTATGGAGACACCGTAAATATTCTGAGATAACGAAAACTAGGTAAGTCCAGTCATCAGATCCAATCTCTTTCCGTTGACTTACGATTAGGCTAATAATATGCGACCCCAAATGAACCATTGAAAAAATATTATAGTACGAAAATCATAGTATAAAAATAATAAAAAATATAAATCGCATGATGTGTTTTCATAAGCTCAAATTCACGCAACAACAAACACGATAAGGAAATGATCACTACCTAACAAAATACAATCAGCTTGCCTAAAAATGCCTAACATCAGATACTCCCTTGGAATTCCGTCGGGGGCATTTCTGTTCTAACGAAACATATTTTATGGTGGTACACAAATTTGTTTTTTTTTCCAAAAAAACGTACGTACGTGACCAATCGGCTTGGCCAGTTAGATGAACCGGTCGACGAGCTCTGTCGGCGGGACGATCTCTCAAAAGATTCATATCGAGATCGGCCGGAGAGATAATCGTCAGCGTGTACGCGCGCTGGGAGACGCCCGGACAGGAAAGAAAGGGAGGCGCACGTGTGTGACGTTTCTGCTCAATATACTTCAGTGACTCGGCGAGTTCCGAGGAAGTTAAAGAAGCTGCTTCAATTGAAGACAAGGGATTCGAGACGCGCGTACTTGTCTTGCTGCGTTACGTCCGAATATCTATCATCATTATTATTATCATCATCATCATCATCATCAGCAGCATTATCAGCATTATCATCATCATCATCATCATCATCAGCATTATCATCATTATCATCATTATCATCATCAGCATTACCTTCATTATCATCATCAACATTACCTTCATTATCATCATTAGCATTACCTTCATTATCATCATCAGCATTACCTTCATTATCATCATCAGCATCACCTTCATTATCATGGTCCTCATCATCATCATCATCATCATCATCATCATCATCATCATCATCTTCATTATAATTAACATCATCATTCTGCTTTATGTCCCCCCAAAGGATCATCGACTTGTTGCATCCTCAAGATTGTCGCCCCGATAATTTGTCCATTTACGAAGCTCAACGATTGCTCCGATAATTCGGTACCATTTCCGTAGATTATTCCCGCGATACAGTTCGAGCACTCAACCCGAGTGCTTCTTCCCGCTTCTCGATCCTGACGGCTCGAGAGTGACGCCGTCCCGAGAATAAAACGAGTTCTTCCCGAGCATACGTAGAGCGGCGCGCACACCGCGCTGAAGATATAGCGCGAGCGCTTTAACGCGCGCAGCTGCAAGTCGTAGGCCGTTCGCGTAGGCGGGTAAAGAAGACCATTATGATGGTACGACGAATGAGAATGGCCGAACAATCGAAGGAACTTGTTCCTCAGGGACTTGAACCTGCTTTCTTTTTACTCACGATGATGCGCTATACACGTTTATGTAGCACCGGGCTTGCATTGAGGTCCGGAAATTATTCTCGCGGTGGGGGATAATAGTCGCGGCTGATGCGATCACCTCGTGGTTACTCTGTCGTCTTATGGGACTCGCTTACGATCGAATGGTCTTGTTTACGATGAAAGCTTTCCAACTCAACGCGCCCCCCTCCTTTGAAATTTATACGAGTGAAACGTATGCAGATAATATTTGTCTTGCCTGTTTTCATGTATGACAAATTTCACGATACGAAAGTTTTGGATGCATGTTAGTAAGTTCAGTGCGTTAAAAAATTGTCATGAATTTCGGTGAGCTGCGATCTACAGTTTCCAATTTGTATTTTTATGAATTTTTAATTTTTGAAAAATGGGGATTTCGAGCGCTTTTTTTGCATTTGCTGCTTTTACTTTTATTGGCAGTAGCAAAATAAATGCTTTTGGGAATTATTAGAAAAGTACCTTTGACACAAAATGTTAAAACGACGTTCAAATCAAAACACGCGTCAGCGCACGAGTATAGCGTATTAATATATTGTTACGAATATGAAGATTAGGATGGACGGATATTTTGACAGCCAGTACGACAATTGGCAGACCAGCAGATAATTGAATCAACTACGAAATTCAGTGTTGATTTGACTTCAAATAATCACAATCGATTATTACTAACAGCATCCGCGCCAACGTCAGATTTAGTTCCTTCGTTGCAACATGTTTTACGCTCTTCGGTGCTTCATGGCCTACGTCGTCTCAATTTGAAGCAACCGCTACACACTGAACCAGCGACCGATGCAGCGACACCGAAGATGCCCGCATACCGAAATAATTATTTTCCCCATAAGCTTCGCCGCGAAATCCAAGGAGGACCGATTACTCCGCTTGCACTTGGGACGGAGTCGAGCGAGCGATCGTGCAGATTGCGCGGAGTGTTCAACGTGCTGTTACCGTACGCGGCTCGGGGGAAAAAAAGGTGCCAAGGAAAAAGGCGCACCGAGTTGCCAGGGGTTTCGCTCTCGCGCGAGAGAAGAAATGACTCGAAACGTCGAGAAGCGCGCATGCCAAGAGGAGGCAAGAAAGCGAGTGAGCCGCGCGAAGACTCGCGACGGAGGCTGCGGCGCGAGACGCGCGTAAGTATAACGGAGAAGAACACAGGATGAGCCCAATCGTCCCCGGGAGGAGGAGGCCCGATAAATCCCTTCTAATTGGTTGCATCCCGAAAGCTGCGACGTCCCGACTTTTACCTCGGCACAACGGCGAAAGGACACCGGCGCAGATTGGTCAGTCGGGCGCCGACCGCGCGCTCGGCGGAAATTTGTTCGCGCGGTAATTATTCTCAGAACGCGGTCGCCCCAGCGACGGTCTTGCGGACTCGGGGTGTACGCGCGAAACTCGATGTTTGTTTCATGCGCGCCCGCGAGGTGGTGAGGATGTGTGCGGGACGCGGCTCGAGGAACCAGAAGAAAAGATCCCTCAATCGGTCCCGGGCGACACCCGTTATAAGCCAACGACTTAATGGACACCCCGCCCGATGGGCTCGTGGAAGGGCCGCAAAAAGCTGCGCGGGATTTCTTTCTTTGCCGGAGGCCGCAATCCGCACTGCGGACCTGCTGCTGCTGCTGTTCGTTTCTGCTGCTGCTGCTGGTCTAATAAAGACAACAAATATTTCCGGAGGGGATGAAGCCATTACGACCTCTCGAAGGCAGCGTCGAAGGAGACGTTTGAACGAATTGTGCTTTGAAAATTAAACCTGAGGGTTTGGAAAAGAAGGAACATAATGGTTTAAAGGAAGACGTATTAAGGTGGGGTTACATTGAAAAAGAATTACAGCAAGCATTGATATTCAGCGGTGCTACATGTTCAGTTTTGGTGAAGATTGGTAGAGTGGACTTATAATAAGGAACGGTTTTATAGTAACTGATATTTGTACCGACTTTGTACCAGTTTTATACCAGTTTTTGTACTTTTGAAAAAAGCAAAAAAAAGTTAATTCCTGCAGACAAATTTGGTGGCAATTTATTTGTCACTTTTTCCATAAAAATAGCTTTGCGAAAAGAAAAGAATCAGGAAACAATGTTTTAATGCGTTCCTTAATTTTTGCATTTGGCAGCGATATAGAAGCGTTTTCTTACTTACTGTCGTCCCCTCTTCCCCCATTGGAAATAATTTTGAGGTAGTCGTAGAAAAGATCACATGATTTTGAGGTCATCGTAGAAAAGATCACTGCGCTCGACGTTCCCTGCTGGGGGCTCAAAAGTTCCCTCCCAGTGGTTGTCCAGCCACCGTACAGAAAGCGAACAGACAGAGAGGGAGCCCACCGTTCTGTATATACAACCTCAAAGAAATCTTCCTCCTGCTCATTGTTCCATCCTTCTACCATCATACTATTTCCGAACCATTCGATCGAAAAGCCCAGTCACGCGTGACGTCTTAATGAAGCAATCACGAGGCAACGTGGAACAGGTAGCGCCAGAGTTAACGATCTTGCGCGGTCTCTGACGAAATACAGAGAGCGGAAAAGGCAAAAGGAAAAAAACGAAGATTTCTCGGATCACGTCGTGGTACCTGGTGAAGATGATGATAGAGGGTAAAGGTGCCGGACGACCATGAGGAACGAACTGTATAAGGGACCGGCGCAAGATGGAAACAGGGAGAGAAAGAGTGAGAGAGAGAGGGGGGGGGGGGGATGAAATTCATGGATCGTGTTGTTGGTGAAGGTGGCGGTTGAGGAAGAGATGAAGATGCGGGACGCCCCCTGCGTGAGCTCAAAGTGAACAGCGACCCGGCGTGGATTAGGAATCGAGATATGCTTTCGGTGCACGGGAAAGAAAGAGAAGGGAGGGGGGGGGGGGGGGGGTAAAGGAGAGAAGACAGAAATTGACTGTCTACTGAGGCTGAGAGAGGCGTCGATGGGGCGTGTCCTGCGGAGGCCTCAGAGAAAACGTATATCCAACGTTCTCACCGACGGAACCTTCTGGAGCTTAGCGCTCGTCGCGTCTTTGCGTCGGCTCCAAACATTAAAATTAAGGTTGCATTGCATCAAAAAGCGCTGCGTCCAGTTTGGATCGAAAACAACGCAAAAAAACGTTTTTCGAAATTGATTAAAAAATGTTTGTAACCAGTGTTTTTAGGGGTAGAATATGCGACTTGAGAACGATGGTATAGGTTAAAAGTCGATATTTTGAAAAGAAAAAAAATTGGGGTCGATTTTGGCGATTTTCGGTCGGGAGCCGGATCTACGATTTCTGACAGAAAAAATATTTTTTTCGGCAACGAAAAAATATTTTTTCCAAATTGATTAAAAAAGGTTAATAACCAGTGTTTTCGGGGGTAGAATATGCGACTTGAGAATGATGGTATAGGTTAAAAGTCGATATTTTGAAAAGAAAAAAAATTGGGGTCGATTTTAGCGATTTTCGGTCGGGAGCCGGATCTACGATTTCTGACAGAAAAAATATTTTTTTCGGCGCCGAAAAAATATTTTTTTCAAAATCGATTAAAAAATGTTAATAACCAGTGTTTTCGGGGGTAGAATATGCGACTTGAGAATGATGGTATAGGTTAAAAGTCGATATTTTGAAAAGAAAAAAAATTGGGGTCGATTTTGGCGATTTTCGGTCCGGAGCCGGATCTACGATTTCTGACAGAAAAAATATTTTTTTCGTCGCCAAAAAAATATTTTTTTCAAAATCGATTAAAAAAGATTAATAACCAGTGTTTTCGGGGGTAGAATATGCGACTTGCGAATGATGGTATAGGTTAAAAGTCGATATTTTGAAAAGAAAAAGAATTGAGGTCGATTTTGGCGATTTTCGGTCCGGAGCCGGATCTACGATTTCTGACAGAAAAAATATTTTTTTCGTCGCCAAAAAAATATTTTTTTCAAAATCGATTAAAAAAGGTTAATAACCAGTGTTTTCGGGGGTAGAATATGCGACTTGAGAATGATGGTATAGGTTAAAAGTCGATATTTTGAAAAGAAAAAAAATTGGGGTCGATTTTGGCGATTTTCGGTCCGGAGCCGGATTTATGATTTCTGCGACAGTAGAACTGTTGTCCTTCATTACAATAACAAGAGATCTTATCAACGGCCGCCTACAAACTATTTCTATGCAGTTTTTCACATCGAACAAAATTAAAAAAGGGCCAGTACACTAAAGTAACGAATATGTTCAACCTTTTCGAGCGTTGTTCCTATCAAGTTTACGTGCTCCAATTACGGCGTTCCCTGTATCATTGCATACAAAAATGCTGCTTCCATTTGAACGTCCTCACGAGATTGTAAACCTAAGACGAAACAATGCCCCCTCGTCCCTATGTAGTACACACATTTATTTGAAACATGCATATCAACCGACGTCATTCGGTCCCGTGGCGCATTTGCTTCATCGACATCGTTGTCGCCCTCGTCGGCAGCAGCGTCTCGGTCGTAAACTTTGACCCCCCGATGTGAGTCCCATTCTGAGTAGAGCCACTGGGGTTCCCTTGGGGCCCCCGTCGCGTCGCCGGCATTTGTCAGGAGGTGTTCGCGATACACACGGCCCCTCGCCCCTGCCCGGACCCTCGCGTCTACCTGTATACCTCCGCCCGTACCTTTTCCCTCTTGCCCGGTTTTGCCATTCCTCGCTCGATTCGTCCTCTTATATTACTCTTTCCGGCCATCCGCGAATATTCGTCGAACTCGTTTCGAAACATTTTTCAGCCTTCGCTCGTATACCCGAATAACTTTTTGTCGCCGCGAGTGCGACAATATAGCTTGTCGAACTTGGGCAAGTAATTTCGAAATTACCGTCTTAAGGTGTTTCCACATTTGCGGACTAATTTTTGAGATGGTAACCCAGCGGCATTATCAGTACAAACCAGTGAAATAGCTGAGTGCTTCTTGATACATAAATGATTGCATTTATTGCATGAGTCGTCATTATTGTGTCGTTGGATTTTTTTTTAAATATCTTACTCGTATTTACATAAAATTGTGAAAATATGTTGGGGAGTCGTGGCGGTGGCTCTAACACTTCTCCTGCACGTAGTGGATGGGCTGAGATGACATAAGGCCATTTTATCCGAAGAGACGTGTTTTTGGGAGCTGATAAAATAAACTGAATAAACTGTAATAAATTGAATTATCAATTATACGCGGGAAGCATTCGGAAAGCACGGTTGTCCTAGCCACTGGCACAATGGCCCTTGCGGTACATTCTGTATACTTCATTCGTCGGAGAAACTGTGTAGAGTGCGCACCCCTTCGAACTATACGCACGACGCGTCCAACCACTTCGGACCACGGCGATGCCCACGTGTAATTACGTAATCGCACCAAGCCACGCTTTTATGTCTCAATTACACTCAAAGATTTGATATAGAAGATTTATGGCTCGAAATTACAAGGTGCCGATGCAAATTATAGCTTCCTATATGCTCTGTGTATCACGTTCGCAACCGGTGTATCTGTCTACAGTACGCGTTCGCTGAAGTTAAGTTCCCCGAAGCCCGAAAAATACGCCCTGCGGAGTTAAGGAGTGTCGATCGTTACGTCAAGTGTTGAACGGAAACAGATTTTTTTTGTACACTCAGACGCAGATGATGTGCGTTAAATTGCGAAGTTTTGCAAAGTTTGTCGTAGTCGTTTTCCAGACCTTTTTCCCGTTAAAACGTTCGCCATTTAATACTGTTTCTTGGCAGGTCGTGAATTATCGATGATTATTATTTGAAATAAGTTAAAAAATAAAAAAGTGTTTTTTTTCTTTCTTTGTTTTTTTTTCTTTTTCTTTCTTTCAACGTCGCCTCATTTCTCGTTGACCTTTGCGATGCCGCGCGTTGAGAAACGGACCCGAAATTCTCGGCGATCGAAATCTCAAATCTACCGCTTCGGAGGCTATAAAACCGAGACTTCCGACGCAGTCCGCGTGGAGGCTGAAATCTCGTATGACGCGGTGGACGTCGTCACCGCGTAAGCGCCACGTCCGTCCGGCGAAGGAGCGTGCATCCGAGTGGTGTCCATATGCTTATGCGCTCGGATATCTCATTCTCGCCACGATCGCCGTCGAGCGACGCTCACGGGAACGCGTGAGAGCATGCCAATCAACCATTTTTTTCGTGCTGCGCCAACAATCAGACCAGCCCCTACTTAGCTGGGTTAGGAAAGCGTGTGCGCTCAACAAACATCGCTGACTGGCATACCAATTAGGGCATTCCAATAGCAACAGTAACATGCACACCGTGATCCGTACGATCCTATCAATGGAACGGGCTCTATGGAAAATGAGAGATACGTATGAGCAATTGCAACTAATTGCACGATCGCGAGATTCATAGGGCCATAATTATCAAACAATCGCGTTGAGAATGATTGGCAATCGAGTTTAACGTCTCGTGATCGATATGAGTTGGGTTAGATGACTGTATTTGATAACCACATCAATTGGCGTTTTTATTGAGACTTACACTTTCGTATGTCATTTATGCAGTGCTATCTTCGGTTAGCCGAAAAGAGGTTACTAAAAAAGGAACGAAATATGAATTTATCAAAATCATTCTAAATTGGTTTTCATAGATTTTAGTTGGACGGTTGCAATCTGTAACGTGTAAGAGTTTTCAATAAGTGCTCATATAGCTTTTGAAAAATAGAAAAAGTGAAATAAAAATAACATAAGTAATTAATATCTACGAGAGACTATGTACACATTTAGTAGGTTCATATCAGTATTAGTTAGGTATCTTAGGGTTTTCACGTAAACGTTACTACGACACACGAAAACGTGGATACAATTCGAAATCTCACTGGTGATCACGTATAATGGAGAGGGAAGGGAGAAATGAGGTTTTAGTTGGACAGTTGCAATCTGTAACGTGTAAGAGTTTTCAATAAGTGTTCATATAGCTTTTGAAAAATAGAAAAAGTGAAATAAAAATAACATAAGTAATTAATATCTACGAGAGACTATGTACACAATTAGTAGGTTCATATTGGTATTAGTTAGGTATCGTAGGGTTTTCACATAAACGTTACCACGACATACGAAAACGTGGATACAATGCGAAATCTCATTGGTGATCACGTATAGTGGAGAGGGAAGAAAGAAATGAGGTTTTAGTTGGACAGTTACAATCTGTAACGTGTAAGATTTTTCAATAAGTGCTCATATAGATTTTGGTTAGTTACGAGCTGCAGCCTATGCGAATCTATTGAACATTTTTAGCAGATGTTTAGAAAATTTAGCAGAAAAAATGAAATAAATATAAAATAAGTAATTAATATGTACGACACTATGTACACATTTAGTAGGTTGATATCAGTATTAGTTAGGTATCTTAGGGTTTTCACATAAACGTTACCATGACACACGAAAACGTGGATACAATTCGAAATCTCACTGGATACAATTCGAAAACGTGGATACAATTCGAAATCTCACTGGTGATCACGTATAGCGGAGAGGGAAGGGAGAGATGATCAAAAGTGTATCGTGTAATCGACCGATATCTCCTAATTGTATAAAGTGAAACGGCGATATCCGATTACTACAAGAGATATCGATGCTTCGCATTCAAAGCTTATTCATCGCCAAGCATAAAATGGAACGTCAATGTAGCGCGCGGGATCTGAGCGAGATCGGATTACGCGCAGTGCGATAGATTGCCACGAACGGATGATCCATGTCGGAAGTGAACAGGCGCGCGTCCTGCACTAGAGAACTACGGTGAGATCTTTCGACTAAGTCATTCTGAGAGGACGAAAGTCTGATCGAAGCCGATTGCCACCCTAGGCGCAAAGATGCAATCGTGATAACTCACATATTTTGTTATCGGATTATATAACGGGAACGTTGAAAAATGGACGAGCCGTGGGTGGATGGTGAGATGGAAGGTGGAACTCGCTGATTGTGCAACAGATGCGCACAATGCCAAGAATTGGGGACGGATATAGCGGATGAATAGCGAGTGCGTTATTTCTATTCTAGCAAAATTAATGTGGGTGATCTTCCACGATAGATTTGTGTCCTAGGGTACCAGATGTAACTGTGAGCAGAATTTCAAAATTCTGGAATCCTAGAGTAGAATTCTAGAATCCTAGAGTAGAATTCTAGAATCCTAGAGTAGAATTCTAGAATCCTAGAGTAGAATTCTAGAATCCTAGAGTAGAATTCTAGAATCCTAGAGTAGAATTCTAGAATCCTAGAGTAGAATTCTAGAATCCTAGAGTAGAATTCTAGAATCCTAGAGTAGAATTCTAGAATCCTAGAGTAGAATTCTAGAATTCTGAGTAGAATTCTAGGATTCTGAGTAGAATTCTAGAATTCTGAGTAGAATTCTAGGATTCTGAGTAGAATTCTAGAATTCTGAGTAGAATTCTAGAATTCTGAGTAGAATTCTAGGATTCTGAGTACAATCCTAGGAAGAGGTCTATAAAAGCCTAAAAAGAAGACTTCGACGTAATCCTAAGTATGGCGTTTCAGGCAATGTTATAGAATCGAGAATATGGAGCTTAGACCGAGTTCGAGAATCACAAGTGAGACTAGGCCCAATTCTTGACAGAAGACAGATTTCCCAAGTATAGAATATCAGACAGAATCGCAATTGCAATTCTAGAAAACTCCTGCATTTTTCTACACAATCAATATCTTAATCAGAATTACGGACAGAATCCTAAACAAAATTCTGGTCAGACCCCGACGCAGTTTTCCATGCAGAGACCCAAATAAAATTGTAGACAATTCCCCAGGTCGAACGCTAACAAAGATTTTCGGTTTGGCATCTATTAAAAAATTCTCCCTGGGGCCTTAATCAAGACTTGCAATAAAGACCCTCCAGATTATCAACTTCATTCTAATTGCACTCGATGTACGCGCCCACACGGAGAAAACGATTTTGCTATGCCAGCAAATCTTTTGTTAAAATAGTAACAACATTGCGTTATCTGCTAGGCTAACCATTTTTTGTTCGACTAACATATTTTTTTGCTAGACAAAAAAATTTTTTTGCTAGTACATCAAAATTGTTTGCTCGGTTAGCAGATAACGCAATGTTATCGCAATTTTAACAAAAGATTTGCTGGCATAGCAAAACCGTTTTTTCAGTGCACTGTTATTTCGCAAAAAATACAAGAGCAAAAGACCAGGCTTTCGGGGAATCAAAGTCACGCGTTGTTTCGCGCTTAATTGAACGGCGCGATCAATTATTCGTCACGTTCTCGTACACGTCCAAGATGGCGATTAGGCCGCGCGAAACGGCGCGATGTATCCGAATGCCGAACAGGACACCGCGCGCGAGTGAGACGCACGAAGGGTCTCTCGGGCTCGTTAATGGAATCACACGCGACCGAGCCCGGGACTACCGAATACGCAGGGCAACGAGTTTGTTTGGTTTTAAGCTTTGCTGGCTTATGCGCGTGCCGCAGTTTATTCAGGCTGCCTGGCCAGACACCTTCTCCACTCTTCCGCGGGCCCCTCGTTTCCCCCTCCCTCCATCCCTCTTCCCCTCCCCCGCCCCCTCGCGGGCCCGTCCCTCTCCCTCCCGCCGCTTCCTCTCGCTTCGTCTCGTTTCATCCGCTTCTTACCTAAGGTTCGGTTAAGCCGCCGGCTTCGGCCCGGGGACCATTGTCCTGTCGAAGGCCCTACGCCCGGCCCTACCAAAAAGAGATAGAAGCCCCTAACACGAGGTTCTCATTCCGGCGCTCCTCGCCTCGGTCCAACAGAGCCGAACGCGCTGCTTCTCAATAGCTCTGCACGAAAAAAAAAAAAAAAACACATAAAAACCGTCAAACACATGAAACACGTGAGAACAAAAAATACATGAAAACAGCCTTTATTTCATATCTTCCACGTTTTTTAGAAAACAAATCTGCGAAAACAGTAAAAAAAAATTGCGAAACAAAGTCACAATTTCGCGCGCGCGATTCCGCGATACATAAACAGGCACTGAGAGCCACGAGGCCCCATCTTTTAGCCGTAGCTCGAACGCCGAGGGAGCGAGGGAGGGGATAGGGACTGTTGGGACTCATTCAAAGCAGAGGCTGGCGGAGGTCCGGTAAGACGCGCCAGCTCGACGGGGCTGCGAGCGCGAGGGGCTGGAAAAGAGCGGGAAGAGGGGGCGAGGGGGGTGAGGGGTGAGATGGTGGGGGGGGGGGGGGGAGAGCGGAGCCAGTGCCAGTGTTGAGCCCCGGCTGGTATCTCAATCAGGCAGAGGGTCCAGCCGCAGGTTCGGGTACCCTGCTGCCGCGCTGGACCCCGACGGCCGCGCTGCCCGGTGGTGGGGGGCGCGCCTGGCTGTGCGGAGCACGAAGGAGGAGGCCTTCGGTTCCGGAGCCGTCACATCTCAATCTAGTTCCTCGGAGGCTGCGACCGTGCGCGAACGTGTACGCGGATTCCGCTCGCCTCTTTCCACCGCGTACTTTCACCCATTCACGCGCTCGTTTCCGCTCGATCCCCCCGAACGCCTCGCACACGCCTCGCACACGCACCGCGCACGCACACGCGATTTTCCTCCCGGTCAGTCGCCGCGTCGCGCGACCGACTCGCGCGCACCACGCGATTTCACCACGTGCCGAAAAATACGGGGGAAGACAGTCGGCGAAATCTTTTTTTTGTAGTAAAAAGTACCGCGGATAAAAACAGGTGGTCAGTGAAGGTGGTGACGACTCGTGACAGTGTATTTTGGAGAACGATGTGATAGCTGACACGCGGAGAAAATAACACGAGGTGATTACACGGATTTTTTTGTTGCTGTTATTGTTTTGGTTTTGTTGTTGTCGTTCCGGGCTTCGTTTTCTTGTTGTTGTTGGGAATGTGGATCGCTATACGTGGGGCGTCAAAACTGGCAACTTGGCGCAGGGTTTGTTCAATTATGGGCTTGTAATTGTTGTTGAAAATAATAGCGGTCGCAGATCCAATTGGGGAGCTTTGTTTACAAATTTATTCTAAGGATTCGTCCCGCGTTTTGTGGCAAATAATTAAATACGCTCGTGCTTCTATTTTTAGTTTGTTTATTTACGTATTTTTATTCCAATTCTTTTACGTAAAGGACTTGGGCCAATAACAAAAATATTAACTTTGCTCTGATATCACTGAAATACAAAACAAATATAAATGTTTAATTTCGTATCTGCTTTGTCGCCTATATTTATTATAATTAATCGTTTTTTGGCAAGAACTAGATAGCAAAATAATACTTCGACGTTTGGTCTCGAAAGAGAGAAATTTACGAGATCCTACATTGAAGTGTGAGACAGCAATTATTATTCCAACCAAAATTTGTGAAATTACCGACACTTACCGCCGATGATTTAAATTTTTTGTTGCCAATTCATTTTTAATAATTTCGAAAACTTTTGCGACTGTAATCTGGATTCATCGCTGCGAATAGCGACGCGATAGTTAATAATCTTTTTTGCTCGTTCTCCCCCGTCTTTCTCTATCGCTTCGTTCCTTCGACACACACGAGGACGCGGAGCCCGATCAGGCGAACCCATAATCACCTCGGCGAGCTCGAGAGCGGCCGACGTTGTTGCGTCGATCTGTCACTGTCATTCGGCGTCGGCCCACCGCGCGCAATCGCGATCGATCGGCATCTGCGCTTAGAGCATCGATCAACGTGCGTCGATGCTTCGGGGCCTCAATTTCGTAACGCGTATAATACTCGGCATACGCTCACGTTCGCCTAGTTGGATTAGTCTCGTTAGCATAATTTACTTTCTAAAAATTAATCAACTTTATTTATTTATTTCATTTTATTTTTCATAAAACCGAGGATTTTTCTATGCAGAACCGGAGCCTCGATTTCGTTATGCGCATAATAAACAGGTCGTTATTCTCGCTTGCACAATTTGCTCCCGCGAAATTGATGACAATTATTATAATTTTTTTTGCCTACGACGCCAGGGTATCAATCGAAACTTGATTGGTCGCGCGAACTGACTCTTTAAACTCAACTACCTTAAATTGATTTTCACAGACAATTTATAGGCACTTCTTGGTGCCTGCAGACTGGTTGATATCAATCATTTTATTGATCCCTCGGCTGGTAACTTTTTTTGTGTAAATAATATGTCTTTGTGTAGATCCTGCACTATAGAAATATAGTAGCAGCGAATTCTCGCGGCTGTCTGGACCGTTAAGAACTAACGATTTACGAAAGGCTGTAGTCAAACCCGTTAGTTATGCCACTTGATGAGGCCCGATTGTTGTCGCGAATGGCCACAGCGTGACGTCATATCCCCGACTTCCCTTCCCGCCCCGATCGAAGTCCCCGAAGACGACACGCGAGACATCTTTCCTCGTAGGGTCATTGGTATGCGTGGCGCACGGCCTCCCCCAAGGCCTCTCGGCAATCACAACAAACGTCCTCGTTGTCGATGCGCTCGCGGTGTCTCTCGTCCTGTTGGCTGCTTTTTCGATCGGAGAATTCGGAGGATCTTCCAATCCTGCGGACTGGTTTTCAATAGGCTCGTTGCGAGCGAGCCGGCTGTAATGTTGATAGATGGTTTTGTAGGTTACTGCTAATCAGAGAATTCGGAGAATATCTCAACCCCTTAAGAGGCATTAATGTCACTCTCGTGCCTGACCTCGAATTTCATTTTTTGGGCCTTCCGAAAAAACAGCTTAGATTATCGACTAGCCAAAAGCTTCATATTTAACATATTTCCGGTTATGACCCTAACAAATTCGGAAAAAATAGGTTTTTTAAATCAGAGGTTTGCTTTCTTTCCCTTTCACCTTGGTAAAAAAATATATTTTTCCGGACCGTAAAAATAAAAAATATTTTTCAGGACTGTAAAATAAGAAATATTTTTCAGGACTGTAAAAATAAAAAATATTTTTCAAGACTGTAAAAGTAAAAAATATTTTTCCGGACTGTAAAAATAAAAAATATTTTTCAACACTTTTCTGAATGAAAATACCGAGGGAATTTTTTAGGGAAAATTGCACTTTCTAAAGACTCACTTTTTCAATTTCTATGTCCATTTATATGCTGCGAAATGCTACGAGATGAAACACAAATATTTCTGCATCTCGCAAGGACAGTTTCGGCTGACGGTTCGAGGGCTCAAACTCGATGTTCAACGTAAACACTATAGGGAACGTTAAAACCGAGGGTGGTACGCAAATTCCATTGTATCTCGTGTGTTATTACGGCAAGGCTGACGGAGTTCGCTCATTAGCGCGAAAAACGCGCTTATAGCGCCACAGATTTATGTGTTCCTGTGCTAATGAACTCGTGGTCGTACTCTGGTGTTTCGACCACTGACGGCTGCTGCTGGCTGCTCGGTTGTCGGTGACTCGATCGTGACCGGTGCTCCAGCGCTCGTGACAACCAGCGCAGCGAGCACCGCGCTCCATAAGCATTACTTATGCAGCAGTCGCAGCCACTGCAAGAGAGCAACCGCGACGGCCGAAGAAGCAGAAGTGGAAGAAGGATGGTAACGAACATGTGTGGTATTATAACGTGGACCGACGACGCTCAGCCATTTGACCCTTGTTTCTGGTTACTTGCCAGATAATAGGAAAAATTCTTCGTAGTCGAAGGCCTTTTTTTCCTTCTTCACTTCTCTCGGACCTTTGTCTGCTTCGTCAAAGGACGTCCAGAGAAGAGTCACCAGTCTCATCCACTGAAACATCAATAAGACGACTCGATATATCGGACATTTCAACCTTCCACGAATGCTTATCTTGCTCTGTTAAGGACAGTTATGGCAATCGTGAATCGTGGCGACATAAACAGTGATACGTGGACAACTTTTGAAGGCGCACGAAAACATTTGCCTCACGCTGTTACAAATCCTGCGTGAAGAATTTTGTTCATACGTTAATAGCTGGTGTTTAATGGTTGGTGTCATTTTGTAGTATACAGAACGAGGAAATACTCGAAACTTGTTTTGCTCGAAATTGGGTTAATGAAATTCGATGGCTTTTCGGAGTTAATTTCGGAGTTAATAATTTATTGAATGTTACTAAAAAAAAAATTGGCACATTCCCTTGTATACATTCAACACTGTAAAAACTGGTACATTTGTTCGAAAATTATATTACAAAATGTGTAGCATTGAATTTATCTGAATGTGTAAATAGCAACGTTGCCTAAGAAAAAAATACATCCAGATTTCAACGGGATGCGTCATCAAAATTATTGGTGATGAAGGATTTCGGCAGAGGAACGTCATCAAAATTATGGCAGAAAAGAATTTTAAACATTGTGCTCAAAATATTGAGAATGTCCGGTGATTTCCTGATTTTCTCCGCCGCGTCCCATCCGACAATTCTTTCGATCGAGGATGACGGTTTAACGATGCGCCGAGGCGTCGCCTCGTTCACGTAAAAGGTGAGACGTTTGCAAGCCTCACACTCGGAAGGACCGCAAAGATGGATTTACGATTGACCGCTCCAATGTCTCAGCTCCTTTGCCACATCGCGGACTTCTTGGATCGTTAACGTATGAATATCTCGAATGTCTTGCCAGCTGCGAGCTGTGGAAGTGAGATTCTCTTCCATACCCGATCCTACTCTCCGTTAACGGCTAGAAACGTCCGGTTTATCGCCGCGATACCGCAAGCTGCGACCGCAAACCCGACTATTAGTGTGAATTCGTCATAAATTAAAATACAGATTTTTATCAGGCAGTCGGAAGGCTCGGGAGAAGAAATACGACATTATGGCTTCCTAAAACTGATCGTTTAAGACGAAATCCTGCCAGAAGCTATTCAGCTCAGGTGGTGTCTCAATCCACTTCTACGAATCCTGATGAAGAGGACTGAATTTCTATGAATCCTGATGAACATCACTGAATTTCTATAAATCCTGATGAACATCACTGAATTTTTATGAATCCTGATGAACATCACTGAATTTCTATAAATCCTGATGAACATCACTGAATTTGTATGAATCCTGATGAACATCACAAAATCATGAATTTCAGAACTTTAAATACTCATCCTTCATTCCAGACAAACTCAACATCAACCAGCCTTGGCAGTAACTTGATTGATGCATAAAGTCTCAATTCAATGGTTCATAATTTACTGAAGTTGCTGTTTGCGACTGAATTTTACCACCGTGACCCAATATTGACACACAAGGAAAATAAATTGTTTTCATGCAAAACAAAACCTCCCTGAAGAAAAGGGACCCAAACTGCTCCCACCCAAAGCTGCAAACGCTTTCTAAATCACTAAATTGATTATTGAGTCCAATAAACACGCTGAGAAAACCCAAAGCTGCGAACTTTGGATTTTCTAAAAAAATTCCAAAATCTTAGCTACAACCGATTCCCTAAATCGATTATTGAATCCAAGAAACCCACAGTGTTTTTGACGCAACTGACAGCAGCGCTGGGTGGACGTTTTTGCGTGTGGAGACCGCGACTAATGGTGCGAATCCAACAAACACGCTGAGAAAACCCAAAGCTGCGAACTTTGAATTTTCCAAAAAATTCCAAAATCTTATCGACAACTGAATCCCTAAATCGATTATTGAATCCCAGAAACCCACAGTGTTTTTGACGCGAATGACAGCAGCAGGGTGAAAGTTTTTGCGTGTGGAGACCGCGACTAATGGTGCGAATCCAACAAACACGCTGAGAAAACCCAAAGCTGCGAACTTTGGATTTTTCCAAAAATTCCAAAATCTTAGCTACAACTGAATCCCTAAATCGATTATTGAATCCAAGAAACCCACAGTGTTTTTGACGCGACTGAAAGCATCAGGGTGGACGTTTTTGCGTGTGGAGACCGCGACTAATGGTACGAATCCAACAAACACGCTGAGAAAACCCAAAGCTGCGAACTTTGGATTGTCCCAAAAATTCCAAAATCTTAGCTACAACTGAATCCCTAAATCGATTATTGAATCCAAGAAACCCACAGTGTTTTTGACACGACCGAAAGCATCAGGGTGGACGTTTTTGCGTGTGGAGACCGCGACTAATGGTACAAATCCAACAAACACGCTGAGAAAACCCAAAGCTGCGAACTTTGGATTTTCCCAAAAATTCCAAAATCTCATCTACAACTGAATCCCTAAATCGATTATTGAATCCAAGAAACCCACAGTGTTTTTGACGCGTCTGAAAGCATCAGGGTGGACGTTTTTGCGTGTGGAGACCGCGACTAATGGTGCGGTCACGACATTCGAGATAAAGGACAAATTCGATTGTATCGGGACGCTCGGCGAGTACTGGAGCGCGTGATGCTCCTGCTGCAGCGTCACGGGTCGTCAAGAGGATGCTAATCCTCGTGAGCGGTAGGCGAGGAAGAAGACACGGCTACTTTGTCGGACGAGGGGGCCCCGGTTGCGTTTCTTCGAAACTCTGTGTGCTCACGGCGGACGCCCCGAACGACCGTAGAACGGGGTAAAAGGCACTTCGTGACTGTTAGAACCAGTGTTGCATTCACGGGTACGTATCGAATGAACGTTCGGGCGTCCACGTTCTCTTTTCTCTCGCTCTCCGTCTCCCTCCGAGCCTCAGGTTCGCCGCGACTCTCCGTCTCCGTCGAACACGACTGGTAGCAACATTCCCAACGTACCCCAGAGATCACGTTTTCTCCGCTGCCTACTATATTAAAGTTGAACGCTGTGCTGCCGCGCCGCAGCCGCACCCGGAAGTCGTACGTGGACTGCGAAATCTCGAGCTCGATCGCGATCGATACACCGCGCTATCTTGATCCGTTGTCCATAGATCTTTGACTCGCTATTCGCAGCAGACACGTCCGGATTCAACTCCGGGTAAATCGTTATAATTGCTCGCGTTTCGTGTTCTACGAGCCTGCAGATTTTTTTTTTTTTTTTAAGGACGAAAAGATGGTTTCACTTCTATCATCAGTGCTACGAGGAGAGAAGGCGAAAATTTGCATCTGTGAAGTGAAAAATTATGCGGAAGGAATGTGGAAGGTTTCACTTTGCGTCCTTGTTTTTCGGACGTATGGTAATTTTCATTAGACCAGCAGCGACGCGCTCGATTCGTTTGCACTACTTGCTTTTTTTTGTTTGTCTTCTCGTCTCTTGTGGTTGAATGAGAATTTTTTATTTCTACATGGAGAGAAGGAGCTGCTAATGAATACCACGTTTGGTACGGCAAAGTTGGTTTATTCCACCGTTCTGGTGATTTTTGTAATCCAACAAGAGACATTTTTCGTATGACCGAAAAAAATGGTATTAACGAAATTGGAAAAGAAAAAAAATATTATCGTCCGTAGGCATCAGCCGTTTATCGAGTGGCCGCGTGTAACGGATGTGAAGAAGTCTGGAGAGGAGGAAAAGGGAGAACGCGCGCATTTGCGTTTAGCCTTTTCTCTCGAGTAATCCTCGTCAGTGGCTTCTAGACACGAGACCATCTGCTTTTAATGACAAAGCCCCGACTGTGTTTCACGGCGCGCCCTGCTGCTGGTTCGGGCCGTGGGCATTAAAGCCCCGTCCGTGGTGCCGCGTTCTTCCCCCTTTTGCACGTACGTGCCGAGGGCTCGAACTTTATTGGCTCTGCACTGACTACGCTGTGACGGGAAATAATATTTCTCGTGCTCCTATATCGAAAATAAAAAAGCCGTGAAAAAATCGCAGTTTTCCGTGGCTGGTTTTGGACAAAAAATTGGGTTGATTAAAACATTCCAAATACTCTATATAAATGCAAAACAATCATTTTTGACCCCCTGAAAGAACTATTAATAGTCAATAAAAAATAAATAAAAACTACTAAAATAACTTTTAAAAGATTTGAAATATTTTGTTCACTGTTATTTTTGCTTCCTCATAGAGGAAGGTTTCTTTTCTCAAAAACCGTCTATTTATTATTACGCTGTCCATAATTGAGTCTCAACGAGCGCGATCTGCCGGTCTAATTGTGAGCTGAACACACGAAGCTGCTTCTTATTTAAATGATCAGTCGTGGTTTAATGAGACTGCTTGTCATTTGAGTTGTACGGCGAGTTTGCTGTACCCGAGACGACGAATGATCCGCGTGCTGAGCGCGCGAGTTCATCAGTTGTAATATAATTATTGAATGGCGTACGAAGTCGAGGAGTGAGGAGAACGAAGGAGACCGAGGTGCTCGCAGCAGCAGCACGAGGAAGGTTATTAGCAGCGTCGGTGTAATTAAGCGGCGAGCCTTTGCGTCCGCAGGGCCCGATAGAGACGGCCGAGTGGATCGCATAAAGCTTTCGATAGGATAAGCACCTTCGGGATTTATTAATCGACCGCTCCGGCTATACCGAGACTCCAAGCCGAGATCTTGCCGAGCGCGCGGCGAACGAATGTGTGCGTGTCATTCGCGATACATCAACCGTGATCTCCCCAACGAGATCCTGTTTTTTTGTTCATTAATCACGCCATTAAACATATTTTATTTATTTGCTGTAAATGAAAATAAAAAGTCAAATCTATTTCATTCCATTCCGGTTGTTTCCCATTTTTCAAAACGCCTCGATGAGGTAGTACGCCCATCATTTTTTACTATCTTGTACAGAAAGCTATGTGAAAAAATGTAAAATAATGAAAAGTCAGTGCGCCAGGTTCTAATTTAAAAAAAAAAGTTATTGTGAGAAACGGCAGAAACTGAAGGCATAAAAGCGCAAACTAACAAAAATATTTCAAATTTAATTTCAAATATTTTGTACTAGCTGGTTGTAGTAGCTTGCGCGCTTGGGAAATTTCTCATCGGATAGGGTTTTCGAACTTTGGGAAATCCAAAACTTTTTTTTCGCGAAAAAACGCAACTCAACTTCCGACTTTAAAATTCTGTGAAAAATTCAGAAATCAATATATCGCGTTCCGTCTTGCGGCATTCTCTTCGTTATAGAGTTTTATCTCGAACAAAGGAAGAAAATCCAGGTTCGATCGAGCCAAAAAAAGTAATATCGATTTTAGTGATGTGACAACTGGATAAGCGTGCGAAGCGCGCGTATTAACATAAATAAAAATTTATAATTTTGGGACAGACTAGAATTAAGGGGGGCAAGGCTTTATTATGTAGGGCAGACATTAATTAAGGGGGCTGGGACAGACAGACAAACAGACAAACACACAAACAGCTTTCCAAAACATATATAAAATTATTATTAAAAAAAATTATTCTCGAATATTCAAGCAATCACAAGTTTGGTCTCTCGACAGACGATTTTTTTCGTGCATACAACTATGATATTGCGGTTACCAATTATTTAAGACTTTTTTATGGTAACCATACCAAATTTCGCCCTCATTAATCGTCCGCAAACTGCGCACCCGTCTCAGCCAACCCCTTGTCTCGCTGCAACGAAAAATACAGAATACCCCACAATGAACGGACTCCACGCTGACGAACAGAGAGAAGAAAGCAGCAGCTAAGGATGAGCCCACGATCGCCCGCGCGTTCCCAACTCCCACAAACTCGGTATACGTATATCACCGGCGCTTATTATACCCATACGCGCACTATAGCCAAAGGAGCAACTGCGCGCAGCACCTGCTCGCGATTCTCTCGATAAACCCTCATCGTCCGCTCGCCCGGCGCTTCGGCCTCATTCGTGCAAGCTAAAGCAAATACCCTGGAGAGATTCTTTCTCGGAAGACCATCACAGCAGGCTGTGCCATTGGGTGATGCAGCATTTACAAAAAAGAAAAAAAAAAATTCCACTCGTGATTTTGATCTATCATAATTCACCCGAAACGGAAGCGCGGCTACCGATTTCCTCTTAGGACGAAAAAGTGGCGCGAACGAACTGCCGAAAGTCAAACAAAGCGAGCGAATATAATTTGTTTGTCCTCCAATCATCGCTGTGCCATCGGGTGATGCAGCATTTACAAAAAAAAAAAAAAATCCACTCGTGATTTTGATCTATCATAATTCAACCGAAACGGAAGCGCGGCTACCGATTTCCTCTAAGGACGAAAAAGTGGCGCGCACGAACTGCCGAAAGTCAAACAAAGCGAGCGAATATAATTTGTTTGTCCTCCAATCATCGCTGTGCCATCGGGTGATGCAGCATTTACAAAAAAAAAAACAAAAAAAAATCCACTCGTGATTTTGATCTATCATAATTCAACCTCAAAACAGAAGTGCGGCTACCGATTCCTCTTAGGACGAAAAAGTGGCGCGAACGAACTGCCGAAAGTCAAACAAAGCGAGCGAATATAATTTGTTTGTCCTCCAATCATCGCTGTGCCATCGGGTGATGCAGCATTTACAAAAAAAAAAAAAAATCCACTCGTGATTTTGATCTATAATAATTCAACCGAAACGGAAGCGCGGCTACCGATTCCTTTTAGGACGAAAAAGTGGCGCGAACGAACTGCCGAAAGTCAAACAAAGCGAACGAATATAATTTGTTTGTCCTCCAATCATCGCTGTTCCATCGGGTGATGCAGCATTTACAAAAAAATATATATCCACTCGTGATTTTGATCTATCATAATTCACCCGAAACGGAAGCGCGGCTACCGATTTCCTCTTAGGACGAAAAAGTGGCGCGAACGAACTGCCGAAAGTCAAACAAAGCGAGCGAATATAATTTGTTTGTCCTCCAATCATCGCTGTGCCATCGGGTGATGCAGCATTTACAAAAAAAAACAAAAAAAATCCACTCGTGATTTTGATCTATCATAATTCACCCGAAACGGAAGCGCGGCTACCGATTTCCTCTTAGGACGAAAAAGTGGCGCGAACGAACTGCCGAAAGTCAAACAAAGCGAGTGAATATAATTTCTTTGTCCTCCAATCATCGCTGTGCCATCGGGTGATGCAGTGTTTACAAAAAAAAAAAAAAAAATCCACTCGTGATTTTGATCTATCATAATTCAACCTCAAAACGAAAGCGCGGCTACCGATTCCTCTTAGGACGAAAAAGTGGCGCGAACGAACTGCCGAAAGTCAAACAAAGCGAGCGAATATAATTTGTTTGTCCTCCAATCATCGCTGTGCCATCGGGTGATGCAGCATTTACAAAACAAAAAAAAAATCCGCTCGTGATTTTGATCTATCATAATTCAACCGAAACGGAAGCGCGGCTACCGATTCCTCTTAGGACGAAAAAGTGGCGTGAACGAACTGCCGAAAGTCAAACAAAGCGAGCGAATATAATTTGTTTGCCCTCCAATCATCGCTGTGCCATCGGGTGATGCAGCATTTACAAAAAAAAAATATATATATATATCCACTCGTGATTCTGATCTATCATAATTCACCCGAAACGGAAGCGCGGCTACCGATTCCTCTTAGGACGAAAAAGTGGCGCGAACGAACTGCCGAAAGTCAAACAAAGCGAGCGAATATAATTTGTTTGTCCTCCAATCATCGCTGTGCCATCGGGTGATGCAGCATTTACAAAAAAAAACAAAAAAAAATCCACTCGTGATTTTGATCTATCATAATTCACCCGAAACGGAAGCGCGGCTACCGATTTCCTCTTAGGACGAAAAAGTGGCGCGAACGAACTGCCGAAAGTCAAACAAAGCGAGCGAATATAATTTGTTTGCCCTCCAATCATCGCTGTGCCATCGGGTGATGCAGCATTTACAAAAAAAAAAATATATATATATCCACTCGTTATTTTGATCTATCATAATCCACCCGAAACGGAAGCGCGGCTACCGATTCCTCTTAGGACGAAAAAGTGGCGCGAACGAACTGCCGAAAGTCAAATAAAGCGAGCGAATATAATTTGTTTGCCCTCCAATCATCGCTGTGCCATCGGGTGATGCAGCATTTACAACAACAACAAAAAAAATCCACTCGTGATTTTGATCTATCATAATTCAACCTCAAAACGGAAGCGCGGCTACCGATTCCTCTTAGGACGAAAAAGTGGCGCGAACGAACTGCCGAAAGTCAAACAAAGCGAGCGAATATAATTTGTTTGCCCTCCAATCATCGCGGAGATCCACACACAGCCGCGGTAAACACACTCGGTCGCTCGCCGCACCACGAGAAGTAGATATAATTTCCCTGCGGTCTTCGCCTCTGCACGCAAGTTCAATATTTACATGGCGCCTACTTTGGTATAACACACCCGGCTCGGCCTCGGCGCGCGGTGGATGTCTCGACGGCAGGACACACCGCCGTGGCAGTCAGTCTTTTCTGGCCCCTTGTCGCTTTTTCTCGAGTGCAAACAGCCAGCGACTCTCGCGTCTCCGCTCTTTTTTTCATACCTCATCCGTCTCTTCCTGTCCTGTGCTCCATATGCAATGAATTTAAGTATATGTGGACATGCGGTTATATATCGTCGGCTGTTTAACGCCTGAGGGCTGTGCACACAAACAATTGAATGTAAACCCTGATAAATCTGTCAACGAGCTGGAACCTCAACGCTTGGGTATCTTCGCGCTGATATTCAAATGCGTTATTTCGTTGCTTCGTTAATTCGAAATTATTTAACAGTAGAGTCGTATGACCCGATTATAGAAAAAAAAAAAAAAAATACAAGCAGTTTATGCGAAAAGAAATATTAAAAAATCAAAAATAATGAAGACTTTTTTTACTTGAAAAGATGCCAATAATATACTCCGACACTTATAAATGTGTTCTTGAATTTTTTAATACTTGCTAAGAAAAATGAATTAATACAATTTTGTGAAAAAAGTCAGAAAAAATGGCATCGTTCATTAACGTTTGAATGTTGGTCATTTTCGAATCACGTTTGTCATCAGTTCCGTATTTTCGCGCTGAAATTCAACTGCGTTATTTCGTTGCATCATTGATTTCAAATGATTCAACCTTGGAGTCGCATGCCCCGATTACTTAAAAAATATCAGCCCATATACGCGAGCTTCGCGCCCTTACCCAGTTGATGCAAAAAGAAATATAAAAAATCGAAAATAATGAAGACTTTTTTCGCTTGAAAAGATGCCAATAATAAACCCCGCCACTTATAAAAGTGTTCTTGAACTTTTGAATACTTGCTAAGAAAAACGAATTAATATAATTAAGTAAAAAAAGTTAAAAAAAAATGGCGTCATTCATTTACGTTTGAATGTTGGTCATTTTCTAATCACATTTGTCATCAGGTCCGTATCTTCGTCGTATCTCCATCCACGGTGTACGAAACGTTCGCGTAAATTATGAAGACATTACGAGGATCGTGACGAAAGTCAGAAGGGACCGTGTGGATCGTCCTCCCCCTGCGAGCCTCGTAGCATTCTGCCCGACTGCAATTGCCATTCCCGTGGAATCGTCGAAGGACCTTCCCGACCATAATAGTGTAATTGCCGGCGCAGTCACGACGCGAGGAATCCTCCGACTTCAGCGAGCGCCGTCGGATTGCAGTTTAGAAAAACGTGCGTCCGGACCCTTCGGAGGCTCGACGCGTTGACCGCTCTCTCCGACCACGAGGCGAACGTGGCGCGCGACGTTGGGAAACTTCACCAAGGCCTCGGCAGGACCAACCACGTGACCCTGACGTCCTGACGAGGGACTACGAAATTCTGGACCCACCACTACGCCACACAGACGTGGCAACGAGGGACAGATGGCGTAGGGTCCGAGGAACGAGACCTCTCTCGGCGCCCAGTGATCTCCAACTCGTCTTCCTTCTCGTTCGCTCCGAGCCTTTCGTTGCAAAGAAGCCAACGTGCCTCGTGCTGATGTCACGGATGTGATCGAAGGTTGTTTTGAAACCATCGACGCGGTTCAAAATCGCAGAAGTCATGCAAGATTTTCTATGTAGAGTCGGCATTATTTTTTTTTTTTTCTTTATTTCATCCATAATCCATTTTTACCATACCGAACTTCATTTCTGCCTTCGTTGCAAAGAAGCCAACGTGCCTCGTGCTGATGTCACGGATGTGATCGAAGGTTGTTTTGAAACCATCGAAGCGGTTCAAAATCGCAGAAGTCATGCAAGATTTCCTATGTAGATTCGGCATTATTATTATTTTTTAAATTTCATCCATAATCCATTTTCACCATACCGAACTTCATTTCTGCCCTCGTTGCAAAGAAGCCAACGTGTCTGGTGCTGATGTCACGGATGTTATCGAAGGTTGTTTTGAAACCATCGAAGCGGTTCAAAATCGCAGAAGTCATGCAAGATTTTCTATGTAGAGTCGGCACTATTTTTTTTTAATTTCATCCATAATCCATTTTTACCATACCAAACTTCATTTCTGCCCTCGTTGCAAAGAAGCGAACGTGTCTGGTGCTGATGTCACGGATGTGATCGAAAGTTGTTTTGAAACCATCGAAGCGGTTCAAAATCGCAGAAGTCATGCAAGATTTTCTATGTAGATTCGGCATCATTTTTTAAAATTTCATCCATAATCCATTTTTACCATAGCAACCTCCATTTCTGCCTGATTTACGGGATGTACTCCTATTCATGCACAGAAAAAAAACTTGGCGTCGAGACGCCGTCGTGTCTCTTGATTACTGATTGCGATCACGATTCATCGATTACATCTATTAAAATATTGGTCGTGTTTAATTTCTTGATGTAACTCGAACCAACAATTGCCAGTCACAACAATTCTTTCGCAATCACAACTAGACATTTTTACATTTTTTATTTTATACAAAAATTATTATTCATTCTGAATATTCAATCTGAAACTCATTGACATATGAAACCCCAGTTTCGTGTTACCAAAATCTACAGCATTTTGTCAAGTTTTTTTTTTTTTTTTTTTTTTACTAAAACCTCTCCGAGAAAATGTTAATTTCCTCGAAACTAAATTTCCAAGCAAACTGGACGGCAGGACCCAAAACCGCCGTTAAACGCTTTCACTCCAACGTCGCGGCGCGTTGAACGTTGATTTCCCGTCTCCCGTGCGGCCGGTAATATCGACAAAAGTCGGTTGAGTCCGTATACGGGGCTGTGGTTGGACGGAGATTCTTCGAGCAATACGGGGGCACACGGAGGGCCCGATTACCACGCGAGACAACGGCCCGCCGAAAGCACGTGCCCCCATAGCTATACACCTGCTGCGTCGGCGCGCGGTGTCTTCGCTCGCCTTGTTGGTCCTTTTGCGCTCCAAGTGCACACAGAGAACAACATCGGAGCAACACGCCGCGCAGCGCGAGTACCACGCTCGATTGAACATCGACCACCGGTGACATCAAGAAAACCGCAGAGAGCCACCCGATCTCTGCACGGATACGCGCACACGTGCTTCGCGAAAAACGATCGTAAACGCAAATTGGCGCCAAATCAACCGAGCGATAGATTATCGTTTTGGTCGGAGCGCGTCGGCCGTCGTCGTAACGTCGCGCTGTAACTCTGACACAGTTATAATGGTTTATTAAAAATAATAAACTACATAACTTCTCTAATATTAGGCAAAAATCTCCCCGTGTGCCACTGCCAATAAACAAGAAAAGAGAAAAAAAGAAGAAAAAAACAGAAAACTTTTCATAATAATAATAATTAGTTAACGAGGATAATAATGAATAATATAACTATCTAAATAGAAGTTCAATTGGTATAACAAGTACAGTATTTTCAAATAACTGTGGGTAGAGACCGATTCCCCGCAAAATTCTTTCCCTATTCGTTTTAATCCACTGTGATTTTTATTATAGTCCTTTTGCTGTTAGTTAGTTGTTGACATTTGTTGAGAAAAATATTGCGTCAAAGTTCATTATAAAAGTGAATACAGCTCCAGAAATTGGGCAACATTGAAATTCGTTCATTTATTTATTGTCCTGTGTTTCATTGATTATTAGTTTTTCTTAAAATTGTTAGACCTTCTTCAAGTTTCTAAGTGCCCTTAAGTGTATTTTTTAAATTGTCGTAGACCCAAACGGGCGATAAATTAACCGAGCGTTGAATTATCATTTCGGTGGGAACGAGTTTGGCCGTCGTCCTGATGTTGCGCTGTAACTCTGAAGCAGCTGTTGTTGACGACATTCGGTTAAAAGAAACGGTATTAAAGTTCACTATAAATGTGAATAATTAAAGCGCCGGAAATGAGGAGTATTGAAATACGTACATTTATTTATTCTCCTATGTTGTACTAATTATTATATTTTCGTATCATTTTTATATTCCTTCTTTGGTATTTTAAATGCCCTTAAGTGCACATTTTTTCATTTGCCCATGTAAATCGATACGCACTGGTCCATACTCTCCAAAATGATACTAAACGTAATCAGCGGGGACTGTTCGGTCGGACAGGCCTTAACGCTCCATTGAACTCGAAGAAACGCATGAACTTCGGTCATAAGACGTGTAGAAACCGCGTCTCTTCTTGTTTTCCAGTATTTTTCTTCTCTCGCGCGACACTTTTTTCCCCGCTCAGCCAGTGCGCGAACTCGCATTCCGCGACATACTCAAAATAAACCGTCGAGTGCAAGTTGGCCGGATGTTCCTTTTGGTCGACAAGGGAGTCGCGAATAACGTTGTGTTGAAAAGACTCGAGACTAGGTGTACCGACAGCGCTGAGAAGTCGAAAAATTAAGCTTCACGTATTCTCTTTTGCATTCCTTCGACCAATTTTTCTTTCAGCACAATTTAATATTTACTACCATGAGACTACATTCATCTTTCGTGGAGAAAATACCGAGAGAAGAGCAATTAAATATGGTCGTTTTTACAGTATTTTTTCATAAAGAAAATGCTCAGTTTAAACAATGAAAATAAATATATATATATATTTGTCCAATTTTGCTAATACAAAAATTTGGTTTCAAACACCAAACTTTCCCTTTCCCTACGCTTTCCAGCATAATAGTCTCGAATGTAATAAGAATAAAGTAAACCGAGGATAAAATAAAATAAAAAGAAAACAAAGGACTTTGCAGAGGATACACGTGCTTGTACTTTTTCCCCTTTCGCGAAGCTCGATTGTTGTTTCATGCTAATTACATCGGCAGCGAGCAAATTAATCCGGTCATTGTGATCGCGGTGAACACCGACGCTCAGATGTAATCTCGTGCTCGGTCGTCGTCGTTGTCGAAGAACAAAAAAAAAAAGAAAGGTGGTGGTGCATCGTGTACGTTGTGGCAATTTTCTTGGTTATTCAGACGATGAGTAATTGCATTTATAATGTTTCACGCATATATTATAGATGAAGAAGATACTCGGAAGTTGCTTTTACTTATCAATCATATAATATGAATCCATGAAGTATGATTCTCCCTTTGCATTTATATTTCTTTTTTTTTTATCAACTATCTCCATGGGTATAAAATACATTCAAAACACATATATGTTAGTACACTTCACGTGTACTAAATATTTAAATGACGAAAAAAGTGCAATATATTTCGATATTAGGATAATACATGATGAATATTTACCTTACACGAAGAATATATTTTATGACGAAAAATTGATTATTTTGAATATATTTTTTGAACTTTTTTTTTTGTTAATGGTACAAAGTAGAAATCCCAAGTGATCTTGGAATAATCACGCGAAAATTTAAACATCCTTTGCAGTAGGGGACGAAAAAAAGAATCAGACACTTTCTTTGTGTATCACTATCTTGGCAGTCTTGCGAGTAAATATAATGTCGTATTCCCACGCACTGAATATACGATTACGTATATATACGTACGATCGGCTCGAGAGCCTGGAGACGAGTGCCTTCTTTTCTTTCATTCCGAGGTGATAAGCGCTCCGGCGGAGGAATAAATGACCTTAAACTGGCGGGCTTTATCACGTGTCGTCGTGCTTGCAGACACGTACACCCACGAGCTGGTTTCGCGCATGCACCAACTGTTGATTATTTCGCGGCTGTAGTATGTAAACGACTGAGCATCACAATCGTCATTCACCGCCGCTTCGAAAGTGCCTGACTTGTCAAACGTATGGGAATCTTTATTTGACAATTGGTACTCTGGTACCTGAGTAACTTAAAATGTAAAGCATATTTTATTCAATTTTAGCTCTTTCCCAAAGAAACTTTAATTCTGGTGCATTCTTTTTTTCACCAAGTCACTAAAAAATACTCAAAAAGCCGAGAAAAAGTGTTGAAATAATCCTTAGGACAGCATTTGAGTTTCCTGAATTTTGAAAATATTATATAGCAATTTTACGAAAACCCAGATTGTTATAAAAAAATTATTTAGGATAGCAAATTTCATTGACGCTAGCAATTGTTACGTTCTGATTTGAGATAAATGTGCTGTCTATGATTTGTTCGCAAAGTATTATATCTAAATCGTCGATGCTTTCTTTGTAATTGCAGGAGGATGTCCCGAGGCGCGAAGTACTTGTCCGCGCTCGTACTGTCGACGTTAATCTCGATTACTCGTGCGACGTCGGACACAACCAGCGGACCCATGCTTTGCGAGACGGCGCGTCTCAAATGCGCCTACAGAACGGGATGCGGTATGGCTCTTCAGCAATATATCACGAGCTGCGCCGCCGATCTGCAGAGCAACTCGAGAGGCTGTCCCGAGACTTGTCAGCACGCACTAATTGCGTTAACCAGCACCGATGAGGGTAAAGATCTCATGGAGGTACGATATTTCATCTATTTATTTATGTGTCTATTCATTCGTTGATTTATTTATTCGCGATGAATTCATCATCAGTTATGACACAAAAAAATCAGAAACCCGGGTTAAATGATGGCAGCAGATTCACCTTATTTACAAAAGTTTAGAACTGATAATTAAAAAAAAAAAATTAAATTGACCACGTCGAGCGTTTTGCAGAATAATTTGGATTTTTTGGAGTCACTCAAATAACGTGTAAATCCTGGTACGTATTGCTTATTCTATTTGTGTTCGTATTTATTTATTTATTTGTTTGTTTTTTCAGTGCCACTGTTCGAAGAACGATCACATGTGCATACGTTCCAAGCAGCGAGTGGAAATCTGCAGATCGTCGGTAACACTGGCGATGAACAGAACTAGGGTGTCCTGTAGGATAGCAACCTGGATCTGCAACGCCGATGCGCTGTGTTCCAAAGCCCTCGAATATTATAATGCTTACTGCAAGAGCATGTTTCATGGAAAGAAATGTACACCGAGGTAAGCCTTTTAATACCCTTTTCTTTGGAACCTTTCCTCAATTTTTTGTTCACACGCCAAGCCGTTCCCGTATTACAAACAAATGGTACGAAGTGCCAAGCGATGAAAAAAAAAGCAAGGGACTGACTTAGTTCTACTAAACTACAAAACCGTCCGCGTTGAAATTGTCGGAAACTCAATTTTTTATTTTTATAATGTTTGCAAATTTTTATTCTCAATTCTATGTTTATTCAGGTGTCGGAATTCCATCGCAATCCTGACTCGCCAGGAGAAAGCAGCGAAATTAAACACCTGCATATGCGACGGCGCGGAGTACAACGACTGCAAGGACATTCATCGTAACATGAACTTCCTGTGCTTTGGGAAGATACATCACGAAGTTAAGAAACTCGTCGCGGACACGAGGACCAACGAGATAAAAAGAGAGGGCGATTGCGCGAGAGACTCGGGTGTTCGGTTCCTAGTCAACAGGACGACACTGGTTTTCACCCTCGTCTTGCTTCTGCTCACTTGTAAAGGTAATTATTGTGACACGAAAGAATCGCTACTTAACTTCCTTTACTCACGAAATTCAAATGTCAAATATTATTTATCTAAGTATCACCGATGTTGGACTCTCTTATAATATAATTCGATAACATTTTTCGGTTCGGCCTTTTCAAGATTTGCCTACAATTTTATCTGTAACTCGATATTTCTACTGCATGGAAATCTGCCAAAACATATTTTTCGATCCGTCAACAAATTTACCCAAAAAGAAATCCAAATATATCTTTCGTCCCGTCGTGTGACAAGTAGCCGTCAAAGTTCATATATTTAACTCGGAAGAACCCACGCGGAACACGCTGCGCGTCAGATTAAAAATAATCCAGAGTTCTTCAACCTGAGCGACAAGCGCAGTCCACGTTGGCTCCCGATTTTCTCCCCTGACTCACGCGGAGCGTCGTAAAAACGTCTTTGTTTTTTTCTTCTCTTTCGCAGACTGATGAGAGACATCTCTCGGACCTGACTGGATCAGAGAAACAGTATTCCGCGTGTGAACACGACCAAAGACCCTGAAAAGAAAAGCTAAATCGAAAAAAAAGCAAAGAAGAAAATACCTCGAGTCCTTACTATTCGGTGCGAGGAAGTGGCCGCAAGTGAAATCGTCGAAGGAAAACATGGATCGCACCTGAACGCGACGGAGATGGAATTCGAAGAAAGTGGACAGTATTCGCACGTGGTGAGCCGCTGAGATCAGAGGCGATGACGACGGTGGCAAGGAACAAACGAAAATTGTCACCAACGTCGACTGGTGCGGGCGACAAACGCACGATCGATCCATTCCTACAAATTAGTTCATACACGGGAGCTGCTACAAAGTTTGTGGGAAGAGAAGAAAGCTCTTCGCACGCAGATTGACTGATCCATCCTCGCGGATTAGCTTCGATCCCCTCCCCCAAAGTAAAACTGAGACAAAGGACGTAGGAAGTTATTGGAAGGAAACACGAGTTTTGCATTGTACATTAAAAGAACAAGCTGTATCATAGGTCCATAGAGAACAATTAATTATTTTAATTATTATTTTATTATTAATTTATGATATTTGTTACGTGAGAGTCGTCGGCGTGAGATTGAGCGTTTGCGTGTGTAAATAAATGAATATATATTGTATATTTTCGCGGTTCGTTGCATAATCTTCGTGGCGAGTGAACGGAGTGTGTCGGTGTGATGAAATATTTTATTCGAGTACGACGAGGTGAATAAAGTGCGAAATGATGAGAATAATTGCATTTATCATTCGGTTTAGTGTGGGCAGCGTTGGGCGGCTCGAATAATACGGCAACAACCGCGCTCTACGAATAATCATGCGCTTTTCACGAGTTCACAATGGTCGATAAGAATATTCAAGACCTGGAGCCATGTAATTTATCCATCGCACATTAGCATTGATTCGACCAGAACCAGTGTTATCTGGTTCTGGTGGCGATGTGAGTAAAGATATCACATAGCAATTTATTGCGGAGCCGGATGGCAAATATACTCTGGGTGTTGGAGTGCATAGCAATGGAAGTTAATAAATTAAGCGCAAGGAGAAATGTATTGCGGCATGGACACTGGACGACTTAATATTTCGAAACTCTCTGGACCGTTTATGACCAGTTGCGTGTCGTTCGTGCCGAAACTGAAGCCAGAAAAATATGTATCTTTTTTAAATCTGTAACAACCCAATTTTCCTGGAAAATGAAGATATGTATTCGAATCATTTTCCGTCTACATGTCTTCATCCGCCAGGGAAATAACCATAGAAATCCGTGTCCATATTTTTTTGTAGACTTTCGAAATCGGATTTCGACTATGAAATCGACAGTTATCATGCTAGAGTTGCACTTTCGTTAACAGCGAGAGTTGTGGCCGCAAATCCTACGCCGGTTGTAACATGAACTCCTCGCGACGTTATCAAAAATGTTTGCAGAACTTCCCGCGCGTTTATCAATCTGGATTCAGCCGTCCGTAAGTTTAATGCCGTGTATTCCGAGATTCGGCGATTATAATCGCATTAACGATTAGACGTTCCGCGTGTATACTGCGCGCAATATACGGTGGTCTCGCTTCTGTTGTTGCTGCTGGAGCGGCCGTCGGACTTTGCTGAATCGTCCGAGGGTGTGTAAGAAAATAAGAATTAAAGAAAAAAAACACACACGCCTCGCGAAGGGGGACGCAGCGGCTGTGGAAGAGGAACGAGTAAGCGAGTGAGTGAGTGAAAGACGGAGCGAAGGGAGATGAGGAGGCCGTGGGCTTCTATTGAGCATCAGCTGTTATTGTGGACCAACTATACGGATCCACCGTCCTCCTGGCCACACACGTCGGTCTCTACGGCTCTTTCTCTCCTGCTCTTCTTCTTCGTCTTCGTCTTCCTCCTCGGACTCGTCGCGGTCTCGCGAATATTGCCCTATGTATATGTATGCAGCATACTATACATACACTTACGTGTAGTTTACACTGCCCGTATACCTGTATTGTCTACCGGAACACACGACGTTCCGGTTTCGCGTTGGTGAACGCGATCGGTGACCTTGCCACGGATCTTGCCAACCGGGACGTATGTACCGTGACGAAGACTCGTATTTCGTGGAACTCGGTCGGTTTCGTTACCCACTCACTCGTGTAAACGCCCGATATTTACCATTACCACTGATCGAAGATAACGCGAGGCATAAATTGTTGAAATTTATTGCGTAAGTCCCGGTTATCGCTATAATAAACGCCACAGTACCGGCCAATCCGCAACTCAAACTCGACCGTTCGCGAAGATTTTTTGTTTTGTTTTTGCAAGGCACGTTAAATATTTACGAGACAGAAATATGTAAGTGTTTCGATGACTTTTTAAACCTCGACTTTTAATCGTTAAACTTTTCTTGCCTCAAGATAATTTCAGGATGGCTTTATCGTTCTAGGCAAATTCGAATTGAAAAATAAAATTAACGAGTGTTTTTGCTCCATCCTAATGAATACCACACATGGGTTGATTAACACTGACGAGGGATATACGTGCATAGAGGCGATACGATGTACCAATCCCACTGAGGGTTGTCAGTCAGTACTGCTACTGAGTTTATGAGACATCAAACTCTTTTGCACTTGAAATTATTTGTGCACCACAAAAGTAAACGTTCATGTTATGTTTTGACGTTTACGTCAACAAAAAAGGATTAGATAAGCTCCAGGTGGCCAAATTGCTTGAGTCAACAAATTAGTTGAACGATCGACTAATTAATTAGCGTTTCTTATTCTTAATCATAGGCTCAACCAAATAATCCTTCAACTTGCCCCATGCAAGTTCTGACAATTACCTTTCTGCCTGTGCTACATTAACAATTGAAGAAACGTAATAAACCACAATGAAGCAACTGATAATCTTCAAAACTGTTACAAATCGTTGTCAATCATACAACGTTATCCGCTGAACATTTCCCAGCACTTAAACACTTGTACTGCGTCGACGCAGCTCCGATTGTCCGAGAGAAGGAAAGGTATCGCTCCCCGAGTGGAGCGTAGAGAAAACAACCGTCAGGAATAAAGCTACATTCATACTTAAAAAAAGGCTCTGGGTGTAATTACAAAATATCAAGCACCGAAACAATTGTTCTACGTAAAAAAACATGCTGCTTCCGCCACAGACAAAAAATCAGGGTCGTCTTCGTTTCACAAAACAGTGTGTACGACATTTTCATACAAAACAACAACAACCGCATGCCCACTCCTAATTCTTAAATTTTTCTTGACACTGTGAATATGCCCTAAGATCACGAGGGAAGACAAGCAAAAGAAGCCCACAGCATAGGCAGAGAGCGGCGGAGCGAGGAGGAGAGAACGAGGTGAAGACCCGAGGAAGAAAAGAGCGAGGTAGACACGAGGCTGGTGTTGGCCACACACGTGGCTGACCAGCATGCGGGTATCAGTTGGTGGGAGAGAGCCGGAGAGTATAGAAGAAAAAAGAAGGGCGAGAGACAAGGACGGACCGCGGTATCTGCGACGAGACGAAGGAGGAACGGAGAAGAAAAGAGGCGAGGGGAGGGCAGCGGCGATGGTGGCAAGCGGAAGGAGAGAAAGGCGAGGAAGGCGAGGAAGAAGAAGACGAAGGGAGAGGCGAAGAAGACGCGGGATAAGAAGAGGCGAAGGTGGAGTAAGAAGGGGAAGAAGAAGAAGATGAAGAGGAAGAAGAGAAGAAACGGAAGACCCGCAGGCTCCGCGCCCGGGACCACCCACCTCGACTCCGGGCTCTCCCTTTCCCTCTCCCTCGCCCTCTAGTCAAGCTCTAAGCGTCCTTCTCCTCGGGACAGCGGACCAGAGTGGAGCAGCAGAAAGTCGTCTCATCTCCGCAGGTTTCAACGAACTCTGACGATCTAGCTTGGCCTCGCGTAGAACTTGCGCACTAATTACGGCCGCACTGCTCCTGGTTGTTCGCGAGCACTCCGGACACGCCTAGACTCTCCACTGGGACAAGAAGAGGGCGTGTGCGCCGTTGCGTAAACCTGAGTGCACTAGATAATGCACTTCCTGTGACGCTCTTTTGGTGGACGTTTCGGGAACGAGAGCATCGGCATGGTGAACACTGCTGGAGGAAACACGGGAATTTGTAACGAAAAGAAAAGTTAATCAAGCAATTCTCAGAGAATTCGGAACTTGGTCAAGAAAAAAGGAAGCTTCACTTATTGGATAAAGGCCCATGCATTTTTATCATATTTCCTTTTTCCTTGAAATACTTTGAAATGCCCCCACATATTTCTCGGACTTCCCGACTAACTTCTCGCTTCCCTGACATATCACAGTTTTTTCGGTTCTATTCAATAGATTGACCTCAGTATTGTAGTAATTTAGAATAATTATGTTTTTCGTCATGTTTTTTAATTGACTGTTCATTACAAGAATACTTGTAAAAGTGATTTTCCCATTAAATAATTAAATCATAATTGCGATATGAATTGTCCCGCGGAAGAGCTCGTTACTGAATTACCCGAATTATTGTATTGAAAATAGATTTAATAGATTTTGTAAAAATAAATTCGATTTTGTTAGATTAATATAAGTGGATTCTTAGCAATTAGTTGAAAACGTTTTTTTTTTTTTACGAAACTGACGTGAATTGCTTTGTATATTTTCTTCGTGTCACTTTATTGCAATAACGTTGTGCGTCGAAGTAAGTTTGCCGGGCATATAAAGTCACCGGTACCAAACCGATTTGTTTTGTCAAGTCACAGTTATTATTTTGTGTCAACGAAGCGATCCTTGGCTTTCGCAGACGATACATTCAACCAACGATGTAATGCTTATCGTTCGACTTCAACAATGCGCGTTCTAATAGAAAAAAAGCTAAGGCATTCGTCTCACTGGGTTGCGGAGGAAATGGATGCTGCGGTATTCAGAAAAAATCCAAGCAACTCACTTGCGATTTTACATGTTACTCATATTTATTTCTCGAAATGTTTCTTATCCGCCATAAGAATCCAATATAAGTGGACACGTTACGGATTCGAATGATAGGTTTGGTGTGATTATCACCATGCTGCAAAATGCACAATTTTCAATGTTTGAATTCACTCTTCGTTTATCATCAAACTCTTTCGTTTCGCGAAAAAACAAATTCGCAGGTACATTCTTAGTACCGTTAGGTCAATGACACCTCAAAAGTGGATAATCGTCTTTGAAATAAACGTCCGTGAGACGAATACCTTAACGCGCATTATTAGCTCAACAATTATTCATAGATAAATATTCGATCCCGCTTATAATAAGAGTTCAGTCTGTTCCATTGATTTCGCTTAATAACTATCGTACAATTACAACGGTGTCACTACGTCGTGCATCGCGTATTTCCACGTCCACGCACGAGCGACCTCTTCGAATCGTTCGCGATCGTTCATATACATCTCGCCGAGTTCGGGCTCCATGCACACCTGAAATAATTGAAGTCGCCACAATTATTATCGTTTCGCAGTAAAACTTACGATTTCACGTGGGGGTTCTAAGTAACACGATCGTCAATAACCAAGTGCGTTTTACTCACTTGGCAATAAGGATCCGTGAGTAAACTCTGTACGCTTATCAATACTTTTGATATTGTCAGTGCGAGGGACCAGTTGTGGTGTATCGAATCGATACCCACGTCGCCGTGCCTCGACACGTTTGGATGCAGTATTTTCGTGAGAAATTTCACTACCGGTGGGCACATGGGATAACTGAAAGAGGAAGTAGAACATTTGTGAGTGAAATAACATGAACAGCGATTGCCTTAATGTCCCAGTAAGCACAAAAATAGAAATCGTTGCTGCTCAATTACAATTTCCTACTCACCAACGTAACTGTTATGTAACACCAGTGTTATGTACCAGTTACATTATTGAGTAGGAAATTGTAATTGAGCAGCAACGAAACCGATTCTTTTGTTTACTGGGTTAGCGCGTGATCTTAATGAATGCCCCATCTATAAACCATCTATAAACGATTCGCACCTGTATGGCACTTGCAAATACAAATAGAAGAGTCCTCCCTCGTAGGGGCTGCCGATGGGCCCGGTTATCGTTGCCTGCCAGTGGCAGCACATCTGGTCGAGCGGCGTCGCTTCGATTCCCTCCGGCGGATCTATTCGCAGACTCTTGAGCTCGCTTCGCAGTCGGTTTTTACGCCACGAGTTTTCCTCCATTCTCGAGGGCTCGGCTCTCAAGCACATGAGGGAGAAGCACATTCGGCAGGGCGCCGACGAGGCCAGCCGATCGTAGACCTTGAACCAATTGTCGACGTTTCCAATCGGTCTGTAAAGCGGCCAGTGCATTTTCACGTGCTGTTGCCACTGTTGCGAGGGCACGTGCGTCAGCAGGAGGCCGTACCATCGGCGACAGACGTTCGCGGCCGACCAGAGACTGACGTCGTCGAGATACGAGAAAACCGCGAGGAGAACTTCGGGCGGCAGTCTCTCCACGAGACCCGGCTCGTTGATCGGCTCGTGCTCCGTGTGCTTGTAATTCGTCAGCATCTCAACGCGTTCCGCCAAATTCTGCGGTCTCGACGGCTCGCCGACTTCGATGTGCGCCAGACAGTTCCACGGCAATTGAACGTCGTTGAACGCGGCGTTTATGTCCGGAAGATTTTCGTCGGGCGACACGATGTCGTCGAGATTCGGAAGATCCTCGTTCGCCTCGTCGCTCGGATCCAGCGGTTCGAGCCTCAGATTCTGGAGCTCCGGGATGTGAAGATTCGCGACTGGCTGACCGGGTTTCGACGAATTCGCGGCACCGTTGTTTTGGGAAGAGCCAACGCCGCCGTTCGCGCCCCACGAGTACACTTTTGCTCGGCTCACCGGGACATTTTGATTTTGCAACGTCGAGGGACTGTTCGATTGCGACGCGGGATTCGTCGCGGCGTTTTTGTGCTCGTTCGCGGCTCGCGGGAGATTCGGGATGGATGGGAGGGGATTTTGAAGGGGCGGAGGAGGATTTCGCGGCTGCTGGCTGCCTCGTCTGTCTGCGTTGTAGTAGAGGTCCGCCGGCTCGTCGTTTCCCGAATCTTCGTCGTCTGTTTTCTGCAATGCGGATGTTCAACATTTTAATCTTGGAAAATATTGTCGAGGTTTTTTTTTTCTAGTTTACAGCAGATTACAATAATGCAATCTACACCTCAGGGAGCGTACAGGCGCTATGTGGGTTTTGCAAAAGGACACGTAGCAGGGAATCGAAAAAAAACGTTGGTGTTTACTTCTTGTCCATTGTGTTCACTTCAAATAATGTGTTCTATCAACTGAGAAGCCACATGTGTGAGGGAGGTAAAACCTTTGGCAATAACAGGGGAGCCAGAAGGGAAGACAGATACACATAACGTTAATCTTATGCTTCCCTGTACCCTTTTAAGTGTTGCTCATCTTGATATTCCAAATACTTGCCTCACTGAAAATTGGCACTTGCCGCAGGCCAATATCGTCCGGAAACAGAAATGCATGGCAGGTGGCACAGACAGGCTCTTCAAAACACGGCCCGTAATACCCATTGCAGATGTAGCACGCCAATGTCTGAAATTGTGAAAAATTACATGAAAATTATAAGTACAGAAACCTGCATAGATGATTCATACAATTGATCCATGTTCATAAAACAATGACAAGTTTTCTGGCAGCGCTTGGAAGCCAAGTGGTAAGAGGAATTAATAGAAATAATTCTTCTTGTTAGTCATGCATTGAGCCATTTTGAAAAAAGCAACACAACATCTCTGTTGGGCGGGAATGGATGGAATCTATGTTTTTCTGTGTAATTTGTGTCCACCGGCTTAAATATCATGCACATTTTTTTGCATTGGTTGCCAAGTCGTCGCTTTTGTCGACCAGTCCGTAGATCATTCAGCAGCAGTTTGGTGAATTGTTTGGATAGTCTGAAAATGATTAAAAAACTACTCGTTGCTCTTTCGGTTGCAGCGATGGTTGCTCTTCCTGCTAGAGTTCGGGCTTGTCTTTTTCTTTGCTCAGTCCCACTAATAATAATGCGATCTGTCAGCTTAGCCTGCTATTTACATTCTCGTTTCCTTCTCAACGATCATCAATGACAGCTACGTGAAAAATATATACGCACAGACGATAACACGAAAGTAATATCATTGACTTGCCGTGAACTGAAACTGGGGGCACGGAACATACTCGACACTGTCCGAAAATGCCTCGTCGAGGCTCAAATTCAAATGACACTCAATATTGTCTTGACTTTTTTCATTGTTTTCGACATTGTCCGATTTGCCACCAATCTTGTCGCCCGCCATGTTGGCCGATTCTCCAACCGTGCGGTACTGACATGCGCATTCTAAGCTCTTACGCCGCGAGACTGAAGGTTCAGTAGAGTGGACACTTTTTTTTTAGCAACGCTGCGCCATCTGTGCAGACGAAAATTGATCAAGGTATTCAATAGGCTGAAAATCCGTTTTGGGTCCATCGGGACATCAACAATACATTCGCATAACATTTATTTATTCGGTACGATAATCTCGAGAAAAAAAAAATCCACAACAAAAAGAGAGATACTTACGTTCACACGTAAAATTTCTTCAAAATTGAATTATATTTTCTTTTGTTCAATGTAGTTTTACAAAATTGTACAAAAGCTGTATTTTTACATATGGAATAGGACGGCACATTACTTCATGAACTTGCACTGTATTTTCTTCATTCTAACTTTATCGTCGCAGCTTTGACATTTAATTGCCAAGAAACTGAAAATGCATGTTAATTCTTGCAGCGGTCCCCGAGAATCAGAGTTCTTTCAATCGAATTTTACGAGATACACTTTCTGGTCGGTCGCTGCGACGAGATACTGATGTGAATTGTATTCCGTTACATTGAGATTCTTTATCAGCCTGTGGTCATTGTCCAACTTTATCAGCTTGTTTCGCATCGTCTTCAAGTCCAATTTAAACAAACCATCAACATTCTTCACATCTACTATCAAAATGTAGCCTAAAACGAAAAGTTGAATAATTTAGTTAGGTAGAATTCAGACAACATTTCATCAGATCATTGGGCTTCTAAACGTACCCAACGTAAATCCGAGTATCAGAACGCCAACGTGGTACAAAATGGATCTCAATTTGTATTGAAGACCAAGATCGCGTTCCACGTAATATCGCTTCCATTCATCATCGCGAATTAAGAAACCGAATTCTGTACAGAAGCCTGTAATAATAAACCATTTCTTTCCTGTAGACCTTGAAAAACATTATGTTACATAAAATGAGGACTCGTAGCCAATAAAATGATATGAATCACGTGAAGTTTTACCTTCATCGACGTAAGCGATAACGCCAGGCTTAAAAATCTTAAAAGCTGAAAAGTTGCACGTATCAACAATGCCATATATGTCGAACATTTTCCCTCGTGGGTATAAATCCTTGGTATCCTTCGTAAAAAAACGGTAGTAAGTGTCTCCCACATTATGTACAATCATCCAGGACATCTGGCAATCAAAATTTAGTTATCTTCCATATTTATAACATTAAGAAAAAAAAAGTTGCTCCAAAAAATGTAATTAAGTATTCAAATTGATCACGCATTAATTTAAATCACGAATACTGAAACCATTTGAGTAAAATTCTGTAATTGAAGAAATAGAAAGCCTTGTTACGTTTCTTCTGTCGAAACAGGTAGCGGCGATCTCGCCGTGGCTCTCCAAGTATTCGTGTATGTGCGAGCTTGAATCACTCTCGGAACCTATTCGTTCTATCCTCACGACATAATACTCTTCATATGACGAGTCATATGACTCGTCATCCTCGACTTGCGTGTGATCCTCGATCATCTGACAATAATCATAACTAGCACTGTAAAGAATATTAGGAAAATAAAAAAATTACCGAACACACATGTTATTACATTAATTTGGGAAATTTGGACACAAACCTTACAAACCTCCATGTGTCAAGAGATGAATTGCTCGTTATAATTCGGACTGTTGGTGTCTTCGTGCGCAAATTCCAGAATTGCAACTTCGACTGGCCTTTCATTGAATTAGCAACGGCTATGACATCACCATCTGAAATGAATCTGATTATATAAAAGAACCACTCCAACGTCTCGTTTTTCTCTTTACTCGTTTTGTCATTGTCTATCGGATTAGGCAACAGCCAAAGCTAGGGGAAGCTATACCCCTTTTAAGAATAACCCTAACAATCTCGTCGACTCTAAAATTGACGGAAAATAAGACCGAGTCGTTTTCGTAGTGAATTTGACGGTCGGAAATTTGTCAGATTGACTATCAAAACGAAAAAAAAAATGGGTATGTCGTTTTAACCGTCAACACCGCAAAATTCGACCGTCGAATTCACTACAAAAACGACTCGATCATTTCTTCCGTCATTTTGACGTCATATCCGAACATCACAGAGATTGCCAGGGAAAAAAATAAAATCTATATGTCGCCTCAGAAAGCGATGAAGATGCAATGTAATTGTGAATCTGACCTACTCGTCCCAAAGAAACGGTTGCAATTGTGAACTCATGATGTGCTTCGAAAATTGGTTCGCCGTGGAAATTCGAAATATCGTAGAAGATAACGCGACCCTCCGAACCGGTTCCAACCGCAATAGTGCTACCTGTCAATTGTATTAAATATATGTAATATATTAAATGCATTAAGTCAAGTACAAAAAAAAACATCAATAAGCAGTTTTTTCTTCGTTTTTCTCCGCTATAAATAATGAAAGTTAAGTTCTGTGTTCTAGCCTTTTGCATCAAGACAGCTAATCCCAAAAGTCCAGTCGTCATCTGCATATCCATATTCTAAAAAATCTCTCTTCTCTTCATTAAAAATCACAATAGATTCTGTGGATGAATTCCTTTCTGCCAATGTGGTCCATCCGATCCATGATCTGTACAGCGAACTCCATATTTCCGAATGTTTCTTCGACCTATGAAAGTCGTCGCAGCATATTTCCGGATGGGTGTGATGTTCGAGTATTGGGCTCCATGTGTCTTCGGGCACTACTTCCACGCATTTTTTGTACCATTTGCATTCTCTCTGTGATTAAAAAGCGTAACAAATACTGGTATGAATAACGTCGTCAATGACCAACTGCTTATTTCATGGAAACGATTTTTTCTACCAGGACCCTCTTCAGATTTGATCAGTTTATCAATAAATTGACAGCTATAATTTGAAATTGTTGCACTAATTGGTTTACTTATAGAGCTGTGTATGGGTATCGTGATACCCTGGTAAAAATATTTCTCTGACAATTTGTCTGAAAAACTCTAACCAGACCGTTTCAGTGATATTCACAGATTTTCATACAATTTTTTCAAAGTTTCTTTGATATTTGCTGATAATCTCTGCAATTTTCTCCACCAAACTCCAAAACACTTATAAAGTTTACTGTTTGTAAAGTTTACAAACAGTAAACTTCATCAGTGAAAATACAAGATATTTTTTTAAATATCACGGAAATCAGAGATTTTTAGAACAATCAGGAATATTTAGTTTCAGTGAAAACTCTGACTTTCTCTGGAAAGCACGAAAAGTCAGACAAATTCCGAGGTACTTTCAGATATTATCAGACCAATTATCAGAAATTGTTAGAGTATTTTCCAGATATCTTCAGAGAAATATGTTCACCAGGGTAGATATTTTCCCGCCATACGAGCCTAATGTTTTCAATTACGAAATATGCCGATAAGGTCGATATACCGATTTCGTGCGAACTTACAGCAGAGAACCCGGCAGACTTGATCAGTGTGTGAAACTCAACACAATCTATAACCTAGCTAGTTGTTAGTTACTTAAATGCTACGCTTACCTCTATCACTCCCGTTATCAATTCACGCCAATGTTTTGACACTCCCTGAAGTTTAACAAGGTCAAGTACGTCCACAAATTTGAAAATTTCCTCCCACATTTCATCAGGGAGCATTTTTATAATATTATTCCGTAAAAAATGCTCAACTTTGTAACACAGTGTGCCAGATATCGAGCTTTTTGACGTGCATAATTATTTTACACAGTTTTTTTTGTTTACTTGTCTATTTTTTATGTTGATTAGGTAGACGGTCCGACAGCTGTACTACTTATGCAGTGCGTATAGCTCGTACTCTTACAATAAATATGTACATACATTGTACGCGACCAAGCGTCTGAGCGTGATGTATCCGTGAATACCGTACGTTTATCAGTAGAAGTTAAATGAATTTTCTGTAACCACGAAAGATACGGTTCATCTTTGCCGACAGAGTAAGCTTGACGTTGCCGTTTTTCAATGAAAGTAATATTTCAAGGAAATCTTCGTCTTGGAATTTCCAACATGTGGCATTATATAAAGTCGCTATGAATATAAAACAATTCGTGTGCAAGTTTCATTACAAATCCCTCTTTTAAAAAGTTCATGAGTAACGGAAAGCATTGTTAGCAAACTATTAGAGCTGTGATTGGTTGCCAGGAAAGTCCGTGATAAACAAAATCAGTTTGGTGTCAAATTGAAAAAATTTCATAAGAGGACAGGCGGGGCAGCATCCGTAACCTTTTAAAGCTTTATATAAGCGCAGCAGCGCAAAATTGATTAACCTATTATAGGTGATATTTTGAAATAAAAATTTCCGAGGTCGATTTTGGCGATTTTCGGTCCGGAGCCGGATCTACGATTTCTGACAGAAAGATCGTCGCCAAAAAACATTTTTTTCAAAATCGGTTAAAAAAGGTAATAACCAATGTTTTCGGGGGTAGAATATGCGACTTGAGAATTATGGTATAGGTTAAAAGTAGATATTTTAAAAAGAAAAAAAATTGGGGTCGATTTTGGCGATTTTCGGTCGGGAGCCGGATCTACGATTTCTGACAGAAAAAAAAAATTCGTCGCCAAAAAAATATTTTTTTCAAAATCGATTGAAAAACGTGAATAACCAGTGTTTTCGGGGGTAGAATATGCGACTTAAGAATAATGGTATAGGTTAAAAGTCGATATTTTGAAAAGAAACAAAAATTGGGGTCAATTTTGACGATTTTCGGTCGGGAGCCGGATCTACGATTTCTGACAGAAAAAATATTTTTTTCGTCGCCAAAAAAATATTTTTTTCAAAATCAATTAAAAAAGGTTAGTAACCAGTGTTTTCCAGGGTCAAACACACGACTTGAGAATGTTGGTAAGACCAAAAGTAGATCATTGCCGGTTGTCTTCGACGATTTATTTAACTGATAAACTCCAACCGATAATGTCACGTTCGTCGTGGCGGTTAATCAAACGGTTTATTCGTCGTGTCATTTGACCGTTTGTTTGCCGACGTTTAAATCACTAATTTCCACCCCCGGAAACGATACGATTTTTTTACCGCTCGATCGTCGCGCCCTCTACAGTCGCGACTGCGCGTTCCGTATTTATAACGACTGACTTCGCGGCACTACCGAGTACGTTGGTTTTTCCGACTGGTTCTCGGTCCGATGCGATCTAACTAAACATTTTTCCTATGCTGTGATTCATTCGCCCCAACGATTTTCATCCTTTTTTTCCATCCGGGCCACGCGAGTTTTTTGGCAATCGTATCGATCGCGCGCGGTGCCGGCACTGTTGATATATACCCCGGTTGTGCACACGAACGAGACGCGCATAACTCCGCATTTAGTCGACGAAAAGTGTCGGGCACAGCAGAAAAATGGCAGCGAGCGACTCAACCACGGACGACAGTCTCTACCCGATCGCTGTTTTGATCGACGAATTGAAGAACGAGGATGTCCAGGTAAATCGATAATGATCGTCGCCACGACGGTAATCTTATTTTTTCGACAATTCGACGACCTCGGATCAATCTTCCCTCTCGCGAAAGTCGCCCTCGTTTGGGAGGTTAATACCCGCGCGAAGCCTGATAACGCCGATTTTTATGCTATCGCCGCAACCGCTCGAGAAATCGCTCCGAAACACTTGACTTTCGTATCCTACGAAAATATGTTTCCAGTAATACACTTGTACACCATGGAGATTAAAAATGCCTTATATTTTTGAACTAGCGTTGGTCATCGAGCTTCATGTACTTTCAGTCAAAATGATGGCTTCCTCTCTAGTAGCGACCTGTCAAACACTTTTCACGCTGCTGCTTCTCAGAAGTTAAAACTTTGTCATCATTTTATAAGCATTATTGTCAATCAAACATTTTTGCAATTGTGCTTACTAACACTTTTTCATAAATAATTTTCTACACAACGGAAGACAAGAACAAAAAATTACAAATGTCACCGCAATAGGGTTTAAAAAAAAAAAATTTTACATAAAAATAATTTCTCAAGTAATTTACAAAATGTCGAATGTAACGTAGCCTGAATTGTGACTGAAGCGTTGATTGCCTGGTTTTTTTAGCTACGGTTGAATTCCATCAAGAAGCTGTCGACAATCGCTCTCGCACTGGGCCCTGAGCGTACTCGCATAGAGTTGATGCCATTTTTGACAGACACAATCTACGACGAAGATGAGGTACTCCTCGCTCTCGCAGAGCAACTCGGATCCTTCACACCTCTCGTTGGTGGGCCAGAAGAAGTGCACTGTCTTTTGGTAAGAAACTTTATCACAGTGCCCATGAATCACCGTTTTGCTTACTGTACAATGAAAACATTGTTTCTGTGAGATTTCTTTAATATCATTTTGATATCAATGTCTTTAGAACGATTAAAAAAACGTATCTATTTTCACACAGAAGAGTCTTTGTAAAAAAAAAGAAAAAAAAGTAGCTACTGAAATTAATCGGAATTTCAATGATATTTTTCCGCAGCAACCGTTGGAAGCTTTAGCGGCTGTGGAGGAAACGGTCGTGCGCGACAAAGCCGTCGAGTCTCTCCGCAATATCGCGAGTCAGCACAGTCCTGCTCATCTGGAGAAGTATTTCGTGCCGCTTGTACAGCGCTTGGCGTCCGGCGATTGGTTCACGTCCAGAACCTCGGCTTGCGGGTTGATGAGCGTCTGCTATCCCCGCGTGGGCCCCGCATTCAAATGTAATGATTCTTTGCACTCCTTTCACGTGCATCGGGTACGCGAAACAGCGCATTATAATCGCCTGATACCGTTACAGCCGAGCTGAGAAATCACTTCCGCAGCCTGTGTCAAGATGACACACCGATGGTTCGTCGTTCGGCCGCCTCGAAGCTCGGCGAGTTCGCGACTGTCGTGGAGATCGAATACCTGAAGTCCGACCTGATACCGATGTTTGTGATTCTCTCGCAGGACGAACAGGCAAGTATCGCCTTATCCACGGTGTTCACGGTCAGGATTTACAACGGACTGTAAAACGTTCTCTTAATCAACGTTGCTCTTAATCAATTGCAGGACTCAGTGCGACTGCTGGCGGTCGACGCGTGCGTGAGTATCGCGCCGCTTTTACAACAAGAGGACGTGGAGCAACTGGTAATGCCTACGCTTCGTCAATGCGCTATCGATCAATCGTGGCGCGTGCGTTACATGGTCGCTGATAAATTCACCGATGTGAGTAATTTTTTTATTTTATTTTTTATTTAAAAATTTTTTTTTTATTTTCGAAGAGTTCCCAATTTTTCGAGAACTTTTTCGCGCCGCCGAAACGCTAAATCCAACAATTTTCCCGATATTGCAGCTTCAGAAAGCCGTCGGTCCGGAAATAACGAAAGCGGATTTGGTTCCCGCTTTCCAAGCTCTGCTCAAAGACACGGAAGCCGAGGTTCGGGCCGCCGCCGCCGACAAAGTCCGCGACTTCTGTCAAAATCTAGATCAATTCAATCAGGAGACAATTATCATGACAAACGTTTTGCCGTACGTGAAAGATCTCGTGGCGGATCCGAATCAACATGTCAAGTCCGCTCTGGCCAGCGTCATCATGGGTCTCAGCCCGATTCTTGGAAAGCACAAGTCAGTACACGTTGACTTCCTTGTTCTTCGCGGCCTGCGAGGGCGTCGAATTTCGTAGGGTAATTTGATGAACCCCCTCTGACTTCTTTTGCTTAAAACTTGCAGCACCATCGAACATCTGTTGCCACTATTCCTCTCACAGTTAAAGGACGAATGCCCGGAAGTTCGTCTTAATATAATTAGCAACTTGGACTGTGTGAACGAGGTTATCGGCATTCAACAGCTCTCGCAATCTCTGCTGCCGGCTATCGTTGAGTTAGCCGAAGATTCCAAGTGGCGCGTTCGACTGGCCATTATCGAGTATGTATTTTTTTTTACTATTTAACGGATCACAAAGAAAAGTGAGAATTCCTTATTTCTCTCTGAAAATGTTTTTCTAACGTGTCTCTTGCGTTTTGTTTTACATCTCGTTATCTCTGCCTTAATTTCACAGGTACATGCCGCTGTTGGCTGGACAACTCGGCGTCGAGTTCTTCGACGAACAACTCAATTCCCTGTCGATGAATTGGTTGGTCGACCATGTGTACGCGATCAGGGAGGCGGCTACGCTAAACTTGAAGAAGCTGGTCGAGAAATTCGGCCCAGAGTGGGCACAAACCACAATCATACCGCGAGTCCTCGCCATGCCCAGAGACTCCAATTATCTTCACAGAATGACGTGTCTCTTCTGCATCAATGTGAGTTCTTTCGCTCTTTCTTTGTTTGAATTGATGTGTGTGTAATGTAATAATCTAATTATTTAGTTGAACCTTCAGAGCATGTGAAACATCCACGTCGAACCCAGACGGTATCAAAAACTGTAACGAACGTTCTTCACGGATATTTGCGTTTGCAGCTAAAAGATGAAATTCATTCCCTGCGAATTTCACCAGTGCAGGGAATGAATTTCTTCTTTTAGCCGTAAATGCAAATATGCGTAAAAAATGTTCATTATAGTTTTTATTACCGTAGTCAGTATTTCACACGCCCTTAATGTGATTCCTTGGTCCGTTAAAAAACGATAAATTTGTTTTATTAATCTGCGCATGCAAAAAGTTGCATCATTTTAATGCATCATTTTCTGCTACTGCCGTCTCTGAAAGAATACAGGGTGACACGTTATTCTGCGCAGGTTCTGGCTGAAGTGTGCGGTCCGGAGATAACAACGAAAGTAATGCTTCCAACTGTTCTTGCGATGGCCAACGACAACGTCGCCAATGTCAGGTTTAACGTTGCCAAAACACTTCAACGCATTGGACCCTATCTAGAGCCAGCGGCGGTGCAGACGCAGGTCAAACCCGTTCTCGAGAAGCTCAACACCGACACGGACGTCGACGTAAAGTACTTCGCTTCCGAGGCTATGGCTGGAATTGCAGGTATGCTATGAACGGTTTAAATGCTCATATACACGAGGATTCCAAAGAAAAAAAACCGTACGGCTTTGACTCCTTAACGCATTTTGCTTTTAACGTTGTGAAACGAGTCAAAGAAAAGTTCATCGATAAAAAATGCTACCTTGTGATTATTCGTCAATTGTTCCAGCGTAGGTTGAGACATTTCGTCCAGTGCATTTACCCCACTAATCCGTACGGACGTCACGCAACATCTGAAGAGAGCGAGAGAGGACGAGAAGGCGATCGCCACGCTGCTATTTCCACACGTAACACTTGGCAATCAGGTAACAAATATGATGCACACACGCAGAACGAGATTACCCAAACGCGAAATTAAACTTAGATCTCTCGTATTTAGCGGGTGAAACTTTAAGCGGTATTTAAAAAAACAAAGCAACGTTCTATTGTATTTGTATATCTATAATATTGTACTAAGTATTGAATATTCGATTTAATTAAGAAAACAAAAAAGCGAAACATGTATCTCTCGTACATAATTATCTGTCTAAATGCGTAAGAATGATTACAATGAACAGAACGTCTCAGCATCATTCCCCCGGCTTGGATAGACAAACGGAATAATAAACTTTCAACATGTACGATATTAGTGTGAGTCTAATTTATTTACAATGGAACCACCAGCCATAATTTATGGGCACGGTGTGAGGGATCTCTTATGTTACCTTACATAGGCGGACGTATGCGTGTATAGATATAGGGACAAGGTTCTTCGAGGTCAAGGATGCAGGAAAATCCAGAACTTGGTTCGGCTTCTTTGACTTTATTTAAGGGCCGTTCTGTTAGGTATCATACACTCCTTAGTATCACAGCTTATCACTATATAATTTCTTTTTCGCCATTCTCTCACGTGGTGTCCGAATAACACACGAAAAAAGGAAGTTATTTGTTGTTTCTTCTCGAAACTGCTAATTTTCGAAGTTGCATAAACGAGGTTTTCATGATCTGTACAAATGAAAGGGTACGGTTAATGAGCACCAACAAAAAAAAATTATATATCGGCGTGTAATATGTTTTCACCTTCACCGTATGAAACGAGACTTTCGTTCATCCAGTGCGTATTCACTGAAATACGCAAACTTTGTAATTGGAGGATAATCCAAGTTACACCCTAATACAGAGGACGTACTTATCGTCTAGTGCACTTTCTAGATAACTATAAAAAATTACATTTTTCCTTTCGTCTTTACAGAACTTAAAACTACGACCGTTATGACAATTAGTCACTCGTTTAAATACTAAAACACTTATCAATGTCGCTTTCCCGGCGATTCGACTACAAACATAACAGCGTGTTAAATCGAACGGACGCTCAGCAGCGATGGCCCCATCAAATGAGTAGGTAAATGAAAGAAAATAAAATGTTCCGAAATATCGGCGCTGAGTCGCTGACTTGAAATCGAAGTTCGGAAAATCACACAGCAAGAGAAATGTCGAAAATTCGTTTTTTTCCTCCATCGCAAACTTTCGAAAAATATAATAAAATATCTGGTTTTATTTTAGCGTTCGAACAAGGATGAAAAATAGAGAAAAAAAAACATGGACCAAATCTAAGAGATCGAGGGTCAGACCCAGGTCGGTTGGTCACTAAATGGCCCAAACGCGACATACGATTAAAGGAAATTAGAAAAACCTATTTTTTCAGAATTTGAAAACATCAACAAAAGGGCCACAAAAAATATCGTAGAAAATTCTTTTATTCATACAGCTCAACACTCACTTGATTAAACTGTCCCGCCAAGGCATCTACAATAATTTCGTTTAACATTCCTGGTTGAAAAACAGAGCGAAAATAAGTTGTAGCACATTGGCATTAGCAATAGTAATTTATCGAGAAACGAAAGATCTTTTTTTCATAGAGAAATCTATAACGACTGAAACGTCAAATACATTGCATTCGCTCTACGAAACCGCGTCGCGAAGGTTTTTCATAAATTTGCCGATAATCCTGCGCGGTTGCATCTCGCATTTTTATTGGCTTGGATCTCGAGTCTTTGGGCACTGAGGAAAAGAAAACATGGTCTCAGCCAGAAAAGAACAAAAAAATTGGTTTGTTGTATTTTTTCCTTGCTTGGCCCATAAATTTGATAGAGATATATCCCTTGAGGACTGAAGCGATATATTTTTCTATAAATGTGAAAACCGGTTCTGCAAATTGGTACCTTCGTAAACCAGACTTAGGCTTTTCCCATTTGCGCGCGATCGAGACGAAACGGTATATGGGATTTCACTCAAAGAAATCTCATTTTTTACGCGATTTGAGCGAAGTGATATTTTTCAATACAACTGACTGGAAATCATTATTTCGTTGAGCCAAACCAAGTAACTTGGCCGTTTGAAGGACAAACAAACATTTTTTTCACGCTTTTCTTCAAATCCTCATTGAACGTCGAGACACACGTGAATCTTGAAAGTATGCAACAAACGCGTCAATCGTAATTTTCTCACTGATATTCAAAACGTCGTTCTACCAATTAGCATTGGTAACAAACATCTACCAACACGGAATAAACGAAACGAATATACAACTCGACGTCTAAATCTACAAAATACGTCGATAGGCGCTACAACCCTCAGGGTTTTGTTTTTGTCGTCTAATAATACGTTTAATTCCTCGACGATTTAATGCAGTTCGTTCTCGTAGTATCGCCATCGTTTCTCGCTAATAGTTTTTTTTCTTTCTTTAAGTTACAACGTTAAAACATAAAAAATAGTAAAGCTGTTGATAAACGCAAAACTTCGGCTACCGTTCAGGGGTTGCGCACCGCATCTGCACGTCCTATTTGTTCGCGTGTGCCGAACTTTTTATATGTATCAGTTTAAGTCTACGTTGCGGTCGCGACAGACGTCGAAAGTTATTTTAACACTGGAAAATCGCTCGATAAACGCACGAGAATGGAAATGCGTTACATTCGCTCGTGCGTTTCGTCGGATTTGTTCAGAAAAGGGAATTTAGTGAATCGGCAACGTCGAATATAACTCCGGCGGACGTGTATCTTGACCTAATTTTCTCGACGATCTGTCGCCTTTTGACACATGAATATATTCATTGACTCGATTCTCGTATTAATCTACAGATTTCGTGTCGCCTAGTGAGACCCGAATAACTCGATCAGATTTTCCTTCCAAATCTCGCGGAGTCGGGGAAAATTCTATGCGATGCTACCGCATTGTTGTGGAATTTAACTTTGTACTCGCTACCAGTCTATGTACTTGACGTTAGTTGAACCAATCAATTGTTTTCTTTCTTGCCGTTTCGCGAAGTTAAAATGATCGTCGTACAGGTCGATCACTAATTAATTTCCATAACTTAATTCTGGCAATGTAGATATTATGTAATTGTGGGGTAACTCGCGTTACGATGATTGCAGCGAGGATTCTTTACCTCTAGATCGTGACACTCTCCGGCTTGGCTAGATCCACCGCGACCGTGTGACTTATCGTCGCGACTTGCGCGTTCGTGCTCGGAGTGTCTACGTTCACTATGTTCAGGGCTGATATCTTGGCACGTTGATAAGCGACGACCGTGTTCAAGCTTAAAAATCTGAAATTGTGTAATCGTTTTAGTCGCCTGATACTAGTAATAATAAGTAATTATGAAAAGCCAAAAACAACGAGAGATGCGTAATTTTCGTGCGTATGGAAGCAACATAGTTTACAAATTGCATTATTCTCGGTTTATTAGTTTAATTTATAGATACGGATTAAGTAGAAAGCGGGAAAGACTGACCTGATGCAGACGTACATCACCAAAAGGGCGGTACCAGCCGCCAGCATACGTATTATCGGTCCCTCCACCAGTTGAATGAGTATCCAAGCTGCCGCTGACGAACCGCACATGGTCGTGACGATTGCAATAGTTTGCACCCAGTGACGCGGCGTCAAACCATTCTGCCAGTCCAATCGAGTCGCGTGTTCGACGTTGTATTTCGTGCCGCAAACTTTGCAAGCGAGACTGTCGGCGTTCATCGAACTCTGCGGCAAACATTATTCGGTTGTGAAATAATGGAGTAACTTCGGAGTTGTTGCATTACAATAATAATCCCAGATAGCCTCTCACCTCTACGAGCCATCGACGCAAGCAATCGTGATGTACCGCACTGACGTCGCCTCTGCATTGGCACGGCTGAATCAACGGACCAGCATCCTGCGTCTCACTGTCGTAACAAATCCAGCAATCTTTGCTGCTGATCGACGAAGAGTCGGTGGTCAACAATTTGCTGTCCACCTCGCTCTTCTCCTGCAGCTCGATCTCTTTCGTCACTTTCGTTTGATCCAGATCCAATCTCTTCAATATTCTTTTCGGGTTCAGTATCCATAATTGCTCCGGGCTGTTTCGGATAAATATTCGAGTTAATTGCGCTTCTTCACGTTATGGGAACGGATACAACGTCATCGTTATCTGAACTTTGATGCATTCAAACTCGTGCAATAATTTGAGTTTAGTAATTTATTTAGCCGTGCAGTTTTCGGGACTTTACCTCATACAATTCCAGAGAACACAGGGAAACCATAGTGCTACGCCAACTTCGATAACGCGAAAGACAACGTCGTGCCAGTTTCTGCTGTACAACGGAACCCTGCAATCATTTTTTTTCAATCATTGATCACATAAATTCGCGTGTAAAATAAGGTCCATTGTTGGATTAATTATTTCGCCGAACACACTTAGTTTTCCAGAATTCGCTCAGCGTCTCGCTAAACAAAAAGCCGCCGACGATGAACAGCATGAATGCCTGAGAGAGTAAGCCAAATCTCGATTGATGAAGCTGCGAGGTATTGACCTGTTGTTGAACATTCATCGACGCGGCCGAAGTCGTCGCGACTGGCTCGAAAAGTTTCGAAGTTGCTGGGTCTTCCTCTTGAATCTTCGTGTCCATCGGTGTTCGTTTGTTCGTCGCGATTGACGCAACCTGATGCTCGCTCAAGAAACCTCCGCGTACCTGCGAACGCGTTGAATCAACGATTTACAAACTGCCTTTTATATCAAAGTACTTTTTTGCAATTACGTGCCGTCTCAATTTGTTTGTTTACCTTGAAATACACTTCGACTCCGTAAATCAAGAAGAACACGACGACGATGAAAAGAAGAACGGCGTAGCATCCGTTAAAGATATGAGTGTAGTAACTCTGTAAAATAAGTAAAGTGAAGAATACCATTTAGCCACATTCGGTAAATTAAGAACAAGATCTTTTTTGTGTATTGCATACACTCACCTGATCTTTCTGAGAGTTCATTTGCGCAGTTATAAACTCGGCCAGCAGCAGTGAATAAGTTATCAAGTTGAAGACCACGAAACCCAGGAATGACTTTGATAAAAATTGTGGCTTGTCGGTTCTGATGTTGCGCAAATGAAAAACTTCAGCCCAGAAGCAGACGATCAACGACGAGCCGCTCAGAAGCAGAGGATAGTAAGCCGAGAGCAGACTTCTCGACCATCCTTCCTTAAATGCAGTCTGAAGAGAAAAGATTGAGAAAAATGAAACAATTAGAAACACCTTTGAAAAAACCTACGGCAAATATTGTCATCAAAAAAGGAATTAGTGAAACTTAAAACTGATACATAATGTCGGTTTTTGAGAAAAAAAAAAAAAAAAAAAAAAAAAAAAAAAAGTTAGGGATAGTTCCCAAAAATATGATTTGGTTTTTCAAAGTATAAGTTTGCTCACTAAGCGCCCAGTATTTGTAGTAGTTGTGTGACAGTTGTTGAGGAAAGACAATCAATTGTATCCCAACTTACCGGAGAGGTGAAGTACGCTCCTCTGATCATGGTTGCCAAGAAAACTACGAAATATAATACTTTTTGTGTAGTTACGCGACAGGCGCGTAGGAACGAAGGTGCCTTCATTCTCTGCCACTCGGCGACGATGCACATCACGAGCTGCGTAAGGCAGACGAAAGCCAGAATGAAGAACACCGTCGCAAACGCGATGTAGTAGCTAAAGTTTGGAACGTGACATTCCGATCCGTCGAATTGAATCTGAAAAGACGACAGAATGTTTCTGTTTTGTCAAAAGAGGCAAATCTAGAGCGAAGAGTCAGTCGAACTCCGACTATTCGACTTTGAATTATTCGACGAATCTAACTGATCAACCCACGAATCTCCACAATTCGTAACAAAATTTAAATTAATCTCGGGTGGGCCAAATTAACGGCGTGTACAGTTCTGGAATGGACACTCACTTCGCAGAGGCAAGTACCGTTGTGGCATTCTCCGTGTCCCGAGCAGTTGTCAATTCCGCAGGTGTTGTTCCAAGCCATCATGCCAAATTTGACCAATAATGACAGAGGATTTTGAGTACTCAGAGCAATCACTTGTTCCATGATCACTCAATATACTGCGGACTGCACTACGGCAGTCCCCTGCAAAACAATTACTATTCATAATTTTTATTCTTATGACGACCATTATAGGATTAGTACCTATTGTATATTCAAGAATGGGTAGGTCAAAGATGACGGATAAAAACAATTTTTTTTTACAAAACGTCATGCAGAGTCTATTCCTAGTCAAATTCGATTCATTTTTTCAAAGACTCTGCTGTACTTCTCTGGATAAAAGATAAGTCTTACATCATTTCTCTCGTAACTTTGAATAATTTAAGGTTTTCGTTTTATACGGAAATGTTTGCAATGATTGGAAAAAAAATTCGACTAGGCACAGAATGGTCGGTAGGCGATGTAAATTCGGAAATAAGAACTCTAAACAATTCTTCCAAGGTCGCCGAACAAGATAAAATAAATGTCTCACATCATTAATTTCTATGAATTCCGTGTGATTTTTTTCCCCCAAACTTTTGTTTACTCCAAAAAGTATTAAGTTTTCGAACTTTTTTGTTCCGTAAATTATTCGCATAGCACTCGTGGAGGATTCGCCTCTCTTAAAGAACAAGGTTGACAAAAAATTGAGTGCTATAGTATTTTATTGGTTGCACATGTTCTTGAGAATAATTTAGCCAATGACGTGTACTTACTGCGCATCTAGCGTACCAAATTGTTTTGCGAATAAGTCATCAAATTTATCAGTTAGGGTTCCTTTCGGTTTGACCTGGAATTCTCGATATACTTTATTGATTAACTTCGGTAAAAAATTATGTTTATAGCGATATGAGTAATTGTGACAATGCAATTTATCAATTGAGATAGTTAAATCAATTTTACAGCGCAAAATATTCAATAAGTTGTGATGAAATGTAGATAATCTATTTCGTTATCGGAATAAACGTATTTCCATATTAAATCGCTAAGTATATCAGTCAGCAATACGTTATCAGAAGCTTCTGCAAACGTTGGGTTGCTTTATATTATCATGCTTACTGCCTACTAGGAAGTTGTCTGCCTGCGCGACATTCAATTGCACTACTGCTCTTGGGTTAATTACTCGGTTCTCGAGTAATTAACGTTACACATCATCGCTTCCGCATAGAACAAGCTTTGTTTTCATCTTATTTTTAGTATTGTCTTTTTTAATACTGTCTTGTCTGTTTTTTTAGTACTATCTTGTTTTTAGTATTGTCTTTTTCAGGATAAAATTCTGTTGACTTGTTTCCATCGTTTGTTTTGTACATAGTCTTGTTTTTCAAATACATTTTCAAATTAGATTCACGACAATCTCTAGAAATAACTTAATATTTTTTCGAAATGCATTAATTTTGCATTTCATTTGAATATTATATTTAATACGCGTGATTTGTGCATAAACACACTGTAAACAAATATTCGTAAAATCACCAATACATCGGTTTTGGAGCTTTTTGTTACTGTTAACATTGCAACTGGGTATAATTGATTTTTCACCTTTGACAAAAGTTTTGTTTGGTAACGTTTCTCCAAATCGTTGCGATTTTTTTTGTTTTGTTTTGTTTTTTGATTTGATTGAAATTTGTTTATCAATTTAATGTTTTACAAAAAAAAGTAAAAAATAGTATGTGAAACACGTTACATTTTTATTTTACGAAATGTTTTGTTGTTACTTGCAACACGACTAATAAACATTTGCAAATGTTACAAGTAAAAATGGTCCATTGCTAAATTTACAGAATTCGCGATTTTTCAAATTTAACACAAACATCCATAAAACGTGTGTTCCTTGAGAAATTAACAAAATAGATTTAGTTATTTCGAGAATTTCGTACTCCAATTTCACGATTTTGTAATACGGCGATGTCAGACAACTGTATATGCTATAAACCATTAAAAATACATTGAACTGATGATGCAAAATGGTCCAAAGGTTACGCCAGTTCATCCTAATTAATTGAATTAAGGTTTTGCCAGGTTCGCACGCAATCTAATTTATATCGTTTAAAGCGCGTCGTCGGCTCCAATTGGCGGTGTGTGGAGTATCGATGCGATTGTTTGAGCGGGGTGGTGGGGGTAATGACGAGTAGTGGCCTAATGACTGGCAGAGATCACGAGGCCATTCGTCGTAAACACAAGACGAGATTTTTCGCCAAACGCACCCGGTTGAATTCGTAATTAATCATAATACCGCCAAGCTAAAAGCCAAGTAGTCTCGGCGCCCGGTGATAAGATACATATTCCTCGAATCGCGCGGAAAATACGCGCGCCTATCGCAGCAGACAAAGAAGTTCCTTATCTACGAATATTCAACGCGTCTGTATATCTCGCTTGAGATCGCAGGCGTTTCGTGTTTTTCCTCGCTTTTTTTTCAACCGTGCCCTCCACACCTCTCGCTTCCCGCTATTATTACACAACACGACGAAGCGATGACTTTGTTTTTATAAACATATATATAGCGACGCAGGTACGGGAGCTATTAGCTCGGTGCATTGTGAGTGCATACGTACCTAACGTATCCGCGGCTGCGGACGCGAGGATCCCTACGAGTTCACATTAGTCAGCTGGGCCGCGCGCGCACGAAATGCGTTTATTCCAGCGGAATACGCGCGTTCGACCGTAGCATTCGACAGTCACAACAGGTCGTTCGACACCTCGGATCGCACGAGAAATTGTGTCACGTGGAATTTCGCAATCGCGGAAATGCGTGCTTAATTCGCGAAAGTCGATCGCGAGGGTGAACAGAACCACTGGGGACACCAATTTCACTGCTGCTGCTGCTGCTGCTGCTGCACTGCACTTGCACTGACGTAGATCTGGTGCGTACTCTCCCCGTTCGAAGTCTTGTCGCGAATGGGCAGTCGCAGTGTGCACGAAACGCCGACAGAGGACGGGCGCGATCATTGAACGGAGCGGTCGGTAAAGGCGGTCGCTGCTGAATTTAGGCTGGATTCTCACGACGCGCTATTCGCATTCGTGACTGGCAATAGCCAACCACATTCCGTTTTTGAAACGCGATTAATCCTAGTAGTACCGATTTTTTTTTACTTTAATTTTACCGATTATTTTACAATAAAATCTTGGCGATGTTACCGATAGAATTACATTACCAATTTGATTTTAGTATAAATTTAGTAAAATTACATTACCAATTTGATTTTGGTATAAATTCGGTAAAATTACATTACCAATTTGATTTTGGTATAAATTCGTTAAAATTACACTACCAATTGTACAACAAAATTATCTTATTGAATACCAGTAAATATCCAGTCGCATTTATTGCTGACATCTGCAACCATAATTTACGGCAACTGAAAAGTGAAAGCTCTCGATGTTGTTTTCGTCGTACCCAGAATATTTGTGTCGGTAGGTAAACACCGACGATTCGTCAGCTCGCCACTAATCGGAACTCGTCACCTACAATAGCTCATAAATCGCAGCTGCAAGATTTCGTTTACTGCCGAAGATTTACCCACCGACGTAGGTACAGTCCCGTTATGCTTCGGACTGTGCAAACAAAATAACAATAGTTTTACGCAGAAGCGTCGTCGGAAAGGGACCGAGAGATGGGACGAGATTTGATTGGTCGACCCTCCGCTGGCCGACCAATCGGATCGCTCGAATTTTAAAAATAATCTCGGCGGACCCCCCGTAGGTGACGCGCGCCGCGTACAGACGTTTATTAACGGCGTCGCGTCCGGAGCTACGCCGAACGGAGTAATAAGCAAAGAGACGCGAACGCTCGGACACATCGCGATTGCTCCGCGAGCGAATAGCCAGAAGAAGTGATAGAAAAACAGTTGAATGTCCGTTACGGAAAAGTCGAAGACGCCGGTGTGTACGAAAAAAAACGGGTAAATCATTTGTCGCTTCAACGAAGTCGCGTCAAACGGAAAATTGACGGGGAGAGAGAGCCCTCGGTTACCCCCTCGCGTCCCACTGACATGGCGGTTGCATTTAAACCCAACGGTCAACGGTGACTATCGTCGATACACGCGCTAGGCGTGACGCCCGCGATCGGTTGTAACGTTTCTTGGTTTGCATTCACAATTCACGTTGACCGATCTCCTCGAGTGCTCGACAAACTCGGGTGTTCGATTGTATCGAAGGACTGGAGAAGTATCGGTAGGTGATAAGCAAACAGGACATTGACCGAGAGATCGTGAAACGCGCGTCTCAGCAGAATGGATCCTTTCACACAGGTATGAGCCGTTTTTTTTGGGGTATAATAGATTTTGGTGTATTGCTTTTTATTCTCTTCTTTATATTGTTTTGTTACTGGGTAGATATTGACATTATTTTTGTTGTTGAAACGGTTTTGCAGGCAAAAATATAGTGGATTTTTTTGCTAACCTTTTTGCCATCGTTGGACATTTTTGGCTCCTTATTTTAGACAGTGGCACAGCAAAAATCCAAAAGGACTCTTAAAAAACGTCTTAGTTGCTGTATATGTCTTTGTCTGGACACTTTTGGAGTACATTCGTATAATATATCTTCAAGGATATTGTAATCGAAAAATACATGAAAAATCATATTAAGAGTGCTGTTAGAAAGCATGTCAAATTTTTGTTATGTGGTTTCGTGTCATCCTTATTTTCTGTCGCTCATTTATTTATTGTTTCAATTTGTGGTAGATAATTTCTTTTCGTAGATCATGTTGTAATTGTAACAATTAGTCTAAAGCTGCGGTAAGCATTTATCTCAACAAAAGTTTAAATTTCAGCTCGACTAACAAACATTTTTTAATCAACTCTGATCATAATTCAATTTCTCTCACAAACACTATAATTCACGTATAATTAACATATGTATGATTTTCTATATTTTACGACTTGAAACTGGCAGTATGATGTGTGAGATAGTTCATTGTAGGAACTATTAAGGAGATTAGTGAATCATTAATTTTATTGCGTTCTTATATTTTCACATTTTCATGCATCTCCATTAAAAATATACATAAGTAAAAAGATTGTATTATTCATTAATTTGTCGTGTTTTAATATTTTATATTTTATGATTATCATGGACCCAAATAATGGTGTACTCTTGTTACACGTCCTAATAATGACTAGTATATAGTGCCAATCCCTTTGAAACAGTCTTCAAAATTCAAAAATAGTTTTATTGGTAAGAAAAATGTACAATTTGTATGCAAAACAATATTTCTTCTCTAACTGTTACTTGAAGTTATCTTAAAGTTATCTTGATGAATATCAACTTACATATTTTCTACGAGAACAAAACCATGATATGGATTCAGAGCTAATGCTAATAATCATTTGATTGAGAGATATCTACTTTTTCTATAAAATTCTTAGTTTTTTCTTATTTGGTAGAAAACACAATCATAACTCTGATTTTTTGTTAAATTTTCATAGCAGCATTGTTAGATAAAAATGTTGTATCTTTCCGACAATTATCCTTTATCAGCTTGATATTGAATTGCATTATAGCGAATGTTGGAACGTGCGAAAGCGAGAAGAGAGAAGTTGGACACACAGCTATCGAATGCTGGACACGATTTGAAGAAGAGGAGAAGTCCTCTGAAAGACGCAAATGCTATTTTGGCACAAGCACCAGGTAAGTTTATTTCTCAGTTAGCTGAGACGAAGATACGGAGGATATTCTTGCACTCTGAATTTTTAGTTACAGTACAAGCCGCACAAAAATCGCCAATGAAAGTTCCACCGGCTCCCGCGGTAACTCGATCCCCCGTAGGGAAACAATCTCTTACGAAATCTCCGCGCAAAGCATCGCCAGTCAAGAGCAGCGCAGCTCGCGACAATAGCGCAGTGAACAAGGAAAACGGCGAGAACGCCGTAACCAGTGTGAGGTCAAAGTTGCAGAGACTCGGCAACCTATACTCAGGTACAATGCACCCTGTTATACACCCACATACGTAGAGCAGAACTGGTTTTTGGCGCGCGCGCGCTCTATTGCGTCTATAGTATACTACGGTTACATTTAATACGGCGCAGGATTGCTTGGCTGGTCACGATCTTGCTAAGCTAGTGAAGCGAAATTCGAATGAAATAGAAACTATTCTCAGAGTCGGTTCTCTAAACTCAAAGCATTTTAAGTATCAATTCGGAATCAATATTTATCTGAAAAAATAAATAAATGTTACTAATGCAGCAAAAACAAAATGTAAAAAATTATCGTTTTTACATGTAGAATAATATTTATTAGATTTTAATGAGTTTGTTCAATTAAATTGATACTTTGCAATAACGCATTTGTCTATTTGACTTTGTCGAAATTAATCTGTACAAATGTAAAGCGATTCTAAACAACGAGGAAAAAATTGCAAGTTTCGACTTTGCCCCTTAAAAAAATAATAGCACATGCAAATACGATAATTTGTTGAACAGATGACAGCAGCAGAGAGCTCAGCTCGCCGATTCACAGAACCGAGGAAAGATTCACGGCAGAGGATGAAGATAAGGAGAGCCGAGCCCCGGTCAAGAGCAAGGCGAGACTCGACAGATTGGCAGCGCTTGCTTCAACGATCAACAATTGGGAGGACGATTTATCCCATCCGACGCTCGTGAAACCCGTCGAGAGTAAAGCGGACAAAATTCATGCTAAGATGAACGAGCAAGTAAAATCGGGCTACGAGCCACAGCCGGGAACTAGCGGTTGCAGCAAGTGGAAGAGCAACGGGAATCAGAATAATAAACCTGTCGAAGCCGCGATGAAGCCACTGAAATGGGACAAAGCAGTCTTAGATAATCTGGTAAGTCGAAATATTCTCAAACAGTTTTGTTCGTTTTCATGTAGTTGAGTAATGAAAAGGACAGACGAAACATTTGTCTGGCGTAAAAATTACCGTACTGTGTACGTTCAGTCGATGTAAGACTTATATTGCAAAAATGTACACGTTAATCGTTCACTGCACGAATTGCTTGAAAACCCACGATGTTTTCCAGGAGGCACAGGGCTATACTCGTACTAAAAGCAATTCCCGTCTAGTGTATGACTATAAGAGTTGTTCCCAGGAATCAAAACCGAGCGCCACAAAGTCCGCGAAAGAAGTTACGGAATCGAGTCGTTCGGAAGTGACGCAAAAGAAAAAAGTATCGGCCGTTGTGGATTCGGCGCCGACCTGGAAATCGGATAACCAGAGGATCGGCGTTAGAACACAAACGAATAATAACTCGCCGAGAAGTCCGGCGGCGAGCACGTCCAAGTGTAACGGCGATGCGGGATCTTCGGTAACACCGGAAAAATCTACGAAGAACGTAAATTCCGGGGTTAGCAATAATCGAATGCCCCCGAGATTCGGGGGTTACAATGGTTCGCCGAAAAGTCCGATAAAATCGTCACCTGGTTCGGTACTCAGTAAAGCTTCATTGTTCGAATCAAAGGTCGTCGATGCGAAGGCGAAAGATCCCGCGGAAATGACGCTCACCGAGAGAATGGCGCTCTTCGAGAGAAACAACAAAGGCGAGGCTCCGCTTATTCCCAAAGCTCCGTTGACCATGTCCGTGCCGACGAAGAAGTTGCTCGAGCGCGAAAAGTCCAATGGCAGCGAGAGATCGCAACAAAATTATAACGGAGGTAATTATTTCGCAGAATTCCCTCAGGAACATCAATTCAAAAACAAAAGAAAACGCAGTTTTTATAAAGTATCGATCTTTAAACCGGAATAAAAAAAAAGATTGAGAAAAATCTTATAGTTTAGCTAGAACTCGGAAATGATAAAATGAGTGGTAACCCATTGCAAAAAAAAAAAAAAATAATAATTTCGCAATTTTTTGTAGGAAACAATGGTCCGTCTCTAAAGTCGGTGAATGCCAATCGGGCGGTTTTCGAGCAAGGTCACCCGACGCAAGAACTCGAGAACGACATAATGAAAAACACTCAATTGGAAAGACAACGAGAATTGGACATGCTCAGATCGCGTTTCAATCGGAACAAGGAAATGGCGCAGGCGGCTGCGGGCTCGTGCATACGGACCAGTGAGAGCAGCGATATATGTCACGGAAAGTCCACGTCGCCGAAGAGTTCTCCAGTCTGCCCAGTGAAACCCACACCGGCACTGGTAAAACATTGTTCAATGGTACCGTCGTATGCTACGGACGTTCGGCATGATCTCTTACGTTTCGAACGAAAACATTCCGAGAATGACCAATGACTCTTCTTTTGAATTCAGGATCAAGTGCCACTGCCTCCGCCGCTTCCAAAGTCGCAAGGCGCCAAGGAAAAGCAAGGAATGCCGATCAAAGCGCCGACGGCGAAGAGACAAGGTAATTGTTTCATTCGACCCTTCGAATTTCCGGCATTCATTCTCAAGTCGATGAAAGCGTTCCGTCTGAAGCCACTTTTGGCGAGAAAGAACGCGTAATTTTTTTTTAATTCGCTTTTTTAATTTCACTAATAAACACTTGATTTTTCTAGTTGTCGGCAGTCCACCGCAATCGCAACAGAAAATCTTGTCGGAGGTAAAACGCATTCGCGTGTCCCCGCCTAAGCCCGGGAACCTCTACCCGAATCTCTCGTCCATCGAATCCTCCGAAACTGAGACAGACACCGAGTACACGGTCGGTACCACGGAACCCGAGACAGCAACGGTTGACGAGGAAACTGAGACGGAAACCGAGGCGGAATACTACGTGCAGGATGACAAACGGTACTACGATAGTACCGAGGAGAGTGAAGATGCTACGAACACCAGCCTTGAGAGGAGTATTCTCCGTGCTGTGAACCAGCAAGCGATGAATAAGAAGGTGCGTTGTCGCAACACTACTAATTAATTTATTCATCAAATTCAATTGTCTCAAGCCGAGTTAATTATTTGTTAATCATTTTTCCTCGCGTATATGGGGAATACAGAGATGTCAAGCGTTTGTTACTTTTAAATACACACTTATTTTTATTTATCCCTTCTTTAAAAAGTTCAAGAGTAACGGAAAGCATTGTTAGCAAACTATTAGAGCTGTGATTGGTTGCCAGGAAAGTCCGTGATAAACAAAATCAGTTTGGTGTCAAATTTGAAAAATTTCATAAGAGGATAGGCGGGGCAGCACCCGTAACTTTTTAAAGCTTTATAAGAGCGCACAGCGCAAAATTGATTAACCTATTATAGGTGATAATTGAAAATAAAGATTTCTGCGGACGATTTTGGCGGTTTTCGGGCCGGAGCCGGATCTACGATTTCTGACAGAAAGATCGTCGCCAAAAAAATATTTTTTTCAAAATCGATTAAAAAAGGGTAATAACCAGTGTTTTTAGGGGTAGAATATGCGACTTGAGAATAATGGTATATTTTACAAGTCGATATTTTGAAAAGAATAAAAATTGGGGTCGATTTTGGCGATTTTCGGCCCGGGGCCGGTTCTACGATTTCTGACAAAAAAAAAAAAAATTTCGTCGCCAAGAAAATATTTTTTTCAAAATCGATTAAAAAAGGTTAATAACCAGTGTTTTTAGGGGTAGAATATGCGACTTAAGAACAATGGTATAGGTTACAAGTCGATATTTTGAATAGAAAAAAAATTGGGGTCGATTTTGGCGATTTTCGGTCCGGGGCCGGTTCTACGATTTCTGACAGAAAAAAAAAAATTTCGTCGCCAAAAAAATATTTTTTTCAAAATCGATTAAAAAAGGTTAATAACCAGTGTTTTTAGGGGTAGAATATGCGACTTGAGAACAATGGTATAGGTTACAAGTCGATATTTTGAATAGAAAAAAAATTGGGGTCGATTTTGGCGATTTTCGGTCCGGGGCCGGTTCTACGATTTCTGACAGAAAAAAAAAAAAAATTCGTCGCCAAAAAATTTTTTTTTTCAAAATCGATTAAAAAAGGTTAATAACCAGTGTTTTTAGGGGTAGAATATGCGACTTGAGAACAATGGTATAGGTTACAAATCGATATTTTGAATAGAAAAAAAAATTGGGGTCGATTTTGGCGATTTTCGGTCCGGGGCCGGTTCTATGATTTCTGACGGAAAAAAAAAATTTCGTCGCCAAAAAAATATTTTTTTCAAAATCGATTAAAAAAAGGTTAATAACCAGTGTTTTTAGGGGTAGAATATGCGACTTGAGAACAATGGTATAGGTTACAAGTCGATATTTTGAATAGAAAAAAAATTGGGGTCGATTTTGGCGATTTTCGGTCCGGGGCCGGTTCTACGATTTCTGACAGAAAAAAAAAATTTTCGTCGCCAAAAAAATATTTTTTTCAAAATCGATTAAAAAAGGTTAATAACCAGTGTTTTTAGGGGTAGAATATGCGACTTGAGAACAATGGTATAGGTTACAAGTCGATATTTTGAATAGAAAAAAAATTGGGGTCGATTTTGGCGATTTTCGGTCCGGGGCCGGTGCTACGATTTCTGACAGAAAAAAAAAAATTTCGTCGCCAAAAAAATATTTTTTTCAAAATCAATTAAAAAAGGTTAATAACCAGTGTTTTTAGGGGTAGAATATGCGACTTGAGAACAATGGTATAGGTTACAATTCGATATTTTGAATAGAAAAAAATTGGGGTCGATTTTGGCGATTTTCGGTCCGGGGCCGGTTCTACGATTTCTGACAGAAAAAAAAAAAATTCGTCGCCAAAAAAATATTTTTTTCAAAATCGATTAAAAAAGGTTAATAACCAGTGTTTTTAGGGGTAGAATATGCGACTTGAGAACAATGGTATAGGTTACAAGTCGATATTTTGAATAGAAAAAAAATTGGGGTCGATTTTGGCGATTTTCGGTCCGGGGCCGGTTCTACGATTTCTGACAGAAAAAAAAAAAAATTTCGTCGCCAAAAAAATATTTTTTTCAAAATCGATTAAAAAAGGTTAATAACCAGTGTTTTTAGGGGTAGAATATGCGACTTGAGAACAATGGTATAGATTACAAATCGATATTTTGAATAGAAAAAAAATTGGGGTCGATTTTGGCGATTTTCGGTCCGGGGCCGGTTCTACGATTTCTGACAGAAAAAAAAAAAAAATTTCGTCGCCAAAAAATTTTTTTTTTCAAAATCGATTAAAAAAGGTTAATAACCAGTGTTTTTAGGGGTAGACTATGCGACTTGAGAACAATGGTATAGGTTACAAATCGATATTTTGAATAGAAAAAAAAATTGGGGTCGATTTTGGCGATTTTCGGTCCGGGGCCGGTTCTATGATTTCTGACGGAAAAAAAAAATTTCGTCGCCAAAAAAATATTTTTTTCAAAATCGATTAAAAAAAGGTTAATAACCAGTGTTTTTAGGGGTAGAATATACGACTTGAGAACAATGGTATAGGTTACAAGTCGATATTTTGAATAGAAAAAAAATTGGGGTCGATTTTGGCGATTTTCGGTCCGGGGCCGGTTCTACGATTTCTGACAGAAAAAAAAAATTTTCGTCGCCAAAAAAATATTTTTTTCAAAATCGATTAAAAAAGGTTAATAACCAGTGTTTTTAGGGGTAGAATATGCGACTTGAGAACAATGGTATAGGTTACAAGTCGATATTTTGAATAGAAAAAAAATTGGGGTCGATTTTGGCGATTTTCGGTCCGGGGCCGGTGCTACGATTTCTGACAGAAAAAAAAAAATTTCGTCGCCAAAAAAATATTTTTTTCAAAATCGATTAAAAAAGGTTAATAACCAGTGTTTTTAGGGGTAGAATATGCGACTTGAGAACAATGGTATAGGTTACAATTCGATATTTTGAATAGAAAAAAATTGGGGTCGATTTTGGCGATTTTCGGTCCGGGGCCGGTTTTACGATTTCTGACAGAAAAAAAAAAATTTCGTCGCCAAAAAAATATTTTTTTCAAAATCGATTAAGAAAGGTTAATAACCAGTGTTTTTAGGGGTAGAATATGCGACTTGAGAACAATGGTATAGGTTACAAGTCGATATTTTGAATAGAAAAAAAATTAGGGTCGATTTTGGCGATTTTCGGTCCGGGGCCGGTTCTACGATTTCTGACAGAAAAAAAAAAATTTCGTCGCCAAAAAAATATTTTTTTCAAAATCGATTAAAAAAGGTTAATAACCAGTGTTTTTAGGGGTAGAATATGCGACTTGAGAACAATGGTATAGGTTACAATTCGATATTTTGATTAGAAAAAAAATTGGGGTCGATTTTGGCGATTTTCGGTCCGGGGCCGGTTCTACGATTTCTGACAGAAAAAAAAAAAAATTCGTCGCCAAAAAAATATTTTTTTTTTTTAATTGATTAAAAAAGGTTAATAACCAGTGTTTTTAGGGGTAGAATATGCGACTTGAGAATAATGGTATAGGTTACAAGTTGATATTTTGAAAAGAACAAATTTCTGAGGTCGATTTTGGCAAGTTTTTCAGGCACGCGCGCCAGCGCGTGTGATTCGCCTAGTCCTATAAATTGTTTATTACTAAACGTTTGACAAACGTGGCCTACACGTTATATAACTCAAGGTTTTAACTGAATGTAAAATCCTTCAACACACATTTTTGGCAATAAATTTCACACGAAAAATCGTAAGAAGCAAATGTAACGAGAAACGAGTAACGACGACAGTAGCGATCGTTGCTTTTCTTCGTTATATTTTCTTTTTTCATGCAATTTTTTTTCAAAAATGTGTTTTCAAGAATTTTTTATAAACTTGAAACATTGAGTTATATAACGTGTAGACCACGTTCACTAAACATTTAATAATAAACAAATTATAGGATAAAGAGAAAAAAACGTGTGTATTTGAAAGTAACGAACGCGTGACATCTCTGTGAGAATATATCGAATTAGAAAATTCTTAAATGTCACATAAGTTTTTTACTTGTGAGAGGCTTTACTGCTTGTACTCGATTCAATCGTGCGAATAATAACATCTTTCTCGTAACAGCGCTCCATTGATCCGGATCCAGATAGCACCGTATCCGACATTTCCGTGCTCGACGAGATGGACGAGTATTTGGACGAGTGTCTGGCTCGCCAGGAGGCGCAGAACGATCACGGGCCGACACCACCCAAGTTGAATCGCGCCGGAAAGAGTCCGTCGTCGGCGTCGACCAGTTTCAAGTATTCTCAGGGTGCGGCCTATCGCTCGCCGATTAAAGTCACGCCGACGCACTCGCCACGAAAGGGCGAGCAGTACGTGGTGGAGGGCGACAGTTGTATGCCGCTCATGCATAGCGTCAGCTTCTACAGAAAGCAACAGTCTCAGGTGAGTCACGGAAAGTCCCTCCGACGATAGAAGATATTTGACAAAAAGATGAAATATCTTTGAACACTGCCGAAGTTTTCCTCCGTAAATTAACGTCGCAACGTTTTTTTTTCTTCAGACCCCGAAGACTCCGGTGCGTCAAGTAACGCGTACCAACGATCTGGATTCCGATTTCACGAGCGCCAGTTCGACGAGTTTCGACGAGAGGGCGGAAGCCGCTCTCGTTCAGGATAAAATAAAACGTCTCATGGAAGACGTTTGCAAGCAGCAGACAATAATCGGCCAGGCCAGTCAGGCTCTGAATCTGTGTCACGCGACCGTGGAATTCACTGGATCGCGGGAGCAGGTCGAGGGCGAAAGACTTTTGCTCGTTGCGAGTACGTATTAAATTTCACGGAAGCACGTTTCGTCCGATTAAATATCGAATTTACATATATTTTTAATATATATAAATATATTTGTAGCCCACAGACGGCAAGCTGCTCTTAACGAGATTCAGCGTCTGAAAGTCGAAGGAACTCTGCGACCGGTCGTGCCGGGAAGTTCGGAAGTACAGGAGAGCGGAAGTCTCACTGTTTCCGCCCTGACTCTGCCTCTGAAACGCGACTACTTCAGAAATTTCGATGCCGACACGTGCCTTCACTTTTTGTGTCTCGTTCGTTACCTGGAGAACGTCGTGGTGACTCCGGTCATTCAAGCCGAATCCGGCGACTCGTGTATTCGTTTTCCGTCTACACTGAAATTGGAGGATCTGTACAGTGACTTCAAGATAACCATCGAGGTTTACACCCTCGAGACCCGAGCGGAAGTTCTTCCGCACGAAATCAAGTATCACATTCACAATAACGGAGGCTGCGGTGGAGGCGGCAACAGCGGTAAAAAGGTACGTTCTTGTTTTTTTACTGAGGTTTTTTCTTTTTTTGCCGTAGGATATTCGAGTCCCCGTCTGATATCGTAGAATTTGACGTTCGAAATAAAATGTAAATTGTGTTTTATGATGTCGTTTCAGGGAAGTGGCAAAACGCCTAAAAAGTTTTTGAAGCAAGAAAGCCGATTGGTGATGCCGACCGTTCAAAGTCCCGCTGGTCCCGGGGCAGTCCGAACGCCGGCTTTCGCGCTCGCCGGTTACGTCGTGTTCAGTTTACGGGAAGTAAATCGTCAGCAATTCACTCTGAACAAGGTACGTCGCGCTCTTGAACCTCGACCGTGAATTCAATTTACAAGAAATTCATTTGTAATTTTTCTTATGAATGACTTCTTAAAAATCAGGTGCCGCGCAATTCAGCACTGGAAGGGCGACTGCAGATGCACGTATCATCGGAATTATCGGTTTCCGTTGAACATCGCGGTTTTCTCACGATGTTCGAGGACGTCTCGGGTTTCGGAGCTTGGCACCGCCGCTGGTGTCTGCTGAAGGGCGCAATTCTCTCGTACTGGAAATACCCGGACGATGAGAGGAAGAAGACGCCGATTGGAAGTCTAGATTTACAGGGTAGGTTTTAATATCATTGTCATTTTGTGCAAATTCATACTTAAAAGAACCTAAGTTACGACCTAAGTAAAGTTGAATTAATTGGGACGTTAACAGCCTCGCTTGGTTTTCGGTAATTTTCCTCTGATATCGCGGATATTTTTAAAGAAAATATATAAACGATACATTGACGTGAATTTTAGGAGTTACGACGACAAACGTAGGTTTGGTGTCTCGCGACATTTGCGCGCGACCCAATACTTTCCTGTTGGAGAGTGTGAGGCCGGCCCAGCACGGAGACACCGACAGTCTCGTTCTCGTTAGAAACGGATCTCAAACAACTATCAGGTATGTTCGACGAGGGGCGTTTTTATACGTTTACAATAAAAAGAAAACAAGGCAACAATGCGTCGATGCAGATCGAACTACGTTGTTAACTGATATTTTCCATTTTAGGCACCTCCTGTCCGCAGACACGAAAGAGGAAAGGCTGGAATGGTGCTCGAAGTTGAACAAAACGTTGAATCTTCTACGAGCGTGGGGAGGCTCCTCCTCGTCCGCCTCGTAATATAACGAATATTACAGCAACGATTATGAGACTACAAGTAATTACGTATCACAATAGAGACAAATTAAGTATGGCGTTCTTTGCTCGGCTTTATCAGCCCCGTTCTCGGTTAATCTGAAAATTACGAGAAAATCGATACGTTTTCGTACAAAACTTGGCACGAAATATCAACTGACTCATTTCGTGTGAACACATTTTTTTCCCCATCAAATTCTGAGTTTCTTGCGCTTCTTCAGAACGAGAGCCAATTTAAAAGTGTTACGGAAGGTTGATCTAGGGATTTGTCCCTAAGAAGAATCAACGCAATCCGCGTGATGTATTTTTGCGTTTCTCAATGTTGCAAAATGCCGAGCACGGAATAGTCCGCTTAATTAATGATTTGTAAATAGAAAAAATCATAATAAGTTTATGTCTATAAAGTATATTACTAATATATATATAAACGTATACATAGAAAAGTACGTATATTATTACTTTTGCTACAAATTACTCACAAGTACGAGATTACCGTATGTGTAGTCATGATTTACAATTTGTATAAGAAATGACATAAATGACAACTGTTTTTCTTAACTCCTTGAAGTAAAACTGAATATCTTTTCCTTTTGTAATTAAGGTATCGTGGATGCGTAAGCAATGTTTCGTTACGTTTGATTTGTGTTGTCAGCCGGTAATTAACTGGTTAAGTATCGTGTTAATTAACCGCCACTATTTATTATGTTTTACCTGTGGTCTAATATATTTCAGTAGCTGCGACTAAATAGCTGATATTCACTCCGAACGGGCATTTTGATTTTATACACAATCGACTAAACACAGAATTGTGAGCCTTCAGTACTTCTTCAAATAAAAATGTATAGTAAAATTATTGATAAATCATTATTTCGGAATAATAACCTGGAGGATTAGTAAAAAGACATTTAAACTTTAATAAATTAATTAAATGATGGAGGTTTGCAAACGCCATGCGAAGTGAATTCGCTTGCATAATCGCCTGAATGTAGGAACGTGTGCAGTTAATTATCAGATCACGTAGTTCTTTATAATGAATCCGATAGCAGCCGGCCACTCACAGCTATCCTATCGCTCAACGCGCACGTATCAATAGATCTCGTGGACCGTGCATCGCTGCCGATAGATCGCAATTTGAGACGTATACTTGATTATTACTGCATCCCAATGGTGAAACCTAGCGAAGTTCCTTCCGTGAAATTCTGGAATGGATACAGCATGCCGATGTTCGGCCTCGGAACGTATATGGTGAGCGAATTTCATGTTTCGTGTGAATTTCAATATTGCACAAGATGTTACCGGTTGATTGTCTAATCAACCGGTCCATTGGGAGGTTTGCCAATGGACGTCGCCTATCATCAAGTAGCTATATCCACGTACCGGATTTGTGCGGCATATTCGAACGCCGGACGATTCGTTTCGAACGTCTTGTCAACACAAATTATGTTGAGAACATAAGAAACTATATATATATTTAAATAAACAAATGTTGCTAGGTTCGGCGATCTTGGCACAGCCAACAAGTCGAATATTTAAGCAGTCAAAAAGCGTTCGGTCGATACTATAACTAAACCCATTTTTGCCACGTAGTCCACTGCAGGCGATACGGAAACTGCTATCAAGGACGCGATTGATCTCGGGTACAGGCACATCGATACCGCATTCTTTTATCACAATGAAAAAGAAGTGGGCAAAGCGATAAAGGACAAAATCGAGGATGGGACCGTCAAGCGGGAAGAGCTTTTCATCACGACCAAGGCAAGTTTTATTTTTTCTAACATCGCACGTATCTAAAACCAAAGAAATTATCCGCTTTGGATATGCGACATTATTTCTATACTGCTAAAAATGCATCATTGACGTACTTCTTCATTGATAAATAATTATACAATTATTTTATGGTTTAGTTATGGAATAACTCCCATAAAGAGGAACGTGTCGTCCCTGCGTGCAAGAAATCGTTGGAAAATCTTGGACTCGATTACATCGATCTTTATCTGATCCACTGGCCGTTTGGTTGTAAAGTAAGTACGAGACATATCGGAGAGAAAACCGATTTTATTACATATAACATTTGATTACATTTTTCGAAGGATGGGGATGACATTATGGCAGTCGATGCCGACGGCAAGATGATTCCTTCGGACGTCGACTACCTGGAAACATGGCGAGGAATGGAAGAATGTGTTCGCCAAGGATTGACACGAAGTATCGGCGTCAGTAATTTCAATTCCGAACAGATCGAGCGTCTAATGAATGCAGCGACGATCAAACCCGTGAACAATCAGGTCGAGTGCAATATTAATGTTAATCAACGGAGACTCATCGAATTTTGCGCGGCGCGCAACATCACGGTGACCGGTTTCTCGCCTTTGGGAAGACCGGGAAATCGTTTGAAAGTAGAAAACAACCTGGACAATCCGAAGATCCTGGAAATTGCTGAAAAATACAAAAAATCTCCGGCTCAAGTAGCCTTCAGATACGTGGTAAATAGAATTTCGATAATGTATTATTTATAATTTTTTATGGAAACAGACGGAAATTCAGTCATGTGAAAAAAACCATATCCTGGACTCATTTTTTTGGGGTTTACATTTTCATCTATATATTTTCTCTGACATCTTTTTCAACAAAGTATCAACAAGGAGCTGCACCCATACCAAAATCCGTTACGAAAAGTCGTATCAAGGAGAATATCGAGATCTTTGACTTCAAACTGACGGACGAGGAAATGAAAACCATTGAGTCATTGGGCACCGGCGAACGAGTGGCCCCATTCAACGAGTAAGCGACAGAAAATATGATAGTTTTCGTTTCACCTTTGCGACGTACTTACGGACTTTTTTCTTTGAGCGTACGTCTAATATGGATATATATTTCTTGCAGCGCCATTGACCATAAGTATTGGCCATTCAGAATACCATTCTAGATATCCAGCGAAGCCCAGCAGATGTTCCGGATTCAGGAAGGCGGAAATTAACCTAACACATACATTTTTCGCTCTTTCTCGGGAATTCAGTTTGTATAAACCTCAAATAAAAACCTTCGAATTTCCATTGAATAAATGTTTTAAGTCACTCGGAATGATCGAAATTTTCGATTCCCTTTTAATAGGACTATAACCTTAAGAATGAGTTATTCTGCTTCGACAATCTTATCCATCTATAAAAAATGTCGAACAATCTCCTTTTAAAAAATGTAGCATTGATTAACGGTGAAACCCCATAGAAGTGAAGATTAACTCTTTCGATCTAAAAAGATTAAAGTCCGCTCGAAGACTAAGGAGTGGCTGGGTACGTGAAAAATTGTCCAAGTTTATATAATAATTGTATTAATAATAACTATGTACAAAGTTTACATGGCAGTACAGGAGACACTGAGTCTGCGAAACGCGTAAAATATTATATTACAATACAAGCACATTTTTTGATTTCTGTGGTACCGCTGCAGTTACTTTAAATAACAAAAATACACTTCGTGTGAAATCACTTAGTTAATTGTAATATCATGAAGATAAGCTAACAAGCATTAATAAATAATACAAAATACATTGACGCGGTAAGTGTTGCGAATGGAAACGCGAGAATAATCTCGGCAAGTAGAACGATCGATGACGCGATGCGAAATGATTTTGTTACGTAAAAAATAATAACGAGGACGGTACACGCGAAGACGTAAACGGGGCGATTGTTACAACGAAATTATGTGTAGAAATTGTCATGATTTTCAGCAAGCGTCGCGAGCTCGTTTCGCTTTTTACGCTGAGGATATAATAATATAGTTAGAACAAAAAAAAAAAGAGACGAACGATTAAACGAAAGTTTCGTAAAAGCAAAGAAAATAAAACATACGAAAACTCGGGTCCGAGTTGCACGCAGATCCATCGAATAATCAGATAAAATTTACGTTTTTTAAATTGCCAGCGTATAAAAATTTGTCTTATGCGGTAATATATATTATCGTTACTATTATTATCGTTTATTAAATAGATAAACATTTGTCATATACAAAATATTATTAAGAACTGGCCGCTTCTAGAAAATTATATATTATCTACGTGACAGTTGAATGTAATAGGGTTCGCGAAATGCACGACGAAACGTCCCTGAACTAATGAGGAAAATAAAATAAAAGAAAAATGTATGCGTCTTGCTTTCGTTGATTAGCCGTTCTCACGTTCAAGAAGTTAAATTTACCAAGAAATTAAGCCTACGATGATAATACCTACGTATACTTATTATTGATGGGAAGAGACGTTTTCTGCTAATACCTCCAATGAGGATCTCAATGTCAAAAGAGCTCGTCATAAACACCAGGAGATATTTTGGCAATATTTGGACCTCAGTGTTTTACTTTGTCGCAAAAATGTTTTAATATGTCGCAAAAAATGTCTGGCAAATCAGTACTTTATTGTACAAGTGCGAAAAAATGGATGCTTTCCGAAAGTCACGTAACGGTTCGCCCAAACTAGATGCGAGCACGACTGCAGCACGAGCCAAACACGAGTTCTGCCTGTGGTAATACTAGGCGACGGGTGGGCCTACTTCGTAACGTTCGTAGAGTGTCCGCTTTTAGGTACGTGTACCACATAATGTTTAAAAGTTGCTGAACGAAATGGATAACTCTAAAATCGAATCTCGGTTTTTCTTTGTTTTCGACTGACAGCAAAAATAAGTAAATAGAGGTCCAAAATACGGCGAAAAAGTGTTTAAAATACTTTTTGCATCGCACACATCCCTGGTAAATACAATTATTACGTGAAGTAACACGAGTCTCACAAAAAAAAAACGAAATGAAAAATTATCTTGACGTCTTGAGCGAAACATCATTTTCTGACATCGTTGAAAATGCGAGTTCGATACTGGTAACAACATTTATAAATTAATGTCTCCTTTGTTCTTGAATCGCTGTGTCGGTCGGACAAAATCCAAGAACAAGAACAAGAATTTTTATACTTTTTAGAACTTATAAAAATTTCACTTGCAGTTCGTGGACATTTGACAATGAAATTTATAATAACACGTTACCGTGATAACCATTCTTACTTAAATTGTCATGTAGCTGAGATTTACAAAATGTAAAAATTTTCGACGATTCGCGGCGACTAATAACAAACGATCTATAAATACATTGACTGCAGCTCTTGGGAAACAACTAGAAAATGAAATTGCCATTAACATAGCAAACGAAATCGTTCTCGTGGTCCGCAGAATTTGTTGTTTATTTTCTTCGTCAATTATTCAAATAAAAAGAAATCTCAGTCTTTCGGCTACAAATTCGAGTGGGTTTACTATATAAAAATACAAAATCCACGAGTTTTTACGTTGTCTTTGTCGGGACTCGTGGAGAATCCGAATTGAGAGGCTGAGTTTATGCTTCCGAAGTGCGTAAGAAAATTTCATTACAGCTTACGATAAGAGTGGGGTTGTTTTTTTCTTAGTAATTTATGTTTCCCAGTCGGACTCCTGCTCCCTCGGCTTTCGCCACTTGCTCTTCGCCTTCTTTGCCCTGTGCGATGCCGCGATGCCCTTCTTCTTCTTCTGCTTGGGTAATACCACGCAACTGCATCCACTTCGCACCTGGATATAATCCAGGCTCCAGTTGGTGCCGGGTGTCGTGATCGTCGATAAGTCGGGCAGAACGTTGTCCGGCGTTCGACCGTGTCGATGTCTGTGTTCGTCACTTGCGCCCCTCTAATTGCGAAAAGAAAATTCGAATTAAACTTTGGCATCGTAGTTCAAGTGTTTTTCGAAAATGCTTCCTCATTAGCAATTGCAGGGAAGATAACTAGAGAGTCATTATGACAAAGAATGTTTTCTTCTGAATTAAAATATAAATTCTAAAATAATAAATAATAAAAATAATAAATAATAAAAATAATAAATTATTAAAATAAAGATTCATTCGAATTTCGTCTTACAATTCGGCTCACCTTATGATTTGACTTTGATTTGGTATCCCTGATGAGTGCATATGTGTACGAGAATTTTTGCACGCATCTTGACTGATTGGAGAGCTTGCGATCGATGAATCTGCATGGCTGATCGAGAACCTCGGGTTTGCACGAATACTCGTAGAAGACCTGCTTGTTCTCGCCATCTCGGTAGAGCTCGACGTAACGCTCCTCGCGATTCTTTCCGCCAACTGGCTCGACCAATTCCTCGTTAGTCGGACAACACTCGACCGGCGAACCGTCCTCGCCACCCTCGCGACGCAGCAGATTCTGTATCTCGCGATACGTCAGAACACCGGGGCGTTTTGGCGATTCCACTTGCTCCGTGTCCCTGTGAAAATTAATAGAATTAATAGAATACAGCGTTAATATTTTTGCAAAAATTATTTTTAATTCTTATAAAAATATGTTCGAAATGTTGTGTTGAAAATCGTTGTTCAATTAAGGCGGAATTTGATGTTAAAAATCCGTCATCGTCAATGAAAGTCAAAAGCGTCTAAGAATAACATCTTGATGTCTAGTTACGTTAAAACTCCAACTATATTTTTTGTCAAAGAAATTAATATAAGATGGTTTAGAACGCCGAATACTTCGTTCCGTAAGTTGGGAAAAAATGGCCATATCATTAATGCACCTACCACTGTGAGATATGTCCTCGGGGTGAGTGTTCTCTCGCCTTGCGAGAAGAGACGGATAACGTGAGGTTGTTGGCGGCAGCAAGCCGCGGGCACAGAAGTGCGGTCAGCAAAACCACCTGCAAGCATAAAGAGGCACATTAATCAAGATATCCCCCAGCGGTTTTATAATATATTTGAACGCCATGAAATTGGTATAAATATCAGATATTCCACGATACTTCAGACACCCAAATTGTTAGGGTGTGCAAAATAAATCTGAAAATAAATGTGCGTGAAGTACTAAAGGCGTTAAAAAAATAATACTTTGTGATGCCGTTGCGCAAAAGGGAACTTGTGAATTTTATTTAATTTTCAGAAAAGAGTTAAACACTGGAATGTCTTTATACATTATATGAAAATCGAGTGTAAAAAATGAACATTGTGTGGGATCCATGAATGAGAATCGGAAAGCGCATCTCTGTAGTCGGCTAGACGCGGAATTAACATCGCATCTTCACGTGAGCCACAAGACCAGACAAAGCTGTTTTCCCTAAGCTCCGTCTGGCGCCCCGATGAACTCGAGAATAAAGAAATTGCATCTCTGCCACCGAGCTATTCACGCTCGAGCGATTAAATGAGCTACTATACGAGCGGTGCCTGGCCGGCTTACACATGTCCAGCTATTTTACGATAGGTCGACGAGGTTGGATAGACAGGTACTCCTGTTGCTCATAGCGGGATATACGACTGATCTCTGGACAGGTATAGAGTCGCGCGCGCGGGCGGCTTTTATAGATATGTTGTTGGTGCTGTTACAGTGCACACAGGATCGGAATGTCAAGCGGAAAATCATAGTGAGATGTGGCGCCAGCCGGGATTGCCGAGAGCCCGTTCTCAATTTATCAGCGGTCGCAGTCAGCTACATGTGTACCGCGTACATGTCGCACTGCTTAATGACCATACAGTGCCTCAATTTATGTATTTTATAATCCGTTCGTTCAACGGCATTCGTGGATTAGATTTTCTTTATTGATCAACAAACAAAAGTGATACAATCTTTACTCCCGGTATGAAAATTTAGTGCATTTCTTTCTTTTGTGTTTTTTAATGTCGTTATACTTAATGGTTGTGAGACTTTTTTTTAGCTGATATATCCGTGATAGAGTGATAATATGTTTCTGACGTGAGCATAAATCGATGAAAACTTTTTCATTTAACGATTTTACTCCATCGGGGTTGAAGGCTTTGTAACCCGTGTAAAAATCGAAGTATTAAACTGTAAGTAAATCGAAGTATTGACCGTCAAAATATCCAAAGTATGTCGTATTGGCCTCAAAAATACTTCATTTAATTCTCCAAAAAATTGAATCCTCAGTCACAAGAGTATGTTTTTAGGGTACAATTTGCGACTAGTAATGGAAATCTGAGGTCAAAAACTGAACAATTGTAAAAACTTAGACTAGACGCTTCGTCAATTGTAGATTTTTTAAAGTATTTGTAGATTTTTCCATTACTAGTCGCAAATTGTACCCTAAAAACGTACTCCTGCGATTGAGGATTCAATTTTTTTGAGTATTAAATTTAGTATTTTTGTGGCCAATACGACATACTTTGGATACTTCGACGGTTCATACTACAGAAATACTATTTTAATACCTCGATTTTTGCGCAGGAGATTATTATTAATACTTTTTAGTGCTGCGCACGAGGAGCAAGTATATCGAGTGCGGGTCCGTCGAGGTCGGAGAAGCAAGAAGCAACGAAGGGTCCTCCTCGGTTGTTCGAAACCCCGAGGACAATAAATGCTATCGAGTGTACCGCGCGTACAAACCTCCTCGGGGGAACAACTCGACGAGTTCATACGCCGCGGCCATATAGCCCCGAGCCTGTTTAGACAGCGGATGCTTTCCACCTGTTATGATTGACATGTATCAACATTTACTTAGTCACCTCGTGGTTTTGTGAGTGCGTGCGTGCGCTCACATCGTTTACAATCATACACATTCGTGCCGCGTGTGCATACACGCCACATGTATATGCAATACACACGAGACCGCGAAGCGATGCGCTCGCGCTAGCTAACCGCGCGAGTACAGTTAATATCAAGTGCCCCGTGGAACCGATGGCGCGTGTAATCGAACGAATAGAATTTCTCTCGCGTCTTTTCATTTCTCCTCGCGCGTTCGGGGATCTCGACACCCGAGTGAAATATACCCGCGAAACGTGAAGTTTAATTTACCGCCTGCGAGCCGCTTGGAAATTTATGTAGATGAACTACCGACAGCGCGAGGTGCTATGGAATAATTAAAATTGAAATTAAAACGAGCGATACAGCGCCGAGCGATCGGCCTTTCGGATCATTGCTTTTCAGGGCAACTTAAAAGGGAAGGTCTGTCTAGAGGTGAACGTCCACGCGGTAATCGAGTGTGTGCGAGATACATGAAACGCTATGGAAAACCGGAAAATCATGATTTTTTATTTTTTGTGGTGACTATTGCGATTAGAGAAAAATTAATGGCTGGGTGTTAACATTTTTTTATTGACAGCCTTTTCCCACTTGTTGCAACATTTTTTGTGTTTATATGATAAAATTAAATCGAAATAAAAAATGTATTTATTTTTATCTTTTTCCACAGACGAATTCTTCATATTCATTTAAAAAAAATGAAATAGCATAAAATTGAGGACCAAGATTGGTTGAAATGTGACAGCAATATATAAATTAATGCATTTAGCAAATAAAAAAAGACATTCGCGTAATATTGTCTTATTTGAAACCGTTATTTGAAAACCTTATTTAAAACCTTATGGTGTTTATATGGCAAAATGAAATCGAAAAAAAAAAGTATTTATTTTCATTTTTTTCCACAGACAAATTCTTCATATACATAAAAAAAAAATGAAACAGCGTAAAATTGGAGACCAAGATTGGTTGAAATGTTACAGCAATATAGAAACTAACACATTTAGCAAATAAAAAGAAATACATTCGCGTAATATTGCCTTATTTGAAACCAATATCTCCGTCATATATTCGAAATCCTTCGAAGCTATCGGCGGACTCCTGCATCAGCAGGTAGCCGCGGTAGCGCTTCGACGAGCCGCGAGTTTCAATTGATTCTCGGCGCTTCTCGCCGTCTGCATTCGAACGTATTGCGCGCGCGTTGGCGCACGGAGGGTCGTCAAAACGCGGCAGGTGGCTCTCGCTCGTAAATCTACTGTCATCCGGTATGTAAATGTTCCGGCTGCTGGGAAAGAGACGGCGAGAAAAAGAGGTGAAGCCACGCTCACCCGAGACCAGCTTAGCAGGCTCGTGCTCGAGAAATCCTCGCGCTTTTGCTCTATCGGTAAGCCCTACGGTTCACAGGTTCTCCCAGGTCGGTTCGTTAATCAACAGTTTTGTCTCCGTCCCGAGGCCGCGATCAGATTACGTTTATTCCGCCCTAAAGTTACTCCAAGTCGACGCGAGCCGTCCGCAGCTTCTGCTCTTCTGTCGCACTCGCAGCCCACGAGGATAATGACGAAAGAAAAAAAAAAGAGAAGGAAAAAAAAGGCAACGATTAGCATACTTAATGTGTAGGCCACGCTCTGGCTCGCTCGTTTGCACGAGATGTTCAACGCGGTGTGAAACGCGCGGAAGCCGCGGCGTTTAGCCGCACTGTTATTAAATTATCCGTAATATTTATATGAATTTGTGCGCATGAGAAATGATGAAGGCTCGGCGAACGATTACGGTCGTTTATCAATATCGCGGCTGGCTGGCGCGAATGTGCTCAGACGGCTCGAACTATCGACGCTCGGTGGGAATTGTCGCGCGCACGGCAAACTGACTGTAGCCTATAACGCGTTTCGATCTTCACGTAATATTGCCGAGATAAGGGGTTGCGGTATGCGAGATTGATGAGATACGGATCGCTATCGAGACCGCATCGCACGATCGTCTCTCCCGCTCTCTCGCGCTCCTGTCGCGCAAGTTCGAGACGGGTTTGAAAAAAAGTCGCGAGCCGTCGCAGCTGTTCCGGGTTCCTGGTAGCGCGTTTATATCACAGCTTCTCGTTGTTAGAACGATAAAATCTACGATGTGTATCTCGAGTGTGGCTGGTAAACCTATCGTAATAAAAACCTATAATGGACTAATGGCGGTGAATGAAGAAAAACGCCACGCGAAGAAAAATCGCGAAAAATACGGATTTCTTGGGATTTCACATCGTACTGGATGAAAGAGGCGAGGATTTTGAGATTCTACCGGAAAATATATTGCCGATACAGTGACCGAATCCCTTAATCGCTATCTCAGCAAAATAATGATCTATCCAGTAAATAGGTTTGGGTTTTCATTATTTGTCCCTCTTCAAAAAAATCAGTGGGTAAAATATCTCGCATTTTCGATGTAAGTATTGTTGCCGTGTTATTCGTTCGCTGATTGGCTGTCGGGTTGCCTGCAACTCGTTGCTAACCAACGAGTAGTTTCGATTGTGTTTTAACAGTTCGGAGGGCGTGCGAGGTTTCAAGATTTCTTAACGTTATTTCTAGAGATAAGATAATAAAAAATATTTGTAGAGATAAAACATCATTTTCTGCGTTTTTCTCGACGAATTTCCTATTTTTTGAACAAGCAACGGTGCTTTTCGTAATCACGGGGAAAATTTCCCATCGGATAGGGTTTTTAAACTTTACGAAACCGAACATTTTTTTTTCGCGAAAAACGCAAAGAAACTTTCGGCTTTAAAATTCAGTAAAAAACTCAGAGGTCAAGATAATTGCGTTGCGCTTTGCGGCATTCTCTTCGTTACACATTTTTCTCTCGAACGAAGGACGAAAATCCAGGTTCAAACGATCCAAAAAAAGTAACCTCGATTTTAGTGAAGTGACACCTGGATAAGTGCGCAAAGCGCACATATGATTTAGTATGTACAAAAAAGATAGCAAAGGACCTGTCAACGTACAGCAGTTCGATTATAATCGAAACCTCGATATTTACGAAGCCATCACTCGTAACCCGGCTCACTCCATGAAATTAGCTTTGATTAAAAATTACGAAACGCTTCCACACCGGCATCGATTCCCCAGATGCAACACGGCAACCCAGACACCGTGCACACACGGTCGACTGACAGAATTTCAATATCGCCCGGTATCGAAAAGAATCCCAAGCTCGAAACGAAGGTCGAGCGATCCGACTGCAGTCCGCGCGGGAGGGGGGAACGAAATTTATTTGAAAATCGAGTAGATATGAAAATCCACTTAAGACGGCGACGAGTTAAAAGTCTTGGACGAATTTCTCGTTCTACGAGAACGACGGTGTGGGAAAGGTGACGAGGAGACTGAACTGCACGTTCGGTATATCAGCTCCTCCCCGACACACGCAGCCGCGACTGTGTTATATACACATATAGCGAACCCCGTAATACTCAAAGTTTATCGATCCGTCGGCGACAAGATCAACGAAACCTGAATTCTACGGCTCTATCCGCGATATACGTAGGCAATACACACGTTTTATATATACGCACGGGGATATCGGACAGACATCTTGCGGACGCTCGCAGGGCGGTCACATCCTCATTTATATGTATATTATCGATACACGCCGGGTTCCATGTGTGTCCTGCATAAGATTCTCGGGGCGACGTAATAATATGCTAATAACGAGTCGCCGCGGGCGGTATTTTACGACTCTTAGGCCGCGGACAAGAGACAACCGGGTCGGCGAACACGCACGCGCCCCCAAATGATTATTTTACTCTTGTCCGAGCACTACAATATCCCACTTGCGACTGCCTGTGTAAGTACGGAGCGAGCGATTCGGCGCGACGACCAGTTGTAGGTGGTTACGGCCACTCCGCACCGGCCGCAAACACCACTTCTCTATTTTCCAATCGGCGCTACATGAGACTGCAGATTCAGCCGCGCGTTAACTCCGTAGGTGGTGCACTTGGTACTTAATTGCAATTTTCACGCGCCATCGACACTTCAGAGACGACGCGACGCGAGACTCCGTTATCTCTGCGAACGCGCGAAAGGCGGAACAAAAATTGATGTCAGCGATATACTCGCCCGGATGTCGGGAGATTTCAGGTCACATTCATGTAGGGTCGTGTGATGCTCCTATGTTTTTGCAGTATGATGAAAAAATACTTCTTTCTTAATTAAATTAAAATTTTACGACGGACTCTTCGTTGTTAATTTTTTTTTATAGTTGCGGCATCTCTTTGAAAATTTATGTAACTTCGTTTTGATATTGACGAAACTCTAAAATACTCATTATTACGAAATCGCAAGATCTCCAAATCTTATGAGAACAGGAGAAAAATAAAATTATACTCATTTTTTTTTAAATTGAAAAAGTCCCACAATTTTTGTAAAAATATTTTTTTTTGCTAGATCGATTAGGTTTTTTTTTAATTACTTCAGAGAGAAGAATTGGAGAAAAATAAAGGTATTCTTACCGCGACGAGGGTGCGAAGAGCTTCAATTCGCATAGTAGCTGGCCAGGCCAGCGGGGAGGCCGTAAGTTCGATGCGCCCGGATCGATGTGGAGTATCGACCCGAACGATGCTGCGGTGGATGGCGTTTCGGGGATGTCACGCTGCCGCCAACGATAACGCGGCCATGCGACAGCGATCCGAATCTGCGGCTGGCTCCCCGTCTGCACCTGCTGCCCGTCGTTTTCCACCTGTTGGAATCCGTGTCATGGCTAGAGCACCGACCTGCAATCAAAAAGTCGTTCGATGTCTCAATAAATAATGTCAATAAATACTTTCTCGCTATTTCTTTTCTCGATTAATATCGAAAGATTTCGTCACCCACTGCTCGTCGTTAGTCTTGGAAAAATACCGAAAAAAAGGAAATATATATTTTGTAAAACATTTTTAATTTTAATAAAACCATTTTTAATTTTAATTAAAAACATTTTTTATTGTAATTAAAAACATTAAAAAATGTTAATAAAAACATTTAAAATTTTAATTAAGAACATTTTTTACTTTAATTTAAAAATTGTGAAATGTGTTTCACACATTTCACAATTAGTTCGTTTAATTCGTTTTATAATAAATAATTTTCAGTATATATTATAAGATTTAGAAAAAAAGTCTTAAAGATATTTAGCAATGATTTGACTAGTGCGAAGCGCTTTAATCTCCTTAAATTATCAAGATCCCTGTTATTATGGTTACGACCGTAATTGCGTCAGATTCCCCTGTACATTCATATTCGTATGCGGTGCCCGTAGCGCGTAATAGTTGATACAGGTTGCACACAGCGGCGAGTATGCACGGACAAACAAAATCACCGCGTCCAGAGTGTAATCCCTTAATGAGGTGGAGCGGCCGCAGCACGTGGAGATTTCCTCTTCGAGGGCAGTGGCTAAACACGCACGAAGCAGTCGAGCCACATGAGCTGACGATAATTAAACGCTTATGCACACGGGGTATTAATTAACGCGGGCAGCGCCGCAGTTGAGACTCAATCGTACCTGGTCTGCTGTAGCATTACAGATAATAAGATTGGCGAGCGGGGTATGTTGCCAGTTCCGCGGTGAAGCACAAAAATCAGGACGATGAAGACGTAGCCGGTTAAAAAAGAACCACTCGCTACCCCCGCAAAAAAAAAGAATTCTCTAAGATCTATCAATTTTATTTCTTCTATATAACGGCAAAAAGTTGTATCTTATATATATTTTGGAAAGTTGTTTGTCTGTCCCAGCCTCCTTAATTAAAGCCTGCCCTAAATAATAAAGGCTTGCCCCCCCCCCCCCCTTAATTCAAGTCTGTCCCAAAATTGGAAATTTGTATTTATGTTAACCTGCCTATACGCGCGCTTCGTATGCTTACCCAGTTGTCACATCACTAAAATCGAGGTTACTTTTTTTGGCTCGATCGAACCTGGATTTTTTTCCTTCGTCCTGAATGTTCTTTTTGCGTTCCAGAGAAAACTCTATAACGAAAAGAATGTCGCAAGGCGGAATGTGATAGCTTGATTTTTTATTTTTTACAGAATCTTACAATCAGACCTCCAAAATCGTAAAAAAACGAAAGGGATACCCCTTTTAAAAATTTGCGATTTTTGAGGGTCTGAATTTAAGATCCTGTAAAAAATTCAGAAATCAAGATATCGCGTTCCGCTTTACGGCATTATCTTTGTTGTAGAATTTTCTCTCGAACGCAAAAAGAAAACCCAGGTTTGCTCGATCGAAAAAAAAGTAACCTCGATTTCGGAAAATTTGGTCGTTAATTTCGCGTTAATTTCCTTAACGATCTAATTTTAATTCGAGCCACGCTAAATTGACTTTCGGTAAGGTCGACAATTTTTGTATTTTTTTCATATAACTCCAAAAAACGCTTGGATGTTATTTATTCTGCTTATTAATTTTTTAATCTGAAAAAATACCTGAAAATTCCGTACCAGATATGACAATGTCTAAGTCATGAAATAATCTGAACTGAGCGTTTCTTCTACGTTTTGCTAGCATTTGTCGAAAAAAAAGTTGAAAAGAAAAAAAATTTGATTCGTTAAAAAAGTCGTACCTGGTCTTCTGCAGCAGTAAGGATAATTCAATTGTCGCCGTGACATAGGCAACTGAGGGTGTTGCCATTTTTTCCGGGTGTCACACAAAAGTCGAGACAACGAGGACGAAGCCGGTTAATTAGGGAAAGACGAATCCACTAAACGGTAATAAAAAAAATACTATGCACGAGATCGAGGAGGCGCGAACGCGACGCGATACTCGCGGCAACTCATCCTCGACTGCAAAGACGCTCTGAAATTCACCGATAAGAATATATACACATCGGAACGGCAACAATAAACTGGTAGTAGCCGTCCAGCCAGCGCTCGAGGAACTTGCCGGTAGTTTACGCAGAAGTGTCTCGGATTTCTAGACGCCGCCGAGTCGTTTCGAAAAACTCGCCTCGAGACGGCGGATGTGATTTCATTGCATAAGGAAAAGAAGCGGCCGTAGCGCCGCGATACTATGTATCTTATCTCATAGTATTTTATATACCCGTAGTAAATCTATAAGAGGAAAATATCGCGTTTTTTATTATACATTTCTTGTTATTTTTATTCCGTTCCTATTGTCAATTAAGCAATTGCCACCGGGAAATTAATATTTCCTTGAAAAATCGACAATTTGTCGCATTTATTTCACTGAAATTATACGAATCATTGACGAGAACCAGTGAAATATTTACGAGTATGACGTGGCTTTCAACGACCGAGCCTACATTACACGGGGATAACGACGCGGATCGCGAGCGTCAGTAGGCGATTACAATCTTAGATCACTTCCGCAATAGCAGGTATAGACGATCGCGTCACTGACCTATACGAATTCCTCTTCCGATAGTCGTTCCTTTTTTCTGGCCTAACGGCTTATCGTTCAATTCCAAAGATCCGGAATGTGGCAGGAAGCGAGCCGCCCCCTCTGTTATATCGATCATTTCGCAGCTGGAAATTCCTTTCCATTAAAACGCGCGGCAAAATATGATTACAGAAATACGACTGAGAATTTTTCAAACGTTTATGGATGTCGTCCAATAAATCATAATGTTAATAAATCAAGTTAGCCGCGGTCGGCTCCGCGATCCACGCGCTTGCATATTGTTTGCATATATAATTACATCAATACGGCCTGAGGCAACACGATGAAGACGTTTGGACTTTTTCTCGTGCGATCAAAATATCGAATATATGCAGTCGGCTGAAAGGTTAAAATCGTTTGCTCATTGTCGTGGTCGGTCGTTGCATATAAGACGACGATTCGAACATGAGAAAACAGCGTAGGAGCACTAAAAAAAATAATTGGTAAGACCAACCGAATGTGCGTTTGCGGACGACGAAATAAATATTTGGTTAATTGGCCATTCTATTTTATTAAACTAACCAACGCTTAGTTGAATCAAATTTTCTTTAATTCACAATAACTATTATTTCATTCACGGAACGAAATATTTATTTCGCTGCCCGCAAACGCACATTCGGTTGGTCTTACCAATTATTTTTCTCATTGATGATATTAGCGCTCTTACTCGCATACCAGACTAATCCGAGCTCGACCCCTGGTGATCGTTACATTTATATTTTCTCTCTTCGATACTTCGAAAACGCATCGGCGTCACCATTCCACAAATTTCTTACAAACGCTCGCGATATCCGTTAAACATATCCCAACTGAGCCTGACGTCAATCAACGTAATAATTGATACCATTGAACCATTAATACAATATAAATAAAACAAGACAAATTAATACCAGTACCCAAGTCGACAGATAAAAATAAAAAAACAGTAAAAAGACTTTTAAAACGTTAGCACCGATTCGACTGTACGTATCGCGAAGCGCGGTAGCCGCGTTGAATTTTATGAGATTTCTTTCCATTGATCAGGAAGGTAACAGGACGAGTGCCGCCCCCTCTCGCGTGGTATTATAGCATCGATTAATCGTGGCTGGAAATATCTTTCCATTGGAACGTGGCAAAAGACGATTAGATATATACGGCCGAGGAATCCTTTAAATGGTTACGTGTGGCGTACGATAAATCATGATATCATTAGCCAGTCGGCTCCGCGGTCCCGCTTGCATATTATACTAATACGAGCGCGGCTGCTGAGGCAACATGATGGAGGCGTTTGCTCGCGGCCACTCCCGCGCGTAGTCCTCTGGCTGATCATTCATAACGACGGCGAGAGGAGAGAGAGAGAGAGAGAGAAGGACAGGGAGACAGAGACGGTCGATGGCCACGAACAAATCATCGATTGGTTGGTTTAGAAGCCACGCGCTCGCTCGCGACGCCTCTCATGTCGTTGAATTATACAAGTATGTAGATAAAACACGCCTTCCTGTTCGTACGGTTTATTCATACGCGCCGAGCCGTTTCCCCAGTGGTAGCCGCAGCATGGACGCCGAGATTATGGGACTCGTGTCGCTCATTTATCTCGATTGGCGCGCGGCGTTTCACACTCCTTCGCGATCTGAGTCTCGTGTATACGTGAGTCTCGTTGCAGCCCTGTGTATATCGTGTTGTTCCATACGAATACACGGGAAACCTGTGGCACTCGGTTCTGGGTCGATTCGCGACACTCGGAGCCGAAGGAAAGTTTCCATGAGTCTTGTGTCATCTTTTGTGTTATTGGTTGTTCTGACGGCTTTTTTTTAAGCATCTGCAGCTGTAGCTTCGACGTTATTTGCTCCTAGTGTTTTTTCAACTTTTCTCAATAATGATCGATCATTACTGTTGACGACTGGAATTAGTTACTCATATTGATATATGAATTATTTGCATTCTTCGAATCGACGATTCGTTATAATTGTTTCATATTATGATGTTGAAGTTTGCATCGTTGGAATGCAACGAAATTCAGAAAAAAAATTAATTCTAATTAACCCAAATGAAGAAATTACGTATAAAAAGTCATCATAGCAATTAGTTACTATGATGAATGTTGATACCTAATTTCATCATTTGGGTTAATTAGAATTATAATTTTTTTCTGAATTTCGTTGCATTCCAACGATGCAAACTCCAACATCATTTCATATTTGAAAAAATCGGTGGACGCGTTTTGCAATTAATAGATGTCCTAATCCCGCCGAAACGATACGACGGTGGTTTCCTCGGATTTTTCGCATATGCGTGATTTATCGTCGACTCCAAGAACGTCGAAGCGCCGCGAGAAATGAATTGCTTTGTACAATAATGTTTAGCCTTGATGACTCCTAAATAACGCAACTAAAATAACACAGATGCGTAAAATTGATACCGAGTGCACCGCTGGCGGAATTGCCCGCAGTAAAGTACACTTCATGGGAAACGCCGTCGATCGAGGAAGCACGACGAGGCGTTAAGGAGTGAAAGAAAAAAAGCTAGAGGCTAGAGGGACAGAGTTTATCGGGACGAACGCGCGGTACAAGCGCGAGGTTGAAAACGAGGATCCACGCATCACAAATGAGGACGTCGGATTGGCAACGTTCGCGCGGTTGACGGGGCATTTATAGGCGGTCCGCGCGGCGCGGCGTGTATTCTGCGATCGGCAAAACGACTAACCCGCCGTCTCGAGTGCTTCGCAACTCGGGCGATCGGGGTAGGTCATTAATGTTGCGGGGCTATAGAGTCCTCTTAACGAACGCGCACGCACGGGATCGTCGAGTGAAGCCCGTTTCACCGCTTCCCGCGCGACTCGCGCACACCGCGTCGCGGTATCTAAACGATCTTCGACGTTGAATTCGATCGCGCGAGGAAATGGCCACGATTAAAATTCTTTCGCCGGCTTTATGCGCTCGCTATAAATTAATTTGAAACACTCGGCACTGATTTGTTTGTTTCTGGTAACGTCGAGACCGAGAAATCCCGTTCGCGTTCGAGCGCCGCGCGGCAAATAACTTTATTTCTCGACCCTGATTTACGGGACAGGGTTATAAACTCTGGCGCGGAAAAGTCGCTTCCGTGTACCGCGAGAGCCGGGATATACGCATGCTCGCCAACCGGTGGTTCGGGGAACAGTGGAGACGTCGGGCTATTTCATTTAGCGGACGCATTTGAGATATATACATTTTTGTTTATGTCAATCGTCGTTGCGCCACTCGAGCAACCGTCTTATGGGTCAGCCGTTATTGCATTCGTGTGCTAGACGCTTTCTTTTTTCTGAAATGCTTTTTTAATTTTATTTCACGTGTCAATGCACTGGGAAAAGAGATTTGTTGATTCACCAGGGGTCACCGGCTGTCAAGTAAATCATTTAGTCAGCTCGACAATATTTTTTTTCACCTTAACCATCGTTTGATCTGGTGAACCGAGAACCTGTTGAAAAAACAAAAAATGTCATTGCTCTAACTAAACATTTATTTGACAGCCGGTGACCGCTGGATTTGGTTGATCCATTGATTTTTTTCTCTGTGTGTATGTGGTGGGTCCAGAATACAAGAAACCGCACCTTGAAATCTAATTTTTCAATCAGAAATAATAATAATAATAATAATAATAATATGTATTTGTATTCAAAATCAAAGGAAGTGTAAATAAACGTGTGAAATTTAATGTTTCTGTTACCAACAGTGTGTAGCAATATAACGGCAACTTGCAGAAAAAAAAATCAATAACCGCAGACGATCGAGTGGAACATCTGATTGATATATTCTCGGCACAAGGCCCCCTCGTATAGTTAGCCGATACAGATAAAGTAGTTCGCCAGAGAGAGAGAGATAAAGAGAAAACAAAAGATCACGAGTATAAGGTTGATATCGCGTAGGCGACGGACACTCGGTGTGTCTATATCGAAACTTTTGCACTGCCGCATACCGTTGGTCGAATGCGGATTAAGAAAACCTCGGACAGGCTGCGCGGCGAAACATATCGATCGATCAATCCTCAGGACGCCGATAGAGCAAAATAGAAGTACCAGAAGGTAGGATAACCGAGAAGACCAAGCTAGACATATCTAATAATAACTGTTAAGCTTGAGTCATGCTTGCTTCCCCATGAAGGACGTTTTATTCGCACTACATACTTTTCTTTTAGCCTACATGTCAGAATATGTAGGATCTTAAATTCATGTAAGAATATGTAGGATCTTAAGTTCATGTCAGAACATGTAGGATCTTAAGTTCATGTAAGAATATGTAAGATCTTAAATTCATGTAAAAATATGTAGGATCTTAAATTCATGTCAGAATATGTAAGATCTGAAGTTCATATCTGGATATGTAGGATGCTCAGCACGCTTGTATAGGACCTGAAGGTGTCCGCGGGTACTTGTCATCGTCGTAAGTTCTTGAGGTCATCGCGGCGCTTAGGATTTTTGTACGGTCTTGAGGTCATCACGGCGCTTAGGATTTTTGTACGATCTCGACGTCATCACGGCGCTTAGGATTTTTGTACGATGTTGAGGACATCAGCGTTTAGGATTCTTGCAGAATCGTAAGATTAGGCGTGCCTCAGATCCTTGCAGAACCTTAACAAGTCATTAGTGCTTCACATCCTTGCAAGACCTTAACACATCATTGGTGCTTCACATCCTTGCAGAATCTTAAAAAGTCATTGGTGCTTCACATGCTTGTAGAATCTTAAAAAGTCATTGGTGCTTCACATGCTTGCAGAATCTTAAAAAGTCATTGGTGCTTCACATGCTTGCAGAATCTTAAAAAGTCATTGGTGCTTCACATCCTTGCAGAATCTTAAAAAGTCATTGGTGCTTCACATGCTTGCAGAATCTTAAAAAGTCATTGGTGCTTCACATGCTTGCAGAATCTTAAAAAGTCATTGGTACTTCACATGCTTGCAGAATCTTAAAAAGTCATTGGTGCTTCACATCCTTGCAGAATCTTAAAAAGTCATTGGTGCTTCACATCCTTGCTAGATCTTAGGGTCAACAGTTCTTGGTGCCCTCGTCAGGCCGCGTGATTCGTCGGTGCACAAAATGAGCGTTTCGTTTCGATTATTCCGTTCGGCACAATGGAAAACGCTCCACAGCGACGTGGAGAGGATTCCGAGCTAGAAAGTCGAGGCACATCGTTTGTGCGTCGGGCGCATAAATCGTGAGACCCGACGAGAGCGTCTGACACGCGACCGCGAGTAAACGTCTGACAGGTTTACGGCTCAATCGCGGTGTGCTATCGACAGCCGTCAGTCTCTTCGATCTTATGCGCGCTCCGATACGTTCTTCGCATTGCTTTTCGCCATCTCCCGGGACGATTTGCCCGCGCCGTCCCCGTCACGAGCTGCGTGGGCCTTCGTGACTTCCAGCGGAGCGAGAAAAGAAGGGTTTACGGTTGGTTGACGGCGTTCGGGACGCCGATTCGCGAATCGGCGAGTCAGACGGAGATAGAGAGATAAGAAGAGGAGGCTCGTCCAGCTCGTCTCGCTCGGCGATCATCGAAGAAGCCCAGCGGGTTGTGCGCGCCAAGCCTAATTAATTCAACCCCCTTCACCGCTTCCCCATCCGGTTGTCCTCGAATGGCGACAGTGTGGTCCGTATAAATGCAACGCGTGATTTGAATCGAGATTCGAGGAAATAAAGAAGACGCGGCTGTCCCATCCAACCTAATTTCTCAATAGTGTCAGGCTTATCATAAGAATATATTGGTCAATCCGACAATTATCATCAATATATACGACGCCCAATTAAAAATTCGCCTGGAAGTTTTGCAGAAGCAAGAGAAATTCGTAGAAATTTATCTCAACGTTTCGCGTGAAAATATCTCACGACGTTATCATCTCATGACTGACAATATGAATTTATCTGGCGGCGCCAGATGAATTTATATTCCCTCGTTATATTTTCAGGGCTTTCGACAAGAATGTTAATTATCGCACTGCTTAGCTGCGCAGCTCATATGTCGCCGGTACTTTCCACAATTAAATCCTACATTTTGGCATTTTGCCGTTTCTCTCGGGCGGATAAAATGAAGTTCCACATTCCTGGCTTCCGGATTCCACGAAGAAAACGCGCGGGGAGATAACTCAATCGGGCAGATTGGAGGGAGAGAGGAATCCGAACTGGCACGATTAAGTTTTGCGCGTGCGGCACTTGGGATCACTTGCGTGACTGCGAGACCGACGCACGCGGCGAGCGTCTCGTAAAACGAGCGAAACTGCAGCGGTCGTCGTGGCGCACTGTTGGCGCACGAAGACGCCCACGAGCGCCTGTTAAGTCCACCCGAGCAACGCGCAACTCGGAGATAATCGTAAAAGCCACGCGTTCGCCGCGCTCGCGTTTCGCGCTGCGCCCGAACGAGCGCGCTGTACACGCCTTTATCGAGGGTGACACGCGATTCAATGTACACACACGTGGTCACCCATGTTGGATCGCCGTGATGCGAACGCTGGACACAGCTTCCCGCAACCCCGCTCCGCGGCGAACGCGTTCTGTAAATCGTCCCGCACTCGCCTACGATCGTCTTCCCGTGCTTAACGCGCGCGTTCTACCCGAGATAGCGTGTCGAAGGTCGCATAACTGCGGGACCTTGACGGTCGCTTCTCAGTTTCAGAGCCAATGCACGCGGGACTCTCTGAGCACCTATGGAAAATAGGCTGTGCACTGTGGAAGATTTTATTCTTGCGGTTTAAGGGTTGTGATTAATACTTTTTTACTTTACTTTACCTGGCGCGCTTACCCAAATGACGCAAATAAATTTAAAAAGATCAAAAACATTCAAGATTTTTTTTAGTTTTTCATGAAAACTATCGCGTTAAAAAAATTATTTCAGAGGACGAATAACCCGGCAGTAATACTTGTATCGAAAATACGAGATATTTTACACACTGTTTTTTTTTTAAGAGGGACTAGCGACCAATTTGAAGACATTTCCTCGGATATCTCGTTGGTTTATAGAAATGACACGAAATTTAAAAAAATGAGAAAGAAGGGTTCGAGATATTAAGTCGTATTTCGAGAAAACATGAGCATTTTATGGATAGACTGTGAAAAAAAAACGGAGTGGAATTGAATACTGAACCGAATTTGAATATTTAATTAAATATTCATTTTAATTAAATATTTAATTAAATATTCAATTTAATTAAATATTTAATTAAATATTAAAATTCGGTTCAATATTTACAGGAAAGGCCAGAATCCGGTTCAATATCTACTACAAGGAGAGGCCAGAATTTCTCTTCAGTTTACAATAATCTGATGACGTGAGATACGGTGGTGGTCGGATTGACATGGAATAACCAGTACAATGATATATCTGTCAATCTCTTGAACTTTAAGCCAGAAATAGAGTTATAAAAGAACGATCATTGGCCAGATCTTCATTTCGTCGCCATCTGAAAAAGCCAAGTGGAAGCGGCATACATCGTTCCCGACTTCGGATGCAAATTACGAAGCGGCGAAGTGAAACTCGTCGCTCGATGTGGACGATCGGACGATTTAATATTTATGTTTATTGTAGAGCCGAACAGTTACGAAACGTCGTCAGCGCCGTTTCATTTATTTATTTTTTTCCATTCCCGGCGAATGTCTGCAGCACGCAGTCGACACGGTGGGAATATTCTCGCGACGTCTGTGGTGTGCGTCAATCAATTTTATGGCGCAGATTAAGTCAGCCGAAAATCTGAAGATGTGTAGAAATAATAAAGAGCCGCTTCATTCCTGCAAGAGGGACCAGTGCAAGTCGAGTCAATTTTCGCTTGTCACTTTTTTCCTATTTTTTTTTACTACATAGATAGACACAAAATGAACGTAGTTACTGGTGGTCAGCTAAAGAAGAAAAGAAAAAAAAAACGACTTCGGAAACCAGCGCATTAATTTGGCTAACAAGACTGTCCCGTGAAGAGACTCAATCCAATTTGGCTCTGGTCCAATCGGCCCCGGTCATCCCCGGTGCACATGAAACGCTGCGCGAGATTTCGCAAAGTCAAGATGACAATTTCGCGGTGGTCCGATCAGCAGGTTGCTCGTTGGCCGTTTCAGTCGGGTCGGGAAGACCTTCGGAGGAACAGGCTTGACGTTAATGTTCGACAGAGCACAAGTGTGTCGCCGCGGATAAATTCCGGGTGATATTTCGTCGCGCGGTCCCCGTTTCTTCTGTCGCGTGATCGGCGGCCGCTCGCCGTGTGCGGAGACGGCCGATACCGGGGCCCCATTCATGCCGCGGTCGTTTGTGAATGGTGAATCGTGGTGCGGCCGGCGGGCCGCGGGGAGAGAACCCCGCGCCGGGCTCACGAGAATCCGAGGAGTATCGGCCGCGGAGAGTCGGCGAGCGAACGTGAAAACGAGATGGAACGACACGACACGCGGCGGTGAAACCGGAGAAGAAACGGCTTCCAAAAAAACCAGTCGCCACTTAGAGCGGGTAATCAATTATAGAAGGAGGCCCGACAAAGCCCCGCGCGATCCGTGTCCACCTATTTATTACGTATCAAGTAGAGATTTCGGGCTGCTTCTTCTTATCCTTCTTCTTCTTCTTCGCCTTCTTCTTCTTCTTCTTCTTCTTCTTCTTCGCCTTCTTCTTCTTCTGGTTTTTCTACCTTTATGCGGTTTTTTTCTCTCCGCAAGATATCTTTGTCGCTTGGGAAGTTAACGTATAGCAGTCTTGTTATAGACTTGGTGTGGTATAAGCCACAAGATCTGAGATATATGTTTTTCATTACGTCAGTACGGCAGGTGGAATTGTCTGGCTAGGCTGTTCCTAAAATCCCACTGCTGATGCAAGACTGAATCAAGAGTGTTCCAAGCTTCGGCCTGGAATAATTGAGAGCTTCGAAGTCGAGTACTTCAAAGATGCCTTCAGTCATCAGTGCAACTGCAACCTATGATTTCTAGGTTGATCAGAATGGTATTCCTAAGGATTCCTGTTTTCATGTCGCTTTTTTCTTAAAGCAAGATGTGGTGGTCGTCTTGTTCCATCGGGAATGGGATAAGCTGCAAGATCCCAGATATATTTTTTAGGCTGTTAACATCCCGGTACCGGCGGAAGACGGGGCCATAAATATCTTAGGCTTGGGCCAGGCGTTATTCAGGGCTGCAAAGTCGTGTACTCCAAAAGAATCCTCTGGCCGTGCGTGCGATTGCGATCTATGGCTTCTTAAGTTCTTGAAAATATAGTTTCTCAGAATGCTGTTTTTCATTGGGTTTTATTATCCTTACATTGTTTTTTTTTGTCTTGTCGCAAGCTGATGTCCTCGTCGTTTGGACAACCTTGCTGAGAAAATAAAGTCTTCATAGGTCTCCATAGGATTTGGGATAAGCTGTAAGATCAGCAACATATTTTTTGGTAAGGTTAAGCCAAGTACGCCATGCTGGCTCAATTAAGATCCATGTAACCTGCCAATGCATGCAGTTGACTTGAAGACATCGACAACCATATTGGCTGCTCCTTAGAATTTTTCTTAATTTTTTTTAAGCATGCGAAGCGCGCGTATGGGCAGGTTAACATAAATACAAATTTCTTATTTTAGGACAGACTTGAATTAAGACGTTATTATTTAGGGCAGACTTTAATTACGGGGGCTGGAAAAGACAAAGAGACAAACAGACAAACAACGTTCCAAAATATATATAAGATGACTTCAGTCTGAACATATTTTGCTGCCGACAATACATGAGCAGAGAGACTAATTGTTTTCGAAGCTGACGATAAATCATAGGGGAAAGTACGCCCGGTGATTATCCGTACGTACAATTGATTTCGCAAGCGCGCAGCAAGAAGGGACGAAAAGATATGAAGATGAACAGCGCCGTCTACCGGATCGTTTGCGCCCACTCCTGTCGATGCATAACCTACGTGTTCTATGTATATGTCACGCACCTCATCGTAACTGTGAATCGTCTAGCGCGTACAAGAGCCGCTTCTACGCCTACGAAGAAAAGCTTCGATATATATGTAAAAATGATGAGACAGGGGGTCGTGGTAACGTCTTTATTTGCCTGGATGAATGAATGCATCCGACGGTATTAGTATTCAAGGGTTGTCCAATCAAATGTGTTTCATGTAAATTAAATCTTATACAAATCCGTTGTACCGTCATTCAATTATTCATTGGCCTGTGTGAATTGACTTTCCGTACAGCTAAGCCGTCACTTGTTGTTATTACCAGGGAATTTTTAAGCCTCGAGGACTTCACGTCGTCGTGAAAAGAGAGAATGCATCGTAGGTGGGCGATCGGCGTCGCCGACGCCAACGACGAGAATCGTGGAGGTTTACCGAGACGAGGGTACCCCGAGGGATGTTAGTAAGCGCCGCCGTAATTACCGTTGGCTTGGCGACTGCTGCAACCTCCGCTAAATATACGAAAACGGATATTTAGCGGATGTACATCGCGCTGAAAATTCTCTGGTACATGTAATTCACGTAAAGCTGCAAAAATGTCGTCGCTTTTGTAATGTTTATGAATGAAAAGGTCTTGCTTTATTGCTTCTAACGTTGGACACGAGTATCTTGGCTGTGCACCACAAGCATACGTAGGTATGAAGTATAAAGGCGTGATGCAGACCCTCGACGCCAGTGAAGAATTCCCGAAGACTGGAGGCGTCACGAGTCTGTCATGGCTGTGGCAATCGAACGAAGCGCCGACAGGACAAAACAAAAGTAATCATTGTTCGATATACGAATATAGTTATGTAAATGTGCTCGGATATGTAGACTGTTGACACCGCGGTACGGGAATATCTTAGATCTATCTTTGATCCGACGTAGATACTTGACTGCAGAGTTTCTGTAACGTTAATAGAGGTGACAGGAGCAAGTCGGGTCAGTCGTTTTTTCCGTATCTTTGTTAACATTCAGCTGAATGTCTTGTACGGATATACACTACACGGAGTGCAGGATCTGATACTTTTTACCATATTTCTAGTAAAAAGTATTGTAAATTTCCGGTAGAGGGGAGATATAACGCCATCTATCGAGAAGAACTAGAACGATGAGAATTTTTACCACGAAATATGGTAAAAAATATTATATATATGTTAGAAATTCTTATAGTTCTCGTACAGTTCTTCAGGTGGCGGCTATGGCTTTTCAACACCAGGCGCCTTGGTAATTTTTACTGCCGCGTCCGGTAAATTTTATCAGATCCTTCTCTCCGTGTAGTGATTTTTTTCAGACTTTTCCGTCAACAGTGACATTTAAAATGAGTGTCAACACCAAATAAACTAGAGTATCCAATTATGGTTAGCAATCCTGGAACAGAAATTGCAAAAAAATGCAGAGTTCTTGTGTTTGCAATATGAATGTCGACGTAAGCAAGCAAAAAGTACTTTTGGGATGAATATCCTTCGTTAATGGTGGCCATTTCGGCTGACTTGTTTTTATTTGCGATGTAATTACGTCCATTCTGCTTTAAGAGACAGATATGATACGACCTCAATTGCAAAATAACATTGTACCGCTACTTTGAGTCAGTTATCTCGCCGCTAAGTGCCAGAGCGAAAGCATTCCTCACCTTCATACTCAATTCGCACTCGGGCATGTGTTATGGTTTTGTCAATTTAGGATGCGAACGACGTGCCGCGGCTGTTGCGGAAGGCCGTGAAGTCGCTTCGTGAGCTGTGTAGCTGGAAATTAAATTACAATTTCACGGCCTAACGTGCCGTAAAGGTCTCTCATGACCGCGGATCGTTGACCGCAAAGGGAGGCAGACACTTGGTTTTATTATCACCGCTGCGAACACCGGATTCAACATTCACAGCTTCGGACGAGGCTTCGGTGCTGCGCGTCGGGCATAGTCCACGTCCTATGTTGCGTCACGCGTCTCTTTAATCCCATTACCCATAAGAGACTGGAAAGGGCTTTGTGCGCTTCTTGGAGGGCATAAAAAAATATTGCGCTTAGATCTTTCGTAAGATTTCGTTTAATGATTTGCCGCGCTTGTCGCTTTCCGAATAGTTCGAATTCTCTTCCCCTCGGCTGATCCCTTTTACGATCAACTATTATTCACCCCTTTTTTCGTGGAAGCCTGTTTTGTTGCGGTGGATTTTGCTCAGGTAGTTTGAATTAATTTAAAAAAAAATGGAATATACTGAGTGAATATGTTATTTGATTAACGAAAACTAAACGAGTCAATGATTAACGTGAACTAGTAAAATTTTTATGGATACTGTTGAAAAAACTTAATGAATTACATGTTTTGTAGACTCCAGTATATTTTCCTCTCGATGTATGAATGATTCATTTTGGCCTAGAAACGGAAAAAGGAACCGACTTTGTATCGTCACTTTGAGAGTGCGTAACCGCTTGATATAATTATCCTTAAATTGTCAGGCGAATAAGATCGTGATTTATTCGTGCTTTTCACTCGCCTACTGCGCAAGTATGCAAAAACGAGTATAACTAATCACCGGCGCCGACAGTGTCGCGACCGATGAAGTCTGGTGCCACTGTGGAAATAATTATATGTACGTTTCATAGCACTAATTGAAACTTGTGGTGCGTGACAGTCGGCACTGCAAGCAAACATTGCGTCCGCGCGAAACGTGCGTCTTACACCTACGTTAATAATATCTCTTTCCAAGCTCGCATAAATGGATAAGTGCGTGAATGTCAACGAATTTCTAATGCTTCGCGCTCGACGGGCTGCGACTTTTCTCGCTAAGCGATCCAACCCCGGCGGATATCATTTCTGATGCAAAAAACGAAAAATTGACCAACCTATTTATGTCCAGACTCCGCGCTGAGGTTTTCATAAAGCCGTTCGATGATTTTGATTTAAATTTTTATCGTTACTTAATGACTAAAAGAAAAATCAACTTTCTGGACAGCCTAGGCCAAATTTTATTCTGGAAGTAGCTAAAAAGTATTGGAGACATGAAATGCGGGAGTGAACTCACCGGTGCTTTGTAGGTTGATCATATACCAGCTCTTGATCAAGAATCAGGACATATTTTCGTTCCAGTTCTGCGATAATTTACACTCCCCTGTCGACTTCCTGGAACAGACAAATACGAGCATTTTTTTTAGAGGCGTTAGGTTTTGACGACATTTCTAAGATAAGGTAATGGGCCTGAGAGAAACAAAATGCCGATGAGAAAAGAATACGAGGAACACAGAGGGAGCAGGACGATGGTGAACCCGGAGAAAGTTCGATAAACTCGTTTTTTTCCATCTCGATTAAAAATTCTCGATACGAATTTCCAAGAGCTCACCAAACGCAGTCCAGTCTCACTGCCTTGATAGCTGTCGCCAGTGGGGCTAAAGAGCATTGTTACACGATTAATTAGATGCTGTATCTCGTCTCGGAATCGCGGGTCCCCGAGATGGTATTTATGGGTCGCTCTTTACAAGAAACCGACAAACTCGTAGACGCCACGGTCTACGATGGGATTGTAACTCCAAGATACGTTAAAGCAAGGTACCCTGTGAGTTCAGATTTTTTTAAACTATATAAAAACGAAATAAAAAAGATTTTTTAATCGCGAAAAACACACCCTTTGTATTTTTTGTGAAGAAAAAAAGAAAAAAAAAACGATTTCGCAAAGTTAGAAAACTCTTTCCGATGGGAAATTTCCCGCTGATTCCGAAAAGCACCGTTGCAAACTGCGTAAAACGCAAAAAATAATTTTTTATTTCTGGAAACATTAGGTCATAGGAATGAGTTGCAGGCAGCCCGACAGCCAATCAGAAAACGAATAACACGACAACAATACTTATATCGAAAATGCGAGATACTTCACCCACTGATTTTTTTAAGAGGATTTTCGAACTTTCATCTTTTTAAATCTGTAACTCATAGAATCCGAGTTTTCAAAATTTTACATAGAAAACAACTTTGAAATTATCAGAACTCGACAGAAAAGAGAGTTGTATACAAATTACAACATTAGAAATTAAGTTATAATCCGATCAGAGACCATAAGGTTCACGAGAATGTCAGTTTTTTTTTTAAGGAGTGACCGTTATATATACTTTACCTACAACCAAGGAGAAGAAAACACTCTCGAGTATTTGGGAATCTACGCCAGAAACCCATTGAAGGTATCTACCTCACGGCATACGAAATATGTGCGTGAGCGACGTGGGTGGTCGTCCCGCGAACGTTAATAATTTATGGTGCCGGTTTCTACTCTTTCTCATTCCGCGGCCGCACTGTTCCTGTTGCTGGCGTTCCGTTTTCACACAACTGTATTTATTTAATACTCCAATTATTTCTTCGTCTCCTCCCCCATATTCGTGACCTACTTATTTCAAGAACTTTCATGCTTTTTTTGGACAGTTAACCTTTTTTCAAACCAGCGACTCTATATTTATAAGTACTTGGCGTCGTGATACTGCTACCACATCTCTTGATTCCTCGCCATGAGTTTTCAAGTGCTCGAGGGGTCGATCTTGGCATTTTTCACCCGGGTACGGTTTTTTTAATTATGGCGAAAAAGATGCCGGAAGAATAAATTTTTTCAAAATCACGTAAAAACGAGTTGAGACCAGTGTTTTTTAGGGGTGGAATATGGTAAAATCGTCACTTTGAACAAAAAATATTAAGAAGTAGAGTCCATTCGTTTATACGCGAAGACGCGGTAGCAACCGAGTCACGATCTCCACTTGCATAAAAATAGCAAAGCCAGGCATTAAGTCAGCCTGCATACCTACGTCATTATATGTTTGGAAGCCATAAGTTATTATGTATACGAGATCTAACAGCGACCAACAGTTCAACCCCTGAAATCAACGCGTATGAGATACGAGTTGTATGCTGTATTAAAATAGACAGACGTGCGAACAAATAGGGTAGAAGTACCGGTTGTGGCCACCTTTGGTCCAGTTGTGGCCACCGAGTTCGAAGGGACAGAATTATTTGTATTGTTAAAACGAAACAAAATTGTATCGATAATCTTGTTAATTTGTATGCATTCTTTCGAAGTATCAACATGAAAATACAGAAAAGCAACAATTTGATACAAATTACAGTGAAAATGGCCACAACTGGTACAGTGGCCACAACCGGTGCTTCTACCCTACGTGTGTGTTTTTTACCGTCGGATGTCACAACATGTCTTGCGACTCGACGGCAACATTCTGATGTCGTGAACTTTCAGGATCTCGCGCGACAGGTGCGTAGAATGAATCTAGCCGCAAGCGTGACAAGCGCATAGCATCCCTGTTTTAAGAGAGACAAATCGCTCTCCCGTCGTGACGACAAATCACGTTCTTTTGCGGTCTGAGACCACTTAATCGTGTTTGCGCATCGGCACTTTGTCGCTTCGTACAAACTTGCACGCGCGACTCTCGCACAGAGCGATGCCCGACGGCGTCGCGTGTAAGCCGCAAAAATGCTAAACACACTCGCGTTCCCGTAGTTTATCGCGGGATCCCGATTTTTCATGCTAATTTTCATTATGTATTTATAGAAGCTGCGGTGGGATGATAATCGCGCAATCCATAATCACTCGATGACATTTAGGTCCCGCGTTACTTCCCGGTATATTGAAACTCAACGCGAGAACCGTTTTTAAGGGGGCTTCACACATTCATTTTCAATGGACGCAGTTTTGATTCGTCAGAATGTAAATACTTATTGACAAGAGCAAAATCGAAAATTTGCAACATCAACGACTCTGAAGCCCGCTGAACAATGGAAAAAATTATTTAAAACATTACTCAAAAATAAATTGATTAATTAAACTTCGGCATACCTTAAAAAATAACTAGGAATTAAAAAGAAATGAAATCTATTTAAAAAATCGTGGTACTTTTTTTCAAACGTTAAACAAGATTTTAAAGCTTCAATAACTTTTTGGGATCATTATCATTATTATTAAAATCAATGTTCTTTGTAGGATGAGTCTTCACTGAGATCTATTTTTTTTCTTCAGGTTTTGCGCTCGTCGCGAAGGTCTCGAGTTCTCCACTCGAATCACACTGTTGATTGTAAATCTCAGTGTGCAACATCCTTAAGACCGGCGGGTCAAATGCCGCCGGCCTAGCGCTCAAGAATCTTAATGACAGAGACACGAAGAAATCTTATCGGCCGTATTTACCTACCACAGTCTTCATTCCTCTTTACCTTCCTGGACCAGCGACGGCTCATCTTGTTGCCGCGGTGATCGGCGATCACCCTATCACCGATGGTTCAACTTCCACAGAAAAAGCGCGAAGATTCTTTCCGGGATAATCTAGGGTCGATATTGACTTTTTGTCGAAAGGTAATTTTAATTCTCCCGCGATTAACCTTATAATATTTTTCGTTTCAGGATAATTAAAAAATAGTGTTATAACATTCTTTAACAAATTTCGAAGAACATTTCTTTTCGGTGAAGCCTATGAGAGCAACTTGGCAGTGGTCTTAAAAAGCAACTTGCGCAGAGGTCTTAAAAAGCAACTTGCGCAGTGGTCTTAAAAAACAACTTGCGCAGTATAATTTTCACGAGAGCAGCATTTCGAGAGTGCGCTGGCAAAGAATTATATTAAGAATTCGTTCCGCCTGTGCTGCTGCAAGGCAGATGATAAATCCGCTGAGTGGATTTCGATGTAAAAGACCTGCCGCGTGCTCGAGTTCTGGGAGCTCATTACGCATTTCGCGCTCTACACGCAACTCGACTGTTTTCGTACTTTTTTCCTTCTTCTTTTCGTTGATTTATTCAGAGGGAACTCGGGTAATGTGATTTAATGAGTTCGAGCGTGAGTCGCGATGCATCGAATTAAACGGACGATCCTTCTCGACAACCCTGATCTCAAATGTACTCTCTGACTTTTTTTTATCGTTAACACGCGTTCGACCATTTTTGGCTCCTTGTACTGGCAGCTCTGATTTCGTGATTTTTCTTTTTCAAATGCGTTTCTCGAGGCGGGTTCAATGCACGTGCGCATTGCAAAAATGGAAATCACGTTCTTAATTATTTGATCCTAATACCGTGAAACAATTAACGCTAATTGTAACAATAAAGACACAATTGCGTACAATCAGCGATTGGATCTTAACTTCTACTACAAAGAACTAGTTAGGGCTTGGTTGAAATTAATAAAAAATAAGTTCACTTGCTGATTCGAGTCAGAAATTTGTACATTCAAAGTTCAGCACTCACGATGTGCTCGATATCCGAACATCGCTCTTAAACGAAACTTTTCAACATTGTAGAAATCGTAGAATCCATTGAGGAACACATGAAAAATGCTGGAAGTCAAACCTCTACCGTGAGGATAAAAAAGGTGAGTAATTTTGACCTGCAAATTAGCTTTGCCCCGCGAAAGCCACGAAAGGTTCATTTGGCTGGGTTCAGAATCTATATTTAGTCGAGAAATTAAAGTCCTGACAATTTCGCAGTACGCCAAGAGGTATGCGCAATTAATTTAAATTAAGTTCACTCGCTGATTCGAGTCGGAAATTTGTACATTCAAAGTTTAGCACTCACGACGTGCTCGATATTCGAACATCCCTCTTAAACGAAACTTTTCAACATTGTAGAAATCGTAGAATCCATTCAGGAATACACGAAAAATGCTGGAAGTCGAACCCCCACCGTGAGGAGAAAAAGGTGAGTAATTTTGACCTGCAAATTAGCTTTGCCCCGCGAAAGCCACGAAAGGATCATTTGGCTGGGTTCAGAATCTATATTTAGTCGAGAAATTAAAGTCCTGACAATTTCGCAGTACGCCGAGAGGTATACGCAATTAATTTAAATTAAGTTCACTCGCTGATTCGAGTCGGAAATTTGTACATTCAAAGTTTAGCACTCACGACGTGCTCGATATTCGAACATCCCTCTTAAACGAAACTTTTCAACATTGTAGAAATCGTAGAATCCATTCAGGAATACACGAAAAATGCTGGAAGTCGAACCCCCACCGTGAGGAGAAAAAAGGTGAGTAATTTTGACCTGCAAATTAGCTTTGCCCCGCGAAAGCCACGAAAGGATCATTTGGCTGGGTTCAGAATCTATATTTAGTCGAGAAATTAAAGTCCTGACAATTTCGCAGTACGCCGAGAGGTATACGAAATTAATTTAAATTAAGTTCACTCGCTGATTCGAGTCGGAAATTTGTACATTCAAAGTTCAGCACTCACGATGTGCTCGATATCCGAACATCGCTCTTAAACGAAACTTTTCAACATTGTAGAAATCGTAGAATCCATTGAGGAACACACGAAAAATGCTGGAAGTCAAACCTCTACCGTGAGGATAAAAAAGGTGAGTAATTTTGACCTGCAAATCAGCTTTGCCCCGCGAAAGCCACGAAAGGATCATTTGGCTGGGTTCAGAATCTATATTTAGACGAGAAATTAAAGTCCTGACAATTTCGCAGTACGCCGAGAGGTATACGCAATTAATTTAAATTAAGTTCACTCGCTGATTCGAGTCGGAAATTTGTACATTCAAAGTTTAGCACTCACGACGTGCTCGATATCCGAACATCGCTCTTAAACGAAACTTTTCAACATTGTAGAAATCGTAGAATCCATTGAGGAACACACGAAAAATGCTGGAAGTCAAACCTCCACCGTGAGGAGAAAAAAGGTGAGTAATTTTGACCTGCAAATTAGCTTTGCCTCGCGAAAGCCACGAAAGGTTCATTTGACTGGGTTTAGAATCTATATTTAGTCGAGAAATTAAAGTCCTGACAATTTCGCAGTACGCCGAGAGGTATACGACTCGCGTCGATTCGTAAAAGCTATACCTGACGCTCCTCGGATACCGACTTCATTATTTCCTACGGAAGCCCAGGACCCCAAAGGCCGCGGCTTACACCGTGAAAAGTGGGCGTGCTGTTGACTCGCCTGAGTATATACTACACTCGTATTTCTGTTTGGAGCACAGGGTAGAGAAGAAGAAAAAAACCGTCGAGGAGCGAGGCGCGAGCCTTTCACCCTTTCCTACGCAAACACAGCGCTGGTCCTCCAGGAGTAGCAGCGGAGTTTGAAAGAGTTCGTCGAAGGGATTCCCGTCGGGGTCGAGTGGCGCCTGAGAATTGTTTAGCCGGTGGCCGAGGGGATCCAGGGAACGCGCGTTTTCTCACAGCAATTACACGGATCTTAGGAACTGCCGGGGAGTCCAGACACCGCGATCCAACGCAAACGAAACTGCGAAGAATTTTTTTAGATAAGTCAACGAGTGCGAAGAACCAGAGGCGCCTGCGAATTTAAGGTCTGCGGTTAAAATTCATGGAAAATACTCTCGTCGACGGTTCCAACGACTCCATCGGTCTGGGAGTCAAACGTGGAGATAAAGAATGTTTAAAAATGTGTTCATTAATGTCAGTTATATTAATCACTGATATTAAAGAGACGTATTTTTTAAAATATATCTGCTGGATATAGGAAGTTGTGTATCAGGCATAACATTTTTTGCACGCAACGTATATATCTGTAAACTTTATTTCCACAGGGGCGACACTGCTTGCAGTTTCGCGAGCAACGTCCGAAATTGTTAAACAGCTTGCCCGTGAACTCTCGAGGCCGGCGCCTCGCAAACCGCTTACACTCTCGGAATCGTTTCGAGGAAAACGCATCTCGTCGTCGACGTATTTTCGCAGCCGCCTCGCCTGGCCCGACGGAATATTCCCGCCTCACGTCTACACAGAAGACCAACATTTATTTATCCAGCTCCGTTCATCCGGTTGTCTCCGCCATCGAGAAATTCGCAGCCTGACATATTTTTCAATGACACCAGAATTCCAAAGCAGGAACATGAAAATGATGTTCAACCCTGATAACACCGGATGGGCGTCAAGGTGTAGGTCTCACGTAGGAATCAAAAAGTAGGGTGGAAGTACCGGTTTTGTCCGGCTGTGGCCACCGAGTTCGAAGGGACAGAATTATTTGTATTATTAAAACGAAACAAAATTATATCGATAATCTTGTTAACTTGTATGGATACTTTTGAAGTAACAACATGAAAATACAGAAAAGCAACAATTTGAAACGAATTATTGTGGAAATGGCCACAACTGGTACAGTGGCCACAACCGGTGCTTCTAACCTACGCTTTTCAATGGGCAGTCTAACTTTTGCAGGCGCCTCACTAAGATTAAGACCCAAAAACTAAAAAAAAATGGAAACCCAGTCAGTAGGCTTTAGTGTACTAAATGTTCACAAACGGACCCTTTGGTGTCATCAGGGGCTACTTCAAGCTTGAGATATCGACAAAACTTCTGGAGTCGAATAACCCAATTGCCATATTTTGTCGCATCGCCGTAAAAATTCAGATCGGTTCAGCGCGCGCCAAGACGCAAAGAACGCGCGGAATTCGCGGGCGATGTTGTCATTAGCGGCTCGACAAACTGTCCGCGCGCATAGTTTCCGTGCGATCGCGCGTCGGCGCCAGGGCGCGATGTTGGCGACGTTTCTATTCGCGTATAATCAGGCAACTCCGACAATGCGCGATCGGTCTTGGTGTAACGCGCTGTCGGGCCGCAATTAAACGAGTTATTAACGGTGCGTGCCGCGACTATACAAAAGTATATACGGGCGGCGGGCGCGCGGAGTTGTGTCTCGGCGTTGAGGAGCCGAGGCTGCCTTGAGATTCGTCCGCCAAACGACATCCCATTACTCATGTCGGCACCGCGCGCTGCCCGGCGGACACGCGACCGGCGGCCACTCGAGAGTCACCCTTTACGTACGACTGGTCTTGAATGCAAGTTAAACCAAGGCGTTCGGAACATTGTCACTCGGCTCGGGTGCCCAGACGGCTCCCGGCTGACGCACACGCGCACGTCGCGTCGCTCGCTGTCACATTCGAGCGTCGAAGAAAACCCACGACCGTTTTATACGCACGCCCCGGTGCCTTACCGACATTTGTGAAAGTCACCGTATTCGCCCCGAACGCTCACCGTTCACCTCGCCGCGATGCATAATCTATTTTCACGCACACGAGATATTTGCCGTATGGATATCGCGTGCGCGATGTTGCTGGATTGACATTTTGGGGCATGAGCTGCGAAACGATCAGCGGGGAAAGAGAAAATTCGCAGGTCGTCTGACGGAAAAATTGAAACAAATGCATTTGCTTGATTATTCGGTGTGCAAATTGTTGTGACGTCAACTGAAAACATTCCAAGCATATATTGGCAAATTTTATTTATGAAGTATTCCGTTTCCTCTTCGTCTTCTGCCCTTCCATCGACTGCAAGACACACTCAGAGAAAAATATATGTAGTAGAATAGTTGGTCGATACCGATATAATTCGCAGGAGGAACGATCATATCGATTGGTACTAGATACTATGTATTTGATTAGATCAGCTATTATTACGTTTGCATCTATTCTTTTTTCTCATTGTCGTAACTATAAAATATAAACGTTCCCCCTGGGAATTATACTGTATAGAAAAAATATTGTATTGTTGTTTCAACCATGTGTTTTTCTCTCAGTGCACCAATACTTATTTCCTGTTTTTATCTGACAACCCGTGCGATGTGGTCGCGACGATCTCTGAAGAAGAATATGAACAATGTGGGTTATGTGGCTAGGGAGAAATTCCCTGGTTACAAAACTTGATCTCCGAACATGACGTTGAAGTTTGCATCGTTGCAATGGAACGAAATTAAAAACGACACAATATTAATTCCATAAAAATTCAAATAATTCACCCCCATTAGGGGGTGAAATAATCTATTTTTATTTTATTTTATTTATTTTATTTTTTACAATGGACGGGACAAGCCCTTTGAAAACAATAACACATGGCAGACAAGAAGTCGAAGTAAGAGAATTACAAAACAATTGTCATGCCTTTAGTAGTTATAATAACTTTTTATAGCCGGCATAGCCATCTGGCTTCATTAATATTTTGTTTTTAATTTCATTGCATTGCAACGATGCAAACTTCAACATCGTCTCCGAACTTTGTAAGCGAAAAGCTGTACCAAATAATTATGTGTATTTTTCATCGTGCAGGATGAACGTAACAAGACGCAGCCAGCTTCGTGTCCTCAGTCTCGCTGCGAAACATCACAATGCCCAATCCTAACACCTAACCGAAAAAAGACGAAACCCGGACCGCGAGTCCACGCATTAGTCCCGCGACCCCGGCTATCTTGTTCCAACGTCTTCCAACGTCTTCCGCTTCCATCCCGGGCGAGTGGCCCGTCGTCTGAATGCTCGTTAAACGAGGACGTTCATAACATTGTCACACGGTGAATTACCGGAGTAATGCGTATCAGTCGCTGTCAGGGGAACGCGTGAGGCACGAGGCGCCGCATTATAAACGCGCGTGCGCGAGAGCGAATGAGAACACGTGCGAGGAGGACGCGCCGGATCGGCGCCCGGGGTGGGAAGCGCGAGGGAGCGAGAGAGCCGGGCGCGGAGAAAAACGAGAAAACGTGTCAGGGGACGGGCGCAACAGGGCCAGACACCCGTAACGCGAAGGCTGCACGGACGGCATTAAGAATAAACGAGAACCGAGCGTGTAGAAATTGCAGGCGCGCACCGCCGTGTACAACGGCGCGCGGGACGTGCGAGATGCACTCGCGCGGGGCATATCCAACACTGACACGCGCGGGAAGCGGGAGAAAAAAACGGCCGCGCTGCAGCGCGCCCAGCGAAACCGCAAACTGACGGCTCTGACACTTGACCGTGCCGCATTGTGGGCGGCTCGGGACTCTAAGTACGAGGAGGTCGCTTTTTCCGCGCTGATAATTCGCGAATAAAAAGATGCAACGCCTTTGCGTATTCGGGTTTTTTTTTTTATTTTCAGACGGATTTAGGGAACAGGACGGAACGACGCGCGATGTTTCAGTTGTTTAACGGCATCGAATATTGTTTTATAGATTGGGTAACCTGCTCACGTCAAGAGTCAAGCTTTTTGAGTTATCCCTATAGGGACTGAAAATAGCCATTCTCCATGGACACGGAGAAAACGATTTTACTATGCCAGCAAATCTTTTGTTAAAATAGTGACAATATTGCGTTGGCTGCTAGGCTAACCATTTTTTTGCTGGAAAATATTTTTTTGCTAGACAAACCAATTTTTTTGCCAGTGCAATAAAATTGGTTGCTAGGTTAGCAGATACCGCAATGTTGTCACTATTTTAACAAAAGATTTGCTGGCATAGCAAAACCGTTTTCTCCATGGAGAATTGCGATTTTGAGTATCTGCAGATACTCGACGGTAATGGGACTGTTCCCCTTCAGCTTATCTTATCGTTTGAAATATTTATAATATTAACTGCAGATATTGTTGTATTGGGTTGTTATATGCGGTATATATTTTATCTCGTTACGATTCATATTCAACATTTATATATTGTTATATTTTGTACGAGCCTATCGATTGGCCATTGTCACCTCTGTCATATGGTTTGTATTGCGGAGCTAGGGCCGGTCATAGCTGCCAGTAATTGGGTTATTACCCGCGAGACAGGTATAAATAAATAAATAAATAAATATCACATTCTTGTTCGAACATTTTTATTTTTAGTCCCGTTTCGTTCCGAGTTTTCAATTTTTTGTCGGTGTTCCCTTTTGTTCCGATCGCCTCTACAATTTTCGTGGTAACGTTCACGAAACTGGGAAATCAGACGAAGGCGATGCGTCCACGGGATAAATAAGCACTCTGCATGCGTGAAAAAGTAAATGATCGAGAATGGGAGTGGAAGACATGAACGCCACATCTGAGTCCAGCACCGCCCCGAAAGCCACGCGGCCGCGATTCAATTTCTTAAAATTGCTTTTTCGAAAAAATATAGGCGATCGAATCATTCGCTATGGGGGATAATGACCAGAAATTATATTATTCACATACATAGGAGACCCGTCGGCTCCTCGCCCTTGAGTCTCTAATGCACTTCAGCCGACGCGTATACGAAAGGAAACCTTTGACATAGCCGGGCAAGGGTTGTACTTACATAAACCATGTCTGCCTTCTTAGTCAACGAATTTTCGTGACAGATATATGCGACTCTTGAGAGTTAAATTTATGCGGGCTTCCTTGGAGAATGGTAAATCAGTCCGGGTATCGCAGACGCCGTGACCCGTGAGATTTTCTCTCGGCACCCAAAATACGAATCTTTCACGGTAATTACGTACGGGATACCGGGGCGTAATGGTCAAGGGTCAGGGCATTTCGTGTCACGTTAATCTAAAAATCAGGGAATACACGAAAAACATTCAGCCCTAACAGGCTACATTTTCATTGACTACGTCTAACTTTCAGTCGAGTTACATCCATGAGCGTGAAAAAGTGAACCGACAGACGTAAATCGGAATGGTGCTGAAGTTTGCATCGTTGGAATGCAACGAAATAAAAAAAATTGATTCTAATTAACCCAAATTATGAAATTACGTATAAAAAATCATCATAGCGACTTAACAGTAAATGACTTTTTATACCTAATTTCATAATTTAGGTTAATCAGAATTAATTTTCTTCTGAATTTTGTTGCATTCCAACGATGCAAACTTCAACATCTTAAATTTGGAGATCTGATTCCCAATTTACGCCTGATCACTAAAAAAAAGTGTCGTTTCCTGATCACCAGTCTCATAGATACCGTTCATAGATAGCGTTCTCTGCATTCACATCTAATATCGCGCCAATATGATAAGTATTGCCGGTCCCAGTAGCAGCGTATGGCAGGTTTGGAAAATGCTACAGTGTCACGCACGAAATTCCTACTCGAGATTCCTACCCGAGTCCTGCCCGCCGCTCCCTCCGCTGCGTCCTTTCATCTTGTATATCCGTAAGCACGCGCGACGGGAGCGCGGCTGGGGACAGCCTATAGATTTATAAACGGGCGGCAGCGTCAAAGGGTCTCTCGGATCGCCTCTCGACACCGGCCGTTCGTTCGCCTCTTTCTCCGGCCCGATGCGCGCACGCTGACATACGAACCCGTTCGACCTGCCGCCGAACGAACGTCGAGCCTCGCTCCCGCCCGGCTGCAGCGCGCGCGATGTAACCGGCCACCTACGACAAACGCACTGTCAGCGGGAACGCGCTCGTGCACACGGCTCCCAGGTATTATATAGGCCCCTCGATCTCCTCGGCGACACAACAGCAGAAGCATCGCGACACGGCTGATCGAGCGCCGTCCACGCCGTGGCACCCCGCCGAGAAACCTGCAGCGAGGGGTCAGCATCCTCGTTTAATGCTGCGTTCGTTTTCCTCCTCTTGAGCTTTCCGCGTGAGCACGAGACATGTACGAGATTTTTTTTAATTCTTAATTTTTTAAATTTTTGTTATTAACTCCAGACACTCGAGCTTTTTTTCACGGAGACCGAGGTTCAGTTGGGAGAACCGACGAAATGATCGGTATCAACGAACCGGCGCGATAGTGGTGCGATATCAAACATTAATTGTGCAGGAACTATATTTTCCGTTGGTTGGTTTCAGAGCGGTTATGTTTACGAGCTAACCGCGCCTATCGCGGCGGTTAGTTAGGTAAGAAATTGGCAATGTCGACCAACCGATTGCCATAGCGGCAATCGGACGATTCGTCGCGGTCCGCTAACCGATTGGTGGCGGACCGCGACTTTTTGTAAAAAAAAAAGAGAGATTATGTGGTTCAACAAATCCACCGGTCACCGGCTGTCAAGTGAACATTTAGCTAGCTTAACAATATTGTTCCTCATTTTTAACATCTTTTCTAAGGAGGCAAAATTTGTCTAGACCAGTCTAGACATTCCGAACTAGTCTAGAAATTCTGCCCAGCTCTCCGCATATCCTTGACACGTTACGTTCCTGCCACCTCTGCGGACAATTAGGAATCGATGAAAACCTGTATATTAATTGTTGTACGTGGTGGCGAGAAAGCGGGGGAAAAATTGATTTGATGAACATTTAGCCAACTTAACAATATTGTTCCTCATTTTTAACATCTTTTCTAAGGAGGCAAAATTTGTCTAGACCAGCCTAGACATTCCTAAGTAGTTCAGAAATTCGGCCCAGCTCTCCGCATATCCTTGACACGTTACGTCCCGGCCACCTCTGCGGACAATTAGGAATCGATGAAAACCTGTATATTAATTGTTGTACGTGGTGGCGAGAAAGCGGGGAAAAAATTGATTTGATGAACATTTAGCCAACTTAACAATATTGTTCCTCATTTTCAACATCTTTTCTAAAGAGGCAAAATTTGTCTAGACCAGTCTAGACATTCCGAACTAGTCCATAAATTCGGCCCAGCTCTCCGCATATTCTTGACACGTTACGTTGCAGCCACCTCTGCGGACAATTAGGAATCGATGAAAACATGTATAATTATTGTGCGTGGTGGCGAGAAAGCGGGGAAAAAAATTTGATCAACGGGTATTTTTATAGCCGCGACGACAGCGGCGCAACGTTCTTTATTAGATATAAAGTATAGCAGGAAGTCGAGCATTATGCTCGCGTGGCGAGATTCAATCGAGTGCCGCGAGTACGTGCCGTACACGCTTTGCTGTCGGCACTTCTGATATAATAAAGCGAACGAATGATCAGCCGCCGCGCACGAGTGCGAAGGCGAAGAAAGGCGTGCTTGTACCGTGCTTCGGATAGACGTGGACACAAGTCGCGCGTGGCGATGTGACGGACAGACTTCTCGCGTGCCCCGCTCCCTCTCGCTCTGCTTAACGCCAGACGCCGGCAGCGTCGGGCATTCCGCGTTTCTGGCGCCATTAAATTGTAGCGGCCCCCCTTCATTCGCTATTTCATTCCTACGCTCGCGCGGGAGCGAAGCCGCTCGGCTCTATGCAAGTTCGTCGCGTTATAAGGTGCAACACCGGCGAAGCAGGTATTTGCATACTCAGTTAGCGACATTCCGCGGTGTTAGCCGCAAGCGAAGTGGCGACGATTATGTCGAGATGGGCGACGAGGAACCGAGAACAGCTGGTTTTATCGAAATTTCCTGCTGCAAAATTTATAAGCATCCGGCTGGCCAGTTTTTTCGGGAAATTCGTGGTGCCTTGGTTACTGAAACTTCTGCGTTTGTATTTATTGAATTTTTTTTATGATGTTTTTTTTCATTAATCCGGCTTTCTACACTTGGCTGTTGCCGTCAAAGCAACATCGACTCGTTTCCTCGTCACCGTTTAATTTCGAAACTCACGAACTTTTGACGCTAACTACGAAAATATCAATTTAAAGGCCTCGTGAACCTCGAGTGAAATTTATCGACTGTGTCAATAGATGACATCTCACTCGGATGGTCGACGAAGGGACCTTGAAATTTCACCGAAACAAAGTATACTATCTATTTTTCAATCTGTATGTACATAAAAAATATATTAACACCACGCCCGGCGCTCCTGCGTCATTAACCTAACCAAATAAATGCGTCGACCGCTCGGGCGAGGAACGCGCGAGTCTCTAAAATATTCACTATGCGACTGCGTGTGCGTCAATTAGTCTCACCATTGGCTAATTATACTCAAGTTATCTAGTAATTATATACCGCTATTTATGTTGGATTATAATGTTGAATATGTAGACGACGATTTGTCAAGTTTGTCAAGAATGTAAGTCTTGTACATTTTGTATAACAAGTTAAGGATATAATTATCCTCATTAGTTGGCTATTTTACTTGCTCCAAAGCGCGATCTACCCGCGGAATTCGCCGACTCTTCCAAGAAGACCCTAATGAAGTCGCCTTCTCGATGCAATTACCTATGTGGCGCGACCCAGAGATGCACTTGAAACGACGCTCGCGCGGTGGTAACAGGAAAAATCACTGAAACGATCTGCAACGTTATCGCAGACTACAGGGGCGATATTTATTGATGTTATTTATCAAGGCGATGCGGTAGCAGTCCGAGGCCGAGTATTAAATAATGAAATCGCGTAATGACTTTCAATCACTTTTAAGCCATCGGAAGCAGAGTTACTAAGAGGATCTCGAACCCACTGACTCTGGAAGGATCTTTGTCATCGTTTTGTGATATTACTTAGTGTACAACGTGACTGTGCACCTGGCTATAGACCAATTAATATCGCGGTTAAGCTCAAGCTGCTTTAAGCTCGTTAAAATCAGATGTAAATTAAAATCAAAATAAAATTAAAAACAATATTTTGTAATCAGTGACTTTTTTCGGTGCAGAAGTAGTGGGACCACTATTCAACGTCTTCATGGCATTACATTTTTGAGTCCAACTAATCTCTGAGATCTTGGAAAAAGCAACTTAAAAACGCAGTTGAAACCCATTTAGAATTTCAATATGAATACAACAAATGGCGAACAGTCGTCTAAGATGAACAGCGCAGTCATCGGTCATGTGTGATTAGTAATTGTCAGTTGTGCTATTTTACGAAAGATTTTTCTACGGTCAAAGGAAATATCGACGATCACTGGCCGACGGCTTCACGGCCGATGTTTAATAATAACATAATGATGATAATAATATGATAATGATAACAATAATGATAATAATATGATAATGATAATAATAATATGATAATGATAATAATTATGATAATAACATCGGCGACGGGATGCCAGAAAATTACTGACTGAACAAAAAATTGTCTTAAACAAACAAACTGACGACTTTGTCGTTCAGACATGCCCGGAATGGATTTTCCTCGTCAAACTCACGCGGGGTCGTCAGTTTATATACGTTGTATATATCGCACGAAGGCCGGACCCCTTGACATCCCCGATAATTAGCGAAATTCCTGGTGAAATATGCGTGCTCGCTTGTCGACATGACGCATTAGTACGTTCGCCTTGGAATTTAAACCCCGTTGGTTCGTAAACCTGCGCTTCGTCGCTTCGTCTCGTCGTCATCGTCCTGGGCCACACGACTCCGGGAGCGCGCGGCGTCCACGCCGCACACGAAGCGTGAGATCGGCGCGGCTGTACGCGAGACTCGAGAGAGGAGAAACAGGAATTACGTGCTTCTCTTCGAAAACTCGAGAGCTCGGAGGCACCGGCCGCTCTCGGAAGCTTCGTCGGATATGCCGCGCGCGCCTCGACGCCTCGCGCTATGCGAATGCCTCGCGCGCCACGACGTCCAAGTTTCGAGAGAAATAAACTATAGTCGCGCGCGCCCGGAACGGCCCTTTACCTGAATATTCGTCGTTGAGGAATATACCACGAGCCGTTGTGGAGAGAAATCGCCTCTTTCACCGCTCCGCCGTTATATCTCGGCTATGGCGTTCTCCACTTTGTCAAACGAATCGTATTATTTCGGTACCTCTTTAACAGTATTGTACTACCTACAGTGAGCGGCGGTTTTTCAGTAGTTGTTCTGTATTTCGAGAGCAGTTAAAAAACGATCGAGCTTTCCCTCGTGGTGCAGCGTTAAATCATCGCCGGGAAGGACGACAAGTTAAGCCTGATCGTTAGCCTTAATCGATCAGGCCTATGCCGTTCCGCTGCAGCTCATTGCAATTCTTAAAAGGCTTAAAACATCCTGGCGAGCTGCTGCTGCCTCGGAGCCTTCGCTTTCGGCCCAATCACGCTTAATCCGTATTTATAAATCGTAAAGGTCGTAATTTCTCGTAGATTTATGGATCGTCGCGCGCGCACGGGCTTCGAGGATCCCGTGATACTTACGCGCTTTCCGCTCGAGGTTGAGACGCGAGCGAGCCGCCTACGTCTTTGCCGTGTTTCAATGATCGGTCTTTACCATTTGCAACTTTGAGAAGCGTTTGATTCATGCTTTTCAGAAACCTGGTAGCCTTTGCTTGTAGCTGATAGAGTGAAAGCACCAGCAGGTGAAAAGCCGTCAGTGACTCAGGAGGAAGGTAATCAGTTTAGCCTGTATACTCTGAAAAATGTCATGTGATTCGCATTCTGTTGTTTTCGAAAAATAAATGTCACACTACGAGGTGCTAATCTGTTTTCGTCGAAAGGACAGAAGAATTGGAAGAATTGGAAAAATTGGAAGAATTGGAAAAATTGGGAGAATTGGAAAAATTGGAAGAATTGGAAAAATTGGAAGAATTGGAAAAATTGGAAGAATTGGAAAAATTGGAAGAATTGGAAAAATTGGAAAAATTGGAAGAATTGGAAAAATTGGAAGAATTGGAAAAATTGGAAGAATTGGAAAAATTGGAAGAATTAGTGCAGAAAATGGATGCTCTGAAACCGAACGGATGCAAACCACGACTGCGCGAACGTTATCACCTCTCAAATTACCCAAGGTTGACAAACCGTCTGCTTACAGCACTGTCGACGGGAGGAATTGAGTCATCACACACTCTTTTATCTTTCGAACATCTTCACTTTCACCACGAAACGATCGCGCTTCACGTAGGGAACAGCGGGATAATACAAGGGCTCATGCAGAGAACGAAGTTTCTTGATTATGATGAATAAACTATATTTTTTATGATCTCCCTTCAAACCTTCCGCCTCCAAATTTTTTTTATCCGAGGGAAAATCTGAGAGAAAAGCAGAAAGGATATTTAATCAAGCATATTATGTGCATTGTCTGGCAGCTCGATGGTCCGTTTTGCCCCGCTCCTCTCCGCAGCTCCTCAAACGCGGCTCTTTTTTCGGAAAGCTACACCGTTGACAGATCTGGTACGGCGTATAACACCACCAGAAACAAGCGTGGTCCGCACGGGAGAGACCAGTGGCTCGGTCACACGGATTAACCACGATGACAAAGTGCATTTTCCGGTGTCCCGCAAGGTGCATCCGGCGAGAGGCGACCGCGCTAGGTGTGACAACAAACACCGTCCTCCTCGGATCCTCATTTCGTTCAAGCATCGTTTAGTCGTCGGAGGAGAGTGAGGTGACTGAAAAATCCTTCGGATTCCTCGCCGCGTACATATATATATATAACTACAACGAAAATTGTCCGAGCCGAGACTGAAGTCTGTTAAAGAAGAAAAAAGGAAGGAAAGAAAAATATTAACGATGCTTTCTCGCTTGAACGCCTCGACGAGACGTTTCGGAGCTCTCGAGAGGTCGTTTGTACAACGAGAGCCACGCGGTCGGCAGCGGCGGCAGCTGGCGAGCATTACTCAAGTCTTATGGTCACGTTTCACCGGAAGAATTGTGATGACACGCGGAGGAGCCGAACTTCGGAAGGTTTCGGACACTTGGAGTTACGTTGCGCTGATGCTAGGGTAGCGCCCGGTGCCTCGCGAGGCGAAAGCGCGACAGGAATGCCACGCACACTTTTTGGGAGGTCCCTCTGGATGTCCGGTGAAAGCCCGGGGACGTATACACGTGTCAACTCCGGTACACGGTCGTACTTCTATCTCGCTTCTTTTTTTTTTCTCGCCTCTAGATTTTAATCCGACTTCGCCAGAAGGAGATGCGGGCTGTGTATAGTCGATCTGAACCGATCGAAGGCGGACAACTTTGACAGAATATCATTTCGAAAGGGGAATTGCGACTAAATAAATAGTTCTATTGTCGCTGTCTTGGGTAAAAATGAATTTAAATAACCGAGCCGTTCGTATAGTCGGGAGATTTTCGCATTGCTAATAACGAAAAAATCTCCCGATTATATACGAATGGTTACTTAATTATTTCACAATTTTTTACTCACCCAATTTGTTAATTATTTAAGCTGTTTTCAATCGAGAGTTTTTCATCTTTGTAAAATTATTTTTTGAAGACGGAATTCGACCGACAGTGTCGTCGGTTTGAAAAATTATCGAGCGAGTTATTACGTTCGCGACTACTAATAACGCGAGGTATAAACTTAATTTTAAGCGCAGGCAGGCGAAACATAATTTGCCGAGGACAAGACGGCCTCTCAGAGAATTTTACAACGCCCCACGGTGTACAGCGAGCTGGAGGCGATACAGGTGTAAATCTGGCCGTTATATGTGTTCGTTTAGTCCGCGAGCCCTCGTGGTGGTGATGTACGCAGTGCGTGGTGGCCGTTCGAAACGATGCTCCGGATGCTGCGAAGCGCAGGCGCGCGGCGGGATCGCGAGGTGGCTGTCGTAAAATTCCCGAAGTAGCCTGGGACAATCCATTAGGATTAAGGACAACGATGTGGCCAATTTTATGCACTACCCCCGCCCGCGGTAGGATGCCATTTTTTTTCAAAGTCGGCGGGGCTCTGACCCATTAACGCCAAGTTTTACGAGAAGTCGTTCGAAACCCTCTAATGAAGTCTAACTCGTTGCAAAGTATAAGCATCGTATACCTGATCTATTCCACAGGTGCAAACAAACTTTCTTTTCGGCGTCGAGTGCAAAATGATGATTGGCAAATACACGTTCGACCAACAGTTTGGGTCGATTGAAATTTAAGTACTAGGCCATAAGAAAAAGAAATTGATAAAAAAAATCAACGTTATCGTTGATATTGCGAACACTGGTTTTGGATGATGATGATAATAATAATAATGCAAACAGGTTCTAAAAAAACGAGTGCAAGCTGAAGTGTACAATGGAAAATGTATAAGAACGATTTTTTTTTAACTCAGGATTTTAGTGCTATATGCAAACATGTGGATGTTCGAAAATGGAATCCGCCACGATCTGTAATCGAACCGTGTGGTACGAAACGAGTTCTTAATTCGATCGTGGGTTTGTCACGTATTTTTAAGGCAAAATAATCCAGAATGGCGTCAAGAGAAAAGCTCCGTGCCAGTCGCCTTCGACTGGGGAACCCATAAGATAGCGAGTTTATTGGCGCACGAAGAGAATATGGTCGTCTTATCTCTTTCTCGTTCCCGTCGCCGCCATTTATATTTTCCGTCAATTTTTCAAGATTATAATGTGTGGCAGAAACGCGATCCAAGCCCGATTATGACGACCTGACACGACGCTCGAACGCAAATCTCAACGCGCTCTTAAAGATCCGAGTTATGCACATTTCAAGCGGTATCGCGGAGGCGCAATGCAAATTTCCGGCCGGCGAGAAGGTTGATCGGGGCGCAAATACAAGTGGGCGCCAATTTGGCCGTAAGCTCTTCGATGCCAGCTCGTTACCGATTTATATCACGCTTTTTCGAGATATCTCCAGGGCGATCAGGACCACCCTGATTTTTTCGCCTGTGGAAGAGACCGGGGCGTAATAGATCAGAAACATGCGATAGAAATTGGAAATTAAATATGGGAACGATGGTAAAATACTGATTGAAATTAAATTATGCGAAAAACGAGTAAGAAATAAAAAATAAAAAATTATACGTAGGAAAATAGCTATTTTCATAGTCGCAATAACTACACTACAAACATTTTATGGCTATAGTTTATGGTCATGTAAACCATAATAAAAATGTGACTTGAAGTTAATCGGCGTAACGGTAAAAAATAAACACATCGGCTGACCATTGATAGTTGTCGCTTTTCAGCAGGTCTGCCACGATTTTTCTAAATATACGGGTATTAATTTAACTGATCAATCAACTGCGAAATAATAAAAAGAAGCGTTAGTCAGATTGATTAATTCAACTGAATGGGTTCACAAAAATTCGGGGTCCAATTGTGACCCGTCTAGCCCCGGTCACGTCTAGCGCAGCGCGGAAAGCTTCCAATTCCAATAACTCGATCCGCTTCACGTTCGACGATGGCTTTCGTGAAGAAACTCCGTCGTTATGCATTCAAGCACCGATGTGCATGTGCGCACGATGACGCGCTCATCACCGGACGAACCCGCGCGGAGCTCGAGAACGGCGCGGATTCTCCACTATTCTCCCATCGTTCGCCGTGTGATCCGGCGCCAAGTTTCCGATAAACTTCGCCAGTCACGTACGTTCTCGCGCGTCAACGATAAACATGCTAATTTCCGTGGCCGAAAAATGTGCGCTATGTATTTGAGAATATGTGTATATAATGTGTATAGCGGTAATCAATGCGCCTTGGGAAACATTGAGCATTGCCAGTATATTCAGTGATGATTGCATACGGCTAACGATTGCCAATTTATTGGCCGATCGTGACGATGCAGTTTGGCTGTCGTCACGAGCGGACGGCGAACTCTTTGCGTGTACACGATAGAAATTTTATGGCGGCGCCTGGATGGACGACCGCCGCGTTTTTATGAAACACAAACATAGTTAATGAAAATAAATTTAGCGGACATTTGACGGTAATAAAAATTTACGTAGTTGCTGTTCTGAGAAAATAAATCTGTGCAATGGTTCCATAGATCAAATCAAAGCACAAATTATTCTATATAGATTATTATCAAGTGTATAAATGTATTCTGTGCTACTGCCAAATGCCATTTGCGATGACAAGTGACAAAAAATGGTTTGGTGCAAAGCAAATTATGTCAGATTTCAGAAACTCAAGCGGTGCCAGAGAGTGAATCGTTTCCTTATGTTTTTCAGGTGGTCGTGATTCCAGCGACCTCAGCTTATTTCGGCCAGTCTGTCTGTTCATCTGCCATGCACGCGAAAGTAAACAAAAAGTATATTAATAAGCTCCGAAGTAGTCTACATACCAATTCCAGCTACGCATCGGTTTATTTTGATCGCGCGCATGAACAAATTTGTGCGGCTCATACCGAAACAGCGGGATACGCGCGCGACAAGAGTCTGTAACCAAAGGTAGCACAATGTAGAACCTTCGGAGTGAAGATAAAATAGAACTGTCAGCTGTCCCAGCGTTACGAAACACGTAGGGCACGTCTCGAACGTTGGATTATAACGTTATGTAAAATCGTGTTTCAATTAAAGCCACTGCATGTGGCGTATCAGTTTCCCGAGCGAGCCCAGCGGGTCATACTCGATTCGTGAATTAATTGGTGGATTCCTTTCGTGGAAAGACGACTTAATCCGTTTCATGTTTTGACATTCATTCTTATAGGCGGTGCTTGTCATTCCGGTGAGTTGAAACAAATTCATTCAATTCTGCTTTCTTCAGTACTATGGTCAAGATATTGGTAACAAAGTTTCGTCGTACACTGTTAAAAATGTTATGAAATTTACAACATTTTTACTATACAAACATGTATGAAATTTACGAACCAAATATAGCAATACATTTTGGCGATTTTCGGTCCGGAGACGGATCTATGATTTCTGACAAAAAAAATCTCGCAAAAAATTATTTTTTTCAAAATCGATTAAAAAAGGTTAATAACCAGTGTTTTCGGGGGTAGAATATGCGACTTGAGAATGATGGTATAGGTTAAAAGTCGATATTTTGAAAAGAAAAAAAAATTGGGGTCGATTTTGGCGATTTTCGGTCCGGAGCAGGATCTACGATTTCTGACAGAAAAAATATTTTTTTCGTCGCCAAAAAAGTATTTTTTTCAAAATCGATTAAAAAAGGTTAATAACCAGTGTTTTCGGGGGTAGAATATGCGACTTGAGAATGATGGTATAGGTTAAAAGTCGATATTTTGAAAAGAAAAAAAATTGGGGCCGATCTTGGCGATTTTCGGTCCTGAGCCGGATCTACGATTTCTGACAGAAAAAATATATTTTTCGTCGCCAAAAAATTATTTTTTTCAAAATCGATTAAAAAAGGTTAATAACCAGTGTTTTCGGGGGTAGAATATGCGACTTGAGAATGATGGTATAGGTTAAAAGTCGATATTTTGAAAAGAAAAAAAATTGGGGTCGATTTTTGCGATTTTCGGTCCGGAGCCAGATCTACGATTTCTGACAGAAAAAATATTTTTTTCGTCGCCAAAAAAGTATTTTTTTCAAAATCGATTAAAAAAGGTTAATAACCAGTGTTTTCGGGGGTAGAATATGCGACTTGGGAATGATGGTATAGGTTAAAAGTCGATATTTTGAAAAGAAAAAAAATTGGGGCCGATCTTGGCGATTTTCGGTCCTGAGCCGGATCTACGATTTCTGACAGAAAAAATATTTTTTTCGTCGCCAAAAAATTATTTTTTTCAAAATCGCTTAAAAAAGGTTAATAACCAGTGTTTTCGGGGGTAGAATATGCGACTTGAGAATGATGGTATAGGTTAAAAGTCGATATTTTGAAAAGAAAAAAATTTAGGTTCGATTTTTGCGATTTTCGGTCCGGAGCCAGATCTACGATTTCTGACAGAAAAAATATTTTTTTCGTCGCCAAAAAAGTATTTTTTTCAAAATCGATTAAAAAAGGTTAATAACCAGTGTTTTCGAGGGTAGAATATGCGACTTGAGAATGATGGTATAGGTTAAAAGTCGATATTTTGAAAAGAAAAAAAATTGGGTTCGATTTTGGCGATTTTCGGTCCGGAGCCGGATCTATGATTTTTCACAAAAAAAATCCCCACAGGTTCGCGACTGACGGGCAAACGGCCACATTCGGGTCGCAAGACTGCCATGGAAAGTGCCGCGATTCGTGCACGTGTTACAAAAAAATGTTTGAACGAATGTGTAGGTGTTTGACGCTCTTAAAAACATCAGTAGGTAAAATATTTTACATTTTCGATATAAGTATTGTCGTCGTGTTATCCGTGCTCTGACTGGCTATCGGGTTGCCTACAACTCGTTGCTTCAATTCCCTTCATTCGCTGCAGTTTTTCCAAGAATCCCTGCACAGTTCCCCACATTACGGAAATATATAAATATTTTTTAGAGATGGCCACTTAAGAAATGCAGTTAGAAATTCTAGTTCTTGTCCTTCACGTTGGCTTGTTAGAATATTTTGTTGTGCTACGTCCATCCGTTTTCTTATTCCTAATAAAGTTTTTTCCTCATCGTTGTAGTCGACGGAAAACACAGGTCATACAGGTGCGTCAAAGTCATTCAACCCGCCTCGACCCGCTTCTACATTCGTGAACGACAGAAATGACACAAGTCGAAGGTGGAATAGCGCTGTAAAAAATTGATTTATGTGTCGTGATTGTTCCACATTTGTTCGGGGACCATAATACGCTTCACCTCGACTCCCGCATCTGCATCATTGTTCGCCGCTGCAGGTATCGAAGCCCACAACGTGTGCCCTTGTAAGTACGACAAAAACGTTGGTGAGCCAGTCAAACACAGGTGCGCGGACGATGCGACTGCGGTGTAACCCCAAGTCTGGCAAAAGTTTATGTGTATTTATAAACGTTCGACGAATAACAACTGCTCAAAGTCAAAAGGGCGTGACCTCCGTGGTTTACGGCTGTGTCCTTCTGACCTTCAGGGGTGGATTTACCGTCGTATAACAGGGAGTTTTGCATTGCACACGAAGAGACCCGCGCAAGTTCGAAGACAAAACAAGAACGCGCGTGTATGATTTATGCGTCATATTTCACGAGCCCAATGCTCCCGCGAACTGTAGACAAAATATCCACAATAAGCCAATAATACTTGGAACGAGCTGGCAGGATGTGTACGCCTTGCCCTCGACACGAAGAAACTGATTAGGATCCATCAGCGGGGTATGCTGCTGTATACGAGCGGGATGATTCACGGAGTAAAGAGTCTGGGAAACGAGTAGCACGCAACTAGGGGAAACGATCGTATCTGTATATGGTGGAGAGATTCGCAGTATCGGCATCTGACGAAAATTGCGAAAAATTACGACAAATGTTACCCTTTTCTACGAAGTAACGAATTTTATTAATAATTACGGTTGGCAAGTGGCAAGTCCCTTTATCAGGGCTTTCACATTTGGAACAACAAATTTCCGTGCAATCGGAGACCGAATAAATCGATAACAACGGTCACGTTACTCACCTACTTTATGGTTAAAAAAAAGTCGAATAAAATCCGCTAATTCTCGGTATTGGATCTAGATTGCCATAAAGATACGGTAATTGACTGCAAATCGAAATATCACTACAAAAATCATGTAATAAAGATTAGCCGTCTCTCGACACAATCTAACAGATTGTAAAGAAATTCAACCGCTATCAGATTTCACTAGCAGATCGATAATTTCTTGGTAATCGCGACAATTATGTTTGATCGAGAAAATTATGTGTTGAATGAATCGTTTTCTGATTACATGTGGTAAAAGTATTGTGCCGGGCTCTGCACTTTCGAGATGCTCGTGAATGGAGGGCAATTTAAATATCAACGACTCGTTTGAATAACGATTACGCCGATCAATAGCGTTTAGCCACTTTGCGATGTGGTAAAATCGATGGGTCATAAGATTAACCGTGATATACAAATATCTGCATAGGTTTGTGAGTAAAAGTGTGCAGGCGTTCATAACAACGATACGATTGAGTCACTAAAGGGGCGAGTGCATTGGTACGATTACGATCGCGGCTAGTCGGCGTTTATACTAAGTGTTTAACGATAAACACTGTGCGCACTTCGAGTGGTGGTGCGATCGAGTGGAACAATGGAATAAAAGGCCGCGGCGTTCAGAACTCTTCATACATACATTCCGAATCAGAAGCTTGAGTCGATCAGAATTTGGTATTTCGCGACAAGACTAAATTAACGGTTTACATTTTATTTAATGAACAGCATTAAAAGACGTTTAAAACATTGATTTTTAGTTGCAACATTTTTTGTTGAAAAATGAATGCCATAATATTTTACAACTGTAATCTTATATGTATTTTGGAAAGTTGTTTGTGTGTTTGTCTTTCCCAGCCCCCGTAATTAATGTCTGCCCTAAATAATAAAGCCTTGCTCCCTCAATTCAAGTCTGTCCCAAAATTAGAAATTTTGATTTATGTTAAACTGCCCATACGCGCGCTTCGCACGCTTACCCAGATGTCACATCACTAAAATCGAGGTAATTTTTTTTTGCTGGATCAAACTCGGATTTTCTTCCTTCGTTCGAGATAAAACTCTATATCGAAGATAATGCCGCAAGGCGGAATGTGATATCTTGATTTTTAAATTTTTTACTCAATGTTAAAGTCAGACCCCCCAAAATCGCAAAAAACGAAAGGGGTACCCCTTCTAAAAATTTGTGATTTTTTGCGAAATTCCTGCCAAATAAAAATTTTGGTCGGCTTCGTGTTTCGCGATATAATCTTAATGTGCGTCGAGCAGTGGCCGCGATATGGATCCGTGAGAAGCCGTGCGTGGGGTTTTTCTTGGCGCCTTGAATATTGTGTAACCCGAGCTTTAAGTGTGTGTCTCGTGTAGAAGGGTTGAATCTTGTCGCAACTTCGCGTCTTTTTCTCGATCCTTCTTTCTCTATCCGTCGTGTGTAACGATCGATAAATACACGGCCTCCTGGCCGACTACCAATCAACGCGCGCATATCCTTGCGAAGTTATGCACACGGCGTGCAGTGAACGTCTCGAGGCGAGCTAGCGAATGTTTATTGGCCCCGTGCCGCGAGCACCGTTTTTGCTTTTTTTATCGCTCGTTAACGATAGATCGGTAGTCGTGCGCGAGGGTAAACGCTCACGCCGACGAAGCGTCGATTGGCAAGTAAAGTTTATGGGAAAAAAGTTAATCTCCCGCCAAGGTGCATCTCGCATTCAATGCACTCGTTCGTACGCAATATACACGACTGCGTTACACGCGTATGGATCACCTGGACTTTCCGCTGAGCGTTGATAAATAGCCCGACAGGTCAACGGCTCAACCTGTATTCATCGGGATAAAAAGAATTTCATTGTTCTCGATCGCAAAAAAAGGCAATAAATCAGGCATATTGTTGGTGCTTCCTGTTACTCGATAAATTGAAATAACAAAGACGTGTTGCATCGAGTATGGGAAACAACTCCGTGGCATAAATTTATCGAGTGATAAAATCGGTGAAATTCATGTCTTTTGTATTATCACGTGACAGGTCGCTTGAATGAAGATTTATTCGAATACTGACTAACCCCCGAATTAATGGTGATTGCTGCTACGTTAAAAACCGTTTTCCATGTGTTTTGATTACGAGTTTGATGTAGTAAAAAAACTACGTTCACTTTCTTCGTTATTTGTATATCTATTTTACTTTTATTTAACATCGTCTGATCTCCATTCAGTTTTCGGCATTTTGAGAAGTTGACTTCTCGTCCACAGTGGCAATCGTTCGTAAATGTAAATAAACACAGTCCGGTTGCACGCCCCGTCAAATTGTCGTGTAATGCGCCATGCGCAGCGAAGGAAATATCCAAACGCAAAACTGGACACCGTAGTCGCGCTAAGGACGTTCGTAACAAGGCTAAAATTCGATATAATCAACCCGCAAATATACGGAGCGGTTAGCTTCTCGCCGTTAACCGCCCGACCGTATTTATATCACCGACTCGTAAAATCCACGGTCCTTGACAAACAAATGCTCCGAAATAATGTTACCTCCACACACCGCGCGGGTTATGCTCGAAAATTGAAAGCGATCCTGCGAACGAGGGCGGGAATAGACGATCGGGTTACCCGCGCAGGAATGGTCTCGTAAATTAAAGCGAGGCGGTGGTCAGAGCCGAACCTCGGAGCCGGCTTGGAGGCTGCGGGAGCCTCGGGTTCACACGCGATCAAGGTAGAACAATGATCGACGTTGTGCCGCTGGGATTCGAGCGACTGATCGTGCGTCAAAACACGCGTGTCTCAATGATCAACAAGTCCGGCCGGTCGCCAAACACGGATCGGCGGGGCGACGGGTGCGGTTGCGGCTCGGAGAGGAGCCGACGTAGATGACAAGGAGATGGGCCGAAGGATGAAGAGAACTCGAGCGTGAGGATCGAGCGATCACGAGTGGCGTGTGTGTTGTATGCATGTATATAGCGTAAAATGCTGGTGGCGCTGCCAACGCGAGCCTCGATCTCTCCATCGCAGCGGCGAACCGATCTCCGCCGCTAATGCCAATGGTGCGCTGCTGGCGGCTCCTTGACTTCAACCCGCAGGAACGACTCGAGTGAGTTGCTCCGAGTTCACCGGCGCTCCTCACGGAGATGACGTGCTCGCTCGCTCGCTCGTCTCGTCTCGTCTCGTCTCGTGATTACTCGTGCGAGATAACGTGCGCACCGAGAGACTTCTTGAGAGTTGCACCGCGCGCGGATCGGCCGGTTCCTTTATGATGCTACAGATCGGGACACGAGTTTCATAGGCCTGTTCGACGGGAAATTTCCCGCGGAGTCCAAAACGCGCGGCTTGTTTGTCGGTGGCTCAAATGTTGTAGAGGAAAATCGCGAAAGAATACATTTTCTAGTTGGTTTTGGGTTTTTATGCAGATTTTTTAAAGATTTCCGGGACATAAACTTTGATTTCGTAACCGACGGAAAATTTGTTTTCGTACAGGGTCTTCGAACTTCTCGCAATTAATAATGAAAAAAAAGAAACGTCCTGCTATTTTTGTGGTCAATTTTGTATGCTTTCCTTTTCTGCTGGTATACAGAAAAAATATCTATAGAGTGATAACAACATTTTTGCTCTGGCTGCTGCAAATTTGCTGCGGTAGCTGAAAACTTTGCTGTGATTATCAAAAAAATTTGCTGCGATAACAAAGAATTCGTTAATACAACAATCGATTTGTTATGACTCCCTGATTATTTTTCTCCGTATAATGACACGATCAAGAGTTGAGATGCGCTAAATTCTTTATCACTTAGCCCTCAAGTTATGTTCTCTGTGGCTCCATTTCTAGCCTTCCTTACTCGCCCCTTCATTCGGCGTCACTTGCGCAGTGAGTCACGAAACTCTATGCCGAGTGCAAACGGCGATGCAGGAAGACGAGAAGGAAGAAATTCTTGCTCGTGGTCATACACGTTCCATCTCTACGTGCAAGTTGAACGGCGTGGTAACGTTCGCCACACGTAACGCGATCCGAGCCGATAAAGCTACTTACCGCTGCTGCCGTCCGTACGAGCCGCGCGTCTTGTGACGGCGGCGCCGCAACCACCTTCGCGAGACCTGCCGACCGTCATTGTTGAATAGTCTGAACACGCAGTTTTATCTCGGGCTCCTACGTTCCTCGTGACTTTCCGTCGATTTCCGAAGGGAACGATGCTTCGCGGTTAAGCTTGTACGGTTAAGACGTGTGGGAGCAACTATGGGATTACTTAACGCATTTTTCACATTTGAATTCATCATCGATCGATTCGTCGTTTTTTGCATAGACGCGAGGTTGACAAAAAATTGTTACGTTCCATATACCGGCACATTAAATTTCAATACAAACGCCACGTACAATTACGGTAAAATTACAAAATAAAAGTGTCATAATTGTATATCATAATTGAACATTAGATGAAATATGCCAGTTAATGACTAAGCACATGCGATTTAATGTAGTGCGCGAGAGGTACCGAAGTTCACGTCGGGTTTCCCGCAAGTTGAACGTTTCGAGAATACGCAACGCGGTTCTGAGTTATTAATCGGTAATTTCGAACTATTAGCTGTATGTAATTTCCGTTTTTCCGTGTCAAAATGAATAACAATAATGTGGAGCATTAAACCCCGAGACAAAAGTCGCGCCGTAGGTGCAATGTTGGTCTCGTTAGGGCAATTAATACCGAAGTACGAAAATGAGATCGGCCGGTCGTATATAACAGACGTGTGTGGCAAGTTACCACGTATACACGAACGAACATTAATGGTCTCGTACTGTGCAACGTTAAAACTAAGCATTACGGCGTGATTTATACGCGGCGCGAAATCACCGCGTGTTTAATCCAATTATCCCACACGTACGTCTCCCGATTTTCCCGGCGCGCGGTCGTCGTAAAAGTGGCGCGTACAGCGCCGGCGAACTGTACTTAGGCGACACGTATACAGGCTGTATAAACGGTATAAAGCGGACTCCTTGCGCCGCGCACCGAGACCCGAGGCCTGTGGCTTGCGTAAACAGATTAATTAATTTTATGTTACTCTCGTTGTCATTGAGCATAGGTGTGCGATAAATGAGGTCGGAGTAGCAGTGAAAAGCGATGTGAAAGTCCCGACGCAGGCGAACTATCGGCACTGATACATCAGCCTTGCATACACGCATCATCGATGAAGGTAAAGTCGGAGCTTCCAGGGATTCAGGCATTTGTCAGTCGGTCGCGGAAAGTTTTCTTGATGAAAGGACTGAAATCAGTGTTACTCTTGAACTTTATACTTTGTAAGTCCAATGCACTTGTTGGTTGCAACACCGAGACGCCAATCGGACCTTCATTGCTTGTGCTAACTAACCGAGGCAGTTATGGATGGTTGCGATCAGTTACGTCGACTCTAGTTAACATCGACCTCTTGAAAATCAATCAAAGGAAATTGATATTCACACAGCCGTATCTCACTGATGTCAAATTATCCACCAAGGAGGGTGGGTGGTGCCAAGAATTTTCTTGGCTCTTCCAACTACACGTTATTTTTCGCTTCCTCATGGAGGAAGCTTTGTTTTCGTGAAAAAAGTTTTTTTTTCGTGATTTTCATTTCAGTCGCCTAATAAAATGATTTTAGTTATTGTTTTATTTTTCAATTTCTCTCCGCGTAGATACGATTTCACGTGTAAATTCGGGATTTCTAATCATTAAATTCGTAATGAACTCAAATACACAAAAACGTGCCCGAAGAGCGATGCGTGTCTGCCTGTCCGACCATCCGTACCGTTACCTTTTACACTTAGGGAAGATATTCAAAACGTCCTTACGAAATGAGATTAATTGTATCTGTCGCGCCGAGCTATCATGGGAATTGTTCAGCGATAGTGCGCAGGAAACATTAAAAGTCTTTTAGAGCGAAGCGCGAGGATCCCCGAGGCCAATGGCGACTGATCACCTGGCTTGAGAGTCCACAGCAGGATGCGACCAATACGAACCTGGGTCCGCGATGAGGAATAATCTGACAAAGACGTCTCGAGCCTAATGTCCATCAGATGCCTGGACTAGATTGCACTTGTGGGCCCCGACCGTATAAGCAGCACCCTTAAGTAACCATCGGATTGTCCACGCAGGGGGGTCTTACACGCCTTTGTAATCAGTCCGTCTCTCGACCGGAGTGATTTACGATCTCTCGGTGATCGTTACGGTCCTGCCACTGCACGCTGCCAGCGCCTAGACGGCTCCGACTCGTGGGCTATACGCGTGTGGCTTATTGGACACGCGAGCGCTATCCGCGACACGCCTCGCCGCCACCGAGAGCGCCAACCGAGCGGAAATAAACGGTTTGTAAAAGCCCTCGGTACTTCAGTTGCGAGCGATAGCAGTGGACGTCCTGTCGGTGTGCGCGGCTTCGGCAATGAGCACTCGGAGGGAAACGGTTTTTCTGAGTTACAGGTGTCAATACAGCGGATATTGAGCAAAAATTATTGCCACCGACCTATGCGGGATAAAAAGACGTTTGATAGAAGTTGATTGCGGTTTCACGGCGGTTGTGTTAATCGACAAAGTGGCCGTGGAGCAATCGATTGACGGTGCCCAACTAATCGATTAGCGATTAACCGATCGCTAATGCGAACCGAACCGGTTGACAATGCTGGCCAACTGATTCGCAATGCCAATGAACCGTTTGGCAATTCCTGTTGAACGATTTATAATGGTATATGATGATAGAAGTGCGCGGGATAGCGCAGTATATAACAATTAAGTCGTGTGATTGCAACACTCACCTTCGGCACGTGCTCAGACAAAGTCAGACTCGTCAGAAAACCAGTTTCCGACGTACTATAAAATTGCATTTTATTGTATTTTAATTTTTATTTCATTTGATTGTATTGTAATTTTGATTTAATTTGATTGTATTGCAATTTTTATTTCATTTTATTGTATTGTAATTTTTGTTTCATTTTATTGTATTGTAATTTTTATTTCATTTTATTGTATTGTAATTTTTGTTTCATTTTATTGTATTGTAATTTTCATTTCATTTTATTGTATTGTAATTTTTATTTCATTTTATGTTATTTTATTGTATCGTAAGTATTGTAATTTTGTACAATACTTTGTACAAAATTGTACTTCGCAAAATATGAAATGGGATTTTCATATACTGTCGCACCGAGCGAAGTCGTACATCTGAAGCGTGCCGCAACTAAGATACCCCAAGCATTCAAAAGTTTCCTCTCACAATTACAAATTTTTCTCCATGCGCGGTTGGTCACCGGACTTCAAACATCGCGAGCTTCCTCCGCAAGCCAAAAAAAAACGTAGCAAAGAAGCCTGAACATATATCCATAACAAGATACATAACTATCGCTTCCCTCGCTTATTATCCCGGGGCACTGGTGTATCGGTATACATAAATATACACATAGCGCATAGAACAACCCCTAGCCCGGAGCGAAACGGTCGCGAACACAAGGCGCGCGAGCGGCGTATACCGTTCGATATCGACGACTCGTTGGTCGATCTTGATCGCAATCGAAACAGGCTGTGGGTATCACGAGAGCGCGGCGCGGGCCGGCGACTCCTCATCCCGAGGAGGCGAACTGCGGAGTAGCCGCGAGCTCTAACTACCGGCTGTTTAATATGCCGCTAGCCGGAAGATGTAATCGCGACTGTGGTACTTCGTACAGGGCTTAATGCAAACCTGCCAAGATGTTTAGCACATCGAGCGGCGCATTTCTTGATTTTCTCGGTTATTACAATCGACGAGTTGCGCGCGAGGCTCCCGAGCCATGCGCGAGGCGAATAACGAGCGTGGCGAATGTATATCGACGGGAGAATGAATACCCAGACCTTCGAGACGCATTTCGTTCGCCGTTCGTAATGTATTCCTCACTCGGACAGACGGCGCGCGTGTGTGCGTTAAACGTGCTGAAAATCTATACGCTACCGGTATTTCTATCATTGCCGCGTTTAGCTCTCTAATGACACGACAGTAACGAGGAAAACCTATCATTGGGATACTCTGAATTATACGAATTGATATATGCTTATATATACACTGAGAAAAAAAATTGGTTGAGCCAACTAAACGAGGGTTTGCGGGCCGCGAAGTAAATATTTCGTACCGTGAACGAAATAATAGATATTGTGAATTAAGAAAAATTTGATTCAACTAGGCGTTGGTTCGTTCAACCAAATATACAGTCCAATTCACCATATATTTACTTCGCGGCCCGCAAACCCTCGTTTAGTTGGCTCAACCAATTTTTTTTCTCAGTGTAGTTGTAGCGAGTAAAATGGAAATAAAACGCATGCGTGTATATTGAGAAGAAAATAAATACATGCATCAACATCCGCGGTGTTCCTCTCTTTGAGTCTACCTTAGGTTCTCTTGCTAATTTTTCTCTCAAGTTCCGATCGTATCACGTTTCAAAAACAATTCTACTAATGTCATGGATATTCCGTGAGTTTTTTTTTTCTAGTGATCCATTTTAAGATATCGATTCAACAAAATCGAAATTATTTTTTTTACAATTCGTTAGATCTCTTGAAAATTGTTTGCTGACAAACAGCTGGCCTAAAACCAGTCGAGAGGGCATGAAAGGATTTCATTGATCCTGCCCGTTTTGTATACGCGGCCAACAACGTAGGCGGTGCAACATAGACGATACCTTCTTGCTTATGTTTCTATTGTATTTTAATCGTTCTCTTTGTCCACAAGCGGCACTCGAAGCGACACTCCAAAAGCGATGATTACCGATTGTTCGTAAGTGAGCCTTTGATACGACAAAGTAAATCCAAAATAAGGAAGCCAGCAGCTGCAGGTCAAACTGCAGGTTTGGCTGACCTCCTGAGCCGTTACGGTTTCTACCTGAAACTGATCTCAATGGACTGGACTGGACTGGACTGGCCAGCCGAGATCCGAGATGCAGATTAAGACTATTTAGGACTTCAAGGAAACAGGATCATCGTGGCAACAAACATTTCTCGCTAATTACACGAAGCAGATGAAAATCTCCGGTTCGGCAAAGTACAATTTGGCATATTCTTCGAATCTACACCCCGAGGGAAGCGTTCGTGTTGTCTCCTCGACAGAGTGCGGCGCGGAAAGGGAGGAGCGACGGTGTCCTTAGTTTGGGTACGAAACGTCGCACTCTGTTGCAGAAAGATACATTGCGGTGTGACTCGCGGCAATGGACACCTTTTCTCGGACTACCGCGTGCCAACGACGGCCAAGATAAACTTCAGGTTGATAAATAGTCTGGGATTGCGCGACGTGTGCCGCGCTCCGAGTCGCCGTGCTCGACATCTATCTCCACTGCCAGAAGGCGCGAATAAATAAAAGTCGAATCGTTACACCTTAGTTTGCGGATTTGAAGAGGTGATTTTCGTACGAGTACGACGAGATTTATTAGTCACGCAAATAACAGTGTGTCGAGAATTTGGAGCTAAACCGTATTGAGGTTAACGTCCCGCAGCTGATCGAACCGTTAATTTCGTTGACCACTCGTGACTGCAGGATTTAGTTGACGCAAATAATTTTTTATTCGCACCAAGCCTTTTTCTGAGTTCAGTGACGGAGCACCAATTAATGACTGTTTCGTGTGATAATTGATCGGTTAGAGCAGCCAAATTGTAGGTTATCACAACCGAGTTCTTGGTTGCGGTTCAAAGTAATTGATTATATTAGCCAATAGCTCGATTAGTCTAGTGAGTTAAGCCTCTGGCGTGTGCGCCAGACAGCTAATTGACGCGCAGTCTTTTTCCGTGCGACGGACAGCCAATGGTAGCCTTGACAGTAATTGGTGTGCTATCTGCATCCTTGTTTATCCCGGTCAATCAACAAGGTTAGAGACCGAGCGAGATATTTCTTACGCCGACACTAAATGAGTCGTTCGCCTTACATCAATATGCGAGTATGTCCCATTGTTGCTGGTTTCATCGTGGTCATTGCTGTACAAATTCTTTCAAATAAGTTCAGCTCCGACCTACAAATCAATTGGTTTCTAACCAATTAATGTGTAGGCTTAATTGGTTGGATAATTAATTGGTTAAAAATCAATTAATTTGTACTACATCAATTAACAAAAAACTATCACACAGATGCACTAACAAAGCCTGTTTTTTCTGGCAGAACAATCAAACCATTAGACAAATGCGGTTACCCTGCAACACAAATGGAAGACGATTCAGCCGACTGTGTACCAAGAGTCAAATTATTTACGACGCCAAGAACCAAGCAGTCCGCCAAATTCCTTCTCCCGGCATCGCAGGCGAATATAAAAACTCCTCTACAAATACATCACACTTGGCACAATTCGTGAGTACAACTTTTTCATCGAATTTTGCCCCGAATTACGTGGTAATGGACATCTCGCCTCTTGGACGACCGCGCGCCAGCGACGGCCAAGATAAACCCCGGGTTGATAAATAGTCTGGGATTGCGCGAGACGTGCCACGCTACGAGACGCAGCGCTCGCGGCACATGTACCCCGCTGCCAGAAGGCGTAAATAAATAAAAGCCAAAGCGTTACACTTTCTTTCGTGGCCCCGGAGCGTTTCATCTGCTAGATCACTGCTGGCGCTAGAAGCGCGTGGTACGACCGGGGAAAACTTCATTTCGTATATAGTCTACATGCGCACACAGAGAGCGACCGGGCCATTCGTCGGGGTGACGCTGGCGTCTCGCGTGCGCAAACGCAGTTGCCGATGCAAACGCCGACGTACACAGCGCCGATGTCATATATATACATACGCTGAGATATTCCCCACGGCTTTCCAATGTGTCACAACGTTGCTTCAATATTTATAACTATAATTGAATTTAATTAATGTGCGTACTTAAGGGAGTTGAAAATTAGGAGTGGAAAAATCGTGTAACCACGGCGGCGAGATAAGGCGACCGACGACCTGCTATGTATGCGTATATATATATATATCACGTACATACTAATATATGTATCTATAGTGTATCTCGGCATACCTCACGATCAATGCAAGGCTAATCTGTAATTGCGCTCGGGAACAAACTCGACTGTATAACGGACGTTATCTCGGAGAATACTGGAAAAGGCGGCGTGCTCGGAGACCGCGACAGACGTGACCGAGGCACCCGACGAGAGAGGAAGAGGAAAAACCGAGTAGTATAATAACATAGATATACGGCGACGGTGTGCGCGACAGCGGGATCGGCGCGATCGTGTCGAGGCACCGCGCGCGGTGTCCAGACCAGCCAGAGCCCCGCCGCTCTTATCGGGCAAAATGGCTATAGTCGCTCGCGCAGTCACACGCACGGGACACTCGCGGACACACACGCACGTTTCCAGGCATCAACGTATACACTGGCGAACGCTCGCCAGTGTGACTCGCGGACACTTGTTGTCGGACCTGGTGATGTTGGTGAACAGCCGAGTAAAAAAAACGACTATATGCATGGGGAGAAGGATTTAGTGGAACAAAAATGCAGCCATATCTGCGAAAACAACCGCGACGTCAGGTAATATGGGACTGCGTCGTCAACTGTCAGCGTTAATAAATAAAGAAGGTTATAAATAAGGTTACGTCTGCGTGAGACGTAATCTTATTTATTAATTTTATTATAACCTTATTTATTTTTGTTTTATTTATTTATTTTAACATACCCTGCAAACGCTCGTCAGTGTGACTCGCGGACACTTGTTATCGTGCCCGGTGATGTTGGTGAACAGCCGAGTAAAAAAAAACAACTATATGCATAGGGAGAAGGATTTAGTGGAACAAAAATGCGTCCATATCTGCAAACACAACTGCGATGTGAGGTAATATGAGACTGCGTCGTCAACTGTCAGCATAAATAAAGAAAGAAGGTTATAAATAAGGTTACGTCTGCGTGAGACGTAACGTTATTTATTAATTTTATTATAACCTTATTTACTTTTATTTTATTTATTTATTTTAACGTACACTGGCAAACGCTCGCCAGTGTGACTCGCGGACACTTGTTGTCGTGCCTGGTGATGTTGGTGAACAGCCGAGTAAAAAACAACGACTATATGCATGGGGAGAAGGATTTAGTGGAACAAAAATGCGTCCATATCTGCGAAAACAACCGCGACGTGAGGTAATATGGGACTGCGTCGTCAAGTGTCAGCGTAAATAAATAAAGAAGGTTATAAATAAGGTTACGTCTGCGCGAGACGTAACCTTATTTATATCATAATAACCTGAATTTCAGCGACATTTGCGCAACTCACTCCTACAACAGTTGGTGACAATCGACGTTTAATCTGAGACTTGACGACAGGCGCCGTGTCGCTCATATCACTGGAATCTGTAACAGATTATTCAATACGTAAGGCCATTTTTGCTGGATACTTTGCTCCGATGACGTTGAAGTTTACATCGTTGGAATGCAACGAAATTTCGAAAAAAAAAACATTTATTCTAATTAACCCAAATTATGAAATTAGGTATAAAATGTCATCGTATCAATTAGTTTCTGGAATGATTTTTTATACCTAATTTCATCATTTGGGTTAATAAAAATTAATTTTTCGTCGGAATTTCGTTGCGTTCCAACGATGCAAACTTCAACATCATTTGCTCCGTGTGTCCACCAGTGTCTTCACAGAGAAAAATGCAGTCGCAACTTCCGATTTTCGAAATTCGACCCAAATTGTCGGCTCGTTCGATAATTATTTGTGTGGGTTGACCCGTGTTTGAGGCGCCTAAAATATTCTGTACTAACTACAGATTCAGTAGAACCTCGGGAGACGCCGATTTAGTCCATCCGACCGCTCTTTTTTCACAGCACGTTTGAGTTTTTCCGTGAGTGTCTGTAAATACTTCTGTGAGTATCTAATGTTATTGTGTAGATACTGGAAAAGACTACGTGTTCTGCCGGGCCACGACAAACGTAGCGGGTCACACAGTGTGATCAAGAACGGAAAAAAAAGAGACGAAGTGTAATAGCGTAGACACACACAGCGTTGGTACGCGACAGCGAGATCGGCGCGATCGCGTCGAGGCTCCGGTGTCCAGATCCCAGTGCCGCCAGTCTTATCGTACAAAATGGCTCGTAAATCGTGATACCTGACACCATTAACCGGTCTAAAAGGTTTCGGTGCCGCGGTCAATCGACTCGATAAGTGACGAAACGATTGATTCGTTCAATTAGTAATCTTTCGGGGCTCGAGACGCACCCGGCTCTCGTTCACGCTTTCTCAGCTTTTTTCCCCCCGTCTTCTTGTTTCATTCATTCACGCACTCGGCTCTGTCGGTCCGAGGGTTACGAGTTGGAAGCGTCGGTTTCTTGGAAAGGAGCTGCTGGAATGTTTGATGACCGATTTTTGTCTCTTTTATTTCGTGACTCCTCGTCGTCTCCGTGGAAAACTGTAACACAAGCGATCTTCGGACCAGTACGCGTCGCGCAGGTCGTTTCTTTGAATGCACGCACTTTTTCTTTAGGAGGCATGAAAACCCTGGGAAAGAAGTTGCAGATGAAAGAAACCTGTTATTAGATAGTGATCCTAGTCATAAACACCCGCACTTAACTTCCACCGGATTATCTAAGATATTTTAATATTTAGGGATTATTTTTTTCAACAGGATTCGAGACAGTCAACTTTTACAAAAATTCAATTGTGAACAGTTTTTGCATGAGCGAATGGAGTACGCAATGATCTTGCCATTTTTAACGTTTTTTTTTTTTTTTTCAGCATTCCTCACTCAGGAGGCAAGTCTGAGGACAAAAAGATATTGCATCAAGTCGACGATGAACAAACTCCATATTAGAAAAAGCCATGGTTACTCCGCACATGGCAAACGTATCATCGTAATAAAAATCAACGTCGAAGAAGAATGAATAATAATGGCAACAATGACGATGTGAAATCCATTGTTATTCTTTGATTAGTCATTTAACTGATCGTCAGTCATCGGAGATCTTTGTTTATGTCACTCACAATCAGCGTTTAACATTGAGTGATATTAATATACACCGCACATTAATATAGCGAATGCGCATCGACAGTGTGTGTGGATACACGGAAGTAACTAACGAAGTCGTAACACGCATCGTTGTGTGTAACACAAATTGATAGAGACAAATTGTAATTATAAGCGAGCGTGTGTTATAGTTACGAGCGGATGTTGCTCGTTAGATGATGGCAAACGATCTTACACCTGCATCAGCAGCACCGAAGTATCGGTGTAACAGCAACGGCCACCAGCCACCTAGACGAATGTACCTACAACTGCAGGCGAGCCTCTGTCCTCCACGCCAGGACTACGCGTGAAGCGTACAGCGCGACGCTGGTACACATTTAATGTATATAAAATAGCACAGCAGTGAGAGCGGCAGGAGCCTCAACGGCCCCGGGCAATAAGTCACTGTCTCTGGGTATAAATAATCGAGGCAGGGGGTTGGATATGATCGCTGTATAATTAAGATAATGTCTTAAAGCCAACGTGTAAATCAGCTTCGCGACAAGCTCGCCTCTGTACGAGCTAACTGCCGAGACTTTTGCTTAAGAATTCCTGCAAGTACTTTAACTTCTGGAATCAATATTCTAACGGTCAAGTTTCTTAAAAAAAAGATTTTCTCAAAAAATAAATAAATAGAAAGGCGATAGTGCCACGGGTGATGCATTTTTTGTGAATTAACAAATGTGGTGTCATCCTGATTGTCAGTCACTTGAAAAGACATGAAACATTTGCCTCTGTACGAGCAAACTGCCGAGACTTTTGCTTAAGAATTCCTGAAAGAACTTCAACTTCTGGACACAAAACTCTAACGGTCAAGTTCCTTTGGAAAAAAAAAGATGTTCTCAAACGACATAAATAAATAGAAAGACGGTCGTTCCACGGGAAATGCATTCTTTCTGAATAAACAAATGTGGTGTCATGCTGATTGTCAGTCACTTGGAATGGCATGAAACATTTTTATGATGAAACTGTTGGTAATTATTAATCAGTATTTTGTCCTCACAGAATGTACGTAGTACAACTTTATTCGGTGTCTTCTTTCTCTTTTTCTTCCTCCTCATTTTCCGCTTAAACCGCGTGCGTGACTGCAATAATTTTCGGATTATCCTGTTCATATGCGGATTTATAAATGATCACCTTCACCGAACTCAGCTTGCAGACACTTGAAGCACAGAACCAAGTTTCACCGCGGAATGGGAACGAGACTATGAAGAATATCTTTCACATATAGCATTAGCCGGGCATTAAAAGTTCCGTGCGAGAAGATTACGCGTTTCGTCAGATAAGTTTGACGTCGTCGGCGGCGGCGCCGCCGCCGCCCCGTGATTTCGTGGAAAGGGATTCCCGATTAAGAGGCCCACATTCGACGTGTCGGCATGCGCGGTTGACGCGCCTTCGGCAAAGGTGCGAAGACGGACCGAGGAAATTTGCATCTCAATTCCTGGTTTCGCTCCTCGGTGGATGGGAAATTGGGAGGTGGAGTTGGCCAAGACCGGTTCGCCGTCCGTGGAAAGATCGATTGACAGGAAATTGCTTAATCCTCTATGCGGCATCGCGTGCATTTCATGAAACGAACAAAATAAATATTTTTTCTCGAAAATTTGATGACCCTGTATTACAAAAAAAACTTTGGAATAAAATGTCATCCACGTGCATAAAAATTCAGATCTTGGAAGAATTCAAGTTTTTTTTTAAATCATGTCGTCTATAGCTAACGTCGACTACGATCTGTTCAACTGTTGTTGTCAAGAACTGCAAGAGTGAATGGCCTTTGTAACACGCAAATTACGTGAATGATTAATAAAAAAAAAGGTGTTACATCACAACTACGCAGCAAGTTTTCATTGCCGGCTTGGTAAAACATATTGAAGCTATAAGATTTTGCCCTTGACCACAGAAGTTTTGTTATGCATCAGTTACTATCAATTGCTTCCTCGTTATTCGTCTTTTTTCCACAGCTCCCTCAACCAGGAAACCGGCACAAAAACTAGCATTATTTTATGTCGTATGACTCACGACTGTTCCGTTCACGGGTTAACGTCGAATGTCCGCAAGAAAATAATTCAAATTCACTGAGGCAACTTGAAAACGTTCCACGTGAATATGTCAAAGCTTATAGCTAATTCGTCGTGTCTTGGCGTAACCTATGAAAACTGCGCAACTGTTGCAAACCTACGTGTATCTCGATAACATGGGCGGGACGGCCGTGGTATCAAATGCAATCGTAGATTACAATTAGTAAAAGAGGGCGACGGGTTCCACGGCGTCTGTCGGCTGATCGATGAATAGATCGCTCCGTGAATTATGATCAAAACAGTTATAAACAAGTCCTCTTTGCCGCTGATCTGCGTGAGGCACAGACCGTGACTTCGTCTCGCGTGTCCGTTTATTAACGATTAAGTGCAACTGGCGCGGTTTAACGCGGCCACGACGGATCACCGGCGCCAACTTTTGTGCCGCGCACCAATAAATCACGATCTTATTGACTGCGTTAATATGATCAAGCTGTTATATACAATAATACTCGGCGCATAGAGAGGCAGAAAATTCTCACCCACAATTTTCCGACTAGTATTACGGCTTCTGGGACAAATCGGTTGACATTTCTCTCTCACACACGGTTGGTGCATTAACCCTTCAGTGGTCAAACTCCTTTCACGTTGACGGAAACTTTTTTTCTTGACCACTGAACACCTTTTGAAATCTGAACTGTTGAAAATGGCACTTTTGAAAAATCCACTTTCGTTTGATTACTCATAAAAATCGTTTTTTTTTTTGTTAAATGAAAATGCAGGGCGTCGTTGTCAGTCAAAATGTCGACAAAGTACACCACTCACGATGAGCAAACACGATTCACCAACTCAATGGCCATGTCATCGAAATATTCCAGTTTTACTCAATATTCGACGGTCTATGCACATTTTTTACCAACGACAGTAGACATCATGTCGCCAATGACGTTGACAACAATGACAAGATTTATCACAACCGAGTCAAACCGACACTTTCATCTTCCACTTAACTTCGCTATTTACCACAACAGTAACGCTACTGCACAACATCATTTGTCATGGACAAATGAGTGACAATGAATTGACGTGACGCAAACTATTCTGCCGAGATTCGTCGTAAAAAGAGAAAACTTTTCTTCGCCCAACGAGCGATGCACACGTTTTTCTAATACATCGTGTCGACAACACGTTTCAAGGCGGACTAATCTTTCTCCCGCTCGTTTCTTGGGAAACGGGAAATCCCCCGATAGGAAGGTCAGTCGTCACTTCCACCAGAAGCCGAAACTGCTGCCGTTTCTGTCGCCGCCGTCGCCGACGTTGCTGCTGCTGCCGCTGCCGCTGATGCGGTGGGAGGGACAAAATTAACCGGTGTAAAAGGTCATGCGAGGATGGTCAACGTGGCTGAGCAGTCGGGCGCCTACGAGCGGCACGAGACCGCGGATACCTAAAAGGGCCGCCCCGTCGTGAAACCGTTGGAACACTTAAACTACCTAGAAAACGTCACAAACATCGTAGCCCTCGGAGCCCGAAAGCAACTGATGTTTATGCATGCTGTTATCCCCCTGAACCGAGTCCACTTCCTGGGCGATATTTCTTTCTCCCGGCTTCGCTAAAATAACCACATTTCGTGCCCGAGAGCGACTCACTTTTTTACCAACGACTCGTACGTATGCGCAGTCCGATTTCATCATCGGACTGCAAAGCTGAACCAAAAGCTGAAGAAGCAAAGCTGTTCTACGCATGCGTACTCGTTACAGCTTTACAATTAGTTACTTTTTCGCCCTTGTTGCATGCACGAAACATGGTTCATTTTAGCAAAATCAGAAAAAAGTATAGCATGCTAAAGTCGCGCGCTCTGCCCTCGTGTGCTTCATGATTTACTATTTTTCTCATAGTATTTCGATCTCAAATTTTACGGTATTTTTTACCTAATCAATTCATTGAAACAAAACTATGAATTTCCAACAGAAAACACAAAAATATGAATTTCTCGAAAAGATGGTACAAAGATGTGATGAAAAATGAGAATGTGAGATGCGCGTCACGTGACCCCGGTCTCCTCTGCTTATCGCTGCAGTCCCGTCTCATAACCGTAATAAAGGGGAAATAAAAATAAATGGATCGGGCAAGGAGCGGCGGCACGCTTTATATGCGGGACACATAGTGCGCTTCCGGCAAGTGGGTCTAGCGATTCGCTCGGCGTAACCCGGTAATTCGATCCTAATTCGTTTAACAAACCCTCATCTCCCCTCGTCGGGTCCCCATGCTCTTCGCGACGAGTGAATCTGCCTGTAGGACCCATAGGCCATTTAGACAAATTGGTAAATTGCGTCGCGTCCTACGATCTCACCGTTGATCATTCGCGATAAGAGCGGAAAAAAAAACTGGGCGTGCCAACAGGATGAAAGATCCGGAGCGCTGCCTGGGTAAGTCCCGTCCTGCATGACATGTGGGAACGTTTGTCGAACCATAGAGACACTCGGCCACTATTGTCGTACCCACTCACGACCGCCGTGCCGATCGAGGAAGCTGCGCAATAAAGCTGAAACTTAACACGTCTAATGGTGAATGGAGCAACGCTACTTTGTAGCCAGTTTCCATTGTAACATCCACGATTTATACGACGGCGATAAAAGATCCGAGAGCGCCGTAAAAGTACAAATTACCCGGAATGGCTTTGTGGATGGAAGTTCGTCTTACGGATAATAAATCCTCGATGCGGGATCGACGCTTGGGAAATTCCTCGCTTATTTTTGTTTTATTTCCCTGACAAATGACTGTCCATTAACACGATAAATCCCGGCTGGAGTATCGGATTCACACCTTTTACAACGTACTCACGCGACGTTGCGTCGAAAAATGTCTCCGACTCTCACGTTTTAACTGACTCGCGGAGAACGCGTCGTCGCACGTTTGCGTGTAGCTGAGTTATTAATCGGTTGTTCGGGTTTGCCGATCGGGTAACGCGAGGTATCAATTGGATGGCCCTATCAATCGAGTAGTTCAAGGTTTCAGTGGAAACTTAATTGGTTGCATCAACTAGATGGGTGATGGATAGTTGCGATTAGTTGGTTAACGTAATCTCTCAAAAGTAACCAACGGAAATTGGTTCCCATACAAAATTCCATTTTGACGCTGTTCGCCATGATGCGGGTCTGTAAACACTCATCATTTTGTTCACGGAAAGAAGGGTCTGATACTTTTTACCATATTTCTAGTAAAAAGTATTGTAAAATTCCGGTAGAGGGGAGATATAACGCCTTCTATCGACAAGAACTAGAACGATGAGAGTTTTTACCACGAAATATGGTAAAAAATATTATATATATGTTAAAAATTCTCATAGTTCTCGTACTGTTCGTCAGGTGGCGGCTATGGCTTTTCAATACCAGGCGCGTTGGTAATTTTTACTATCGCGTCCGGTAAATTTTATCAGATCATTCTCTCCTTGTTCTTGAACTAAACTTATATGATTCTTATAACTAAACCTTTTTCTTCATGTGATCGCAAAATATACATCGCGTCTGTGATACTCCCAGTTGACGCTAAAAGAACTGAAGAATTTTGCAGTGTATTGATTTGACGGGGTGGGGGATGTAAAATCGATAAAAATTTGGCAGGTGCAGCAGTCGTTCACCCCGGGGGGCTCGCGCGAATTCGAGGTTCTCATATCCCGACTTCACGATGTTTTATTTTCCTTCCCTTGCGATTAGACGTCGGAAGGTATATACCAGGGTTTCATGGACTGAATGCCTCGGGGTGGCAGTCCGACGATTTTGCCATTACTCTCGGCGTGAAGGGCCCAAATTACGGAGGCTCATAGTAGTGTGAATCAAATGAGCCGATAATGCTGGAACACACATAGCTCTGAGCGGTAACCGAGACGCGGTGGGGAAACATAGCGGGCGGCGCGACGTTAAGCAAGGGATCCCTTCTCTGTATCTCCCCCCATCGCTTTCTCTCTGACTTATTGCGGAATGCTAATCGTTCAAGATTGTGTAGGTGGTCCGATGTGCCGCGCAGCAAGAAATTAGGATGTGCGAGTGCCCTGGAACACCGTGAGAAGGGGGTAATATCCTGTCCTAAAAAGTTGGCGTGTCACAATGCGATAGTCAGATCTATGAGTTTTTGTATGAAATGTAAAAACAAAGATATATATTTTTTAATCAATGAAAGATGGGTTTTAACCAGTGTTTTCAGGGGTGGAATATGTGACTTGAGAACGATGGTGTCGTTAAAATATCTTTAAAAAAAGTATTAAAATATCGACTTTTAACCTATAAAAGTCTTTTTTGAAGAGAAAAAAAAATTTCTGAAGTCGATTTTAGCGATTTTCGGTCTGGAGCCGGCTCTACGATTTCTGTCAGAAAGAACGTCACAAAAAAATATTTTTTCAAAATCGATTAAAAAAGGGTTTTAACCAGTGTTTTAGAGGTAGAATATGCGACTTGAGAATGATGATATAGGCTAAAAGTCGATATTTTGAAAAAAATATTTCTGGGGTCGATTTTGGTGATTTTCGGTCCGGAGCCGGGTCTACGATTTCTGACAGAAAGAACGTCGAAAAACAAACAAAAAGTTTGGAAGATTGATTTTGGTTGCAATTTCAGTGTCTGACCACGATCATAATCACAGATCGAATAATCCAAAGACAACAGCTATTGCTTGCGAAAAAAGCAATTACATTAATCGCCTCGCAGCAGATTGAATTACAAGCTCTCTTACCGAGTGCGATAAGTCGCATCACTTCGAGACTGTAACAATGCGTGTACATTGAAACCACATGAAAAATATATAGCTCCACTGCAGCCTCGTTATACACGCTTCTTGACCGAGGATGCGCGCGTGGGAGCGACACAAAGCGCATTTCGAGCTCGCCCGCGAACACCCACTGTACACATGTACTATAATCCATAAATACACGCGTAAGTATATGCGGGTGGCGCGAACCGATTTGCGGGTTTTTTCGTCACCGCGGGCCATTCGTGAGCGCGCGAGGCCGAGACGAGCGGCGGTACCGAGACGATGAAACGAGATCGCCGGTGCCTCATCTATAACCACAGTGGTTTTTGTTACACCTATTCGTGCGAGCGTCGAACGACTATAAAGAGGCAAGTGCCACAGCGTAGCGGAACCACCACTCCTGGCGGACTCCTGGCGTAAATTTTCAGTGAGGAGCGAGCAGCAGCAGCAGCAGCAGCAGCAACGTCATGTTCACATACGCTTTGTGGTGTATATGCATCGCTCGAGGGCATCTCGTCCCCGCTATAGCTTCGTCCCGACATCATGCAGCACCGAAGAAGATGCGGTATACACTTGAGTTGTTCGTTTATCCTTGGACGAGGGCGCAGTTTGTCAGACACAATACTCGCGTCTTGGAACTCATTTCTGTCACTCCAACTCGTAATTATTGCACTCGGTGGGAGTTGAGGATCGAATTTCGTCTGTTCCTGGAAGTATTCTGTGCAGCGTGAGGTGGAGGAGCGACGTTGATTCAGTCCTAAAAAAATGAGAACCGCGATGTGCGAGCGATTTTCGTGGGAATCGACGAAAGACCGATGGACTTCTGACTCCGGTCCCACTCTGAGAGTCAACTTCGGATCACGTTGAAAAAAGGTGTTGGTAGGGACAATCATAAGCGCTTGGCGGGTTATGCGCCAAACGATTAACCTTTCAATGGCCAAACGACTCTTTACTATTGATAGAGATAATTCTTCTGAACTGTCAATCATTTTTGTGAACACAAATAGCGTAAAAAAATATGATGTTGAAGTTTGCATCGTTGGAATGCAACGAAGTTCAGAAAAAAAAATTGTAATTAACCCAAATGATGAAATTAGGTATAAAAGGACATCATACATACTAATTACTATCATGATTTTTCATACCTAATTTCATCGCTTGGGTTAAATAGAATTTTTTTTTAGTTTCCTTGCATTCAACGATGCAAACTTCAACATTATAAAAAATATTTTGAAAAACATATTTCAATTTTGACATTTCACTTAAACATCGTACTTGTAATTGGCCACGGCCACCATGCAAATGGCTGATTTATCTCTTCTTCAAATTTGCAGCGTCGAATAATCACGATCGGTGTAACGAATTTTCGTGGATTTTTATACTCGTCGAGGGTCTTGTTCCGATGGAGAATTTATGGGTTATGTACAGGCAAAGTATCGCTCGGCCTCTCGTCTCGTTGCGGCCACTCTCGCCTTCTCGCAAGCGGGAGGGTTAAACGCGTTTCGCCGCAGCCTCCGCGTCGAAGCTAATGAGAGCTCAGTGCGAAATTTAACAGAAACACAAGCATGAGTACCAGAAGCGTCGACTTGGCTCGCGGTTCCGAGCCGCACTGACGTTCCCGATTCCCGCGGCTGCCACTATTCTTCCGTGTAAGGCAACGCGGCCCCCGGTACACTCGTAAACTTACCGCGAACGTCTTTATAATAATCACTTTACCTCCTCGAGACTCGCCGAGATAGGAGGTGTGCTTGCTAACAACAAGGCAGCCCGGCTTTCAGGTCCCGACCAACGTATATACTTGACGCTAATCGCCATTCAATTAAAGGCTCGCTGATTTTTTTTTTCCAACCGCTGTGGCGAGAAAATTGATTGGTACAGTGCTCAATGTTTTTCGTTTTTTTTTTCATCTTTTCTTTAATAATTTCTAAATTATTTTATAATTTATGATTAAAATTTAAAACCATAAAAATCAAAAAAGATGAAATAGCTTTTTCATCTTTTCTATAATAATGTATATATTAATTTATATAATAATTGTTATACATTTTTGTTATAATTTATAACAAAAATTGATAATTAATAATTTCTAAGTTATTAATTATAAATTTTGTCTTTTTTTTCATCTTTTCTTTAATACTTTCATTATAATTCATCTCGTTATCGGTCTCGTTTTTCTACACTTTATGTGTCGGAATTTGCGATACTAATTTTTCGAAATCGGGAAAAAAGTGTCGGAAATTCCAATACTGAACGCTATATCAATATTGTCTGGATTCCTCCTGGGTTCCAGAATCGACCCTGGACTTCATATTGAATAAATTTCTGGAATCCATACTGGAAGCTTTTTTTCAGTGTAGAACATGAAATAGTATGACTCACTACCAAAAAGCCCGATTCAAGAGATATAAGAAAAACTGTTGGAATTGGTATGGAATACCCTGTATATATTAAATATATATTCAAATGTGTCACTAATCACGGTAAGTTTTTTTTTACACAGAAGCAGCGGCATTCCAAAGGTATTGCGAGACGGGAGTAGCAAATTATACAATCTGTTGGATTATCGATCAGAGATATTTCGGAGCAAGTTCCACTTCGAGAGCTTCACCGTCATTCCGCCGATTAACGAAGCTAATTGCTGTGCGCCTGTTGAGCGCTCGAGGCAAGGATCTTGATATCAGTCGGAATAATTAGCTGGACTTCCAACATGTGTGTACTGCAAATTACCGGTGTCTATATGGCACAGTCCTGCCGAACCAAGCGAGACGAAATCGCGTAATTAGGGGCTTCTGCCCGATAATTTTTTCACTCACAAAACACCGAATTCCCCTTAAAAAAGATGCGATGTACCTTGCAAAATATTTCGTTTTAATTCCTCACTCGTCGAGTGCATTAACAATAGTGATTAAGTAAAACTGGTAATGCATAACAATTGTAATGCTTATATTTGTCAGTGAATTTTATGGTACTAAAGTAGCAAAAGTAGCGAATACAATTATATAAAGTAGCGAATTTCCAGGGAACGGTACGTCGTTTGGGTGCGTGCGCGGCATATTGTTAATTCTCATCTATCCCGAGGCCCTTAAATCAAGCGATCAATCGTGCGTTCTACTACCAAATTCCCTTCACGGACAGACACATCAATCCGCGGAGAAAATTCCACGCGAGCCAGACACCGGATTTTTGTACGTGTTCCGAGAGCTTGCGCTCTCTCGGGCCAGACATAACGTAGGAGAGGCAGAATTCCAGCATTCAAAGAGAAAGTACACGCACGGTGCTTGCTTTGTGTACGACACGCATGCTATACTTCCCAAGTACTTTTCGAGTACATATATCTGCATGCTCGGACAACGTGCACAAACAGCTCCCGCGGTGTTTGGAATTCGTGAACGATACAGCCGCGTGATATATCTCTGTGAGATTATTAACCCTTTAGCTAACAGTAGTTAGTAGCATATTCAGTGCTTCGGTTCAACTCTAATCCGGACATTTTTAACATTTTAGAAATGCGGCAGCTACGGATTTCCAAAAAAAAAATGCATCGTACAATTTTAACGCATAAATGCGCATAAATTCCTTTGTAGGAGCTGAATAAAAGAATATGTAACTAAGACTAATATTTCCATAATCGATAAAAACATCAGATAATCTTATCAAGCGCTGTGATAAAATTGACGCGTCGATTCTAAAACTGTGCGACACTCGGAGCGATCTGTGAGTTTCGAATCCACTCGAATGAGAACTTTCACCGATCGGATGTGGTAGCTGTGTATATGCGCAATACGATGTCGCACGCTCGGATGCTGCGATCAGACGCAGCGCCGACCGTGCGGCAGATGAAATTAGAAAATTCCTTTTGATTCGGAATAAATTCGAGGTAATATCTTTAAGCCTGTCACGGAGGAAAGTGGGAGATCTCATTATGGACGGTATTTTTCATATATTTCAGTTTTGAAGCTGATTATACCGTCTATATCTCAGGCGCTTTTTTCCGTACATCCAAATTAAGTTTTTTTTTTTTAATTCCAGTATCGCTGGAACAGGTAGGAAAAAATCATTTTCTTTTAAAACTCTCAAGTCTTTACATGATTTAAGGGCAACAAATATACAAAATGTTTAACCGACATTGTAGGCGTGCGGTCGGTGCATGGCTTCGATTTTTTTATAAGTGTTGCCGGAGAACACTACTGTCAGCAGACACAATTTACAATTAGCTGCTGCATTAACCCTGATATGTTATTCCAAAGAAGCTTTATGCGCATCGAAAGTGTATCCTCAAGAGCTGCACCAAGCAGCCATGCCAATACCAAAATTATAGTATGATTTTTGTTTTCTCGTTTATTGTAACCATTAAACATGAATGTAAATCTTTATCACAATAAACCTTTATAAAAAAAAAGTGCTTGGCTTCGGGGATCTCCCGTGTTAAGCAGCGCGACTCACGGTCGGTACTTGGATGGATGACCGCTTAACCATTCACTGATTTGCACGTCAACTGTTGAACGGGAGGCAGTTTTTCTGAGTTTCTGATGCATTCTCATACAGCAGACGCTCAGTAAAATATAGCCGGCTATATCGGCACAGATTTTTCACAGTTTCCCTGTACCCTCGTGCAAATGCGATACAGTAGTGCATTAGGAAAAAGTGGCTGCGTGTAACTCTGGGGGGGGGGGGGGGGGGGAATTTAATAAGTGACTCGGGGAGGAATACAAAGAATGAAAGGGGATTAAGGGGAGTGGGGAGAAAACGTAAAAACCTGAAGACGGTACACGTAGGAATGAAATAATACATATGTATACAAAATGTTTATGCGGTAAATATCCAGTCGAAAAAAAATATATTTGTCTTACTCTCATTCTAACCACTATGATTCATACAGGCCAATCTCTGAAATATGACCAACAACTGCACCACTTACCGTGTAGGTGCGCCGCGTTTGAGTAGCTACTCAAGAGAACCAGCAAAGAGGGAACAGCCGGTAGCGCGCGAGCGCACGCGACACAGAACATCCCAATTAACGTGACCGATGTGCGGGGCTAATTATTCCGGTTACGCGCGAATTCTCTCGAATCTCTCTTAATTGTGTTTTCTCGGTAGTCGCGGAAAAAGTCGTACCCCCGACGTATCGAGAACACTGAGAGACACGAGGAGACAGGCGAGAATGAGAGACGGGACATGCAGAGCGCGGGTATATTTTTGGCGAGTGCGAATGATTATAACGAGCCGCTGCACAGTTTGGGAAGCGTGGAAAAGAAACGAAATAGAATTAAAGATATAAAACATATGAGGCTGGAAAAAAGACGGATGGCCCGTGGATCCGGCATTACGAGGCGATACCACCGGCAACCAGAACCAACAGCTGTTTCATTCGACTGACGAGAGTCAAATGGAAATGAGAAAAATGCTTTTTACTCTCCTATGATGGACATTTCCAAGTGAGACACCGCAAAAAGAAAAGGGAAAATGAGGAGAAAGCAATTTGCAAACCTTGGTGCCTGATCAAAGGACCGATTTTTCAACGTGAGAAAATACATATTCCTGCTTAACATGTCCGAGTGACAAGTTAGTAATTGGTATACGTGTGTAAATGTAAGATATTTTCGTTAGTTGCATTATAGGGTTGTTCGCGATTCTTCCACCACTGAACGCAGCCTCGTCCCGGATACTCGCGGTCAAGTATAGCTTGGGACGTGCAGCGAGATCCTTTTCCCGTACCGCCGGCCTTCAGGGCCTCTCCTGCTGATCGTTCGCGTTATCCAAAATAAAATACGAATTTACCGGTCGTCGTCGGCGTCTCCACGTCCCGGCAACGCGTATGCCGCTTATTGCACGTCGCCGCGGCCGCGACGTCGGCTTATAATTTTCGCTGAGAAAGTCGCCGATAATCGCGGCGGCGCGCGCGCGAATCACTGAGGCAAATGTATTTTTCGCTACGCACAATCCAGAAGAATGTCACTCTCGCGTCAATTAAATATCAGACGATCCTGTTACTCCTCTGTCAATTAATTCGAATAATGCGTCAGTCGTGTCCGGACTCAAATGAAAAGACACCCGTGGCATTCCGTGTAGCTAAGATCACCCGTTATTGATAATTAAAATCCAAGATGTTATAGTAATTTTATTACCGTTTAACTCGTTTATTAATGGGACATACCGCATAATTGAGGACTAAAAAAATATTAACTACCCTGAAGCTGATTTTTTCAGAATAGATAAGCAAGGAAAAATTCTCATTGACTGTACGTCAGATCATTTCACTTACATAAAATTGGTTGGTCGCACACTCGGAGGAAGAAAAGGCGGGAAAGCGAGAGAAAACCAGAGAAATAACGAGAAACACAGTTCGATATTCTGATGATCAGACTCACACACTAGTCTAGACGATGCTAATAAAATTACACGGTTGTGCGTATAATTGTGAGTTTGAATAAATGGGCATAGGTAACTGTATACTTCCTTCTCGATGTGAAAACGAAGAGAAAGACAAAAAATCAACGAGCGCTGAAGTTACTTTTACTGTGACGACCGGTTTTGTGTAAGTGAAAAGTATGCGAAAATCATTCGTCGCATATATTTTTCATATATCTGTTTATATTATTTTTTTATTTTCCACGATATAGCTTGAATCGTTTTTTGCCACCTTCCTCGTACTTCATTTCCAATTCCTATCACTCACCGTCCGCACTTCGCTGACCTACCTGACTTTCCCGTGCGAACGCATTCAACGCAAGCCCGGCAAAACAGCGAATAGCCCGTGCGGGTACACAGACGGCACTATATTTTTCTGATCTTTCGTCGTGCGCACGAAAGTAACAACAACTTAACCCTGGGACAGCGGCCAATGTATTCCTTTCTTTCGTCCAGTCGCGTTGAGGAAATCGCGAGTCGGGATTTACGACTAATTGTCAGCCTCGAAAAGTCATCGCGGGCGATGACAGAAAGTAAATGGGACTGAGATGAAGACCAAGTGCGTGGGATAATTCTGAACTAAAGTAAACAACGACGCGCGAGTGTTTCGTGATGTATACTGATATAGTTACAGCCCGTGGTGTATATGTCAGTCGAGGAGTGAGTGAGTGACATCTCATGCAGTTTTTAGAACTCGTTCCAATTTCTTTTATATATACACCTGAGAGACATTCCACGGTTCCGTCGTCATCCAAGGTTTCGGCCGTGCAATAACTCGGTGAATAATTATGGTTGATGTACTACATATTATTATCGTAATTACAGACAAATATATCGAGCATTCCGCAACTTGTCGACAGGGTTCTGACCCTCAATTTTTTTCTTTTTAGAATGCTGTAAAATAATATGGAAAATCCGTCCAGAATTTGTTTACACATCTTTTCGGAAATGTTTATTTTTAAATTTACCCAAAATTTGAATTTCTCAAAAACTACGTCGACAATTTGTTTGCATTATTTAGAATAAATTTTATATTCATATACGACATTTTCCAGACTGTAAAGACGGGAGCCGGAAATGGAATCAGATTTTTATATTTTGGTCATTTATTTTTGCTGCTATTCTAGGATTTCACCCATTTTCTAACTAGTCTCAACAATTAGTTGGCAGTAAAAGGGTTAACCGGGGGGCTCTACTACATTAAAGAAACACTCCTAGTCGCGATGAGAAGGTACAAAGTTTGTGCAATAAAAAAATAGCATGGCACACAGACGTATGTAGGGGAATGCCAGAAGACCGACATGACACGCTGGTGACCTCAGAAATCTATTAGCATTGTCTCGTACGATCACACCGTACACACGTGCACACACAAATATACCTGACTCATGTACATCGGCGCACCGTCTGCCACCTCGACGCTGAAAGTATGGACGAACAAACTACGAACACACAATCGCCTAGAGTATGAGAAATATTATTTGTTCCCTTCGGACTCGAATGTCGACAATATGCTCGTCTTGCATTTCACAATGCAAATCGACACTCGAAGCCGCGCCGATATCGATCGGCGACTCCTAAATACCGTCGCGTACAATGTATGCGTAGCCTTTCCAATTGCAAATGACATACAATCGACAATGCGACTATCGATTAAGATTCGCATGTATAAGATAGGCAGAGATAAACCTTGCGCGATGAGATTGCCGCCCGGGTTAAATATAGGCAGTGACACCGCTGTCTCTGGTGCCTATGCTCGCGCTATTTTTGTTTCCGCTAATCATGGTGGCCGGTTATGACTATAAAGTTCATTAACATTCGCGACTCAATCTAACGACGCGTGGGTAAAAACACGAGCCTCGCGTCTATCGATCGTCAGGAATTTCTGATGACCAAAGTTACTGAAGTGCGTAGACCGATAAAAATTCGATGGTAAAGTCAACCAGGTGCGGCGTTCGAATGATCAGTCTGGATGACTGTTGTTAATTCGTCAGTGGTTAACATTGGGTACGGTGTAATTATGCTCTCAGTATGTTTTTACCGATTTTTCTCCAAGGGCCGTATTTTTTCGCAGATTTTTTTAAGATTTCAAAGTATAGAAGAATTATTTACCGAATCAACCAAAACACATCAAACCGAAAAAACGCTCTAAAATCTTATGTGGACTTAACTTGATGACACTGCTCGATTCTCCAAACCCAGACTGGCCACAATAGCCCTTTTCCTCATGGATATTTCTCGCTGAATTTGTATGGAAGTTATAGTAATGTGAGAAATCTCTCGATGTTAGAGTAAGATATGGAACTTATACAGTATTGTGAAAAACTCTCGATGTTAGAGTAAGATGTGGAAGTTGGAGTAACGTGAGAAACCCCGCTTAAAGCATTCGTGCTTTGATTGAATGTCAGCGAATGGGACAACAAATATTGCAAAATTACCGTCATAATTGACACAGCGAAATCTGCGTCATAATTATCTGCGAAATAATAATACCTGCGGTATCTCACCGCGCCGATCCGGGCGAAATATCAAAACATCTCGGTGGCTCCAGCGATCGAAGATCAAGATATCCAGCCGACGATAGCACCAGGAAGTTGATCTTATTTTAACGTCTCTCGCTTTAACACTCCCGCCAACTAAAAACTCGGCAGACAGACACGCAACTCTCGGGGGGCTCCCGCAAACGTGTGTAGAATCCATACGCTACGTTGCAGGCATTTATATCCTTCCTGGCGCTCGTGCAGCCCAAAATCTCTGCTATGTGTCAAATCGTCAGGGTTCTTCGAGACGGAACGTATTCGTGTAAACACACACGCGCGTAAAATACACCGCGGCGGTGGCCACGCGTCGGTTCACTGCACCCCTCTCGCTCCATTGAGCAGAAGTGCGCGTGTTTAGCTTCATTCACAGCAACCCTCGGTCCCCACTATCCACATGTATATACACACACCACGCTAGATGGCGTCCGAGCGACGAGCCTGACATCCGCGACAGCGTCATCGTTGCTTCGGGTTAAACTGCGCTACGTCTGAACCGCTGATTCATGTGTGTTTTTTTGTGGAAGTCAATGGAAAAATGGATTTTCTAATGATTTCACAGGTGTCGCTTAAAACTTAGAACTTTTACTGCTGCTTAGTTAATTATAATGATCCTTCTGTTAAATCCCAACCACACTGAGAGAAAAACACATGGCTGAAACAACAATACTATATTTTTACTATACAGTAGAATTCCCAGGGGGAACGTTAATATTTTATAGTTATGACAATGAGAAAAAATAATAGCTGCGAACGTTATAATAGCGGAACTAATCAAATACATAGTATCCAGTACCAATCGATATGATCGTTCCTCTTGCGAATTATATCGGTATAGTTCGATCAACTATTCTACTATATTTTTATCTGAGTGCATGAAATCTATTGACGTTCTAGCCCGGATTATAATCAGGAGGAGACCGGAGCAAAGTGGAGACACCAAAAAAATGTCTACGTGTAGCAAAATCGAGTTTCCAGCGTTACAGCCAATGCAGAGCGAAATGTGATGTGTCGAGATTTCTAAAATTTTACAATTAAGCAAATAATCTTATCAATCAGGTTATCACTGATTTCTTTATAGGGAAAACTTTGTGAACGACGAAATTTCCTCGTAACTCTTATCGCTGTCGGTCCGTAACCAGGAAAAATGTATCCATTTATACCGGTCTCGGTGTTATGGCTAACACTGAAGTAGTTAACGAGCGACGCGTAATGTAGAGACGCGGGCGCGAGTGAGTCAGCCTTGGCCAAAATTATAGCCATTATGTCGACAAAGGTGAGGGATCCAAAGCACTCAGTTTTCGCTGTTTGTTTAACCCCCTCGCGCGATCTGAAATCGCGTCGGCGAGCGGGCCTCGAGTGGTGCTGCTGCTCCAGCTAAAGTCCCACCGACGAAGAAGAAAAAAACGAGATGACCGTAGAGTACTCGAGGATGTATATATGTATACATGGGGCAGACCGTGCCAAATCGACCGGCGTCGGGAGATTGACCATCAAACCAAAGCTCCGGTTACTAAAAAATAACAATTTATAGTAATATTATTATTTCACCCCAATAACCTGTAGTGGTCATAAAAAAATTCTGAACTTTACAGCTGCTTAAAAAAATGGACCTTTAATCCCATTTTCCAAAAAAATGCAGACGTATGATGCCTCATTTATGTTACGATACACAAAGTAAATTACCTTATTGTTAAAAAAAAGTGATATTTCTTTTGAAAAAGTCTCAACATCCGAAAAATTGAAACACCGTTTTACAAAAAAAACTGCGTGCAATTGCTGCGAGATAATAAGCGCGATAAAAAAGATGGATTAAAATGAGTTCCGGAACGTATCGAATCAATTACAGGATGAATAAATAATTAAACATAAAATGAAATGACGAAGCCTCACAACCCCGGGTCAGTACCCGCAGCGATGTGGCATAGAATGACCCATATATATGTATACGGCGAAGATATACTATATAACGTGGATTACCCGTCTGTATACAGAGTGTATATCCGAGCCGAAAATGGGCGGACTCGCGGGTTAACCCGCGCGTTAACGGGGCGTGACCCGTGGAAACGGTGAGACCGCGATTTACGATCTCGAGTTTAAACCTCTCTCATCTGTGTACAGTCGCGCGAAGCTCCGCGGTGTACCTCTTCGCCCTTCTTGTTTCTTTTCTTCTTCTTCCTCTTTGCTCTGCTCTCGTCGTTCCCGCGATCTCATGATTTTTTTTGTTTGTATTTTTTTTTTCATCTTTTCACTCGTTTTTTGTACCTTTGTCGATTTATTATTTCGCTTACGGTCTAACCGAGAATTACAACCGGGAGAGAGTGGGAGATACACGACGTGCCGAAAGCTCTCGGTGCCAGATTATTCGCATCCCGAATAAGTATCACGACGACGGCACTATACGCGCCACCAGATACGTCCGCGTATATCCTTATCGGCCGACTATGTTGTTCTTCTGCACCGGTGAAACGTAGGACAAAATGAAATATGATTATCACGGCATTGAGTGGCTGGAAAATCTCTGCCGGTAAATTCTCACTCGAGTTTGATTCATTCTCGCGTCTTATCACGTGAACTCGATATTCCGCGTGAATAATCATCGATGTATTTATCATCAAAAGCCGATTAAGATCTGTGACGGTAACTTTCTTCAGTAGGCTCAAGATGGGATACATATTTTTCTGAGTGCACATATCTTACAAGCGACGATTTTATATCATTTGTTAGAATTAGCCCCACTGTTAAAAAAGTTTGGTATCGGTTTGTGAGTTTTTGTTTGAAAATTAGTTTAATAATTGAAAATATGTTAATGTTGAATCAAAACGCTGCAAAAGTTTGTAAAGCTTCGAAACTTGGGAAAAATGTGCATGTTTAATGTGAACTATTTAAAAAATGCAAATTGAAAGCTTGAATATTATCGACACTGATGGGTGTGCGGTCGGACTGCGGCTTCAGCGGTGCCACGATTTAAGCATCATCGCTTGCGGCCATAACTTGGATGGGTGACCGCTTAGTCGTGTATCGACCGGCCCAGGAGGCATTTTTATCATGTTGAAGTTTGCTTCGTTGCAATGCAACGAAATTAAAAACAACAAAATATTAATGGACCCAAATGATTATACCGATTATAAAAATGTATTGTAACGACTAAGGGCATGACAAAATTATTGCAGCATTAAGTGGCTGGAAAATCTTCAAACTTACTTTTAAAAAGTGGCTGGAAATCTTCAAAATTACTTCACCCCCTGGTGGGGGTGAATTATTCAATATTTTTTTAATTACTATTTTGCTTTTTAATTTTGTTGTATTGCAACGATGTAAACTTCAACGTCATGCATTTTTTCCGAAACTTGAGCAAAAATAAGTGTGTTTACGCATTCAGTAATAAACCACGGGCATTCTTTGCTCAGTTTCCCCGCACTAATCCGTTATCCCCTGCATGCGCAAATATGATAACCATAATAGAAAAAGCGTTGATCAGGCCCGATTGGCTTAAGCGTCCACACGGGTAAAAGGCAAGTCTCGACGATTGGTTGGCTCGTTTGTACGTTCACTTGGTTCATGGGACTCATTCCCACGACGTCTTTCGAGCCAGCCTTCTCGTTAAGCAACCAGCCAATAATATAGCGACTGGACAGAGGCGTAAAGTGACAGTAGCTGTACTACTGTGAATGTGTAATATGGGAGATTCAGACGGAGAATATGGTGTCACCCTTTATAGCCCTCTATGCTATTTATTCTAAAATTAAAAATCAAATTTTGGTTTGGTTTTATCGAAATGATGTAATTGTATGTTTACTTGCACGGATCAAACAAAATGTTGCTTTTAGTTCTACGAGTTTTTTTATATAGGGGCGATCGGGGCTGTTTGGAATGCGAGAACGCATGCCGTTAAAAATCGACATCTCGATACGAATTTGCATCACTCCAAAGCTTAAATCACTACTACGAAAATAAATCTTATAGAGAATTTACGGATAGTTTCGATCAAATTTCGAAAGACTACATGTAAAAAAGTCAACAAAATGTTGCAAAACTTTTGTCAACGAAACGATAATTGAAACAATTGATTACACATGCATAGATTTTTTTCTCAATAAGTTGCGAAAAAAACATACAACCTTGACGACATCGACAAGTTTCGTATACCCCAAAGAGTTGCAGATTCAACACAACATTCATAATATTCTATATTGCCATTAAATACCGTTATATTTTAGTGTGCACACAAAATACATGCAAACGAAAAATATAACCGAGATACTGTCCGAGATAATGTAAACTACCGAAAAATCCATAAGCCAGATATTTATTATTATCGTATAATAATAAATATCTTTTTTATTGTATAATAACATTCAATTATTATTTCATTATTTATAGTAGTACTCACCAATCCAGACGATCGAATCCGATGACGTAAGGCCGTCGCGTTTCCCGATGCAGGCGGCACTCGGTCGATAAAAACTCCCTCGAAACTTCCAGCCCAACTGTTCTCACTGGGACAATAACAAGAATACAATGAGGCGACGAAAAAAAAAAAAAACCGACGAAAACCTTGTTATCCGAAGCACCTCACTGCACATGCGACGCGGAATAAGAAAAACTCGTGTCCGATTGATTCGTTAGAAAAACTCAAGGATTTCCGTTCACCGCAACCGCAATGTAAACGCGCGGGGCTCTCGGGCGAGGAATCCAAAGCTACGAGACACTAATTTCTTCCCAGGTAGTTTCGAGTGAAACTGTGAAGAAGCTGCGCGAGCACGGGGATAAGCCGATACTGGCCGCTGTCTATGTTCGGCGGTTAACGATCTGACGCTTCTGCTTCTGTTGCTCCCAGTAGCGGCTCCGTGCCGTGGCAAGAACGTGGGACGTGCAGCAGATTATCCGTAAGTGTAAACGTGTAACTGCGAGGCCCTCTTCTCTGTTGCTTCTGCTGCTGCTGCTGCCGCTGCCGCCGCCGCTGCTGCTTCACCGATCCTCGAGACGCATAATTTGAGCGCATAACTGCCCGCCGATCTCAGTGCCTCGCCGATACATAAATGAAGCTACCAATCCTGCTAGCGGTAACACTGACCAACGCTTCTACAGCTGCTCGCTCACTTCCTTCCTTCCCTTAATCGGCCGACACTGAGAATCGCTTTTCCACGCTTTTTCGCAACGGATTTAACAACCGCAGTATCTTCGACGCGGCCGACGGGTTTCACGGTGATTCGTTCCAATCTCATTGAATAAATAAATAAAGATATCGATCCTGCTGGCGATAACACTGACGCCTCCGGTGCTGCTCACTCAATCACTTTCTTCCGTTATTCGAGACACTGAAAACGGCTTTTTTTTCACCATTCTTTACACAGTTTTCACAACTTTTTCGTTGCGGCTTTCCGACGATGTTTAATGTCTACGATTGTCTCCTAGCCGCACGATGAGTTGCACTGTATAAATAAATGAAGCTACGGATCCTGCTGTTAATAACACTGACGTTGCTTCAGCTGCTCGCCGACTTTCTTCCTCTCGTTAATAAGAAATAATTAAACAATTGTTTTCCACAATTTTTCATACAATAACGACTTCCCGATTTTCTGTCGCTACTGACTTTTTTTTCAGCTGTGAAACTGCGATCATCACTTTCCACACAGATTTTCACTTCTCTCTCACTGCATTCGAGTTTCCACCATTTTTCCGGTACTCGAATCTTTGTTTACGAAACAAAACGGAAGATCCACGTTGCGATTTTCCTTATCGTCGTGTAATCCTCGATACGTAACGGTGCCCGACGCGTTTCGTCACATTTCACGTGTTATTTTTCTTCCTTCTTTCTCTCGTCCCCGTGTGTATTATCGAGTCCACTGGGTCTGCGTGAGTGACGCGCGTATCAAGCGGCGCCGTGTGTCGGCCACGAGGGCGCGATTATCGACGAACGATCGGAATCGGGAAATCAGGTCGTCGCTGTGTTATTAGCACGGCCACAAACGCGCGGCGGCGATCGAAATCCTCGGGGAAATTCGACTTTCGACGCGCGGACGTTCGGAAGTCGCATTCCGCGGCGACATTTGCGGCACCCAATTGATTCACGTGTCACTGAAATTCACTCGTGCGAAAATATCACCCGTGCACCTTTTTCTTTCCGTGAAAAAAATTCCGTGAAAAAAAAACAAACTCGAAATCACTGATTTCCGGTAAATCGAGAAAACCGGTGGCTCTTTACTCGTCGCGAGAGCCTCGATCCACCGTTAAATCGTTCGACGCTCCTCGAGCCGATATCGACGCAAAACGTGCCGCGTGTGAAGCTGCAAAATTCCTCAATCCCGACAATGTATCATCTCCGAAGGAGCCGGCGAGACCGTCGAGCCGGGAGGATCGAGGGAAATGAAGAGCCCGAAAGTGGCAGGCGTTTCGTTGATGCGCGTCCAAGTCACGGAGCACCGGCGCGCGCCCGGTGAGCACGAGTTACACCGACGAACTGAGAGCTGCGTGCGCTCCGCGCGGAGCGGAAAAAAAAACCGAGGCAAAATAGCGCCTCGACCTCGGAACACGTCGAGCGCACACCGTCCTCTTATCTCTTCTCGTGACCGAATCTCCTCGGCCGGCCACCGTGCGGCAAACACCGAACACCGCCGATCGGCCTGTGTGCGTGTGTTCAACGCGCGCGTGTGTTTTCTACTACGTTACGTTCGACGAAGCGCCGAGTGCGCGTGACGACTCTTGTCGTCGAATTAATAACGCCGAGTGACGGACGAAGCTATATTACGACTGCTGTGCGGCTCGCGATCGGCGCGCGATTTCCGATCGGCTTCCGTGATTTTTCTTCCTTCCTTCCGACTACGGAAATATCGACGAGCTTTACGTTTTTTCGTTTTACGATTTTTTGCCGGTTTACGATCGAACCCGCGAGGACGCGCGACGCGACAGGGGCGCTCGGTAGGGCCGCCCGGGGATGGCGCTGCGCACGTCGTTCTGCGCAAATCGTAATAGCGTAAAGCAAATTAGCGTGTTCGACTTCGTGTATACCGCGTTCGGATCGTCGTCGTGGCGTCGAGCGAATTTATCGTCGATTTCGTGACTGTCACTGCAATCGCGATCCCGTCGTCGAGCATACGGGCGATCGGTTTCGTGGCTCCCGTTGCCGTCGTAAATTCGCAATCAGTTGCGTCGCCACCGGCGCGAGAGCGTCGTGGGGCGTCGAGTGAATCGGACGCTGGGTTTCGTAGCCCCGTCGTTGCGAGCGCGTCGTGCGGCGTCGACTAAGTAAATTGCCAATCGGTTCCGTGGCTGTGCCGCCGTGATTTTCGTACCGCCGCGCGCGAATCGGCGGCGATCGGTCTCTTCGGTGCTGCTGTCGCTGGCGCTGTGGCGCAACGACGACGACGACGTTCCGCTCGGGGTACGGGCGACGGTCTGGTGGAGTCGGCGAGATGGTGCGACTGGCCGTAGTAGCGAGCAACGCATGGCCATACGGGACACTGAGAGGGCCGAAGCGACTGCCGGTGGGTCGTGAGCAGCGCGGCGGCAGCGTCGAGCGAGGCCGCAGCGGCAGCGGCAGCGCGAGGAGCCGGGGCGCACCGCCGCGCCGCCGGTGTTACCACCACGTTGAACCCTAAATCCTGCATAACACACGCCCCCACTCCCGCGATGGCAGACGATGTCAGACCAATCTCCGGCCACGCGAACTGTCCGAGACGCGCGGCGACGGCGGCTCCTTCCTCGGACCGGCGGCATTAGAGAGCCCGAGCGGCCGAAGCTCCCGTCATTCTGCGCCGCGCGCGCGCGCGCTCCACACACCACCTATATACCTATACGTCTCTCATACACGCATTTTCGCGCACGGCTCCCGATAACCACCGCCACTGCCGTCGCAGCGACCGGGCAGGCCGGTCGGTAGGGGCTTTCAATTCTCGAGCAGCATTACGATAATCCTGAAACTTTGTATACTCGTTGAGACCGGTTTGGTAACGTTGACTCTGATTGTGCGTTTGCATCGCGCCGTGTCCGATGTCGGACATACCTTTGATGTGAAAAAATCATTTCTCGTTGTAAGCGCGATGGAACAAAGATCGATGACTGTTTTTTGCTATATTTGTACAGCCTTGGATGAATTCAAGTTCTGATCTAGATCACATGTTAATGTGGACCTTACGAACTCAGTCTTAGGATCGCGAAGACGGTTTAATAATTTTTTGCGAAATTTCGGGATAGTCATTTTTTCAGTTTCTTCAACTTTCCGGCTTGTCTGACTGTCCGTAACTGTCTTACAGCTCGCGATGCTCTTTGTTGGCCCTCTATTTGACTAATTCGCCAACTACACACATTTGCGTATTTCGGTAACCAATATTGAAACCATGAAATAACACTTCACACACAAATACGAGAAAAGAACGGGGAAGCACCCGACGATGCCAGCGGGCCAAATGCACGAAAATTCAATCGACACTCAACAGTCTCGCCGGTGACGAATTTCGCTCCCAGATGGCGTGATGTATTTTTACGAACACTAACGTTTGGTTTACTACTGCGAAATGCGCGTGACCGTCTGCACCGCAACGACGGTGTTTCTGCGATGTCGCGGACTTTCGAAGATGTTTCGTTGTTTATTAACCACACGCGCACTATTTATTTGAATGCTGCGGTCGAGTCGGGATTCGGTCGATAACCGCAGGAAGCGGTAAATCACTCGTGGCGACAAAGTCGGCCGGCAACACCTCCGAATTACGAGGCCCTCGAAGGTAAAGCCCACAGTGGCGCGGCGGTGGCGAAGCGCTACGCTCGAGCGCGGTTTTACGCTGGTTATACAGAAGTGCGCGCTGACGAGAGTTCGACGAGCCCTCGCGACGAGAGCCCGAGACTCCGGGATGCACCTGGCCCGGTGGAGAAACATCGCGCAAGCTATCATCCTCTGTGCATAAAACGCGTCCCCACTCCCGATCGCTTACCCCGCGTCAGGCCAATCTCCGCCACGCGAACTCCGTCTTTCTTAAGCTACTTATTTTCACCCGGCTTTCCTGCCGCATGGCGGGCGCCGCACGCATCGTCGGCCGGCCCGGCGACTCTGCGCCGCTTCGCTGTCTCTCCGGCGCGTCGGTTACCCTGCCGCGCGGATTTCCCGGCGGCGCCGAACAAATCAACGAGCGTACGGCGAAGCAACTTACACTTTTTTTTTAACGCGTTTTCACGCAATGTTGCGCTATGAGTATTTTGATGATATTCATCATTTTTGTATAAATATTACGCGTTAATCGAAATTAGATCGTTAAGGAAATTAACGTGAAATTAACGTCCAAACTTTATGAAATCGAGACATTTTTTTTTTCTTTTTCGTTTTTGTATAGTTTGAAGATCCTATCCGGTGGAAAATTTCCCGCTGATTCCGAAGAGCACCGTGGTTTGCTCGAAAAACATCAAATTCGATGAGAAAAATGCAAAAAATGATTTTTCACTTTTTTTCGCTAATATCGAGGTCACTTTTTTTCGATCGACCAAACCTGGATTTTCTTTTTGCGTTCTAGAGAAAACTCTGTAACGAAGAAAATGCCGCAAGGCGGAATGCGATATCTTGATTTTTTAATTTTTTACAGAATTTTAAAGTCAGACCCCCAAAAAATGCAAAAAAACGAAAGGGGTACCCCTTCTAAAAATTTGCGATTTTGGGACAGACTTGAATTAACGGGGGCAAGGCTTTATTATTTAGGGCAGACTTTAATTAAGGGGGCTGGGACAGACAAACAGGCAAACAACTTTCCAAAATATATATAAGATTAAATGTGTCCCAATGTTCCCCCCAGGAAATGAAAATACAATTTGAATATATTTTATATTTATATTTCCGTATATCTCAAATATACTATTTTTCCATATAGGCTCGAACATAAATTAATGTCGCTCAGAAACGATTTAAAAGAGCGCCATTAAAATCTAAGATGTATATTTTATGCGAGAATTAGAATTTTTTTTACATTTTTCAATTGAGTAAAAGTGAATAAGACTGTACGACAATTTGCGTGAAATTTGTCGACAGATATTCAATCAGAATGAATGGATGCAACGCAGAAAAAACGCGCATGGAAGAAAGAGGAATACGTAACCGCGGCGATCGCGGTTCATCACCTCGCACGGCGATCGCGTACGAGAAACATCGACTAACGGCGAGCTTCAGCGCCGCACTCGATTCTTCAATCACCGGATGTTGCATGAGCAATCGATCCTCGCCGCTGCCCGTTTAACGAGAATGTAACTCGACGCTATCGCACTGTTAATATAATCAATATAATCATCGTTATGACGCCATGCATTCAGCCTACTGCCGTTCGACTCGACATCAGTCCTCGTCGGCGGTATACAGTTCTAAAATAGCCTTTTCAAAGTATCCAATCGTACACATTAGTACCAAATATTTTCGAATTTATAAGCGCATAAGTTTTCGAGATAAGCCACACGGGTCCTGCACCGAACGTGACTGGGCGTTCTCCAAATACGAAATACCAAATATTAAATGTCGTTTCTATTATTATCATTTTATTTCCAGGAAAATACAGTCCAACGAAGATGCCAATAGCACCGATTTAAAAAAAATGGTGTCCCAATACGAAACATATTTTCTCGATTCTAAAACCAATCGTATTATTTCTAAATCGCACCTATCGTTCCCAAATGAGTTTATGAACAATAACAATACAATTTTTTTTATAGTGTCAAGTTTTTACCGGCATACGTCCTATGTCATCGATTATACAATTTTCTCTTTATCAAAAAGTAAACAAAAATTCATAATATTTGGATGTTTCGGAATACCCAAAAGTTGGTTCGTCAATCACGCAATTCGTGTTGGGTCACCCTTCCCCTATATCACTAGCCACAGTGGTGCACCAACTATCCAGATAAACCGGGGACACCAAGCTGCGCGTTTTACCTCTCCTGAATTTCCCCGTCATTGCAGCAGACAGACCCGCTGAGCACACCGGTTAACATCGTGCGTCGCGCGGAGAACACGCACAATCGTCATTGCAATCTGTCCTCCGCGTGTGTCTCGAGTCTCGGGGATTAAAAATCACGAATACTTTTCGCCAACTCGTATGCGCGCAATCTACAGTCGGCTCGCGCGTCCGGCGAATTTATTAATTATCGTCGATGGCGCGCTGTCGCGGGTGTTCGCGCACGGAATATAAGGTTTATACGAGGGAGCAGGTGGAGTCTCGCGTGCAGATGCAAATTAACACGTCGTACGATCAGAGCTCGATGCATACTGCACCAGTACGTATATACATATATATATAGCTGTGCGTGCGGTACATGAAGTCAAAGTATATAAAGCATTCCGTGTGTTCCATTCCTTTTTTTAATATCGTTGATTTTTTTCTCGTCTTTCTACCGACGCATTGGAATATATGGAATATTTCAAATTTTCGTCGCTACTCAATGCTGAATCTACATTTTTAAAAATATTAATCAAACTGTTACTTTTAACAACGTTTGCTATTTATTTATCTATATGATTTGTTTACAAGGCAAAAATACGATTCTAATGACGTGACATTATTTTACGAAGCCTTTTATTTTCGCACTCAGGAGGCTCAATTGTTAATTATATTGATGACATTTTTGTGCTCATACATCGATGAAAATGCATGGGGTACGTGCAAAAATATATCAAACACTCTGTGCATTCCATTCGACTCTTTTATTGCAATGATCTTTGCATATTAAAGCATCGAATGAACATTTCTTAATTATTTACCTTTTATACTAAGAATATATGTAAAAAATATCGAATAGATCCCAGCAATCCTTTCTCTCGATACATCAGAACCCTGCGTCCTTGTAAATTCGCTCTTAAGGTAGTCCTTGCGAACAATATTCATTTCGCATAAATTCGAGGAATATGAGAGAGAATTGCAAACACTTCTCGGTGGTATAAAAATCTGAAAAAAATGCATGCACATTAAAGGTACTGAAAAGATTAATTTTGCGTAATAATAATTCGAAAATGTTATTAACAAATTGATGAAAAAAACAATTGTTTAACAAATATTTCGATGACCCAAGATTTTTTTTTCATGAAAATGATTCCTTCCTTTTTCCGAATACGCATGCATTTTTTCAGATTTTTATACCACCGAGAAGTGCGTTTGCAATTCTCTCCCAAATTCCTCGAATTTATGTGAAATGAGTATTGGTCGCAAGGACTAAGAGCTCTCGAAACCGACGACAAATACGCCACGAGAGGCTCCTTGAACTATCCGTGTACCAATCTGGAATCTACGAGGCATTTTTAGCCAAGACTTTTCCAACGATCCATGACCTCTACGCGGAGCAACCACGCCCTTCTCGTTACCCGCGTCTAGGGCCTCGTTTTGCCTCGTCCCCCCCCCCCCCTCTCTCCCTCCATTCTCTTTTCGCTTTTACGAATTCTCATCGTTACTCTCACTCTGTCCTTACCGCGCTTTTTTTTTTTGGCGGCGATAATATCTCGGCAAATAGCGCGAGACTCGCGGAACCCTTTGGACGGCCGTCCGCAAGCGGGAGGCGAGAGGTTGATGCGGCTGCTGCCGCCCGTGGTCGTAATGCCCTAAAATTAAACAGCCCACGGCGCCGCAGGCCCTCGCCTTTTTCTATCTCTTTTCTTTCCCACTTGCTGTGTCTTTCCTTTTCGTTTACCTACCAACCTACCTGTATGTGAGCCGCGAGATACGCTCACCAACGTTTTACGCACGTGTGTTTTATATATACCAGCATATATTATATTATGTGTACAACATGTGTATATAAATGCATCGTGCGATCTCGAGCAGGGCGTGAAAGGAACGCGATCCGATGTTCGCGGTGGCGCGAACGTAATTGGAATTTGTCCACGATATTGCTACCATCGATTATATCGCCGGTGAAATGGTGAGAATCGAAGGGGTGGGGGGAGCGAACGAGGTGTACCACGAGGAGGATGCGAGCGAGCGGCAAGCCGGCCGATCCCGCGATACCGGGGGGACGTAACGATTTATTGACTTTCGAGGGACATCAGGGAACGATTACCGCGCGTACCGAGAGGGAACTTACTGTACCGAAGGTGTATATACGAGGGTAGCTTGCAAAGGCAGACACTCGATTCCCATAGCTACGTCTCATAATCGATACTCGACAAATGATAAATTATTCTCTTCACTAGGCTAACCACTCGCGCCTACACCGCCTTTTTCTTATTCAGATATTTGCTGCAACATTTGGCTTACATCGTCGTTCTCAAGTCGTTTATTCTACCCTAAGTGGTTTAAACCATCTTTAACTTGATTTCACAGAAAAACTATAATTTCGACGTTCTTAAAACTATTTTTTGTACTCATAGATTCGGTTTTTTCGCACTGATTTTTTAAGAGGGTTTAAACGCACGGATCTTCGTCCACTCTCAGATTTTCTTGTTGAGATATTTGTTGTGACATTTGGCTTACACCGTCGTTCTCAAGTCGTATATTCTACCCCAAATGGTTTAAACCATCTTTAACTTGATTTCACAGAAAAACTATAATTCCGACGTTCTTAAAACTGTTTTTTGTACTCATAGATTCGGTTTTTTCGCACTGATTTTTTAAGAGGGTTTAAACGCTCGGATCTTCGTCCACCCTCAGATTTAACGTAGAATGAGTTCTAAAGCACGTTGATTAAGGTGCGAATAAAAAAATGGGCAGCGAGATTTACAGATTTCCGAGATATCTCGAGCCACCAACTTTTTCAAAGGGATTTTATTGCAGGCAGAATTATTGCATCACGCACAACGCAAATTCCGATATAAATCAATCATGCAATTTCATTTGTATTTTCTCAGCGTTACTAATGCCAACGGCCCTGTAGGCGAGACAGGCATTCCTACTGTGGCTGCGATTTGGAAATACGCGTCCTACGTTCGAGTGTGTACAATGGCGCCAATGCACGTCCCGTTTCGTTTACAGAGTGAAGCGGCGGCGCAAGAGAGATAAGGGGATCGACTTCGGTGGTGTCAATGTAAGAGACCACCGTGTCGAAAATCAAGCGATTTGTTTGGTCTCGTTTGGACTGATCGGTAGTCCTCAAGGGCGACACTGACGCTCGGATTGTTTATTTCAACACAGCTCATTAAGATTGTCACGGCCGAACCCTTTGCTCACAGTGTAAACCGTATGACACTTGGTTATTCCCACGAAACTCGAGAGTCGCTTCTCAGAGATGTGAGATATTCAGGATAAAAATATATTCATAATACTATCCAGAACAAAGATCCAGAACAGCGTAAATATAAAACAAAGGGCGTTAACAAGAAATAAAGGAATAATCAATGAATAATTCATACCCTTCCAATAAGAGGGAAAAAAAATTATTCGTGAAAAGGAAAATTCTTCCATGAAAAAAGAAATGAATCGACACCTATAGTTAGGTACTGGAAAAATAAAATATTTGTTATTCGTGCAATATCGGCCATCTGCCGATTCTCGGCACCGACGCCCGTTCGACGCTCGCGCAACGTCGTGTGAGACTAATAATGAGAAGATTGGAAAACGATGGTGCCACGGATCATTGATTCCGGAAACGTTTGCTCCACGCCCTATCATAACGAGTTATTGAGACACACGGAGCGTCGGGGTTATAGCGGAGCCGAGTCGCGAGTCTAGAGCGAGTGGATTAATCCGAGTGTACACAGAAGAAGCACGATAGTGCGGTGTCTCTGACCGCCGAGAAGATTAGCAAGAGCAATAAGCAGAGCAGCCGCGGCTCGTATATAGCGGTATTGCCAATATCGTTCGTCACGACCGATCGATTACTCAGCAATCAACTGGAATACGGTATCTGTGCAGCAAACCCTGAAAAAAAAGAAGAAAAAAATTCAAGATGGGAATACTTAAACGTGTCAACGTAAATTTACAACATATCGACAAAGATCGTAACACTTAAATTGCTTTCCTTGCGTTCGACGCGCCTCTCGTGGCTTTCGAAAGATGGCAATACTGGGTGTTAGATCGATTCGTGACCGATATACATCGTGTGCATTACAGAGACTCGTAAAACAAAATCGACTGTACGCTCAACCGGAGAAACTTGTAGCTCAACTTGAAGCGGTCGCGAGTGTACGGCGGACGGACATTCCTTCTCACGCATTTCTCTCGACGCGCTTTAGAAATAATCAAATATTTACGTTGCGCGCGTACGCGAGCGATAGAGACGAGTTACGTCGATGTCTCCGAACCCCGCGAGGTCCTGACGGCGACTCTTTCGAGTGTCTGAAATAATCGAGGGAGAGAGAGAGAGAATGGGGAAATATCGGAATATTTTTCCATTCTTGTACAAGGGACATTCATTTTTTAATCATTTTGACCGAGACGATATATTCTATCAATCATTTTTGGAAACCAATTTTGTGACATTTACCAAAAACTGTATATTTAAAAAAAAAATCGATATCTGGCGTCATTTGAGGTCGCTCGTGAAGTGACAATAAATTGGGATGAAAATTCTGCGAGTAATAAATAAAAATTAAAGTTAGCAACCTTTGCAATATACCGCATATCAATGTCACGTCATACTTCTGTATTCGATTAAACGAACCGCAGTTCACACACGAAAACGTCCAACCCAGGTACATCAAATTTCCTTGCAAATTAGTTATTATAATCCAAGTAGGATCGATATCGACGTTGAAAGAACACACGAATCGCCACCGCCGCGCTGCATCTTTTTCTCCGTCCGTAGCCAACGTAGCCCCGAATGGGATGTTAGTTTTGCGGAAGGGCCGTAGAGTGGAAGCCGGCCGGGCTACATCAGCCTACAAATAGGTTATGTGGGAGGTCCTTAATAGACATCGGACCTTAATCACGCAATCCGGCCCTCATCTCGAGGCATACGCGACTCAATCTACCTGTTGCGGCTGGACAGGAAACGACGCGTATAAAAGAGTGCGAGAGAGCGAGCGAGCGAGCCGAGTTTCGTGCGATGCCCGCTGGGGATGGGGGTTCGCCCTGACGCGGTCCGCATAATCGTCTCGGCGACGCCGGCGAGAGTGGCACAACACACATGTAGTCGCGAGGAGAGCGACGACGAAGAAGCAACGTCCGCGGCGCGACGCTCGACGTGGCGTCGCTGCGCCCCGCGCAAGAAAGAAAGAAGACGTTTCGTTTCTCGCTGGCCTTGTAATTCACCATTCGAGGAGTGGTCAAGAGGCTGCCGGACGCCGAGACAGCAGCGCCACCAATACCACCGCCATGTGTCGGAGAGAGTGAAAGAGAGACGGGGCGAGAGATGGCGCGGCGGGCAGAGCGAGCGAGAGAGAGAGAGAGAGAGAGAGAGAGAGAGAGAGAGAGAGAGAGAGAGAGAGAGAGAGAGAGAGAGAGAGAGAGAGAGAGAGAGAGAGAGAGAGAGAGAGAGAGAGAGAGAGAGAGAGAGAGAGAGAGAGAGAGAGAGAGAGAGAGAGGCAGGCAGAAGAAGAAGAAGGGATACGAAGAAAAGAAGTCGAAGCATGAAAAGGAAAAGGGAGAAGAATCGAGGTGGGCGCCGAGCACACGACCCGACGTGATACATATTTTTTATGGGAGGGCGTAAATCTCGCGAGTGCGCGCACGTCAGAGGAACCGGCGGCTTCCACCGGACACGCGGTGATTCGAGCGAAAATAAAGCGGCTCCCATAGCGAGACGGCCGGAATACGCGCCACCGCCGCCGCCACCGAGCGCACGAGAATGAGATTCCTCGCGGGACTGCCGCGACCAATTGCCTAATGATGCTGATTTATCGAGGAACTCGGTGAGGTTCCGGTTGTGCTATGGTCATTAATATAAAGACACCCGTATCGCGGTGGGACGTGGGATGCTGGTAGCCGCGCGTGATAAGGATTAATGAAAAATAAAACTAATTGGTACGAGTCGAATCGTCGGTGGTTTGATTTAAACGACGTCCTCGCGACGCGTCGCTAATGCGCGGGATACGTGTCAGAAGAGGAACAGAGGAAGAGCGGTTGGTGAACCGTTTAATCCTTGCGCTTGGCCACGACCAAGAAGGAGAAGCCAAGACACACACGGCGTCGCCGGCGCGAGCGCACGGCGTAGCTGGAAGCGGTAAACTTGCGAGGAATTTCCATATAATGTAACGTGTCCCGCATTAATTTTCAGGTGCACGGGGGAGAAACAGAAACGCACTCGGCGAGACGCCGGAGTTTACCGAGTGGAATTAAAATTGATCAAGTGCCACCAGACATGTTCGTGTATAATTCATTTGTTTTGGGCTCAAACGTGGCGTTCGGAAGGTCTGGCGTTCACATCACTTTGTGTAATTGAGAGAAAAACAAACGAAGAAAGGAAAAAAATGTTTTTTTTTGTTAACCGTCTTATTGTTTCTTTCCCATTTCGCCGAATTGTTTGATGAGCACGGAAAATAAAAAAGATGGTACGGTAGTCGTAAGGTTATTTCCGTCCACACTGTTGTTTAAATGCGCATTACAAGAGATTTACATTCGAGAAAATGAATGTCCGAAACTTTTCCTCCAACTTTTCTTTTTTCTTTTTTATTTTTCGTTCTTTTTTTAAGATGTAAATTGCCATTACCATTCGCACAATGATTTTGGTACGACACGTTGCGTGAGAAGAAGAAGAAGAAGGGAAATAAGTGTCGGAGGTGCGAAGAGTTTGTTCGTGGAGATCCGAGTCCATCGGAAAGCACTCCCGAACAACCGTGACGCGCTTGATTCACATTTCTTCGCAGAGTGAGCGAGGAGTGGTAATTCTCGTGTCGGACGTGCCGGAAGAGAAGTTTACTCAATTACGTCCGGCGTCCCGCCCTGTGGACCCAAAAGCCACGGCGTCTGACTGACCGTAAAGATTTCTTTGTGACCATATATCTTAACGCTCGTATAGTGCATTACTATATAATCAAGAATGCAACGCGTTCTTCGTAGATTTACAATAAAACAACACCGTGCAAATTATTGCGTCTTGACGCGGTGGAAGTTGCTCAAATCAATTTAATAAACGGTTTCATCATTCCACACATTCCCCAAGATGCATCGCCCTACTGGGTGCAAATTAATATCTCTTACTAGCAGGTTGTAGTGGCTCGCGCGCTCGCTATATGCTCCAATCAAAATTACATCGTTAAGGAAATTAACGTGAAATTAACGTCCAAACTTTATGAAATCGAGAATTTTTTTTTTTTCGTTTTCGTAAAGTTTGAAGACTCTATCCGATGGGAAATTTCCCGATGATTCCAAAAAAACGAGGTTGTTGGCTCAAAAAAGAGAAAATTCGACGAAAAAAACGCAAAAAATTATTTTTCAAATTGTTCGGAATTTCGACTAAAATCGAGATTACTTTTTTTTCGATCCACCAGACCGAAGAAACTGGCTTTTCTCTTTGCGTTCGAGAGAAAACTATATAACGAAGAGAATGCCTTAAAGCCGACCGCGATATCTTGATTTCTGAATTTTTTACAAGATGTTAAAGTCAGACCCTCAAAACTCGCAACTTTTTAGAAGGGGGGGGGGGGGGGGTACCCTTTTCGTTTTTTGCGATTTACTTAGAGCCGACTTTAATTAAGGGGCTGGCTCAGACAAATACAAAAACAGACAAACAACTTTCCAAAATGTACATACATAAGATTAGCGTCAGTAAATATTTACTTGGATTGGACAAAAAAATCTCAATCTTTTCATACGTTCGAACGAAATAAATTTTCTTTTCCCGACGTGCCAAGTGTGAGGAGGTCGAGGCACCTCGTGCCGTATTGCGTTTGACTTCAATTAACTCACATTCGTTGAATAAACGCTCGTTCCGACGATTGAGCATAGACGCGCGCGAAAAGTGTCACGGTGTCCTCATCGGATTATTACGAATTTTTCTAGATACATCCCGGTCGACGACGCGCTGTGAGAGCGAGGACGACGGTGCGGGGCACGGTTGACCGGCATCTGAGATCCGAAGACGACGCAGAAGAGCGTGCGAGACGACGTAACACGCCGTGTGGATGTGTGGCTGAGTTCTCGTCTTGAAAATGTGATTGAGGACCTCTCGAGAAAAGAGTCGCGCGCGTACCGAGTGTGCGACTCTCGAGTGGCTTGCGCGCGCTTTTCTTCTTTCGCTCTTTCTCTTTCTCACACCTCGAGCACCGTCCAACGTTTACAGCTCGCTCGTGGCTCACAGGCAGCGCTAGCCTGATTACAGGGACTACAATGCCTCTGGGCTCTACCGCCAGAGGCCCTCGGCGAATGCTACGCGAACGCTCGTGATTCGCCGCAGTATAGGCAGATGAGTCCTCGACAGCCGAGATCCTCGAATTGCACATACTCGAAACCCTTGTCTATATTTTCATTTCGGTTTCGATCGCCGTTCACTACGGTGGTATTTCACCCCTTGGATCTGTGATCGATGATTAATGACTGCACAATGACGAGTTACGCTGAAAATCGCGTTATCCAAGTACAATCGACCTTTGAGCAGTTTAAAAATTGAGACTAATTTCACGATGATTTTCGCCTTTGCTTTCGAGTGATGAAAGTCGTTATTCTGCGAAGTGCCAAAGATTTTTTTTTTCGGGAACGAAGAATCTTGACTCCTTTTGGTCATAATAACGGTACAGACAGAAACTTTTTTTATACCGTCGATGCAATTATGTCACACGGTCGACGTGCCATTATTTTTGAAATGTTCGTTGCACGGTGACAAATTTTACGAGTACAACTGTCGATGTGCAGGACACGATAGATAAGGTAGGTAAATAATAAGTTGACCCGTCCACGTAAGTCGACGTAATACGACCGGATAAGGCGTCGATGCCGCGTCTGATGATTCCTCGACCTGTTCGTTCGGGTCTTATCTTACTCGAGTTATCTGGTCGCGCCTAATTGGATTGGTTCCCGAGGTGTCAACTTCTTCGGTCGTGTAGCGTGTCGTAAAAACGCGTGGCGATGGTTGGACGGAACTAATGCTGGGTCGTTGCGTTGCCGAACCAGACAGAACCAACAACTAATTGGCCCGATTGTAGCGCTTTTCGTGAACCGCAATGCAACCGTATTGTTTATTCGGTAACTTTTTGTTTGCTACCAAAAAGTAATATCGATTGTCGCCTTTCCATCGCTTCGCCAATTGTTTTTTTTTTTTGCTTTTTTTTTTCGACTGCGACCGGTTGCCTTTATAGGTTGCCACCGAAGCGCTAGGATCGTCGCCAGAGAGAGATATTTTTTTCGGCTGGCAATAAACCAAAACCGCTTGCGTTTCTCGCAATCAGTGGCGCTCAATTTTTTTCTACACATGGAAATTGCGATTATTAACCGCCAACGCGATGACACGACGTCGCTCGGTGTCGTCGTTAGCTTGGGGGGGAAAAAAAAGAACGGCCGTTCGAAAGCCTCATTACGATAGCGACGGACGTCGAAATTGAAATACGTATGATTACGTCCGATAGACGTCGGACTGGCTGGGATTCCTCGAGAACCTTTTCGGGTGTCCGCGATCCGACTGTCACGCTCCCGGGACTTGACATCTCCCCGACAGCGTCGTATCTTTCGCCGACACCTAAGAGCCTTTCGTTTTGGCGGTCGGGGGACTTTTGAACGATCGCGCGAGAGAGGCGACTTTGTGGGAGCCCGCGCGGCCGGCCGCAAGTGAAGAAACGAGGATATATTCAAAGAATTGCAGCGCGACCGGTATGCGGTCACCGTAAAATAATATTGTCCGTTCGAGATGTTCCTGCGGTCGGGGGAACGAAATATTTGGGAACGCGCGCGACTGGCGTCCAACGCGCGGCGTCGTCGCTTTTTGCCTCCTTTGTTTTGCTTTTGCTTCGCCTTTTGTCTTGCACAATGTCTCGTGTTATCATAAGAGGGGACAGACACGCCAACGCGTGACTTCGGGGAACCAGTAAACACCACGAGAGCTAAGGTCGCGCCGACTCTGAGAGTATTATAAGAATAATAACTCCCGGTTAAACAATTCGGTTCATCGGAGCTGCCCAAATGGGTGGTAAACGTTTTTTCTCGTCGCTTTTTCGCTTCTATTGTTGACGGACGCAAGTTATATCAACAATTCTACGTGGAAGCGTCGCTCGGGGTATTTTTATAGTTTACGGGATCGAAATCGTGACGTAACTGTAAAATCACTTTTGATCTACACCATCGTTCTCAAGTCGCATATTTTACCCCAAAAAACGCTGGTTTCAATGCATTTTTCATTGATTTTGAAAAAAAAAAAAAAAAAAAAAAAAAAAAAAAAAAAAAAAAAAAAAAGTTTTCGCCGTCCTTTTCGCCAAAAATCACAAATCCGGCTTTGGACCGAAAATTTTGAAAATCGACATCAGAAACATTTTCTTTTCAAAATATCTACTTTTAACCTATACGATCGTTCTCAAGTCGCATATTCTACCCCCGAAAACACTGCTTTCAAGCCTTATTTCTAAATTAATTTTGAAAAAAAAAGTTTCATCAGAACTATGATAGATCCGACTATCGCTCGAAAAATGGCAAAATCAGCTCCTTTATATTTTTTCGCGTTACACATACACTTTTTAAGGTAGGACACAACCAGTAAATTATAAATCAGTTATGGTATAATATTTTTATCTTTTTAAGTCCGGATATTCTTGAATATACATCGGACACTTGAATGAATGCACGTATAGGAATATACGTCAATCCTTGTGTTCTGTTTCCCGGAGCCTGCGGTAGGTACACCGGATAAACTAGTTGTCCGAATGAACCGACTCGTCGTATGCTGTATTTCCTTCGGTATACCCACATTCGCGAGATCCCTCACGGTCCGCAGAGTCGCCGGTTGGAAAACCGGCGTGGCAACCTACGCGACACTAATCCGCGCGATGATCGCGCCCAAAGAAGCGGCCGCGATCACGACACGGGCCTTCTATCAACGCAACTATAATCCACCTAATGCACTCGGTTGCATATGTATCGTCGCGTCCCCACGGCTGAAGCTGATTACATCGTGCGACTGAAGCGATCGGGGCATTAGGCAGATGGCAAAATAGTACCTTAGCAGCAGGGACATCGCCCCGATCCGCGCAGCGTTCGCCAACCAGAAACATCGGCTTACCGTCGATCGGTCCATTGATCGGTCGAAAAAAGATTTGCCCATCAGCCCGTTTGGCATCGAACGCGACTCTACGCCGCATGAATCGGACCGCCGGCCGATCCAATAACACGCTTCGCAGCTCGTGTCTCTTTATGTTATGTAATATGCGTTTCGATGCACCGAGAGAAAAAAGCATCTCATTGAACGAATCGAATCCCGATCGGGATTATATGATCGAGATCGAGTCTCATTTCATTTCATTTCATTGGATAAATATTAAATCTCGTGTCATCGATATCGATATATCATATAATATTATACATCAATTGCGTGTTGCAAAAAGATGTTCACAAATTTCTTTGTAATTCCTGAGATTTATACTTTTGACTGACAAATGACGGCGCGTTTGAAATTCGTTGTAAAAATTCGAGCGACCCTTCGCGTCAGGTTTATCGCTAAAACTGTCGAAAATCTTGCGCCGACTCGAGGCTGCGGCTGTTTGTCGACCCACAAAGTCGTGCAAACAAGGATTCGAGATGACTCAGCAGCGCGAAGAATGAAGAAAAGGGTCGATCGCGAAGCGGCAAATTTGTCTACACACCCAAATCGGCAAACTCACGTTTTTGAAATACCTACCTGTACCCTTTGAAAACTGAGATAAACCTTCCGAGCATACCTGACGCCCTCTATTTTTTATAAACACACTGCATCTCCGTTCGACGGTGCAACGATGTTAACTTTTGTAACACATTTTCGGAAGGGCAAACAATTCATTGGGTTTTCTGGTAATTGCCGAAACATCGCACCAGTGTTTGCAGTGTTATCGAGGCTCGCGCCTTATGCTTCTCTACTCCTCGACCACTCTTGGGTCGCCAGCTCGTTTTGTTTACCACTTTTACGTCGTTTTCAGCGACCAAGACCGAAAACCTTGAGTTAAGGCCTCATTTTTTTAACCGTCAATCTTTATTTTTATTTTTGCATGAATAATAAGTTTGAAATGAATTTTTCGTGAATTGAATTTTCATACATCTAACATTTTAGCGTACATACTGAAATAATTGAAACTTAAGCCATTTTGGTCCGGATAGAACAGAATCAGCATAAGGGAAGTATATGTGGGTCAGTATGGACCACATGCAGTGTATCCGTCTAGGATTAAGAAAGACCCCTAAGTGTTGCATAATTACAAAGAAATAGTAGCGCATTATTCGATTTTAATTTTAAAAAAAGATCATTTCGCACGATGCTTGGGTTCCAGGAAATTCATTCTCTTTTTTTTTATTCACGCTCTTTACGATCCCAATAGGGGGTAAGTACAGGGCCAAAGGCAACGCGATGGAAAGAAAAAAAAAGGCTCGTAAAACGATAACCGTATCGTGTGTCGATTAGCTCCGCATTTTTCTCGTACAATACGAGACGTGTCACAATCTTCTATTAGCATAAGCTCGTAGGGTCCGTGAAAATAAGAACCTGTCAGGTAAAGATTTGGCGAATGGTCGGAACAGGCGACGCTAATTTTAAACGGTCCTTGAGAAGAAGGGAGAATGTGAAATAAGTGGAAAAAGGAGCAAAGCGCGAAGGGTGAAGCGGCGGCGGCGACTTCGAAGCGGCGTCGAGCTATTAGAGAGTCGCGGCGGCGTCCCAATGAAGGAATTCCTATTCCCGAAGTCTCGCGACCCGGGACGAATCCCAATGGACCAATGTTAACGAGATGCTATGGTTTAGTAGCAGAGACCTTGCTTTACCGTTTCGATATAAAGTTCCTTGACCTTGTCCTGAGTGACACGGGTAAAGACCGAAAGAGCTCTTCGGAGTCGTCTACGCACGAAGAATCTCGACATACCGATTCAAGGGTTTCGAGATCGCCGTCGAGTACAGCCTGTGATACGCACGGTGCGATTATTTACGTTCGGTTCGGTACTCGAACGTGTTTTGAGAGAATTGTGACACGATTGTGACCCGGAAATGATACGAAGGAATTTTTTGCTCCGCTCTGTAATATTAATTAATTAATGTACCTGCTTATGATCTTCCGACTACATTTTTAAATGATCCTAGGACGAATAAAACGGCGAAAACAGATTTCGAAATCTATGGTGATGTAAACGTTTTACCACAAATAATTTTTTTCTAAATCATTTTTCCGGAAGCTTTGGAGAATTGCGTAAACATGTGAACAGACTTTTTGATATTTTTCAAACACAGCTACGCCATCTGTTACCCACTGATAGCGGCTCCGAACGATGTATCACATTGGCTGTGAGTAAAAGCTGCTTTCGTTATACGTGAGTGCGGGCGAAGCAGCACAGCGACCTCGTAAGTACGAGAGAGGCTATTGTTTGCCTCCCCTTAGGTGATACAGACTCAGTCGGTAACAAACCGATTTCTCTATTTTGTCCGAAATTATTAATATTTCGGACAAAAGCAAACTAGGTCTGGAATCTGTTCAAATAAAGTTTTACATCATGCAGAATTGCGAGACGAACTATGTTTGTCTTCTTTTGTCGAAAAGCATTCACCACCCTTGAAAAAAAAATGGTTTAGATTTTGTTACCAACTGAGTATGGTTCACCCTCAGGTCTTTTCGGCTAAACCCAAATAATGTTTTTATCACCGATAAATTCCTCATAAATATTTGAATATACAGCGGACAAAACTAGAGTTCCGTGTTTCGTTATAAAAACTCGGGCTCGATTCTCGTGCAAAACTACGCAAAAAATGGAACACTTTCGAAACATTACATAGATTTATGTACATTTATTTTCGCTCGGTGATGATAAACTTTCAAGTCGATGTCTTGACGGATTAACAACGGATAATGAATACAAGGAAAAAACGGAAATACTAGTGTGAAATTCTTAATTAGCGATAGCTACTTCTTCCGCCTCCATATCCTCGTCGGAATCTTGCATCTTTTCGTCTTCCTCGACGGATTCTTCGAGCTTCTTGCGTTCCTTGAGTCCAGCAGCGGGAGATCTGATGAGCGCCAGGTCTCTTTGCACCTCCTTGACGTCTCTGTCCTGTTCCAACTCTCTGCCCTTTCTCAATCGCTGCATTATGTGTGTGTTTTGTCTCCTTTGCCTGATAAGCTCAACCTTCTTCATGGCATCCACTGTCTTCGACCATAACTCTCTGTTGTATTTGACTGGGATATTTCTCCTCTTCTCAAACTCGAACGAAGGATCCACCGCCAACTCCTTGCCAGCTGTTTTTCTGTAGGCTTTGGTCCACTTAGCTTTCCTTGGGTTCTTCTTCTTTTTGAACGCAGCGTGACACTTTGATCGACAAAATTTGAAAATCTGTAACAAATACCATATTTTTAATCTTTATCGTAAGTTTTTATTTAAATGTCAACAGTATAGGAGAAAGCAATAGTTAAATTTCAATGCTAGTTCTATTCAAACAGCATTTTATTTAAATATTTTGTAATTTTAGTGTACAAAATGTACAAAACAATAGTTTCATTCCGTCGTTTAAAGATTAAGTTTTTAAGTTTTAAATTTCTAGTTCACAAGAGAAGTTTAAAGTGAAGTTAAACTGATTGTCGTAAATTATTATACATAAAAAAAAGTGAAATGAAAATTTCTCTTATAATGGACCACAAATTTTATAAAAACAAAATGAATGAAAAAAAAAAATATTTACGATTCTTAATTTCACAAAATGTTGTCCAAATATTTCTTCTTGACAGATTGAGGGTCTGATAAAGAAGAATATTTTCGAAACCAATCAAAAACTGCTATACACAAATGAAAGCATTAATTCACAACAATGCGCAATCGTTCGACAAAGTCAACCCAACATAATACGACGGAAGAAACATAACCAAAAATCGCTGTCAACAAACCACGTGCAATCTATGTAAAACATTTTGCCGAATCAGGTACAAATACAAAAAAATGATTGTCCGGATGATAAAATACTCACTTTGCAGTCGTTTCTGACGAACTGGATCCCGTGTCCCGGATATATCCGGGACGAACAGAAGTAACACGTTTCTATACGCATGTTTTGCGCGTTTTCGTTTGTAAAGAGTGTCCGCACGTCGCAATCGTCTCTAGCGTGGCGTCAACGCAAAACCGCGGCGGTTGGTAGAGACGTGAAGTTAGCCTCAACACCCGTCGGAAAACCGTTATATGACCGACAAATGACGAGCTCGGGAATATTACAAATAAATGACCGATGCGGTCACACAAGGAGTTTTTGAGACTGGAATTGAACCGATTCTCCCACTTAACCAAGGGCGCGCATACTTTTGGTTTTTTCAACGGACTGATGACGGATCTGGGCTGGAAATTTAAACCGAATTAAACTTTTGAGAATGTACGTAGGATGCATTCGTAAAGTTATTTTTTCTAAATTTAATAGTTTTTCTCTCGCACTGTGAGCCTGTGTCCGGTGACGATCAGGACTTTTGGAAAAAGTGAATTGCTTTTTTTTACTTAAAAAAAGTAAAAATTATGTTTTACTTAAAAAAAAGTAAAAATTGTTTTACTTTAAAAAAAAGTAAAAATTCTGTTTTACTTAAAAAAAAGTAACCATTTTGTTACTTTAAAAAACGTAAAAATTATGTTTTACTTTTAAAAAAGTAACAAATTTTTACTTAAAAGTAACATTTTTTACTTAAAAAGCAACATTTTTTAACTTAAAAGTAACATTTTTTTACTTAAAAAGTAACAATTATTTGTTTTTACTTTTAAAAAAGTAACAATTGTTTTTTTTACTGGCACATCAGTCAAATGTCTCCATGTCGATCTCCAACAGATCGGCAGTAAAGGTTTTCTCGGTCACAAATCACACATGGTTACTCATAAAGTAAATTAATTTTCGGTAAAAACATTTTTTCGTTAACAAATGGTTACTTTAAGAAGAAAAATACGAAACACTATTCCCTCTCCTTCAGCAGCGGTATCGATTCCCCTTGCTCTAATTTAATATTGCAATTATACCCTGGCACCAAGCTACCCGTATCACACATTCGTCACAGGTAGATCAATCGAACAGTCCAAGTTCCCGTACTATATTTCCAATAGTTTGACAAAAGTGAAGACAAGGGAGACACGAGATAATAATGCGGAATTACGTTGTCATGTCGTGTATGATTTTAGTGTTTTCAATTGTCTACCATTATAACGTGAACAAATCAGCGAGGAGTATCGTCGTACGCCCGCGGGAACGCTACGACTATATTATCGGTGAGAAAATCGCTTCAAGCAGTGTATTAAGCGTATAGCAGTGACTGTCAACCTGGACACGATATAATTTAAGTTACGTCCTAATTACTCACATCGACCCATATTATTTTTCGTCATTGCATAAATTATCGTTGTATTTATGTGTATCAACATGATGTGCATGCAGTTGGCGCGGGCACAGCCGGATGTGTGATCGCATCGCAACTATCCGAATTGCCGAACATCACGGTGCTGCTCATCGAAGCGGGGGGATATTTTAATTGGCTTTCGACGGTGCCTCTGGCGGCACCCATGATGCAAGGCTCCTCGGTCGATTGGACGTACAAAACCGAAACGCAATATTACTCATCGAGAGGATTAATTAACTACGTAATTCAGAAAACGAATATTAAACATTTCACGTCGGTTCAATCACGGAATTAAATTAGAATAAGTTGTCCTCAACAATAATAACAATAAAATTTGAAGAAAAAAAAAGAACAACAAAACACTTTTTTAATTGAAAAACATTAATTATTTGTATAATGCGAATCGATTATTTCAAGTGATTGTTTCGTGTGTTCAGCAACAATCTTGGCCGAGAGGAAAGGGTCTTGGCGGAAGCGGTCAACTGAATTACCTGGTCCACTCGTTCGGTATACCGGAAGACTACGACAATTGGCCGAGCGATTGGTCGCACGCCGATCTGCATTCGTATTTCGAACAGGTTGCCAGAAAAATGCATGTGCCGGGCACGACGCCCGAGGGACGTTTGGTCGACGCGTTCGGGAGTCTCAACGCGTCCCTCCTCACCGGAAACGTGACGATCGAGAGATCGAGCAACACAATAACACGGGGCGCTCGTTGGAGCACTTATCACGCGTATTTGCAGAATTCTTGGAACCGAAAAAATTTGCATATTCTCACGGACACCTTAGTCACAAAAGTAACGATTATTTTTATCGCCTATTCAACTTTTCGACACCCTGAAAATTCATTATAGTTCTTATTCTCTAAACACTATAAAAAATATCGTCCTGTTGAAAGAATTTATAAGGCAAAAATATTATAGAAGAGTTCTAACATTTCATTGCAATACAAATATTTTCGCGACTTAAAATGTATAATACAACATTTTAAATATGCAATGAGCGGTTGTTTTTAATGTTTTAATGCTACGTGGCTATCGCGATTGGGTGTCCGAAAGCGATTGACATGAATGACGCTACGTTTCGAGAAATGTGACGCTTTGCATTATTCCAGATACACATCGACGATCACTCAATCGCACACGGAGTCGAGGTGAAATATGGTGACGGATCTCTCGGAAGGATAGAGGCGCGTAGTGAAATAATCGTATGCGCAGGCGCTGTGAATACACCGCAATTGTTAATGATTTCCGGCCTTGGTCCGAAGGATGAGCTCGAGAAACTCGCGGTCAGTGTGCACTAAATTTATTTGACTTTTTTTTACATAGTTTTTGAGATTTGGATATCAGTATGCATTAAACAGGGAATTTCGTAATTTCAGATACCAGTTATCAAAGACCTTCCTCAGGTGGGTAGGAATCTGTTCGATCATTTAAATATGCCGGTATATGTAAATCTGGACGCTCCGGTCAGTATAACACTTGCAAAAATGCAAACCGTCGCCGAAGTAATCAAGTATTTCGTCTTCGAAGCTGGTGAATATAATTAATCTCGACCCTATCACAAGATGTAGTTTAAAATACGATTTTACGATTAAGAAATTCGTTTGTATCATCTTTACGAAGGGCTGTTGGCGACCAACGGGGTAATGGGATTGGCGAGGGTGAACGGAAGTGTCATCGTACTATTTGGCGTTGCTTCTACTGACGAAAAGCTCTTAAAAGACGTCGCCAACTTCGAGACAGATGTAACCAATTTTTTATATATACCTTGAGCACCGTGCCAGAGATAAACGTTTTTCCTCAACTTTCATTTAAAGATCGTCGCATGAGAAGACTTTAAGAAACCTTTTTAGATGCATCTTATATATTTTTTGGAAAGTTGTTTGTCTGTTTGTCTGTTTGTCTGTCCCAGCCCCCTTAATTAAAGTCTGTCCTAAATAACGTGGTAGGTTGTAAGTAACTGCGGAGTGAATGTTTCATCCCGTATAAACTAAGCTGGAATCTGATACGGTGCTTAAGTCAGAATTAAAAAAAAAACGACGCACAAAGAGTTCTATTAAATACATCATGAAATGATCTTGTTTTACGATTCTGTTAAGTATAGACGTACAGGTCTCTTTTTCCGGCGCACAACGATACCACTCATGAAGGCTTTATCTATCTAGCGAGTTGCATTCAACCCAAAAGTCGCGGAAACATAACTCTAAGATCGAAAAACATACACGATCCACCGCGGATCGAGCCGGCTTATCTGGAAGACGAGGAAGACCTTTGGTGTACTCAACGAGGTAATTATGAGTAAATTATTATTGTCGCAAATATTTAACAGAGAACTGGAGGAATTAGGTAAAAAAATCTATCGTATGTTCTCTTAATGATTTTTTTAAAGTTTTGTTTTATTAAATGCCTTGTGTTTTTGATGGTTTTCCGCGAAAAGTAAATATTTCTTACAAGCAATGGAAAAACAACGCAGTCGATGAATTAAAGAAATTATTTAGATTTACTAGCGTAATCACACGCGCTAGCGCGCGTGCCTGAAAAACTTTTCGCCAAAATCAACCGCAAATGTTTTTCTTTTCAAAATATCAAGTTTTAACCTATACCATCATTCTCAAGTCGCATATTCTACCACTGAAAACACTGGTTATTAACCTTTTTTAATCGATTTTGAAAAAAGTATTTTTTTGTCGACGAAAAAAATATTTTTTCTGTCAGAAATCGTAGATTCGGCTCCGGACCTAAAATCGACCCCAATTTTTTTTCTTTTCAAAATATCGACTATTAACCTATACCATCATTCTCAAGTCGCATATTCTACCCCTGAAAACACTGGTTATTAACCTTTTTTAATCGATTTTGAAAAAAACATTTTTTTGGCGACGAAAAAAATATTTTTTCTGTCAGAAATCGTAGATTCGGCTCCGGACCGAAAATCGACCCCAATTTTTTTTCTTTTCAAAATATCGTCTTTTAACCTATACCATCATTCTCAAGTCGCATATTCTACCCCTGAAAACACTGGTTATTAACCTTTTTTAATCGATTTTGAAAAAAATATTTTTTTCCGACGAAAAAAATATTTTTTCCGACGAAAAAAATATTTTTTCTGTCAGAAATCGTAGATTCGGCTCCGGACCGAAAATCGACCCCAATTTTTTTTCTTTTCAAAATATCGTCTTTTAACCTATACCATCATTCTCAAGTAGTAGTAGTAGTAGAAGTATTTTATTAAGTCCTGGGACAAAATCCCCTAAGGACTAAAGTGACAAGGAATACAAAGCACGAAAACACAGCAGGCGTGAAAAGAGTACAGAGCCGAGCTTATAAGTAAATGAGGTGAAAATACATACATAAAAGCATAGAAACAAAAATTAAGAAAAAAGAAACAAAGTGAAATTAAAATGAAAAATGAAAAATGGCGCATGACGCAAGACGCACGATCAAAAATCTACCTTTCGGCAAAGATAACTCCCCGCTCAAGCTCTAACAAATGCTACAAATGCAAAGTCGCATATTCTACCCCTGAAAACACTGGTTATTAACCTTTTTTAATCGATTTTGAAAAAAATATTTTTTTCCGACGAAAAAATATTTTTTCTGTCAGAAATCGTAGATTCGGCTCCGGACCGAAAATCGACCCCAATTTTTTTTCTTTTCAAAATATCGTCTTTTAACCTATACCATCATTCTCAAGTCGCATATTCTACCCCTGAAAACACTGGTTATTAACCTTTTTTAATCGATTTTGAAAAAAATATTTTTTTGGCGGCGAAAAAAATATTTTTTCTGTCAGAAATCGTAGATTCGGCTCCGGACCTAAAATCGACCCCAATTTTTTTTCTTTTCAAAATATCGACTTTTAACCTATACCATCATTCTCAAGTCGCATATTCTACCCCTGAAAACACTGGTTATTAACCTTTTTTAATCGATTTTGAAAAAAATATTTTTTTGCGACGAAAAAAATATTTTTTCTGTCAGAAATCGTAGAACCGGCTCCGGACCGAAAATCGACCCCAATTTTTTTTCTTTTCAAAATATCGTCTTTTAACCTATACCATCATTCTCAAGTCGCATATTCTACCCCTGAAAACACTGGTTATTAACCTTTTTTAATCGATTTTGAAAAAAATATTTTTTTGGCGGCGAAAAAAATATTTTTTCTGTCAGAAATCGTAGAACCGGCTCCGGACCTAAAATCGACCTCAATTTTTTTTCTTTTCAAAATATCGACTTTTAACCTATACCATCATTCTCAAGTCGCATATTCTACCCCTGAAAACACTGGTTATTAACCTTTTTTAATCGATTTTGAAAAAAACATTTTTTTGGCGACGAAAAAAATATTTTTTCTGTCAGAAATCGTAGATTCGGCTCCGGACCTAAAATCGACCCCAATTTTTTTTCTTTTCAAAATATCGACTTTTAACCTATACCATCATTCTCAAGTCGCATATTCTACCCCTGAAAACACTGGTTATTAACCTTTTTTAATCGATTTTGAAAAAAATATTTTTTTGGCGGCGAAAAAAATATTTTTTCTGTCAGAAATCGTAGAACCGGCTCCGGACCTAAAATCGACCTCAATTTTTTTTCTTTTCGAAATATCGACTTTTAACCTATACCATCATTCTCAAGTCGCATATTCTACCCCTGAAAACACTGGTTATTAACCTTTTTTAATCGATTTTGAAAAAAACATTTTTTTGGCGACGAAAAAAATATTTTTTTGGCGACGAAAAAAATATTTTTTCTGTCAGAAATCGTAGATTCGGCTCCGGACCGAAAATCGACCCCAATTTTTTTTCTTTTCAAAATATCGTCTTTTAACCTATACCATCATTCTCAAGTCGCATATTCTACCCCTGAAAACACTGGTTATTAACCTTTTTTAATCGATTTTGAAAAAAATATTTTTTTGGCGGCGAAAAAAATATTTTTTCTGTCAGAAATCGTAGAACCGGCTCCGGACCTAAAATCGACCTCAATTTTTTTTTCTTTTCAAAATATCGACTTTTAACCTATACCATCATTCTCAAGTCGCATATTCTACCCCTGAAAACACTGGTTATTAACCTTTTTTAATCGATTTTGAAAAAAACATTTTTTTGGCGACGAAAAAAATATTTTTTCTGTCAGAAATCGTAGATTCGGCTCCGGACCTAAAATCGACCCCAATTTTTTTTCTTTTCAAAATATCGACTTTTAACCTATACCATCATTCTCAAGTCGCATATTCTACCCCTGAAAACACTGGTTATTAACCTTTTTTAATCGATTTTGAAAAAAATATTTTTTTGCGACGAAAAAAATATTTTTTCTGTCAGAAATCGTAGAACCGGCTCCGGACCGAAAATCGACCCCAATTTTTTTTCTTTTCAAAATATCGTCTTTTAACCTATACCATCATTCTCAAGTCGCATATTCTACCCCTGAAAACACTGGTTATTAACCTTTTTTAATTGATTTTGAAAAAAATATTTTTTTTGGCGGCGAAAAAAATATTTTTTCTGTCAGAAATCGTAGAACCGGCTCCGGACCTAAAATCGACCTCAATTTTTTTTCTTGTCAAAATATCGACTTTTAACCTATACCATAATTCTCAAGTCGCATATTCTACCCCTGAAAACACTGGTTACTAACCTTTTTTAATCGATTTTGAAAAAAATATTTTTTTGTCGACGAAAAAAATATTTTTTCTGTCAGAAATCGTAGATTCGGCTCCGGACCTAAAATCGACCCCAATTTTTTTTCTTTTCAAAATATCGACTTTTAACCTATACCATCATTCTCAAGTCGCATATTCTACCCCTGAAAACACTGGTTATTAACCTTTTTTAATCGATTTTGAAAAAAACATTTTTTTGGCGACGAAAAAAATATTTTTTCTGTCAGAAATCGTAGATTCGGCTCCGGACCTAAAATCGACCCCAATTTTTTTTCTTTTCAAAATATCGACTTTTAACCTATACCATCATTCTCAAGTCGCATATTCTACCCCTGAAAACACTGGTTATTAACCTTTTTTAACTGATTTTGAAAAAAATATTTTTTTGTCGACGAAAAAAATATTTTTTCTGTCAGAAATCGTAGATTCGGCTCCGGACCTAAAATCGACCCCAATTTTTTTTCTTTTCAAAATATCGACTTTTAACCTATACCATCATTCTCAAGTCGCATATTCTACCCCCGAAAACACTGGCTACCAATACTTTTTGATCAAGTTGCTCTTCGCCTATGTTTATAACGCCCTTGCGTTACATCTGCAGCCATAGATCTGGCTTTGGAAACCCTGGAGACGGACGAATTTCGAAGACTCGGTGCAAACGTTCACATTCCGAATCTCGAGGAGTGCCTACACTTGCCACAGACCTATGATGATCCAGAATACACGGAATGCGTTATAAGAACGGTGGCTCTGACGAGCCATCATCCTGGAGGCACCTGTAGGGTGGGTCACGATTTGAACGATTCCGTCGTGGATCATCGATTGAGGTAAATATGAAAGATTTTAGTCCGTTCTTAGGTTCAGTAAACGCAGTAATTATCAACCGTAAATATTGACTTCACGCAAAAATGTTGCAACCGTTTCCAGGGTTCACGGTATAAAAAACTTAAGAATCATCGACGCCAGTGTCCTCCCATCTCCAATATCTGGAACACCTAATTCAGTGATAATTGCCATGGCCGAACGCGCCGTCGACTTGATTCTCAATCGGTCCACCAAAATATCGTTATTTGTGTGACGAAGAATGAAAAATTATTATCAGCATTCAGTACTTATATTTATTTCGTTCAAACGACTGGTTGGTCCAACATCTATTATGCAATTTCAGATCAACTATACATTGAATTACACTTAAGTCATTTGAGAATAAAATAAATACAATGGAAAAAAATGTGATCATTCCCTTACGTTACAATTGATGCATCATTTTCTCGGCAGTATATCGTGATGTGATTCTGCGAAACATATAAAAATGTTGCTATTTGTGTTTTATGTTTTTCTCTTGTAAAAGGTTCCCCGTTTACACGGTAAATAAATATATAATTTTTAAAAATATATCGTTGTTCGTTGAACTGCCAGATGTTTTTTAATCATTTTTTTATGTGCGTAGATTGTGTCTCACCTAGATAACGATTCAGAACGTATATAAGGCTGAAACCAAGAACCACCGAAAAGAACTGGATGATCCCGGCTGAACGACGAATATTTCTGTGCCAACGCGCCCTTTCTCTTGGCAGTACCTCACTGACAGTAACATAGAGCAAAGTTCCACCTGCGAGACCTTGTAGTACGGGCATCAGAACAGCAGCCCAACTACCTTCCACCTTCAAAATCAAAGATGGTTAAAAAAAAATAAGAATCGTTGATCACACTTTTTTCGATTATTACCTTTATAGCCAGCATTCCAATTCCAATTCCAAGCACCGACCCTCCGGAGAAAAGAGCGATGGCCAAAACATTTTTGAGAGTTTTACTTCCAGATCCGGCGAGTTCCAAGCCGAGACAGAAAGCTACGACGAATTTGTGCGAGGCGACAGCGCCCAAAAGAAGCAATACCTGTGAAGAATTAATTATGACCGAGGAGGCATGAAACTGTTTTTACATTGTGAATTGATAAAATTTCATATTGCTGAAAAAAATGTTTAAAATTGGTACCAAGATATTCGGAAATTTCTAACTGTTTTATCGATTTAAATTGTTGTTTTTATTATTTTTAATCAAACGAAAATATCCGTTGTGGTAAAAAAAATCTTTTGTTAACCGGTTATAATTTTACAAAATAATTGTTTGTTGTTTACCTCGGATGAAGAATGCTGCAAGCCAATCGCGAGTCCCTCGAGAAGTGAGTGAAGGGTCAAAGCAAGGGAGAGCCCAACGTGTCCGGTGCTAGAATCGGCACACGGTTCCGTGTGAGTTCCGTGGCAGAGAAAAGTTTCCTCTTCGGCACAACAGGTGCTGGGATCGGGTGCGAACGGCGACAAAGTTCCATAATGAGTAGCTTTCGGTTTGTTCGGACTGTTAGCGCCGCTGACTAATGCGTTTACACGATTAGTCGTTGCGAGGTTGCTGCCAGGTTCGTAAGACAAACTCCTTATGCCACCTTGTGTCGATGTTCCCGCGATATTACGGCTACCAGCGTTGAATCCAACCTCGTAGATCTCGTCCCGGTACGTCTGATCTAGGTAACGTGGTTTGCGACTCGGCAAACCGTGATGAAGACACGTAGACGAGGAACTCAGTTGATTCTGACTGTAAATATAATTATACGCTTGGGATTAAATTTGATTCGACACTTCAATTTTTTTAAATGGTGGGAAGCTTTGAATTATTTGTGATTGAAGTTCTAACGCATTAACAAAAAATTTCTTTCTTTCTTCAGAAAACTTTTCTCAAGCTTTTACATCTTTTTCATAAAATATGGATTTAAAAAACAAGTGTAATGAAATTTACATTTATTTTCATTTCTTGATGATCTGCTTTCCCTTAATTGTGCTCTGCGCTTCACATGCTGGTTAGCCTCCTCAAATAAAACTTTTACGCTGTTATTGAATTTATTACATTTTTGTGAAACTACGTTATGGGTTACAACGTGAATTCCTGAGATCTGTATGGCTTAAATAAAACCATGATAATCTTTTGTGTTTGCAATATATTTTTTGAGCTAACACTGGCGGCACTTCAATGCCAGTTTAGCTCGTGTTCGCCCCGGGCAAGCCCGAGGGTCGAACGACTGCCAAAAATCATTTTAATATACTGACTCCCCAATGGGGAGTGTATCAGATATTAAGCTGATAAGAACAGATACTACACTTTGATCTAAGCAATTATGCCAAGAAGCGATACTGGACTCCAGTGAAAACCGCGTATATATCTCCGCTTTCACGACTTTTCACTTGCGAGAATCGTTTCACGCCGCAGCCACCTAGCGATCGCTTCGAAACTAAACTTGGTTCCTAGCGCACATCGACCGCCGCTTATTTGCCGCGATAAAACATCTCTGGTCCTGCACATCAGATTTGTTAACGAATTACGAAAAGATTTTTAAAAAGTGATGCGACGTATGGAAGTAATGTAAAAATCAACGAAACATCATGCTTAAAAATGGTGATGTTTATCTTTTCTTCTGTTCTTTACGTACATAAAGTCCAACGTCTGTATATTTGTAGATACTGTAAATTCGAGAATGAAGATATCCCTAAATCTGTGAAACACAGAGCGAAATTTGTAGGCGATATTGTAAGCGAAATTTTATGAACAACAAAAATGCTTTTGCAATTTAACAAAACGATGTTTTTTTCACAATCGAGAATTCGCACTCCGATTGCATAAATAGAGGTAAACGAACCGCGCATAAAAATGTCTTTGTCTTCAATTCAGTCTTCAATTCATACTCAGCCAAATTTCATTATTGAATATGTGAAACGGATTCAAATAATTGCCGTCATTGTTACGCCCAGCAGATGTACGTACTATTAATCAAATCACCTTGAGAAATACGCGATACGTGAGAAACTGTACGTTGAACTCACTTGCTACTCCGTGTCGCTCTGAAATTATTGTCAACTAAAGGATTCTTGTGCGCGTGAGGAGTCAGCGCGTCTTCTTTTATCCAGAAATAATGAACAACTTCGTCGACGAGATACAACAGCAGAAATCCACAGCAAAAAACGAGTTCCGCGTATTCCGGAAAAAGTTCCCTTGTCTCGGGAAGCATGTGAAGAAGCGACGTAGCCAAAAGCACTCCGCCGCCGAAGCAGAGCAACGAGGACAGAAGTAATTTATGAGAAATTGTGCGACCCCGGGCCAAGAAACACGTGGGTATCACGCCGACTGCAAAGCTGCCGATTCCCACAGCGAGCATGGATATCCATTTTGCCTCGCTCGACGTTAGAGACATTTTTGTTAGTTTTACTACGCGTAGCAGGTAAACACCGATTCGCGTTACGTGTCTCTGAGTCCGACAACACTCGTGGTTGTGACACGAAGACTGTCCTCAAAGACGTTCATCAAACTGATCGACGAACTGGCAATCGCCGTGATAAGGCCGCGTTTATATCCACGATTTATCTATACGAGATTAAGAGCGACTTGGCGACGTTGCGGATACTGTGGTTTTTAATGCTGACGACGTTGATATTTGAATCATTGTTACAGCCCAGTAAGACAGGCAGCACGAAGCCTTCTGCGTCCGTCTGTGCTGTCTGTCTTACTGGGAGGGATGCAAATAAAAACATAATGCATGACTGAGTTCTGTAATCGTACGTTGATCAGGGTGGATGCGTATAGTATCCACGAAAAAGTCGAATTGCACACTAGAATAAAAAAGAAAAAAATCGAGTTCTTTCGAAAATTGTATGATTGTTGTTGAGTCCATTGCCGTTAATTTTTTTGGATATTTAACTTACACATTCGTGAATCCTCTGTGGATTATACGTAACTTTCTTTGTAATCTGATTGCTGTAAAAATAAAAGTAATGTCAGGCAATAATAACAAAATGACTTGCAGAACATAGTTGCTAATAAAAATACTCTGATGCAACTCGTTGCTTATCTAAGATCTGGCTGATTATACGGAGAATCTTAGGACAAAAAGGAGCTGAGCCTCATGCATATATTCTTTTTCAGAGAACTCGTAAGAAAAAAATGCTGTCGTCTGCTAGTGCCAGTATTTACTAAACACAAGGGACAATTGAAGTTTTCATCGCGCTGCAGTCGCCGCTTTTGTTTTCTTCGTGATTAACATTCCACACACGTTGTTCTTGGAAAAAAATGCAGAACGAAACAATCGATTAAACATTGAATTCGTTTTGCAATTGTTCGAAGCTCGAAAATGGCCAACGAAAAACATCGTAGCTTTAAGGTTATGAGGATCATAACATGAGGTTATAAACGACGCAGTGACAGCGGAATGTCTGCAAATAACAAAACCCATTGACAATTCCTTGAGAAAAAAATGCATTCGAGAAATACTTCGCACAGAAAGTTTACAGTTGATAGGAGCGATCATGACTGCCCATTGAAGAGGCCCAGATGTTACAATGAGAGTAAAAGTCAGAGCCGCAACAGGGACAGTAAAGATCACAGGGCACATAGACACAGCGACAAAACGGATGCCAAAGCACAGAGCTCAACGGATTTTGACAATGATTTTACGTTTGTCAAGTACAAGTATGAATTGAACAAAGTATTTTCGGCCAATCCAAATTTGGTACAAGATACCAACGACTTTTGGCATTTTGTCGAAAAATATGAGACAATACAGAAAAAATTGGGAAAGAAAACGGAGCCCCCGACCTCAGATTCTTCCCTCAATGGTATCGGAGTTCCGTCAAACTACCACAAGTCCCACTGTGTAAATATCAACGTGAACTTGAGTTTCGGCGAAATATTTGCCAGAGTACCACAAACAAAAGACCTGGACAACGACAGATTGAAGCTCTTCAAAGATGTTATTGTGCTCTATCTTGACTTCAAGCAGAAAGAGAAATTCACTAAACTCAAGAAGCTCAGAGAGAATCAAGCTAATTTACCTGTGGCTAGATACAGGGATGAAATTGTAGAGGCTGTGAGAAACGAGAGGGTCGTCATCATCGCTGGAGACACTGGCTGTGGAAAATCTACTCAAGTGCCTCAATACCTGTATTCTGCAGGTTTTGGAAAAATCGGTGTGTTTTGTTTTAAGAATCTGAATAAATTTTAACCTGAGCCCAAAACAATTCCCATATCTTCATTTTATATTGACTTATCATTTTCTTATCAGAAAATAATGTTTTCACATACATTTTATATTTCACAATAAAATATGTTTTTATAGAAATTTTGAATCGAGTCACCCTCTAAAATATGTATAATTCTTTCATGAACCATATCTTAATTATTTTTTTTTGTTTTTTACAGCTTGCACCCAGCCCAGGAGGATAGCATGTATTTCCTTAGCTAAGAGAGTCGCTTATGAGACATTGACAGAAAATCGCAATGAAGTTGGATATCAAATACGATTTGAAAAGCAACGAAACCAAGACACGAAAATCACTTTTATTACGGAAGGACTGCTTCTTAGACAGGTATATTTCAGAGCTCTTTCACAAATATGCACGAAAATAAACTAGATTTTCTGTGTACCCTATGAAGACAATATTTTTATTTCTGTTATCTAAGAGGCACTAATACTTGAAAATATGCTTGAATTATCAAAACAATAAATTTAATACAATTACTGGACATAGGTTTCAGGAGACGCAGGTTTGACTCAATACGACGTCGTTGTCCTCGATGAAGTACACGAACGGCATTTGCACGGTGACTTCTTGTTAGGAATTATGAAGTGCATAGTTCATCAACGAACGGATATCAAACTGATACTCATGTCGGCTACGATCAATATACAACTCTTCAGTAATTATTTCGCGAAGGAAGACGTGCGAGTGATACAAGTAAACATCATCTGATAATGTAATTAACGGAACGATAAATGTTTAAGAAAATTATTAGTAATTTGTGCTCAGGTTCCAGGACGTTTGTATCCAATACAATTAGCGTACAGGCCTATCACCATTGAGGATGCTCGTTACAAATCCGATCGATTTAATCCGAGCCCCTATGTGCAGATCATGCAGATAATCGATCAAAAGCACTCAGGTATTGTAGCTACTAAAAACAATCATATCCATTTGCTTCAATGGCATTGTATTTAAATTATGTTCTTTTGCAGTGGAAGAAAAGGGGGACTTATTAATTTTCTTGAGTGGAATGAGCGAAATTACGGCCGTCGTGGATGCCGCGAAAGAATACGCAAAGAAAAAAGCGAACTGGATCGTTTTACCGCTGCACAGTACTCTCTCTATCGCCGAGCAGGACAAGGTATTTCTCTTTTACTTCCAATAATCCAGTGTATCGCTTTCGGATGCAATATTGCACAAGTTTAAATATTCTTTTTAGGTCTTCGATTATCCTCCTGACGGAGTGAGAAAATGCATTGTATCCACAAACATAGCGGAAACATCAATCACCATCGACGGCATAAGATTTGTCGCCGATAGCGGCAAAGTCAAGGAAATGAGCTATGATCCGACTTGCAAGATGCAGAGGCTCAAGGAATTTTGGATAAGCAAAGCCAGTGCGGAACAGAGGAAAGGAAGAGCCGGCCGAACAGGCCCAGGAGTTTGTTACAGGTACGCATGAATTAGAAATATCTGATTAAAACATTTTAAGAGATTCGAAAATACTACTTAGCGAAAAGCGATAACAATAAAACCAATAAAATATGTAATGCTACTAGAATTTTTTTAAAGGTTTCCGTTCGAAATGCTCAATCTTTTTAATTTATGAAAACTTGCGTTTCCATAGAATCTATTCAGAAGAGGAATATACTGCCTTAGAACAATATTCGGCACCCGAGATACAGCGGGTACCTCTAGACTCGCTTCTTCTGCAAATGATGGCAATGGGACTTCCGGACGCTCGGAAATTTCCCTTCATAGAACCTCCGCCTTCCGAAAGCGTTGAGAATTCTATATTATCGTTGAAAGAACACGTAAGTAAACAGTTTTCAACAAATCAGGCTATTATATCGATCTCCTCTTCTCTAATGTGGCACACACGATATCATTAGGGCGCTCTAACGGAGAACGAGAAACTGACATGCATAGGAAAAACATTATCCAGACTTCCCGTGGATATTAGTATCGGAAAAATGTTGATCATGGGCTCCATATTCCATCAAGTTGAACCGGTGCTCTCTCTGGCAGCTGCGCTGAGTATCCAAAATCCGTTTACGAACAGAGCCTACAAAGACACCGAATGCGAGGTAATCGGATGAATAACGATATATCATCATTTATGTCATCATGCAAAGCGAGATCTTGCGGCATATCGCAAATTAGTCTCTCTAGTGCAGAGAAAAGAAGAAAAAATTTATACGTGTATTACAGACCTCGAGAAAAAAGCTTGAGTCCGATCACGGAGACCCCATAACACTATTGAATGCGTACAAGGAGTGGTTAGAAGTGAAGCAGGACAGCAGCCGTGAATCCAGAGGTGGCAGCAGCACCAGTCGAAAGTGGTGCAAGAGACGAGGATTGGAGGAGCAAAGATTTTACGAAATGACAAAGTTACGAGTCCAATTCAAAGACCTATTGCGCGTAAGTAACAAGATACTTTATTTAACCATTGAGGCAGCTAGTTAAAAAGTCACAGCTTTGCCGTGAATATTTTATGTAATTGGATGTTTCACGTAAACGTTTATAGGACTGCAATTTACTGAAAACCTTGCCGGAACCGAGCTCCTCGATGTCGAGCGCCGAGCGTGCGATTCGTCATGGAGAATTGAAGTTACTGAAATCCCTGAAAAGAACATACAAACAAACCGCCCCGAGAAAACGCAAAGAATTGAAAGTAGACCGGTTCGACCTGCAGTTGGAAGACGACGACAATAATGACGGAGAAATCGACATCAAAGACGTGGAATTTCGTATGAGAAACGATTCGTCGCAGGTTCAAAACTTGCTGACCGCCTCTACCGCCTGCAGTTACAAAGATTTGACTATGCTGAAGTTGATTTTGTGTAGCGGATTGTATCCACAGTTCGCGTCCGCGGACGAGTTTAATTATTGCAAGGTATCGTCTGATTCTGTTGTTTCCCCGCTGCGTGTGTCAATTAATCAACTTCAACTGACCTGCATTTTTTTTCTTTGCACAGTCGATGAATGAACAATTGTTTCATACAAGGGCTAAACCCTACGTCGCCCTGCACCCGATGAGTTTTTTTGGCAATCATCCTCAAATTCTGCAACTCGAGGAACCTGACATTGTATCCCTTCCGGGGTTTAAATCGAAAACTCCAGTGAGCGCGAAGCACCAGCTACTGACGTACTTGTGAGTTGCGAAAAGATTGGCACAAGCGTAACATTTGTCGACAGTATATCTTACATCTGATCAATAATTACTGCCGCTTTCAGGTCGCTTCTCGAGACGACGAAACCATACCTTGTTAATACACTGAGAATGCCGGCAGCTCAAACTCTACTCCTGTTTGCTCAAGAGATCGATACGAACGCCACATTTTCCATGTAAGTAACGCAAAAACTATCGTGCATACGAAGCCGACATACCTCGAGATACCAGAAAAAATTAACAGATTTTTTATTATTTGGATAGAACAATTTATTTATCAATTAAACACTTATGGCCTCTTATAATGTTCTTGTAGGCTGGTATGCGACACGTGGCTGTCCCTGGAATTTCCAGTTCCGGACAGCGGCCAAACTTTGTTGATGAGAGCCACAAAGCTAAGACAAAAATGGGACTGTCTGCTAACGAAACAGCTTCAAGGTATGAAATCGGACGTTCGCCGTCTACTCGAAAAATGTATAGAGTATTCGACTAAATATTAACTAGAGACAGCATGACGACTTCGCCGATTGGTTTGTGTGTTCTTAACACTACTTATACAGAGACTTCAGGAATTGTTGCAAATATATTTAATCACCGGCAATGGATCATTTCTATGATAAAATGATAGCTCATCGCAGAGGTTCAGAACAGTCGGTTGCTGATAGAATGATAGACGCTATGCTGATTGTGATTTACAGAAACTAAACCGGGAGATGAAAGAAAGGAAGACACCAGCCAGATGGAAGACGAGCTAAGTCATGATTTAGTCGAGTTTATGCATACCACTGTGCCGTATACAGTGAAAAGGCTTCTGTCGGCGGATCTCAAAACAATGTACGTCGGTAACGGGGAAAACCGTGTTGACGTAAACCCAAATCCGTTTGAAGACGGTTTTCAGAGCACTCCAAATGACGCAAAAGGCGGCGTCAAGTTGACGAACAGTATTACATATAACTGGTACGTCGGCGTTTAAGAAAAATAATCAAAATACCACGCAAAGTATACAAAGTAAATCGTGGATTTATTTTAGTTTGATGGAAACCGAGTGGAGCGACAAACTAGCTACGGACATGCTGGAAACTCCATGGCAATGTCGAAGTTGTAACACAGAGATTATTCTGTCGAGCATAGAAAAGTTGCAGCATCAAAATTCCTGTCGAAAAACGAACTCCGAAACATCGGCTGTGCGGTCTGAAACACCTCGTACCGTGAAACCCAACAGCAAAGCGTTTGAATGTCCGGACTGCAAGAAGGTCCTACATTTAACGCCAATCGAAATTTTGAAGCATAAGAAGCAACACAGAACGACGTAGCCAAAATACGTAAGTGTAAATATAATAAAAGGTTTGAAGTTCAGCGAAATGTTTCGAAGGTCAGTGTCGACTTTTTATTCGTGTTTGCGTTTTGCAACTGTGATAGTTTTGTCAACGTTCCGAGAAGGTGGTGGAATCTCGAGTAATGTGCGAAAATGCCACATTAAAAATATAATAAACATTTTTTATTTTAAACGACCACATAACATATACAATAAACAATCATAATATAATAAAACGTCTGATAACTATTTTTCTAATGTTAATGAAACACAAAGCTATCGTCCATTCTTCGTTTGCTCTGCCACTACGACGTTCGATGAGTCAAGCTCGTTTAAACTATTTTTGGATTTTTAACAAGATCTTTGAGAAAGAAAATAACTGGTAAAATTGGTTCTTTTCGGGCATTTTTCACATGAATAACTATTTGTTATACTGCCTTCTACTCGGAACTGCCTCTCAAGTGATGTGCACGAAGGAGATATAACTGATCTTCATAAAATTGATCGTGTCGATTTACTTTTCGCAACACTCGTCATTCAATACGTAAATAACAAATGATTTACAGTATAACGATATTATTAATGGACATTGCGATTATTTCGCAACTTTGGCAACCAACAATGGCGAGTAGCTCAAAATACGAGCAACACGCACACCAATAAGGTCATTTTATCCGTGCAGAATATTGGCGAAATCTTCAAAATTGTCTTGTAAAGTTCCGCGGTGCGGGATTCCTGGCGAGCGATTTTTATTCACCGGCGCCCGGGTGTCGTACAAGCTCGGTGCTTGGAAAATAATTCCCACTGTACCTCCTGTACACGCTACGGTGAAAACCCAAAGGAAGAATCTGTCCAGTACCATAGCTACGAACTTCCAATCTTCAATTACCTGAAAAACGGGCGTAAATTGGGTAAGACTTTTCCAACCCAAACAACACAATGCTATAGAGCAAACTTTCATCCCGCGAGCCGCTGTCTTGAACTCAGAATTAGCTTATTAAAAACAATTATTTACTTCGTTATCTCTGTCTGCGTCCTTTATATGTTGAGCAATAAATCGAACCCCCTGGAGTGCAGACATCACATCCGGTGAAAGGTGTCGCGGTATTGTGTTCTCACTGTCTGTAACTGAAACAATGAATAACGATTTTAGTGTATCAGCAAATTCCTCTGAGGTCAGATACGCAATAATCACGACAAGATACAAATTACAGGGATCATTAAATCCTATCGTGAAATTTTCTAAATGAAATAATTTCGAAAGACAGTTTTTCTTTTGTAAATTTTGCTTACCCGACGCTTGAGTGGCATGTCGGGCTTCGCCATCGCGTATATTTTTGTAAGCAGATGTGACGCTTTCAAAGGCGTCAGAACTTCCTTTCATATCCTGAGGGTATTCGCTGACGCTATCCGGGTAGCTATATAAAGTACAATTTTCGAGGCTTTTTATATAACGCTGCATTGCAGTACATCATACCGCATTATCAATTGACCCGTGTTACCTAAAGTCAATTTCGTTGGTATATCCACTATCCATATACGTATCGTCGTACTCCGGTGTCGAATACGGCGTTCTTCTCATCATCAGTATCCGTGGCATCCAGTTTAAGAATACTTGACGCACCCATGGCGACATATTATGCGTTGATGGGGATCTATTGGGAACCATTTTTTATTTTATTTCATAAAGCTGTAAAATCCATAATTACACTCATACTTTTCAACCAGTCCAAAAGTTAACTCACCGGAAATGGACATTTAGCACACAAACAGTAATCCATATCGACAGTGTCACGAGAATCATTGTAAACAGCAAATATTTCCCAAGTAACGGGATGGCCAACGATGTCGGTGGAATAATTTCTGCTAGCAGCAAAAAGAATACCGTCAGCGACAGGAGAATCGAAGAGCACAACGAAACCTGAAATTTTACGGTAATTTTGATTGAGATTTGAAATCCAATCCGTTATATACTCATCATAAGATAAATAGGGCTGATAAACTGTAATTGAAACATTGTTGAATCAATTCGTGACTTATTTCACATTAGTTTTCGAATGGTTGAAGCGCAGTAACAAAAATGAGTACACGCTTGATGTATGAGAAACATTCGTAAATTCAATCGCACGTATTTTCGGTAAAACTCACCTTTTCCCCAGAATCGCTGGGCAAGTAGAACACCAGTACAGTGAGGAACGTAATTCCCACGCAAGGTATGATAAGATTGACGGTGTAAAATAAAGTTTTTCGCCTCATGGTGATGTTAAACGTTATGTCTGCAAAAATTGAAACATCTGTGTAAGTGTTAAACACTGGAAATCGCAGAAACGCTTTTCAAAACGCAGCACTGATTTGACTAATGCAAAGCAGTGCTACTCAAGTAGCTGTCTCAATATTGTTGCAATCTTTTTAAAATTATGTTTACGCACCAGAATACGGTTCAGTACAACAGGGATAGTACTCTTCGTTTCGAGCTGCTGGCACTTCTAGAATATCCCACTCGACAGACAGATAGAAGTCACTTAAATCAATCCCGATTGCGACTACGTTACTTCCGGGTTCTTGCAGCATGTGTTTGAGGTCAACCTGCCACGAAGAATAACACACGTATTCAAATTATTTAATTATATTGTTAAAAAAAGTCAATAATCTAATGTGAAACACATGAGTTGAATCGTTACCTGAGCTCCATTGTAAGTCCACGATCCAAATTTCATGATACACGATTGCTCATCGAACGGGAAGTATTCAACGTTTATTTCGCACGACGACTTATATATGGCGGGGGGTTTCCAAAAAACTTCTCCCGTATACGTTAAAGTTGCCTTCGTCATGAGTGTTACCTCGTAGTTACCGTCGGCGCTGCAAGTTGATGAAACGATAATGATAAATTCAAGTTGAAGAAACGGTTTTATTACCGGTTAATTTAGACTTACTTGTTGTAAAGAACTATGTCAGGCAGCCATATGTTCTCTGAAGGTACATATAACATTTCAATGCCACCATATTCTTCCGGGTCCCATCGAAGTTTATAGTCAAACCATTTCTGTTCAACCCAAACATTTGTTGTCATAACTTGATTCTTCAGGTTCTGAAAATATAGAAACTGATTAGTTGGTACCCCCTGACACTTTTGTCTGGTCTAATTGCGGTCGAGTTTCCGTCGAAAACGTCGAAGAAATTAATATTGCTAATATATTGTTAATATTGCTCTCGAAATTCCGAAAATTAACAGACTTACGAAACTATATGCAATCACCTATTTCGGACGGTAAAACAGGGAGGTCCAGCACATTCTTATATATATCTTCTTATCTTCTATTTCATTTATACTTGACTCACCATTTCAATCAACTGTGAAAGTTTCAGACCCAACCAGACAGTGAGAGTTTCCGTATTGTTGATAACCGGACGTATAAGTCTGTTATAGTTTGATAAAAGATCATCGTATAATCTTTTCGTGTCTGGATTTGCCTCATACGTTTTTACTCCGGGATTACCTGAAATGGTTGAATAACATTTTACTCTACGTAATACAAAATAGGTTTGGAGGACGATCGCATAGTTTCAGTTCAGACACTTTTTTAATACGAATTTTCGTACTTTAAAAAAATATTTATTGAATCTTACATTCACTTATTTCACCAATTATTGTCAATACTTTATGTGCTGATATGTTCATAAATTTTGTAATCTGTTCGTGATGTCAAGAGCCACGCTCAATTAATTGACGACTTTCTTGAAACGCATGTTATTGCAAAAGAAGTTTATCAACAAAAATAACGAAGATTTTATTGTTGCTAATTGGGTTTAACGAATTTTTACACGTCTTCATTCATCATCACCTTTATTCACATCAACCAAAGAAAATAATAAACAATACATTATTATGTTTTGTGTAATGTTATCCCGAGGGTGTAACTACAGTTGATTTCACGATATTTGTACTAGCGCTTACCGTTTGCTACGAAAACGGTGGCAAGGAGCAGAAAAATAATAACTGATTGCATGTTGAAGCAATCAAGTTATTGTAGAAGAAAACTTCGCAAAATCCCGAGCCCCATGCGAAATATCATGAAGACGTGAGAGCACTGCGGCCGGCGTAGACGTGAACTCATACGGGCTCAGCATCCCTCGCGGAAAATCGATATTCGGCGCACAAGAACTCGACGCTTTGCAGTGCGCGGAATGAAATGATGCAGGCGACACGCTGCTCTCTGCATCCGTTTTTATAGTTTACACTGATAAAAATGTCGGTCCAGAACTTCGTCCAAGAAATAAAAAATTCATTAACTGCTATTTGCGAATTTAATGTGAAATGTATATAAAAGAATGTAATGTCAGAAACACAATTTTGAAATCGACCTCAGAAAAAATTCTTTTCAAAATATCGACTTTTGTCCTGTACCATTGTTCTCAAATCGCATATTCTATCCCCGAAAACGTCTACCAATTTTTTATTGATTTTGGAAAAAATATTTTTTTCAATATCCTTTTCGCCGGAAATCACAAATCCGGGTTCGGACCGAAAAATTCAAAAATCGACCTCAGAATACATTTATTTTCAAAATATCGACTTTTACCCTATACCATCGTTCTGAAGTAGTAGTAGTAGTATTTTATTAATTCCTGGGACAAAATTTCCTAAAGTAACAAAGAAGTCGCATATTCTACCCCCGAAAACATTGGTTTCAACCCATTTTTTTTTAATTAATTTTGGAAAAAATACTTTTTGTCAACATCCTTTTCGTCAGAAATCACAGACCCAAAAAATCAAAAATCGATCTCAGAAAAAATGTATTTTCAATATATCGACTTTTACCCTCGTTCTCAAGTCGCATATTGTACCCTCGAAAACATTGGTCTCAAAACATTGTTTATTGATTTTGAAAAAAAGGAAAAAAAATCGGCGTCCTTTTCGCCAGGAATCACAGATCCGGCTCCGGACCGAAAAATTCAAAAATCGATCTCAGAAAAAAATAATTTTCAAAATATCGACTTTGACCCTGTACCATAGTTCTCAAGTCGCATATTATACCTTCGAAAACACTGGATTCAATCCATTGTTTATTGATTTTTGAAAAAAATAATGTTGACGGCGTCCTTTTCGCCAAAAATCACAGATCCGGCTCCGAACCGAAAATTTCGGAAATCGACGTAAAAAAGTGTATTTTCAAAATATCGACTGGAGGAAATGATCACAAAAAATTCCGTTGAAATGGTTTATCATATTAATCTTTTCTGACTTAAGCGCAAAACATAATTACGCATTAATGTTATGTTTTATTAGAAACGGAATCATTGTTATGATGTGATGTTGACATCGGAGCTTCGTATTTGATCCATATGCACGTTCCATTATGCCAGTAGAGCCCGTAAGCTTGCAGTACGATTAATAAATCATCAACCGTAATCCGTTAATCCAATTGTATTTCTAAGTTCAAATACAGGAGCGGTTATCTCTTCGTCGTAGCATCGGCGTCAAGGGCTGAAAAAAAAATGCAATAAATTACAGATATCCCCATGAGATAAATTTCATGCACACACAAAGCCATTCCACAATACTACAGGTGCTGAGATATTACATATAGTGAAATAACGCTTAAAATAATTGTAGTTGAACTACTGAAGCATTTAACAGATGTCATCAAGTTTTATATCTCTAAATCGAAATTTGTTTATAAACAAATGATTTTTGTGATACTTACTCTTTCCGTCACAGGCAACTATTTTGACCTTATCCACTATTGCGACTTCTTGAACTTCCCGGAATTCCACGTCATTTAGCATGAATGTCCACACGTTGTCACAAAATCTGTATGTATTCAGCTTGCCTGCCTAAGACAAACAAATCATCACAACATCAAGACTCAGCAATTGACAAGTTATACATGCTATATTTCCTGGCTGGACCTAATAATAAAATTCCCAACCGGTTGTTGTGATTCTATTGATACTCGATAAGTTGATAATTGCGTTACCTTAAATGTGAGCCTCGACTTGACCCGTGTAGCCAGAGATTGGTTAATAGCCTTATCGAATTGCAGCAAAACTTTGATGGCGAGTTGAGGGGTAATTTGACCATACTGAAAAATACATAAACATTTATCAGACATGTTATTTTTTGCACCGCAAAGTACAATGAGAGCAAGCATCAGTTGCCTCATCTCCTTTTTCATGTGGGAATAGATGCAGGAAATTGTGTTCTTCTGATTTTCCATTCACAGGGTGGAAGAAAATAAATTTATATGTTGAATATGGATGTCAACCTTACAAGATGATAATAAATGAGAAAATATCCATATCTCTGAATTAGGTCACAACTTTAAAAAATGGTGTATTTATCATGTTCACATAGATTGTGAATTTTATGTGAATTTGTAATTTTCATCTTACAAGATTTCACGTATCAGTGTGAGGGAATATCATAACAGTCATATTTCCATAAACAATATGATAAATTGTATTGATGTTTAGTCAGTTGAAAACGAAAACATAAAATAAAAAATGAGTCATGACAACAGGTCAAGCGGAATTGTTTTCGGTTCTGCAGATAACGATGTGGTTATTGAATCGTTCACGGAACTTATTTGCGACACATCCGCTACGCCTATTTCGGAAACGTACGTACCTGAATTAATTCATCCAAACTTTCTTGCAACGTATTGCCAAGCGTAGTATTTCTGTATAATTGATAAGACATTATAAATTAAATCCAACTATTGCGATGTTGCGTGATCGGTTTGTGAATGCTTAGGTTATATTTATAAAAATATAATGGTGATCCTGAACACAAGGGCGATGCAGCGAAGCGCTTCCTACTGGAAAATGCCGTAAGCACAACAATTGGATTAAATGGTAAAATGACCACTGTCATTGTGCGTCTCGCCGTCAAATGACGACAAAAGTACTACCTTGTAGCGGTCATTTGACATCGGATTATTATTTCAACATTTTCTATACAAAGCGATGCTTATTTTTTTATTTTCGTCATTTTCTTGTCTAAACGCTATGCGATTTCTCAGTTTCACTGTCGTGTATCATTTGAGATAGCAGAAATGGATACCCCGATTCAACTCCACATGTAGTTCGCCTGCATTTATTCATTACAGATCCGCCCTTAAGTTTTTCGATCGCACGTGTCAACGTCTATTCCATGTGTTTTGGGTGATACAGGACATCAGACAGTAATTGTTTATCTCGTAGTTTTTAAATCACACGTTTAGTCTTTATTCCGACAAAATGATTGCATTGGAAAACTCGGCGAAGCGCGTTAAAAGAGTTGATCGAAAACCCCGAGGTAAGTTTGCTGTGACTGTTGTTTCTGAAACTTAGGTTAATTGTTGAAAGTAGGGAAAACATGCATGCACGAATATATATTTGATCCGATAAACATTGTATGCATTTTGGTTTACGGATTATCAGCGTATCGTATTTTGAATATTTAATTTGATAATGCAATATTATTAAGAATCATACATAACTTTTGTTATAAATCGCGGAAGCCTTAACGGCACCTTAACCTCTGAAACCTCTTATATGTGCCGTGAAATAATACCGATTGCCGAAAATTTATATAAAAATTAGAATTTCATTATAGAACGAAATGTTGCATAGAAGATTACACCTAACAAAATATTTAATTGAATATTAAAAAATGAATTTCATTTTTATTATTTTATCACACTGTGACTACGCAAATTGTAATAGCGACTCTTTCATAGTACAGAAGAAATAAATGCATTACTCTTTCTTACAGTGGAAGAATCAACAGACAATGACCCTGAATTTGCAGAATCTGAGAATGAGGATGACGATCCAGAGTCAAATGCAAGTGACATGGAGTCGGAGGAAAACGGAGACAGTGATGACGACGCTGGTAGCGAGGGGTCCGCAACGCAAGATAGGAAAACAAGCTCAAATGCCAATCCTGGCTGGGCAGATGTTATGCAAAAGATATTAAACACAAACAAGCCCAAGAAGAAGAAGACAATTGTGTTATCGAAAGCAAAGAAATTGTCAGAAGTAAAATTGAAAGATACTCCGGAAAACGTGCCTTTTGAAATTCAAACCGCAGATGGAGAAAGAAGAAAAGAGGCTCTGCCAAAAATCGAAAAAGAGAAAGTCGATGATGCGAGTGTGCCCACAAAACGAAGGAGGAAAGAGATACATTTAGGAATAAGAGTGAAACCTTCAGTTCTGGACAGAGAAAGGGAAAAAGCATTACAGAAAATTGCCACAAAGTAATTTTATATTTATATATTATTTGTTTATCGCGCGTTGTCCGCGGTTTAACCATAAACTGATTGTTTCAGAGGTGTTGTTCAGTTGTTCAATGTTGTGAAGCAGCAACAGTTAGAAATCGACAGAAAACTAATTGAAGCTGGTCCTTTGGAAAGAAAACGTGAGCAAGTACTGAAAAGTATAGACAAATCATCATTTCTGGACGTTCTTATGGGTGGTTCGAAGAATGTTCCACTGGAGGATACAAAGAAATCCGATAAAGTGACGAAAAACGAAGATGAGAAAGTAAGTTTGATGAGTAATGGATAAGTTAAGATAAATTAAGTGCACGACACTCAGGATCGAATGTAGCGAATCCGAATTCCGTTCCCGCAGTTGCACTTTCAAAATCCGATATTGCATTTTTTCGCTTGTTTCTAATTCTTTTTTTTTCTGCTTAGACCGACAAAGTCTGGAGCGTTTTGCGCGACGATTTCGTCATGGGCGCCAAGCTGAAAGATTGGGACAAAAAGGCGCCAAACGAAGATGAAGGAGATTCTACGTCCACCGAGGAGATGGACAGTGATTAAGAAATGAATCCTGTTAGAGTAACAACGAGAGAAACGCCTACTTGAGTAACATCGGAATGTACAGCAGTCAGTAAGCGACAATATTAAAAATTCATATTTTCGTCGATTCGGTGTTGGTGTATTGAAAATATATCCCGTCCCAACTGACAGTGATAGCAAAGTAAAAGGAGGGAAAAAGATCTTATACTGATAGGAATACATCTCCTTAGTTTACCAACATTTTTTCAATTACATTTAGGGCTACTCGAGGGTTCTAATTCCCCTATTATGCGTGTACTCGGGCACTTTTAAGAGGTTTTTGGGTGGATGGTCGCAAGGTCAATTACCAAAGTTGCACTGTAAAGGGTTAAAAGATGAATATCTAGACAGGCTCGAATAATTTCGGAGGTATCACGAGTTTATTATTCCAATGTATCACTATTGCCGGCAGGTGCTCGTATAAGCGATCGAATTGACACTGCTGCCAACACTCAGGTACCTCGGAGTGGTAGAAATATAACAGTCAATTTGATTTATCAAAAAAACAAGTAAATTATACTGTGTGTAGTTATTATTATTTCCGTTTTAAACAGATCATGGCTGAAGTGATAAAGTGGCTGAAACAACCAATTTTTTTGCATTCCGATACATTTCACGTTTTGTATCGAATAGTTCTAGTCGGTAAAATTATAAAACTGATTGGTAACTAAGATCACTGAGAAAAAAAAATCAAAAACTGTAACTTCTGTAACGTAGGTTTACTTTGCAGCTTAAAAAGACTTGAGTCAAGATCGTCTGCTTGCTACAGCTATTTTAGTTTATCGTTATACTCAATGTTCGTTCGGTTGTACATTATCTTAACAGTAGGTATCATATATACCCTTTATATACCTTTTATATAACTTTTTTTTTACTAACGCCGAATAAACCCTTTATATAGGAAACGATCCAGAACGGGGTTAAGAGCGCGGTGAACGGGTGAACGGGTGCATATTACTTATACCTCCTACGCTCGTTGTAGTGATTAAACTTTGCATCAGATCTGCGTCTTTATATACAATGCATGGAATTTACGAGAGTTCTCGGGATAAAATAATGATCTCCGATGAATTTTATTCGAAATTTTCATTAAAGTCCCCGATTGTAGCGCTATTGGAACGAAGGGAGAATTTGTAGGAACTCAGAACGGATGGTTTAAAAACAGAGATGACTATTCCTCAACCAATGCTCTCTGATGCCCAGTTTGTTTGGCTACTATTTTTTTACATTATTATAATGTCCACAAGATGATTCGTACATTTTCTTCCTCTTAGAGGAAGTAATCATTTTTGTGTACATTATTTTCGATAATCACTGTTTGTGAAATTGGAGAGCTTGTCATCTCTATTCTGAAATCGCGGATTCTCAGTATCCGTAAAAAGCGCTCCTTTTTGCCATTAGAGAGATCATCGAAGGTCTTTAAAGGAAGCCTCGAAATAATGTCTATCGAGGGATTATAATCTTAATCCGGTGCGCTACACCCAAACAGTTAAATACGGTGGTCTTGCAGTAAGTACAGTCGACATTATTACACCAAGGAGCGTCTAATTTTGTCCGAAATTTCTGGAAAACACAACATCACTTTTACTAACTTGCTGGTGGATATGCAGCTATTGTTGGTCATGGACTATGTAAACAGTAAGCGACGAAATTCTCATACAACAATTGTCACTAAATGAACATGAACTATCGTAAATCAATATTCACAAGCAACAGTTGCCGCACATCTATCGGCGAGATAACAAAAATGGCGAAATGGCATTGTTAAACATTTTCAGACAAATGCAGACGCATCGTAATGCAATTCCTTCAAAAGACTTGCTGCTGGCACCTGTAACATTTGCTGTCAGCGCGAGCGTACACTCTCGAAAATCAATGCGTCTCCACGGTCGTCTTTCACTGCTGAACTTGAAAAGTGGGATCTCCTTTTTCCTATATAAAGGGTTAAGGATGCTTCACACATACGTTCCGAGGCAAAAGTTCAATTCACCGGAGTGTGATTTATCTCCCGTCGCAAAGGTACTCAAGTAGCAATCGAATAAAACGTTTTATTGCGGATGTATGTGTGATACATTCTTAAATACGACACATTATATAACATCCGTCAAGATCACTTTATGGAAACGGGACAGCCCACGGCGTCGTATATCACCAGATGATTAACAATTTTTCGTTTCATTTCCTATATGTACAACAAACGAATACGTAATTTATACAAGGAGACATAAATGCAATAAATTGCCGAATTTTTAAAGCAAATTCACCAACTTCAAGTGCTCATTTCCTGGGCTCGACACGCAATATTAAGCTGGCATTGTTGACAGCTTAAAGCTGGGAAAACTGTAGTCATCCAACAGTCATTTGCGACCGCTAAATTGATTAATGACCGAGCCGTCAGTGCCTCAATAGCCAATGACAATTATTCGATTCAAAGCGTCTCGTGTCACGAGCCGTAACAACATTTAATCGTTACCTTCGCCGACGCGACAACCGACGGCGCGGCAAAGTCATAGTTTTTAAATGCGTTTTACTAATCAAGCGAAATGAAAACACAAGATCGGCATATAACGGAAACGTTTTAACGGGTTGCTCCAACCTATTCGCGTGTACGCAGCAAGTTAGAAAACAAACAGATTTGTCTCGTTTCTAGGTACTTTGACTGTAGAATTAACGGGAGGCGATAGTCACTATGGTGAAGCGGAATGCGGAGGAGATAGGATACGATTATTCTTCGATGTACTTATAACTGAGCTTCGCCAACGAGTTTACACTCTGCTCTCGCGAATGTCCGCGAGGGCGCCGAAATCGTTGCTGTCGTCGTCCTCGATGTGGCTCCTCTCGTCCTGATTTCGCGAACGATCGTCGCTCCTCTGCTGTTCCCTCGCGCGCCTCGTCGGCGGCCGAGAACTCGTGCTCGCGGTATTGTCCATATTATCGTTGCACTGCATCGCATCCAGCGTCAGTTCAGCGTCGCGTTCGCTGAAGCGTTGGAAATGCACGCTTCTGTAGGGATATTCATGACTGCTTGAAACGTCCGCCGCATTGTTTTGCCGGCCCGGCTGCGAGTCCTCCATTATTCTCAGGCTAATCCGGTCGTCCTGTGTCATCTCGTTGCTGATAATGGCAACGCCACGGTCGCGGTTTCTCGTGTTCATCGCGTCGTTCTCGGCCGGCCCGTTTCGCGTCGCGTTCTCCACCTCCCGATATCTCCTCTCGTTTTCCTGCAAACTCTGAACGGTCAATCGATTCATTCCGTCCTCGTTGGAGCGCCGGATTGCCTCGAGACTCGTGGAGTCGGCGCTGCCAGCCGGGTCCATGTGACGCCTCGCTTGAGGCATCGAGGACACGTTAGCGTGGCTGATTCTGTAGACACCCAGCTCGTTGTTGATGTAATAGTCGTCGAGAGGATTGCTGATCAACGAGGGATTTCTCGAGAGATTGCTGCGCGGAAAACTCTGACTCGAGAAACTCGTGACAGTGTAGGGGTAAGCGACGTTATTCCGGGGATTCGTTAAATTGTGCGAACAATCTTCCAAGCTGTGCATCTCAATTTCTTCCTTGCCATCGTGACAGCGGTCGTGCAGTTCGATCTCGTAAGGGAGGTTCGCGAACCTGCAAACGCAACGTCGTAGGAATTAGAGACGCATCCGCGTAAAAAAAAAGGTTCTATCGATAGTGGAGGAAACTTCTGAAATTGACTTCCGGCGGGAATTACGCGGTCGGCCACTGTTTGGGGTTCATTATCAATTTACCTTGTGGCGATCGGAGTCGCAGGAAAATCGAAAAGCTAACGAATTAAAAAAAAAAAAATAAAAAAAAAATAAAAAAAAAATAAATAAATAAAATAAAATAAAATAAATAAAATTGCTCACCTGTGCAGCAAAATATCCGAATAGGATGGTGGCATGTCTCCGTCGTCTTTGCCGTAGATGCTTTCGTACGTGGGTGGCGGGAAACATCCGATGGATCCTAAGCTATCCTTGCTCGGTGTTTCCGCGTCCATCTCGAGTATACTACCTTGGCTGCTCTGCAGCTGATGCCGATTGATACTTCGTGGATTTCTTTGTGCGCGAATAACACTCTCGCCCAGTTCGACCAAGTCGAGACCTGTGCAGATTGAAGCAACTTGTACATCTCTACGTGGTAAAGAAACGCGCGACGTTTGTGTGCTCGCTTGAATGATTCGCATGCAGATGTCCCGAGTTTAATGTAATGCAGGTCGGAAATGACTTTAGGCAAAACATTTAGGGTAGAAGTACCATTTGTGGCCACTGTACCGTTCGTAGCCATTTTTCTTGTAATTAATTTGAAATATTTGTTTTTCCATATTCGAATGCTAATACCTTGAAAGTATTCATACAAATTGATAAGATTGTCAAGCCCATTTTTGTTTTATTTACCAACATAAACAATTAAATTCTTTTAAACTTGGTGGCCACAATTGGACCAAAGCTGGCCAAAAACGGTATTTCTACCCTACACCGTAACAGTAAAAAAAATCCACAGAATAGAAAGAATAAAGTGATCGTGAGATATAATAATGCAGAGTCAGTTAAGACGATCACAAAGAACGTTAAGCAGCGAAACGAACGACGGCGATGATTAGTGAAGTCTTTTTCGCTGGTAAGTGATAACTGTAATATACATTAATTCAGTCAACTGACCGGTAGTGTCGGCTTGAAATTGTGTAAATATCGTGCCATCGACAACGAGCATTCTACCATGGGGTAAAAGAATGATCGTCGGTGTGGCCACCATCGCTTGATCGCTGGTTCCAAAGCGTGGATCCGGCTCCGGATCCTCGAGTCGACAGCAGCAGTGTCGCCGGCATAGCGATCGGCAGAACGGAGCGCCCCAACAGCAGTAAGCGAATATGAAGCAGAGTACGGCGAGCATGACGAGTAGGGCGGCTACTCCTTGGCCCTGTTGAGCCGCTGCTAGGCTCGGGCCGCTGGCCACCCCGACCCCGACCGCGAATTCGGCGTTTCCGCTGCTCATCTCACCTTGATAAACAAAAAAATTATAATTGGACATTTTTTTAATTAAAATTTTCTTTTTAAATTTAGGCTTCTATAATTTATAGACCTGCCCTAATGTACGAAAAACGAAGAAGTTTCGCTATAGTGAAGAAATGTTTGCCATCCGCGGTGCTCGATCTGCAATCTGAGGTGAAATGTAATTTAAAAATGTATAAATAGGGATTCTCGGCTCGAGCCTATAAATTATAAGAAGGTCTCTCTGTATTCCTACTTCATTCTTCTATTATGGCCAATTCCCGACTCAAGCACAAAAATGCCTTCACCGGTGAAACTTTTTCGTACCTCTAAACAAGACCTCGAGTTCTCGGGCGTCTCCAGTGTCATAAGCAGATGTGCGAATATAAATACTTGGCAATTCTAGTAGAAACGAATTCGGGCCGCATTGCGGAACGGATAACCGTTTTCTGGCTGTGTTCCAGCCTCGTGCGCACAGTATTATGGCATGAAGATTCATTCAGAGACGAGGAATTGGTTGCCACTACAGGCAACGTTAACAAGATCTATTATTATAGATAAATCGATGTGTAATACAAGCCCTATGGGGTTCTTATAGATCTGATGAGGATCTTACATATATCCGCATAGTTGTGCAAACTTTATTCAGAGGACTGGATTAAATGGGGTCTAGCAAACTGCGAAAGAGGGAGAGTTAACAATGTGGTTATTTTTTAAGTACGGTTTTCAAACAAATATTTTCTTATTAGAAACTCAAGTAAATGAACTGAAATTAAAGATTCTACTTCAATGTTCAATTAGGACTACTCATTGAAAAAGCGTTTCTCGTTATTGTATTTCCCATACAAATACCGTTTTTCGTAATAGTTTTAGTAATACAGTTTATAGTTTTTCATGGACCATATTTTCAGTCGTTTGGCATTCGGGTTAATATTTTTTCCGGCAAAATTATGTTGGATATTATGAGGGTTCGATAATTTAACGATTTAGCCGAATTGCAGTTTGCCGAGATTATGTGGCCCGTTCTAATCGCAGTTAGAGCGCCCGTAAGCCCTTCTATCAGAGCCTACCGCTGTTCGGCTTACGGCCGGTTCTCAGCCTTCGTGTTTTCGAAATCGCGTCCCGATTTTTTTTACTCGTGTAACGCGGGGAAGACGCAACGCGCGCGTAACAGTTGAATAATGACTTGACAACTATTACAAGACACGAAGAACTCGACGGCTTCAACTCTCTCCTATGTAAATCGCAACGAGCGATCGTATATAGAAATTTAAGTCGGACGCGTGACTGTCGCGTCAGAGGCGCCGAGGAGAAAGTTATGCGACTTTCGAAGGCGCTATAATTCGGCTCAGGTTTAATATCAGTTTTTTTTTCGGCCGAGAAATATCTAACGTGGATTTAATCAAATGGATGAAAATTTGATCGTTGGATTTGAGAGCCTCAGAGACAGTTTTTTGTTTTTTTTTTTGCTTTGAGAGCCTCAGCGAGAGTTTTTTTTTTTTTTGCTTTGAGAGCCTCAGCGAGAGTTTTTTTTTTTTTTGCTTTGAGAGCCTCAGCGAGTTTTTTTCACATGAAACCGATCGATCAATAAATCAATAAATCTATATAATCGATATAAATTCATACTTAAGATACTAAGATTTATATCGCACCTTTCGTTGTAAAATTTCGAAGCCAAGTGGTGCCTGTGGTGGCTGCAGCCTCCGCGGCCCTCCGTGATCCAACGGTAAGAAAAATCTTGGATCTTCCCTTCAGGATGCTCGGAATAACAAGTCCCGCCCATCGGCGTTTGTGTCTTTCGATACTCTGACGAGAATTACGGTGCGGACGATGGTGGTGACTGCCTGATTATGGGAACTTTTGGGGAATTCCGCTATCCGACAACGCGAATGTTGTTGGTCCACAGGGTCCCCCGATGACATCGTACACGATCATCGGAAAGTGCAAACACACCGGCGAGCACTGCTTTGGCCGCAAACATACGATTTTTTTATTTTTATAAATCACGTTAAAGGTCCAAATACGCTGCGTTTTCACCCTTATGTATTCATTCATTTATCGATTTATTCAATTTAATCATTCATTTATTTATATCATCGTTGAAGCGATCGAAGGCGTTGAATTTATTGTCAATTCCGCACTGCCATTATTTAAACAAAAAAAAAACCGCAACTAGCACAGCTTCACTTGTCTCCCGAAATCATACCGCCCGGTATGGATTGCGTGTTGTTTCAGAGGAATCGCAATTATGGTCATAACGGCAACATTTTATTCATTGTTCTTCTGGATCTCTCGTTAATTTCCGTTACGCCGGAAACTGCAGTCCAGCAACACGAAGATTCGTCTTCGCTGAGGCGGGTGAATCACAGCTGCGAATTGGGAAAGAATAGCGTTTTGAACAAAATTATTAATTTTTCATATAAAACATTGATTGATATCTCGAATATTACGATGCTGAAGTTTGCATCGTTGGAATGCAACGAAATTTAAAAAAAAATCATTCTAATTAATTTAAATGATGAAATTAGGTATAAAAAGTCATCATATCAATTTGTTCCTATGATGATGTTTCATACCTAATTTCATCATTTGGGTTAATTAGATTTTTTTTTCTGAAATTCGTTGCATTCCAACGATGCAAACTTAAACATCATCGAATATTCCGAAAATCTAGAATATATCGAGAATACCGAAAATTGTGAATATCTGGATTATTTAAAAAATATATTCTGTATATTGAAGCATTTCGGTGATTTTCATCGATCGTTGTATTTCATTGTTGCATTCGGTTCGAATCGGAAACAAAGGAGGCAGCCTGACACGGCTCACCTAGCTCAATGCATTTGACCAATAAACAGCGAGTACATATCTTCGACATTTTTATATCACAGTCAAACATGCTGTAATTTTGCTTTTTCCCAATTTTTGAAAAATTCATCGCTGATCATCTTATATGTCGACAGAATCTTATATGTTGGCATGTGACACAAAATCGACAAATTTTGCCACGACCCGACGATACACCTGACGTATAAAGAAATCTCCAAATCAGCTGATCGTCGTGGGACGCTTATCGCCCGTGTTTTTAGCCCGCGGCGAGAGCGGGGGGTGGGGTGGGGGGGGGGGGGCAGAAGTTGAAAATAGGGTTGACAAAGAAGAGTTAAAAATATTCTAGCCTCGCGAAATCAAGGGACGAAAAATAAAAGATTTTTTACCCGTAATATCCAACCGAGCCGAAGAAAATTCGAAACCGGTTTTTGATTACTGCCCAAGCGTTATAATTTCATGCAAAATCGCAATAAAAAAATTGGCTACCCATATAGTTCTATAATAAGCGGAAGATAAAATCTCGTTACCCGACCAACACTTACAACTCCCCAGTGAAGGTCATTCCGCGTAAATATAATAATGGAAACAGCGCGGATTACGTTTACTGCCAGTGAGCACAGTAACAAAAGACGTTCGGTAGGTCGCACAATTCTAATCGACTGGCGCGAACGTCCGACACACCGAGCCCGAAACGCTCGTGACTGAAATGTTAATTTAATGATCAATACCATCGACATTAAGGGCCGCCATAAACGCAAACAACGAAGACAAACATATTAACTCCCCGCGAATCGATGCACGAGACGAAGAGAAGGCGGCGAACCGGAGGGGAGGAAGAGCGAGCGAAAAGTGCACTCGGGGAAAAATCACAGGACCTACTTAACGAGCCTCTTGATAACGCCACGAGAATATATCCCGTCGATGCATAACCCACCGAGCGAGCGTTGTCGCAACTTCTACCCAGCGGATCGATTGCACACACCGATTGTTACGGAAACCCCCAATTACACCTGAACTCTCCCATTTATAATCCACACAGTCGGTAGTTAAAAACCCCACAAATCACTGACCGCCCAGTCGCGCAACAAAATCAAATATATTCTCTTCGCACGGGTTCGAACGAGTCGCACGGATGGAATGGCAGACGACGAGCACAGGTGCAGGCGGTGAAACGTGTTTTGCCGTCGAGTACTACCTCAACATAAAACTCAGGGGTTGCGGGAATCCATAGGGTTGCCGTGAGTTTATTCCGCGAGCCTGGAAGTCTCCTCGCTTCTGTCGCGGCTGTAGCCGTGAAATCGACACTTTGCGTTGCCAAACATCTCGCGATTGACAATTTCATTCGACGGCCGCGAACGTTTTTCGATAAAAAATCAGCGCGAGACGCAAGAGGGGGACGATGTAATTGCGAAAACAGCACTGAGCCGCGGTAGCCGCGTCTGGAGGGCAGTGAGCCCGACCTGCCACTGCGCAACGCGCGGCGCTCGTCGTCTCTCCACCGTCTGCCCGAACCTCGAACATGCTCGTCGTCTTCTCTGTCGCTACTATCGGTCGGTCGGTGCTTTTCCCTCGCCCACCGCCGCGCCGGCCGCCGCCGCAACCACCCCCGGAAGAAACGCGGGCGCACGGAGCGACGTGACGCGCGTCGGGGGATAGTTTCCCTTCTCCTGGCGTCGACGGCGACGTACCCGTGGCGAGGATACACCTGCGCTGACGGGCAGCGCAAAGTGCAACTCGGGGGATAAGGAACTGCGGCGACGAATTTTTTAATTTATGTTTTTTTAAACTGTTTATTTAGAGAAGGCGATACATAGCGGTTAGAGGAAACTAAAAATGGAATAAACACTATTAAAACTAAAATAAGAAAGAAAAGAAGTAAGGCGTGTGGCGGCACACGTGAACATCAATTTTTTTGTTAGTACAGCGTTTATAAAGCGTTTATGCTGGTATATCGATTTTGCAAAAAAAGTTATAGTTAATTACCTAGCGATAGGAATTTTCGTGTTGTTTTTTTTTCTATAACTTCTTTAAAGGGGCACTCTTGCCTTGTACGAGTGTCCCTATTTAGGGGCGACGAATCGACGGACACTTCCAATCGTGGATAAATATACTACCCGAGACTGCACTCAGAAAGATCGTGTAAGTTCTGTTAACTATAAAGTGACAACCATCAAATTTTCGTTCAGGCTACTTTTTTTATAGTTCACGGTATTTAATTAATAGTTATGATAAGTGCGTCATAGTTACCATAACTAGAAAAACAGTTGCTGTACTTATACTTTTAAATATAATTGCCACTTTATAGTTGCCAATACTAGATTTTTCTCTCAGTGTGTCTATGAAAGAATGGTGAAGATTTTGGAGTTTCATAGCAGAAGTCCCGTAGATTCGTGTTGCGAGAAGAAATAATGCTGTATTGTGTAACACAAATGCCGAAAGTGGGCGACCGCGTTGGGTGTGAGAATTGCCACTGTCAGCTATCACACGGGTCGCGATCGCTGAAGTCGGCCTGTGTTACACATTATTCTTCTCGTAATAACTGCAAGTATTGCGGTATTTTGCATGGCAGCTTCGCGAGACGGGCTGTGACCAGCCCGCCTCGCATTCATCTTCAGTTGCATTGAACGTAGATGCGGCTGTCGTTTCCGCCCCTCGAAACAGGGACGAAAGTAATTATTGTACATTCTTCAACTGTATGGCGAACAGTTTTTCCTCGTTTCTAAAGATATTCAATTGTATTTATTGTTTATGAATTAACAATTTTAGGCGCAATTATACAAATTAAAGAACTCGCAACATATTTAGACATTTTTATATTTCAAATCGACTATCAAAACATATTCATCCGAAGGTGCGAATAAACGAGTCATAACACACAGGATCCCGCTTCGAATCCTACCGATGACAAAAAATGTATCTACATTCTTTATTCGTGATCTAATATGTATCAAACCAAATTGTCGAAAACAAAATAATTAAAGGATCAAAATTACCCGTGTTAAGTTAAACGCAAAACAATCATGTTTTTCGTAATTTACATAGGGGTTTTGCGGTCTCGGTCACCACAAAATCACAGAAAATATTGCATCAAATTTACCCGCGCTCAGACTCGCGGCAGTGCTGCTTGAGCGGTACGTTCACGAATTGCGTAGCAGGAATATGTTAGTTTCATACCAATGCTATCTATCATCATTACAGACGATCAGCTATTGTTTATGGCAGAAATTGTTTTTCTGCTCAGCACGTGCTCGAAAATTTGTCTTTCTCGCGTGCAAGAGATAACAAAAACCTGATATTTGACGCGCATCGTTAATCGCCGCTTCGTTACACTTCCACGACTTAAAACGACCATCGACAATCACGATTAGCGAAGAAAATGGACAAAATGGAAAAACTGGCGGTTGTCAAAGAGGCTGTAAGGACGTATCCGAACTTCCCAAAAGAAGGAATAATTTATCGGTTCGTATTTTGAATTAAATTCCCACAGAACGTGGAATATTGAATAAATTCGGCACTAATATTTTCAATGATCGCATTACAATTGTAATATTGTTACAATTTCGTGGGCGAGTATTGCAAAATATTTCGCCTCAAAGATACAATTAAAAAGGAATGAACGCATATATTTATTTCGATAAAAATTACAGTGATATATTCGGCATCTTTCAAAACGTGATGGCGATGAGGGCTCTGAAGGATTTATTAGTGGAACATGCGCTTTTTCTCGAAGTTGACGCGGTCGCCGGTTTGGACTCCCGAGGATTTCTTCTCGGGCCGTTAATCAGCGTTGAACTCGGAAAACCTTTTTTGCCGATAAGGAAGAAAGGCAAATTACCGGGTCAAGTGGCGCGCCAGAGTTACGTGTTGGAGTATGGGGAGGTATATACATGTTTTATATTAAAACACGCGTGGTTCACGCGCCACGCGCGGGCTACATGACGAAACACCCCAGCGACAAAACATCCCACTTCAAATTTCATTAAATATCCCGTGACAAAATATCCCACCGACAAAATATCCCGCGAGAAAATATCCCACTTCAAAATCACAGCGGATATTTTGTCGCAGGATATTTTGTCGCTGGGGCGTTTGGTCGTCGGGCATTTTTGCGGATATTTTGTCGCTGGGGCGATTTGTCGTGTTACCCACGCGCGTTATCTGGGCTGATCCGATTGACAAAATTGCTATTTCTGATGCCCCGTTTTGTATCATTTACTTCCAGGCGACGTTCGAAATTCAAACTGAAAATATTACCAAAGGAACTAAAGTGTTAATAGTCGATGACCTTTTGGCAACCGGAGGTCAGTATTATTGTAGGGTTGAGCGAAATTAACGAATCATTTTTATTTATTTTCCAATGTTATTAATAATTTTTGCCGTTACCTTATCACAGGGTCCATGGGTGCAGCTGTAAAACTATTGAATAACGCGGGAGCTGTGATTGTTGAGTGCCTCGTGGTAATGGAGCTTGCATCGTTGAAGGGGCGCGATAAGATAAATGCGCCCGTTCATTCTTTCATAACATACGATTGACTCTGATGCTTTTACTAACATATATCTTCATAAGCAGCTGTATAATAATACCAAATTTTGATGTGTAATCATACATCGAACGAGAAACGAAACGATTTTATGAGAGCCACTCGTACCAAAGTGAAATTCTTGGCAAAAATTGAAATGTGTATAAAGTTGCCGAGTAGCGGACGTTTTAAAAGTATTTGACAATGCACATTGCATATTTACAACACGGACATTTTCTAAAATTTGTAATTTCTACTCTAGACGAATTTTTAACTGCAGACGTAACTTTTTGTGGTGTACCTTTGTGCACTATAAAAAGTAACAAATAACGAACATATATATATATATAGTAATAAATAACACTAATACTACTGAATTAGAAAACCAAAAAGTCGTGAAAGATATCGAATGACGAAATATTTTTCTATTAAATCGTAAGTGTGCTGTTTGTAATTCACGTTTGTCATGCATTCCATGTAATAACCGTTAAAACGCCGGGACCGAAAAATTGTATATTTTTTATATAATCATTTGTATATCACAGCAGTAAAGAAAGTGAGAGAAAAGAAACATTCGTTATTTACTTATGACGTTTTTTTTACTTACTATTGGAGAGTTAAGAGGGTAGTAAGTACTAGAAGTACACATAAACCCTATAGGATCTTATATTAGATACGAGTTGCTACTTCAGTCTTATTTGTACAGAAATATAAATTATGAGTCCAAATTGCATCATGAAGCGCTGGCTGAATATCGGCTACGCAATGCGCTGAGGAATTGTTGAACTTGAGACTCGAGATCCTGCACTTGATGACGCAGCTCATTGTAATTATTCGACCGATTTCGAATATCTCTGCAAGTTGATGTGATCCTTGTATTACTGTGCGCCGGTTCAATCTTTTCCGACGATCGGCTCAACTCCATCGATCTCTGTGTTGTTGCGCCGAAAGTAGATGCATATCGTTGAATTTCATCCCGAGTATTTTCAACGTTGAATCTCGTCAGTCTCAATTGCTGATCGTAGCATTTTCGCAACTCTAAAAAATACGGAAAATGAACAATGTATAGATTATCGTTGAAACGAGCGTGCAAAGTAGAAACTTGCAAATTACAAATGCTGCGCAAAGTGAACGTTTCACTTTGAATGTTTTCCTCACCGATCATCCTATTCCTATGAACATCCTCGACGAAATTATCTATCTCGTTACGCAGACGTTTTTCATCTGCAATTTTCATAGCCCTTCGATGATGTTCCTGCAGCATTTTTTCCTCCTCCCGTAGCGCTCCAAGTTGCACTAATGCAGACTCGTCTTCTATGAGAAATTTCGGATACTCATGCATTAACGTGAGTGGATAGGGTCCTTCTTTAGGTAGCACGATGAAATTGTTCCTGTAAACAATATAACAACATTGATAACATTTTTTAACAAACGACGGTTTTGCTGTTAACGGGTTATGACTCGATAAAAAAAATTATATGCAATAGAATCGAACATTTTATTAGTTCGATTAATATTAGTAAAGATACGAATCTTAGACTGGTTGACTGTAGTTTAATAAACACATCTCACCTGAGATATCGATCGGGATGAATGCGCTCAGGAGTGTTTTGATCGAGGCGTCGGGCGACTTTCAGCAATTTCTTGACACTAAGATTACCCGGAGTGGAGTAGAATCGTCGGAAATCGTCGGGTTTCCATAGTAAGGAAATGATAGTCTCGCGACAGCAGATACTATAGGCGATCACGCACATAAGAAGAAACGAGGGTTGTCGATACGACAAAACATGATCCCAGAGAATGAGCCAATCGTTTGCGGTGAAGACTTCGCTCAAAGTCGTTTGCAATAGTGGCCAAGCGTAATCGGTCGAGGTGATTCCGCGTTTGCAAAAACACGTCAGAAGTGCAGGGTCGGATTCGAGAAGAATATTTTCCACAATTCCGAGAACGTTGAGAGGTGGCAGAGGATAATATTCGAACCACTTTTGGCAGAAGTTCGTGAGAACTGTGATGGACGCTTCCAGTGCCAATAAACGATTTTTCTGTAACAATATCATTCTTTTATTTCCTATTAGGCAGTTGAGAGTAAAAAGTTAATACGATAAAAACGTATTAATACCTGGAAAACGACGAGAAAGGGGAAGACTAATGCTGGCAGAAATTGACATTGTCCAAGGGGAGGACACCATCTGACGAGACGATCTACGGTGGTAGATAAAAGCGAAGCTTTGGATTGATCTTGAAGTGGATATTCCCTCAGCATATTTCTTATCGAAGCGTCTTGCGAAACGTTCTCATTCAGTCCGGTGCAAGCTTCTCTGTTCATGGGAAGCTCCATCAGCGTGCTCCAAATTACCATCCTGTGTTTTCCAGGATACTCTCCAAATTCTTTAAGTATAGGGAGCAATTTGCACAGCCTCAGTTCCTCATTTATATTCTCCTTGACGCTCCGAAGGTGATCGTTGATTCCATGCGCTTTGCTGCGATTCCCAACTACCACCGTTTTTTTCTCTATAGGCTTCTCTTCTGAATAAAACAATGTATCAACGCGGCAAAGGCTGAGACTTCCATTCACTTCCACGCGGGCCATCCATCGACCTTGAGCAGAAACAGCAAAGTTTCTGATCCCTCGCCAAGGTCCCTGCTTTGCTTTGACGAAGTTTCCGTTACTGAGATCAAGGAATTCCAGGCTGCCGTCGGCACGGTGAATTGCCAAAATCTTAGCAGCTCCGGCGTCGAATGGATGAGGAATTATACTGATGCGCTTGAGTATCGAACGACCCTCTGCCATATCAAATGTTGCCATGGGTTCGAAACGAGCGGTATCGAGAACTCGGATTCCTCCTTTCGCCGCGCCGATAACAATTGCTCTTCCGTCCCTTGTGAATACGAAGTCTTTAACATTGCGCAGACTAAAATCCCGAAGGGCGATCCTTGACTCCTCGGTAAAACCTGATAAAAAGAAATCATGGAGTCTGATTGAAAATGATAGATTCGTCGCTTCTTGAAACTAGGAAAAAAATAATTACCAGGGTCTCCTTCGTAAGACCAGATTTGCAGAGCGTCGTTTGAGTACAACGCTGCAACGTGGCCGCAGTTCGAAAACGCAGCTTTCCTCAAATTTCCGCTTGCCGACTGAAGCCGTAGCTGATGTATCTTCGTGCAGGTGCTCAGATCCCATATTATCGCTTCTTTACTCGACGCAGTGAGACAATACTGTTTGTAAAACGTTATGTGCGAAATTGTAAAACGATGTCCGGTCAAATGCGTCAAAGTGATGAACGAGTTTTCCGAACTGGGTTTACAGACGGCAACGTCGTTTGACGTCGAGCCGAGAAGAACTTCTGAATGTTCGTGTGGATTGAACGCGAGACAAGTCGGCGACGAAACTTTTTCAAATTTTTTGTATGTTATGTCGCTAAAGTCACGAAATTCAAAAAGGTAAACGTGGCCTCTTGAATCCGTTGCTATCATTCGTTCCTCAGTGCAGTCAAAGGCCAGTTGCAAAAAGCTTGCACTGCGAAATGACTTTGAAGCTGTCCATGGATCCTCGGTTACATCCAGTCGGTAAATATCGTCGCTTCCTTTTTTCAATTGCTTCCACTTCATTTTAGGGATGTTTTCAGTATTCTTGAAAATATTACAATCAATATCAACATGTGTAGGGTCATAGAATTATTATGTTTGTTTTACTATTACTTTTATTTTTATACCTGGAATGGCACACTCCTCCAGCTGGATATCTAGAATGATAAAAGAAGAATTATTGCAGTAAGTCTAGTAAAAATGATTGAATTAAGAATTGGCCCACATTTGTGGACCAACTTTTTATAATGACCATAACATTTTTTAAATACACCAATAAATGTGCAACAATTGTATTGAATGATCTTGTTGTTGTTGAAAATTGAATGGTTCTGTTGTTTAGTTTCAGTTATGCTAAACATCTTTATCAATAGTTTTTCAGGCAAAAACGCCTACAGGAAGTGTTACGATTCTCTGAGATGATTTGCAAAGTATAGAGTAATGTATTCAAAACCTGTTATGACTTTAAACAAATGTATGGAATATAACATCCTCAGAAAGCATTGCAGTTCTTCAAATCAGTTTATAAAATACTTAAATAGTGTTGCTGCTATTCTGAAAAAGAGGTACAACGGAGCAAAGTATCAAAGTGTTCAGAAAGCGTTATAAGCATTCAGAAAATTTGTGTAATGAAACCCTAAAAAATACAATAACACAATAACTAGACAAAACATGGTATCAGTATTTAGCGCACATCATGTTTTTTCATGCACGTGTAAAGAAATTTATCCATTAAATACACATTGTGTTGCATACCAGCTGCAACACAAATCTTTGAAACTGTTAAACATTTTACAAAAGCTTTTAAAAATACTGCACTGTTTTGACTAGTGTATAATGATAAACAACCAGTTCAAACCTAGTTTACTCTTGTGAGCCGTTCTAGGGTTAAGAGTAATTATTTATTTTAAATAGTTAACAATCGCAATTTTTTAATTAAAAAAATGCCTGGATGTCATACCTTATTCATCAACGTTCATTATTATGGTCATATTTGCAATCTTCGACAGTATCCATTTGACATCTAAGTTGTTTGTACGGTTTGTAGGCTGTCACCTTGGTATCGCTTTGTTTATATTTCCTAGGCATAACAGCGTCCTTTCGTTGCGCCACCCCAAAGTCGGTCGCAGGACTACAGAAACGTCACTCGTCTCCGCCACGAGTGGTGCCTTTCGGAATCGCCGAGAGTGGTGGAAGGGGTAGAAGTTGCAGTGGAAGCGGCAGGTTCCCTTAACTTTTGAAGTCTTTCAAAACAGTTTTACGAAGGTTCGTGATTTTTTCAATCCTCACTTATCAATTATTGTACGTTCAATTAATCAACTGTATTAAACGCGAGTTATCTCGTCGTCTGCGTAAAACGTAATTCGGTGGCGCGTCACTCAAGCATTTTTCGTGGTGGATCGTTTATATAGATAAGAGGTTAGGTTATACAGTCGGCTAAAGGTCTGGCATACAGAGTCAGGTGATAACAAAGAATGCAGCCCAAACGCTGACAGATCGTGTTCGAACAAGCTGCACGGCTGAAATTTCATCGTTTTTCAATGATTATCAAATGTTGATAGAACACATTTAAAACACATAAAATCGAAGGTACACACAATCAAAGGCCAGGTCGACTTTTTCATGGATTCAACAGTTTCTAATTTTTCATTTTCACCACCTTTTTTATTCACCACTTCCTTGTCACCAGCTTTATGCATTGCAAAAGGTTTCTTCATTGTCAAATTGGTTGAGTTGTATTCAATCCTCACTCTAATCACATTAAAAGATAACTGAAAATGTTGATTTTGGTTTAGCTTGAATGTATCCCAAGTTGGGTTTCACAGATTAAAACATGTGTGAGTAGACGTAATGCTGAGAAAAGTGTTTCGATGTACCGCTTAGTGTATTAAGTCTATGCATTTTGCTATAATGTGTACAAGAATCTACTTTACTATGCTCTACATGCCATCTTTCACATGTGCCGTATAATATAGTTTAATGCACCATCAATCTGTGTGCTTTACTGCAGGATATGTGAGAATTTGTACCAAACTCAGATTCAACACCTTTAACGAAGAATTAAAAAATGAACAGCTGTTTTATTCCAATAAATAATGAAAATGCAACACAATATTCTGTTTTAAAAATAGCTAATTCTTTTAAATGTTTCACAGATGTCCGGAAGCAAATGCAGAAACTGTGGTTCGACGGACATAGAGACAGATCCGGCACGCGGAGACGCAGTCTGTACACAATGTGGTTTTGTCCTGGAGGATCAGCTCATCGTGAGCGAAACTACATTCGAGGAGGCTCCAGCGGGAAATATGATTGCACTTGGCCAATTCGTGGCGAGTGATAGCACAGGCGGAGCTACTGGCTTTGGTGCAGGTTTGTAATTTTCATGTAACCATTGCACCTTTCTTTCTCCAGGCACGCAAATGACTTCTTAGCTTGGTTTTTTTCTATAAGAAGACTACTAAAATATTTCCATTTGTCTTCAGCGTATCACGTACAAGGCAAAGAATCCCGAGAAATTACGATACAAAACGCAAAAAAGGGAATCACGCATCTCTGCATGCAATTGCGGTAAGTAAAGGCGACGATTTGCAAACCATTTTCTCGTTTCATGAGGGTTTAGCTACATCAGTAAAATCGAGTAACAATTTTATCTACGATTCTATTTTTCAATGTGTTATTTTTTTGTTTAGTTTAAACCAGCATTGCATAGAAACGTCAGTCAACTTTTACAAAATGGCACTCAGTCGGCACTTAACGAGAGGTCGGAAACAGGCCCACAATCATGCTGCTTGCGTGTACATCACTTGCCGAACCGAAGGAACAGCTCGTATCCTTTATTACCGTTGCCGAAAATATAAAAATATAATATGTGTACATCTGCAATTTTCAGCAGATGTTTGCACATTATTTCAAATTCAATTATTATTGCATTTCAATCGGAGTGTACGGTAAATATTTAAATTTTGGTTGCACGACGGAAAGATATGTAATCCTTAATCTTGTCATGCAGATATGTTAATCGACATAAGTGATGTTCTCCAGATCTGCGTTCACGAACTGGGAAGAACCTATTTGCGATTCACGCAGGCGTTGTGTATCAATATACCTTCGATGGGTAAGTTTTTCATTATGCTTTGCATGTGACATTTCAGCAATGTGGTCCTGTTGAAATGCTGGATATATGTCCCCCGGTACTTCCGTACCTGGCGCCGGCCGTTAAAAAGACGTGCTACGTTTAGCCAACTCTGAAATTCATGCGTAAACAAAATAAGCATTACCGTTTTTGTTATCGGCTGAAGGGTAGCACGTACAATCGTAAGAAAATGTGTTGAATCTTATCGCAGCTATTATCGTCGTCACGGTTAATTTTTCGGATAAAAGTTGATGCAGTCAATCGTCCTTCCCCTACACAGTTCAGTTGGTAAAAAAAAGTAATGCAAATCTCTCTCCGCCAGAGAAAGTGTCCTGGTGTACACGGCTGAAAAAAGGTGCAAACAATTTATTACTGGATTCCGAACGAATTTGAAAACATTTCGATGATAGAATCCACTTCCATTTCGCCTGGTGAACTTTTGTGATTTACAGGACATTCTTCTCCATGCAAATCTGTGTATTGACCGATCCCTTTATTTGTGCTCCACAACGAACATGTTTACTAGTACCATCTTTTTGTTGCAATATCGATATCTTCATAACTCTCAGAACTTAATTTTTGAAAATAGTTAATTTTCTTGCAACATTTGTTCCTCGCCACTCTCCGCCACTCTAATGGCCGCACACATGGGGGATTGATGATGGGTTACAAAAGTAACGGTTCCACGTTTCAAAGCAATTAACCAACTAACGTGCAGAATTTTATTAATTAAAAACAAAACAGAAAAACGTAATCCACTTCAGACATTAACCTATTCTCTGTTTTGACGGTAAACGAATTAAATCTATGAGAAAGATTCGAAACTACTCTTCTTATAGTTAGATGGTCAAGAATAGCAGTTTAGTCGTCCGAACAAGGACCGTAAAAAATCAGCTCTGGTATTTGTCCCCCCTGAACTCCAGTGCCATTTGTACTTTCCGAACTGCACTGAAATTGAAAATTAACACTTCCGACAGTGGCCTCGGACATTCCCTCTTGTCCGAAGTAACTCAACTCGCCACCGTCGAGAATAGCACTCGCTGTATAAAAACTTTCGGGCTCTATGCGTATCGGGTTTTCGAAGTACACGTGAAACGTGTTACTCGAGCCGTCGGAAAAGAATTTCGTGTGATTTTCGGACAAAACGCGGCCCAGTCTCTTCAACTCGATCCTGACGTTGTAATCCGCAGCACCGGATGAACTTCCGTACAGGCCAAATCCGACCACGAATATTCGCTTGTCGACGCTGAACTGAATTGAGTCACATCGTCCTCTGTAGCGCCATTGGTTCGATCGGTACGCGCACGACAGAAATCTGTGGCAAACCTGCAACAGTTACAACCGATTTTCAGTGTGATTAAGAATTAATGAAATTCGCTAGAATGATTGTGTGATTAAAAAGAACACAATTTTCGGACAAGATTCGAAATACCCTTTAAAAATAAAAAAATCTAAGATATCTTCATCCCAATGTAGAAATTGTAAAAGAGAAACGTATTATTGAACGAAAGTGGCTTACTTGGGTTTTTAGACCTTGGCGAGGTTTCACGGGGTACCGCAAATGAGGCTTTGTACTGGCCGTGAAGTGAAGAAAAAGGTCGATCGTCTCTTGCTGAGAGAGGATTCCCGTTTGCGCCACGCTATTGGCGAATTCTTCAACGCTCATTGCCGGAATTCGAATGAGATTTAACGTAGAACCTGCAAAAATACTCTTGTTAAATCGTTCGAATGAAAATATTGACGCACACCCGAAAATGAGAATAATTAGGCCCACCTAACAGGCGTCTTTGGTTGACTGGTGTAGGCTCTATGTCTTGCCTTACGCATTCCGCTGGTGCCCAGCGAAGTGCAGCTTCCCATAAGTGAATCTCTTTGCAGTTTAGCGTTTCCCGCGACAAAACTGATTCGAGTGTATGAATATCAATGTCTATAAAACCGTCCGACTTCAGAGCCACTTCTGCCTGTCGACAAATTATCGTCGAATCAGTAACACTTCCTGCGTAAAGATTGCAGGCAAACATCAGGCATTTCACGTCAGTCCAACGACTGGAAAAATGGTCTCGGAAAATTTGTAATATCAGATTATATGATTCGAATAAATTGATATCACATCAACAACATTTTCATTAAATATAATCAATTATCAATTTTTCCAAATTTTTACTTCACATTTGAACCGAACTCTAAAAAAAATCGGTTTTTATCTAATTTACCAAACATTTCTTTTTTGTTACTAATTTAGGCCCAAATTACTAAATTGAAACCTGAATAATTCTCGTAAACCACAAAAATATGTATATTTTCGTTTTTTAGTGTAGTGTATAATATTTACTGTTTCTGAGATGTCACTTCTTGGATGAAATTTTAAAACAACTTGAATTTGTGTAATCAGGCTATCTGATTTTTAGACATTCTTTTGAGATTTTCTTTAAAACTTTTCAACTGACTTGAAATGCCTCATATAAACTTTGATTTTGATAGCTGAAATTCAACTATCAAATATTTTCTTATATTAGAATAAAACAGAATGAAAGATAAAACCAGAAAAAATGCAGAATAAAAATTGGGTCGATAGAATAAACAACCAAGATTGAGTAGTTTCCTAATGCGTATTTAATAATCAAATGCAATAATTTGTTCCGATCTTTCACAGTAAAAGGATATTAAATTAGACAGTGTAATTTAATATTTTGTACAAATTCTTTTCCTATTTATTTTTAAAGAAAATTGAACACATTGCTTTTTCGGTAAGAAATTATATAATAGATCATACGGGAAAATATTGACTAGAAACAACAGGCGGAATCCTAGAACAATGGCAATATCCCGGACGCGTCTGTCCAAGCGTTCCAACCGTGTTCGGATCACTTTCGATTCAGATTATTCGTAATGTTTCTGTAGACGTTGCAATCTTGAAAAGAGAGACACTGTATTGTATCTATTGATCTTATACTATATATCTGTTCATAAAATTCACAACATTTACTAAATAAAAGTGGCAATTCACATAAATGTTAATAAAAAATAAGAAACCCATTCATCCATTCATAAGCAGTCATTCAAGTTTCGCATAGAAAAACTAAGAAAGTGTGGATCACAAAGAACCTTCATGTTTTTTAGGGATACTCTTTATCGGCAATAAAATACTCTTCTGAACTCCCCGTGGATTTTAAGGTCCCGACCCACCCAGTAACACCCAATTTTTTATTGATGAATGCAAAGCTCTCGCGATTGTTGAACTAGCTCAAGAAATTAATCCAACGCGCAGCTTTTGCCGATAGTCACTTTAAAGATATTCCTAACCAGTTCCTTCACTAAGGATTTTCATGGAATAACATCATCGGCGACACGAAATCACTATGAAGACTATTGAGAAGTATTGGAATCTCAATACTCATCAATAATCATCGGTAGTGATTAATCAGTGTTACTAATGTTTTCCAGAAATTGACACATGAGTTGTTGAAAAAGGGTCTGTCGTAAATGTATCATCAATGGAGAAGAATCGACGGGAGGGCTGCCCCTCTCAACTTACTTGAGCATCGATGACCTCCCAGCACCGTTGCATGAGATCGGGCTCTTCGAACAATCGAGATTGGCTTAAGAGTAGACACGCGTTCTTGGCCGTCAGACTAGTTTCTAGGTAGCTGACGCACGCACGTGCCAAGTGAGGGACTATGTACTTTTTAGCTGCATATAACGTCGCTAAGACTGTGTCTGCCTCCAAATGCACCTCGTCGCAGTACATATATCTGCAAAATGATCAGCTTTTTATTCACCATTACACTTATATTTATTTTAGTGAATGAACGTTGATAGTATAGACTTTCTGAAAAATATATACAAATGAAAACTAATTATTGAGTAGATGTCAAAACCTTCATATATCAAATGTGCAAAGCATATGTTTGAATTTTTCATTTCGTAAGTTATCTTTCACTGAACGAAAAGCCGGAATACGAAATATGACGAATGACAATTTTTAATATTATGCAATATACTGATTTGGGATACTCCTAATCAGCAACGATTCCGACCAAATTAATTGTATCGCAGCAGTCAATTTAATTATCTAGCTTTCGAACTTTATGTTCGACTTATTAAGCTCGGCAACAGATATTCATTTTGCAGGTGAGACAAAAATTTAACTCACTTTAAGAGCGCGAGAAAGGCAGCAGGTTCCACATCGGGTACTTCTATGTCTTTTTTGTTTTCCGCCAAGCCACCATAAAACATTGCGTAGAATACAGAACTACCAGTAGCCAACACATACTTGTGTGCCGGTATAGACTGTGTATGGCCTGTAATAAAATAGTCATACATTTTTTGCCGTGGGGATTTGGTACTACTAAAACTAGTACTAAAAGTAGTACCAGACTACTTATGGAATAAATTAAAAAATGAGTTTGAGAGTAATGGGATTTTCACCAATTTGATCACATTTGAAATTCTTTGTATAATGAGCTTTGTATAACGAGAACAGATGACAATTATCGTGATGGTGAACAAAATTAAGTTTGTTAATTCAATGGGTTTTTCGCATTATCTATGGATAGGATAGACAATTACCTGGACTACCGACAATGAACTGAATGTCGGCCATAAGATGATTATTGAACATGGCCGCATTCCGCTCGCGTACCGTTGACTTTGTTGCTTGCCAATTGGGATCCTGAGTGCAGTCCTCAAGGGTCGGTAGACTTAGTTGAGTTATTGGGGAGGACAGTGATGACAGTGGTGATACAGGAGCACTCAATGGCTGATTAATTACATCTTCGCGCTGAAGAATAACTTGCTGCGATGAGAATGGGATGACCGGTGGTGGAGAGCCTGAGACATTGCTACTAGGTGACTCCGCTGCAACATGATTATTTATAATCAGTTTATCAGTTTATCAGCCTATCAGTTTAGCAGTTTATCCGTTTTTATCAGACACAATGTATTTATTTCGCTTTTTGTATACATGAATTTTTCATCGCATATTCTTGGCATTGTTTTAGTCTCTTATTCTTTCACACTATCAGTCGTAAATTGTGCATATATTGTTATACACACTGTTATTCATTTAGTTTTATGTACTTATGTTTTCACCATTACGCAGTCTTTTCCAATGAAAAAAAGTTGTTGGACACTTTTCTGAATTTCTGAACTTTTCTGAATCAAAATATTCGAAACATAGCACTATTCACCAATGCACTTCTATTCATGTCACACCTAAATAAAGGTTGCAAATTATGACATTAAGATATTTCATGTATTTCTAATAGATTTCTACTATCAGTCCATTTTATTGGAATTTTTTTTTGGCAAATCTGCGAGGCTATTTGAGCTGATATTAAAATGCGCATGCTATTTTATTTCTTGCATCATAGAATGTTAAATGAAACATACTTTGTTATTTCATTTTATTCTTCGCTAAGTGGACAAAGCAAATATGACTCGTAATTTAATCTGGCAGCAATCAACTAAATGTCAGAATCTTGCACCCGATGGGCTGAGTGATTAAAAATATCAAGTTACTGTGCTATAATTAAAAAAAAAAAAACATTAAAACACAGAGTAAAAGCATGTAAATTGAAATTGAAATATTGTTCACTTTCTTTTGAACTATTGAAATTAAAGAATTATAGAAAAACATTAAAGAGCAGCAAACTTAAAAGGCAGATAGAGTTATTTTACACTAGAAATTGAAATGCTTACTCTTGTGCGTATCATTAAAAAAATTGAAGGATCCGCCTATTTTCATTTTATGCCAAAAGTGCAGGGAGCAGTAATGACTCAATTAACTGTTGCAGTGATCCACTAGAGGTCAGAATCTTGAACCAGATGTGTTTTCTAGTATCAAGAACATGTAATGATTTTACACGATAACTCAGAACTATATGAGAACACCTTAAAAACATCGATTGCAAAATAATGATGCCGTGTATTCAAAGACAATTCGAATTGATCAACAAAAAAACAAACACATTGAAATCGTCAGTTGAATGCGAAAATGAGGTTATGTTTGCAGCTCATATGATTTTTCGGAATTTCTTAAGCACGATAAGCGGTGTATTTACCTCTTTCTGTTCTTAAATTCGAAAAATTCATGACAAAAATTTACCGTCAGTGAACATTGTTCAATCAGCAGTGCCAAATTTTTTATGGCAATTCGTTGCTGTCTCGCCAAGCTTGTTTTGCTATCACATTTCGTCCTAATCAGAGCAATGCACCATCTATCTTTATTTCCGCCCATTCATTAGGGTTTACTGCAATATATTCTAATCACAAATCTTCCCATTCCGATAAATAATCATTATTATCAAAGCGCAAACGCTGGTATGAAAATTCATGAATACTCAAATAACGCGTCCACTGAATACAATTCGGGCGATATTCTGACACTTCGAGACCCCTCGGATTTACGCGTTCGAATGTGTGTGTGTTCGTGTGTGGGCGACAGGGTGGAGGAGGGGAGGGGAGATCCCAATGGTTATGTGATGTACCACAGTCGGTATCGTAAAGATTTATCTATACTTTGTTTGTCCCGCTATTTCGGCATAAATACAAACTAAATATTTCATCGCTCGTTCGTTATATTGTTTTAACTATACTCGAAACTATATTTTCCATGAAATTTTACAAGAGATACCTAAATTGAATAATTAATCAAATTAATTAAAAGTAAATTAAAACGTTAAAAAAATGATATTATAGTATGAGTATAACAAATTTGTACACTCTTTTTATTGGGTGTTTTTGCTTCGTATGTCCTCGTGCGACGTTTCTTCCTCCCTCTTCCCAGTCTCTTTCTACAGACCTCCCAGAATGCTAGCTGCTGCTACCCTTTCCTAATGTACTGCTCTATTCCGCTTGCACGAAGGCACAAGGCAACTGTGGAAAACGCGGTCGTTTCAGGCGATTTAATTTTTACTAGATTCCGGTTGTATGGTAATATAGAAGAATCACAGCTGCCCGTTCAGGAGCACTGGCTGCACAAAATAATGCTTAGCATGAGACACCGCCCAAAACCGTACAGTAATAAAAAAGCTGATAATGAATTTCGAATTTGAGGTTCACAAAATTAATTTAAATATTGGTTTACACTATAATCGTGTACTTCGCTTATACCAGTTTATAAATAATAACTTTCGGTCCGATGTGTTTAACTAATAATTCTTTTTAACAATGTGGGTGGGGAAACGTCAGTGAGCCGCGATGTATCGCTGGGGTCCGGTCGGACCCCAACTTATTCACCGGGGGGTTAAAAAATTTGAAAAAATCCCGACTTATTACACGGAATAATATTTCTTGAGTCGCGGGAAAAGGGTCAAAACTACTACTCTTTATTGTCCTACTAAGCAGCTAGATTGCAGTTATGTATCGAAGCAAATAATTCTTTGTTCTAATGTCTGATTGTGCTGGAATGACATTTGGAGCATGATTTCCATTTTTTCTGCTGTAATGTTGAATCTTCGCATCTAAATTTTAAATAAGACTTGAAGCAGAAAAGTTAGATAACTAACCGTGTACGTGAAGCATCCTTAAGGTTGTTATTTCGACATTCTGATGGTTCCTGGTAAGTTCTGTTCTGAATTTCTGTTATTATTAGAAAGTGTCTATTTGGACCATCCTGTTGTAGGCCGTGTGCTTTCATTTTCACGAAAAATTGCTTCTTCTACAAGGAAAATAAGAATAACAACTAAATGAACGGAAAAAAACAATAATAAACGAAAAGAACCGCTGGAACAGCCATTTTTTGTTTGTTTCTTGTAACAAAAATTTTAGATGGGCTCCTGCAGGTTTTCTTCGTTTCGTTTATTTCTGTTAGTTTTCTTAGAGTCTCCTGGCTAAAGTTACATATTTTTGTGTAAAATTTTGAGTATAACTTTATAATTAAAAAATGTGTATGGCCTTTATAAGATGATTTTGTTCCATTCTGTATTTATTTTATTTATACAGCAATACAATGCACGGTATCATTACAGTCCCAGTGATAATATACAATGATACCATGCACAGACTGACTCGTTTACCGCGGATTTCGTGTTTTCATTTTTATGTTACGACATTACAAGACAACCAATCGAACTGAAATGAACCTAAAGAGCCTCTGTAACTGCGTCGTTTTTGTTCGTCGTTACTCGTAGAAAAGATCTGAAATGGATTCGCGTATTTCTTCTTAGATTTTTTTTTCGTTTCAAGCTCAATTTCTTTCGGTTAAAGTTACGTATTTTTTAATGTAAAATGTGAATCATTATAATTGTAATGTTTGTGTGGATTTTATTATAAAAAATTCGTTCCTTTACCTAGTTTTTTTCTAAATATAATTTCATTTTTTTAAATTTATTTTTGCAAAACTGTTTATTCACAATATGGAATTTATGGTCCTTCGATAAATCGGCTATCTCACCATTGACCCAAGCATTCGTTTGGGTTTCCGCCAGGCTGTTCTCTTGAAAACGCTTCACCGGTTTTGTAGACATTTTTGAATATACATTTGACATCGCCATTGTTCTACGTAACGTTCGTGAGTTAAAAACCACCGTCACCCGCTCACTCGATCACTATTTACATTCAAAATTAATAACTACAAATGGTTTTGACAACAGGACTGCATTCTCGGTAAATGTCAGGATTCACTGATTATCTACTAGCACTACCCACATACGTCGCTCGATAAAGTCCACCGACCGCGAACGCGCATGCGTTAGTCTGCCGAATCAGCTTGAGCGTCTGTAAAGCCCATAAGATATTTTACAACAATTGCCACGCAATTTATTCCCGAAATTGTTATTTCTTTATGTATTCACGTTTTAATATATATATTTTTTTTTCGGCGCCGATTTTTTTAGGTGCCGATTTTGGCGTTATTCGACCGGACCCGGTTTTATGAATTCTGATAAAAAAAACATCGATAATTTTTTTTATCCTAAATCATGTTAAAAATAGTACATTATTATACGAGGGCGGAAAAACTTTTTCTCACGAGTGTGAGTTTGCAGCACGAGCTGAAGGCGAGCGTTGCAATCACATGAGTTGAGAAAAAGGTTTTCTATCGAGTATTGTACGAAATTTTACTTTACAAGGTGTGAAATGGACGTATTACATGGACGTAATATGTCCATTACAACACCGAGTGAAGTAAAAGTCTTTTCAGGGGTAGAATATACAAGTTGAGAACGATGGTGTAAATCAAAAGTTGCTATCTTGAAAAAAAAAAAATATTAAGGATGACGATAACGATAATTCGGATAACGATGGTGTAAATCAAAAGTTGCTATCTTGAAAAAAAAAATATTAAGAGGCAGGTTTCACTCGTTTGTATGCGAGGGCGCGGCAGCGCCCGATCCACGAGACTTTAGTATAATAAAAAATGCTATTTCTGCCACGCGCCACAGGCGCAAAAAGGGGGAAGTTTTGGATATGGGCAGCAAAAAATACACCGCGAATTACATATACGCAAAATAAGGTTTATCTCGTCGATCCATACCAATTTCATTGATATTAAATCCTCGCGCTTTCTATAAGATTGTATTCGAATGATTTTACTTTACAGATCCGTGTTTGTACATTATGAGATTTGCCAACAAACTTGAGTTTGGAGAAAAGACCCACGAAGTATCTATGACAGCTCTGCGCATGGTGCAAAGAATGAAGCGTGACAGCATCCACAGCGGCCGGCGGCCCTCAGGTTTATGTGGAGCAGGTAGGATTAAAAGCGTAAAACAATTGAAGAGTTTACGCCTGCTACATCTCGATTAAGTTAGCAATCTCGTTTACACATTTCAATTTTCAGCGTTACTGATGGCGGCACGACTCCATGAATTCAGTCGGTCCCCAGCTGATATAATCAAGATTGTTAAAGTTCACGAATCCACGTTACGAAAAAGGTACCGAAACTTTTAATAAAGCGAAGTGAATTGGTTTCTTTTTCCGAATACGTATAACACATTTCAGAACATTCATACAATGTAAAAATGTACATTTTCGACAATTTTGCATAGCTGTTTTATTATGATGTATTCAAAAATTGTAACTTTACAAACTATTCTAAAAAAAAGGTAAAACATCGAATCACTGTCAAAGCGAATCGTATGTAATTGAAAGGAAAACCAGCGCATTAATTTCGTAAGAAAAAAATAAATGAGTTTACAAAATGGCAATAAACTCTTTTTTTACTGATGTTTTATTAAATTTTTGGCAATGTTGTTATCCATATCGTATTCTTAGTATTAGTAAAGATGTTTTCTCTTTAGATGTTCTGTACAATACATCTTTAATCATAACGTTTGAAGAATGCCGTATATCATGTGTTTACAGACACTGCGCTAGATCCACGAATAAACTTGTAAATATAATTTGATAGTAACGATCTACATTTTTGGGCAGGTTAATTGAATTCGGCGATACACCATCTAGTGCACTAACGCTAGAAGAATTTATGACCGTCGATCTCGAAGAAGAACAAGACCCACCAGCTTTCAAAGCAGCGCGAAAAAAGGACAGAGAACGTCTTCAAAAGGTACAGATATTGTATCTTCATTGAGGATCAAACCATTCCTTCGCCGGATAAAAAAAATTAGTATACGACTAGACGCGAACGGTAATTGGATGAAATAATGTGGAACTTACCGGAATTTTTCATCAACTTATAATCTGCTCAAATCATGACTTTATACGAAACTATAAGTCGTGACATTACGTTATTAACAATTGATTTATTTACACAAGCACGAACCAAGAAAATACAGCTGTTATATTATGCACCGTATGTAGCTGTCTAATTGTGTAAATGCTGAGTGACAGCATCAATGCGACTATTAGAATACGAAGTGCTTTACTTTAGACACATGAAAAGAACATAGTTGCTATGTGTTTCTCTTCGTTAAAGTGATCCCACGCTTTCCGGTTATATCGGTATCGCGTATCCGCGGAATTTTGCATTCTATCGGTGCATATAAGGCGTTTTCCATATGCGCGTTTTTTTTTAAAGTTCTACGTTAATATGAAACAATATCAATTATATGCTTTACGTTCATTTTTCTTCGCGTATTCCTGTAAAAAAGGACAAGTTTTGGACATTCATTCATTCCGCTCAGACTCCAGTTATTCGAGATTTTACTGTACCATCATACATGACACAGTTGATTCTGTGTATTGATCAATTTTAAATGGTGATTCCCTCGATTCATAATCGAGCCATTTAACAGCTGACCCGACAGTCTTTGATTATATCTGTATTCCAGTTGGAGAATATAGACAACGAACTGAACGACCTTCAAAGCGAGATTGACAAACAATTAGACGACCAGAAGTTGCAGAAAGGGAAACGAAAGAGAGATGGTAATAAAAAAATATGCATTTTTGCAGAATGTATTTGTCTATTACATATTTGTCAGCTTACAGCACAACTTCCATGTCAAATTGAAATAACGATTGATTTACAGACACAACAGAGGAATACATCGACACGGAACGATTCATAAAAGAAAGTAATATAAGCGTTATTGGACAGTGCTTAGAAAAGAAAGATTCGGATGATCCTGATGATCCAGAAGCGTTAATTGAATCCTCTGTCGAATCTCACCCACTGATCACAGGGCTTGGTAAGGATTTTAATTTATGATTTGATCGCGGCAATCTATAAATTACTTTGAGTAGGAAACTATGAATTACTAAAAATAATGTATAATTCTGAGTGAGATTCTATTTTTGTCTCGAAAATATTGCATTACAACGATAAAATATTGATAAGTTCACGTTAAATACAGGTCCCGACATAGCCTCGATGGGTCTTAGCGCTACTCAGAAAGATAAGGAAAGCAACAGCGGCGAAAAGCTTAACTCTGCTTTTGAAAACGTAAGTTTCTGCAAAGAGTCGCTATTTCATTTTTCTAATTTCATATTTCACCTTGAAATGTTTATCGGTTAACCGAAAGGGCGGTATTACAGGCATCCGGCGAAATAGATGTCACGGACTTGGACGACGAAGAACTCGACAGTTATATTATGTCCGAAAGAGAAGCTTGTTCGAAAGGCAATTTGTGGAACACAATTAACGCCACTTACCTTGAACAACAGAAAGGTAAGTCACCTCAATGTAATAACGGAAATATATCAAGAAAAAAAAAAATCTATTGACTTATCTACTTGGGACTTTTTCAGTGAAAGAGGAACAACTAAAAAAAGGAAAAGAAGAAGGAAAGCCGGAAAAGAAAAAACGACGAACAAACGTGAAAAAGAATAAGAATCAAAGCACAGCAAGTACGGCAGGTAATTAAAAAATAATTCATCACCAAAAAAATATTTTTTTCAAAATCGATTAAAAAAGCTTAGTAACCAGCGTTTTCGGGGGTAGAATATGCGACTTGAGAATGATGGTATCGGTTAAAAATCGATATTTTGAAAAGAAGAAAAATTGGGGTCGATTTTGGCGATTTTCGGTCGGGCGCCGGATCCACGATTTCTGACAGAAAAAAAAACATTTCGTCGCCAAAAAAATATTTTTGTCAAAATCGATTAAAAAAGGTTAATAACCAGTGTTTTCGGGGGTAGAATATGCGACTTAAGAATGATGATATCGGTTAAAAATCGATATTTTGAAAAGAAGAAAAATTGGGGTCGATTTTGGCGATTTTCGGTCGGGAGCCGGATCTACGATTTCTGACAGAAAAAAAAACATTTCGTCGCCAAAAAAATATTTTTTTCAAAATCGATTAAAAAAGGTTAATAACCAGTGTTTTCGGGGGTAGAATATCCGACTTGAGAATGATGGTGTAGGTTAAAAGTCCATATTTTAAAAAGAAAAAAAATTGGGGCCGATTTTGGTGATTTTCGGTCGGGCGCCGGATCCACGATTTCTGACAGAAAAAAAAAAATTTCGGCGCCAAAAAAATATTTTTTTCAAAATCGATTAAAAAAGTTTAATAACCAGTGTTTTCGGGGTAGAATATGCGACTTAAGAATGATGGTATAGGTTAAAAGTCGATATTTTGTAAAGAACAAATTTCTGAGATCGATTTTCGCAAGTTTTTCAGGCACGCGCGCCAGCGCGTGTGATTCGCCTAGTTACATTAACAAATTTAAAAAGCCATAAATTTCGAGACTTTTGGCCGATTTACGCTAAATTCATAATGTACATAAATACAACAGTTTTATCTTATTATATGTTACTGACATGAAAATAATTTCATAATCACTAGTTTATTAACGTCCATATTCAATCAATCTGTTATTGTCTGTTGCGGCTTACTTTTCATAACACCATTTTCATATATTCCGAGCAGGCGAGGCAATCGAAAAGATGTTGCAGGAAAAGCGCATCTCTTCGAAAATTAATTACGAAGTGTTGAGAAGCTTAAACGTTGGCGCGCCGAACAATCCATCGCAAGCCAGCGAAGAAACACGACAGACTGAAGACAAATCGGATAGAGAAGATGCGCCGAAAGCTACGATAGGGTATGTATTGAGGGCTATTGCACATATAGTAAAGGTGAAAATGAATCAGCACTATTAAATTGCCGGTAGATTCTGAATAATGAAAACGTATTTTTCACTTGAAGCGTAACATACCGCATTAAAATTACAATTCCACGTATGAAGTATCGCGGCTATGCAGGTCGCTTCATTAACTTATTCGTTACATTCCGCAGAAGTGATACAGAAACGTATACAAAACTCGGACCCGAAACAAAACGTGTGCGGAAATCCAAAAAGATTACGTCGCCAGAAAAGGTAAAAACACAGAGTGAAACCAGCTTACCGAAGGCCGATGAAGATGAAGTAGTACCACATGGTTTGGATACCGAGCCATCCGATGCAGGTAGGATTTTAATATTTATTTTCAAACATGTTTAGCAGTGAAGAAACGAAATCCCTGATGCACGGGTCAAAGGAGAATCATTGCTTTTCATTTTAACCGTCCTAGTTACAACAAGTTATAACTAATATTTGTTGTAACTATATGAATAGTTAGAGACCGGTATGTCAATATTTTACACGCTTAATATTTCAGCCGTTGACAACGAGGAATTTGCCGACGAAGAAGTCGAACTAAATCCGAGTGAAATGTCGGTCGGCCAAATGCTCGGGCAAGACATGGACGATGATGGATATGGATACGGTTACGACGAGGAAGAATACTAAGAACTCCTAATTGTATTCATTTATACGATCAATTTTTACCATACTCAGTGATGATAAGATGTTGTTCGGAAAGTTAGCGGACGGTTTCTTTTCCAACGTGTGCCTGATTATCCCAGGTGAGGAGAAGCTAAAATTGTGATAGCTCTTGAACGACGATTATTTGTTGCGGTTCTTTAACGAAATTAAGTTTCGTTACCTTTTTTTGTAGTCATCATTCATACCTACCCGTTAAAGTTATACGTAATTTATATTGATTAACATGTATTTATGCTGCTTACATACATGTATGAAGCTATAGAACTGATTACAATAAATAACGCGAATTCTTAAAGTGTGGTTGCATAAATTTAAAAAAAATTATTTCTCAAAACGTCATCAGCCTTTTCCTCAAATCCACCAGCAAAGATGTTGGCAAAACTATACTCTGTCGCAATAGCCATTCTCGATGTGAGTTCTTTGCGTGAATTTGATTGCGAATCTCTGTGCGAGTACCCAAGATCACCTCGTCCTATGTTAAATTTCGAATACTTATTTTTTTCCGGTGTACTTCTGATGATCTCGTCTCGTAGCAAGAAATCAGAATTTCTATTTCCACCAATAATTTGACGCAAATTATTAAAATCTGTATTGTACATACTAAACTTTTATTTTCATTACGATTATTACATTACGACCGATAATGCACTGCATACCGTAGACATCCCCTTAACTTTACATTCACCGTTACTTTTAACGGTGTGACGCTCTGCTGCCACAATTGTACATGTCGCGTTATCATTCATACAATATATATAGAAATGTGTGTATATATATAAAGTGACTATGTGCGAATCGATATATAAGTACATAAATATGGACTCAAATGATCGATCTCCCGTATTTCTTTGCACAACTATACAACTATATAGAGTCGGTAACAATGTGGTGAGCATATATTACAGCATAAAGCAATTCCATCTCTAGTTTATTTGACTATCAATGTTAATGATAGGCACGAGGCATACGTAAACTTTTTCGCGAAGTCACGAGTCACATCGATTGACAATCAAGTTGATAATATTTTCCGCGCTTACAGAAATACATAGAGAGAGAAGCACGCTTGTTCGTAACAATTGTAACTAATGAAGGGCCCAATGTGCACTAGACATTATGCGTAACGACCCTGTTACCGTTCTGCAACGAGACACCTTTCCGTTAATCAAACATACTGTCCAACGATAAAGGCACGTCTGGCATACCACGGCAAATTGAAAAATGAAAAATAGTCACTAGACGTTTTAAGTGTATTTCTCTCTTGCACCTATTACGTGTACAACAATGTTTAACGTATTTTGTTCTAGTTAGTCGTATCTGAATGTCAGTTCGTCAAAGATATTGATAAAACGTAATCAATGCTACAATTGAAAAATTTCGTCCTGCTGCTGTTGTAGCTTCTGCAAGGACGTCTTGATTCGCCTGCCCTGGGTCATGACGACGGCAGACGGAAGGCTGTGGACGTCGTTCGACGACAGTGGCCTTAAAAGCTCCGTACTTGAGGTTTCCATTTCGGAATTCGAAGTTACCGGATGCGAATTGCGCAATCTAGCGGTAGCTTTTCGTCGTTGCACGAGACTCGAGTCACCGTCATAACAAAATCTGCAATGTTTGGACGAACGTGTCAATAATACGATTTTCTAATACAGATGCGATTCGTGATATTTTTTGCGTTATTCGATGAAAACTAGTGCCGGCAGTTTCAATTTAAGAAATCGGAACACCGTCCGGCCAGTCGTATATCAAAGTTACATCACTAATTAGAACCCATTAGCAACATTTTCCAGCCAGACATTGAAAGTCCTGTCGGTGCGGTGTTTCAAAGTATGATGTCGGTGCGATGTGAAAGTACTAAACTGAGTACTCACTCACTACTACCTTGGACTCGCTTCACTTCATTCTTAACGGTTGCTATTGAAGAATCCATTTTAGCGAGGAATTCGGTAACGGAACTTCCTTCATCTGTCGGCGATGCTATTGACGTCGAACTGTAAGCCTGAAACAAGAAATAACTAAGAGACAAACATAATGGTGGTAGTGTTCTAAACCGAAACCAAACAACTACGTACGTAATAGCAATGTTTAGATTTCATTGTTTTCTCTATCTTAATGGATTGTGAAGATTGCATTTAAACTCTTTACCCGCGTTTGGGTGACCGTCGCGCGTAGTTGTGTAGTTACGGAGTTAAACGAAAATTCGTGACAAATTAACAATATTCGTGTGAAGTAAATAGAATTAATTTCATAATTAAAACATCTACCATTGGACTTATCTTACTATTATCTACTACTAGCAGGTTGTAGTGGCTGGCGCGCTCGCTATATGCTCGAATCAAAATTAGATCGTTCAGGAAATTAACGTGAAATTAACGTCCAAACTTTACGAAACCGAGAAAAAAAAAAAAAAATCGATTTCGTAAAGTTTGAAGACTTTATTCGTTAGAAAATTTCACGTTGATTATAAAAAGCACCGTTGTTTGCACGAAAAACATAAAATTCGATGAGAAAAATACAAAAATTGATTTTTCACTTTTTTCGACATTTTCTCGCTTCGGTAAAATCGGAGTTACTTTTTTTTCGATTGACCAAACTTGGATTTTCTTTTTGCATTTGTGACAAAACTCTATAACAAGGAGATTGCCGCAAAGCAAAACGCGATATCTTGATTTCTGAATTTTTACAGGATGTTAAAGTCAGACTCTGAAAAATAGTAAATTTTTTTAAGAGTACCCCTTTCGTTTTTTTGCAATTTTTGGGGGTCTGACTTTTGATGATCTTTTGGTTCCTGTGAGATATTCACAGAGAATCTGTGTAAATGATTGAAAACTTACGTTCGACAAGTCGGTACTCGATTGTGAGTCAGACGGAGAAACGATGTTGGTGGACGATGGAGCAGCATCTGCTGATACAGGAACGAGTAAATGTTCACGTAAGAACAGACTGTCGGATGCCCACAGTCTGTTAATTCTCCTAATTTGTTCAGTCTGCAAAAAAATGTAGGTGTATCACAATTTAAGATCCAGGTAATATAGTTATGTAAAACATTGAGTTGCAAGAACTTTAATTGTATTTTTTAATTCAACAATTAAAAACTATAGTATGATATAAAATACAACTATAATTGTTAATACTCTTTCTCATGTGTTCTTCTGATAATAGTAAACAATTAGAAATGTGTTGTTACCACAGGAAAATCTTCCACACCTTGATAATGCATAAAATAGTTTTGCAATGGCGACTACTATTGGAAAATATAAAAATTATTTCTCCAATTTATTACCATGAAACATTAACAGCGAGCCATGTATGTAAACATTGATCCATGTTGCAAAATCATGACTAAAATTGTAAACATAAGTGCAAAAAATGCCTAGTTGATTCAGATGTAAATGACAAAAACATAATCCTCAAAACTCATAATCCAATACAACATACGATTGCACTTTCCAATATTAATTCTCGTGGTTTTCACTGATAAGAAGCTAAAAATAAAAAATGCTTTTAAAAGATAATTTTTCGATGAATTGCGGTAAATTCGCGAATTTTGGATAACTCGTACGATGGTTTTGCAGGTGAGACTATTGTCACAAAACATCGGAATGATTTCGAGCGTTAATTCGCGGAAAAGTGTTAGCGAGTCACGAGTTAAGAGAGCGTAAATTCGTGGGGCGCACAGAGCAAGTGTTTTCGGATGTACGTACCGTAACCCCATATTTAAGAGCAATTCCTTGCAGGGTGTCCGTCTTGGCGACAATATGTTTTACCAATTGTTCATTTCTGGCCGTGTGCCTCGCGGTACTGCCGTATTTCTTGAGTTTTCTGCTGGAATCGCGAATGGATCTCCGTTCTTCCATCTCTCCACCGCCATCACAGTCCATATTCACGTTTGTTGTGTTAGCTCATCCGGGACTTTTAACCTACACCCTCAGTGGCGCTTTCGCGTGCTCGTTCAAAATCATCTGCGCTCACTTTGTACATTACAGGCCATCCGTAGCTGTGTACACCGCGACACATGTGTGGAGATACGCAAGCTTGGCCAAAGTGTCACGGCGATCATTTTGAATCCAGCATTCTCAAGCTCCGTTTCTGTTGACGACTGCGTTTTCGCCGTACGCCCAACACTCCTGATTTACCGATATTTCGATTACTCAAGAGCAAATAAAGTGGTCGCCCCCCCCTTTACCGTTCGATATTTGAGCTCAGTCGGTACAACAACACCGTAATGATTAATTACCATATACAGAGTTTATACGTATTTTTTTTTTTTTTAGTTTATACGCGATAATAAATTTCCAACGCCTGCAGATTGAGGATTCGAGGAGGCTTGCAACTTATGCTTTTTCGCGAAATGTCCTTGGTGTCGAGATGTTTTCACTGATCGAATCCGACTACAACGGGCATCGTTGGAAATTATTCGAATTTACCGCTCAAAACATGAGCGAGGTTACAAATTGCACACATCGCCATTGCGCACGCGCGCAGTTAGCGCGCTCCGCATGGCAAAGCTGCGAACTACGACTGGTATGCAGTGATGCCCCTGGGTCGTAAGTTCTTGCTTGTGACAATCTCAATTTCTAATTGTGTATAACCTAATCTGCGATGACTTATTAGGTAGGACAATCATCATCCGAAAACCCTGACGTCTGGGCTCTCCACCTACTCGACCATAACAACAAAATGTAATAAGGCTATGTATTTTTCGTTGTATCGCAATTTTTTATCGCAGGATACTGCGTCTGAATATTATAACGTCGACTTTCGACATCCTGGTCCATTCTGCAACAAACAACTTGCAGTTTATGCACCACACGAACTGCTCGAGTCATCCCGTTTCGTTATGAGTATTTTTTTTTTTTTTTCTTCCGTGACGCACGGCTAGAATAAATAACCTTCGTTATGTCAGGGTGAACAGAAGTGACAGTGATAATGGTATTTTGCATTAAGACAAAGAGCTGGTGTTTTGGACATCCATTGTTTTGTGTTTTTATTGATAAAACCCGAGAGAAGAGATAATGATTTTAAATCAATCAATATGAATAAGAATAATAATAAAAACTGAGCATAACACTAGAAAGGTTTTCATTGCGAAAGTTTTGTTTCTCATGACTATACAAACATTTTTTCATTATTCATTAGAGTGGATAAGTACATTGATTTTTGCATAGATAACAAAAGTGTAAATGCATTTGTCAACATTTGAAGTCGCTGACCTTTGGACTTAAGCCACGTGTTGAAAGTTTCTCCTCCACGCAGAGAATATCATACCTACATTTCTGTAGTAGATTACAGACCTTTCATGCTCATTGGAGCTTCCAAGGTACAAGTTCAAGGATTTTTTTAAATAATTTTTTTTTCTTTTTTTTTTTTTTTTTCACTTCATACTTTGTTGGTTTTATAAATGAGTCAAATGATTCAATAAATAGGCTAGCTATTTGCAATGAGTCGTTGCTAGTTTCAGTTGAATCTCTGTGTGAGCTTTGTGCATATTCTGGGCAAGGTTTGAGCCCTGGGCAAGCACTGCGTGCACCTTTGCATTTTTGCTCAGGCTCCGTATAAGTTTATTTCTGTGAGATTGTTGTGTGGACCTCCTTGTCATCTTCTTGGTAAGTCCTGTGAGTCTTAGTTTTACTCAGTCTTGAATCCACGTGAGCTTTTTATGTGAGTCTGTCAGAGTCACTGGCTATGATTCTTTCTGAATTCTGTGAGATTATCACTGCGAGTCTTTATGTGTGAATCAGCAAAAAGCTAATATTGGTTATTGATGACTCAAAATAATTTGTTTATTGTATGAATAGTTCTCATTCAGCCAGATGTTTTGCTAGACTTGGAGTACTGCCCACTTATCTAGAATTGTTCAATGTTCAATCCTGCAATTCTGTTTATATCAATTAGATCAAACAACTGCAATAACGGTTTGCCAAAGCATCATCTACAAGAATTATATCCAATAATCTATATCCAATGTCTGTTCAAAACATCAAATAAACGTTTAATCAACTTAAAAAAAAAATGTTGTTTTTTTTGCATCAAGAAAAAAAGAAACTTAATATGCTTTTATCGTAAATCCCGAAGTAACGTTCATTCGCGGAGGTATTTTTGTGCGACTAAATTTCGTGACCAATGGTCCGTGAATCATTACAAGATTGCATTCACTCTTCAATCGCTTTTCAATTGCAGATCAGGAACTATGGCATTCCGCGATTTGGTCGACGGTGATTGCACGGGGCCCAGTTCTCTGATTCGCCTGACCTCGCACCTCACTCAAGATCATGGATTCCAAGACGAAGGCATACAACGCCAACGTGCCTTCCCGGGGCCGCACGACGCGGCGATGGCTGATCATTTTGTGGAACAGTTTCTCGAGGAAACTAGCAATGCACCGCTGCAAACTTTTAAAATGGATAGTATTTTGAGGGAGATGCAGAAGATAGATTATCACCCGCGTCCAGACGTAGTTGCCCAAGGAAAACTCGAGGAATTTAACGGCAACGATACCGCATGGGCCAGCCAATATCTAGCATCCGGACGACACTTTGATGTAAATCTTTTTATTTCATTAGGCTCTACATGCGGCCTGAAGCTGCAGACCTGATCCTTTTTTAATTTCTACATTCTTTAGGACTCAAATGCATGTTTTTCTTTTACATCAAAGATAAGTGTGGGATAAACGTTCTATATCATCGGAAATCTTCCGCCGATTTCGCTTTTAAAAGAATTTCAGTAGAATTCTCAATGGATCATTATAAAAAACCTAGATATTCATGGAAACATTTTTGAAATTGTACTTCTCGGAATATTTGATTGGATTCAGACGAATAATACCTGATTTGCTTAATTAAGGATTATTATTGACGAATAATGTCCACGTTTGCAGACACCTGATTACCGTAATTAAATAATTACAAATTTACTCTAACGAAAAAGCTTATCGCGGATCACACGTTTTATCACGTAGCACAGTCGATACGATGACAACTTCTTTTTTTCAAGTTCAAATAGATTTTATCCACATGTGTTCCAAGCGACCAATTAAACTGAAACTTGAACCAATTTAGGAACATCATACGGACGCTATATGGGATCCACCGCTTGTCGCTGCAGCTAACCACGCGCAAATTCCACAACAGTACAATTCCAATCAACTGGGATTGGACCCTCTATGGGCAGACGAATATTTGGAACACAGTATAAGCTTGAACGAGGTCGCAGATTCCGGTAAAGAACACGCCGACACGGCAAAGGAACAATCTCTGATCGGTCCTCATCTAGAAAATTCGAAACTCATGAAATTCATGCACCAAAAAAGTGACACTGCGAAAGATGAAAATCCACAAAATGTGCTTCCTGGTTTGGATGGAAAGTGGTCGGACGAATACACGCATTGTGAATATTCAGCGGGACGTTCGAGTGATAACGCAAATGTGCAAGATACAAGCGCGCTCACCAGAGTGGGGGAAGATATGGGTACAGCTGAGGCCTGGGCCGATGAATTGAATCGGGAAAATGCTATAGCCATGGGTAAGCAATCTCGATGAATGAAGAAACCAAAGCTTCCTCTATGAAGAAGCATAACAATTGAATCTTAATCCGTCCTACGAATTGAGTACGAATTAAGCATCTTAATTGAGGACGAATTAAGAGAAAGTTGAGAGTAAGTTGAGGGCGAATTAAGACAAAGTTGGGGTTGGCTGTTATAAATCGGCTCTCATTCAAAAAGTACTGGGAATAAAAATCCCAAATTTTGCACACGTGTTCCTGGGGATTCTGGATTACCCTTTATACATAAAGGTTTTCTCTTTTTCAGATCCAGATAAATATGAGTCCATATTCTGGGCGCGCTTGCAGGGTGAATGGAACAAAATATCCACACTCAACAACCTCGTGGATTCTCATCCATGGTTGCCGGAGTACGAGAAATATTACGACCCGTTCAACGAATACAAATTCCATGCTGAGAATCCAATGAAAGACATCAGCAACGCGCTCGAAGAAGGAAAAAGAAGATTGGAAGCCGGTGATCTGCCGAGCGCCGTGCTCTGTTTCGAGGCAGCCGTTCAACAAGACGACGGTAACGCCGAAGCTTGGCTGATGCTCGGGAAAACACAAGCGGAAAATGAGCAAGACCCGCTGGCCATATTTGCCTTGAAGAAATGTCTAAAACTTGATCCGAATAACGATATTGCGCTAATGACGTTGGCGGTCGCTTATACGAATGAATCATACCAGAATCAGGCTTGTCTAACGTTAAAAGAGTGGCTGTCGAAACACGAAAAATACAAACACTTGATCGTAACGCCACCTACAGTGCATCAACAAACAAAATCGAGTGTATCGACGATACTATTCGAGTAGGTATTTTTTTTGTAGCCGCGTAGTTTTCACGACAAAAAAATCAACGTAAAACATCGTCTTGATTGATTTCTCAGCGATGTCCACGAAGAAGTGAAGGAGTTGTACATTAAAGCGGCTAGAATGAATCCTCGGGATGGCATTGATCCCGACGTGCAAACCGGCTTGGGCGTTCTGTTCAATTTGTCGTGCGAATACGACAAGGCGGCAGACTGCTTACAGACTGCCTTGAGCGTTCGATCAGATGTGAGTATAATGGACGATATGTTTTCATGTAAATTCTTGGGGGGCGTCCAGATTGCTAAACGAAGGTTCTTTGGAAGTTGGGTTTCGACATCGAACGGCACGTTTCGATGCCGAAACCCAACTTCCAATAAACAACAGCGGTTGAAATCAATTTCAATACTAAACGAAGGTTCTCGCAGACAGCCTATTCGACTAAATCTTCGTAGCCATCTGGTACCTTCGTAGCCGTCTGGTACAATGTGACATTATGACGTTACTCCGTAGCTCGGGTTCGGCTTGATTTATCATCCGTAACGCAATTTATTTATGGAATTTAGGATTCGCGACTGTGGAATCGATACGGCGCGACTCTCGCAAACGGTCGAAGGTCGGAAGAGGCGGTTACAGCTTACCACCGTGCCTTAGAGCTATCGCCTGGATTTATCCGAGCTCGGTACAATCTGGGAACAGCGTGCATAAATCTTGGAGCTTACAAGTACGTACTAAATTATTATCGTACACAATGATGACCTGTTCGGAGCAAAAACTCAGTTGCGCATTTTGATCGTAGGGAAGCTGCAGAACATCTTCTGACAGCCTTGAACCAGCAAGCAGCAGGTCGTGGATTACAAGGCGACAAAGCGCACCCAGGAGCGATGTCCGATACGATTTGGTCGACTTTAAGGCTGGTTTTGTCGTTGATGCACAAGCACTATCTTAACGATGCCGTGGAATGCAGGTTAGTATCTCGTAATTCGCAAAGAATTGAACATCACGATTGGTGTATTCACATTCCTATTTTGTAATATATATATATATCTGTATTATTGCGAGCATCTCTTGTGTGTTTTCAGAGATTTGAAGACGATCAATAGGGAGTTCGAAATAGAATGAGCCACTACCGCAGCGACGCGCAGAGAATCAATTTTTTTTTTTTTTTTTTTGAAAAGTAAATAATTGGTACAGAGTCTCGGCTGAGGAACTAAACTGTACCATGAATTTGTAATAGCTACATTATGAATAGGTAACAATTGTTGTATTCTGAAAACAAAAACGTTATGGATGAAATAATGAGGAGTCGGAAACATTAAATTTTCACAAAATAACGACAAGAACTTTAACCTTTAACGATTGTTTGTTTCTTTAAATATTACAGTTTTATGATACCCGGCGGGTTTGCGCGGACATTTGATTGTAGACTGTAACTCGCGTTGTCTAATAGACGATTTTCGAGAAGTTATTAAATTCAAAAGATTCATTTTTGTGTTCAGGAAAGAAATGGTAGTAGGTAAAAAAAACTGAATACCGTGGAAACTGACGACAATGATACACCGATGGAAATTTCTGCGTCCAATGTTAAATGCCTGCAGGGCTGTCTCGCACTCAACTTTACTTTTTGATTTTTCGATACTCTTGAAAATACGACATTGAGTTTTAGGAAGCCAAAAATTTTGTCTAATTGTACCATCCTTCCGTGTATTTCTCAAAATGCAAACCTAATCTGTCGGATTATTTCAGAGAAAACGGATTTTTAAATGTTGATAAGGGTGGGGGAAGCGACATTGCCTCGGAGATATGTATAACGGGCGTAGACCCAGTACAATACAGTCCTTAACAATGAATGCAACATAGTGAAATCAACGATCTGGTTGACCATTTAATTACTTATTATTTAAAAAGCATCTGTATGGTGCACGTGACTGCCACTTATATTGAATTCGATTTGTACTGTTTGAGCAGAAGTTTCAGAGTGTTTTTAAAAGAAGACAACTTAAGATTTAATGACTAAAAATAACGATTGTAGGAACATTATTATTCATTTTTATTTTTAAAAAGTATTAGTAAGATTGGGAAAGGTGTGCAATTAAGGTAGTCCTTGCGACCGATATTCATTTCGCAGAAATTCGAGTAATTTGAGAGAGAATTACGAACATTTCTCGATGGTATAAAAATCGGAAATAATTCATGCACATTAAAGGTACTGAAAAGATTAATTTTGTATAATAATAATTCTAAAATGTTATTAACAAATTCATGAAAAAATATTGTTTAACAAATTTGTCGATGACACAACTTTTTTTTATGAAAATGATTCGTTCATTTTTCTGAATACGTATGAATTTTTTCAGATTTTAGAGTTCACTTTGAAATTCGTGTGTTTTTATAGGGAAAATATGTGAAAATTCAAAGTGAACTCTAAAATCTGAAAAAATTCATACGTATTCAGAAAAACGAAGGAATCATTTTCATCCCCAAAAAAACTTGGGTCATCGAAATATTTGTTAAACAATGTTTTTTTGCATCAATTTGTTAATAACATTTTCGAATTATTATTATGCAAAATTAATCTTTTCAGTGCCTTTAATTTGCATGATTTTTTTTTCAGATTTTTATATTATCGAGAAATGGTTGCAATTGTCTCTCAATTTTCGAAAACTTATGCGAACTCGACACCAGGCGCAAGGACTACCTTAAATAACTGGAAGTTTATCAGCCTTTCTAATTGGACATATTAAGAAACGATAGTGCAGATTTCTCTCGAAGGAGCTGATCGTTTTCGGTAATACTAAAATTAAAATGTTTCTCATGGGAGCAGTGAAGATCCCACATAAACTACATGAACATCGACATAAAAAACATTAACGGTGATTCAGCTCCAAATTTGTTCAATGTGGAAAAAAAACTGAAATCTACCCGAGGTGCTAGGCGGTGCAGGCTGGCCCATCACGATTTTAGCATAATGACGTAGAAGGCGCTCGCTGGCTAAAGACATTTGACACGTGAGTGCTAGACGGAGGAATCATGTTTGAAGGTGCAGCAGGCCGGTTGGGCACATTCTGCAATGACTGCGCGCTGCGGGCGGCCGTAAGTCGAAATTAGGTGTACAACTAACAATCAGCAGTTGTACACCTAATGTGCTGAATTGTTTATATTTTTAACGTTTGGTATTCTATGCAAAGATGTCAAGTTCGATTACTGATAATTTGACAGGGAGCAATCAAACGATAATAATTATGCAGAAGCATCTACTTGTATCTTTGGATTAATTATTTTTGTATTTGAAGAAATGATAGGAAAAAAACCGAACAAGCATAATTTGCTCGTAATAGAGTAAACGAATATTGAAGAGTTTTTCTCTTCAACATTCCGTGTTAATGGAAATGAAATGAAACCCGATCGGAAGTCGTCGAGATGGGCAGAAATTTGTATGCCTCTGATCGACCTTGAAATATTTTTTTACCGGCTACAGCTTTTGAAAGGTCGATACCATGATAACATAACAAAGAATACAAAATCGGGGTGTGACTGAGAATAAAAGATATGTAAGTAAAAATATTGTCATTCTAGTGTTTACATAATAATAGGAGGAGGATATCCATCAGCAAATATAAGAACTTTTATTCGAGTTTAATGCTTGTTTTTATTGGCCAGCTCGAATTCAACTGCTTTACACATAATTTCCTATAACCTCGGTTTCAAGACGCAATGTTTCAACTCGCAATTTTTTTCCTTTTTTCATTCTCGCTTAGATCAATCCTTCTCATTCCTGCCCACATTCTCAACGCCCACTCGAATTTACCGAAAAGCTCGACGAATTTCCATAAACTCAGAACAATAATATTAATAATAATAGTAACACTAGTCTATGGAGAAATAAAAAATTTCATCACTCGGAAAAGTTCCGCTGTCCTAGTTTACATTCCTTTTCTTTTCTTTTTCTTTCGAAGACAAAATAAAAATATGCTTTCATCCTTTTTTTTTGTTTCCTCCAATGAATGCGATGGTGAATTGAAACAGGGTGTAACTACGACTTTCCTTTATCGTCACAAGTTTCATACATTCCGTGCACTTTTACTTTCATTTTTCTTTTCGTCCCTTTCGTTCAAACAAATTCAAATTCGCATTCAAAATCGTTTGTTTCTCGTCCGCTTCCCTTGCACACACGATAAGTAATCGCAGATCGAGAAGCGGCGCACGCTAGCTATCTTTACGCCGAACAGTGAAAAGCCCAAAGCTGATGTATTGTGAAACGAGCGATAATTTCATGTCACACCTGTGAATACAGCACGTATTCCGATGCAGCCCAAACGAGTTACATTGTTTTTTTGTTGTTGTTTTTTTTTATTAGACAATCCACGATTCGTGGCGACATCGACTTTTTTGCGCTGTAAGTGGAATCTAGCAGTGAAGTAAGAATGGAATCGAGAAATGCATTTTTTTTTGCTTGTTAAGGGTTCAAACGATAATCGGACGTAGTGGGTGATATCTGAAAATTGCTAAACGGGTTTTTTAGTTCCGGTTAACATTTTTTTTTTTTTTTTCACAATCTACCATTCTCCATTACTGAATGCACAAACACTAATCAAATCGCAGAATTTTCTTAATTTCCGCCGAATTGTTAAGTCAAGCATTTTAATACTTGATTCTACCTGATTTTTCCCCCTCCACATGCGTCATATCGCCACTGCTGTTATTTTATTCGTGACTTAATTTTTTTTTGCGGATTTCTCTTTTCTTTTCGTTACTTCTCTCGACTGCTTTTTTTGTTAGCAAGTATCCACCTGGGTTTTTTTTTTTCATATTCTGCTGCGTATCGAGAATCCGTGAAATGTTCTAATGTCCATACACGTTCTCGTCGCTGTAGGCTATGTACAGGAAGAAATCCTCCTCGTGATGTTCCTGAAAATACGGTATATTTTAATATCTTCGAGTCATTTATCAGAAAATCGCTGCGAACCTTCAGGGCCTGCAGCTCGTTGCGCTCTACATTTCCCTGTTCCGAACACATTTCGCGAGTTTTCAGTCACATCTATAGCAATTTCGCGTTGCTGCGTTTGGGAGTCTAATTTGAGACAGATATTACGTAGATAGCAGCCAACATTGTGTAGGAAGGTAGCGCGACTCGCGTTGTTTTGTACGAACGTGCGTGACCAAGAATAGAGCTTCGAGAAACGAAAATAAATCGCGGTTCATTGTCACGGTGCAACGAGCCGAGTGCTTTGCCACTTTTCTCCCGAACGCTCGCATATCATTAGTCAGTGATGAATTTTTTTTCTCTCGCTCGTTTCGTCATTCTTTTTTCATATATATATTGCAGAGCGATATACCGTACCTGATAAAGGGAACCCATGGTCGCGCTCGTTGGGGGAATAATGTTGTTGACGAAGAAGAAAAGCGCGTCCTCGGGGCGCAAATGAATTCGCTTTCGAATGAGAAAGTAAAATTGTCCGACCGTCAGATCGGAGGGTACGAGATACTTCTGCTTATCGAGATCGCTGATTTTTGCCTTCGGTGCTTTCTCAACGATCACCTAAAAAAATGTTGACGAATTAGTCGAATATACGGAATGACAACTATGTGAGTAGGAAGAAGATAAAATTGTTCGTCCTCCCTTATTCATAATTGTATTAATATACTCAATTCAATCAACAATTACAATTGTATCATTTCTTCTGTAGATAAAACGATTTATTATTCATGAGGCGAAAACGCGACGAGAAATGACCGATAACGTAAAAAAAATAACGTGATATCCGACAGTGTTTGATTCACAGTTTCAAACAAGATCTGCAAAATAAATTGTTCCCGATTTGGTTTTGGGGAATTCATTTGCTTGATTTGAATGCATTCATGTCAAAGGAGTCTTTTGTAACGTGCTGACAATTGTTGGCGAGTAATACCCTAACATCGGCCGAACTTTGCGTTATCCGAACTTTCGATAATTCGAAACAGACTTCGTCCCGATAGCTTCGGGTAACTGAGGTTCTACTGTATACACCCTACGTCACGGCAATGGCCGCCGTCGACGACGCCGGCCGCAGGGTCAATTCGCTGAACAAACTTCCTATTCGTGAAGGGTAAAGATGAAGTTTTGCGGCCGGTTGTAATAAATAAACGTCGGCAGAGAGGCTGAATTATGCTTCGGTTTAGATTCAAACTTGATAATCACCAATATTATCATAAATCGTGATTCATGTTATTTGGGTACATCAAAATGAACGAAATTTCTGTTTATGTTGAGGATTTTTCGAACATATGTTTCCAAAGAAAGATTTCATTTGATTAGAATTTAAATAATCCGTGATAGCGTGAAAAAATGTAAAAAGGCTTGACATAATAGATCTTCAATGATAATAATAATAATATTGCCAAAATGTTTAACAAAATATATGGCGTAAAATCGTTTTTTTATTATAGGACTTTTAACAATGTATTGTATGATTTTTAAATCTTCGTTTTCCATTTCTATCTTTTATTTTTTTTAACTGTGCATTGAATGATCCTGAAAAATGCCTTGTGTGATATGGAATCTTTCTAAGAGATTGTATTATAAACTACAAATTTCTCAATGATTGTTCAAAATTAAAAAAACAGAATTTAAAAACAAGTGATAACGTGCATAAAAAATTCATATGAATACGAAAAAATAAGCAAGTTTACTTTAAAATAGCCGACAGTTTTCTTAACACCTCAACAATCCTTTTTTGTAAATCCACTATTAAAACTTTGACATCACATTATTCAAAATGTGCTTAGAACGTTTTCGAAAAGTTGCTTCATGTTTTCAAATTATTTCTTCTCTTAGGATGAGATTTAAACAATTTTGGTAAGGATGAAAAGAAATAGTAAAAGTTCTTCTATCCTGAAATGGAAAAATGGAAAAATCGGTCAGTGACGTATTTTTCTGAAGAAACCCGACAACGTAACTGCTGAATCATATCGTATTGCATTATTTTGTTTACCCAAGAAAACGCAACTATCTCCGTGCCACCGTTCGCCGACCGAGTAAACGGCCACTCGAAGGTTATGTTTGTCTCGCTTTCTGCATCTTTCCCGAAAGAAGGAAAGAGACGGACGCAGAGTCACACATAACTACGACGCAGCAGAATTCGATCACGGCCACCAGGTGCTTCGCTCGGAAACCTTGGCCAGCTGTGTTTGGTCCGTGAAAATAAATTTAAAAAGCAACCTAGCTGGACAGGAGTCAAAATATTGTCGCGTCTTTTAAAAGTAAAAAAGTTACATAAATAGGAAACAGGTACTGAAATTTTTCAAACAAACAAAAAAAATCTCCATTTACAATAGCGCATGTAAAAAATAGGTTTTTTGGCATAATTTTCTTTTAGTTCCCGAAATTTATGATATTACAAAGAAAAATTCTTTACTGAAATTCGAAATCTTGCTCCGATCCTAGGCTATCGAAAAAAGAAAAACAATTGCAAAATGTTAGGAAAATCGCGGAACCTCGGGAACCGGGAATGGCCGATCGTCGTCTTCTTTGTTCGGCAATTTCCGACTATTTACGTAACGTCGCAGTATGCGACCAACGAATATACCTATCTATATATCCTGCACATGTATATATGTATTCTTTTTCCGTCTTTCTCGCTCCCGATAAGTCTCATCGATATTTCCGTAGGTTGTTTATCGCTATATATCCGCACATCTCGTACAGGACTCAAATGATATTCGCGACACGGACAGTTTCGTGGATCGCGAATTTTCCCTCGACAAGCCTAACCCGATGACTGCGGATGACGAGCAACACGAGCGACGAATAACGAACCGAAAAATAATGACTGTAATATTATTGGTCACTCACTGGGACACGGTCGGGATATTTTCGTCGTATTTTCTCGCCCTCGGCCTTTCGTTTCTCGAACGGATGTTCCTCCTTGTACTGGAACTTCATGGCGACTTATAAACTTATTTATTCAACTATCGAAATGTCCTTTTGTGCGACTGGATATGGCTCGCGGCTTCTGAATTTTTCAACACTTCGGTCGAAGATGACAAATGTCGAGGCGAAATGTCGTTCGGTCTTTTGTGTCTGTAACCTGTGGCGACGCTGCGCACTTGATATCCCGACGTTTACTTTTCGCTCGCGATGTCTACGCGCGCAATAAGTGACTCGTTAAACCCGATGATTTCGTGTTGTTTGTTAAACCGCTGGATTTGAGACGAATTGTTTTGCAACTGCGACGTCAAGATGGCTTTGACTCAGCAAAGCGCGAGGCAATGCAGAACGGGATAGTACACTGATTTCACGCTCGCTCTACGTCGGAGACTCTCCTCGCTTCTGTCACAACAATCGCCGTGCGTGTGCGTCAGCGAGTCTGCGCACTCGGGGCACTCGATATCCCCGTCTCTCTGCGGGGCGAGAGCCGCATCGCCGAATCGGTCAAATCCTACATTTTCATCGCTCGCGGCGGGCGGTCGCGCGGCTATGATGCATTTTACTGCAATTGGTCGCAAGTTGCAATCACGCGGCCGACTATGTCATCACGGACATCTGTACATTTTCATTCAATGAAATTTGCATTTTTTCTGACCCACGGACAGGAAATTTATGCAGATTCAATTAGATTCAAAATCGCTTCCCACGGCCAAAATAATCAAGTCGTACTATTTTTGGGTGGATTGTTGTTGGGTTTTCACACCAATACATTTTTTCAGATATTTTAGATCGCGATGGGGTCGACGGGGTCCCCTCTACCATTTTTCATCCAGCAGATTGGTGGCGCCATAAGTGCGGACGTTTTTATTTTATTCCGCCGGTCTGTTGTTATTCGTTGAATGAAATCGTGATACGTGGATACAACCATATAATGTTATTGTTATGAAGTGTTAATTAAGTCGTGACTCTTCGAATCGTCAATGACTGCATTCTTGTCTGTCATCTGCTGTAGCTCGTTATTTTCTTCACAGAAAAAAGATAAAACATGTCGCAATGTGAAATAGGTTAATATCAAACATTTTTTAATTAGAGTCCTGGCAGATAAATATTTCTGTAATACATCATTGATTTTTCTATGCTGTTATAAGAAAACCTGTGCATTTAATGAACTAGTACTGAACATTTTTTAATCGTATGCAAGTGTAATGAAAATTTGAAATATGAGTTTGAGTTCAATTTCAACACATTTTGTATTCTGATTATAAAAAAACCTGATTTTTAACAATGTGTCTTTTCAAATGTTTTAGCGCACTCTAAGTTACTTTTACATTATACTCTTATATTAATATCAGTGTATAAGAGTGTCTTATATTAAACTTAAATTTAATCTACCTGTTTACAGATTAAAAAACTGCTTGTTACATTTTACAAATATACAAACAAATAAATAAATAAATACATTATATTTTGAGCAGTTTTTCTTACAGTATGCAAAAGATTTGTGTGATTACAGAAACAGAAACAGAAATTAATGCTATTTATTGCATTCTACAGTGGGTACAGACCTTCTGATTGAATTTCTTGAGGTTGCATTCAACAACATTCTTCATGCAAGAAACCTCTACCCACCTGAGATGTTTGTAATGAAAAAAAGTTACGCCACAGTAGCATACGTGTCTCAGCATCCTGAACTCAACGAGTACCTGGAAAATGTTTTGAAAACTATTCGCCAGTGGATAGCAATGGACCGCTCGGTTGTATCTGCTATTAACATGAAATTTTTCAATAAAGACAAATGTCTTATTGAAAAATATGTTTTTAATCTCATTGATGTAGACAGCGACAATTTTCTCGAGTGAGTTTGAGCCAAGCATCTTGATACTCTATAGTAGCCACTTTTTTCTAGAAAACTAATTTTGTGAAATCCCTGACAGATAGAAAAAATATCCAGAACCAATTCCTATTATATTCAATAATATCAATCTTGCATTGCATTTTTTTTCATATATATTTTTTTGAAAAATCAACATGGTATATGAAAATGATGTGAAAACAAGTCTACAAGTTTGTTTAAGGAGCTTCCTTAAAATCCACTTTTTACTTGTATAAAGCATATCTACATATCAATTTAGACCTGACTCTCACTCCTGATTATATCAGAATTCTCCTAAACTAAAGAAAACTAGTGAAAACTCATGAAATGAAAACTAATTTTTTATTGAAATGCATAACTTCTCGTTTATGTACTTGTCATTACTTTGTTCTCTTTTTATAATCATTGTTGAAGATGAAAATAATCAATTTTTATGTTATATATATTTCAGAAGGGATCCTTATTTCGTGAATATCGAGCAACTCATGAGGAGCCTCTACCTCGGGCTGTCTATGGCTACATCGTACCTAAAGCCATTGCCCGACGAGTCGAATTTCTCCATCGACGTCGATGTTCGCCAATGGGCTCACATGGCACTCTGTGAAACTTCATTGTCACAAAAATTTGCCTGGATCTTAAACCCAGAATCGAACTACTCAGATCAACCTTCTGATAGGACCAATCGCGATGCTGGAAAGCTCAATAAAAGCTCGTTGTTACCGTTAATCGCTATAAAGAATTGTTGCCTTCGATTGGATCTATTTGTTGTAGAAGTAAACGAAGATCCTATAATCCTAAAGTGAAGCATAAAGTAAAATAGGATCACATCGGTTGATTATTAAGATGGCAATAGATTTACTATCTTCACACAAGATTTCAATAATTATTTCCAATGTTCAACGTCTGTGATATGTAAGGTTTAAAACATTCAAATGAAATTGTACAGGAACTTATACTTACATTTATGTATTTTGCATTGAAGCACGCACTTAATATCAACTACTACTACACTAACGGAGATGATATGGCTACGTACTGTAGTAGTTTAGCTCGAAAACAAATAATTCGCGGCTGCTAGAACGCGCAGATATTTTTCAACAAAATTGAATAAAATTTAACCAAGTGAAACCAATGAATTCTTTTCAACATTATGACAAATATGTTTGACTTCCTCACACACGATAAATTTCGGCAGATTGATTCTAAATCCGCTCAGAAAAAATGTCATGACAACAAAGCTTTCTCTATATGGAAACAAAAAATGCGATTTTATCAAAGGTACATCACAACGGCCGGGGTCGTATTCATGTAACTTTCGATACCAATTATTCATTGACTTTGCTTAAGTTGCAAATAACTATTTACATAATTTATAAAAACGCTATTTTGAGTTCACTACTCTGAAATTAATGGTTAAATAAACATCAAATTATAATGAGCAAAAAACAAAATACAACTGGTGGTAAACGGCGACGGCATTTATTAACGCACATTCTCTTACAGATGTTTTGTCAAAATGTCATCGAGATGGTAAACGGTGTGAAATTCATGAAAAAGAAGACACTTTTTATTCTGCATCTTCTTCGTCATCGTCCTCTTGACTCGTGATCTGGAAGTACCTGAGTTCGTAGGTATCCTTGTCCTTGGAAACTACGCGGAGCCAGTCACGCAATTTGTTCTTCTTCAAGTACTTCTTTGTGAGGTACTTGAGGTATCTAGAAAAACAGGTTTTGTCGATTTAGTGCAAATATCGGTTGCATTATTTCTATATACTTCTCGGCGCGTCAAAAGCTCAGTTACCCTAATTTCCGTTTGCTACAAATACAAAAAAATCAGAGAATTTATATATTCTGATTTTTTTGTATTGTAATTTGATTCAAACTACGAAGTCACACTCACCGCTTGGAAAAGTCAACATCACTGTTCACCGACAACTTCATCTTGTTGCGCTCAAGGCTCACATTGTTTCCAAAGTTTCCGGTCTTGCCGTTAACCTTGATCCGTTCCTGCAGGTATTTTTCCTGTAAACGAAGGTACATAAATTATAAGCATAATCATAGAAGTATATAAAGAAAATAATTAATAAAAGGAATAATAAATTACGATTTCCTTCATATTAAAAACAGAATGGATTTATTTTATATCAGGTTCAGTTCTAATTTAACTTCATTATGTTTGATTATGCCAAAAATACTGTATAAAAATACAGTATTTTACATGAGAAACGTTGTCGAACTAATTCAATCAAATTTTACCAAATTTGTGGCATATTTGTGAAGTAAAGGTACTGGTTTTGGTCACTGCACCGGTTTCAGCCATTTTCACTATATATTTATTTCATATTACTGTTTTCTGTATTTTTATGTTGATACTTTGAAAGTATCCATATAAATTAACAAGTTTATCGATACAATTTTAATTCATTTTAATAATAGAAACAATTCTGTGCTTTCGAACTCGGTGACCGAAACTAAGGCAAAGGTGGCCAAAACTGGAACCTTTACCTTATGTCTAATAAAATCTTTGATTGCGAATCTGAAAAAGTCTGCCATCAAGGATTCATTCTTTCACGTTGAAAACTTACGAAGTTCGCAACATCCATAATGTTGTCCTCGACTGGATGAGTGCAGTCGATGGTGAACTTTAGCGACACCTTCTTCTTCTGGCCCTTGCCGCGAAGATGTTGCTTCTTGCCCGCAGGGCCTTTGGTTTTTTTGGCCGGAACCTGCGAAAACGAAATTATCATAGTCAAGCATAATGTTGAAGAATACAACACGAAAATCTCTTCGTTTTTGGCGATCGTGAGAACACAACGAGGGGGGGTTAAACACGCGGGACCGACGACGAGCGTCGTGGAAACGTCACGCGACGATCAACAAGGCGCCGCCGAAATCCCTTTGAATCTCGCACATCGACCGACAAACTGTTACGAAAATTACGTGACGTGATAAACGAAGAGAATAAGTTCACCGTGATCACAATATTTTCACGTATTTTGTGCACTTTTTATTAAGATTTTCAATAAATTTGAAGACGACAACTTACCGGAGCCATGTTTACGTGTGGCGGATCAACGAAAGAAATGGACGTTACGCGGCGCTGCGCTCGAGGGGTTGTGACGCACATGGTGTAGGTGGCGCAGCGATAGTTCGCATGAAAAGAGCGGGAAAAGCCAAATGTAATTATTTACTTTTTCCTTACTACTTAACTTTCATTATTATTTTACTTTGACGACTTCTGCGTTGCTCACATTTCTTCAAAAGAGTAAAAAAAAAGGTTTATTGTTTATAATTCAAAAGAGAGATATTGTACTGTTTAAAAAATAAATTCACCACTGCCGCCGCTATACATTTATTCTTGTTTGCGAGTACATCTGTTACGACTAAAGGATTTCCGTCAAATATCTTAGCAGTTGCCAAAATGAAACTATAATTTTTTTCAATTTAACTTGGCACTTAAAAAAATTGACTTTGATGAATTATTTACGAAACGCCGAGAGATATCAGACATAACCTAAATTTCTAAACATAACCTCAAGTCGGAGCGTTCACCGGAATCTTCGATCATCTTTCTGAGTCGGCAGGCGCTAATTTATCTTTATTTAAGGACACTGTGTGAGTTAAGGATGAATATTTCAACCATTTCTCACTTTATTTTTCAACATATTTGCTTCTATAAAACAAAAATATAATAGTAAAAGCAAAAGATACAAAGTTTGCTGATTTTTTCTCTACCCATTCAAGCTTTTTGCCAGTGAAAGAGAGACAAAATACGTATTTTACGAATATTGTATATTTAATTTATTATTGTTGTGTACTTAAATCGTAAAACAATAAACAATTCACTGGTATCTATCTACATTTTCAGTTCTATTATACAATCCAATTATCACTCTCATACTTCTATGTACAATATTTTGTTATTTATTTAGTGGTAAATCAGCTTTGAGGATGGCAGGACGTTTGGCTTGGTTCCTCACACCTGCTGGCAAGAAGTTCTCAATGTCATGTATGACTACCGCATCTATTGTAACATTTGGTGTTCAATATTTTCCACATACATTTCTCCTTTCCAAATACAAGGAATTTGTCTCTATGTACGAGTGAGTATACTTATCATTAAAGCGTTTATGATGCGATTTGTTGATGGAGTATTAAGATCAACTATATGAATTCGAAGCTTTTTATTTTTTAGATTGTTTTTAAAGGTTCACTTATGCCTCAGAAACGAGTGAGCCCGTCTTGATATTCTAGCCACTAGACTATACAGGATTTTACAAGCGAAAAACATAAAGGTTGAGCTACATTTCAGTGCTTTACCACCTTTTGGAAAAAAAAAAAAATTCTTCTGTCTTGTTAGTACCAAAAATGGTAATCAATTTTTTAAGGCTTTCATGTGCTTCTCGATTAAAAAAAAATTTTGTATCATAAAGTGAAATTACAAGACAATTGATGTCTTGTAATTTTCCATGAAATCTTTTATAAAAAAACTTGTAAGCCTTGAATAATTTACTATATTTTTGTTACCAGTATGGGTATGTTTTTCCCCCCTTTAATGTAATGTGCTGAATCAACTAAGACACCATTAGTGCGAAAGAGATAATAGAAACATATAGCACATGTTGGCACCTATTCTGTAACTAAGAATAGTCGTCTGGAGGCAGTTATATCGGCGCTCGTAGCTTTACAATTTCATGTAGTCCGGTATGGTCTAGTGGCTAGGATACCTGGCTCTCACCCAGGAGGCTCGGGTTCGATTCCCGGTACCGGAATTTTTTTTTTTTTTCGTCATGTTTTTTAATTTGTGTATTTTTAAATCACTGACAAACAATATTATCGTTTTTTCAAAATTATTTATAAACATTAACTTTGGTCGTGTGGCTAAGAATGCATTACACGCATTTCTATCCCAAGTTTACCTCCGCTGGATTCTGAACATTCTTTTTACAAGTTGTGATTATTTTTTTCCCCCAGAATCTTCGTTCATAACTAATTATTTTGTTTACAGCGCTGCAGTTCCGACACCAATTAACGAACGAGTGCGAAAACTTTGGGACGAAGTTGCGAAAGATCTCAGTCTTCCCGAGCACGAGCTGAAGTATCTCGAGCCTTTCACCGTATTCGGGTTCGACCTGTTTCACGCAGGTCACATCGACAGTCGATGGGGAGCGATAATTGGGATACCGGTGAACTTCACGTACCAAGACGTGTCGTCTGTGGACACAGAACGAATTCGTGTCAACAACGAGACCGTAAATTGGAATCGTCAGGACGCCAAAAAATTGCTCGAGTCGCTTGTCCTGTCGGAGGACGCGAAGCGTTACGGAATTGCGAGAGAAATTTTAATGGCTCGCCACAACGGGCCTTTGTACTTTTCACTGATGGGGGCCTTCATGGTCTCCTCCAACTATCTTGTCTGTCGTTTGATGAACATGAAGTTTCATCTGCTGGAGCGCCCGCTACCGTTTCGCGCATTATTCTACTTCTTCGGAAGTCTAATGACTTTCGGCCTGTGGGTTACGCAGAAAGACCTTATCAACGTTATGTGGGAAACAGAAGCCGACAATTATCTCACTCAATTGGACATGCGATACACCAAAGGTGGCGCCGAGTTTTACGAAAAGATGCTGAAGCGAAACGTGGCTCTCAGATCGCTTCTCGGCAGCCGCGGTGAAGGCAATTTCACGCCGACCGGCAACGAGAGACATCTCTTCAGAATGCCGAGAATTCCCATCGACTCAAGAAAAGCATTCTTCCAGGATAAGATCAAAGAGGCCATGCACGAAATGGAATCGTTGAACGACGTAGATGCTATTGCCGCGCCTGCATAGATTACAGACGAGATTTTTTAAATGTTCATTAGGGTGGTAACACGTTGTCGTTTGTTTTTACTGCTCACCGAGATTCTGCTTTAAACACTCTCAAATAAAGTAATCCTGTAGCAAATGCAGTGTATGTAAAGGAAGAGTAATCTATTTGACTAAAGTGAAACTTCGATGAGCGGTTTAAACAAAAAGATACTTGCTTTTATCGTCCTACGGTAATTCTTTTTATGTGGAGATGGTGGATTGAGAGGGAAATGCTGGAAAACAAATGAACATTGAGAATGGTTCAAATTTTGTCATTTCAATATCTGAAAATAAAAAACTTACTCCATTATCGCCAGTTGTCTCTGATTATTGCTATTTGTTCCGGTGTAAATTCCGCACAATTCTTCTGGCGAATATCTCTGAATAACTCACCAATTTTTATTTTTTTTTCTCTTAATTGTTGTTTTGTTTGTTAAAGTTTCAGGAGAACCCATTGAATACATTTTCTTGTGTCAACGGAGATCCAAGAGTATTTTCAAAATGTCGATAAAGCTTTATTAATTACGTAGTTGTTAAGTATAAGATGTCCTCGAAAGACGTTTATTAATAATAAGATTCAATTGAAATGTTATACACATGTAGCATAATAATAATGGTAATAATAATAATAATAATAATGATAATAATAATAACAATAATAATAATATATTATGTATATTTATATAAATAATGTAATTACAGCTTTATGTACAGTGTATTGATTTGACGGTCCGTTTCCTAGCGCAACTTATAGCGCACCACTTTGCATGATAATCGGGGCACAATTCGGATTACGAACATGGCCACTCGTTTTAGTTTACCTCTAATTAAGTTTGCTTGATGCCTAATTGTAGTGCGATTAAGGAGGCACACCTGAGTAAACGGCTGAAAAAGCATCTTAGAGTGGGAATTTCTATGAGTAACTATTTATTTTATTGGATTTTATACCTCATTGTACGTGTTTTACCACATTGTACATTACCATTTTTGCGGACATTTATCGACGACAATCACTTTTATGGTCATTGTCGTTAGCCACTTTCTTGACGAAAATGTGTCCTATGATATCTTGAAAACAGCTCGATCGAGTTCTTTCATATTTGTCGAGAACGTTCTTAGATCATTTTTTTTCTCTTATTGATGATGCCAGATTCATTCTTTTACTTTGTCAACCAAAAAGCCGAACATTAGAATTTTCTTTTTTTTTGCGAAGGGCTTTTGACATTTTCTCATCGAAAAAACGTGACTGACGTCAAGAAACATAACAATGGTTCTAACTCAAATAACACAAACGCCCCGTGACACTATAAAAGACGACTTTATAAAGTATTTTAATGACTCTGATGTCTTATAGACGTTTCTGTGTTATCTGTGAAGGTAAACATGTTCGTAAAAAAGGAATGTTCCTTACTATTATTTACAATCAAGTACAGACGTCCCAATCAAATAAAACACTCATTCATACCAGAACTCCCGAAAATATATTTCTTAGCCATCTGCTTAGATGTCTCCCTTTAAGGTGATGTGATGCGCTTCCCACACGGTTGTAAAAGCACCCAGCTTATTTTAAAAAATGAATGAACTAGATTAATTCGGAGTCCGTGCTCATTTGAAGAAAGAGCTCATCCTTAGCGTCAGTGCAATTCGTACTGACCAATTAAGTAGCACATCACCTTAAGAGAGAGAGATTGTTAAAACAAGCGACGTCGGTCGCTTAAAAACGGCTAAAAATACGAAGCCATCTACTGGAGACCGCAAAACGAAGTTATGAAAATGTACGAATGTGCTACGTCCTTTCGGTGCACAAAAGCAGCGCTGGCAGTTTGTTATTTTACACAACTATTGTACAATTACCCGCTGTCCAGTGGAATCCGAAGCCAATTATCAGATTAGCCGCAAGCCTTGCCTCATCAGTTACGATACAAATAATGTTGTTGATCCTCAGTGAAGAGATTTTTTTTATACTTTTGTGATTTAACGGTGCTTATTCTACGAAAGACCCAACGAGCCGAGCTGAAAAAGAGAGAAAAAAATCACATCTTTATGTCGAAATAAACGAGATGTTATAATGCCCGTCAGAATCATTAATTTTTTTAAATGTTCCGTATTCATCATTCATTTTTAGACATACTGTAAGTGTGTTTCTACAATAAGTAACTCACAAGTGTAAGCTTGTCCTCCTCTTTCTTCAGTATTTTCGTAGTTTGCTCCTGGTCGAATTTCACGACCGCCGCAATAACTCGCGCGAGCACCACGGTTTCACGACCCATCATGTACTCGTAAAGAATGTTTCTCAGGTACTCGATTTCCGTGGAATCCTCGAGGGTGTCCTGGCGAAGCTTCACGAGTTTGCGGAGCTCCGCCAGTTCTCGTCTTTGCGAAACCAACGTCTGTTGTAGACTGTGAAGGGATCCCGTATTTGACTGCACGGCTGCGACTGCAACTCGCGAAGTACTCTCCAGTTCCTGTTTTGAATATAAAAATCACATGTTAAATATACATTGCAATAGCAATTTACTTTGCTATATCATCATATTTGTGTTATTAGATACACTGGGAAATTGTATGAGAAATTTTCCCAAAAGTTCTGAACTTCACCAAAAACGAAAAATGAATAAATAAATACATAACAAGGAAAAAAAATCTGTGTTTAGAGAAGCGTAAAATAAAAAATATTTGCCGCCAAATAATTTACCTTCGGCGATTCATCAGTTTTTTCGTCGTTCTGCAAAAAAATAGAAAAAAACATAAACAGAAGGAAATAAAATAAAAATTTGTCGAAAAGCATAAAATCCCTCTTTTAAAAAGTTCATGAGTAACGGAAAGCATTGTTAGCAAACTATTAGAGCTGTGATTGGTTGCCAGGAAAGTCCGTGATAAAAAACATCAGTTTGGTGTCAAATTTGAAAAATTTGATAAGAGGACAGGCGGGCAGCAACCGTAACCTTTTAAAGCTTTATAAGAGTGCACCAGCGCAAAATTTATTAATCTATTATAGGTGATATTTTGAAATAAAAATTTCCGACGTTTTCACGATTTTGGCGATTTTCTGTCCGGAGCCGGATCTACGATTTCTGACAGAAAAAAATCGCCAAAAAATATTCTTTTCAAAATCAGTTAAAAAAGGTTAGTAACCAGTGTTTTTAGGGGTAGAATATACGACTTGAAAATAATGGTATAGGTTACAAGTCGATATTTTGAAAAGAAAAAAAAATTCGGGGCGATTTTGGCGATTTTCGGTCCGGAGCCGGATCTACGATTTCTGACAGAAAAAAATATTTTTTTCAAAATCGATTAAAAAAGGTTAATAACCAGTGTTTTCGGGGGTAGAATATACGACTTGAGAATAATGTTATAGATTACAAGTCGATATTTTGAAAAGAAAAAAATTTGGCGTCGATTTTGGCGATTTTTGTTACAAGTTGATACTTTGAAACAAATATTTCTGAGGTCGATTTTGGCGAAAAGTTTTTCAGGCACGCGCGCCAGCGCGTGTGATTAGCCTAATTAAGTAAAAAATAAAAGCAAAAGTAAGTTTAAAACAAATTAACAAAACAAAAAAATGCAAAAATGCTAGCAAAATTGTACATTAGTTTTCACCTTCCCAAATCTTTTTCTAATTACTAAATTTTACGTCGACTTACTGGATTTACGATGATCTTTATTATATGGTAATTTGAAAACTGCTAGATGTGATACTCACACGTCGTTCATTCTGCCACTCGCGCGTTAACTCGCTTACGTCCTCCTCGTGTTTTGCCTCGAGTTGATCGCTTTTTTGTTTCAACATAGCTTTCCACTTTCGTTCAATGTCGCGAAGCTCGTTCGCGTGTTCCTGCTTTATGTTCGCGATTGTCTCGATGAGTTTCTCTATTTCTTTACTCTTATTCGCGACTTCCTCTTTTTTCTCGACAACCAAACTCTCGATTTGTTCGGACTTCGCCGTGAGCTCCACCTGGAAATCCTTCAACTGTTCTCTGTACTGCTGAACGAGATCCGATTCATAACTCTGCTGCGACTCTGAATAAAAATGAAACAACAATAGTTATTTTACATAATTCCAATTGAAACAGCAGAACAAATCTCCTGTTTCTCTCTGAGATCACTAGTTACTATCTTGTTAATTTACCAAATCTTTTGTCGAGTGCAGCCTGCAGCTCTTCGTCCTTGTCATGCAGCTGTGCTTGAAATTCCTTTACCAACTGTTTCAGTCTCATGCTCTGCTCGGCTTCGCTTGTTTCCATCTCCTGTCTCAATTTCTCCGCTTGTGTTTTGAGTTCTTCATTCAATATTTGCATCTGCGATCCCTTGGTCTGGCTGCTCAACAATTTCGACTCTTTGTCCTGCAGTTGAGTCTGTAATTGTTGCACCAACTGGCCCAAATTATCGTCCTGACTTTCCTCGGCGATTTTCGCCTTTAACTGCGCTTCTTTCTCCTCCAATTTCGATTTTAATTCAGCCTCCGAACGTTTGGCTTCCAAATCTCTGTCACGATATTTCTCCATGTATTCGTCCTCCAACTTGTCAGCCCGATTGCGGAAATCTTCCTCGAGCTTTTTCCTCAATTCCTCCAAGTCTTCCAATCGCTGACCGTTATTTTCGCCAAGTCTTTTGAGTTCCTCGTCGCGCTTCGCGATCTCACTCTTAAAATCTGAAATTTCCTTCATGCAATCGGCGTTGATCATTTCCAAATCTTCCAATTTATGTTCCATCTCATGCTTCATTTTTTGCAGATCTTCATTTGTTTTTGCCAGCTCGTTGCACAGATTCTTCGAATCTTTATGTTTGTCTTGGAGTTTCTCGAAGTCTTCACGAAGCGATGAATTTTCGGAAATTTCTTTTTCAAGTTGTTCATTTACCTTTGAAAGATTTTCCTTTTCCGCCGATATTCTCAATGAATTTTCCTCGAACTCTCGGATATTTTCTTGCAACGATTCTTCGGCCTTTTCGAGTTCCGAAATCTTTATCATGAGCTCCGCATTTTTCGCTCTTTCCGCCTCGAGCTCTGGGCTTTGCGCTTCGAGTTCCGCGAGCTTTGCCTCGAGTTCCATAACTTTCGTTGCGCTGTCCTGTATCGTCTGCGTCTGTCTTTCTTTCAGGGCCTTCAACTTTTTCAACAACGCGTTCTTCGAATTTATCGTCTCCTTAAGCGCCTCGTTTGATCCCTCGAGTTCTGTACTCGCGGCTCGAAGCGATTCCAATTCCATTGAGACTTTCGATTTTTCCTCGGATACATTCGAAAATTCGCTTTCCAACTTTGCTAATTTTTCCCTAGCATCGTTCAACAGTTGTTCGCGACTGTCCAGCTCCGTCTCCAGTTTTGATTTTTCTTCGGAAATTTGAGCAATTTCCAGTTGTGTGTTGGACGTCGTTTCCGAATGTTGCTGAGATAATTTTGCAAAGTCCTGCTCCAAATTCTTCGAAATCGCAGCGAGATTGGAGTTTTCTGAGGAGAGGTGTGAATTTTCGGCTTCAACGTTTGCCAACTTTTCGTTAGCGTTTGACAGTAGTTTTTCACGTTTTTCGTTGTCCGCAGTCAATCGCGATTTTTCCTCGGAGAGTTTGGAAAATTCCAACTCAATTTTTCTCAACGCCGCGTTGGTATTTTCGATCAATTTTTCGCGTGTTTCGAGCTCCGATGCGAGCTCCGACTTTTCGTTGGAAAGTCTGGCGATTTCGAGTTCACAATTTTGTAATTTTTCGTTACAATCTTTGACCAATTTCTCGCGATTTGCGAGCTCCGAAACGAGCTCCAGTTTTTCCTCGGAAAGACGCGAAATGTCTGCTTCGAAATTCTTCGATTTTTCGATCGTTTCCTCCAACATTTTCTCGCGCTTCTCCATCGTCACGCGAAGCTTTTCCAGGCCTTCTTCTCGCTTGGTGCACTCGGCCTCGAAGTACTTGAGTTTTTCCGCGTAATCGGCGATGAGCTTCTCGTGATTCTCGTGCTCGGCCTTCAGTCTCGAGACCTCCGTATCCGCTATTAAACTTCGCTCTTCGCTGTTTTTCTTCTCTTCCTCGTATTGCGACTTCAATTTCAACAACTCCGACTCTAAATTCGCGCTTTTTTCTTCGTAGCGTTTTCTCTCTTCTTCGCGCTCAAGGTTCACCGTCGAATTCAGCTCCTGCAATTCCTGATTACACTTCCGTAATTCGTCGTTCGCTGATTTCAATTCTTGCAACTTCGTCGAACTTTCCTCGGCAATTTTCTCCCGATCATCCGATTCTGCCTTGAGTTTGTCCGATTCCTCGCTGCTTCTCCTCAACTCTGCATTCGCCAATGACAAATTCTCGAGTTTCATCTTCGTTTCTGCAAGCTCGACTCTCAGTTTTTCGAGATCGAATATCTTGAAGTTCAAACTATCGATTTCGGCGATTAACTTGTTGTTTTTACGGTTTGTTTCGTTCCACTTGTTAACCTTCTCTCTCATAGCCGCGATTTCCTCATTACGTTCCTGCAATTCGCTCTCCAACTTGTTTTTCAATTGCCTCAAGGCTTTTTCGCTATTTTCGGCCTGTACGCTTGAGTATTTCTCGAAGTTAGTTGCGACGATCTTGCGAATTCTCGCAAACTCTTCATTTCTGGATTGGTTGTAGCCGTCGATCCTAGTTCTGACGTCTCCGCACGACTGTTTAAGTTCGTTGACGGCCCTTTTGTACTCGAGAACATTCGCTATTAGACAAATCTTTTCCTTCGTCAGCTGATCGATCTTCTCCGCATCTTCACGGATTTTTTCTCGCAGGTCATTTGTCGTCGATTTGCAGGACTTGAGTTCACTCGCAATTCCGAGAATCTCGACACTCTTGTTTTCCGAATCCTCGCGAAGCTTCGTCAGCTCGTTCTCCAGTTCGGAATTGTCGCGCAAGCTGTTGATTTCGCTCTGTTGCGCCTCGAGACGCTGACGAGCTTTTTGGATCGCCGCTGCGTACAGCTCAACCTTTGAGTTCAATTGTTGAATCATCTCGTTCTTTTCCGTCGCTTCATTTTCCAAACACGTGGTCGCTTCTTCTCGATCTTTTGAGCTTTTTCTCAGACCTTCACACTCATCTTTCAAAGCTTCGGACTCCATTTTCAGATTCGACAATTCCGTCCTCAAATTTTCGCTCTCAACTCTGTAGTGTTCATTCGGGTTTTCCGATGCAGAATTTTCTGAACTCGCGACCGGTTCTGCCTCATTCCTTAAGCTTTTTCTCAAACCTTCGTATTCCGCTTTCAAAGCTTCAGATTCAATTTTTAAACTCGACAATTCCGTCCTTAACTTTTCGCACTCGATTCTATAGTGATCGTCGCCTTTTTCCGCGCATTCCGAATCCTTGACGCCTTTCTCTTGGATATTGTGCTCCAATTTTTCCGCGTCTCCTTGATCACGCGTTTCTTGTGTTTTGTTTTCGATTTGTTGCTCCTCGGATTCGCGCAGCTGCGGTTCAGTATCATCGTGTTTTTTGTCCGTTTCGCATTGCTCACTCCCTGTTTCGTTTAGAGTCTCTTTAGGTTCGTTCCGTTTCGCATCGACGTTCCTATTTCCGATTTCGTTGCGATATTCCTTGTCCTTGATGGTCGACAGTTCATTTCTCAGAGCCTCGCACTTTTCTCTATAACTTTCTGCCTCTTTCCTCAACTCTGCGGTTTCCCGCTCGAAGCTTCGAAGATCTTCCTCGCGTCTCTCCAACTTTTCGATCAACTCGCGATTTTTCGCCTCCTCCTCATGGCACTTCGCTCCCATTGTCTCCTCAAGTTCGATCACCCGACGCTGCATCTCCTTCTGCATCAGCTTGAGCGCCTCGGTTTTTCCCTTCGAGAGGTCGCGCACGAGATCCGCCTTTTCCGCGTCTGTGCTCTGGTCGCTCGACATTCGCAAGCACTCGAGTTCCGATTTGTAACGCTCGATGCTTTCTTCCAGCGACTCGCGCGTTTCCTTCGCCGATTTTAACTCATTCCTCAATTCCCGTATCCGCTCGTCCTTCGCGTCGATTTCCCGTTGTGACGTTAATTTACTTTCAGCGGCTTTCAATTCTTTTCGCAGTTCTTTAATCTGCTCCTCCTTCACCTCGAGCTCGCGATGTATAGTCAGTTTATTTTCGGCCAACGATATTACGGACTCTTCCTCGCGTTTTCGCATTGCAGTCATTTGATCGCGGAGGCTAAGAATCTCGTTTCGCGCGACGTTCAGATCGTCCTCGAGCTGTGAAAATCGCTCGGTGCTCGAGCTACGCAATACCTCAAAGTCCCGTTCGATTATACTCTTTTCCTGTGTTATCTCTGACATTTTGTCTTTGTTACGCTTTAGTGACTCTTTGTACTTTGTTATCAAGGACTCGAGCTTCTCCAACTTTGATTTTAGCTGAGCGTTCTCGTTCGCGAGGCTCGTCGCTTCTGCTTCTGGCGGGTCAGAGTTCGAGGACGGCGTGACGTCGGAGGAAACGTCGATCAGTTGATCGACGGTTTGATTCTGTTGCGATTCGTTTAATGAACTTGCAGAGGACGCGGCGGGTACTGGACCGCCTGCCTGCAAAAGCCTTACCTGCCAGTCGGCAGGTAAGTCGGGAGTTAGATTTCGTTTCCGTTCCTCGTATTCTATCTTTATTCGCGTTGTATTTTATCTCTTTTGAGCGTGGCAACATTAGGACGGATAAACCGAAATTCCTTTTACTTGAGCTGATCATTGAAATTTTTGGACAAACGAATAAAAAAATTACCGCTGCCATGGAAATGTTCGTAACGCGAAAAATGTGCTTTTCATTATTCTTCAAAAACTAGAACGCATATATAGAAGATATGCTTTTACGTATATATTGACTGTGACAAAACTGATAATTCCGAGTAAGAAACGAATAACATGTGTAGTTTCAGTAAACTTTTTTTAGACTGGCCGCAAATCTCGGTGACTTTTTGCCGCGCAAAAAAAAGTTGCAATCTAAAATTGCACATTGCTTCCTCCTTAATCACCACTTTTCACAAAGCCTTCCTCTATGCGGAAGTTTATCGATCAATTTTGGATTCCTCATAAAGGAATCGTGAAAACGATTTTTTTCACGGAAACAAAGTTTCCTCTGTAATGAAGCAAAAGGGCAATTGCATCTATTTTTCATTCGCATTGGCAGGATCGGTTCGAGACGCTTGGCGTACATTTCTCCTCGAAATGCTGTACGAAGGCAAAGGAAAATAAATGTTTCCGTTTAGCATTAAAATTAGGCAAACTTACTTTTGTGTTGAGGGTATCGATAACATGATCTTTCTCTTCAATGTCGTTTCTCAGTGCCTCCTCGAGATGAGCTTTGGCCTGCTGCTCGAGTTGGCACTGTTCTTTCAGGTCAGCGATCCGTCTCAATGCCTTGTCCTGTGTTTCCACCAGCATCGACTCCAGCTTCCCCTTCACCCGCTCCATCTCTCGATAATGATTCGCCAAATCGGTGTATCGGCCGCGATACTTGTGATACTTTGTTTGTACTTTTCTGTAAGCCGCGTACAGTTGATCCTTCGATACTCTGTCCAATTGCGGACTGATGTTCTCGTCTACCTCGCTTGCCGATTGTTCCATGTCCGACTATGACAAACAAACGTGCAATCGTTAGAATGACAAAACCGTAAAACATCTTTTAAAGTCGGCAGAAAAATTCGAGTCTACTTTCGCACATTATATTCAGACTTACAAAAACCTACGATAATATTTTGTTATTTTGTAGAAGAAACAAACCTGAAGATGATACATGTTGCCAGGACTTTCATAAATCGGAAATAGAGAAGCTACGTCGACACTAGAGATGCTGCTCACAGACGATCGACGCGATATTCCATGGGAATTCGATGCTGGAGAGGTAAGATCAACATTCTGAAATCCATGTCTGGCTGGACTGTTCTTTGGAGTTTCTGTAAACAAAAACATGATTGAGTATCCGTGTCTTGTGACGTATTTTTTGTGAGCCGAAACACGAATGCGAATAATACAAAATTTGAAAACCAAAAAATCACGTCACAGCCTCTATAATTTTATTCTCACTGACACTCGGATGGCACAAAAACAATTTGCGCAATACAGAAACGTAAGACCTACCGTCGCATTCCTCAGTCAGACTGAAATTATCGTTGGACGCAGAAAGTTCTTGGATCGAACTGTTGGACAGAGCGGGTGAGACGACGGCCTGAACAACAAAATTATTCGTGTTAGTGAAACTGCACATAATTCAAATTTATTTAACTTCACCACTGACATGAAGTAATAATAATAATGGACCCTGCCGACTGTACATGGATACGATTTATAGTTTTGACATGCATTTGGATTGCTGTATCGATGTAAATTGTCGTCGGAAAGAGTATCAAAAGCTGGAAGCGCAATTGAACGAGGCGACGCGGAGAAAAGCCGTGAATTGACGTCAACGACAAACCTGCGCCAATTGCTGCATGCTAGCCTGGAGCCTGGCAGGCGATTGTTTCATCTCTTCCGCGAGTTTGTCCTTGAATTTCTTGAACATCTTGACGTTTGTGTATCTTCCGCCGTTCTTTCCTTCCCTTTCCCTCGGGATTCCCTCGTCACGCCACTTTTATCGCTTTTTTCGCGAAGCGATTTATCATCGGTGCGTCTATAAAATGTTTACGTGGAATCGCAGGTTATGATACAACGTCGATACTGCAGCTAGAGGAGATGCGAGGTTGTCAAATCACGGGTCATCTGACCGTCATCCTGCCCGTAATATAACCTTGACGTGACGAATCTAAAAAAATTACCACTGTATTTGGTAACGGATTATTATTAATTAAGCGATTTTATAGCGATATTTTCATGGCTTACCAGCGAAGAGGAAAATATTTTCGAAACCAGCAATAATCGAAAACTAATATAACATTATTGACAGAGTAAAAACCTCTGTACAAGTAGCACCAAAAACTGTAGTATCCGAAATTACCACGAGAGTTGTTGTCCGCAGTTTCCACCGAGTTTACAGTGGCGTGTGATCACGAAGGACTTCGCGAAAAGGTTAGAATAAAGCTTCATTACAATCCTACGTTGATTCATAATTTTATCAAAAAGTCAAGGCAACATTTGACAACAGATAAGTTTTTGTATTTTTTTCGATCCGCAGAATGTATCAATACGTTCATTCACTTTGTACTTTCATTTATAGATGAGTAATTCAATCGCTCACTTTGAGCCATTCATGCATGTTATTTTGGTGCGATTGTAATTTTGTATCGCTGTTTTTTTCTTAGATCTTGAATTATGAAGATCACGCAAGCATTATGGCGCCAGCACATGGGCAGAATGATAAAAAGGCACTGGTGGGTCCAGGGACAGAAGATAGTGCAACCCACGTCAGCAGAGAAAAACTTGGAAAAACTGGGTATTCAAGTCGTGGATGCTGAATTAGCCGTCAAACCACCAAAAGAAAAAACATGGTACGATCATGTCACAACACATTACATTCCTAGAATGCAGCTTGCTTTTAGAATCTGTATTTTTCTGGACTTGGCTGTGAGTAGAAGTGAAAAAAAATTGAGCCAAAAATACACAGTAGACCGAAGGAATAGTACTTTTGTCTTGCCTTTAATTATAACTGGACCAGCAAAAACATGGAAACAGTCTTTGTCTTCCAACTATATTGACTTACAAGGGCCGTATCTTCCTGTGTTACTACAGTATAGACATCTTATATACTGTGCCAAAGCCACCACCTATGGATGAAACTCATCCTGACTGGAACGAGATGCCATGCTTAAAGCATGATTCCAATGCTCTTCTCGTCGAAGGAACTGACCAAGCTCGGGTGCTAACAAAATCTGAGTACATTCGCAACGCACTTCCAGAGAAACTACAGAACCTGATGGAAGACACGAGCCCAAAAATCGAAGAATTAGTCAAAAGGCAAGAGAGAGTGACAAGATAAACAATCTGTGATACAAAGGATGAATATTAAACTTACTGACGTTGCAGACTAATTCGATCATCTCATATATTTGACGCACATCAGGAGACGTTGCCCAAGGTAAAAGATCCTCTTCGACCAGCGTTCAATTTTCCTCGCGTCTACGGAATCACAGACATTCGAAAAACGTAAGGAATTTACGACTTTAAGTGGGTTACACAGCAATTCAAAGTTGTGGCATTGTCGGAAGAGTCTCACCTAGCTGTTTACAGGCAGAACTTGATACAGAAGTTACTCCAAGTCTGCGAATTGATAAGCGACCCGATGATCGCCCAGCAGCGGAAGATTATTACCGAGGGACAAGTGCGAACTTATATAGGTCTGTTGGATGCCCTAATTAAAGCACGGGGTTTTTGCATGATAAACTATAAGAAACTATGGTTTTAATTTCAGAAAGAGAAAGCGATTTGTTGTATTTCGAGTCGAGCATCGACACGATGATCGTGTCGAACAAGCTCTTAACGCCGTTCCGCAGTCCAGACGAAAAATATGATGCTCCATTCCCGAACATCGAACCGCTACTACCAACGATTGGCTTGGAGCCGCAAAATATTTATACTCCTGAGGATCATTACCGTAAGCATGGACTACATTACATTTAGATATTACCTGGAGGTTGGTGAAGCAACGAATTTTTTAATTTACAGCTGTGGTGTCGAGTTCACCGTGGTCGAATCCTCACACGATTTTCATCAATTTCGACGCGGAGGTTGTGAAGAACAAAACGGAACTGCCTGTGAAAGAGACGCAAATCCTCGCCCGCTCTCTGGTGAAATCTTTCGCGACGGCAGCGTGTTACGCTAAGCAAAAGTTCGGAGAAGGTACTCTGGATCTGCCAGAGCCGGTCACCATTCAGTGCGTTCAATCGAATGGCAAATGGTTCCATTTTTCCGCACTTCAACTCAATACTCTGAACATCAGCGGGCAAGAAGGCAGGCGAAACGTTTGGTGGTCTATGCCGCGTGTCTCCTTGTACCAGCAAGCTGGGTACGTCGATGGTAAACCGACTCTCGAAGGCTACAATCCCGAGGTCTTCAAGCAAATATTGGCTTTCTACAGAAATGTTTAAAACCTTCTAGAGTAGCTTTTGTAAATAATGAACACAGAATAAAGAAGTAACAAAATTACAATATTGATTTGTTTAGATTTATCATTTTGTTGAGAAATCCTCAATTTTTAATTAATTTGAATTAAATAATACGTCGTTGTATTTATTAGAAACCATGAAATACTGATACATTTCTTAAAGTCTTTATTGTTTTCAAGTGAGTAATTATGTACAGTAACAATAATGTGATCGTGGTTGCTTCTATCACGTTGAGGTCGCGCAATTGGTAATAAAAAATAATCTTTTTGTCTTAAATAATAAGTTTGGTTGGATGCAGCATTATTTTTTGCTGAAATACTTTAAATAGACGGTCAGACCAAGTATCGCCATTTCCAACAAGATTATTAAAACCAGTACAATTTTGTTTGTCAGGACGCCCTTGTTGATCATTCGCATTATTTTCCGCGACGTATCAAGTTCCTGATCCGTTTCCGTCAATCGCGTTTTGGCGCGCAACAAAGTTTCTCGCTGTGTTCCTAATTCCTCGACGACTTCGCGTCCTATCTGTTCCGTCTCCGCTGCGACAGTCTGCGATCTCATCACGGACTGAGCTGTGCGCTCAAGAGCCGCGCGTTCCTCCAGCAGAGTCCGCCGATTTTCTTCATCCCAATTGATCCCAAAGTTCATTTTGTACCAGAAAATTTATCCAGTTCAGTCCCTAATGATGAAGATCCACAAGCATGGAATGGTACCCAAATCTATTCCAGAGAATTGCTCATTATCTCAATGAACTCGGCTTCATTTACTGTGGAAACAAATTAAAAAATAAACAAGGAAAAATGTTATTGACAAGATTATCATAATTGATAAGAGAAGTCTTGTCAAGCATTCTAATCTATTATCAAGGTGAGCTATTCAACCAGAGATAAGATAAGAATTTGCGAATTGAAGAAATAATGAACTCATACTGCATCCATCCTCATCGACATCAAATTCTTCTATCATAGCATGCATTTCATCTTCGCTTAACTGACACCCCAGAGTTTTATTGATTCTTTGCAAGTCTGCAACTGTTATTTTTCCAGAAGCAGATTCAGCGCTGAATAACTTGTAAGCAAACTTAAGCTCTTCTACGGGATCCCTCTTGGCAACCTTATCGGCCACTGCGTTCCAAATTTTGTTTTTGTTTCAGTTGCCTTCACAACTATAATATCCAATTTACGCGTACCGAACATTCTTTTACATACTGATGTAATAAAAATCTTCAAAACCAATCATGTTCCCGTCCTGCTTGTCACACGCATGCATTATAGCCGAGACTTGAGCCTTTTTGGCTTCAAATCCTAAAGCTCTCATAGCAGCCTTCATCTCGTGGTAATCTAAGTAGCCATCTTTGTCTATGTCCAAAAACATGAAAGCTTTTTTGATAGTAGATTTTTCATCCTCTGTCAAGTGTCGTATCTTTTTTACCATGTTTGGCATTTCCAAGGATCCTATTTTAATTATCATGCATGAAGGGTATTAGAACACGGTGGGTTTCGATAGAAGCCGCGAAATGAAGTGAAAACTTAAGAATCAGATTCGAAGGTAATTTAGAATGAAAACAAACTTTTTTAAGGCTGTGACATTTCTGGAAGAAAACAAATATTTACCAATTCACGTAATTACTCCAAAATAAGCTGACAATGGAATTGTTGCCACCAGTGAGATCTATCACTTGTGACTTATGACGAACTGAATGACGGAGTTTTAAATAGCAATGTTTCTACGCAGACAATGTTTTCGCTCCCACGATTTTTTAATACTGTAACGTCACATACATCACAAGAGGCTCGATTTCACTTGATAATCAGCTGCCCCATATGAGACAGCTGATTGGCGGTTTCGATTTCGTTCGTAGATGGCGTTGTGTGTGCTGCAAGTGACAATTGCATTCAACAATATTTCACACCTTGTTAAATGCAACAATTGCAGCACAATTAATACGGAAAAAAATGGATATATCGCGTTGCGTAGCTTTCGATAAAATAATTGTCATTTTAATTTACATTTCTTATGTTTTTTAGGTTAGGTTCGCAAAGGGTATGAAAAAATATACTCACAACAAATTTATTACAAAAAATTATGACAAAATTAATAGGCTTGCAATGCTTAAGCCCTACTTTATTATACAGAAACTTGTGTACATATGTAGAAAAATTGAAACCAACAATAGGTCACTGTTTAGTAGGTCCGCAGCCTTCTAATCTCAGTTTTCTTGTCACATCGTCGATTTTCTTGGAATCCTTAGGAGCTTTGTAGTTGGATACATGATCAACTCGAATGGTTCTGCCCAAAATCTTGGTGCCGTTGAGATTGTCTACTGCGAGAACTGTGCTTCTCTGATCTTCGTAGCACAGAAAACCATAGCCCTTGGGTTTTCCAGTATCCTTGTCTCTGACTAGATTCACATTGACCGGTTCTCCGTATTGCGAGAATACAGTGATAACATCGCCCTCCGTCAAGTCGTAGGGCAAACCGCCGAAGAATATCCATGCGCTATCTTTGTACTGATCGTGCCACGAAGTCTTTTTGTCACCGCGTAACTCTTGTTCCGCGAGTTTCGTTATATTTTTAACGTTCGTCAGAGGATTCATCTCGACGCTGTTATTATTTCACCACTTCCGGACTTTTCATTGGACACCAGTCTGTGTTTGTGTTTCTCCAGACTGCAGGCAAGTTTTTTTATGTCAACGATAATTCGACAAACGAATAAATTTGCTGTCCAACTTGTATTGTTTGCGTTCTACTGACGTTTTACTCACATGTTTTACGACCCTACGGGAGTTTGGAGGTTATGTGACGTTCGGTCGGCAGTTGCCATGGTAACAGTCACGTGTGTCAGATCGAAAAAGGCGGTTTTAGCGGGAAACAAGTGTCGGTGTTTGTTGAGTAGGAAGGTTACCTGTTGACACAATGTCCCTGTCGTACAGTTATTATCCGGATTACTTTTCAATCAACGATATCTTGGCCACCGAAGAACGCATTACGTGTCGCGTTGAGGTTCCTCTGCCGCGTTTAGGTATCATTATCGTTAATGTATATTGTAATGTATAATATAATAATGTATATTGTAAAGCTGTTTACGCGAAGTTCGCCCGCCAAACGTCAATTTTTTTAATAGCAAAAAAAAAAGTCTGAATGATATCATGTTTTGTTTAGAAAAGCGCAGTTTGTTCGTTTACAACAAAATTAAAAAATCACCAATTAATAATTTTATCATCAATAATCAGAGATGACTGAACCTTGTACAGAATGCTGGAAAATTTGCTTTACGATAGTTTTCACCTTGGTTTAATTGCAGGGTTTTTGGACGCTGCCTCTGATGCTCAGGATCTGAAGCCTGGAACAAAGTTAGAACTTCCGTTCTGGTTGGCTCACTCATTGAATGCTAGAAGACGGCCGATAGTAAGCGTGGATATTCCAAAGTTTTACAAGGACGGTTACCGGTAAGTAGTTGTTGTAATATTATATTTTAATGTAAATGATTCAGCAAGATTTTTGCAGTATATATATTGGTGAATCAATTACAAAGCTTCCCCAAATTTCATGATCCGTAATCTGCATTTAATTTGGGATGGCAAAGACGTTACCTATTATTTCATGTCAATTAAAAGTAGATATAAGTATCAGAAGTGATTCTGAAAGTGTTTGAATCGGCAGTGAAATATTAGAGGCTGATGCCTGTGCAGTCACCCTCAGTAAATGGAATCCTCATTACTATGAGCTAGGCATGTATTTGAGGCAGTTCAACAATCGAGAATGTGAGAAAATTACAGATAGTTTGCTTCAGGTATGTTGTATATATGTATTATCGCCTCCATGTTTAAGATTCAGTGACTTTCATTATTTAAATTAATAAATATCCTCATGAAGTTGGCTCAATGGCAAAATATATTTCAGACTTTTAAAAATCGATTCAGACTGGTAATGGATTGGGCTCAGAATCCCGTTTCCGATCCAACTCTCGGGGCTCAGCTGCCGACGTTGGAACGAGGATTGTTTTTCGCCGGTAGAAAAGCCAGAGCTTTGCTAATCGAGTGGCTGAAAAGCGGAGGAGGAGTGATCGAGACTTCCGAAGTAGTTGCAAATCTCATGAAGAAGCGCAAGCGCATGGATTTCTGATGCAAGTGAAAGCAGTGTAAACTATGCGCTTGTTATGGAAACTTTCCGTTTTACATATATATAACGTCCGATTCTAAAAATTAAAGTTGCCATATCCTCTCAACATATCCCTTTATTCAAACATACAAATATCGTACGCAGTAATAATTAAATAACAGATATAAATTTTATATACATTTCTTGTACGAATTCAGTCAAGATAAAACTGTGGACAAAATTTAAAAAATATATATATATATCAGGCATAACAGACAATGGTAACATCTATTTCACAACCCACGACTACATTATGTCAGAATACCTTAATTATACGTAATTGATGTCCATTGGTTAGATGGAAACGGTGTGTTAAGTGTCGCGAAATCTAGTTTCTTGAAGGCGTCATTGACGCATTGACTTCGGTTGTAAGGTTCAATTAATCTTACGATTCTGCACGATTTTACGCAAAAGCTGTGTAGGTCAGGGCTCGTTCGATTTGGCGGCGAACGTTAACAGTGACTGTTAGTGCATCTACGATCCGACCTAATTTTGTATTTCAACGCAGATATTTCATACATAATTTGGATTGAAATATCTATTACATTTGAAAAGAATCAATTAAGACCGCTGCGTATGGCATTGAATATTTTGCATTGATTACAGTATGAAAGTTAGTTGAACAATTATGTTAGGAATTTATGGTACATTAATCTTACACACGAAAATAATTGTTTGGCCCTCAGAGTCCCAATGATAATCCCGAGATTGTTCTGTTTTGGCCGCTGGATACTAATGTAAAAATGATTAAGCTACGTTCTTAGATGATAATTACGTTAAAACGAAGTTGTTTGATTCGTTATTGTATTACTATTGCTTTACGTCCGGCCGTACGATGTGCGAAGGACACTTTTTTGATACATACTTAACATATTAGGATATGCTGGGCACTAAACATTGCAGCCGTAATATTAACATTTTTCCGCTATGTTCGACAATGGAATGCCCAGTATACGTTCACCCGCAGCAAGGTGTTTCTTCTAGAGTAAATTGCATTGCAATGGCGTACATTTATTCAGAAAATAAAAGGACACTACCGCGTCCTTCTCTGTTACGTTTTCTTTTGGCGACTTAAGATCTATTTACAATGATATCCTCAATGTTATTCATAACTGGAATGTATGATATATCTACAGTGGACGTAGGAGAACGCGTCGTGTACTTTACCGTACTCTTCTTACATTTCCAAGTACAATAGTAACTAAGGGTAATTTAATGAAATTGCAGAGAAAAGGAGAACTAATGGTCATGACACCTTTTACAATAATTGATAAACGAACTCCTCGAAAATTCGTCACAAATTACGATCTGATACCGCACATTTAATTCAATGATTTATGCCAATCAGAAAGAGAATTCTATATTAATATTAGAGGTATAATTTGTCACTGAAAATGCAACAATTTCGTACGAAGAAAAGAGTGCAATTACGTTGTTCGTCTCGCACTTATTGTCATTGGAGTTTCATTGCTTCGGATTAACTTTTCTCGATATCGCGGATCGTAGAAACGCTATTGCAAAAACGTTCAATGATCTAATGTTACACGATCTTACTTGTTATCACATGTTACACCTGTTTTAAACAACGGATCTCATCATCGCAATGATACCGTTGCGAAATTACTGGCTTTTACTCGTGCACAGCTTTTCGAAAAAGTCCTTCCGAGAAGTGAGCTTCTTTTTATATACAAAAACAATCGCGGCCCTGTGTCCCGATTTTTTGGAGCACGCCACGAGTAAAGCGCAGCTAATATAAGACTTAACGTTAAGATTGAGCAATATTTTGAGCACCAGAGACTATTCCGATCTTATAATCGTACGCATATATAATTAACAGCCACACAACGCGGCTGAGTGTTTCAGGGAATCACGGACTGATGCTTTCTATTTACACGCCGAGTCCTGTGTGCCCAATGTAATACCAGGTCGAAAATGGTGTCGTATTGAGCTATTTCTCGGCAGACTGAGGATTGCACGATACTCAAAAGTATACACGTGGATATAGAATTTTTTTGCAACATGCATTAATTATATGGCGATCATGTATGTTAATGATCCTCTGAAATACGTATGTTTGGCATGTATTCGACGGACAAACAAAAGATATATAACTAATACAGAACTTTTTGCCGCTATACATATCGTACATAAATTATATATCCTCGCGTATACTTTATTTTGATAGCGGATAGCTCGTCCTCAGGGTCAATTACTCCAACTGCGTATTCTTTGTTACGTAACAAGGCTTAAAAAATCTATTATTAATTCATATACCACGATCGGTATCGGACAGATCGATCGATATCTTAGATGTTGTTTCAGTAGCTCAGCTCTGGAACGCTGTTCGATCGATCGTTCTCTAGTCAGAAAGTGGCCTCTGTCTCAAGACTGGGTTCTTGCTTGAAGAGTCGAAATCCCGCGACGGTGGTGGTATCGTCGTCCGTGGTGATGGGCGTTAAATCTCTGAGGATCATTACGGGGCTACCAGCGCCCAGCATATGATCTTGAGGACTCAACGGACCGGTATTCGCCGGTGTCAACGGGCTGCTCGGGCTCTCGTTGCTGCTCACGTAACTTCCTGGAGCGTTTGGTATCTGCAGGGGTGTCGTTGAACCGTTCATTTCCGCGGTCGCGCCACCGAGCAGCATTTCCTGGAGGAGGCTGTCGATGTGCGCGACGCCGAACAGCCGAACGAATTGAATCTGCTCGATCATCTGCCAGGAGATCGACTGAAGCGCGGGAAGCGTCAGGAGTATCTCGCCGAAACGACCTCGGCTGTCGTATTGCCGATCGCTTATGTAGTCTTCGAGATTTATCTGGATTTGATAACGGAGATGCTTGATCCTCGCTGGCTCGCTCAAGCCCTTCGCATCTGAAGGAGAAGACAAAAGAAAATCATACAATTATTTTCTTCAAATGAGGGCAACTAGCGTGGATGACTTAGTAAGACGATTTGAAGTATTTAGGGATGGTTCGTACATTCGTTCTCAACCAAAACAGGGACTTTTGGTCAGGTTTGGTTACGCATCCTTAATCTTTAAAAGTCTTAAAAGTCTCCTAAAAGGATTAATTAACATTATTTTTTTCGAACAAGTGGTCAACTCACTCGGATCAAAGAACACGATGGCTTTGAGACAAGCAAATTCCGTGTCGTCGATTTGCACCTCATTCAACGGCTTCACCAGCTCGTCCATGACGCGTATTCCAACTCGGCTTATGTCCAGGTCTTGATTCCGTCCCTCTGAGGAAAACGATATTACTGACAACCACGGTTATACCGTTCCTATAGAATAACGCGACTGAGTCCGGTTATTGAGTATCTCAATGTTATTGTCGCCACCGTAGAACTACTGCTTTCGGCATGCAATGTATTCTTCGTAATTGCCACAACACACGAATGCCGGACTCAGTCAACTAGCTACACCCCATGGATTCGTGCAAATCATCGATTCGTCCAGTTTTTTATATCTACTTTTACAATATAATATAAAGTTAACGTTAGTGCTGTCCATTCTCACTATCGACTTTCACATTTCGATTTACCTTGTCGTTCTTGGCCCTAAAAAAGACATATAACATGGCCTGTTGTATTGGATTTCGCCTATTTGCCAATAAGCTCACCTCAGTTCGCAGTAAAACTGGACGATTCACATGAAGATATCGTCTCGAAACACCAATCGAAACCATAAAATCCCAATGAGGTAATTTTCTAGTACAATGATCATTTTCTTATCGTTCTAACACGTGAAAAGCCTATTTTGCGCTCCCACATCGAATCCAATATTTTTACAGCAAAACTCAACAGTATACTTAAAAAATAATGACACTGCTTGACGATCAAGCTTGAATCATTTTGTTTCGATCGAAAATTCAAAATAACTCCGAAAACGATTATAACAACTGGAACTATTGAGTTTCATTATAAAATTTACAGTGAATAAATATTTTGTGTTCACGTTGGCTTAAGCCTAAGGTGAGACACAGGTTCTTCCCACCGCCTCGATTTATTTAAACAAAGTCATACCAGTTTCTCGCGTAATAATCCTTTTGTCCAGCAATTTCGACGAGAGAAAATAACGTGAGAGTTACGTCGATGTACGTTTGAAATTTATTTAAACGCATGCATATTATTTGACTATCTGTCCCTTCTTTGGATGGCCGACAACTCCGACACCAAAGTGACCGTTCACCGACATTCAAGTCATTTTAGCCACGCACACGTACTTTTAATGCCACATTGTGAGTGACAATCATGCAAGCCACAAAGATCAACCTTTTGCCGTGTATTGCCAAAAACTTTACGTACCAGGACAGCTCTTCGTGATGACGCAGTTGTTGCCCAATAGGAGAACGTCGGTGAGATGCATACTACGCCTCGCGACACCGAGCAGGAGGTGTTCGCCAGCGTGAGCACGCAGAAGGGCCACTTGATCGTCGAGCGTGAGTTCGCTAAAAGCCGGAATGTACTTGGCCCACTCGACGAGAATTAACAATTGCTGTTTCATACTGTCGCACACGTCATTGATATTGGCTATCTGTTTGTTGCTGAGGTCGGTCTCGTTACTCGGACTTCCCAGCTGTTGAACCTATGCAAATGCAAATAACGCACTATCTTTAGAAATGCTGACGAGAATAGGGACAAAAAGAGCCGTAAATTCACGCGAGTACAACAATATTTCGCGACCATAGATCTAAATTTGATGCGACAGTAATTCGACACGCCAGACCGTAAAAAATAAAGGAGCTCGGAATCTGAATGGAGGTCGTAAATTTGGTCGTAAACGGCTTGTTTCTGCTTGCTAATAAAAGCGTGAAGAAAGCTTTCCACTTTGTTTGACTACCAAATTCGGATACACATTAGGAATTTATTTAGCAAAAAATATTCCGTGAAACTTTTTGTTGTTCTTGTTGCTGGTAACCTTATTCGAATTTACAGCACTCATCCCCATGACTATTGAAATTGCTGCGGCATAGAGGAAAAAGAAGAAGCTATCGAATTGCCGGTGAGACCGCGATAAGAGCGTTATCCACGTCGACGGTATTTCCGCAGCGCATAAAGCGTTAACATTAACGGCTTGAAGACCGCGTGAATATTCAACGATTTGCGCTGGATGCTAAATTAAACTGACCTCTAAGGCTGCCCCAACTTGTCTGCTAAGCATTTCAGCCTGTAGCAAAGAAACGACGGAGAGGCCACCGCCGTTGCTGGTTTGTTCCTCGTAGCTTGGCCTCCTGCAGCTTATCCTGTCTCGCTCGTTCTGCACGGCTGAAAAAAATCGTAAACAAAAACTAGATTGCAGGTAATCTTTAACGGCGTAAATCTCACGTCGCTGCACAGTTTTTGCAAGCTAATCTATTTTTTAAATATGATTTGACGCGTCGATTTCAAATGCTCACCTTCCTTCTTCATCCCGGCTTTGAAGCACTTGCGAAGCCTGCAGTATCGGCATTGGTTACGCTTGTCCTTGTCCACCACGCAATTTCTGCTGAATCTGCCGAAGGAATTCAGTAGTAATGCGTTATTCAATATACCATACACGTTTTCATTATACCTATATCGCGGCGCTTCTATTATGTTGCAAGGATTTCTGATTTATGAATATGAATTAATTAATCAACCGCAATCCTGCACAATTAGTTTCTTCACCGTGTATTTTTCTTGGAATTATTGAATGGGAGCAGAATTGGAAAGATATTTAAATTAGATTTCATATATCATCTAGCGTAGAGTGAATTAGTTTAGTAGGGCAGAGACAATTCGGAACCCATTTGCTTTGTCGCATTTGTTGCGTAAGAGGAGCTACCGAGGGGATAAGTATTACTGCTGGAATGTACTGTACTTGATGTACTATCGAACGGTATCTCGTAAATCGCGGTAATGACGTCCTTGTATTAATAGCAAGCGATTTTCTCCACTAACTCTAAAACATGAAATGTGGGAAATCTTGAACATCCTTTTTATAAAATATATGTTACTTGTCAAATATAAGAATAATAGACTTTTGATTAAACAAAAATTGAAAGAAAAAAAAATCTGTCGCGTTATATTTAGGTGAATTGTTCTGTAGAACGCCTAAATAAGGTATCCAGAACGGTTTCTCGGCGACTTAACATTTGTGCAATTTTTTCGAATTGGAAGTTCATTGGAATGAAATAATCGTGTCTAATTTTGGATTGCATTTTTTTCGTTCATTGGATAGCTTCTTTTTTTCTATTGCAAAGTCTCACCTGCAAGTGTAGAGGTGGTTTTTTCTGACCGATCTTCGGAAAAATCCTTTGCAGCCATCGCAGGAAGCTGCACCGTAATGTTTGCCCGTCGCGCGGTCACCGCAGATGGCACAGTGTTGGGATAGGACCCCGCCGACTCCTGATCCTGGGATGCCGAGGACGGAGCCGCCCGCGCCTCCGGCGCCCATACTCAGATCCGCATCTGAAAAACAGAAGCAAAAACATCATCGCAAAAGTCCAGCGAGATTTGGGATTTGGAATTATAATTCGAGGCCAAATTAGCGTCTTTTGTACTAAAGTAATTGATAAAATCAATCGAAATTAATTATTTTAGTAATCAATCGATAACTGATTTTTCATCGCAATCTTGTGCCGTCAGCAGTATCACAGTTACGAAAGATTTGCGACTCGTTGTGATGTAGAGCAATTACAATAATGCAATGCCACCTTGAAGGAAGCTAAATGCATGTGAGATATAAAAAAGCTGTTCCAGCGACTCCAGGCGCGATGTCTTGTTTTTTTTGTGGTGTGATCGGTAGCAACGGGTATTTATAAGCTCGGGGAGGGAGAGTCGCAATTTGTCTATAGCAATGTTAGGAAGATAAATGACTTCGGCAGTCATTATAAACCTGCTGCACTTGGCGCCTATTTAATCTACAATAGGAAAATCCGGTAATACACAGCAACTAAATCGCAGCAGTTTCGATTGAAATGGAAATAAAAAAAATCATCGCCTTTCACGCGTAATTAAAAAAGAAAAAAAATGGTGGCAATTCGACGGTAATTTTTGGTCTCTGTAGCAATCGCCTGGTATCCGAAATCTCGTTTTCAAGCCTGGTTTGAAGTCGTCGACGTGGTCGTTGTCATTGCTTCGTTATCTCTTCGAGACGTATAAACACCGATATTTTCGTGATATATCCGCGATGGGTCGTGCCTCTGTCTCGCTCTCTTCCCCTCGTTTCATCGGTATGAAAATTTTTCTTTCTCTCGAAATACACTCGTATTGCCTCGACGGTACCGAGTCGGGAGGTCGAGATAGCCGTTATCTCGCGAGACGCCGGCACAATCGTACATAGAATGTATTCGTATATTCGGTTCGCTGCAGACGTTTCGAAAAATGTCTCTTGTGTGCACGTTCGCGTGTGTACACGAGCATCAATCATCAACACAACAGTGATGCAAGCACCAATACAACTTACAGCAGCTCCGACTAAATACACACAAGAGAGGACGAATAGAAAGTTTTGGTATACAACATTGGATTTTTCCAAGACCAGAGACCCCAAGATTTTCAAATGTTCGTTTACTGTCCCAAGAAGCAAAACACGCCGATGTGTTTGTTTACTTATTCCATCAATTATTTAATGTCAATTCCATTCCTAAATGTTTTACTTAATTGTCTGCAAAGAATGTGCTCATTATAGAATTATCAAATTCTTTGCAGAACCAAATTATAGCCTGTCAAAACATATTCGATTTTTTATTTTGAAAAAGCCATGTAAACCAAATTATTACTTTTTTCATTGCTATGAATTTTGAAATTTGGTTACGATTATAGAATATCATTTGTTTCCTATTTTCACATATTTTTTCATATATACAATTTGGAAATCTTCATTTCTTTGGAATATTTTTCCCTGAAATGATAAGTGCTGGTGCATCGTGGTACGTTATAATATATACCGAAGGAAAACACGTGTGAGCGGAGTCAAGATGACTCGCTTGTCAGTACCAATATATCGTAGATTCGCAGTCAGGCGAATCGCTCAGACGCGTGCCAATTAGACTTATCGGCTACTGCGTGTTATTCTTAGGAAAACTCGGAGTAGGTTTGCAACCGCGGCAACAACGTCTTGTATTATGTATACAAGAGCAAATGGGATAATATCGTGAATTTTCTGCGTGACATAAACATAATTTAAGTCACGTACTGTTTGCTGCAGGTCATCGGAACGATGGCTCATTATTAATTTTTTTAATTCCTTTCACGGTTCGTAGAATAATTAATAAATCCAATTACGCATCTACGAAGTTTCATTTTTAAGGAAACATTGAGGAAAAGACAACCAAAAACATTGCGCACTTGTTAACTTGATTAATATTTAGTACTTATCTAAATACTCAATAAGATAAACTCCCGTCTTAATGTCAATTTTATTGATTTGAGTAGGAACATCCAATCTTTCAACTTTCAAAATAAACAATTAGTCTCGAAGCGCTGAACAGTTACCATTTTTTTGCCATTAAAGGATTACAGATTTTTAATCATTTCCTGACGTTGAAATCTTGGCGCATGGAAAATATTTATTTAAACTGCAGTACTGCAGCAGCTCCGCGGAAGTGGAGCCGATATAATTTTACCGTTCCTCAACTTTACAACTTTTTTTGCATGGAGAAACGGGCGTCATATGTTCATGAGGAAGAAAAAACTTGTTTCTCATTAAAAGCGATCGTTGATAAAGAGTCTCGCTTTGGGTTCTTCATATACTCTTTGCCATTTCATCCGCTGAAATTTCAGTTCATTTTCTCAGGAGGCACGAGTCATTCACAAATAAAAATGAGACCATACATTTCCCGGAAGTGCTGGAATGGAAAAACAACAATAGCTCGGACTGCTTCGCACTGCAGAAGTCGATCACCAAGACTATCGGTTATTTTCGATAGCGCTCTCACGTTTTAATGTCGAGTGGCGTCGACGCTCGGAGGGATTACGTGCATCCGCAGTTCAGAACGTTCAGCGAGCGCACGACGCCTCGTCGAACCGAGATCTCACCGGTTTATAGTATATCTTATCGAAGTTTCGATACAGGAATCTGTGGATCTGTCAATCAATCGCAACGGGAAAACACGCATGGACGTATAGATCAGTCGTAGTGACAATAAGATTAACTGTGTTGAAATTCTACTTGAAATTACGATAAGTTGTTTTTTTATTTTTGGTGGCGTGATATACGCTGCTTTACGGACACTCAAAACCCAGTAGAAATGAGGCGACTTTTGTCGAAATAACATGATTAATTTCTTTTCCATACTTAGCGTCGAGACGCTACCGCGTCTCTTGATCATTTTTTTTTTTTTTCAGGTAAGTCATTACGGTTCGTTCATACTTGCTGGTCATTAATTATTGACTTACTCCTCCCAGCTGTACCTATTACCAAGCTTTGCTTCCGAGCTGACATGGAATTGTGACTGTATCATGCAATGCAATTTATAAAATTACTACTCTCTGATTTGAATAAGACCAAATCTCCAAGGCTTCTAAATTGGGCACCGATCTGTGGGCTCGTGAGTCCAATTGTTGATTGCAGCCTTCGCGGTGAGAATTCGACAATGAAAACACAGTATAATGAAAGCCGGCTTGATGGATGATGAAATCTGTCATTTATCGCGTACCAATTTCGCTGCGCGGTGAATTATATCCCTGACGATGATTATAACGACGTGATGACGATGATGATAGCCGATGGTCATCAATAAAAAGAATAAAAAATAACGCAACAAACAGCCATCATTATAGACGGAATAAACGTGCATATCCATATAAAAGTGGCGGTCGATTTTTAGTGCTTTATGAGATAGCGTTGCTGTAATAGCAACAACTATACGTTCCACTACCGAAGAACTGATGCATATTTCAAGCATAAGTTAGGTAATCATACATCTACATATTGCAATTTTTAGGTTCTCGATTTTTAAAAATGTTGATTTTAATTGAGTTTTTATTTTGAAGCCATAAATCCTTGGGTCTTAATTATGCGCCAACTATTTTCAAGTTATTATTATTTTGTCAAGTTGTCGAGGAATCGTGTTTTTTTATTCCACGTTTTCTTTAAAACCCTCTTAAAAAAATCAGCGGATAAAATACCTCGCATTTCCGATATAAGTATTGTTGTCGGGTTATTCGTTCTGATTGGCTGTCAGGTTGTCTGCAACTCGTTAACCAACGAGTAGTTTCAGTCAACAAAGGAAAACATAATTTCTCGCGTTTTTCTCGTCGAATTTTCTATTTTTTAGGCAAGCAACGGTGCTTTTCGGAATCACTGGGAAATTTCCCAACGAATAGGATTCCAAATTTTTCGATACAAAGAAAAAACAAGTTCGCAAAAAAACGCAAGGTGTATATATGGAAAAAATTGCGATTTTTGCAGATTCGACTTTAAAATTCTGTGAAAAATTCAGAAATCAAGATATCGGATTCTGCCTTACGGCATTCTCTTCGTCACAAAATTTTCTCTCGCACGAAAGAAGTAAAGCCAGGTTCAACCGATAAAAAAAAAGTAGCTTCGATTTCAGTGAAGTAATGAAATTTCGAAAAAAGTGCGAAGACGTTTTAAAATTTTTTCGATCACTTTTCGAAGTGAACGTGTCGAGGAGTTCCGTGAAAACCGCAACTTGTTCGGAATTCGCCTGTAGAAACGCCGTGCGTGGGTATTGACCTTATCTGGCGCGAGTAAAAGCGGCGGGGAAGGAAGGAAGGAAGGAAGAGCGAAAAAAATACGTCGCTCGGTGTGTTCCTATCGTTCCGGCGTCTACCGATCGACTGGAGCGGTCGGCGCGCGGGTGATGAATCGCTTTTGGACTTTAAACGCCGCGCCATGACAACGTTCTGTCGATTCACGAGTTCTCCGACGAGTTATTCATCGGAAGGCCGTACACAAGCGGCGCACATATCGCTTATTGGGGATTTCTGGGTTGCCGAACCTACCGCAATGTAAGTCAAAGTCTAATGCTCGTCGGCTCGTCTCCCCGCCTTTGACACTGCAGCCACGCATTAAACTCGCGCATCCCACGTAACACGTCTCGATACCTCCCACTATCCCGCGCATTTTCCGCTCTCTGTGTATCATCGATTACACCCACAGATAAATCATTCAATCACGTGTCGATTGGCTCCACATTTAACGGTGATTGTCATCAATCAGCAATGTGCTCGCGTTCCAGTGATGATAGCATGCGGTATTTGCACGAATGTGTACACGTATTCAGGACTGCGATCACGATGCGCCCACAGGACAAGAGTGGGGACTGCATTACTTCAAGCACAGACGCTCCATCCACTTTGAAAATTTCGTAACAGCGATTGTAGGATTATTTGTTCTGTTACGTGAATAATATGTTCCTGATTTGTCAGGTTTTTTTTTGCCGGCAACCGTTCACGCGAATATTTTGTCGAAACGTTATGTTCCTCAGAGATATTCTATGCAAAGTTGTAAATAATTTAAATCACAACGCGATTGTGCAATGTCAGTGACTTTGCACGAAATCATTAATCATTTCCGCTTGGGCGAATATAAAGAATATTAAGAATTCAGTGAAATACTTTGATATTATAGTTGCGATACCATTTTATATACGACTCTGTTTTGAATGGCGGGTCCAAAGTGCGTAAAAACTGCTCTATCATCGTTCTTCGTAATACTTGGTTAACGCCGCGACGCGACAAGTTGGTGACAAGTTTTGTGCGTGTTTTTGAAAACACTTCGAATCCCGCAAAGTCATGACGAAATTGTTCTCCTCTTTTATTTCTCCTCACTTTCTCAATTCTCACCAAGCATTACCGGTCTCAAAGTCCACGAAGCGGGGGAAACGATTTATTATCTTCTTTACTGTCTCACCGGACTGATGCAACCTTTTCTTCATCTTCACTCGACATTATTACATATACACAGCATCCTCAAATCAGCGTTCATTAGCAAATTCTCGTTAGAATATGAGTATTCGGGCAAAGTCCACCGTACACGCCCCCTCGGAATAACACACCAAAACAGACTTCGCAATGTTATACGTCTGCGTGATTATTGTGCGATAATTGGTGCCTGACATTTCAATCGATTAATCGAATTTGCGAGGCTGCCGATTTTTTTCTCCGGGCGTCGGGCTTCCTTTTTGCATCCCGATGAAACCTTGACGATCATCGCTCGATTGAATTCGGAGTCAGAATGTCATGGACTAAGCTGGAAACCGGATAGAGAATCCAAGATATCCTTCTGCCTGTCATCTTCGAGTGTCTCGGCGAGGCCTCTCCACGGCAAAACAACCCATCAACGAGGACGCCGCGAGGAGGACCGAAAAAAGGAAGTTCACGTGTGTCCAAGGAGGAAGCCTTCGAGATGTCTACAATGGACATCAATCAAACATTACGCAAGTGACACAGCGTAATATTCGTGTCTGCTTGAGCGAACGTCTGTACTTGCGTGCAATATTTGCGTATCCTATAGCTAATATCACCTCGGTCATATATGCTTATACGGACATGGCTGTACAACACACACACGGATTGAATTTGATGAAACGGCCGAGCATTCCTAGAAACGTAATGATAATACAAATCGTGCCTCGGAGACAGCCATTTTTTTATATATATATCCGCACGTGTGTCCCATTCCCGTGTGCCGCGGACGATTCTTCAGCGTTGCGTCATAACGCGGTTTAAACGTGTCATGGCGCGTCAGCAAGATTCGCAGGATTTACATTGAATTCTGCGGGACCTACGTCAGGATATCGTCCTGCCGCAACCGCGACCGGCAGCAACTATATCACTTGCGCAAAGGAACAACCTGACTGGATTGTGAATCGCAAAGGAAGCCGACTTCTTGTGTTTCAAACGGTAAATCATTTCGCGTACGCATAAAAAATGTACGGCACGTTTGCCGCGCTCGCGGAAAATCGTCTTGACTCTTAAGAACACGGTCAATAAATTTGTTCCGTGCTTTCTGAGTGGACGGGAAATATTTTCCTTATGGGATGCGCTTGGAGACTCAAGAAAATCTGCGATTTTTAAAAACGCCGTTTTGTGGCATTTTTTGCACTTTTAGTTGCAAACTTTCCTTCAGGATTAGTGATATAAATACTGAATATCCGGTCGTTCTCTTTTGGTATGAAAATGTTATACAAAAAAACTTGATTCAGTCTTCAAAAAAGGATTGAACCTACATGCGTAAGCAAAGTATAGTAATAATAATCGTGGGGTGCTCATTAGACTGCAACATCTAATATCCTGAGATCTAATAACCGTGCTTCCTCATTTTCTACTCTAATTACATATCATACATAATAATATCATGCACACTTCCCAGAATGACATAATTTTGATTATCGACTTCCGTCGGTGAGCCTTAGATGAAATTACTCGGTCTTCTTTACTTTGTGTCAGTGGATGAAGACTATTAACGTCAGTAAAAAAAAAGGACTGAGGAACGGGTTTTGAGTTTGCAAGTAACAAGTGTGAAGCTCCTCAGTAGGTACAGCGTGCAGGTATTAATTCAGAAGCCAAAGCCAGTTAAAAACAGTTGAACGTTGCCACACACGAACCATAGATGGTCTTATCGTTTCCATTATGACCGTGCGAATTTACGAAGACATAATAGAAAAACCGTCGAGTCAAGGCCCAGTGACAGCGTAATAACAAACGGGAACTCGCGCCCTCTCGTTCGTGTTATTCGTTTACATTTTTTTCCCATTGACGAGAGTGACAGTACGTTACAAAATTCGACCGATTGCATAGCTGACTGGCCAATGGGCGCAGCTACGGGACGACGTGACTATAGTCGTAGTCGTCGGGGCGTTACTCAATTTCCAATCCTAAGCGAAGCGACTTACACACGTTATAAATAGGTGTCAGCCTGCGTATACACCACGTCTGGTCATGAAGTGCCGCCCCGGGGCTTGACCGCATACAGGCGCCTCACCTCGATGATAAATTGTTTGCGTATCGACATAATCGGCTGTATTAAAGCTTAAGACGATCCATCGGCGTTCACGGAGACCCCGAGACTATGTTTTAGATCGTCTTAAGGAGAGAGAAAATGCCTTTTCTCACTCTGCAATTTGTCGGCACGTTTGTCCAAGTGATTTAGATAGCTGGAAAATCTGGAGGTAGCTTGTTAGTTAACAGATGTTCGGATTTAATACCTTCATTCTATTAAGCCGCTTGTTTTGTAGCGATGACAAAATTGTTCGCGGCTGATTCACATCGGTTGCCTATCGTTTTTTTGTGGAAATAATATTTTTGTTGTAGATTTCACTTCTTAACGAAAAGTGCAAACGAAAAGTGCTCACTTGTAGCGACAAATTGCCCCAAATGAGGTGTATGAACAGTGGAATTTACATCGGGATACCTAAGCTGCTCAAAGTGCCAATTACGCACCTCAAACAGACAGTTGATTCGCCGTCCCCGGGCTTCGCTGTGACAAATGACTCGGGCGACATTATAACGCATCCGTAGGCTGCGATGGTTTGTACTAGGAGAGCTCGGGAATTAAAATGTTATACCGCGATACAAGCGTGCGGTAAAACTTTTTCTGTCGAGTGCGAGTTTGCAGCACATACCGAAGTCGAGTGTTGCAATCGCACGAGTTAAGAAAAAGTGTTTTCAACGAATATTTTATAAAAGTTTTTGCAACAATTTATGTAAAAATGGGAAGTCACTGCAAAAACCCCATTTTGACCTCTTGTGAAGTAAATATATTTAACAAACGAGCAACTATTATATGAATTATTAATATATTCTCGAATGTATAAAAATAAATAAGTCTCTACCGGTTTTTTTTAGAATTATAACGGTTTTGAGTATTTTAAAATCGGTTTTTAATACATTCTCATTCGTACAGCGTTCAATCCTGGTTGCGGTTTCTCTTCGTTACCGCAGTACATGAAGAGTCGTACCGATTCTTGAAAACACTAATAAAAAAAAAACGTCACCATTACTCTGGAATCCACGGTCTGAAAACCAGGAGTCGAAGCGGTCGCTCTATATTTTATAAAACTCATTCGCGGCAGTTACATACCATCAATCAGGTTCGCGAGGTGCGCAAGCGTGTATAAATTTCCAGCAGTGAATATATAATTATCATAGGTTGAGGAAATGGTCGGCCACTTGCTCTGCAGCGGTGGCGATACTTTCAGCGGGAGATTTTCCCACTGAAGTATAATCACATCTCTGCAGCCGAGAATCAAAGAAGAGAAAGCTGCCGGTGGCACGGGAATAATGTTGCGATCAAATACAGACGTTTGTACCTGCGACTATCAGCTCTTCAGCATGTTTAAACATAGCGATATTAGCGTCCGCCACTAAAACAACGGCAATCGCGGTAATTCTCCTACAGCCAGTTGTCGGATAATGACAACAAAGTACCAAGGTACCATATATTCTAACACCATATTATTACCGCAATACGTCGGTACTTTTGTTGTATCCATTACAGTGGAAACGCCTGGTATGAATTATTCAAATCAAGACAAAAGTCATCCATTGACCAAAAAGTGGCAAATCGATATTAAATCAGAAAGAAACAAATTACGAAATAAATGGTAAAATAAACGAAAAATAATGGCTCGGATTGTTGACGTTATTGGAGCGATCGAGTGAGTTAGGAAAATAGGTGATCCCGGGACGAAAGACGAGGCAGAAGAAGGAGAAAAAGAAGTTCGAGACACTGGCGACGTCCTTCGGTGCCTGTCGAGCTCGCGCCTAGCACGGCCCGAGGTGGCGGTCAAGAGTCAAGACTCTTTCGTTCTTGCTTCGAAGATTTAATTGCATCGCAAGGGGAGGTGGGGGGTAGAGCTGTCTATAAGCGTAGTCGTCGCGGCGAACGTCAACGCGAGGCAAAAACCATTTTCCGCCATGTAATGCCATCAACACGCGTTCATTTTCATAATTTGCGTTTAATGTGAACGATTTCGCGGTATAGGACACGCGATGTTATTACCCGCGTGGCGTACCACGTAGGACATCAGAAATTGCACAGTGGCAACATAGTAAAAGAGCATCTGTGTACGAATAGTTATACGCGCCGGTCGTCTCGTGTCGCAACTGAGCTGCACCAAGTTGATCCGTAAGATCGAATGCATACAGCGTGTAATGACACAGAGACTGCAGAATGACGGCGCTCGGGCCGCTCGTTAGTTAGCAATCCAGCGGAGATGTTTGTTCCAGACCCAGTTCAATAATGAGACACCGATGCGTTTATATGGGTATCGGTTTAGTGCCTTTTAGAAAAGTCACCGGACTCGCCTCGTGCCCCGTGCTGAGCACAAATTCACGTCGCTCAATCAACGATAGGCGCACCGCGAATTTGTAGTCATTGTCGTCAGAGCTTGCCGAGGAAAATCGAGCAAAATCGCGATGACTCGGCGAGTCTCTCTCGCCGAGGCCTCGAGGCGTCGCAGGCATTACCATCACAGACATTATTATCGAGGCTCGTGGCTCCATTCATTGCATTCAAATTAAGGGCTGTTGATCCGAGCGCACCAGTCGGCTGCTCGATAATCAAAATTTTTCAGGGACCGTGGTATTGAATTTATTCGTTTTTTTTTAAGTGAAATGAATAAATATATTCCAGTTATTTTGTCCTGAGCACGGTCGAGCGATGAATGCAGGTCGAAGTGTTTAACCGCGTTCCTCTGAAACACACGAGTTTTCCAGACGACGTTGGTTGGGCGCCGGACTTGTAATTCTGCATTTCTGCATTCGTCGCGATTGTCGCAATCGATGCAGTACATGTGTAAATACGTCAACGAAGCGCCGGGTTATTTACAGAACTTTGAATTAATTCCGTACGAACAGTTTTGACGTTTAAAAAAAATTCCACGTTACTAACGTCAGGATGGCCAGTGTATCGACACCAGTGAAGTCTGATAATGATAGAAAATTCGAATTGCGTTATGGAAATGTCAGGGTATTAAGTATTTATTGCAAAAAGTTAATAAATAAAAATCTTGAAAATTGACATCATTTTCGTAGACGTGAAGAGAATTTAAGTTAACAAGGGTTTGGCCAATTCCTGCAAATTCAACATTTGACTTGACCCAACGAAAATACCTTCCGCCGGTTGATTGTCAGTCAATGTCGCGTGCTTACATTCTACATTGGATGTATTACGCGCTGTAATATCCACGTAACGACTCGTTCTCTTGGAAAAGTTGCATCGCTATCCGAAGAACCAATCGCACTGACCACAAAAAAACGCTGAGTCACGGGATGGAAGGGAATCCCCTCTTTCTCGAGACTCGTGCATGTACACACATCCCTCGCACACGATTATCTCGCTCGCGAGCTCTATTTGTGAAGTTACGTATTAACTTTGTAGGCGATGTATTATTTATACGAGTCGGCTCGTCCTCTCTTGCTCTTCTCCTTCTCCTCCGTTTCCTCTTATTTTTCGACTCGGCCGCTCTTAAAAATGCTATCGTCTCTCCATTGGATGGTCTTTCGCACGCGCAGTCGCACTAAAACGTTCTCTCTGGTTAGCAGCGAGGCTCATATTTACCATCGCTATTAGCACATTATTATCATAATCAAATAGTTTCGTTCGAGCGCGAGGGGAAAAAAAAGAGAAGCGGAGGAAACGGAGCGCGGGAAAAAGAAAAAAGAAGCGTGGAAAATTGCAGCTAGACGTAAGAATGTGAAATGAGTTTGTAAGATATGTTGCAGGTGTGTACGTATTCTCGGGTTATTTAGAGATATACACTTCCATAGCTGTGTTACCTCGTGTAATACGCCGCATTCACGCCTTACGTTCAGAAACGCCAATAGCAGAAAAGTCATACATCTTCCACGCTAATCAACATCGCGTAACTACGTGAAAATATTATTTCGTGGAAATTACTTTTTGGTTAGAGTCTTCGGAGTTATTATTTTACCTCCGATTGTGCGCATTTCTTGGATGATCTAAAAAAAAAAGATTACGTTTTTAGTGTTTAGCAGACAACTAAAAAAATTGAATGAATTGTCATTGGGGGTATAATTATTTAGGTGTTATTCAACAGCCATGTTTCATGTTTTTCGTAAGAACTCTTTACAAAAAAGTCTAATCATATTATGACAATACGAAATATCTATAGTGCTTAATCACGAAAAATAACTTAAAAATAAGTGAATGATTGAAACTTATCAAAAGAAGTTAAACTAAAAAAAATCTTCCAACGCCGTCTCAACAAACAAGAACCATCATTAGCAGATTGCAAAAAAACAGAAAAATTAACAAATGCAAAAATCGTAACAAACAAGCCCGATAATTTTTCTTTCTTCAGGTACGACGGATGCGACAGCTTTATGATAATTTTTCCAGTCATATAGTCATCTCTCTGTGATATTTATAGACCTATATATCTCCCGCCTTTCGTCGCCAATACATTGAATGTAATTAAAAATCTCCCATTGCGTCATGGAAACGAAGCGAAATGAAGGCTGCAGTGTCGAAATTAAAACTTGGCTTTCGTGGCCGAAAGACTAGTAGCCAGAAGAACCTGTATTTCAGTGGTAATTTTCAAACCGAACCCACAAAGAACCGCGTGTGAAATTCACTCTTTCACTCGCGTGGAAAAAGGCATTCGTCAAAGTCACCGAGCAAATCACACATTTCTCGGATGCGTCGTCTCTTTAACGTGAGAATCTTTGACAGTGACGCCACTTACCAAGAAGCAAAATTAAAAAAAAGCGTCCCCCCCGGGCATTCTTCCCAATATTGCCTTCCTGCATTTACAACTTTGCGTCTTGCAACGTCGCCATTAAGCACAAATAGTCGTAAAAACAAGTTTTATATTATCGTATAATGACCGCCGTGGCGCACATGTATATATTGGTATACCTGACGCGCACACAAACGAAGGAAACCGAAAGTTAAGCGTATGCATATCGTGCTGCGCCGGTTGGACAGTCGGCTCGTCTGTATTGGTGTCCGTGTTGTTTGCCTTCGCTGTTCGTACAACTCGGCGGTCGTCCCGAGTCCGCCCGCAGTGGTACGGCACGTGTCACGTCCCCCACGTTCGCAAACTCGTCGACGATGCGGCCAACAGGAACTCGTGACATGTGGTGGGTGAAAGCGATATGAAATCATGGAATTTTGAGACGGCCGTCTATATATGCTCAATAAAAGTAAGGAGAGGCTCCTGACTTGTCTTGCGCCACTCGCGAAACATCCTTCCGAGGTTCTCGAGCGGCCGGACTCTCGGCAAAATATTCCTGCGGCGATAATCTTGTTTACGTTCCAATTTCCCCTCAATCGGTCTCCACGTAACCAATGAAATCCCGGCGCAATTCGCGCGTTAATTCGATCAGGCATTTTAGGTAGCCGTGTGGAAAAGTAATTGACGTTTTTTTTTTTTCGACCGCCAACAATTCACACTCGTGCGTGGCTGAAGCACGAGGGGAATTGCCTCATATATATATTTATCCGGCTATCGAGAAAACCGGCGCGCCGGCGAAGCACCGTTTCACATAGGCCGTCGCGAAGATGTGTAAGCGCCATGACGTAGCAAGTTTCAGGCGTGCGTGTGTATTGCACACGCGCCTAATCACGGCGTCGTCGCACCGGTTATCGCCGATACACCAACAGAGCTCGGTGACTGCGTGGAGGACGGGGGAAAAAAATAGAAAAAATCCGGGGGTGATTTACAACGGAACGTGTAATTATCTCTTCAAAATTCTTTTCACGGAATACTCGACTTTATCTGTTTATCTAGCCGCTACGAAAGATTGTCTCAGGCACTTCAATGTACCACAATACTTTGTTCGTAATCGTGTGACAACTGCACGTGCGAATGCATTTTTATTGATGACAAAGAGGGCTTTCCAATGGAGGGAATTTTTACGTATTGATATCGCACAGAGGGAAAGCTGATGTCGTACTTTGATTTAACTGTTCAGAGATATTTAGAATCATCGTACTTTTTCTGGAGTATTTTTTTTTAACTGTGATCATTGAGGCATCTGATGTAAACAGAATCTTTTAGTCAACATATCAAATAAGATAATGCTTGAAAAATCCGATATTTTTTTGTAGTCCATATTTTTGTTACGATGTACAAAGGCTTCGTGCTTCATTACTCACGGCGCTGGCTGCTCTCATATCACGCGCAAAGCCAATTTCTAGTTCGTACGAATGTCCTTTGTTTACATTCATCGTTTACCCTCATTGAATATATTTTTAAGACTTCTTCCTCTGCTTCATATGTATTTTTCGAAAATTACTGTTCATGCGATCTGTAGCTGTGGCTTTCAGCGAGGCACTCAATGTTCAATTACTCAATAAACATCTATATCCGCTCGCAATCTTAACGAACTCCACCAACTCAGCAGGTGATCGTAAGCCTATCCTTCCAACTTTGTTTTACAATTTCGCGGTTGGCGCCGACACTTACAAACCATTACAAACTCGCTCACAATACTCACACAAAAACGGGCGCTCAGGCTGCCACTCGCAGCCGCTAATCAATCGGGGTTGGAAAATGTCAGCCTCGCTCATTTACGGAGCTTACGAAACGCCCGTGAGTGACACGCGAACGTGTGTAAATATCTGAGTATCGATACTATCGATCAGAATTTCTACTTTATTACAACGCTCAGACAGTGACGCAAATATTGTCATCCTCCACGTGTACCGCTAAACCGCATGACGTACCTGCCAATCCCATCGCGAAGATCGACCCCTCGACCTCCCCTCGACCCCCGTCTTGTCTCTTATCCCGCGTCTCAGCACCGAGAAAAAATCCAGCACCTGCGCTCGTCCCAATCGCCGCACGCGCGAATCCGTCTCTCTCTCGTCTCGATGTATCCGTTCAATCGACTCTATCAGCCTTCGGGTGTTCCAGCCTTTCGAGGCATCGACAACAGCAACAGCTGATAACAATTGCACGCCTCGTGGACTCCTCGGCAACGTCTCCTCCGGTGAATAGCGCGCGTCGTCGTCACCAGCCGCGCAGGAGCCGCCGTAGCCACAGCGTCAGAGAAACACACGTCGCGCTCGTTCGTCGCGCACAAGTGAAACAATTAATAAATTGGAATCGTCGTTAACGGGTTCACAGGGAGCGGCGTGTCCGTGTCCGAACGCCACTGTCGCTGCCGCTCGGGCGCTGCCTGTGTTCCTCGGCCGCTTTGTTATCGTCGATGCTCTCGGTGGCGATTCAGAAAATGTGTATCGCGGACCGTCCCGACACCAACCTCTCCCCGTCTGTTCGCCGCGTTAAAGTCCTTCGCTCTCCCCCCTCGCCCCCTCCTCCTCGCCCCCCTGGTCGCTATCTTTTTTTTCCGTCGCGGGAAAAGATATACAAAAACGACGATCGCGTCGTCACATGGATATAGCGGCGCCGACGATGATCTTCCTCGCGCTGACGGAAGAGACACGGTAGTCCATATATTTCGTCGGGTGTACCGTGGATTTATTTATTTATTATACAGCGCGCACGAGACAGCGGATCGCGCGAACCACACAATCCGCTTATACACTCGCGGGATCTCCGGCTGTGTTATGCAAAGCAACTAAAATAACTTTAGTTCGGGGACACTCGGGTGCGAACTATGACGACGACGACGACGACGCCGACGATGACGACGACGACGACGAGCACGACGACAGCGAGGACTCTGCGTGCCGCGAGTTTTACTCGGGGTTTCGCGGGCCATCCGACGCGGAGGAGACGCGGAGGCTCGTGAATTTCGCTCGCGAGGAGCGCTCGGAAAACGAGGGAGAGCCCTGGTGGTCTTGTTCGTTAGCTCGTACGTCGTTCCTCCTCACGCAGCGACGCTCTTGTCTTGCTCGCGATCGCGTGACGAACTCGCGACTAGCCTGGCCCATCGCTATAATATGATATCGTGTGTGTGCTCGGCCGGCTGAGCCCCGAGCGAGACGGAGCGCACGCTCTCGATGCCTCTGTGTGCTGTGGTACACGCAGCGTGAGAGGCGAGCCGCAGTTTCGTGAGTGAGTATCAACGGACGACTGAATGTGTAAGCGCTACTATAGCCTGGTCGGCGCGCTCGCGGCGCGCAGCACCGAGCGCTACGCGTAGAGAAGGGACACGTATATGTTTGTTTCTCTGCCGCCGGAGCGACGGAACCGCGAGAAGACGAGAGCGATTCGAAAGCCGCGCGCGCGCGGGATCGCGGATTCGTCGGGGAGCGAAAAGAAAATATTGCGGGGGTCTTGGATTCGTTGGAGAGCGAAAAGAGAATATTGCGGGGATCTTGGATTCGTCGGGGAGCGAAAAGAAAATATTCCGGGGATCTTGGATTCGTCGGGGAGCGAAAAGAAAATATTGCGGGGAGCGAAAAGAAAATATTGCGGGGAGCGAAAAGAAAATATTGCGGGGATCTTGGATTCGTCGGGGAGCGAAAAGAAAATATTGCGGGGATCTTTGGATACCGGCGGGACGGAAATGAAGTGCAGGATGAGTTTTGTGCGCACCGATTTGTAAGAATGCCCTGGAAAATCAGACCGAATCAGAACGGCGGATTCCGATCAGCCGAAGAATGGGTTGAAAAGACTTTGGAGTGGATAGGTGGAGATGGGTTTACGAATTTGGAGTCTCACATAGGCGAACAAGGGTAAACTGACAAAGGGTCCAGGATGTAAAGAAGAACGCGCGAGGGACTCGCGGAGAATTGGAGCGTCCAGTAATTGACTTTTTTCGTTATGTCGTTATGAGTTGATTTAACGACTTTTGAACGGGACTGTACATTTTCGTGTCTCCACAGTTTGTAATAAATTGAAGTTTTGCTTTCTATTTCCGCTTATGTAGACGACATGAGTTACGCTCGAAGAATAAATCTAAGTGGAACTCAACAATACGCTATGAAATGGTCCTTGAAACAAAAGTTGGTTCACCATTCCCTGAATAATGAACCAATTTTTATGTCTCGGTGTTTTCAGGCGCTGTCATTTTTGGAGTGGATTTTGCGTTTCCGTATTAATGAGATGCTATTGTTGGAGTGACCAATGCGGTCCGTATCGATTCGGACAAAAATATATTATGCTTCGATAAAATAAGCGTTACACAAAAACATTTTCGAAGGATAATGTATAATATCTAAGGAGGAAAAATAATACGTTGAGCGAGTATAAAAAGTGCACATAAAAATATAAGTATCTTATATATTTTTTGGAAATTTGTTTGTCTGTTTGTCTCTTTGTCTGTTTGTCTGTCCCACTCCCCTTAATTAAAGTCTGCCCTAAATAATAAAGCCTTGCCCCCATACCTTGATTCAAGTCTGTCCCAAAATTATTTCGATCAAAAAAATTTTGTCGATCGAAAAAAAAGTAACCGGTTTTAGCGAAGTGATGAAATTTCGAAAAAAGTGAAAAATCATTTTTTGCATTTTTCTCATCGAATTTGTATTTGTCGGGCAAACAACGGTGCTTTTCGGAATCGGCGGGAAATTTCTCATCGTATAGGGTCTTCAAACTTTACGATATCGAAAAAAAAAAAATTCTCGATTTCGTAAATTTTGGACGATAATTTCATGTTAATTTCCTTAACTATCTAATATTGATTCGAACACATAGCGAGCGCGCGAGCCACTACACCTGCTAGTATTTTATATTTCAGATGTAAATTTAGTAATTTTTGAACATAATATTTGCGTTAGAAATTGATAAACCGCGGAAGTTATATATTTACTATATAATTGTGAATATATTTATTTTGCATGGCTTTTGTTGGCTGCAGCGTATGTGTACGTGAGTCTCTGCGTGTCGAATGTTTGTCATATATCGGTATGATAGAGTTCGTGCTGCGTGTGTTGTATCATACTCTTCACCAGACCATGCGACGGCTCGGTAACGACTGAGAAACAGCTGTAATACCACGCACGTTTTGCGCGCTAGTGGAGCGTTTTGCCTCGGACATCGCGCATGCAAGAACGAGAATCGCGATGGGAATGAGGGAGAAGGAGAGCGTCGAGAGTGGGGCTGTCCCCGAGAGAATTTCCGCGAAGGCGCGAGCACAGAGATAGGCGGGAGATACGGTGGATATCGCGGGTAATTGCGGGGCGCGACCCGTCTTGAGTTGTTGCGAATTCGGTGACGAAAGAATTGGCGAAAATCGTTTTTTTAAACAAAAATATGATTGATTTTTATTTGTAGTCTGAAATAAAAAATGTAGACTAAATAACAATGAAAATGAAATGAAAAGGTAGACTAAAATGAAAAATTCTGATTAAAAATACCGCTGACAAGATTTTTTTTTTTTTTTTTCACAAATAGTTCAGTGATTTAAAAGAAAAATAAACTGCAAGTGATTTGCAAGAGATAAATTACAGAATGATGTTTTTAAGCATTCGTATTTGTTAGAGTTTAATTTAAAACATCTTTCTTGGCAATAAAAAAAACACTTCTTTAATTCGTCGAAAGTCAATTATCATCGCGCAGTGAAGTTGAGGAAAATTAAGCCAAAAAAGACTCGAGGATGATGTCAGGATACAATAATAACGAGTTGAGAAGGTGCGAAACACGTTCTATGTCGATCTCCGTCGCTCCTCCCTCTTCCTCGCTCGTACACATTTTTTACAACCTTAACGTGGTAATTTATTAGTCTTCGGTGTTTACGCGTCTTCAACCTATATGCATAAATATAAAGAACAGTTGCACATCTGAAGTATTCTCTGTCAATCCAGCGACTTTTTTTGTTCAACTCTCTCGGATACTTTTCATTAATTGTTCAGTTTTGACTACAACTTGAGCATGTGTTCAGCGTTATTTTCACCAGAAATAATAGATTGGAGAAAAAATCGCCAGAGTGGAACCGACCAATCTTTGGAAGTTAAAAAAATATAAAATGAATCTATGTTGGAACGTTGTAAAGGCTTAGCGACGTTGCATATCCATCATTGAATTCGTATCGCGTATCAACAGAGACAGATCACTCGCACGCGTCTTGTGTCTTTACATTATCGTTAATCAGCCGCGTCGGACTGCGTGCGTCTGATAGCGATGTCGTATTGTGTACTGCATTTATCACGTACATAATAATACGTTTCGCCGACGGCCACCAACGAATTTACTGGTTTTCTCGAGCAGATCGTCAGGAGACAAGAAGTCAGAGAATTGAGCATCGTTTCGTCGGCCAATATACCTGTAATTATTGTAATAACGTGACAGAGAACGAAATCGTAGAAGAACCGAAAACTATTTTTACTTTATTATAAAAAAAGGTCTAAAAAGAAAAAAGGTCTAAAAAAGATAATCCCTGACTGCCTGAGATTTTGAGAAACCTCGTTCCAGTGACCCAGACCCATCTAGATTCAACCGTGAAAGGGAGACCAGTCGCTTGCCCTTTAAGTACTGGGCCATCCAGGAAGTCATAACAATCATTCTGGTATCGGATCCCCGGTCCGGAAAAAAGGTCAACGGATGTTAGTGCCTTAATGCCTTAATGCAAATGGGTTTCGAAGGGTTCGCTACAACGTCTGACCTTATGTCTAGTTATACATTTGTTGTACATCTGCAGTTAGATTTTGGGCTATACTAACAATGAAATTCAGGCCGGCCATATATATAATCGGAAACTTCAAATTTGTATGAAACCTTGAAACATCAAATCAGAATTGAAATTAAAAATGACAAAGTGTAATTAAAAATTGCAAATCACAACTTCCAAACTTCCCTGCTTTGGCAGAACGTTCAATTGCTCATTAAACTTTTGACTCAACACTTTGTTGAAACTTATCATACAATACATGAGAAACACGTGTTTGCAAGTTGGTATGGAAAGTTACTAATTGTTCGCATCCGAGTGTTGAGCATTCAAAATCATTTCAAATTATCATAATGGGATAATGCTTGCTATAGGCGTTGATCTTTACCAGGAAATGATCGTATTAAAAGAAGAGAAGGATATAAAAGTGTGTTACGTGGTCTTTGTTAGGAGCTCCATCAATTCATGAGAATTCAAGCAACGTTGTTGTTGAAGGTGTTCCGAATCTATGAGGATAATTACATCGCCAGAGCCACGGCCAACCAGTGGGTTTGGGAATTCCCGTTGCCTTCGTGTTTGGTCCGATACATAACAGAGATCATAAGATTCCAACGCACGCTTGTATAGTTCGTGTATCCTAAAAACTTACATAGGAGCGAAAGGTACCCTACACTGATCCACGGTGATGACGATTACGTGTGGTATAAGGAGGAGAGTGGAAAGGTTGCCCGCATCACCGAATCTAGTGATGCAGAATCGCCGCTGGGCTTCCGTGGATTATAAATTAATTTTCGCAACGTTCGAGGACAGGTCCGGAATGAATGGAAAATCACACGTGCGAGGGACAACTTTTTCGTTTTAATTTTTTCACAGGAACATTCTGAGGGGTCGTGGTATCCATTGCGGAGTGAGACAACATTTTTGTTTGGACTGCTGTGAATTATTGGCATCCTCGTCGCCAAGATGAGTGTTACCGGTTCGGTTTATTGCAGACGATTCAGAATAAAATTGTGTTCGAAATATTTTTCAGTTCCACCAAACGCTGATAATAATCCCTCTTTTAAAAAGTAAATGAGTAACGGAAAACATTGTTAGTAAACTATTCGAGCTGTGATTGGTTGCCAGAAAAGTCCGTTGTAAACAAAATCAGTTTTTGTCAAATTTGACATAAGACGACGGGTGCGGCAGTGCCCGTAACTTCTTAAAGCTTTATAAGAGCGCAGCAGCGCAAAATTTTGAAAAAAAAAGAAAAAAAAATCTGAGGTTGATTTTGCGATTTTCGGTCCGGAGACGGATCTATGATTTCTGACACAAAGAACGTCGCCAAAAATTATTTTTTTCAAAATCGATTAAAAAAGGTTCTTAACCAGTGTTTTCGGGGGTAGAATATCGAACCTGGATTTTCTTCTTTCGTTCGCAAGAAAGAAGAAAATCCAGGTTCGATTGATAAAAAAAGTAACCTCATTTTTAGTGATGTAACGAAATTCCGAAGTGCGAAATCGTTTTTTGCTGCCTCTTAACTTTTCAGTTCACAATAAATTCATTTTTGTACAGAAGCATATGTTGACGTTATATTTAAAGCGAACGTGTCGCAATTATCAAAGAATGTATTGACGCGTGTCATCTGACATTTCCAAATGACACGTGCAATCCGGAACGGCCGCTACCTAAGACAGTAGCGCCGAAACGGAAGCCCATTATCTTTATCCATAGCGAGCGTGAACGGAAATTGTATCCTAAGCGTCGCTTAGGGTGATTGGATCTCGTGATGGAGGTGTAGATGTCAATTAATTCTGTTTTTGGTTGCATTCTATCGCGACGACGAATGCGGCGCGCCAGATCGGTCGGTGCAGCCGGTATTAATTGACGGCTCAACAAAGCAAATGCCTCAAGAGAGAGAGAGCGAGAAAGAGCGCGAGTGAGAGTTACGAATATGCGACGACGAATGAGTCAGTTTTGCGATAAATACGAGTACGAATGCTCTTGTTCCTGCTGACGGACAACGATGACGGGCGTATATAAGTGATTCACATGATATACGCCCGGCAAAAGCCGTTGTCAACTGCATAGCGGGGCCGTCATTATTATGGGCAGCTCGTGTTTTCGCAGCCGCGTCCTCCGCGATCCCTCGTGTCACTGCGAGCGGCAATCTCGCGGTGCCACTGAACTGCTTCTAAGTTTACGTCAAACATTGCGGAACATAACAAGTTGCGATAAAAAAGAAAGGTATATTCCGCAATTGTGATTCTTTGTTTTCATTAATCTCGGCAGATTCTGTTTGTGGCAAATGAAAGCAATGCCGTTCGAGAAATCACCTTATCGGAGACATTGTGTCGCTGTGTCACACCCTAAGAAACACTGAGATCTGTATCAGAGACATTGCAATGCAATGCAATTTGCATATTTCTTTGTTTCGTAAACCATTTACGGATGATGTCGTTTATTCAGATACGGTTGCTACTTCAGACAAAAACAATTTCGGTTTTATTTCGACTGATCAGTTTGCGATGGAAATGGCTACGTCTCTTTTTTAAAACGCTTCGGTGAAAATCGAGGACAGCGCCTCAAATGCATTCGTTTAGAGACAGCATGATAGGTGCTTCCCGAATCAGGAACCGGTTAGCACCGAGGAGCTGTTTCTTCGCCGGCAAATGCGCTTTGAAAATATTCTGTTTGCGGCAAATAGAATCAGTTTTCTTCACGAAATCCTCTTCCTGTCTGAGGTCTAAAATGAAATGAGTTTAGAAGAACCACGATGGTGCTTCCCGAAAGAGAAATCAGTTAGCACTGAAGGTAAATCCAATTGTCAACAGAACCTTGCCGACAAACGGATTTGCGCAAGTGGAATAGTATTTACATCTAATAACATTTTCGGAGAGTAGTGAAGAAATCGAATATTGTTTTACTCTGTCTGTAACCATACGTTTTACAGTCTTCTGCCTGCGCAAGAAATCGAAAAGGACTGATCTTAGAATTGATGCCTGCGTACGCACACGAGCATCTAGTTACAATGCTAGCTAGCTACGAGACCTCGGCTGTCAGTCTAGGATTCGTAGACATAGGAATGATGCTTCGCATCGATTGCTTCATGCTTAGCCAATAACAACTTCGGCTATTATCAGCCCGCCGGTTTCTTTCCGTCCTTTCAATTACTGCATATTATACAAAACATGCGGAAAAGAGAGGAGTTAACATTATTCCACTTCTCTACTTCTCGTTGAATGCGCGATCGCAGCAACAAAAAAGAGAAGAATTTACGAGTGCTAATCAGCCGGCTTTTTTACTGCATAGAGACGGAGGTCAGAGCGGCCCGGATATCAGCGCGAAATTACATGTTGTATGCAAGATTCACAGAGACTGTTGTTGCCTTTCCGTTCGTATCCGTAATGAGCGTGAATACACCGATTAACGGATGGAATGGAAAGATTTGCGTTAACAGTGTAACCGAGTGTCGTCGAACGGGACACGCGAGCGGCGACTGACACGAATCGGACATATAAAATAGCCACAGTGTGCACAGAACGTGTTGCCGGGAATGCGAGGAGATCGCCATAGGCACATGATGCCTCCTGAACTCCTCTGACCCACAGAGGCTGCGCCCACTCAGCACTAATACTGTACACATTCATGTTGTAAATATACATACAATCAGAGTGCAGCACAAAAGCTATAAATACTCTAAAGTATATGAAAATTTAACGTACCGAAATCGGGAATTTCACGTAAAATTACAGCATTTTCGTATTACATTTAGCAACTTGAAGCATTCGAAGAAACTGAAAAGAAAAAACCACTTCCATTCACTACTCGCAATCTTTTCGCTGAGAATAGATAAATCGTGCATATTTTGCAATATTTTTACCTTTTTGCTATATAATAAATTATACAAAACGTCAATAAGCAGCGTTTTTTCCCTCATATCGGTTTTTGTCAAAGAGAACTGAAGGGGCAGAATGACCTCACAGTCGTACTTCTATAGTTATGCAACATATAAATATTTCAGAACTCCGCGCATATAACTCGGAGGAGAAGCGTAAAAAAAGTTTTCATTTGACAAGCATTTTGTGATTTGGCCGAAGCCCATCAAGTTCGATGGAGCTCATGTGCATGCAATTTATTCGGTGCGTCTGTAGCAGCAAAAACGCCGTGTGCTAGTTTGTAATTTTTTTCATATGTTCGAAAGAGGAAGGGAGTAAAAAAAAGGCGAATGTATGATTAATCTCGAGAGGAAATACGTAACAGTGATCTCAGGCCTCTCTCCTTCGGTTATTCTCGCCTCGAGACGTATTAAATATACGTCTTAATCGTAAGTAACGCGAGAGCACTGCAGGTGCTTCGCATACGCGACTTTACATGCGTTTCGAGATCACTTAGACGCAACCGAGACGCGCAATATATTAATATTATACGGTTGACAGAACGCGCATTCGACAAGGACGATAAAACCATTGACTCGCCGTTGCCGCGCAGCTTCCCCCTTACTTTTTTGTACTAGCTCCGAGAGATTACTCATTTGAAATTCAACCACGACTCATATATTTTTAAATAATATTTGAAGTAGCCTTGCCTTTATGTACACTCGAGTGTCCCGATGGGTAATTCATGAGCGCGCGTTATTATATGCCCCGAGCGAAAGATGCCGACTTAGAATAGCATATAGTAATAATATCGACGACCCTGGAGCTGCTCCGACGATTATTAGACTTGACGTTTATATAAAAACGCGGAATGAAAAAAAAATTAATTTTATACTTGGTGCAGTGATTGTTCGGCATTGCCGGAATACAAACGAGATAAGATAGAGATTTGTCGCCAGGCGAGCTCGTCAATTTCACTCCGAGACTGATAATTGCTGTTCATGCAACGTTTATCAATTGTTTTTCGGATGGGGAAACCTGAGTCTCGATTTTGAATATGCAGCTGACAAATAAACAACGATCTTGACATATCCGATAGCTTCTTAGGAAAGCACTTGAAATTTTGACGTTCTTTTCTTGACATATTTATATTTGTAATACGTGAACTTGTAAACATCTGAAAAACGTACGTTTAAAATAATGTCTATGTAGAGAGACGTATCGAAACGATAAAAAACCACGTAAAAAATGTTTGAACTATTTCTAAAAGGCGAACAAAATTATGCCGCGCGGTATCCACATGTTTTATGAGAAATTATTACGAGTTAAATCAGCATGAACGGGTACTTTCAAAATTCGGCACGTCTCGGGGACTGCATTTTGCAATGACACTACCCCTTTATCATAAACTTGTGGGCTGTATGTGCTACAATCACTTAGTCTACAACATTTTTGTTTATGTTTGTTTTCTACTTTAGTCTTTTTATTACTCGAATTGCTGTCCTATTCGTGAAGTGAATAGATGACTTTATAATTAACGATCATGAACTGTTTTGTTTTACAACCATATTTTTACATGTTTTTTTAGCGGCTGTTTAAAAAGAAAATGCCTTGAACTGTGATATATTCGAATAATGAAATAGCAAAAAAAGGCCGTTAAAATTTTCCATTGTAAATTAATTAACAGTACATGTCTTTGTTAGTCCATTCATTTTTATGAAGTTGGCGATTGGGTTTTGTAATAGACATATTATTGCAACATTGTTTGTGATTCCAACACGTTGTGAGCGATGTTGTAGTCAATTAATTACATCCCTTTTTAGACATATTTTTTATTAAGGTGTACCCACTGTATTTGGAATAGTATTAATCACTTCTTAACTACACACAAAAGCATCGAACAGCTGGATTCACGCGCCTTAAATATACCTCAAAAAGCACGTAGCCCTGCGTAAAACGTTATACGCACAATAAAGAAAAAAGGAGACGGTGACGTTAATCCGGTGTAACGACTCAGCAGTAATTATCTCATTTGTCATATTGCTCGTGGCGAATGTAAAGAACAAAAAAATTGAATCGGTCATTCCAGAAGCTAGAAAAGTGCTTGTTCCTTAATAAGGCACGTAATTCTTGACTAACGATATACGAGAAAAGCACGATCAAAGACTTACCGAGAATCGTGAATAGCTGATCGTCGAAACGCATTGTTACGTCTGTATGATTCAATCACTTTGTAGTTGACTGTCGGAGGTGACACGCTTCTCGCAAGATCGACGACAGTGACTTATAAAATATTTTCGATATCAACGCGCGCACAATGTGTCTGTCATGTCGGTGGGTACGATACAACGAAAATGAAGAAGCACAGGATTAAATATCTTCGTCTTCCTCGTCCGTCTCGACGTGTACGTCGAAAACGAGACGACTGTCGCACTGCAAGGATGTTGCACCAAGAAATTATAGTCCGTGATCGGATTGACGGCTATACGTGACTAGCTAACACCGTGGAGACACTAAACCAAGAGCCTTAAGGAGTTTCAGTTTTGAAAGAGGGAAAAAGGTGGTGGGGGCGCTAAACTGATAATCTAATCTCGGCGGCTTTGAAGTGCCTCGCGTATACACACGAGAACGACAAGCGGCAACGGCAACGGCAGCGCAACGCAGCAGCACAAAATCGGGAAGGAAGGGAGTCGTGTAAAGCCACGTGGTGGGAGGATCATAATATTCGTACGGCTGTCGAGATCTTCAAGGAGCTCCGGCGACAAGCAAAACGCGCTTCAGCAAATCATAAATGGCTCGGCAAAGAGGAGAAGCTGATTCACCCGAATCTTCCACCGCTCGTCACTGTAATATCTGCATCGGGTTTGAACAGCTGACTGGACACGCCGCAGGGTTTCGGCAAATAAGCCTATCCCTGTCTCTATCGGAATTATACAGCGCCTGTTATCTCACTTGACGAAGTTAGCGTTTTCGCCCATTTGCTCGGAAATACATATACACTAAGTAGAGATACGAGGACCGACGTTGGGTGCGTAATGCCGGTCATTATTCTGACTCTATCTCGAGCATGTATAATTGACTAATGGAATTCGACAATTCAATAACATTGTGAAAAAATCGAAGCCCGGGAGTTGACTGGGGAAGGATGGTATTGGCCAAAGTCGATGCGTCGAAGAAATAAGATACAAGCGGTTGAGATCGATCGCCACCAGCAGTCGGATTTATGAATTCTGACATCAGAAAACTTAATATATACTGGGCTAATACATGCGCTGGCGCGCGTGCTTGAAAATGTTGCCAAAATGAACCTCAGAAATTTGTTCTTTTTAAAATATCGACTTTTAACCTATACCATCATTTTCAAGTCGTATATTCTACCCCCGAAAACACTGGTTATTAACCTTTTTTACTCGATTTTGAAAAAAATATTTTTTTGGCGACGAAAAAAATATTTTTTCTGTCAGAAATCGTAGATCCGGCTCCCGACCGAAAATGGACCCTCATTTTTTTTCTTTTCAAAATATCGACTTTTAACCTATACCATCATTCTCAAGTCGTATATTCTACCCCCGAAAACACTGGTTATTAACCTTTTTTACTCGATTTTGAAAAAAATATTTTTTTAGCGACGAAAAACATATTTTTTCTGTCGGAAATCGTAGATCGGGCTCCCGACCGAAAATGGACCCTCATTTTTTTTCTTTTCAAAATATCGACTTTTAACCTATACCATCATTCTCAAGTCGTATATTCTACCCCCGAAAACACTGGTTATTAACCTTTTTTACTCGATTTTGAAAAAAATATTTTTTCTGTCGGAAATCGTAGATCGGGCTCCCGACCGAAAATCGACCCCAATTTTTTTTCTTTTCAAAATATCGACTTTTAACCTATACCATCATTTTCAAGTCGTATATTCTACCCCCGAAAACACTGGTTATTAACCTTTTTTACTCGATTTTGAAAAAAATATTTTTTTGGCGACGAAAAAAATATTTTTTCTGTCAGAAATCGTAGATCCGGCTCCCGACCGAAAATGGACCCTCATTTTTTTTCTTTTCAAAATATCGACTTTTAACCTATACCATCATTCTCAAGTCGTATATTCTACCCCCGAAAACACTGGTTATTAACCTTTTTTACTCGATTTTGAAAAAAATATTTTTTTAGCGACGAAAAAAATATTTTTTCTGTCGGAAATCGTAGATCGGGCTCCCGACCGAAAATGGACCCTCATTTTTTTTCTTTTCAAAATATCGACTTTTAACCTATACCATCATTCTCAAGTCGTATATTCTACCCCCGAAAACACTGGTTATTAACCTTTTTTACTCGATTTTGAAAAAAATATTTTTTCTGTCGGAAATCGTAGATCGGGCTCCCGACCGAAAATCGACCCCAATTTTTTTTCTTTTCAAAATATCGACTTTTAACCTATACCACCATTCTCAAGTCGTATATTCTACCCCCGAAAACACTGGTTATTAACCTTTTTTACTCGATTTTGAAAAAAATATTTTTTTGGCGACGAAAAAAATATTTTTTCTGTCGGAAATCGTAGATCGGGCTCCCGACCGAAAATCGACCCTCATTTTTTTTCTTTTCAAAATATCGACTTTTAACCTATACCATCATTCTCAAGTCGTATATTCTACCCCCGAAAACACTGGTTATTGACCTTTTTTACTCGATTTTGAAAAAAATATTTTTTTGGCGACGAAAAAAATATTTTTTCTGTCGGAAATCGTAGATCGGGCTCCCGACCGAAAATCGACACCAATTTTTTTTCTTTTCAAAATATCGACTTTTAACCTATACCACCATTCTCAAGTCGTATATTCTACCCCCGAAAACACTGGTTGTTAACCTTTTTTACTCGATTTTGAAAAAAATATTTTTTTCTCGACGAAAAAAATATTTTTTCTGTCGGAAATCGTAGATCGGGCTCCCGACCGAAAATGGACCCTCATTTTTTTTCTTTTCAAAATATCGACTTTTAACCTATACCATCATTCTCAAGTCGTATATTCTACCCCCGAAAACACTGGTAATTAACCTTTTTTACTCGATTTTGAAAAAAATATTTTTTTAGCGACGAAAAAAATATTTTTTTTCTGTCGGAAATCGTAGATCGGGCTCCCGACCGAAAATGGACCCTCATTTTTTTTCTTTTCAAAATATCGACTTTTAACCTATACCATCATTCTCAAGTCGTATATTCTACCCCCGAAAACACTGGTTATTAACCTTTTTTACTCGATTTTGAAAAAAATATTTTTTTGGCGACGAAAAAAATATTTTTTCTGTCGGAAATCGTAGATCGGGCTCCCGACCGAAAATCGACCCCAATTTTTTTTCTTTTCAAAATATCGACTTTTAACCTATACCACCATTCTCAAGTCGTATATTCTACCCCCGAAAACACTGGTTATTAACCTTTTTTACTCGATTTTGAAAAAAATATTTTTTTGGCGACGAAAAAAATATTTTTTCTGTCGGAAATCGTAGATCGGGCTCCCGACCGAAAATCGACCCTCATTTTTTTTCTTTTCAAAATATCGACTTTTAACCTATACCATCATTCTCAAGTCGTATATTCTATCCCCGAAAACACTGGTTATTGACCTTTTTTACTCGATTTTGAAAAAAATATTTTTTTGGCGACGAAAAAAATATTTTTTCTGTCGGAAATCGTAGATCGGGCTCCCGACCGAAAATCGACCCCAATTTTTTTCTTTTCAAAATATCGACTTTTAACTTATACCATCATTCTCAAGTCGTATATTCTACCCCCGAAAACACTGGTTATTAACCTTTTTTACTCGATTTTGAAAAAAATATTTTTTTGGCGACGAAAAAAATATTTTTTCTGTCGGAAATCGTAGATCTGGCTCCAGACCGAAAATCGACCCTCATTTTTTTTCTTTTCAAAATATCGACTTTTAACCTATACCATCATTCTCAAGTCGTATATTCTACCCCCGAAAACACTGGTTATTAACTTTTTTTACTCGATTTTGAAAAAAATATTTTTTTGGCGACGAAAAATATATTTTTTCTGTCGGAAATCGTAGATCGGGCTCCCGACCGAAAATCGACCCCAATTTTTTTTCTTTTCAAAATATCGACTTTTAACCTATACCACCATTCTCAAGTCGTGTATTCTACCCCCGAAAATACTGGTTATTAACCTTTTTTACTCGATTTTGACAAAAATATTTTTTTGGCGACGAAAAAAGTATTTTTTCTGTCAGAAATCGTAGATCCGGCTTCCGACCGAAAATCGCAAAAATCGGCCTCGGAAATTTTTATTTCAAAATATCACCTATAATAGGTTAATCAATTTTGCGCTGCCGCGCTCTTATAAAGCTTTAAAAGGTTAGGGGTGCTGCCCCGCCTGTCCTCTTATGAATTTTTTCAAATTTGACACCAAACTGATTTTGTTTATCACGGACTTTCCTGGAAACCAATCACAGCTCTAATAGTTTGCTAACAATGCTTGCCGTTACTCATGAACTTTTTAAAAGAGGGATACACATTTTTAATCACCTCAAACAGCTTCGTAACGGAGAAACATGCAACTTCAGAACTATAGTAATGAACAATTTTCGAGCTTGCATAAAAATTATATTAGGATTTCGGTTTTCGTATTTTGGTGAGTGAACCTGGCAACAGATTTATTGTGAAAAATGTTTACTCATTCGAATCACTCTAAAATTTGACTTATCTCATCACACGTTATATTAATTGGCTATGCCTCAATTCTTTCTACTTATGGATGAAGAAGACCCTGCTGTTCACTGGCAAAGGATGTTTACAAACTACTGTAGTTCCAGACTTTTCGAGGCTTTTACCAATATTTGTAATTTATAGTAAAATTATTTGATGCGATATAGCCATGTATATAGCCTCTTTGTGTGGGTCACTATAAAAATATTTCTGCTTGTACTTATAAATCTACGTTTATATTATACGCATGAATATGATGAGTAGAACCTTCACTCACGTTTTGAATGTCATCGCCACCGTTTTTTCCGTGATTATTCATATACAAGTGGCGATACGCAGTTTGATAATAAGAGAGAAAAAGACAGAGGAAAATCATTATCGTTGCACAGTGCTGTCCACGTGCCCACTGTAAATGTGGCACTGATGTGTCACGTTTAGTGCAAGCCCTCTGTCTACCGCCTCCATTCCCCCTCCTACGTCATTCTCATTGCACAATGACTCACTTTTTGTGTCACTTAATATCCGAGCAACTGCAGAGCGAAGTGTTTAGTCTGTATAATTTACGATAAACCGGTATACCGGAATCGAAATCACATCCCCCCAAAAATTTGATTAATTATATTAATTGGGCATGCGATAATATGCCCTGCTCGTAGATAATGTAGAGTTTGTTTTTCTCTGGTTAGTCTTATACGTATATTATTATAATGTAGGCATCTCAAGGTTGGACACACATTTGTATTTGCAATCTAAATATTCGACATAATATAGGCATGGGCTAGTCGCTATTTTATTGCCAAAAAATCTTCCACTTCGTAGCGATAAATCTACAAATGTAGCGGAATATTCCTTGAGAATACGAAGTAATTACCTCCAAACGCTATTTCCATGTCATTATAACAATGTTTTTCTTCTGATCGTTTGCAAACAAGTGAACTCGAGGAAATTGTGGCAGTCCTAAAAATCATAAGTGAAAATTATTAATTGCGGTTCAATTTTTCCTTTCGTGTAATTTTCATTGCACGATGACTCACTTTTTGCGAGTTACTCCGAGCAACAGCAGAGGGAAGTGTTTTGTCTATACAATTGTGGGTGAACCGGTACTAACCCAGACTCGGTAGGATAGGTGCAAAAAACGGTCAAGTTGATTATAAAAGCGGCACGTGCCTTAAACGCCAGAAGTGCATGACCGTTCTGGCATCCGCGATACACTGTTTATCAGCTAATTAGAGTCAGACGATTATAGTTACGAGACGTTAATTGTAAGTGGCCAAAAAAGTATTGATATGGGTGTTGCATGGGACGAGGCTGCTACATGGTTAAATTCCCGAATTTAATCGCCATACACATGGACTTTTGTGCAGTTATCCATCTTTTTCATGATGCAACAATTATGAAGCTTGAATCAACGGCCAATTTCAGGATTTTTTCATTTTTTATTATATTCAGCTCAGCGTCGGTTTGGATATTTTATAATAACGAACGTATCGCGACATTCACACAGATAATTGGCGGGACCTTGTATTCAGTTTCGATGCGCGGATTTATGATGCCTGATGAATAGTGACTTGACTATTTCCAGGTCCAATGTAAACGAGGCAGATGCTGCGTTTGTAAGTATTAGCCAGAAAAAGAAATAATCACCTGTCAAAGAATAATTTGACGTCATTGATCTAGAGGGTCATAAAGGTGCTGGCAAGACAATAAAAATAACGGCAACATGTTGCCAGTGATGTTCTGTTGGTGCAGAACTAGTACATCGCTTCCTGTTTTGTTTAAAGTGTGTGTCAAATTGGAGGATATCAGAGACAATTCGTTTAATTGTATAACATTTTTAAATCAATAGTTGGTAAATTAAATACACGAGTTAAATACACGAGTTGGTAACTTACATACACTAATACACGAATGTAGAAAAACTGAGTACACAGTATCGTAGTTTTACACCCCACTTGTGTATTAAAGGAATACACCAGTTTCTGTATATTATTTTGCGTATCGCACAAATCGTCGTTGATTTATCAAAAGGCCATCTTCTATATCGATAAAAAACCGTCGCTCAAAGTCTAATTCCGGTCATTTACGAGGCTGTCTTACGTTCTCCTCTTGAAATACTCGCAATTTCTCAGAGATTCGACGAAGTTCAATAAACGACTACATTGTGATTCATCGCTGATGATCAGAGTTAACTAAATCGGGCACATTATTCACGTAGTTGGCCGAATCAATCGCTCAAAGTATGTCCTGTATCACGTTTGCTGGCGCCCGATGGCTAATCTGTCAGGTCGACATCCGCTAAGCAGTGCTGTTCATTGGTATTGTACATATCTTCGTTCTATTTTTGCGTAGATAACGAGAGAGAAGTTAGGATTATATACGGCACGAGCAACAATTGTTACGATAACATAGTGACGCGGGACTTTTTTTAACTTCACTATCAGATGAGTACGAAATGGCACAAATACACCTGTCATTTAGCTTTAACTTTGTTTATTGTAAATATGCGTTTACGGTGACAGAAATAATACCTACGATGTAAGAGATAGATAGCTCGATAAATTGCATCGATAACTCGTCAGCTGCGTCTCGCCGCAAAGATGATTGATCGTGTAGATAAGTTTCTTAGCGACTGAAGTGTAGCTATTGACACGTGTTTGCTATTAAGATAGGAACTCTTATTATTACTAATTATGATCTATGTCGTCGTGCGGCCATCAAGATGCAGTTACATTTTGATATACATGATCCATTTGGGAAGTTTTTATTTTCATATTGAAAAATAGTTCGAATATATTCCAAGTAGTAAATATTCATCAGTATTTGAGTTTCAATCACACCAAAACGTCGGATCCATAGTCTCAATTAAGAGCTGAGAAAGCTCTCAGATAATGTTCGAATAAGAATTTTCTTATCCTACACGATAAACTCTTTTGTTATCCTTTTTTCTTCATGAATGAGACTTGGTGTCGGCAATTCCATACATGATCTGATACAATATTATTAAGAACGATTCAGATCTTTGCGTACATGTCTCAACAAATTACCTCAAGCCCGATAAGTGACGCATGGAACATTTTGGTGCCTTCAAATTATCTGCATTGGAAAGAAACATTTTCAAATTGTTTTTGTGGATATTGATACTATTTCTCATGGCTTCAAACCTACAGAAAAAAGCGTCTCTAATTACGCATCTCGTGTAGTGAAGCTTTTTTATAATTTAGAGATGTGTTACGATCGCATTCTCGACCAAAAGCTTTATTACGATTAGAATCAGAGTCGATTTTTTTATCGACGATTTTTATTCTGTCGCTTCGCGACAACAGAAAGAGCCTCAAAAATAGTCGTCATGGAAGATTTGAAAAACACTAGCATCGAACGCGTGTTTTAATTAAGCTGCGATCAAAACGTCCATAATATTTTTTAAATTTCGATTTCTGTTTCACAATCAAAATACCTCACACCTTTATAGACGCTCTTGATAGGGACGAACAGGGAAAACTCAGATCGTCGGTCTGGTGAACGGCCTCCTATCCGTTGTCTTGAACTCTCACTCAGTCAGCTCTTTCGGGTTATCTGCACTTGACCTCAGTACGGAGCAGTCTTACTTACAACTTTATAATAGCTCGAGCGGTAAACCGTTCTTCCACACACACGAGGCAATCTTCGATTTGTCATGCTCGCGAAACGTGTTGCGATCGTTGATAAATAATCGAACGGATTTTTCTATCTCGAGCTTTTGAATGCTCCGGGAGCTCGAGACGATGTAGCCGGCAATCGACGACTTATCAGCCCGTAAAACAAAATTAAGAATCTCGGTCAGGGCGATGTCGTAGACTAATCAATTTCCAAGCGTCTGACACGCGATTCTGAAATTTAAGCTTAGCAGCCAAGCGCGTAGAAAATGCACACATGCAGTGAAAATAATTTTTTTTTTCTCACCGACGTTCCCGAGACCTTGACCGTAACTGGTGCGTGAAGATACATTTGAAAGAAAAAAAATAATAAGGAAAAGAGGAAAAATATCTACTTCGAAACAGCACGTAGCACGCTAACGTCGGTCGAGTACCAAGGTGAATGCAATATTTTTTGTTTGTGGTTTCGATGATGATGGCATGTACGCTGAGATAGCAATTACACAGTTGTTATAATCGCAAAGAAATCAGCTACAATTCTTCTTTACTCGTCTATTTTTTTTATCATTTTATAGTTATGCTCTTACAATTAGCAGATACAAAATAAAAGGAAACCCAATTGCGTCAATGTTACGTTGTTAACACGCTGACATGTCAATTTTGCCTCTGTGACTGTAATTTAATATTTATTTGCCTGAAATCATATTAACTTTAATCCATAAACGATCAATTGGACTAAATGCAATAATGTATTGCTACTTTTACTGCACTGTGGCTACGATCATACACAGCACTGTCTGTTAAATTCCGAATGAATTAGTGTATTATTAGAACGAACTACTGTGTGTCTAAGTACTTCGTGGCTCAACACTTTCGCTATAGTTATAGTTCACTGGTGGTGGTCTATTTAAAGTGGTCTATTTAAAACGCACCTGCTTATAACTTGCGACTACCAGCAATATAATCTTTAATGTTCGTGTCTTTCATTGCTTTTTCCGATGCGGACCTCCTGGTCAGGGTGAAACGATTCCCTAGTCACTGTCTCGTTCCCATATCCCCTGAATGCATGTATATTAATTCCGTTGCAAATAAGAAGGTCGCAGAGAAAATGCACAACGGGATACGAGCCTCCTCTTGTACCGAGACAGTAATCAGCTCTCACTACAACAAATCTTTATGCAATCCGCGCACAAACACGCAAGTACCAAAAACACGTGAGATTTGAAATAAACTACCTTTACATGGCCACTTAATCAATTATGCCACTATTTCCGACCTAGTGGCGTTAATGGTGTGCCTGTTTTACTTATGAAAAGTTCACCTCGGGGTCGTCTGCGAAGTTGGGATAATGACGAGCAAATAGATTATTCATAGTGAATAATAAGCAGTCTGAGCGCTCCGATGGTTGCAAAATATATTCTTGCATCTCGTATTCAATGGAATGTTTTACATTTCAATCGAAAGTATATATATATATGTAATATATATACTAAGAGAGGATATATAATATATATATACATATATGTAAATACTACACGTGTGCACAGGAACTCAATATTAGTAAATGGGTGTGAGAGCGGGAATGAAGGGGGGAAGGTGTACGAGGATATGAGACAGACATGCAAAGTGTAAAGAGAAAATTGAACGAAAGCACTAAATACGTGGATTTTAAACGACTCGCCAGTGTCCGAGGCCGAGGCGCCGTGAGAGCGAACGAGTTCGATGCAAGTTCCATGAAGAATAATAATTCGCGACGGACGTCGCTTTGTCTTCACGTACACTGCAGATGCTTAAAACAAAAGTATAAATATTACTATTGCGGTGCAGAATGAAAGAAACACTTCCAAGATGACGTGCTGAAGGGGAAGCCTGCGCACGTAAGTCGTCGCGCTCTTATCATAAAGCTGCTTCCGTATTGTAGAGGCATTACGAAAGGTATCCATAGTCGTTTGCATCTGCGTGAGAGCGCGAAAGATCGCTAATGCGACGATCCTCAGACGCTTGTCAATTTTTTGTCGCCTACTTGTGAGTCTCTACAGCGGTTCAAGAACGTGTCGTGTTCCCAACCTCGTTCTCAACCAAAAGTTTAATTCGATAAAAATTCTGGTATTTCCTAACAAGAGTACTGAGTAAGAGTAACCACTGAGAAAATTGGTTTTTAATTTTTGAAGACTACAATGATAATAATGGCAAAAAACGTTTCCAGCTTTGTATCTATGATCTCGGATTCACAATTCTCCCTGAATCTCACTTTTGGCTGGGAATGTATAAGATAGATCCTTAAGACTCTCCAAGTATCCTGCTGCTTAGCTGCTAATGCACTGTATATTTAAGAGAAGATTAGAGCAATAATTCGACAGAGCCTCTTGCATTAGCAAGAGGCGAGAATTCAAGGAATAAAAAAATGTTACGTGTGATTCGGCCTTATTTGTCAAATTGACATATGTTCTTTTTTTCTTTTCGTTGCATAATTCCTCTCTATAAGTTTCCTGTTGTATCGAAAAAATGTTGATAGGTCGATTATTCGGTGGCGCTGGTGTCGATCGATAAATTACCGTTAAATGACCGTAACACTTTTTTTATGTTTGAATCTGATGAGCAATGGCTTCTCTCCCGCCACAAGGGTACTTTTCCTCATCCTGAATTAAGCACTTACCTAACACGTGATTTTCTGTATCTAAATGCTTATCATCGACCATTGCGGGTGTCACTCAAAATAATCGATACACGTTGTATACTAATATGTGCACTGACGTGGCCGAAATCTTCGTTTGTGTTTTGACCCATCCTAGCCCGAAAGATATGAATCAATTAGTTTCCGCCGAGGATCATAGATGTCGAGATATTATCGCAAAGGAAACAGTCGTGAGCAATGTGTTGAATCAATAATCGCGTCGAAACAATAAGTTGAAAGTAAAGCTTCGCGCGCTCGTTGCTCATAAATATTTCCATTATTTTTGACGACGCAACGAAACCAGCACAGCGCTCTACCGCCGTGATGGTTTTGCTTGTCGGAACTCAACGAGGTCTGCGGGTTATCCGCAGCCAGTTTTATCTCGTTCAGCTCCAAGCGGCAAATTTTTTCGCCGAAGATGCGGATGGAGAACGCATGATAACGCCTGAATTACATAAGTTCGTACGCCGGAGCTGGATTGGGTAATGGCAGAAGAAATGCCTACTTCCCAACGCGGAGAAAATTTTCTAATAATAGTTATACCACACTCGGTGTAGGCAACTCGGTTTATTCTGCCCGGTCGGTGATCTTTCCGATACATCCAGAGAAATTCGGTTCAGAAGCAACTAATGACACCGGAGGTTGCAAAAATCGTCAAAACGGTAGAAAAAAACAATTCTACTATACTAGATGTGGTATATTAATAATCAGATCCTTCTCTCCGCGTTGTAACATTTTTTTGTTTATTGCTCAAACGTGATAAAAAAAAAAGTTCGACCGATTGACTTGAAAGTCGTTGCTAATGGCTGAGATGCCAGATAAGACCGTAGGTTGTGTGTAATCTCATGGCTCCTGCGCATATTTTTTGCAGAATTGCGAAAACTTCTTCTGGCTATGCATCTTTCGTCGGTGACGAAGTGTCTAGTTAATACAGTCTGTCTTTTTAAATTTACAGCTTTGAGACGCTACCGTGTCACTTGATAGGGAATATATATGCCGTTTATTTATTTTGAATGTTTCACTCATTCCAGTTGACGTCTCCGCATTTTTATTTTTAGGCGCCGGTAGCGTTCACGAATTTTCGCTTCGCCTTTCAGTCTCCACCTTGAATTACCGTCAGATGCCAATTACATTTTTGCTTAAAATGCGAGGTCCAAAAATGAATAGAAATTAGGATAGAATATAAATTAGAAAGTTAGCCTATCTACAGTTCAGGGAAATTCCTGGAGCGTTAGCGGGTGTATCTACGCCTGACAATTGCAGCACAGTGACGATAAGTCTGTAAGGCCTATAGATTGTCTATAAATTGGCCGATAACATATCTATGAGTATCCCAACGCCTTGTCGTCTGAAATTATTATTATATGAATATTACCAATGGAAATAAGTGAGCTGCGTCAGAAGGTAAAAGAATAACTGACGTACCGGGCAATCGTCATAAGAATAAAAAGAAGTTTTAGAAACCGACAAAGGTACGAATAACTATCGAAGGCGGCGCAGGAAGACAGCGATCAAGGAGCTAGTTAATAAAAGTGAGACTGCAGTTTCCGATATTTTCATCGAACTTGTGTTAGTCGAATATGCAATTCAAGAGATCGAGTCCACGATAAGCTGAAAACATTTAAGTTGGATGTTTCAGCATGTATGTTTCCACGTGTATAGTCAGGATAAATTCAGTATCTTTGCGATCATGTTTCACCTTTATTTTCGCCAATTTTATCAATTGGTATAGTAGCCATAGATTTGTCTCGATTCTACTCACCAGAAGCTGGAGATCCGGATGCTCCACTTTTTACGATCACGCTTTCCTTGCATTTCGATGGCTCTTGAACGTCGTCACACTCCATGCCAATTTAGGTGTTGTAGTGGGTTGTCAATTTCGATACACCATTAGCTGCTGCGAAACACACACTGACGTTGAACATATACACGTGAATTGCAAGGTTATCTCGGATACCAGGTGCTCGTCTCGTTATGTGCAATCTTATTTTAAACGATCCAGATTTTTTCTAGCGTATCAACTAAACTACTATCGAGAGCTGAAATCCTCTATCAATCGCGATATCGTGGTTTTTCGACGCTCCGGAATCTGCCTGTCCCGAAACTGTCAACGGGGCTAATGTGCCATCGGTGTGGAACACTCGAGTAGACCTGTCGAAAAAGCGCGTGATCCATCGATTATCGCGCGGACGGACTATCAAGGTCTATGAGACTGCTAATCTTTTCGCCCTGCTCGAGATTAGGCACCAGCCACATTTAATCGTCGGCGTGGCGCAGGTTGGATTTCGGGCAAACTGATGCGATAAAAGTATTAATTATATATGTGGCATAATTACAATTTTATTTTTTCATAGCACCTAAAATTCCAAAACCATTGCATTTTGCAAATTTCAAGTTCCTGAAACTGTTTTTGCAAACATTATTTCGTAAGGCGAACTAAAAATCTTTACCTGAATAGAGTTCAACAAAATTCATAAAATGCAATTCGTCACTTTTTTGCTATTACTATGTAAGGAAAATGAAACGTTTTTTTACGTTACATTCCTAACGTTAAATTTATCTCTGTCCTTTCCGTCGTACGATACGACACTTTCCAACGTTAAATATAATATAAGTCTCTGGATCTTATCTCGAGCATATACCGATTGCAACATTTGTCGTATGCGGCCACGGAATGAAATATGTATTTGGGAATAATTTCTTTTAATGCTTGTCATGCAGGTTATATCTTATAATTAGCACTTCAACACAAGAGTTCTAAAATTAAACCTAAAATCCACATTGGGATGGTATGTAGAGCCAACCGTTAGGGCGATTCAACTATTAAGTTACTAACCCATCGTCATACATATGGTATAATAATGGGTTAAGGCTACGCTATCCTATACTTACATGAGTAGCCTTTGAAATATACGTTTTTTTACATTGAAAATAAAAAAAAAACTCAGGCTGAAAAATTATGTTCTTGACAAGTGGTCGAACATGCGACAATGGCAAGACGTAACGCCGTTAAATATTCCTGCATACCGTCTTCAAGAGAATTATTATCATTACTGCACGTACGTTCGTAGCAATTTTTACAACGATCGTGTTTTCACACTTTTTTTTTCTTTTCTCCGCGCCTCGTCGCTCCTCAATTGTTGACCACACCGAGACTGACGACAGACGTAATACGTATTCGCCGATGTATCCGCGGACGTAACACTTTTAACCCGCGGTTTTATTTAGACGCTCTGTAAACAGCGAGAATATCTATAACTGATTCAGGAGCATAGATTGTGGGTGCTCTTGGCTATTTTGAGACAGCCGAGGTAAAACCTCGCGGATACGAGTTGGAAAAGCTTCTTCGCCAACGAAATGCGGTATTTATTCCAGCGGCCGTATCATTTTTATGCCGACCGAATAATCGGAGCGATGCAGATAACAAATGCGATATTTTTTTTAAATAGGTGAGCTTGCGATATCATGAAAACTGAGCGTGATGCTCGTGGGACACGCTCCTCGTCTCGCCCAAATACTCGCTCATGCTTGAAACATCCGAAAGGAGGGCATCTAGCAGATTCAGTCAAGGAAAAGTCCCGTAGCTATTCTCAAAAAGTGCCTTCGCAACTTCTACGTGAGCAATTGTCGAATTTTACTTACAATTGGTATGTCAGATGTGATGCCGAAAGCATCCTCCAATCATCGTTTCATTTAGTAAATATGTATCATATAAATGAGGTAATGATTGTTATTTTGCAAAAATTATACGAAGCTCCAAAAGGTGCTGAAATTCGTGTATGACTGCTAACACTTCAAAATAGCCAACTTTTCGAAAGTTATCTGAAAAAAGTGGGGACGTATAGAGAGATGTTGCATTGACAAATAAATGGATCGAAAAGCTTCGTGTTACAGAAGTTCTAAAAAAAAAAATCTTATAATCACTGCGCGTTATTAATATGGAATAATTACGACAATAACTTTCCACAAATGGCTATAGTTCAAACTAGCCATAAAAATGTCTACAAAAATGTGTAAAGCGATATCTTCAAGAAAAAAAAGTCTAATAAACGAAGACCTCATTTATATAAAAAATAATTTCCGTCCACACAGCAGCGACGCACAACGAAAACAAAAATGCGCGAACCGCAAGCTCACCCGGGCAAAAGTATCGCTACGGAGAAATCAAGTGGTGCATACTTTGTACCACATTATCGATACATCGGAGGGCATGTGCATCGAGGGGATGTCGCGCGCTGCGTGTCCAAGTCTGGATCAACGGCCTCAGCTAGTCTCGTCACTGGTTGTGTTTCGCATGCGTGTAACGTAATGTAACGAACACAAAACACCCGCGGAGCGAGCACGCGTCTCCCGACGTCGGTATTACCGATCGTGTTTCTGGGTAGGAAGAAGCAACATTGCAGATGGCGCGATGCTTCGCTCCCTCCCCACTTGACCGACCATTCGCCACATGCTTTCACTGCCTCCAATCGCGCTCTATTTCGGGCTGTAGTGGTTTATAACAACCACATAGCTACAACGCTCTGGTCCGCTTTGGGCGACCTTCTTTCCAATCCCAAACCACCTCTGTCCGAGTATCAACAGTGGTCCCTCCCCCCCTCCACACACCGCTCACTCTTCCATTCCACCGGATAATCGTCGATTAGACGGCTCGTGTTGCCGGCGGCGCCTTCCACACGCACGACACCTGCTGCTGCTGCCACCGGTGCAGCTTCGTTTATCGCAACTCGGACCTGGCTAGAGACGCGATTGGGCCTCGCGAGCACGTGCTTGTTGGCTCGTCCGCGCGACGAGGACGATGCGGAACGACGAATATTCACGAGTCAATTGATTCTCGTCGGCTTGTAAAAACGAGTCACGCTTATGACTTATAGGTATCGTGTGGCTGCTGCAGCCTGTAAGCTCACCCGCGAACTCTCCGTATATACATATATATATGTATATACATACGAAATATGTGTACGCGCGTGTGTGTCCCGTGTTGTATACACCGTGACGCGCTTCAAAGTCCGCGCTGGCGGAAAGCGATCGGTCTACTGCTGGTGCGCCGATAGTTTCGTCGTTTTGTCGTTGCGCCAAGAGGGAATCGCCGCGGTAGCGACGCGCGGACAGATACGGCTGGTCGGAGCCGTGCGTGCGTGCGTGGGGAAAAGATGAACACGACGGCCGGGAGAGACGACTCGATCGTGTGTGGATCCCGCACGCAGGCACGCCCGGCTCGTCGCGGCCAACATTCGTTCGCGCTCCTATACACATTTTTTTCCAAGTGCTTCGGCGCCGTTGGCCTTCTGTCGAAGCGACTTGGGAAACTCGGGACTTCGCGCGAAACTTGCTCGAATTTTGCATATCCAGGCGAAATAATCGAGGAATTACGGTGATCACGAAACGAGAGGGAACAATAAGCGGTTATGTTGGTTCACAAGGGAAAACTGTATGCTCGATGACTGTTTTCTGCTTTGGGACAAATGTCAACAACATGGTACTTATCAGGGGGTCCACAGTCAGCTCGCTCGCATTATTCAGCGATTTTTCGTTCGCGTGGCGAAACCCGCAGTTTCATTCCTCGAAAGAGCAGCGAGAATTAGCATTTTTTTAGGAAAGTAATTTTTTTTTCACGAACAAAAAGATCTCTGCCGACTGGACTGTTTGAAGTTTTATTCCTGTTTGCTTCGAGTGGCCTTGCGCACTCAGCCATGTGTGACTTAGCACGTATTCGACTATAAAGACGATGTGAAAGATATTCTCGGTGTTTCTCACTCGCTCCGTGGCGAGCGCCATTGAGTTAAAGGTCCCAGTAACTAGACACGAACGAACACCCGGTCAACCTATGCTTGAACATCGCCAGAAAATATATATAGGTATATAGCCTAACATGGCCCCAATGACTACTGGCTTCTCATCGGTTACCGGACTCTTTACCTTAGTTTTATCTCTTTCGCACCTATACCCGCTTTACGCCGTCTTAACGACGTGTGTTTATTAACACATATGCCGCGACTAAAATCCAGCAAAAACTCAAAGAAGACTGCCTTGAATTCATAAATAATTATTTTCACCTCAACCGAGAAATCGCGATACTAACACGAAGCTTGAGTATCGACATATAGCTCCTCGGTTGTCTACACCTAGACACGACGCAAAGATATTTACCGCACGAGAATTATCAGAATTTGTATTGGCACTTGATAAAACGGTGAAGACAGTTTGTGATTTTGTCAGTAACTTGAAAGGTATTCCGATTTTATAGTTTTTTTATCTGCTCGTATACTACGGAATTGAGAGTTTTATTTACAGGCTTACGTTGCGTCACTAAATGTTCTACTGACGAATCCTAATTCTAATCAAGAGCACTTGTGTGAAAAATAAATTGTCGGCAACTCTTCGTTTCTAGTGTTACCGACAGTAAAACTGAAATAATATTCTTCGTCGATAGTTGAGATAACGATCGCAGATGGAGCACTTAGTGTCGATAAGGTAGTTTTCGAGGAATGAAATCTCTGTGTCCGGCAATTGATTGAGGGATTTAACGGTCGGTGTATATTTGCGCCCTCTACGAATTTTAAACGTACCTCGTTCTACGTTGACCAGTATCGTTTGCAATGTCTTTTAGAACGCGGTCTACAGGTCCGTGCATCGAACGTGGTGGGGGCAGCGATAAGTAGAACTACTTATCTCTGGTAGGCATACATACTGCATGTAGACTTACTCATCTCAATGGAATTGGACAAACTCGATAAGAAAGTCTCTAGTAACAGCAACTGTCCGAAAACCGACATTAGTACTTATACACGTGTACACATGTACACTTGTACTTGTACACTTCCGAATTTCCAATATCCCTCTTTTAAAAAGTTGATGAGTAACGGAAAACATTGTTAGCAAACTATTCGAGCTGTGATTGGTTGCCAGAAAAGTCCGTTGTAAACAAAATTAGTTTGATGTCAAATTTGACATAAGACGACGGATGCGGCAGTGCCCGTAACCTTTTAAAGCTTCATAAGAGCGCAACAGCGGAAAATTGTTTAGCCTATTGTAGGTGAAATTTTGAAAAGAAAAAATTTCGAGGTCGATTTTAGCGATTTTCAGTTCGGAGCGGGACATTGTGATCTCTCATTGCAGCATCGGGAAAAAAATTCAGCAAAATGCCTCGGCTCACAGATGCAAGAAACGTCTTGAAAACACCTTAGAACATCGTGAAAACGCCTTAAAAAATCATGAAAAATTATTTAAACGTCTCGTCCCCTCCCAAGTTTGCATCCTGTACATTCGGGACATTGTGAACTCTCATAGCTCATTTAATGACTATTTTTCGGAAAAAAGTCATTCGATGAGCTAAATGACTCTTTTCGAATGACTTTTTTCCGAAAAATAGTCATTAAATGAGCTAAAATTTCCAGATGCTAAATTTTTAACTCATGGAATGACAATTTTGCGGAAAAAAGACATTCCATGAATACTTTGCGGGAAAAGTCATTCCATGAGCTAAAATTCCCCTGTGTTCAACTTTTAGCTCATGGAATGACTTTTTTCGGAATTTTTTTTTCTTTAAATAGTCATTCCATGAGCTAAAAATTGAGCACCTGGGATTTTTAGCTCATGGAATGACTTTTTTTCGAAAAATAGTCATTCCATGAGCCAATAGTCATTCCATGAGCTAAAATGCCCAGGTCCGGATTTTTACACTCTTACTCTCGACACTCTCGATGAAGTTGAAGAAAAACATGAATTTCAGTCTTCAAATTTGCATTGCTGAATGACTGTAATGAGAGTGTTTCACCTCGTATAGCCTAGTATGATAAAACAACGGATAAGTATGCATTTATTCATGAGCTCCATTCGAATAACAAATCGTCTGATAGTTTATTGAATTAGTTTTTATGAATTACGATGATGGTGAAGATGGTTTTTATGAATTACGACGTCATAGCAGCAACTTTTATTCGCCATTTTTGAAAAAAATAATCCCAGCAGCATAAAATCATTTAATTGCCCACACGAAAATGAATATCCTATACACACATTTCTCAGACGTACGAAACGTATTTTTGATGTTTTTGTTACAAACTCTGGAAACATAAATGTAACATAACTGTCACCTCTATCGCTGGAGATATTTTTGTCCCAAAGTGAATTTAGATAATTCACAAATATCTTAATTACCATTTTTTCGTCTACCCAGCTTTCAATCCAGGCGGCGCTGTTCCTCGCGTTACCGTTATTCACGGTAACGCGCCGGTGGCTACCGCCATCTGGCGCACGTTACCGACCGAGCCGAACTAGCGCCACAGCGAGCAATAAAACGCCGTCGAGTCGTGGCACAGCTGAGCGATACGTGCGCGCCGTATTGGCTGTACGGTGCGGTGGCAGGCTTCGGCTGGACGACTCGGTGGTACCCACGAGAACGAAATAATCGTAATTGTTTATAGTTCCGTGGGCGTGTAAAAGGCGACCACGTGTAAGCCAACAGTAGCCGTCGGTTGTCCGACGCATAGTTCGGTGGACGAACGCGACGCCAGAGGGAGAAAGCCGCGGTGGGAGAGGGGAAAGAAACACAGGCAGGCGACGTAAAATCTCTCCCGCGCGCGCGATAAACGCGAGAAGGCGCGCGTAATACCCAATGCGGTATACAGCATAAAGTAGCGCGCGTACGTAGCGCGTACGAAGAATGTAGAAGAAGACACGACGACGACAGTGCCGCGTCGCTCGCCGCGTGGAACGATCGACAAACGCGACCGCCCACAGTGCGACGAAGGCCGCCTTCAGATCGAATCCGCGTGAGCCGACCGACGGTGCACAACGGCCGGAACGTCATAGAGAAACATATACAATATATACCGCGCGACACATATTTTCGGCAAGGGCGGCCCGTGAGTCGTCGCGACGACGGCAAACCGCTGCGTGTGGGAAGCCCAGTCGCCGCTGTGGTGCTGCTGCTCCGCGATCCTCTTTCCCTCACCCACTGCTGGCTATCAGCAGCAGCAGCGGCGGCGTCGGCGGCGGCAGCGGCACTAGTAGCAGACGGCAGAGCCAGCCCGAGAAAGCAGTAGGCAGTTGTAACGGCCGCTAGTATCAGAAAGACTCCTCTCGCTGCGACAGCAGCAGCAGCAGCAGCAGCAGCAGCAGCAGTCGCCGCTCTCGCGCGTCTCTCGCTCGGCTTCTCGTGCGTTATTAATGTGTAACCGCTGCGCTATTTGTGCTACGACTTCTGTCGTTACTGTGACACCGGGCGCTGGTGACCGTTCCCCGGTTTCGTGACTCGAGCCTCTCGACCGTCGAAACGACACTTTGTGACCTGTTACTTTTTTTTTGTTTGCTCTTCTGTTTTTTTCTCTTCTTTTCTCTCAAACTGGTGCACGAGTGATTTTGGTTATGTGCGACGTGTAGAGGGGGTGGTGGTGGTGGCAACGTGCTCTCGATTATCGTCGTCGCTCGGCCTCGTCGCGGAACCCACCCTGCTTGCCGCCCTGCGTCGCCGTTCCACCGAACGAGGGTAAATTTTCCGCCTCGCGTGATGCACGATACACCGCACGCTCGATATCCCGTTTCTTTGACCTTACTCTATATCCGGCTCTCCACCCCCGATACGTCGAAATTTCGCACGCCCGCCGGCCTTGGATTAATCGCCACTCACGCGGCGGGGCACCGATCGGCACTCTTATGCGGATATACGCGATACCCACCGTGTGTACGAAAGCGCGTTCGTCGCACGATGTGTGCGATCCTCCTGAGCGCTTTCACGGAGGCGTCGCGGGAATACCGACGCCTTCGCTCGTGTCCCTTTTATCTTCTCTCCGGATTCCGCACGCTGTGTGCAATACCGTTACGAGAGCGGCGCAGCGTTGCGGCCTAAAGTGTGTATCCCGTGCGTACAGGGATTACCGGTTTTTTTTCCCCGATACGAAGCGTCCACGAGCGCATTACCGAACTCGCGTCTAGCCTGGAGAACGTGTTTTCGAAATTTTTATCCTCCGACGCTCTGAGGTAACGCTCATTGTTTTCGCGACGTCTCGGACGGAAGACGTCAGACCCCGACTCGACCACGAGGAAAAAAAAAAAACATTCGCGCAATTCGCTCGCACGACCAGGAAGGACTTTGCGGACGTTTGGGAATTCCGCTCGGAGCTGCGAAACTGTAAACAGATACGAAACTGGGGCTGCTACGGGTTGCTTCTTGCTCGGTAGAATTTCCACTTCGGGGCTGATTTGTTTGCAGTACGGAGCTTTTGTTTTGGCACGGAGAATTTACATCGGTCTTTGACGGACACTTTCTTTTTCACTCGTGGGAAATGTAATTTCGCGATCCGTAATTAGAGAGGGAACAATTATTGCAACGTCTTTGCATTCGCTGAATGAACATTTCTGAATTAGAATTATGATGGATCTGAATTACACGGGATTTCGAGACAGAATTTTAGTCGGTTGTGAAAAAAAAATGTTCATGTTGAATATACATTTGAAATTGCTCGCACGAACACTCAGATATGTCTTGGCAGCCCGACGACTAATCACATAACTATTAATAGTCGGTACACGCAACTTTTTAATAATTGCACCAATTATCACGATTACTCAATAGCTACCGTTACTATTGGAACTTGTAGCACATAGTCTAGGTTTTACAAAGCTAATATTTACGGCTCACCAGTCGCAGATTTCTCTCTCGGCGTAGAGTCAACTATGTGCTTCGCGAAAAACGGCGTTTTCCTTGGTCGTCCCGAGAACCAACGAGCGACTGTTAATTGTGTGCACACGTGATTATCTGTGTAACGACATTCATTATCTCGATGACTTTTCTTCAGTAGCATCTATTGAAACTTAAAACGTATATTTCAGGACTTCCAAATTTCACGATTCTCCAATGCCCAATTTCCCCCTCAGCGTACAAATCCGCTTTTCACGAACTGCAGCATTTTCGGCTTTGGAATGCATCAGCGAGGAAACGTGCGGCGTCTCGTGGCCGGCCAAAGTCGGACCACACGCGACCGCGCGTTCTTGCCTATCAGGTCACGAGTCGACCCCGCGTTGATTGCTTCGACAATGTATTGCGAGCCTCTCAAGCACCTACCGGCCCCTGATGACACTAGACGGACGTGAAGGTGTAGGTCTCATGTAGGAATCAAAAAGTACGCTTTTGAATGGGCAGTCTAACTTTTGCAGGCGATATACTAAGATTAGGACCCAACGATGAATGCTTTTTTGGACATCATAAGTCTAAAAGTGGAAACCCACACTGAGAGAAAAACACATGTTTGAAACAACAACATTATATTTTTACTATACAGTATAATTCCCAGTGGGAACGTTTGTATTTTATAGTTACGAGAATGAGAAAAAATAATAGCTGCAAACGTAATAATTGATGACGTTGAAGTTTGCATCGTTGGTATGCAACGAAATTTCGAAAACAAAAACATTTATTCTAATTAACCCAAATTATGAAATTAGGTATAAAATGTCATCGTATCAATTAGTTTCTGGAATGATTTTTTATACCTAATTTCATCATTTGGGTTAATAAAAATTAATTTTTTGTCGGAATTTCGTTGCGTTCCAACGATGCAAACTTCAACATCATAATAATTGTTGAACTAATCGAATACATAGTATCCAGTACCAATCGACATAATCGTTTCTCCTGCGAATTATATCGGTATAGTTCGATCAACTATTCTACTATATTTTTCTCTGAGTGCAGTTAGTGGACTTGAGTGTACTAAATGCTCACAAATGGACCCTTTGGTGTTGTCAGTGCGGTGTATCACAAACGATACACCAGTCTCCGTTGTCACGTTAGATATACAAATGCTGTCCCGCAGTCTCGCTATTCACTCGAGACGTGCGAGAGTCGCCTGTGTCCGGCGTTATATTATGTCACGTCTCGTTTCGTTCGTGCGTACACGGGAAAGACGTTTATGCGGGGGTGTGAATTATTAACAATACAGCGCCGCGCGGCGCGCAACTGGCATCGACGTCCGTTTGTCCCGCGTCCAGTTTCAATTCCGCAAGGAGCTTTTCTCCCTCTCTCGTCTCGAGAAAAGTCGAGATTCGCAGCTCGTCACGGCTACGCCGTTAATCGTCAAAGGCAATTTTTGCCTTCGACTCGGCGTGCCGCGGTTTATAGGTGAACGAGGAGGAGCGCGCGGCATTTCAGCGCACGGCTCGCGGACACGAAACCCGCATTAACGTTGATAAGAATTCTCAGCACGCGGCAGTCTCGCGCGGGCGCTAACCCACCGCCTTGAAACGTACATCAAAAGACGTGCCCGGTGAATATAGGAACGGCGGACGCTCGACATTCGCGCGTGGGCCTCTCGCGTTACCGCGACGCCGGGCGTCGATAAATTCGTCCACGTGACTCTCTGGCCTCGAAGCCGTGGCATTTTTTCTCCCGCGGTCGCCAAAACTCTGGTTTCAAATGCGCAGTTTCGCGCTCATGATTATAATTTTTTTTTTTTTTGGAAAACCGCAGGCCAATTTTTTAACGTCCGACTGTAGATACAGTTTTATTTTGCGCACGAATTTCGTGCAAATTTTGTTATCGCTGACGAGATTGATACCAAGATTAAGAAGACAAAAAAACCAAAAACACGGCAGGAATATCCGACGGAAAGTCGCGGGCTGAAAAACAATCTCGCTTATCATTTTTATTTTTATCCGCGGCGTGTGGCGCGTGAGACGCACGTAGCATCGACGAGAGCGTTTATAGTAATTAACGAGACACACGATTTGCCGCCGCCTAATTTATTTATTGAGAAAGTGTGCGACTCACCTGTGGAATATACATCGAGTTATAAAATCATGCCTGCGAAATGGTAGGCAGTCACAGTGCTACCAGCACGATAACAAACCGACCTGCGCTTGAATATGCAACGTGTACTACATACATACATAATAGATCTGTAGCCGAAAACCCGTCCGCCGGTTTCATTCAGGTTTAGCGATGACAACGGTTGCCCTATTGTTTTGGTTGTTAACGATCCGACTACACATAGAAAAAATATGGTTCGGTCAACCAAATCCAGCGGCCATCGGTTGTCAAATTAATTTTTAGTTGAAGCAATGACATTTTTTTATTCTTTAACAGTTTCTCGGTTCAGCAGACCAACCGACCCTGACAACACCAAAGGGTCCATTTTTGAGCATTTAGTACACTAAAGTTCTCTAACTGGGTTTTCATTTTTAGGCTTATGATGTCCAAAAAAGCATTCGTTGTTGGGTCCTAATCTTAGTATTGCGCCTGCAAAAGTTAGACAGCCTATTCAAAAGCATACTTTTTGATTCCTGTATGAGATGTACACCTTGACGTCTATCCGGTGTTATCAGGGCGATGGTTAAGATAAAAAAAAAAAAAAAAGTTGCAAAGTAGAACTTTGCACACTGCTTCCTCATTAATTCCCCTTTTTCACAAAGCCACCTCTATGAAGAAGCTTATTTATTAACTTTGGCTTCCTCATAGAGGAAGCTTTGTGAAAAAGGGGAATTAATGAGGAAGCAGTGTGCAAAGTTCTACTTTGCAACTTTTTTTTAATTTGAACAAATCTTTGCACTTTTTTTTAAATTTGAACAAAAAAACTCCGTTACAAACACCGTTACATCTAATTTTGATTAGATACAAAGTTTTGACTTACTTTAATAACTTTTCTATAAGTTACAGCGAAAATCTTAATTTTTTCAAAAATGCATAACAGCGTAAAATCCGAACGACTTTACCAATCGTCACCAAATTTTATACGTGGCAACGCTGTATGTTATTTTTTGACTGTTTAATATTTTGGTTCAGTTGATGAGATTCGACGTGATATAGAGCAAAATTTATTTTTTTCGAAAAATTCAAAATTCTATAAAACCGGAACCGCTTTACCGATTTCGCTGAAATTCAATACCAAACAACATTGAACGTGTCTTTATTTATGATGAAGTATATAGCTGAGTCGTCGAACTTTTACGAAAGTTAGAGCGTTCACGCCATTTTTTTGAAAAATTAAAAATTCAATAAAATTTGTATACATGGATATATTTAATTTTAAAAAAATGTGAATTACAGAGGATTTAATACTCTACTTCCGTGCCAATTTTTAGCTCGATCCACCATGCCATTCCTGAGTTATGAACAATTGAATGTTCGGTGCCTGGACCATACATACATACACACACACACACACACATACACACATACAGACATATTTTCTAGACCACTTTTCTCGACGTTTTAGGTGATTCTAAGTATGTTAACATGAAAATCTCGAAAAAAAAAAATTTCACGAAAACAAAGCTTCCTCTATGAGGAAGCAAAAAATGAGCTGAATAAACAATTTTCTTGACAATCCATGACGACTGGTTTTGTTGGATCAACAAATCTCTTTTCCCATAGCATTGTCATGCTTAAGATTTCACGCAGGAAGACTTGGCTATACCATCGTGAATGTCGTTTTTGCCGGGACAAAAGTGACGGAACCGCGTCTGCCGTACAAATGCGACGAAGCCCCTGCTTAGGCGTGACGAATTATGGACAGCGTCGAAAACTCGATTGACGTGAGGAGAAGTGGCGGATGCTACCGCACAGGCTCGACGAAACCGCCTCGTTCCGCCTTGACCGAGCCCTCACCGGCGCCTGTAATGGCTAATTCCCCGTTTCCTTCCGCCAACGGCACCGGTTATGCGGCGCGGTTCTCGCCGCGTGTCGATGCTCCAAAGTCTTCATTCCAACGGCCGGCGGCGTCGCGGGCTTCGGGTCGATGTCCCACGCGCGATTTTGCCGGACTATTTAAAGGGCTCTCTGGTCATCGCGAGCCGACTCGAAGAGCCAGGGCTCTCGTGACTCCAGTCTCGCGTGCTCTACAATCTTCCGCTGAAATTCGTCAAGATAATTTTCTACGAAGGTTAAACAAAATTGTTCAACTCTACCGCAGAACAGTAGAAAAAGCGGCAATGAAAACGCTGAAAATTGATGGAAATATTCTATTCGGTGGTATCGGTTGAAGATTGGAAAATCCAACAGTTCAGATGTCAAAGTAATGAGATGCAATTTCCGGAAACTGAAAATAATACAATTAGGACTACGCAATGTATATCACTGGGCAAAGAAATTGGATGATGCTGAAGTTTGCATCGTTGGAATGCAACGAGATGCAGAAAAAAAATTAATTCTAATTAACCGAAATTATGAAAATAGGTATAAAAATCATCATAGCAATTAATCGCTGTGCTGACTTTTTATACCTAATTTCATAATTTGGGTAAATTAGAAACAATTTTTTTTTCTGAATTTCATTGCGTTCCAACGATGCAAACTTCAACATCATGAAATTGGTAAGACCAATTTCGTTCACGGACCGAAATAATAATTATTGTAAATAAAGGAAAGTTTGATTCACCTGGGCGTTGGTTCGTTGAACCAAATATCACGTCCAATTAACCATATATTTATTTCGCCGCCCGCAAACGCACATTCGGTTGGTCTTACCAATTTTTTTTCATAGTGTAAAAGGAGCAAAGTCTACTCTTATACGCATTCAGGACGTATCCAGGAACATGTTTCATTCAAAAGTCCCGATTTGCATTTTACGCAGCGTTATGTCAGCTCGGTGATATCAGCTGTTGCGTCTTGCAGTCTCCAAGATCGCCCACGAAAACGGCGTTTTCGGCATTACCTCAACGCAGCGCGCACACCGAGTGCACATGGAAACCATCGTGTCGCATTCGCACATTGCGTATGCAGGGTTTCCACATCCGGGGCTTATGACGCACTCTGTGCCTTTATTTTTTTTCCGCACAAGCGTCGATTATGACCGCAGCTGACTGTTGCTAGACGTCGACACGCGAATGAAACTGAATTATTAAAACATCGCCACGTGTAAGAGAAAAGTTGGCGAGTGGCCTACGCGTCGATAAATTATTCAACTACTATGCGCCCGGTGCGGACAGATTGATCAGCGAATGACTCGTCTATTGACGTTACCTCGCTATACCTTAAACTTATTTATATATTTTTTTTATTCTTACACGGGAAAAAAATATAATTGATTCAATAAAACCGGGCTGCGGGCTGCCAAAAATAATGTTTTTACATGAATTCCAGTTACCGTTGTCACAATTCGATTTAAAATTGAAACAATAAAATATTCTTTTGCTTATTTTGGAGTTATCGTTTCAATATCATACGAAATTGTAGGCACTGGAAGTGACTTTGATTTGACTATACTTGTTTTTGTCAGCCCGCAATCCACGGTTTTATTGAATCAATGAAATTTTTTCCGTGTATATGTCGAAAATAATTTTTCACTGCAACTGAGACATGAATTAGCCAATTCCGAATTACAAGATAATGGACTTAAAATCGTTAACTCAAGCCGACAGCGAAGTTCGCCCGACTGTGCGAAGGGTTTATCCATCGTCGACCCTCGTGGACGAATGCTTTGAAGTTTCCGTCCAAACAGAGTTCGCTGGCACGAGTATTCAGTGGATTATCGATTAATTCATTTCCACGCCTTTCTTAACTCACGTTTCACCGAGTGGGAGAGTCGGGTATAGAGCTAATTCCGAGGGCAGAGCCGCGCGAACGTAGCGCGTGGCAAACAAACATTTTCTCTCCATTACGCCCCATTACTCCCTTCCCCCCTCCGATTTCTCCCATTTTTGCAAAGTTAATTATACTGATTTCGTTAATTCATGCCTGTTCCAGGGTGGTCCAATTTTCAGAATTGGCCGGTAGCAGAGTGCCACAAAAATTGATCCGGTAATGCCGACGGTCTTTCTGGACCGGTTACCGGTCCCCAGTTTTCGCGTCTACACGACAATCAGCGTCGCTATTCTCTCCTGTTCCGTGTACTACGCCGCGCAGATCGTCAAGGATCCCACGTGGCGAACGAATCACACGAGCATCACCGTCGAGGGGGACAACGTTAGCGCCAATGACAGCACTATCGACACGAGAACACCTGGTGTACATCTCAAGGAGCTTGTGGCATGTATGATCCAGGAACATGTGTGCTTTTGGGTGAGTTTTCCTTCATTTTACTTTTTATACGTTAAACGAAATTACTCATTCTTTTACTAAGTCAAACGGGAAAACCTATTAGCATACGACGAGATTTCATCCATAAAACACTTAAAATGAGAAAGTTTGCATAATTATCGCCTAAACCGTTTACCTACACGTCTGATCACTCCAGGCACATTAAATCTGGCATCTAAGGTAATAATGATGTCAAATTCACTTTCAGACATCGAATCTTTTTCCACAAAAATACTTTCGTGTGATAAAATCAAATCACACTTGATTTACAATCCGAACAAAAACACTGAATTCACGGAATACCTTCACAATCACATGATATTGATAGTTTCAGCTGAAATTCATTAGATTTCGCGTTAAATTTACAGGAAGGTAGAAGTGACGAAATAAGAGGATGACTGGGCACTTTTGAAAAATCGTAAAATCTAATGGACTGTATCAGCGTTTCGCGAAATCGTTACGAGAGACGTAGGAGTGGTTGAGTTATCGCCAAGGCCTCGTCTTCCAGAAACTTGCTTCACGTCTCAGTGGCTCGGAACTCACAAGGTTGCCGCTGAAACTAGAGCGTGCGGAGCTCAAATATTCGAACGCGCGTTTGCCCGCTACATTGTAACGCAAGTGCGCGGCGGTATACTTTGTACTTTTAATCACTCGCCTTCGCTCTGTGATGTTCAATGCATCTGTCTCTCGCCAGAGCCGGCGCTGCACTGCGTCTCCTCCTGTACTTAATCGAGTTACGCTCGCAGTCACCGGCAGGAGGAACGGTGCGTAATTGAGCCTCTAGATTGCATCGCTCCGGCGCGAACGCTAAGTAAAGCAGCGTGTAACCCTGAGTGAAGCAACGATTCTCAAGTTAAGGAAAAAAAATAATATAACGAAGCGAGAGTGCCGTTTTTTTTAATTTACAAAATGATGATTCATTCACGGACCGTCGCGGGAAAAGGAAAACGGGAATCACGCGGTAGCCGCATTAGCGGCAGCCATGCCCAGATAAATCTCCGTAGCTCCTTCAACGATGCCAGTGACAACTATTAATTAGTCTTTCAGTCGACTATTTGTATAGTTACATCTGTCTTTTTTCTTTTCTTAGATACGCTGAACAGTTACCGTAACCGCCAACTAGTCGGTTCTAGCAGATAGTTAAGGTCACCGCAGTGACTTGGAGTATGGAAATGGAGTCATTTGAGGCAATAATTTCACATGCAAAACTCCGTATAGAGGAGGAAAAGTAAATGGCGGCTGTGGGAGCGACGTTTTCCTCGCCGGCTGTTAATTGTATTTAAAGCCAATGCGTGTGACAAGCGGAGTGCGTTGTCGGCGTATATATCGACCGACGTATGCGGTCGTCTTTCCGCGACGAGTTTACCGTCGCCTTCGAGGTTTTATCACTTCCGAGAAAGGGGAGAGAAAGAACGGGAGGGAGTCAGAGTCTGCGGGCCGGTTTGTCCATCGTGCGCGGCAATCCCGACATACTTATGGTTATCGATTATCGAGCGGAGCCGCTGCCGGTGCTCCCGCCGGATAGTTTCCTGCGCTTTGCTTCTTTTATGCACGAGGAGAGAGGAGCGAGAGAAAGGAACTCGGAGTATATGGTACATCGTAGGCGAGGAATCGTCAAGACGAGGCAGAAGCTGCTTTATATATATGATAGATATATATCGCAAAGTGCTTCGTGCGGCTTTGCCGCAATTGTTCTCGGTAAAAAGGCGCTGCTCCTCATTCGAGAGCTTCGGAAATCATACAGAAATTGTTTGATGTTCTGATAACAGGGATATTTTTTAGTCGAAAGATTTATCTTAATTTTTTTTTTTCCTGATGAAGTAAAATCACCTTTCGCCCCTGCTTTTTTGTACCTACTGTAACATTCTTAACGGTACAAGGTTGCAAAAAAAAAAGACCTCAACTATACATATTTTATGACAACCGCAAACATCTGGTAACTTCAACCATTCCGCAAACAATTAATTGTAGCTATAAATACAGTCGCACAACTGGTGATTAATATTTGTCACCCACAGTCGCCACGCCGAGAAATAACGATGTCGGCTTAGTAACTAAAAATACATATATCGTACGATCTCAATCTTTCCAGCAAGCTTATCAACGTCGAGATACACCGACGCTGTCCGAAAAGATTTGTTGTTGTTTTTTTTAATCGCTTTCTTTATACTTCTGTGGAAAAAGTAAGGAAAGCGATGAACCGCCGGCCGGTCGCATTTTGCCACTGACACACATAGATATAGACGCGGCGCCCGGTGCACCGCATTACGGTTCGATGGTCGTCGTCGTCGTCGTCGTCGTCGTCTGAATCGCACATACAGGCCATTATTGCCGGCAGGCCGAGTCGCTCTATACCTGCGCCACGGTACACTCGATGACTGGCTGCAGCCAGTCGCACGCGGGCGTGCAAACTACACGCCGACGTGCTTCGGAAAATGGGGAATTAGTTGCCGCATTGCATCGTCTGCGAAAGGAATGACGAGAGCGCGGGTCGCGCGAGCGATTCCGACGCACGCAAAGCAGCGCGCCGCGCGCGGCATTCTGTGCTTCCTTCTGCACAATAGAGGCGTGTTTGAGAAACACGACAGGCAACAGCCAGCGCAGCGAAACTCCGGAGTTACCGTGCGTTCACAATGGCCAGCGAGGCAGGCAACCAAGAACCGACCGCGCGCGCTCGCGAAAACTTGCATAACTTGTACGTGGCGACACCGCCGCTGGCTCGTGACATATGCGACTAACGAAGAGGAGAAACGACGACGAGCCTCTTCTTCCTCCTCCTCCTCCTCGCTCGTTGCACCGGGAAGCGGATAAAATTGCTCTCGAATCGCCGAAATCCCGGGCTAAAAATATTGCCCACGAGATACACGACGGATAACATGAGTTATCGAAAATTTCATCCGTGAGTTTTGACTCAGGCTTTTGGGTCGTGGCAGCGTAAAAAGTTGAGTCAGTTCCGCACAGAGATGTCAAGCGTTCGTTACTTCAAAATACACACTTATTTTTATTTATCCTACAATTTGTTTATTATCAAACGTTTTGTAAATGCAGCCTACACTTTATATAACTCAACGTTTTGACGCAATGTAAAATCCTTAAAACTCATTCTTGGCAATAAATTTCATACGAAAAATCGTAAAAAGCAAATGTAACGAGAAACGAGTAACGACGACAGTAGCGATCGTTACTTTTCTTCGTTACATTCACTTTTTATTATCTTTCTTCATGAAATTTATTGCCAAAAATGTGTTATCAGGATTTTTCATAAAGTTGAAACATTGAGTTATATAAAGTGTTGGCCACGTTGACTAAACATTTAATAATAAACAAATTACAGGGTAAAGAGAGAAAAGTGTGTATTTTGAAGTAACGAACGCTTGACGTCTTTGGTTCCGCAAGAAATTTCGGTGAAATTTATTAATCAAAACTTCGACTGGCCACTCAAATAGGTGCGCAAATTTGGGGGGGCTTTTTGGCGACATCAGTCGCACCGCGGAAATGACGTTTAGAACCTTCTGACGTGAAAGTTGTTATACATGAGACGTGCGCTGACGTTGGAGTGCTGGGAACCGAGAGCGATTAAACGTTCAGACTCGGAGATAGTGGGGCACGCGACTTTCATTAGAAAGGATTGATATGACAATAACGGCGATAAAGACGGGTCCTTCGTCGACTTGACTTGACCGAGTGCGCCGAATATTGCGTAATTATCTGTAACGTTCGATATCGCGGTTTACGTAAGCCTGCCATTCGTAATTCATGAAACTGACTGGTCGTTATTTAAGGCAGTTGGAATAAATATTCAGTCGGATTTGCGGAAAGACGATCGCAACTGCGTAAAAACCGTGGAGGCTTTTGTTAAATAGTCGTGACACGATAAGACTGCTTGAGTCGGGTTCCACTTGGAGATTACATGTTATTACCGGACGTCGAGGGTACATGCGGCAAAATAGGAATTGCTCTTTTTGCCACGTGGTGTAACGACGAGCGGAATCGCTTAGCGTTAGGTAAATTATTGCTAGGTTTTACCAAAACGGGGAATAGCAAAGTATCTTTGTGTTCGAGATTTCAGAAATTCCGGAAAATCATAAAAGTAGGCTAAAGGACTCCGGTCGATGGCCTATTGGCAATATATATATGTTAGATGCTACGAACCCTAGACTAAGTAAGAAAAAAAAATGTACATAGTATTGTCAATAAAATTCTTATACTACTACTAATAAAAGTTTCCGCAAACTGATAGCAGTAAATAACGACAAGCGCTAATTACCTTAAGCAATTCGTTTGACAAAGCGTAATCAATTTCATTCCGAAGACAAAAATTTCAATTGTGGATTCATACGTTGCTTGAAAGCGATAATCTTCGTGTCCTCAATTCCGCCGCAGTTGCACCTCGTCTAGCGATAAATAACTGAGAAGATAGAGATATTTGAGGCGACGCAAGTTTGTCGGGATGTTACGACTCGGAGCGACGAGTTTTTCCAGACGAAATTGTGCCATTTCGCCCCGTTCGGGCGCTGCGTGTGTATTACACACGTGGAGTTCCGGCCGAGAGTTGAATGCAAAATTCATGAAACGGGGAGCCGGGGAATAGCCGCGCTGCCGTATCTGAAAATCGCTGCGGAACTTCCGGTTTCAGGGCGTCTTTCGGAGCGAGCGACCGTACGTGTGTGCTGCTTACCTCCCGGGAGCGCGCAATATTTTTTGGCAATTTACCAACGCCGAGGAACGAAATAAAAAGATGAGTACGGAGGCGGGAAAAAAGGGCAGAGCAAAACACGCGGCGCGCGGGACGCGTGGATATTTTCGACGTGGTGTTGGGCGTTAAAAAGTGCATCGCGCGATTCCTCGCGTGGATTGACGTTCGTGCCAAATGTTCTTAAGGTTGACTAATATTCGCTGTTTGGCCGTGGGCCGTGCGCGTACGTGAGAATAACACTTGCGCAAATAACGCGAGCACTTAGTTGTTGGCCCGCCTCGGACGTGGGCCCGACGATTCTGACGCTCGATGCAAATTGCCTTGGCCAGATAAGGAGAAACTAATTAGCGATTTAGTATTCGTCCGCAAACGAGGAACGCGATGAAAACTCCGGGAAGTCGTCGTATAACATTGCGTATTCCGCTAGGGTTGATGCTCCAGTTGTGACCAATTTACTCGCTACTGCTACGTTCGGCCATGGAATTTGTTTATTTGTTTCTATCGCAAGAGTCGAGGTAGCTACGATTTTGTTCTCTGATTTATCCGTAGAGTTATTGTGGTCAGATTTATTTTGTAAAAACATGTTTTTAATGTAAAAAATGAAAGGTTTTTCAGGTAAAAAATGAAATCTTGTTAATGTAAAAAATGAAAAGTTTTTCAATGTAAAATATTAAATGTTTTTCATGTAAAAAATGAAAAGCTTTTTAATGTAAAAAATGAAATGTTTTTAATGAATTTAATTTTAATGTTTTTTAAAAATGAAGTTTTTTTAATCTAAAAAATGAAGTTTTTTTAATCTAAAAAATGAAGTTTTTTTTCATGTAAAAAATGAAGTTTTTTTAATCTAAAAAATGAAGTTTTTTTTTCATGTAAAAAATGAAGTTTTTTTTTCATGTAAAAATGAAGTTTTTTATGTAAAAAATGAAGTTTTTTCATGTAAAAAATGAAGTTTTTTTCATGTCAAAAATGAAGTTTTTTTTTATGTAAAAGTAAAAAGTTTTTAATGTAAAAAATGAAAATTTTTCATTGCAAAAAATGAAAAGTTTTTAATGTAAAAAATAAACTGTTTTTTAATGTCAAAAATTAAGAAAAATGTTTACGGCTGTAAAAGATAGAAAATAGAATTGGCCGGTTATCAGTGTTTCGGTGTCGAAACTCTTCGCACTCTGAGTTAGTAAATTTCGAAATTCGCTTGAATTTATAACTCAAACACGGAGGAAGTGTTACATGCTGAATTTAACGTTTATTCGTACCATTTTGATACTTTTACGATAGTGAACTATCATGCTTACGCAATTCAACCTATTTTTAGATACGAGACATCTGAAAGCCCGACGATAGGGCGACTTTCATATACACGGTAGCGTGGCCGAGCGGTCTAAGGCGCTGGTTTAAGGCACCAGTCTCTTCGGAGGCGTGGGTTCGAATCCCACCGCTGCCAATTTTTTTTTTACGTTTCTAAACTCGTTTTCCAGTATTCAACGAATTTTATTTTTATCTTATATTCATTTTTTTTCTCATGAAAATCCCATAGATATATGAAAAACGGGAAATTCATTTTCACGTGATCTTTTTTTTTTTTTGAGCGCGTTAAAAAAAACGTTATTTCCGTGCTGCGTTTTTGTGCCTATAAACCATAGAGCTTTGTTCGTTTGTTGCACACTTATCATGCTAAATAATACAATAACATGTATTATTTAGCTATAGGCGCATCTAATTTACATCGATGACGCCCTTGTACAGTCAAATGAAGCCGTTTTTTACGCAAGGACGTCGGTGTACGATGAACCGCCATTGCATACATTGTCAATGGTAAGACGGTTCGATCCTACACAATATCTTGACCTACGACGGCTCGCATAATCGTTATCGAGATGACGAAACGTGTCATACGGGACGTCGGTAAAAACTTATGATGACGCGTTCGAGGAATAGCTTATTGCGTTCAGTGGCTTCGACTAGGTTTCACTCGCGAGCACAAGCGAAACCACTACACGTGACTACTACACTCGAGCGGGAGTGTCAAAGTCCAGAAGTAGAAGGCACGTCCATACCAATCGCGCAAATGTGCCTCGCGTCGATGTCCGAGCAATCTTTTTAATTACTGTCAATCAATATAGCATTGAAATAACAAAGAACTCACACCAGCTCGCGTTCGTGGTAAAAATAGCTATTCGTTCAACGAGGTGATCGCACTTTACATTCGACCATTGTTTTACTTCATCAATAAAGTCATGAATTCGGATTCTTTTTTTCTCCGGTATATTACGATGGTGTAGTGCACGGTGTAGAAGGAAAGTGCAGCCAGTTCTTTCCGAATAATTTCGTCGCATGCAAATTTGGTGCCGTTTCCCGAACGATTTTCCCCTCTGTTAAAATTTGCTATTTCTAACACAGAGGTGCTTTGTTGCATCCCTGGAATTAGAGTTGATCCTGATAGATAAACGGAAGGATAATCAATGCACCGTTCAGTGGCAAAATGGAAGGCAAAGTTAAGGAGGTTTGAGTGTATATTTAGTTTAGGTTTAACAAACTAATGTTTGAATTTTAACTTTCCAACTCTCAGTTTCACCGGTACAAAGTGTGTTCCGACCCTCAGCAGCAAATATCCCTTTTTCAAATTTCAAATAACCCGCTTACCCAGTCTTCACTTCACAAAAATTGTGGTTACTTACTTTTTTTATCGTTCGAACCTAGATTTTCTTCCTTTGTTCGAGAGAAAACTCTATAACGGCGAGAACGCCGCAAAGCAGAACGCGATATCTTGATTTCTGAATTTTTCACCCAATTCTAAAGTCGTAAGTTAGCTTGCGTTTTTCGCGAATTTTTTTTTTTTTTTTTTTTCATTTTAGTGAAGTTTGAAAACCCATCCGATGGAATCTTTCCCGCTGATTTCGAAAAGCCTTTGCTTCCCCAAAAAATAGAAAAATCGTCGAGAAAAACGCAAAAAATGATTTCTTATCTTTGGAAATATTGGGTCATATTCATCGAATAACACGACATCAATACTTATATAAAAACTGCGAGCTATTTTACCCACTGATTTTTTGAAGAGGGATTCCGGGCATTCGTTACGCTTCTCGCAAATAAATTGATCCACACAACCCAACGACCTCCTCCGAGCATTTATTACTAACCAACGGCGACATATTTGCGGAACCCTTGACCGCGTTGACGTACAAACTCTCCTCTGAGCGAGAACCTCCTCAAAGGAAAATAATCAGGTGACCCAATCAATGATGACGGTGACACAGACGAACCTTTCACTTACCAAGTGTGCGTGCGTGTTTGTTTGTGTGTGTTTTCCTACCCAGAGTTCAATTTAACTTGCCGTGGTGCATAGAGAAGGCCGCTAAAATCGTGTTTACCACGTGGATTGAATGTGTACGCCAGGGCGTGACCCGACGCTCGGTGCAAAAGCGTAGGCATGCTTAGAGTGCCCTAGGGTGTCGCGATGCTTCGCCACGATCTGCTCTATGCCTATCCGTTTCACCTCTGCGCGCGATAAAACGACGCAGGACGGGCTTGGCTGCTTTCCGTCTAAAATTAAGCGACCTTTTATATACGTCCAGTCCCGTTTATTTGGCAACGACGCAACGATATTCACATGTCCACCCGCTGCTTGTGTACCACGTCAGCAGGCAAACGCGCATCTCTACGCAATACGACTGCCCAATGGTATTGACGACCCAATGTCACGGACATCGCGTTCCCGCTGGGAGGATAGAATTTACAAAACCGGAGCTTTAGAACCAAAAGCCTCGTTCAATTCTTCGTTACAACCTCGCTCAACCAGACAGAGCTTCTATTATTTCATCTACGCCAAAGACAAAATTACTGGCCGAATTTATTATTAGCGCTAACTCGTGTTCCACATATAGTTCACGAACGACGTGAGCCGTTCGAAATTTGGCACACAAGCGAAGCAGTGAATTCCTATTGTTCGCCCCCATTTTTGTCGACATCGACCGACGCGCACTGATATTACACTGGGAAAAGAGATTTGTTGATTCAACAAATCCAGCGTTCACCGGCTGTCAAGTAAATCATTTAGTCAGGTCGACAATATATTTTTTCACCTTAACCATCGTTTGGTCTGCTGAACCGAGAAACTGTTGAAGAAAAAAAAAATGTCATTGCTCTAACTAAACATTTATTTGACAGCCGGTGACCGCTGGATTTGGTTGATCCATTGATTTTCTTTTCTGCGTAAGAATGACTTCTTTATTTTAATATCGTCGTAAGATGTTGGCTCAATCTTGCGGAAATATGTTGCATTCGTTCGCGTCCTTTGCCCATCGATTGATATTTAGGAAGGTCTCAATAGCCCTACTCAGGTGAAAACGCAAAGGCTACTTTGGCACGTACCGGACACGCGTCTCGCTGAAGTGCAAGAGCACAGAGGAGCCGTCGCGGACGCTCTACAATGGGATGGGACAGACGCTGCGCAGCGCAGAAAGTTCGCTCGAGACAGACACTTATTTCTGCTTGCATCGTACTCCGCAACCTGCTGTCCTCTCAATCATTTCTAATTTACGACGGGCCTAAGGCTGTTTGGTACAATGAGTCTAGGGGCTCGTCGCGTCCTGCCTGATGCTGTTTCTTTTGTCGTGTCGGAGAGTTGGCGCAATCAGGGTCTCTCACACTCTCTCATCGCGATGGTCAAAGTCAAGTCCAATGACGACACGTGAGGGACTTTCTGATTCTCACGTCATTCAACGATAATCGTGTTTGAATATTATTTCAGTTTAATCTAGACACTCCGGATTTGGTCTCTTTGATTCTGCGATATTGACCCACTATTTTCTGGCTGGATTTTAATCATTTTCTTCTTTTCCTTTCAGCCACTGATGAACATGGCGTACTGCGCGCTCATACTGCTGGGCAAATCCATACAGAAGCTCGTTTTTGGCGAACTGCGAGCCTCGGAGCGTCAACATCTCAAGGACAAATTTGGAAACTTTGTGTTCTACAAATTCATCTTCGTGTTCGGTGTACTTAATGTTCAGTACATGGACGAGGTCGTATTGTGGTGGGCATGGTTCACAGCACTCGGATTCCTCGGTCTTCTCAGCCAACTATGCAAGGATCGATTCGTATACGTGAGTAAACCGCAACTCGGTGTTTCTATTCTGGTCTCTTCTCTGTAAAGGATTTTTCCTTTATATATATGTATAAACACGTATATAATACTGCGCAATGCAGGTTGTACATAATACAATCGTGCTGTATGTGGCCTTGTACAATAATGAAAAACGCCTTTCACTTTTGAACAGTCAATGTTCTCATATCGATGCTGGTACACAGCGAACCATGTCCCGCTGTAATTGATCGAAAACATACTTTCATGGACGCTCGTGATGTTTCCGAAAAATACTTTTGGTGGTTTGCATAAAATTTGAAGGAAGTACTTTTTCAGGCCGTTGGATTATCATCCGACGAGTCGAGGCTTAGAATCTAGCAGGTCCACTTGTTGAAGCTTTGTAGGGAAGTCCACGTGCGGTACTTCATCCGCAGATTAGGCAGATTAGGGCATTTATTTGGCTTCTAATCTTCTTTTTTGGTTTGCAACGTTAATTGAAATTCCAGAAGATGTTTCGTCTTTTGTCAAAAAGAAGCCATGCCATTTCAGTTGTATTTGATCCCACAATTTCATCATAATTTGTACTCGATGTTCACGTCACACTTTAGCCACTGGGCTATATCTGATATCAGGATTGAATATTGACCACGACCGGATATTTTTATTGACCGCCAAAGCACCGCTTTATCGAGACATGAGTCGAGAACCTCGCCGTTTCCGTTGCGCAACAAAATCAAGACCCGCAAAATCCCGTTAACATAATCCAATTGAGATAACGAGGTTACCACTGCAGCAGGTTGACGGGAAAAGATGAGCAGCGCGGCTGCTAATGACGCGTTCGCTCAAAATAAAATGTTCAGGACGTTTTCGTGATCCAAGGACGAAGTTAAATCACAGAAAAATCTTGCATCTATTTTAGTTTGACAGATTAGTCGTTCCACCGCTGTTATCTGATCTTGGATATGCTACAGACTCTGCTAGTCATGATGTCAAATGAGTGAAAAATAGTGACCGGCGTCAACATAAAATATTCCATGATTAATAGGACAGGAGACAATCTACATCAGTCTGACATTAAAAGGGATGTCATGCATTTTTATCTTTCGTTTTTTATGACCCGTTTGGTTAACATCCTTGCGGAACGGGTCCGGAGCCATTTATCTGTACATCAAAATCTACACTGGCCAAAGACATTAACACGTTGAAATCCAAATGTAGACAGATTTATGTAACTTAATGCTACTACATATTCCTAAAACATCTTCTAATCTGTACAGGTAGCATTTTTTCGCGCTGATTTTTAAGTATTTTAGCCGTGTTAAGCGGGATATCAATTTCGTCGTTCGTCCTTCTCCGCGATAGCGCCCCATAAAATTTGGCATCACCTTGAAGATATTCTAAACACCTATTTTTCATCCTTCAAAAATATCTTTGCTTTCGATGTTTTACTGTAAAAACTATTCTAGAGATATTATTATTAGAAATTACTTAGTGTAATTTCGACACGAATCAATTGATTGCATAAATCGTGTAAACGTTATTTCCAAGTTTCATGCGCTTGACGATATAAATGGCCATAAATTAGCGGTGCCGGCAGCTAACGACTATGATTTCCGGCATGATTTGTAAATGTCAACAAAATTAATATTGACACATGTGAATAAAAAAAATGCAATACATCCAATAACGGAGTAAAATGCTTAATTAGCCAATTACGGAATCAGCCAGTGTACTGAACTCGATGAAATTTCCTCTCTTTTCAGCTGTCATTCTCGCCAACGACGCCGGGCTGGAGTCACGCACGCCTTTTGGGACTTCTCGCGGCGATCCTGGCGCTGTCCTCCTTCATGCTCCTTCTGTCAACCGCGGCGGCCTTCTTTTTCGTGTCCTTCAACACTTACGCGTTCATGGCAGCCGAGGTGAGTAGCGCGCGATACTCTTTACGGGAGTGTCGTTTGAGGACTCTTCTCCGTGTACTCATCGATCGTCGCGTTCAACTCTCCGACGCTGCGAGACCGCTGTACCCTCAACATTCGATGCAGTGACTATATCCACTCACGTACGTAGTGCGCGCCAGTAACGCCGCTGCGACTCGAGTGGATGCTGCTGTCCAGTCATATCAAGGAGATGCAAATTACAATGTTGTCGCTCGGCTACGTGTGATACACCCGGGATTACTGTGCCAAGGAAATCTGCATCGAACGTGGTTTTTTCCTGTCGTTATTAACAACAAAGTCAGCACCTTTCTTTTCTCTGCAGTCCAAGTTTTATACACTGAGACTAGAATTATCCATTGCGTCAAACGTGCTGGTTGAACGTTTTTTATTTTTATTTTTATAAAAACTTGATCATTCCATCTCGAAACGGCGCGCAGATTGGAATCTTTCCTTGCCGTATTTTTCATTGGGTCGAGTGAATTGAATGAAGTATTTCTTTCTTGGTCCCAGTGCTCTGCTTCCCAGATTCTCAAACAAGAGGTGTATAAAGTTCTACGCGAGTTTAGCAGTTTCTTTCATTCGTCACCCGATTCCAGCGCATGCAGTCGGATGCTTATGGACATTCGTTGCAACAGACTGCACTACGTGACCATTCACACGTAGTAAACATTCCTGCGCCATTCCTGGGAAGCCCATTCCGCGCTTCCCGGTCGCGCAATATAAATCGTTAATATCCCGGACAATTTCGGGAGTTCATGAAACTTCTCGTCTCCGTTTCTCGGCGTTGCCGCGAGGTCGTTGCGAAGTCGCGAGTGCGTGCACGTCGCGGATAGTTTAATGAAATAAATGGTCACGTCAACGGTACGGTTGGAAATAATTGGCAATTCGCGTGAAGGCGACGCTGGGTCGACGGTTCACGCGACGAGTAACGAGTTTTTGGCGAGAGCCCGACCCTCCCGGGTGTATCACGAATGCCAAGTCTTTCTTTCGCTAGCGGAAACACCGAGAGAATAAAAAATGCAGAAAGATCGAGGCACTCCGCGCTGAAAAACTGATTGGGCGCGAGGCTGAACGCTGTGTACCACTGCGATACCGCTGTGAACCAGTATTGATGCATTTAATCACCACGATTAAAGTCAAGGCTGCCTGTGTGCGATACACGAGTCGCCGCTCGGCTCTCGACAGACGAGGGAAACGGTGATCGAATTAAATTTGCCGAAGGTGAATCACCGTTTCGAGGGCCACTGTGACCGCATGGAAATAAACCGTACCCCATTAATAAGATAAATGTTGCACAACCAAAAAGCAAACGCGTATCAAGTGCCTGAAAAGTGGCTGCCCTTCGGTCCGACTCGACGTTAGTCTTATAAGTGACGAACACAAAAGACTTTGTAAATCTGCGAAGATCGAGAATTCGCTTGCGTCATTTGTCTACAACGCAGATCATCGACAAGGGTGGGGGAGGGACGGGGATCCTCCAATTTCGGGCAGCCAAGCGTTTTCCATTTATTTTATTTTCGTAAAACAGGTCTCATAAAACGTCTCGCGCGTTCGATTTTTAGAGACGACGACGGTCTGGCCGGGTGGAAAAAAGTCCAGACGCGAATGTAACAAATTCGAAAACAAGCCTGATGTCTTACAATATTATTTTTTCGAACATTTGGTGTTTTTCGAAAATGGAACTTATGTAATTTTTTGGAGGACCTCGCGTAATTTTTCTGAAATTACAAAAGCGCGGTGTCGAGGGTTTCGGCTGAATTAATTTCAACAGTAAAGACGGATGTGTTTACCGCGTATCGAAGCAGCGGTCACGATGAGATTGTGAAACCCCGTCGAGCCGTCTACCAGTCGGCGGTAAGAGTAAAGAAAAATGATTGTGGCATATGCTAGCAGTGGCAAAACAAGTTCTGGTCGAATTCGCAACTACCGGGAGCCAGTTTTCAGCGTGTACACCCGAGACACACTATAATGATTTAATAATGTTATGTAATCGTGCGGGTCGCCTATCTCACGTGAGTCTACAAGTATTAGAGACCCCGCATTAACCGTAAATACAAACTGCGGCCTGCGGTGAGCCCGAGCTCCCTCGTTGCTCGTTTCCTCATACCATCGATTTTACGTTACCTCACAATGTTTTTTCACGCGACCTTGAAATCGCGCCTTCCCCGTTTTTTTTTTTCGTTCGTGCTCTCGTCGCCTCGCGACCTCCAACCCTACGTGTAATATATCTATTGCACTTCCTTATCTCGCCGTCGGCCGCGTTTTGCCGAGTTCAGCGGGTTCTCCCCACTACGCGACGTGAGATTCCCCAGGGTGGATACACCGGGTACACTCGCCATGCCAGTGACTAAACTGCTACCGGCGAAAGAACACATCATGACCTGGCAATAAACTGGAATACGTAGTCACGTAGATGCCGGGAGATACCTGCAGTATGTGTAGAAAGCTCGTAGCGTCTGGTCTGTTGCAAAAACAACATTTTATTACTTGGAAATGTCAGAAAATTCACTTTGACTTTTTTCCAGCGCCTGACAAAAAAGTCGAGCGTTTAAGAGCGAATAATGTTATACGTGCTGATATGAAATTAGCATAAATTTGCAATTTTGGACCTCCTCCGCCGAAGAAGAGATCTCGGGTCTGATTACGCTTTTATATTGAAAGCATCGTTTTTGTTTTTATTCAAATTTGCTTGCCGTGACAAAAACATTTGGATGTATTTTGAATAATGAAAATCCATTTATTTATCAGAATTCTCGCTCCTGATAAATAAATCATATCAGGCTGTTTAAAATATGTCGATGAGTGTAGCGTTTGGCTTTCTCATTTCAATTTCCTCTTAAACTGTGTCAGCAATTTTTCCCTGTTGATTGTGAGTCCTCTTGTATGAAGTAGTATTCTTCAACTATTATTATTTCGTTGTAAAAGAAGTTACGGTTCTTAACGGTTCGTACAATAAATACTGTATTCTAACTGTTCATTCGGTAGATTTGCCCAAGTACATCTTTACATGCAAATATTCCGTGTTGGTTTTAAAGTGGTGCTGTGGTACTGTGGTGCTGAAATATTTCTGGGATGCTCCCACTCCCAGCTTCAACTACCGTTACTTTGCACTCGGTTCAACGACCACGTAGTTGCATCGAAATTGCGCAAATTTCACGTCCCATTTTATTTGTATCATTTGTCACGAAATACATCCCACGTTTATATGCCAAATGAAAATGATGAGAAGTGAATTTTTGGAAAATAGTTTTCTTGATGTTAATCGATGGTAAATCACAAAAAGGCAACGTAATTTCCATGTAAAGAGCAAAAAGCTTTACAACGCTTTTTGAATTGCTAAATGAACAACCGAACTTTTTATTATCCGTTTTTGAAGCCACTGTTATGTCAATAACTCATTCATAATATCACTTGAATATTCCGAACAACGTGCTTGGCTCAAGACCCTGAACAGTGGAATAGTAAAGCAGCTGATGGTGTTGCTCAATGGTCATTAAAACGCCGCATAAAGCGCTCTATTGCTCCGTGCATGTGTGCCCACTGATTGTCATGTCCCCGTAATGCACTGCTTCTCTGTTACGACAAAGCGCGCTCATCGCTGAGCAAGGTGACTGACCAGCCTCAAGAAGACCGTAAATTAAACGAGTTTGCGTAACGGTGCCTTCCTGATTCGATAAAAATCCCGCATGAACGGTGGGGAATGTAACGTTATGAGATTGCCTCGATATAATGAATAAATGAATTTGCGTGACCAGATCTCTTCCGCGAATTTGTACATACATATTGTGTGTAAACAGTCCACGATTAACTATCATTTACTCGATAGCAATCACTGAAACGGTTCTCAATGCAAAAAATGTTGCACAAGAACCAAGAAAAAAAAACGACAAAAAAATCATTCGGATCGACTTAATCAGTGGTTGTACGGGCGAGAAAAATGATTTATTGGAACGCAATAATTATCATAGGGAGTAAAGAAAAACTCGTTTCTAGTGTTCGCTCGGCGTCAGTCGATGATTCATTCTGAGAGAAAAAAAGCAAAAAAGAAAACGTTTGAATCATTTTAATCAGCGGTTTGCAGGTGAGGACATTTTTTTTACCGAAATAATGATTGCAGTAAGTGAAGGAAAATACGACGTATCAAACTGTCCGTTAAGTGTTAATATAAAATATCTTTCAATCGGCTTAATTATTTTCTATTAGCTACTAATTCGGTCGAGCCAAGCGATCTTTTCTCAGCGAAACGAATCTTGTGCTCTTGAGGATCATTAAGATGAACATTATTCTCCATTCCCATTTTTAATTTGCACTTGCCTAGTCAAACAAGTGCAAACTTTTTTTACAATCAGTGATTCTGATGGCCAGCTCTGTCTCAATGAAAATTGTTGACGTGGAAATATGCGTCACGAACGCAGACGCGTGGCCTTAAAGAAACAGGTAACTCTGCTGTAGCTGAGTGGAAAGGTCTGGGTCAACATCCCGGTCATGTTCGTAGCTCCTTTACGGACTGTTCTAGAAATACCCACTTCTCTCTTACCTCTATCTCTTCTCTTAAAACTAACTACGTCACGTTCTTTCGGATTCACTATGATTTCTGCGGTTACTTTGTCACGATGATTGTAGAAAGTTCCTACGTAATATTAGGGTAGCCTATGCAGTCATTGTAACTTTAAGAAGCGACAGTAAATCGTTTCTGTCGACTTCAATAATCTTATTCTAGCTTAAAAATATTTCCGAAAAAATGGTTTCATCTTAATGAATAAAGAAAAGGAGTTTAAAGCCCAAAGGTTTCTGTGTACAACACAGCCTGAACTGAACCGCATCGCGTGTTTACATGACAATTATATGCAAGAATACGCTTAAGGATATTACAGTGCAATATTGCTGGGAAAAAGTGTTATGCGCAAATAACTCGCCAGTTGGGAAGTCGCGTGCGTTTAACCTTTCAATGTTACACCGATTCGAATTTAACGAAAGAAAAGAATTTTCTGCTGAAATATTTTCATGTAAAATAAATGCTGATCTGTAGAGATCGGTTGAGGACGTAGAAAATATTTTCAGGATGATTCGCTCAAGAATAATGATTTTCAATATTTCTGGCAAAAATTCGATATACGTGAAAAAAATTGCCTGGGAAGTCGCGTCCAAACAACGCATGTCAGTGATATCGGAAATGGGTAGTTAAAAAATTAATCACCCGTTGTTTACGAGCAGACACGCCATGTGACACATTGCATACCTCGTATACCACACGATGCATTCGCATGTTTCCAATCGCGTTTATCTGAACTCAAGTCTTTTCGCTATGGGTGCAGCGAGTTGCAGGCACTCCACTTTTTCAAATGCTTCCTTATTTTTCCGTAAATGAATTAATAAAATATCAAATTTTAATCGGTCTTATCGAAACTCGTGAACTTGCGAACTGATTTGAACTTAGGCTGACTGAGTCGCTGTAGATAAACACCCATGACTCACGAGCAATTAAAAGAGCTAATTATCTAACTTATCAGGTCTTTGCTGAGTGGCATGTTTTTCAATACTTCTAGGTCTGGAGACATATCATTATCTTGTTAATCCTGACGGAAGTGATCGACATTGCTTTTCATCGCTCGCATGTCGCGGTTTCGCAGGGATACGATGCTTGATTTACACTAGCCGATACGCACGCGATTGCCCAGTTGATGCAAAAAAAAATGTAATCGAAAGTAATCGAGTTTAAAAAAAATGTCGTGAAAATTATAGCGTTTAGAAAATCGTGAAAAATGATTTTTTTCTCTGCAAATGTAATAATATTAGCCGATTCACGCGTCTGAACGCCCTTTCCGAAATACCTTAACAAACCTTCAAACCTCGCACGCCCTCCGAACTGTCAAAATACAATAAGACAACTGAAATTGCTCGCTGGTTAGCAATGAGTTGCAGACAACCCGACAGCCAATTAGAGAACGAATAACCCGACAACAATACTTATGCGAGATATCGAAAATGCGAGATATTTTACCCACTGATTTTTTTAAGAGGAAATAAGTAAATCCTCCAAGGCAAACGTTTATGAATATATTTTTTTGTATGTTGGAACAGTGCATACTACTTGGGGTCCGAACGATTCACGTGATGTTACGCTACGCCATACACCTGTACGACACGCGATCGTCGCCGAGATCTTCCGACAAACGTGGACCTTTGGCTTATTACACTGAACTTATTTCCGAGCTGACCGTACTTGCCGTCGATTTTCTTCACCATGTTCACATGTTGCTCTGGAGCAACATACTACTGAGCATGGCCTCGCTGGTCATATGCATGCAACTGCGGTATCTGTTTCACGAAATACAGAGGCGAATCACGAAGCACAGAAATTATTTGGCTGTGCTGAGTCACATGGAGCAGAAGTGAGTATACTTTATATAATTGAACCTTCTTTTGTTTCGAGAGAAAAATAATTGAGGCGCATTGTTTAAGGGGTGTTGGGCACGCAACGTCACGACGTAATTAATGGATTTCACTTTGTGCGGGAAGTGGAAATTCTTATTCAACTTGTTTGTCCATTTGTGGAATTAATTTTTTGCTTCTTAACCAGAGACAGACAACATCTGAAAAAAATTACGTATTTAAAATACTTCTCTATCGAATGTGTGAGGGAAAAAACGGGAGATGCATTATTCAAATCACGCTTGAAACTCTCATTCTGTCGTCGCCACTCGAAGTCTGTTTTGCCACGAAAAAGTCCGCAGTGCCGTGGAGCAATAATTGAGGTGGCTGGTCGATGCCAACTTCGGGATAAGGACCGCCCGGACTGTAACGATGTTCACCTCAATTCTATTCGATTCATACGTTGAATGTACAACACGGCAAAAGCATCAGTTGTGCCGCAGTGAGAGAAAAATACTAAAATAAAACTCTAATGTCGCGTTCTTTTGGCGAATTTGCAGTTATCCTATGGCATCGCAAGACGAGCTGGCCGAGAATTCCGACAACTGCGCGATTTGCTGGGAGAAAATGGAAACAGCGAGGAAACTCCCGTGCGGACACTTCTTTCACAATTCGTGTCTACAGTCCTGGCTGGAGCAGGACACCTCCTGCCCCACCTGCAGATTAGCGTTGAGCATGCAAGCCAGCCGAAGGGACAACACACCGGAGATCCGGCCGGAGTCGCCGGAATCGCAAACCTCCGTCGGAAGGAACGACAATCACTTCTTTCACTTCGACGGCTCGAGATACGTATCTTGGCTGCCGAGCTTCTCAGTCGAGGTCACGCATAATCGTCTCAGGGGTGACATCCTCACGTTGGCGCACAGTAATTCCCAGCTCGACGCCATGGCCAGACAGGTGAGAGCGCGTAATCGTCTGAAACGAATACAGAGAGAAACAAACAGCGACTAATTAAATTTGCACTTTGCTGCCTGCGAAACTTGTGGAATGGCTTCGTCGCAAAACAAACTTTGCATTAATCGCGCGTTGCCTCTTTATATAATTGCCCTTTTATTTCCATAATATGGTAATCGTGAGCAAAGTTTCGATAAATGTATTTTTCAAATTTACTTTCTTTCTCGACTGTCGCGTAATTTATCGCGACGACGGACCTTTGTATGTGACAATAAATTGCCGGAGTTACTGCTTGTTTTTCCCGCGACCTGGACGACTTATTGAATAAATTGATTTCAGGTTCAACAACTTTTCCCTCACTATCCGAGGAACGTCGTCCTCGAAGATCTTAGAAACACAAGATCCGTCGAGCTCACCGTCGAGAACATTCTCGACGGTAGACTGACGCTGCCTCTTCATGTTATCGAGGAGCCGGAAACGGAAACCCTCGGCCCGACGCAATTGACCAACAGTCGAATATTGCCCAGTCCAATGGCACAGAAGTTATGGGATCCCAGATTCGATATCCCAGTCGCTGATAGGTATCAATACGCATGCTTTCTTTTTTTATTGAATTAATTTCAACTCTATTTAGTCGAAGGAAACGTTGATCGGCAAGTTGCGGCCGTTTTATGCGCGTTTTAAGTGCAATGCCGCATTATAATTTTGTGAAAGTACGAATATTGTGGTTCCGATGTCTACAACAAACTAATTTGCAATCTCGTGATTAATTGCAGCGGCGAAGAACCGTCGACTCTCGGTGGCAGATTCTCAAAGTCGTCTTCCGAGAGGGAAATGATTCTTCAGCGCAGAAAGGAGCACATGCTGTTAACGGCGAGGCGAAAATACGTGGAGAGGCATCGAGATCCGGAGACGGAATCGCCGAGGAGGACATCGGGAAGCACCGACGACGTCATGTCTTAAATGGGAAAGAGCGGTTTCTTAAGAATTACAAAACGGGGACGCGGAGACCACAGAGACATTTTTTGAAACATAGGCTTGAAAACTTGTTAGTTGGTCGGGGCCCCGAGAGGTAATAATCGCGCGAGTACGAAGTAATACGGAAACGCCGGAGACTTTTTTGTAGCGCGACGATTAATCGTCGATTCGCGACTGACGACTTCCGTCTGAATTATGATCGATTTTTACGAATCTCATTGCGCACGCTTCGCCTCGGTGCGAGTAAATTACACGAAAACTATCGAAAATCCATAACGCTTGGGTTTGGCGCGAACGAGGAAGGAAAACGATATGGGAAAACAAAACGCCAGCAGCGGGCCAAGCTGGGCTGAACGCGGTGACGTCTTATTTATATATATATGAAACTCAACCGACGCCCCGACGTTCTCAAACGGATATAAAGCGTATCGGGATCGTCCGTGGCGCGAAGTTGCATAACTGTATACATTTGAGATTAACTCGGCGTGCACTTCAGGCGGAAAAGAGAAGTGCGGCGGAAGTCCGATAAGGTGACTCATAAGACACGCTCAGCGTCGCACTCGACGTCCGTACCGAATCGCTGACGGCCGCTAGAGACAAAGTTTACGAGAGGAGGCTGTGTTTTTTTTTTGCAAAGCTCTACTTAAAAACCTAAGAGACCAGTGATTCTGAGGATCTGAGTTTTTAAAAATTAGCCGAGTCACGCATACAGAATCTAAGAAAACATAAACAAAAACGATCGTCCTCTCTTGATATCGAGAAGATATACATTATATTATATCTATATATACATATATATATATTTATTTTAGAATAATGTTCACTGATCACTCGTGCAGGGTCGCGTTATTCTCGAAAGAAAAATTAAAACGAAATAAAATAGATTCCGTACGGGGCTTATGCAATGGAGTTGGGCAATTTTTCCTCGGTTATTGCGAATAAATTCTTGTTCGTATACGAAAGTTGTTACTCGAATGACTTTTCGACTCCTATGTCCAACGGCCCAACGCTGGTACATAATAATATTTTGCAAAAGTGCGCGCACGCAGCTTCATTGCCGCTCGAAACAGTGCGGCTTTATTCTGAGATAGTCTGTCGTCGTTATCTCTCGATGGTTTTTATTAGTAAGACATCGACTAAACGCGATCTGACAATAACACCTACGTGGACCGTCTGACCTAATTATCGAACGGGCAGGTTCCAAGCATACTAAACAAAGATATCGGAAAAGCTAACGCTGCAAGCTGTGCTGTCTGCGGTACGACTTACGTCGTGCCTTCACCATTCAAACAAATATGGAGATTACAGTCCGCCTTCTTGATTAATTCAACTCCTATATTACCTCCTGGAAATACGATCGATGATTCACTGATAGGATTCGCGTTAAACATTCCCCGGTCAATCGTTCCATCATCATGTGCCAAGTTAGATGAAAAAACGTTGTTTTCCTTCCATATTAATGTCGTGTGGTTCGGAGAACGCGGACGAGTCATCCCATCGTCCATTACCAAGCATCACGGGAACTGCAGTTCGTAACTGTCTGAGTTGAGCAATTTTTTTTTTTCATTTTGAATGCCGATAGGGGACTGAAATAATTGGTAATCTGCGTATGAATCATAAATCCACCGTCGCCGGTCGTTTCATTAGTCATTTATATAATCCACACGCGAAATTTATCGAGTCAACGGTTTCTTGGTGTATTTTAATAATGACAACGACACGAATAACGAATAAAAAGCAAATTCTGCAAAACTTTTTTTTTTCAATGAAGGATATTATTATTGTTAATTTGTCGAATAATTACGTGATTCGTTGGAACCGCGCCCAACTCTGGATACAACTGCTGCAGGGGCTCCCGATGATCTAAGTAATATACAGAAACGGAAAAGTTGCGTCGGCCTGCTCGAAGAGTAAAGAAATGCTTTTCGCTCCGCCTCGCACTGCGACTACTACTTATTATCTCTGACTCTTACTCTTCGTGAATTATACACTCGCCGAATAGCTTACTAATTGTATATCACGAAATAAAACTATAAAATACTGCGTGCGATGTAGCGATGTGGTTGTGTGAAAAAAAATCGGGTTGCAAACGTTACGTTAATTTCCTGTGGGTTCAATGAGTGATTGGCGAACGGGATTTGTGGCTTTTTCTCACTTTTTCGGGCTATGTACTTGAAGAAAGTTATCAACGCTGTAAGATCACGGCGATACGTTTGTGTTCCGCGAGACTCCGAGATACAGACAGTTCGCAATTTGCAAATGAGCTAAAAAATCATTTGTAGCGCTAATTATTTAAGGTATCTTCATTTCTACACTGTCTCGACTACCCTGTGTGCAGAAATATTTTCGATTAGCTATTAAAACTTTGCGATTTAGAAAACAAAAAAAAGTATTTACCATCATTATGGTTTCCTATTTACTAAAAAATAAAATTATAGCGAGCTCGTACAATCGTCGCCCAACATATTTCGTTATTTAAGCCCGTTAAGAGTGGGTTGCTTGTCGAGTTCGCTGATGTGATAAAATCGAACTTTGCGTACGCGTATATCACGTATTTATGCATCGCTGTGCATAGAATCGTCTCCTTAACGTTGTTCGCGATTCGTGGGTGATACAAGTTTATTCTTGAATTCATACATTATATTTCATAGCATAGTTTTGATAGATTCCCGCGGATTGTGAACAATCGTTGCTAGATCCGATGTGCATTGACGTACACACCCACTAATCCGGTAATGTGATAGCGTATATCATTTCAATGTTTTGCGATGGACGTTTACCGGACCCTCGATCGGGGAAGGGTAAAAACATGTGTATGTACGTACGTACAGTATTCATGCATTATTTAGCAATTAAAATTAAAAAAAGATAATACCGCGCATCGAGCCATGAAACTCACAGACAAATACTTTGTTATTATTACTTTTATTATAAGTATTAATGGAGCTATTTATTGCCTAGGGTCTTAAGTGACAGTTAGGTAGATATAAGGTGATGTACAAAGAAATTTCTCATATGGCAAAGGAGTTCTCATAAAGTTTTTGGCATTTCCATTATTATTTTGTATGTCACATTATAAAATTAATCGTTTCCTTTTTTTTTCGTTTCTAAAGATTCTAGAGAAAAGTTCGGAGATAATTGAACGTCATTTTGTTTTAAGAATTCTTAAAAAGACAGGAAACATCTTGGCTTGTACAACCCGAAAAATGTCGTGAAAAGTATTTAAGGAATAGATACTAAGAATGGATATTCACTGGGTGTGCGTGAGAATGGAAAGCAAATGTAACTTTTTTCTGGTTGTCGGAGTTACGTCCTTGCATCTTCATATATTCTATTATAACCCTTCCATGATATGTTTGTAAATATAAAGTGAGTTTAGAAATTCTCTATCTATTACCACTGATAAGCCTATCCTTTGGTTAGGGATGTAAGAGAAGTAAGACAAATAAAGTACATTATTAATTGTTGTAGTTATATATATCTAATTTTTCTTTCACTCAATTAAAAACTGCTTAACCAATTTCTGCAAAACCTGTTCCCAATAGAGCTAAGAGAATCCAATGGCAAACGGCCCAGCTAAATCAGTGATCACATTATAAATACATTTTTTTGTAGTTTTGGCTATATAACTATTATTACAGTTAAAGTACAAATAGGATAACACCCAGTCATAACTCGATTTAGCAGCTCTTAACCCTTCGTGGCCACACATATTTCACCAGTCTCGATGGTCACTGGATGGTCGTTGTGTGGATTCTACCCAGGGTCACCATGAAGGTCTAAACCAATTTTAATGCATCTCATTTGAACTGACAGACCTATAAGGTAGGACACTTTCTCATTTCTTACTGGAATAAAAAGAAATATCGTGATACATTCTAATATCTCGGTGATAGTTTATTGTATACAAAATGTAGAGAGTATTGCCATGACTTTATTCACATTGGGAAGTCTCCTTACAACAGCTCAGCCAATGAAGTTCATGACGACTATGTGCAGAATTATGTGGGCAAAGATGAAGTCGGCGAATCCTCTCTCCGGACTTATTCCATGGAATTGACTTTTGTTCTGTGGGTTTACTTGTAACCGCAGGCAAACTGTAACAACAAAATTTGTATTGTAAGTTAAACAGAATATTTTTAGAAGGTTAAAGGAACCTAAGAAGAGATTTGTTCTCCTTCGGCTCAAGCATTCTCAACTGTTTGTATATAAGATTTAACTCTGCTTAGTTTGTGTATACAAAAATATGCTTTTCATGCCCTAGCATTCCCAACCACTGACGAACCACTGTTGTAACCACTGCAGTGGTTACTTTTGAAAAAGCGACGGTAATATTTAGCGAACAACCGAAGAAATCACCATAGCAAATTCTCTCGCATAGTGGTTTATGCATTGTACCACTGTCAAACCACCGGCAAAACCACCAACTGCAAACTTACTACAGTGATTTGGTAGGTGGTTCGCTAAGGATTATCGTTGGTTTTTCTGAAATAACCACTGGGTGCAAACCACCGTGAAAACGTAGTGAATTTCATCGTGACCGGACTTGTTAGGGTGGCATTAGTCAAGTCAACAACATGAAAAATGCTTCAGTATTCTTTATCCCTTCGTGGTCAGACTAGGTCTATTTTACCATAGTAATTTTTTTTAATTTGATTCCTACGTATACCTTCTTCAGGTTTTTACGTTTTTTCTCCCCACTCCCCTTGATCCCCTTTCATTCCTTGTATTCCCCTCCGTGTCATTTATTGAGTTCCCCCCCAGAGTGTTACCCGCAGCCACTCTTTCCTAAAGCACTACTGTATCGCATTTGCACGAGGGCACAGGGAAACTGCGGAAAACCTGTGCCGATACAGGCGGCTATATTTTTTCTGAGTGTCTGTTGCATGAGATTACATCAGAAACTCAGAAAAACTGCCTCCCGCTCAACAGTTGACGTGCAAATCAGTGCACGGCTAAGCGGTCACCCATCCAAGTAGCGACCGTGAGTCGAGCTGCTTAACATGGGAGATCGCCGAAGCCATGCACCGACCGCCCGCCCACTGCTGTCGGTCTATTTTACCATAGTAATTTAACATGCTATTTTGTGATAATATGACCAGGAAGGGTTAATAGCTTACAAGCACTAAAAATATTGATTTTTTAAGTTGTTACTGCTAAATAAAAACTGTTAGATACTGTTAAAAAATTTAACACAGTGTGATAACCAATATATAGAAATAATGAAGAGCTTTTTGGAAAAATCGGAACACAACAAAATTGCAAAAAAAAGTACAGCAATGTGGTAAGAATCAAGTTTTTGATGATATATCAAAATTACCTGCGAGGATGAAGCAAGAAACGCAGCTGATAAAACCGCTGAGGAAACTGTTAAACGGGAATGTGCCAACGAGACAGCAGTACACAAACTGTATGACACCCGTGAGAAAAATGTACAGCAGATACGCGTCGATAATCTTGAGCTTCTTCGGAGTGTTTTTCGTGTACTCCTGCCAGAATTTTCCAAGCACAGCGACCACAGACATCTTGAAACGTTGTTTTGATTTCCTTAGCGTGCTATAAGTAACTTAATTTATTGAATTAATCGCAGACAAGAGTGACGCGTGGCAAGGTCTCGCAGCCGGCGAAGCAACGGTCATGGACTACGCGGATTGATGAAAGAGTCGCCGTCGCTCCACTGAATAAAGTTTTAGTATTCGGAAACCCAATGAAAAATTGCATCCCGTCACCTGTGATCTTGCGGGTTTTCATACATTAACAAGTGGCTCATATAACTTTAATAAATTAAAATTAACTTGTAAGTCTTTTTAATGCGGTCAATAAAACAAACTCTGCCTTACCGACGGGGATATGATATGTTGGCAATACGCAATATACAGGACGCTGTAAACAATTCACAGGGTTGACTAGCAATGTCCCGAAAACGCAAAAACCCGAAAACTGTTTTACCCCATGAGATTCAGTTGATTGGTGTTGCGCCACAAGAGGGCAGTGATAGAGAAAGGCCGAGACGAGTGGTACTCAACGAAATAAAATATTTGTTTGTAATGTTATTTAATGGAAAACAAAAATGCATAATTTTGCGGTGGTGTTTATGTACATGTCTGCTCCCCACTTTCTCTCTCTCACTCGCTCGCTCTCCTAGTCAATAATCGTTGAATCAAGACGTGAAGTAGCCTGTTTATGCCTAGAATAATAAGATATTTTTTATTGTAAAGCCGCTCAGCGGCGGGAGAAATTTGGTTGTGTGCCGAATACCACAAAAATGTGCGCACTATTGCATCAATGCCGCTGCAGATCTTTTTTGCCGAAAAAAGTTATCTTAAAGACATCTTTTTTTCCGAAAAAAGATGTCTTTAAGATTTTTTTTTTCCGAAAAAAGTTGTCTTTAAGACATCTAAAGACATCTTTTTTCGAAAAAAAGACGTCTTAAAGACTTCTTTTTTCGGAAAAAATACGTCTTAAAGACATCTTTTTTCGGAAAAAAAGACGTCTTAAAGACATCTTTTTTCGAAAAAAAAGACGTTTTAAAGACATCAAGACATGAAGTCTTGATTCAACGACTATTGACTAGGAGAGAGAGCGAGTGAGAGAGAGAAAGTGCGGAGCGAAGATGTATATAAGCACCAATGCAAATTATGCATTTTTGTTTTCCATTAAATAACATTACAAACAAATATTATTCATTGAGCACCACTCGTCTCGGCCTTTCTCTATCGCTGCCCTCTTGTGGCGCAACACCAAACAGCTGAACCTCATGGGGTAAAACAGTTTTCGGGTTTTTGCGTTTTCCGGACATTGCTAGTCAACCATTCACAGCACCTTACATATCGACGACAATCGGATCGACCGGATAATTAGGTACACCCTATAATATTTTTTTACGTTTACGCTTTATTTAACTTTCAGTTTTGTTCACAATTTCTTAAATCCGAGGTGGGATTTTTTGTTATACAATGGTTTATGCAGATTCACTTTATTTTTAACATGATTGTACAAACGAGATTAATTGAGCGACATACATTAATTGTATCAAATACAGGGTAAACTTTTCTGAAAAAAAAGGTAAATAGTTTTTTAGTTACCGACGGCGATGTAGCTCGGATGGTAAATATTCGCGGGGGTAATATTAACTCAGTCGGTATACAGTCATCAGCCGGGCGACTATCCAAAGATCTCATTCGTTTATTTACTAGTTCGATCAACCTCCGTAAGATGTCGCTATGAAGTCAATTTCCGGCCGCACAGCCCGCAAGCAGAGCTGAACGGAAATTGGATGTAAAATCGCCAAAACGAAGGACTACTGTTCGCGTATGCCTGACAATTACAGACAATTAAAAGGCATTCCCGCGAAAGTACGTAACGGTGCAGGCGGCTTAAGTACAGAGAAACAAGGGGGCGCGCTTCCTGAGGGCTTTTTGCCGTCGCGGCCCCGGCCTGGGAATACTCAGCGGCGAGGAACCACATTTTTTGGCTCGTAATTCGAACGAATTCCGTTATGCGGATGCATAAACATGTCCACGGGGAAGCAGTGGGCGGATACGCTATGCACTCTTGGGCGAAATTCATGAGTTACGGCGTATCAGGAAGTTCCCGATGTGATGCGAAAATATATATAAATCGCGGAAGAAGCAGGGGGGCGCAAGTTTTGTCATGCATAAATATTCATATCTCGTTGAGGCCCTTTGCCGTACTTTATCTCTCGCCGATATTGCGCCTCCGTGAAATTAGCCTGCGTGCAACGAAACGAACGCCACTTTTCGCTGTACAGTTTACCGCGCTCTGTGCACCCAGCCCGGAAGTCGCCCGCCGCGCGCTTTTGCCCCGAACACGGTACGCTTAATCCGCCGAGTCGTAGGCGTACAAGTTTTTGACATGACGTGACGTCGCGTCTCTCCGATGCCTTCGCCTCGTTCCGCATCTGATAAGCCGGCGCGAGCATCGAGAGATAGGCGCTGATAAACGATATAATGCAAAAATTGCGGATTCCTCTTTTGCGACACTGACACGCAACGCGCGTCCACACGAGCATTTTCCAATTATTTTAAACAACCTGACGACGTCGGGGTCGCTTTCGACACGGTACTAAATTTTTACGTGGATCCGAGCGCGAGAGTTACGTAGGTGATTCACGATGCGGTTGGCCAATTGGAAAAACGTGGTCGCACAGAGGCGTCGGACGCTCTCTTTGGGACTTTTTGTTCGTTAGTTTTGAGAAGGTTGGAACGCTTAACAAGCCAGAGCTCATTAAATGTTTTTATTTTTAACTTTAGCGCTGATTTTATTATACTCAGAAAAAAATCTGAAACCAGAAATATGATTTTTCGAATTGAATGATTCCAAAAATTTTATTTCGTTTAGATAAATAATATTTTGCTAGGGAATATCCGACAGTAGTAGACGCACGGTCTGTGTATGGCTTCGGGGACGAGAGAAAGGCAAACCGTTTCTTTTATTAATAATAAATTCGTTTTTTCCTGTTTTTTTATAAGTGTTACCAGAACACATTAGTGTCAGCAGATACAATGAGCTGCTGCTTTAACTCTGATATTTTATTCCAAAGAAGCTTTATGTGCACCGAAAGTGTATATCCTCGAGAGCTGCACCAAGCAGCCATGCCGATACCAAACTTATTGCATGGTTTTTGTTTTCTCGTTTATTGTAACCAATAAACATGAATGTAAATCTTTATCACAATAAAACTTTATAAAAAAAGTGTATGACTTCGGTGATCTCCGATGTTAAGCAGCTCGACTCGCGGTCGGTACTTGGATGGGTAAGTTTCTGGTGTATTCTCGTACAGCGGAAACTCAGTAAAAATATAGCCGCCTGTATCGGCACAGGTTTTCCGTAGTTTCCTTGTATCCTCGTTGCAAATACGATACAGTAGTGGATTAGTAAAGAAGTGGCTGCGGGTAACACTCTGAGGGGAACTCAATGAAGGAAAGGGGAACAAGGGGAGTGGGGATAAAATGTCAAAAGCCTGAAGAAGGCGTAGGTAGGAATCAAATAATTAAAAAAAAAAAATCCTAGCAAATTCATAGGAGTCATTAAATAATATAGCAATACATTTTTTTTCACATTCAATCGCAGTTGGCAAAGCGCTCCAGTCTCCTCCTTATGATACCCATCGACAAATACACCTGAGACATCACAGCATCATTTTTCCTCTCAAATGAAATTTTCGCCACGAGAGTTTCCACAATTAGTCCGGACATTTTTTTAACTTTAAAGATGCCTCCGAATTCTACAAGAGCAAGATACAGTCTCACAATCCATTGCCTCAGATTTGCTCTCCGATTAAATCGTTCGAGTGAAGGATTTTCACGAGAGGAAGGATCGCGCGGTGGTCGATGGAAGGAAACGCGTCGATTGTGAATCGCGCTGTACGGTAGTTGATTGCATAGGTAATACGCACAGGCTGCGAACGGTATAATTGAAGGCGGTCCCTTGCAACGACTTCCGCAGGTAATTCAAGGGTCCGCGAAGTTGGCCCGAGAACGAGAGGGGCGCAAGTCCAACACGAGTTCCCAGTAACGTAATCCCACATGCGGGGATCCTGTTGTGCAGTACGAAGATCCGGAGCGCGTGTGGTACGCGGCAGCTCCGCACAGTCCACAATATCGCGGATGTAAAAATTCACGAAATACACGTCGGCAGGCAGAACGAGAGGAGGAAGAGGGAGGGTTGTCACGGTGGGTAACGATATGGTACGCCACTCATTTCGCATTTATTTTCACGCATTTTTTGTTCCCTTCTTGCACGCGTGTGTGCGTGCGCTCTGTGTGCTTTCGGATTGATGGCAGTCGTTGCCATTACACGGCGCTCCTGTTTCTCGTTCTCGTTGTTCGAGTTAAGCATTGCGTGAGTTTTCGTCGGGCCGCGTGTAGGTAACGGACGTTACATGTGTCTGTACGCGCTACACACGAGCACCGCAAAGCAGAAAATTCGAGCCTCTATCCGCACACGGCGAGACTTCCTTCTCGTCTCGACCATGCTTCTTCATTAACACCATCGCGGATTATCGTGTAATTGTAATTGCTCTCTAAGTGCCGCATTGTTGTTTCGTCGGAATCACGGGGGAATATTTGGCGAGCGATTAAAATCTCGCTTCGAGCTCGTGCCTCGAGGGCTTCGTTTTTTTTTTTTTTTTTTTTTACTTTATTTCAGGAGATGTGCTGGCGATTCTGTTCGATCGATATATTGCATTAATATGGCCACTTCGTTGGGGTATCTTAATCGTTTTAGTTCGTGTGGAACAATCTCTGTGGTTCGACTATAACGTATTGTAAAAGGGTTTCGATATTTCACTTTTCACGAAAATGCAGACACTAACGATGAATCACGTCAGATTTTTTAATACAGACAGTTCCGTTTATCGGTAAAAAATTAAATACACTTTTTCGCCTTGAAGCGTTCTGCGAAATTGTACGAACCTTTTTCGCTCTCGTTAAGCTGAAAATTGTAGGTACAATTTTTTAATTGGGACGAGTACGACGTAAACCCCGACATTAGCAATACGTGCTTGATTCAAATACAAAATTCGCGTGACAGTTAACGCGGATTACTAATTGTAAGATGATACCCTGCTGGTCCGTTTCTAAGTAACGCTGCCTTAATTAAAAACTGAGAACGTGACGCCTTTGATTACGAATCCATATTAGGAGTCAAATTTCTCTCGACGCGTTTATCAGTTTGCGTCATGCGACGTTACCATCGTTGATAGAATGCGCGTTCACGAATTGGAGTGGCGTCGTAATCACTTGATTCGGAATGAGATCGCGAGCGTGAACGACCTGTTTATGCATATCTGATGATTCACTGTTTGGAATTTCATGCTGACAAAGTAAAAAAGAAGGAAAAAAAATTGTCATTAAAATGAGAACCTGAGTCAAGAGAATGAAATTCAACAACCTGAGCCGCGCGCCTCCGGGAACGAGACGATGAGCGGAGAAGAAGGAGGTGTAGCTGCTCTCAGGTGTTATGCTGCTTTCACACTGAATAATTATTTTCTGCCGAGCTTATTAATCGGGGTCGTCTTTAATCGTTGAACCCCTTGACCTTCGACTATAAAGAAAACATCGAATTAATTGCATCGCATGACAAGTAAATGTACGTACAGGTTTTTATAATCGACCGACGGTTGCACTGTCGATGTACCTGCGTAATTCGCAAAAAACATTAAATTAACTCTTTCATTCCTGGATTCAGGTAAAAATAGAAGGTAGAAAAAAGCTGCCAATAATTCAGTAAATTAATGACTCATTAACGACAACTGTCAAATAGGTCTTCATTTCAAAAACCTATAAAAAATAATTACGATTTATAACTCGTTTGATGACATGTTTTATTTATTGGAATTGTATCTGCGTGTGGAAAATCAGCAGGTTGAGAGATTCAAGTTTTTTTTTTAATCTTCGTTTCCGTGAATATAAAATCGCTAATTTTTCAAGTTTTATCACGAATTGTATCAATGTATCATTATAAAAAATATGTTGAATTTTCTTCATCAAATTGTATAAAAAAAAATGAATGTTCTCCACCGAAACTTTCGTGGAGACACCTTAAATATTGTCAATCTCACATATGTGCGGCAAGGACTCGAGACGTGAGACACAAACGGCGGGTGTACCTTACTCACCCGAAAGGAATTTATAATAGAATGCGCTCTGCAAATTTGTACACCGCATTCCTCGTGTGTCTCTAACGTTCTCCGCTGCTTGATTAATGTCTGAGACCCGAGTGTACCGGACGAGAGGACGAGTGAGAGGAGGAAGGTTACACGTAATCATAAGGCCTAATGAGACTCCATCGAATTCATTACTGTCACTGCGGAGGGTGTGGAGAAAGAGGAAGCGAGCGGGATGAGCGAAGAGAGCGCGAGAGAGGGAAAGAGCGAGTCTCCTCTCTCGTCGCGAGATCCAGAAGTTCTTGTTTCCAACGTGCTCTGACCTCTCGGTATATGATTAGCCAGAGGCGCGGAGAGAAAAGCTATTTAAAAGTGTCCGCATACCTAACACGGTCCAGAAGTCACGTGTTGGCAATTACCGAGGGAATAATTAAGGTACCCAAGAATGTCGAGGGTGCCGTAAATTAATTTTTCAATTTTCTCCCTAGATTTGGCAAGTCACTTTTTTTACGATTTACCTGCCGACAAATTTTTGAGAAATAACAAAAAAAAATGTAACCACATTTTACCGTCGAATCAGAATTAAATTTCGAGGTTAATTGTTAAATAATTAATTGCGAGTAAAAAATTCGTTAAAGAAAATTCGTTTTTCGTCGAAATAGTCGCGTTAACAGCTCAATCAACGAATACACTATTGGAGAATCGCTTCGCGTGCCTTAATTATACCGAGGGAATAATTAGGTACCTAAGAATGTCGAGGGTGCCGTAAATTAATTTTTCAATTTTCTCCCTAGATTTGGCAAGTTACTTTTTTCACGATTTACCTGCCGACAAATTTTTGAGAAAAAAAATGTAACCACCTTTTTCAGTCGAATCAGAATTAAATTTCGAGGTCAATTGCGAGTAAAATAATTAATTGCGAGTAAAAAATTCGTTAAAGAAAATTCGTTTGTCGTCGAAACAGTCGCGTTAACAGCTCAATCAACGAATACACGATTGGAGAATCGCTTCGCGTACCAACACCACCGTAAATCCGTGCGACCCTCGTGCGAAAGGGACTCTCTCGTCGCCCATTCGCCCGTGGCGCACAGCATCGGCGAGTCGATTTAAAACCCACCGCGCGCTATAAATCGTTACGACGCGAAAAATTATGCTCGCGAGTGCCGCGCGGTGTGCTCAAATGATTTCGGAGTCCCGTGCGGTTGGTACGACGATCACGTAGGACGGAAGGGTGCTACCCAGCGGCGTCCCTCTGCATAAGCAGGATCCGTGAAGCGCACGTATGCCTCGGGCGCTAACCCATGTAACCATACTAATCCCTGCCTGTGATATTCGCGCGAGGATATTTTTTATTTCGCCAATCGCCGCAGTCAGATTCAGCCGACGCATCGACTCTGGTCCGCCAATGAAGCGACGGCCCGCGTAACCACGTAAAACCCGCGCTAACTTATTGATATTCACGAAAATATTATTCATCCCACCAATCGCCGAGGCCAAATCCAGTCCGCATCGGCTGGTCCACCAATGAAGCGACCAGGTTGGCCCGGCTGCGGCCCGCGCGACCGTGTAAAACCCCAACAAACTCGGATATTCGCGAGAATATTATTCATCTCACCAATCGCCGAAGCCAAATTCCATCCGCATCGGCTGTTCCGCCAATAAACCGACCGGGTGTCCGCGTACGGCCCGCGCGAGCATATAAAACCCCGCTAACTTTGCTATTCACGCAAAATATTTTTCATTTCCCCAATTGCCGAAGCCAATTTCGGCCCGCGTTGACCGCTTCATCCATAAAGCCACTGGATTTGTGGGGGTAACGCGTGACTCGACGAAAAATGATCGAATTTTTTTTTTTTTTTTTTTTGGAATATGACAATTAAATGGACGACCTGACACAGCTGTAAATAGGGGGTTGAGCCTTGTCCAAGGGCCATTACTGACAGCGAGAAAATCCGAAATAGTGGAGAAAAGCGGGGGGGAAAAGAGAAAAGTCATCGTACCGAGCCGAGGGTTTATTGTATTCGGTGGCGTGTTACCCGGCTATTTTGATTTTCGACGCCTCATCTCGTCACGCCCGTTCGTTCGCTCTTTTGCCTCCGGCCAATCGTGCAGAAATTCATAAATCGCTGCCCACTATACACTGTATTATATGCACATAAACTTCCGTGAATATACGCGATTTTTTTTTGCAGCGAAAAAATTGTACCTTCGCCTTCTCTCCACACAAATTTCCATGATGGGGCAACAATGTTTTTACGGTTACCACGACGATGAACAAATGTAAATGCGACTTTCTATCACACGAATTTTTCTCAGCATACGACGTAGGAAGCCCTGCAGCTTCTACACAAGCTGCACGGCGAAACGGGCACGAGACGTGAAACGCGAGAACGAGAGGAAAAAAAAAGGAAAAATTAACAAAGTAAAAATAAAACAAGGTTCGTCGCACGGGGCATAAAACTCTCGGTGGCCTCAGCCTTCGCTCGGTGCATCGGCTGCATCGTGCGGAGCGCGAGAGAGAGACGAATTCTCTGGCTGGGCTACTCGCGTTCGCGCGAGGCCGAGGCCATTCACCGGCTGGACGACGGTGCGAGGGTGACTTCAGACCAGCGTCGGCAGCAGCATCAGCAGCGGCAGCGCGGAGCAGCAACAGAAACAGCAGCAAAAGCGGTAGCCGAGTAACGCAGCGCGCACTCTCCGGCAACGTGAAAAATGATGCCACGAATCGTCGACGCCCGTGGTCCTCATGAAAAATGATCGGCCGACGAAATCACTCGTGCTAGACCCGGGGAAGCATCAGCACAAGAAGAAGAAGAAGAAGAAGAAGAAGCAGAAGAAGAAGGTGAAGAAGAAGAAGAAGAAGAAGCGCGACGTCGAGCGTATAAGGGAACAACGAATGCTCGCCGGAGCATCCAGCATCATCAGCAGACAGCGCTGCACGCTCCGCTGAGGCTCCAAAGTTCCGGACCAACTCACGCCCTCTCCGTAACCTTTTATATTAAGCTTTTGGTCGCACATTTTTCCACCGACGTCTCTCGAGACCTCGGAACCGAGAGAGGCGCAATTTGGAATTTTTTTTTTTTTTTTTTCATGCTGTCCCTCCTCTTCTCAATGGGTGATAAAAAATGTGCTGCGCGGATAAAATAGAAACGAGGAGAAGAAAGTCACTGTAATCAATGACATTTTTGTAGACACATTTGTCACGTGGGGAGACATTATATGTTGACATAAAATTGATTGCTTTTTTCGATCAAACGTATTTAGCTTGAAAGGGTATTTAGCAATTAAAAGGGGTTTTATTGATTGTATTCTTAGTAGTGTTTAATATTAGATTAATATTTGCTGGATGAGTATTTGAGGGGTATTTTCGATTGTACATTCGTGCGTATATTTATTTGCTAAATCCAAACGACGGCCAACCGGGATTTATAAACAGATAGAATATGCTTTAGACACAAATGAATATCTACGTAACACTCCGGCTCGGTACGTTTAATTGGTAAAACGAAACTGAATACCGAAAAATTGGCGTCAACAAGGCGCATCTACAATGGAATAAATCAATTGAACCAGCCGTCTGCACCATTGAATTAAATGCGCGCGCGTTGCCTCGCATTATTACGCTACGGTATTAATTATGCATCGTTTGTTGAATAGGTCAGTAACTAAACCAATAATAATATGTAACGGGCACCAGATTAATTCCGCAACGTTATAATACGTCGGGCTACACACTTTTTAATTATTTACCGTAATTCCGGCTTCCCTTTTAACTACCAAGCCAGCCGTCTACGCCCATAGGCTCTCATTAAACATGCACATCGTTCGTTGTGGAGGTCAGTAAATGAACTAATTGTCGTGCGCAAATGGACCGAGCGTAAATGTTGAAATCCAAATAATCCCAAATGGGCACCACAACGAAACAGCATTTCGGATACGGAGCAAAGAATACAAATAATGTATATTCGTGTAAAATTATCGTTTATCCCCGCGTAATCATTCGATGGCGATAAATGCGTCACGTGGTCCCAAAACATCTGTATTTACAAAACAAAATAAAAAAATTGTGTTTCCATCGAAAGTCGTCCGCGCCAGTCAATAAACAGCTCGCGCTTTTCGCCGCGATACATGCGCGATACAACAATACCCGAAGGTTCGTTCAACCCCGCATATCCCATCGATTTCGATTTCTCTTATTTACGACCCTTTCCCATCCCTTCCCCGGCTGCGTTTTCGCCGTCGTAATTGGACATTGACCTCTCTGTCCCCGCGCGCGCGCGCGCACGTCGGACTTTTACCTTTGCGCGCGCGGCGCCTGACGCGAGTTCCGCGAAGTCCTCGCAAGAACACCGCCGACGAATACGACGTATAGACGCGACGGGCGGAGGGAGAGGAAAAAAACGAGCGAGGCTCCGCGCTCTTCTCTCTATACCGTTCATCGAAGGGTTTAACGATCTCTCGCTCGTTTGCCCGCTCACGTTATCTTCCTGTCGTTAGAATGCTCGATCGCGCGGCTCCCTCACTCGCTCGCGCGTCTCCCTCACACGTTGCCTCCGCGCAACGCTCCGAAGGACCGACGCTGCCGCCGTCGCTCGAGCGAGGGCGATCAAGTAAAAAGAGCCAACGCGCTGTGTGTACGTATGGTGGTACTTGCCACACGTGCGGATACAGCGCACAGCTCTATGTGCCAGAGTATAAAAGTGTTATAGGGTATGAACTCGTATAGAGAAAGAGTGTCAACCACGGGGATCTGTCGCGCGCGCGGCTACACAACCTCACGCGCTGTGTGTATCAGAGCTGACGCACACACGTAAGGTTGCTTCGTACGTACCCGGTGTCCGATGACCCACGCGAGAGAGCGAGCCTACACCTTTTGCATTCGGGAACGACTGCTCGAACGATGAGCCGCGCTTGTGCGGAGCTTATGCTGCTGCTGCTCGCTCAAGTTGCTTCTCTCTCCTTCGTATACGTCTCTTCTTCTTCTTCTTCTTCTTCTTTTGCTTCTTTGGCTTTTTGTCAGCGAATCAGTGAATCCGTGATTCATATTTTATTGGTTCTTGCGGAGCTATGGATCGACATATTCAGTGATTTTTTTTTTAAGAAAAATAGTTCAGTTTCTTGTACTAATATAGTTAGTAATAATTGGTTGTTTTTTTCTGCGATTATTTGTCGGATTTTTTAATTAATAGGTTCTATTTTGTGATGATGGAACATGCGGTTTTTATAAATGAGACTTGCGTAGATTCGTGAGATATAAAGTGTGCGTCTGATGATTCAGCAGACTTGTTAGACGAAATTAAAAATAATATTATAGAATAATGTAAGAGATAGTTTATCTTATATATATTTTGGGAAGTTGTTTGTCTGCTTGTTTGTTTGTCCCAGCCCCCTTAATTAAAGTCTGCCCTGAATGATAAAGCGTTGTCCCCCCCCCCTTATTTAAGTCTGTCCCAAAATTATAAATTTGTATCCCAAAAAAAATTGAATCCCGGATTTGTATCCCGAATTTGAAAAATCGCAAAAAAACGAAAGGGTACCCCTTCTAAAAATGTACGATTTTTTAGTCTGATTTTAACATCCTGTGAAAAATTCAGAAATCAAGATATCGCGTTCTGCTTTGCAGCATTGTCTTCGTTATACAGTTTTCTCTCGAACGGAAAAAGAAAATCCAGGTTTGGTTGACCGAAAAAAAAGTAACCTCGATTTTTACGAAGTGACGAAATTTCGAAAAAAGTGAAAAAACATTTTTTGCATTTTTCTCATCGAATTTTATGTTTTTTGGGCAAACAACGGTGCTTTTCGGAATCAGCGGGAGATTTCCCATCGGATAGGGTTTTCAAACTTTACGAAATCGAAAAAAAAAAAAATGTCTCGATTTCGTAAAGTTTGAATGTTAATTTACTTAACGATCTAATTTTGATTCAAGCATGTAGCGAGCGCGCGAGCCACTACAACCACACAAATATTAAATTATTGTAAACATCATTAAAATGCAGAAATTGTGGAATACAGCTCAAGCACTGCCGATTTTTTTCCTAATATTGTGGTAACGAACGGATATCGAAGCCAAGACACATGATGTGCGTTGCTTCGTAGGTACGCGTTGTCCGATGACCCACGCGCGAGCGAGCCTACACCTTTTGCATTCGGGAACGACTGGTCGAACGATGAGCCTGTGCTGCGGAGCTTATGCCGCTGCTTGTTCAAGTTCTTCTCTTTCTTTTACACGTCTCTTTTGCTTCTCTTCGTTTTTTTTTTTTTCGTTTTTTTTTGTCTTCCTACTCCCGCTCGCATATTCGCTGGTGGCGAAGCAGCGCATGAACGAAGTTCGCCTCTCGCTGCGGAGGAGAAGGAAAAGAAGGAGAAGAATTCATTAGTATGTCGGGTTTGCATCGGAGTAGATATACTATACTATATTGTAACCGCGTACGTGGAGTGCGAGGCCCACGCGACCACTTCTCGCTTCGTCTCGCTCTTTTTCGTCGCTCAAGTAAAACTTTGTTCCCCTCTCGCTCGGTTATTCGACGTTTCTCTCTCTTATTCGCATCGCTTTTGTCTTGTTTTCTCTTTCTTCGTCGTTATACTCGTTATATCGTAACCCTCTTCACCTTCTTCTTCTTCTTCTTCTCCTACTTCTTCGTCCTCTCTTGGTCTTCTTCTTGTCCTTCTCGTTGGCTTTTTTTACGACCAGCCTGCCGAGGCTGGTGGTCTCGCCAAGTCTGCTGCCTGGTCTGCTGTGGCCTGCAGCGACCACGACAGAGAGGCGATAATGAGCAAGATTATCGGGACGTGTCTACTTTTGTGTTTCTAAGGCCCCACTACGGATCTTCCCAGTATCTTCGTCGCAAAAAATCACTTTCTCGCTGTTGGAGATACGTTTTTTTTTGTAAAATTCATATTTATAGGTTCGCGAGAAGACTAAGCCTCTCGCATTTAAATCCTTGATTTAATGGGGTTTAAAAAATGTATATCACAGTTGTATTTATTATGCGCGATGACAAAAAAAATAAACAAGTATTTGGTGTGTTATCAGTTGATCTTGAGTTCTCAAACTTATTGACTAAATGTCCAAAATCATTCATTTTCGACCTGTATGAACCAAATTTTACACTCGACAAAAGTTGTTAGTTTTTTCGCAATATTTTGTCTCGTAATCCTAAATAAAGCACAAAACTACGTTGAGTTTTGGTACAATTTTTGCGGAACCCATTTTCACATCAGAAAGGCCGGGTGGTCGTACACAGAAACCAGACGTTCTTTCCGCGTTCAAGTCGAATGAAGACCTTCGTGTCAGTGCGAAAAGCATCAAAGGCCTCATGGGGTATGATTCTTAATCCTATCCGGATTTTCGTACAGCGTGTTATATAGGCGCGCTATAGAAATACACGAGAGTAAGAACGGTTTGTGTACCGAATCCGGGACAAAATGGAGGAAGATCTTATTCGCTCCGGAGCTTTGGAGAATTCCATTTCCCAGCCGCAGTCGACGTCGCCGGTGGCAAAGGCGATGAAAGGATGTGGGTGAGCAGCGTCGCGCGCGGATATCCCAACGGTTAAGCTTCACAAAAACGTTCTTTCTTTCACGGTTTTGATATAGCCATTTTTAAGACAGATTTAACAAAAATTCGTCTGATGCGTTTATATATGCAACACGAATATCAGGGGGTCAAAGCAAAGGGAAAAAGTGGTTCAGGGAATTTCGTGAAAAAGACACCGACAGATAACAAGAAGAGGCGCACCCGATTTAAATTTAAACAAGTTAGCCGCGGCTAACACGCGAGGCACATTATAATTCACCCGCGATCCTAGCACGTGCTCTTTAATGTTTTAGGCAGCGCATCTACGTAGAGCCGCCGCACACCACGATCGTTGATATGAATAATAACGAGTGATGCGGAGACAGCGAGCACGAAAACTCTAGCACGGCAGTTCGCGCGGCTGCCTACGGCTATAGCTGTGGCACAAGCGGCTCACACAAAATCGTTTTAATTTTCTAGCGTAAAAGTTGTTCCATTCTAGTTTCATGCATCATAACTTTGACAGATCCGCACTTTATCGCCCGCGGTTTTAGCGAGGTTGCGAGGAGTCTCGCTGGTATCCAGCTTTTTTTTTTCAAAGAGAAAACTAATTTTTCATATAAAGTTTTGTACAGAAGTCTTGCGGTTTCAACACTTGATGAAAGTGGCAGCGAATTTATTTTAAAAAATAGACGCCACCCAAGAAAATAGTCGGCACGAGATAAGAATGAAAAATAATTTAGGCACTGCCGAGTATGTTTTCTTGAATAAAATACAACCAATGAGAACAAATTGCGAAAATCGAAAGTTAAAAAATAGAAAGTCAATACAAATAGCTAATGATCAATAAAGAAAAATGACTGACATTAACTAGCAAGGATCCCAGCAGGATGACGGCCAAATCTAACCAGAAGATGGAGCTAAGATCAAGTCGGAAAATATTCGTAAAAAATGCACTTCATCATCGATGAAAATGCACTTTAAACCGAGCTTTGTGCCTGGAGCCCCCAATTCATCCATCGCAATTTGCCTGACGCGCATCCCATTAAGTACGATACGTGTGAGTGAGCCATATAACCGTCTCTTGTCCGGTATGCATTATGTATACAATTTGTTTACATACTCATCTGACATGTTTATGGTGTCGCGGATGTAACCTCGACTCGTGTGTGTTTAGAATTAACGCGGACACACTCGGCGCGTTACTGCGCTCTTGCATCAGTTGCCGAATCTATAGAACCCGCCGCGGAGCTACCGATAGCACCGCTATAGTTAGCCGCGGCGGCGCGACTGGCCGGCAGCCCAGAAATCATTTGCACGTACTTACACCGCGAATTTTGGGAAGCGAATGAATCGGGAATTAGCAATGAACCGCGCCGGCTCCCCGTCCTTCTTTGCGCGCCGCCGCTGCTGCCGATGATCTTGAAATAACCGAAACTCATCTGCTAATGCGTCCATTACGCTCGCGCCGACAAATATAATAACACGCGGTTCGGAATAAGTGGCTGTTTCGACGACTGCCGGGAAAGTTAATAATAACGATGTCAGATGCTGCACGTGGAAAATAACGTAGAAAATATCTGATTTGCGTGGTAATCGAAGGTCAATTGTAATTTGAAAATGTATAGCCAAGGAATAATTGTAATCATTCTTCGAAAAATCAGTGCGTAAAATATCTTGCATTTTCCATATAAATATTGCTGTCTCTCTGATTGGCCGTCGGGTTGCCTGCAACTCGTTGCTAACCAACGAGCAGTTTCAGTTTCAGTGTTATTGTATTTTTACAGTTCTCGGGCGTGCGAAGTTTGAAGGTTTGTTAAAGTTATTTCGGGAAGGATGTTCGTATTTTTGTCAATTCAAACATGTCAGTTCGGTCGATAGATTTGCTTTGAACAAAGTGTTCTATTTAGTTGATTTCACACTCACTTTTTTTCTTTTTTTTCAAATTACATTTTGTTAAACATAATTAAATGTTAAGGCAACAAAATTCATTTGTTTCGATGACATTTCATCCAAATTTCTTCCCAGTGCAATATAACTCCTCAAGTCAATAATTACGATTGCGGTGGCATTTAAGCTAACACTGCATAGTTACAAGCAACTAAATTTTTCGGAACCTGAGATCAGCGAATGACTGGACTCGACTGTCCCGCAGCGCGTTCCGAAATATTTTTCGGAGAATCCTCGCTTTTTTAGGGAAAAGCATTTCCTGCGGACGCGCGCTGGACTGTCGGAATGCTCGATGCTCACGGAAGGACTCGCAGACCGACACAACACGGCGCCCTAATAACGCGGACGGGTTGCTCCGATTCGTGCAGCATGATGAATCGTAAACCGAAGAGAATCGACCACAGGTATGCGCCACGGTCCGGCTGACCTGCCGAGCGTCGGAGTCCTCCGGAGACTGACTCATTCGCGTGTGACTCACGACGCAGACACACATATATAGATCCAACTTAAACCAGCGTGGATCGTTAAGCGGCTCACGCGAGGAATACACGACTTACTTGTATGCGCGTACGGAATATACTCGGCATAGGAAGCGGGAACGCGCTGTACACCCCACACTGCCTCCCGCGTCTGTGTATATATAGGTACTCGTGAAACTTGTTTGTAGCGCGCGAGCTATGACTAATTTCCTGATATCGAAGTGTCCCTGGCCACGACATTACACCGAGCTGCTACAGACGCGTCGCCGCGATACGAAACCCGCCGAGGAATTTCTAGTTTCCCGGACGACCGTCGCCAGGCAGCCTGGCCCCATGAATCTTCGTCGTGGTGGATGACGAATCCGGGCATCGATGTTTTCATGATAAATTCACCGACATTCCGGGAAACAATCGCGAGGCAGAATGGAACTTCTGTAATTCAACGTGTTTCGATGATTTCGATAAACTGATTTCGCTGATCGCGGCAACGTTTTTTGTTTTACATCAAGGAGACCGCATTTCGCCGAATTTATTTGGCGAAGTGTCGTGACATAAAAATCCGGGCTGCGATAATTAACACCGCCAGTGGAATTTTGATAAGACGCCATTCGAAATACTGTATACACAATTTTTAATAAATGTAAGGCGATGAAAATCATGCAGGTTGAATGAAAGTGATCATCGAGCGTCTGAATGCAAATTGAAGCATTGAAATGCACTCAACTTTCGTTATTCCCTTGATCGAAAATCTGTCATGAATAACGATCACGAAAATCACGATAAATCGAGATCTATTACGGAGAAAAATAATCAGGGAGTGCTAACAAATCGATTGTGGTATTAACGAATTTTTTTGTTGTCACAGCAAAATTTTCAGCTACCACAGCAGCATTTTTAGCTACCACAGCAGCATTTTTAGCTACCACAGCAAATTTGCAGTTACCGTAGCAAAAATGTTTTTATTACGCCTTAAATATTTTTCCCCATGCACGTGGAGCCAACTTTCTTCCCAGCGCCAAAGTGTCATCGTTGTGGCGAAGAATATAGCGACGTGCGTCCTGAACCAAACAAATTCTCCCGATGCGCCGAGAGCTGAGAGAAGAAGAGGCGGATGAGTGCCGATCGTCTTCGCGAGGCCCGCACGAGGCGAGCGGAGCGAGTGTCGATGGGGGCACCCGCAGTGTCATATCGCCTTGCATTTCTGGACGCGGCGGCTCCGCTGCTCTTTCGTCGTCGTCGTCGTCGTCGTCGTCGTCGCGTTCCTCGTACTCCACTTCTCTGAGACCGCGCCGTAACGGAACACGAGACCGGGGCTCGCCTCGAGTGTGCGACGCCGGTCTCTAAATAAAAAGACGAAAAAGAAAAAAAGAAAAAAAAAAAAATAACAGCCAGCCAGATCCCTCCGGCCGCAGGAGGCACGCGAGTGTCGCGCAGGCGGAGAGAAAAAATCTTCGCCAGACTGCACGCGCGCGTGTATTAAAATCGCAAAATGTTTTCACGAGGATGCGGCGAAAAGGTTCGACCGTTTGCACCTGTGCGTCGGGGGGGAAGCGTATAAAAAAATGCCCGAGCACCTTGCGAAACGAAGTGCCCACAGGTGAGGCGCGCTCCGGTTGACGTCGCGGAGCGGGCATATTATCTATACAGATATATGCAACAGCGAGGCAAAAATGTTCGGAGACTCGGGCGAGAAGTACGAGCGATAAAACGAAGCGAAAGAAGTTTGCGGAGGCGCGAGGAAGACGAAGCGAAAGAAGTCTGCGGAGGCTCGAGGATGACGAAGCGATAGAAGTTTGTGGAGGCTCGAGGAAGACGAAGCGAGAAAAGCGAGCGGCAGACGACGAGGACGAGGAGGAAGTGCAACTGGCGAGATGTACGAAGGGAGCGAAGGGACGGCGCGCAGTGGGAGGGGGGAAAGGGTTATTAGCATAGGCGGCATTTTAATTATCGGCTCGTGTTTAGGATGTTCACGCGTACGCATGACGCGCGCACCCAGGATATGACGTCATGGTGCGTGTGGACCCCGGCGCGCGAGGAGGAGGAGGTAGAGAGATGAGCGCGGGCGATAAGCCTTTGGACTGGTCTTCGCGGTAGGCAGCCACGTCTACAATGTGCTACGTGCGACACCTCTACCTGCGGAAGGGCACCTGTGGTTACCGTCAATTGTGCACGCACTTGTTTTACCGTCGGCCCGGGACTCGTGTGTTACTTATCATTTCATGTGACAGCGATATATTTACGGCGTAGCAACACGGATTAACATTTTTTTTAACTGCGGATTTTTATTCTAGGATTTTTTTTTAACTGCGGATTTTTATTCTAGGATTTTTTTTAACTGCGGATTTTAATTCTAGGATTTTTTTTAACTGCGGATTTTTATTCTAGGATTTTTTTAACTGTGGATTTTAATTCTAGGATCTTTTTTTAACTGCGGATTGTAATTCTAGGATTTTTTTTTAACTGCGGATTTTAATTCTAGGATTTTGTTTAAACTGCGGATTTTAATTCCAGGATTTTTTTTTAACTGCGGATTTTAATTCTAGTATTTTTTATTTTTTTAACTGTGGGTTTTAATACCAGAATTTTTTTATTTTTTAACTGCGGTCCATTGAGTACAGTAAAATAATTTTTTTTACAGTTTACGTCAACTATGTCGTAAAATTAGATGCCGCAACCGCGCAAAAAATAGTAAGATAAAAAAACTGACAACTAGCACTTTATAGTTATCAGACCTACCGCAATTTCTCTGAATGTGCAAATAGCTGTTCGCCGTCGTACACGTGGTGTATCTGGTGGCAGAGCCAGAAGGGACGGAATTACTGCGCGGTACTCGACGGTGGCGCCTGACGCATATAGACATTATATATACGCACACACGTAAATAGTTCCATACACCGCGTCGTGTCTAAGAACCTCGAGAGGGGGCACTCTGTCGGCTGTCTTCACGAATCATTAATTACCCCTTCGCCGCGAACTTATTATACATTCCGGGCGACATGCGCCGCCTTCGCCGTCGCGTCTCGCGTTCTCACTGCCAACGGGTAGCAACTTCGAAGCGGCTACAACACCGCCGAGCTAAACTTACGAGTTTGCCGTGTACTACTCACTTTAACGAAGTCTCGGGGAAGCGAGAGGGAGCGAGGAGAGAACGCGAGGGAGCGTACAAAAGACACGTGAGGTATGCTGCGAAGTACGCCAGCTTCCATCGTGGCATCCATTTTATTCGATTAGGCGGATATTCTGTAATACAGGCTGCACAGTGTCAGCGAAATGTTTCTCAAATTCCTGGTAATTCCTGGAATATTTTGTATCATGCTTTGGAGTAAAGCTGCATTTTTTGTAGACAGTTATTATTATTTTACTACACGGAGAAAACGGATTTGCTATGCCAGTAAAACTTTTGTTAAAATAGTGACGACATTACGTTATCTGCTAGGCTAACCATTTTTTTTGCTAGCACAACAAAATTGTTTGCTAGGTTAGCAGATAACGCAATATTGTCACTATTTTAACAAAAGATTTGCTGGGATAGCAAAATCGTTTTCTCCGTGTATGGATGATTGTTACTAGAGCTTGGAACTAGAGGAGATGAAGTTTATCCGGACCCAACGTTTGTGCTCGATGATAGATCCATCAGGCCCTGTTTACGTAGCTTTATTTTTACAGGCGCTATTTTTATTGGCCATTAAATTAATTTATGAACTATTTGTGAACTCTGAGGGTCTTGGAATATTGGAGCTCGTACCTTGCTGCGGTGTACAAATTCGTCGAAGACCTGAATAATACAAGCAAGAGTTTACGGTTTGTTGATCCATCGGGCGATGAAGGGACAGATTTCTTCTTCACAGGGGACTAAAGATGTCGCTTTTTTATGTAAAAAAAAAAGTTCTCCAAATCTTCTCGAACGCTCGGGGTTTGGAGTGACCTTGGAGAAGGAACGAGCGAGCATCGATTCCGTCCCATAAACCCATAACTCGTGGACGCTACGGGAGGGCTGGAAGGTATATAAGAAACGGGAACGTGCGGTTTGATCTGACCTCTGGTATGCTATAACGCGCTAGCTCTTAAAACGTCGTTTACACAGTCACCGAGCGAAGCTATAATAAAGCGATAAGAAGAAAGTTTTCAGCCTCGTTTCTCTCGCCGATATCCACTTACGTTCTCCTACGAAGAAGTGACGCGGCGTAGGTGTCGTTAGCCCCGGAAAGTCGGAGAAACTCGTGGAACTGTTTATACTTTGCTCGGTACCGGCCGAACACTCAGAGCTTGAGGTCCCAGAAGGTCTCCGGACTCTTCCCACCCATCAAACGTGGCATATTTGGAGGAGTTGAAGAGCTGCCCGTCAAAAAATCCATAACGCCAAATAGACAGAACGAAATATGACTTTGTTTAAGTATACAGCGAAAACGTCAACATACCAAATTTCGATACAAAAGCATCGTTGTTTGAACTATATTTTCGTTTGACATTAACTTTCATACATTCACGGATTTTTGAAAACGTAAGCATTTCGCTAAGGAGGAGACGAAACTAAATTTATGACAATCAAAATTTCTGCATCTTCATCAATGAACTTTGTAAAATTGTAGCGTTGTGACATTTGTTCACAGAGGAAAATGTCTGGGGACTTTTTTCCGTTTTTAGTTCCACAATGACGTCTATTTTTGAAAAAAAAAAGAAAGAACGACGAAGACGATCTTTGCAAATTGAAAACTTTGTCACGCTATATATCTATAAAAAAGCTGCAGCTTCAATCTCGTTGAAAGTCGATCAGGAAATCACAGGAGTTTTCAGGGATGAATTAATTCATATATTTATTGCTGATTGTGAAACTCATTTACCAGCAAAAAAAGCTGAAAAGGGAGGTTATAAAAACAAATTTTTCGCGTCGCCTCGAAACGAGCTAGAAAGGGGGAGAAATTTCGCGCTGCCTGAGAGATCAACGAAGACGACGTCGAAGTGGCTGGTGAGTCGTAAATAGGGCTGCTGCAACGCAGCGACGAACAACAAGGTACCGGGAAGGATCGAGAGAGAAGAAGCGAGAGTAATATAAAACGATAAGGGTAACTTAACGCCAAGCGAGCGAGGCAGTCGTTACTTACACCCGCCGATCGCACTCTGACTTTTATGGAGTAAACAAAAGTGTCTATCGTCGAGCTTCGACGGGTCTATCGACACGCTCTCGATAAGTATTTATGCTTTTTAATGTACGTCACTCCGTCGTCCTAAATATGTACAATACACACATTATGCAGACTGCCTCGGTAAACTGAGGTAAGTATTGGGTAACTCGTCGACTTGTCGTAAATAAACAACAACTCTCGGACTGCTATTCATTTTCGTACGAGTGTGATTGCGTATCAGTGCAGGAGTATCACTATCGAGTGACGAATTATTAAATCAGCGCTGATTCACTTGTGAGATTCATCGGTGCAGTTTTATTCCTTCTAAAGCCTACTTTATTTTTCTCAGGCCTGAAAAAAAAAAATTCTTGACACGTCTATCAAAAAAAGTATTGCCTAATTTTTAGTTAATTCGAATAATTTCGTAAGAGGTGCGAATACACTATTGTAGCTAATAGTATTTTGGTAAATAAATGAAGACGACTTAGTAATTGATACGGTTTTCGATGGATTTTCTTTATTTCATTTTCGGGGCTTCCATCACGTTCCCGTGCAGAAATTTAGTCAGGGCTGTATACTGGGCCCGTACAATCTTCCCTGACTAAGTACGGGGCCCATCGTGGAAATCTAACTGCAGCCCGTATTGGGCGGTCACGCTTTTAATGCTTGGGCCCGTATAGGACGATAAGACTGGGCCAATACTGGATTCCAGTACTTACCCCGTACTAAATAAATAAATTTAAAAACATGATTTTGTGCTAATTTATAGCACTTTTAATTGATATTCCGTCATTCTTATACACGCTAGTGTATTTTTATCGCTGAAAAAACATTTATATATTTGACATGGCCGGGGATCGAACCCGGACCTTCCAGATGGTTGCTGCGCCTTAGCTCACTCGGCCATCCGGATCTTGTGATTGTAATAATTTTTTTCCTTATTTGAATTACTAATATATGAAGTGTAAAATTAATGTAGTATAATATAGTCAGAACTCTATAGATTTATATTATGAAGTTTGCTGTAAGACTACAAAAAGACTTTGATATTTTTTTACGGGAGTTCGGAAATTCGGTTGCCCCTAATAGTCAGTACTTTATTGAGTGACTTCTTAGCTGACCCTGACGAGCAATACTAAGATGGGTGACTGTTTGCCTGACCCTGACGTTCACTATAGTTATTACATTATATTAAATAATTATATTAAAGGGTGACTGACTACGGAGACTTGGCGAGGGAGTCTTATCGTGATTTTTAATGGGCCAATTATGGCCATAGTTTGGATTCCCTGTCATGGCTTCCACGAGAGTGCCATGAAATTATTTCCTGGACCCTGTGTTGGGCCAAGTAGGGCCCAAGATTGGATTCTCTATCATGGGTTCCACGAGAGTGCCATGATACTATGTTGTGGAGCCTGTGTTGGGCCAAGCAGGGCCCACGATTGGATTCCCGGCGATGGCTTCCACGGATAAGCCTATATTGGGCCTATAGATATTCGCGGACGCCCGTTCTAATTTCTGCACGGGTTGCGCTGGATCAAAAGCCTCCTCGATCCGCTCTCCCTTCCACGTTCCCTTCCACATAAATTACTACACGTTTTAATTGAAACATTTCCAACTCCCCACTTCGATGTATCTTTACGCAGCAATGTTTAACCACCGTTATTTTCACTTTAAAGCTCAATTTCCAGACCTAAATATTTAGGATACAATTGTGATCCCAACAATCAGCAAAACCGCGTGCACTTTTGTGTGCGCACGGGGCTCGAAGTGAGCCATTAATTTTGCATGCGTTTCGTCGTTTACTGTTGCCCCGGTCGCGAGTTCGTAAACCGCAGGCAGCCGGTGTGTTGTCGATCGATGTTTTATTGCTCCTGCATAATAGTGCCGGGAAACGCGGACATCCTCCAGAGAATCGTATGCGCGTCTGCATACGGTGCTATATTGTCCGCTCAATATACTATACGTTATATGTGCAGCGCGGCGGCGGCGGCGGCGCGCGCGTTCGCAATCCTCCATTACTCTCCGTCCGTGCGGGCATACAAAGGGCCTATCTCCCCTTGCGGACAACTTAATTACCGTGAGGTCAAACTCGAATCTCGGATTACATAATTAACAGCTACGAGCGACGGTGGCGGCGGCGAGCGCGGTAGAAACAGGAACGTAAAGCCGGAGGTAACGTGCGCCGCGTGATCGCCTCGATCTAGCCTGTAATGGAGTCACTTACGGACCGCGCACGCCGGGAATCAGTTAAGCACGGAAGCATGCCCTCGCTTCTGGCCCTAGACACCACGAGTCCGCTATACGCGCGGAGATAGCCCCCCGGTACGCCTCGTGTCTCTAATAAGTCACTGGAGATCTTCGCCGCTGCGTTTAACCGCACCGCGGATCCGCAGTCCACCGGTCAATATCGCCGGATCATATTTCTCGCGACGTGTCGCGCTTAGCGTCGCTGGCGCAGTCACTGCAAAAGACGAATGTTGATCGTGGATTCGCAGGCAGTCAAAAACAAAACGCGCCGAAATTTGCCGAGCGGAATATTTATTTTCTGATTTATCTCCTTCTGAGGAGATAAATTTCCACGATTTTTTTCCTTCTATGCAACTATCGATTTAGCATTCTTTTTAGTAATGCTGTTTATTAGCATTATTTTTTACTAATTCGTTTTTAATTATTTTTTATTTATTGTTTTACTAATTTGTTTATAATTATTTTTACTAATTTTTTTTAGTGATTTATTTTTTATTATTTTTTACCATTTTTTTTTAAAGGAAATTCATAGACATTTGAATCATTACGAATGCCGAATGTTTTTAAAAAATTCGGTACTCACAGTGTCACAAATGTTACAGCGCAAAAGAAAAATGAAAAACAAGACGACCTCGCTTAAAAGTCAATTATTCGAAATTGAGATTCCGAGTTTTCGAAAATAAGATAAACCTCGAACTCGCCCAGTTTTAAATGCGTGTAATTTGGTAATATCTGTGTTGTAAATGCCGGTCGGCGGTACCATCCCCGTTTTATGGTGAGAACCAGTGGAAAATTAGTTAAATACATATTGGAGCAGCGGCAGCAGCAGCAGCGGGAGTTGAGGACGAACGGGACGGCCGGAGAGTCCGAAGGTGGGCCAGTGGTGTGCCAGGCACGTGATAATGCGCGCAGGTGTACCTGCAGAACGGACCTCGGATCGCACCTGCTGTCCTCGGCGAGACTCCGCCGTTCTTGCCGCGCTGTGGACTTTGGAACGGTGCGGACGAGTCCTGCCGCCGCAGCTTTTGCCGATCGGTGTACACCGTCGTTTTTCCTAGACTCTGTTTGTCTTTGCCGGTTTGCCTTTAAGGCACACCGCAAACTTCATAGCCCGGGCCCGTATCGACCGCACTCGATCGTTAAACTGCTTCCACACCGAACGGATGTGTCCAACTTTCCTGGCTTTTGAGACAGCAAAATACTGCGACAGCGTCGTCTTTTCTGGAAAACGATGAACCACGGTATATAAAGCGTTCTGCAATCACGGGAAGTTGCAAATACAAGACGAGCCACCGAAGACTTCACTGTCGCAGGGAAGAAGTATAATCACTGAAAATGTGATTGTCTGAAATTTTTACCCGGGTTTTTTTTGGGGGATGCGATGCATCAAAAAAATTAAACGTTCGGCTGACTCAACAAACATGTCGTAAAAAATCCACACGAAATATGCTAAACGCACAATTTCCAAAACAGCGTTTTCCCGGCGCACAAGGATTACGGAAAAAAATGTGCCAGTGGTCCAAGTAAATTTGGACGCACTCGAGACATCGTGGCGGTTCAACTTGGGCGCCTTTTCAAGTGGGCGACTCTCTCCCCCACACTCGTAACTTTTCCAGACAATCTGGACGAGTGATGAAGCCCGTCGCTCGGCGTCCTGCGACGAAAGTTGGAAAGACCACCGCCGCCTGTCCGTCTCCCCGCGCGAAACGAACTCCGTGTGTCTGTAAACTCTCCGGTTGACTCGCTGACGACCATTCTCAGCGGCACAAGACTCTCTCGGTGTTCATCGCACGAAACCCTCGCGGCTATTCCTGGTGAGATGATGATTTACAGACAGACGAAGGAGCTGGCTTGATATGCAGTCCAGCGAGGAGTGACGCGCGAGTATAGTACAATTTATCTTGTGGGGTTTGACTGGAGAGCGAACAGAAGTTTGTCGTCCACCTGATACCAGCCGAGGTTCCTCCGGCGAAGCACCGGCCGCTCCGGGAACACGGCTCAATACAGCATTTTGAATGGCCATAGAAGCGTTTAATCATTGCGATACCTGACAACTTTACGCCGCGTCTTATACACGAGCGCAGAGAGAGAGAGCCGAGCTCGTATGGACTCCACGAAAGAGTCATCAGGATCTTTGAGAAGCTACAGAAGAGATACATCTGTAAAATAGACGTGGGATCCCGACTCGTACGAAGGATCCTCACAGCCTCCACCGTTCGCCTCAATGACCCCATGGACGGATTTTTCCGTGCACCGAATCTCCGCTACTCCTCGCTGCGGATCAACGAGAGACAGCCAAGAGGGATTTTAATTTCGATAACGAGTTTCGGGTGCCTCTTGCGAAGGAAGAAAAAACGCTATCAGCTCTAACATCTGGAATCTCCATAATTCGATGTATTATGGAAATCCAATCGATCGTGTTCGCCGTTGAAAGACCTTTCGAAGACCCCTCGAAAAAAAAAGAAAAAAAAAGAGAACGTTGCCCGTAAATTCCAGCAAAACTCCTGCTTCATACCTGTCGCTTTCCCGACCATTTTTTTGTTTGCCCCGTGAATTGTGAGGCTGAAAGGTGAAACTGCTCCAGAAAAAATTGCCGAGGCCGGAGGGGGCGTAGGTACCGTAGACGTTTTTTTTCACGCAACTGGTCCACCGTCATCCGTGCTCACGGTGGTGAGAAAACGTGTATATTCGACAATGGCGCAAGTACCTTGCATCGAGTGTACGAGCGAAAGAGTCTAAGGTCTCGTTTGTCGAGGCCTGCTGGGCCGGGGCGATGCCACGAGGTTCATTCAGTGGTACCTGGATATATACCACCCGCAACTCAAACATCGGTCGGGGTCCCTCGCTGGCTGGAAACTATCCATCGGCAGCGCTGCAGCGCAACGTACTCTCGATATACCTCCGAGACCGAGATTGCCGACGTCAGCGTGACTGTGTACCAGCCGGCTAATTCTAACCGCAGTATATTGCCTGCCCGGCGCGCTCGAGGATGACGGTTCAACTAACGACGAACCGCGGGAGGCCGAACTACCCGGCTGTCGATGAATTGTATGCACAACACAGTGTCATAACCCACCCACTGACGACCGAGGAGGAGGAAGAGGGTGAGTCGAGGTTGCGATCGAGGGAAAGGAAAGGAAGGTAAAGGGCAAACCGGATAGACAGGGAGTGAGATGGCGAACAGGACAGCAGAAGCAGCAGCAGCAGCGGCAGCAACGAAGACGATCTGGCAGGTGTATCTGCTGGTACCCGTTTCGAATATTGCCTGCCTGTTTATTAACACTTCGGGCTAAAAGGTATCGAGACCCAACGGATGGCCCCCTGTAATCGAGGGAGTGAGTGAGAGGGAGGTAATAGACGGGCTATATCGTGGTGAGAGCTCGCTCGCTTACTCATCAAAACCTGCTTTATTTATAACCCGCCAATAAATTCGGCCCCTGGGCCATCTTCGGTCTACTGCTCTCCTTGCCCGCCAGGATGCGTCGTCTCCGCTGGCGCTCGCATTCCGAGGTTCAACAAAATGAGGCAACGTCTTTTTTCCGCGTCGTTGGTTTCGATAAGAAATGTCACGCGTTTCTGGACTCAAAGTAAGTCTCTGTACGGCTGAACAGGGTTTTCACATTTGCATATATATTTTTGTTAATAAAAATAAAAAAAACATTTACTTATAGTTCAGCGGACATAAAAAATATTGGTTTTGTGACGTAAACAAAATGTTTATCATGCTTTTTTAAGGAAATAATGGTGCGGATTTGCTTCTCACGTTATTCCTTTCGCCTGATGGTAGGAATAGGCAGGAATTCAATACGATAATAATGTTATAGATAGCGTGAATCACAGCGACGCGTCGGTTAGCAGCAAATGACGCGAGGTAATTTAACGAAAAAGGGTAATTCATCGAGAATAATCTAAACGCGAAGACGATACAGATTTAGCGGCTTTATTATCAAGAAACAGCTCGAAGTAATTTGCATGCGGAGCGAGGATGCTCTTTACTTTGTAACTGTTCGCACATAAAACTCGCCGCACCGAGTACTCCGCGACGCTGTATCGCGTAAATTTGTCGACGTTTTATTTCCACGCGAAAAGTATTTAACTGGAACTCCGGTTCGGTATTCATACGAATGATTGTAATTACCGCGGCCATTGGCAATCTCGCCGCAATAATTGCGAAATATTCTAACGATCTTTTGCAACATTTCGAGTCCCGCAACGTTATTAAAGTTTTATTGCTCAGTCCAGGTTGTTACTTTATTAATATTTGCTGTATCCCGGCCACTGCTCATTTATACGTGTACACTCAAAGGGTTTTATGGTTTTGGAAGTTTGTTATTACACTGGCGTTTGTGCTTTACCTGCAATTTATTAAAACCACTAAGCGGGCGCGCTTTCGTCTCGTGCTTCTGGCTTACCATACGCTCGGTCGGGTAGACATTTTTCCTGACCGTACGAATAAATAGACGATAAAAATTGAAAAAATAAATATATACGACAGATAAAAAGTCAAGCAATTTCGCATATGGAGAGCGACTCCATCACTCTCCGGTATTACAGTTTTGTTTAAAAAAATCGCTTCTAGTACCCGAATACAATTTTTTAAATCAACACACCGCGTTGCCATGTGGGCACGAAAAAAAAAAAAAAAAAAAAAATACAGTTGTACTCAGTGTTTTAAAAATATATATATTTCCTTCTGTACACAAAGATTATTCCAATATCCCAAGTGAGATAAAAAGAACTTTGTAGGCTGTTCAGATCCGCGGAAACATGAAAAAACGGTACGCACTATTCACGCTGATTGTATACGATTGTTAAGAAGCGCCGCACGCAGCGAAGGGGATAATCCTCGGGGCTGGTGTGGGTCAGGTATCGGGATAAAGATTTCGTGGTGTGTGCGAGGCTGGTACACTCGAGCGGAACGTCGGGCCCGACGAGACGAATAGAGACGATGAAGCCCTTGGGCCGGCGAGCCGATTCGGCGACTCGAACGCGAGTGGAAGCGAGAGAGCGAGGCGAGGGAAACTCTCGACTGTCGCTGTTTCCATGCGACTACAAAATCCGTGTGGCAATATTTTAAACTGCCGGCGTAACTGCATTGCGCGCAGATATTTACCGCATTATTACAAATCCCGCCGCACTGATTCGAGTGCCGCGTGGCAACATCGTGAATCGAGTCACGCTCTCGCGTCTCGCTCGCACTCGCCCGAGTCGCTGAATCAGCTTGCGGGTCAGCCAGCTGCTGTGGTAAATCTCGATAAGTTTATTTTTTCAACCCTGCAGCGTGCGGACGACTGCGCGCCTCGTGAGCCAGACGAACGTGTTTCGCTCGGCGATCAATTTATTCCAAACAACTGGCAACGAAACCGAGAACTTTCCGCTTCTGGCCTCCCGGGCGCAATTTCTCTCAATCATTGCAAAAAAAGTGAGATCCGAAAAAATTGATGGAAAACACGAAAATCGTAGTTCTCATTACACTGTTAGTAATATACGGTGTAAAACGCTGCTGATGTGGACTTTTTCCGAGTGTTATTCATTATAGTGTTAATAGTAACACTTTTTACGGTGTAAATTTAACACCAGCCGTTTCGTTAAATTCACTACTGTGTAAAGCGAGGATACATTGTAAGACTTTTCGCTTAACACCGCCCGTTATCACCATGATTGGTGTGGACTTATAGAGACACCGTCTTGTTGTAAAATTTAACACCAAATTTTTAACAGTGCACGATGGCAAATAAAAAAGACAAAATCTGCCGTGAAAAATAAAATGCCGGAAAATTGTATAGCGGCTGCCGCAACCTTTCGAGGCAATCACGTGATCATCAAAGCATATCACGCGTCAGTCCTTCCAGCCTGCCTATTTTCCGACTGACACGCAGCGAAGAAATAGGAAGATTTTTCGAGCGTCTATCACGGCCATATGCGCCCAAAGCGAAAAGGAGATCGGTAAAAAAAAATCTGGACCCGCTCCGGAGCCTCGCGCTTCGTTCCCTCGTCCATTCCTCGCCGTCCGTGGTCTAGGCTGTTGTCGCAGGACGATCACGGATCGTTTCTAGAAAAGCAAAGGCCTTGCGGCGCGGTTGAGGCCCCTGTCGCTTCTCCGTGGGCCCATTCGGGGGACACCCAGCGTCGCAGTCTTATATACAATTGAGAAATCACGACCTCCTTCTCTCGAGCCGCACCGAGTCCGAGTTCGGGCGCCGAGGGCCCAACGACGACGACGACGCAGGGAAGTGAAAGATCGCAGGGAGAACGCGTGGAGACCTTTCCGGCCCTCGCGCTTCGCTCACGACGAGAGCCAGAACCCAAGTGGACAACAACAACAACAACTCCGTAGGCTCTTTTCACACACGCAGTTCGGGACTCGAGCTCATTTTTCCCTCGTCTCACTCTTTCACTCGCAGCCGAAGACCTCCAGCTCATTTTTCCTTCGTCTCACTTTTTCTCTCGCGACTCAAGACTCGCGGACTCGTTTTTTCATCGTCTCACTCGCTCTGCCTCTTTCCTCTCTCGTGGTTCGGGACTCCGACTCATTTTTCCTCCGTCTCACTCTCTCTTTCGTTCATCGGACCTTTTGTGGTTCCTTTTATTTTTTTTTATTTGCTTCACAATGGCGCTCACTATGATTCTAATTGGTAATTTAGATGAGACGGCGGGTCGAGCGCATTTCGCTCTTAGATCATTTTGTCCAGTGTCCGCGGGGCCTGGCTCGGGTACTGCATATAGTCGTGGGTGTATCGCTTCGTATAGTAAGGTTCTCGCGCACGTGTGCACGATCCATCGGCGTGTGACTAATGTGATAAGTCGGACGATTAATGCGCGCACTCGGCTTAAAACGATTTGAGATCGACGATGCGCGCGGGGCCCAGTGAATAGGCATCGCCTGTTGATAATGGTTTCGGTGTGTTATAACGCGACGGCACTGCGGTACTAATAGGAGCCCTAATCTTTCGTCACATTTCCACTATGAAAGCTCGAACGGTCTTTAACCACTCGGAGAATTTCTATTGAATGTTTGGGTGAATAGATGCAGCAGAACCGAGAAATGTTCTATTAACCGATTATCAATTCAATGAAGCCACTCGACAGGCTCTCCACGAGACAAAATAGAGTCCGGTGAAAAGAGTCACTCGAGTTGAAAAGGAAATCCTGTGAAACGCAATGTCTCGCGAGAAGTTTTACCGTCCTTGGTAGAAAATCTGATGCGTTACAACCGGCCCTGGTTATGCCCTGATCAGGGTCATTTTGGCCCTGCTAGGGCCCGAATAGTACCCGGCTCGGATGTAATTCTACAAATTTTCCACCAGGGATGGCGACGACCCCAAAACGTGGGCAGATCTTTTTTATTGTACAGAGCAGAGGAATATAAAAAGCGACCGAAATATGTTGATTTTTTTCATCACTAACCTAGAAATTGATATTCTTACTTAAATATTGTTGAAAAAAGTCTTGAATTTCTTGGATTTGTTTTTCGTCATTACAACAACAACAAAAAGTATTAAAACGAGACCACATAGTAAAATAAGAACGAATGGACTAGTACATTTATTGTATTTTTTCTCCCACAAAACTGGCTAATATACGCGATATAGAGAAAAATATAAGTTCGTAGTTTACGCTAAGCCCGTGAATACATTACGATTCGGCGAAGGTTCGGCGTGCCACATCCGTAAAAAAATGCTCGAGAAGTAAAAAACAAAGTTTCGGAATTAGATTCTCCCGCGAGTCGCGCAAAAGTTCAGCCTGTCTGCGGCGAGATATAATCCGGCGAAACTTCGCCCAACGTTATTTTCCATTCTCCCGTCTTCCTGGCTCGGCGATATCGATGCATCGAGCACGACCCAGTCACGGGCGGACAATCAACGGGTTGGAAAGTACATGGGCAAACAAAGTTGTATTATCTCGATCGGAAGAGTGCGCGCGCGTGTATGCAGCTTTCGCGCACACAGCGAGTCTCGGATATAATCCGTGGCGTTTTATCCTCTAGTAGCCGGCGCAGCGCGTCGCGGGCTCGCCGTTTGTGTGCTGTGCGCAAATATGTATTTCCCATCCCCGTGAACTCGACGCTGAAGAATGCGGCGCGGTGGGCATTCAACACCACCAGCAGCGCGGAAGTGCGTCGTAGCCGGAGACACTCTCGAAATGAAAGCACTCCGGAGCATCAGAGCCCTGATGGCTCCCGGGTTCCCTGGACCTCACGATGGTCCCTCTCTCTCTCTCCCTCTTCCGCTTCCTCTGTCCACGCATTCGCGTCTGTCGACCGTATATAACGCAAAGTGCGAGCTTTACTCTAGGGGTTGCGGTCTTGGGGCACACAGGAATGAACAGCATACTACGCTTGTTCGCAGGTCATGTATAACTTTCCCTTGCAGCTCCGGTGTGCCGGTCTATGCATTCACGATAACTTGGCTGCGTGAAGTTGTATCAATTTCGTTTTTTTTTTCTTTCAGAAAACCATGAGAAACGAGGTTAACGAGTATTGTTATTATGTAAAAAGGAAGGTGCCGATTAACCCTAGAACTATTACCCTAACCCTAGGGTAATAGGACTTATTTTCAAAATGTACACGTAAGTTCTACACGAAGAAAACTGGTTGGTTGAGAGCACAATTATTTAGATGGTTGGAGGCAGTTAGTTGCGGAAGAGATGAAATTGTATGCGGCAACTACATCGCATTGCTTCCTTCAACCTTTTTTGGTTAGTTGAGACAAATAGAACAGTTGGTTGGCTTTACCAATGGATTGGTTGGCGTTACATGTCGATCGGTTGATATTACCAATTGATTGGTTTGCATTACCAACGCAACATTAATTGGTCGTATCAACCAACCGAGATGATGGATAGTTGCAATTGGTTGGTTGACACACTACTGTGAACCAACTAACGACGATTGGTTTCTGATACACAATAACTCTCAGATATCATATTCTACCATATCGGTTGGTTGGCACCAATCAATTCGGTGATTCTCCCAACGACACCTTTTTGGCCGTGCAGGTCGCGTGGGGTTCCGACGGACCCCAGTCATGAGTTCTAGGGTTGCATGGAGCATCTGCGTTACTAGCAAGATGAATCTGCTTCGCCAAAGGGTGGATACATTTATTTTTTGCAGGTGGAAAATAAATTTTCAGACATGAATGCACAGATGCCAATCCGTCTGCATTATGGACATGTTTTCAGGGTAAACATAATTAATTGCAGTGACCATAATCCGCATATGGCTGTCATTTTCCAGTAAGCTTTCAACTGTATGATTGCCAACCGACTAATTAATCGGTTTATCGACCCCAACCGCTTTATTCGGCCACGTATCCGTGTGTATTTTATTCCAAAAACGCGCCTGATGAATATTCTCTCATCCAGCTACCGCGCGATCTCGACGTACGCCGCCTTCTTGACGTCCAAGAAAACGTTTGGACGCCCCAATTGCTGCGAGCCGCGCGGGGCTTTCGTATTTACGCATCGACAATTCATTATCATTGCTGTTGAAGAAAATGTTTCGACGCCTGCGCGTGTTTCGAGTTCTGCGCAGCCTTCGTGTGCATCTCCGAAACGTGGGCACTATATGTACGGAAAGCGCGTTCCATCGCCGTCCAATGCGGAGCTCGGGATGCACATTGCTATACAACATACGTAAATACATCCACATGAATATACCCCACGTGTGCATGCGGAGCGCGCACTAACAACGTGAACGTACGGCACGTCATTGTAGAGGCCGGTATCGCGCGCTGGTCGACGCGGTCGCGCGCTCGGCCACGAGTCGCGCTATCAATCTTATACCATAAACAGAGATAGGGGCGTTTATCATGCATAGCCGTGCATCGTATAAACATAGATACTGGGGTAAATACCTATAGTATACGCGACGCCGCTCGACACGGGTACTCGCGTCCGCGGGGATATGCCTAATGTGTTTGTACAACTGTCCCTCTCTGCGGCGTATTAACTCGGGGAATCGATCGCCGTCGTCGTCGTGGCTCAGCACCGAGAGGAGCCTGAGCTAAGCGCGATCAGCGTCAATGCTCGGCACTGTGTTCGGCCTCCTCATGTACACGGCCACATGTGTATGTATACATATATACATGTATATATGTATATATATATCCAAATAGGATAACACATACGGCGCGCGCCGAACTCACACGCCGCGATCGCTATCGTTTATTTGTTCGGCTAGATTCTCCCTTGATCGAGTGCGCCACTCTTATTCCACCGCGATACAAACGCCCCCGACAACTCTCACGCCGCGAACGCCAAATTGATTCAACCTCCGACCACTTAACAGCTCATTTTAATCATAATCCCGTATGGCGATAAGAAACATGCGCGGAAATACGATAGCCCATTGTGTTTGCGCTACATTGAGGCGTCGATAAAGGAACTGCTGAGTATTGACACCTAAGCGTTGTTGCACTTTAACGCGCGGTTTAATATTCCCGGAGGGGCCACTGGCAGATTGCTCATTGAGATTCGGCCACGTTTGCCGTAATCTATAGTGCTTATTCACCGGGTAACTCCGACTTTTTCGTAACATTTATCGCGTGGATAGAGGGATCTTTTTTTTTTAGATTTTATTTACAGTGTATTTGTACGAATGGTGGTTATAGATTTTTTAACGATGTCTGTTCATTGTACTACTGATGGTTGAGAGATCTGTTGACAGAGTTTGATATCATTAGCATGTCATGAACTGCAGGAAGTAATAGTGACAGTGCATTTGCTGGAATGTTAGATAAACACACGAATAAAATATTCTGTGGATCTTTAATGCACCGACGTGTTATTTAATTCTGGGCAAAGCACAGCAAATTTATTGACACTAGGCTAATCATACGCGCTAGCGCGCGTGCCTGAAAAACTTGCAAAAATCGACCTCAGAAATTTGTTCTTTTCAAAATATCGACTTTTAACCTATACCATCATTCTCAAGTCGCATATTCTACCCCCGAAAATACTGGTTGTTAACCTTTTTTAATCGATTTTGAAAAAAATATTTTTTTTTCGACGAAAAAAATATTTTTTCTGTCAGAAATCGTAGATCCGGCTCCGGACCGAAAATCGCCAAAATCGACCTCGGAGATTCTTATTTCAAAACATCACCTATAATAGGTTAATGAATTTTGCGCTGCTGCGCTCTTATAAAGCTTTAAAAAGTTACGGGTGCTGCCCCGCCTGTCCTCTTATGACATTTTTCAAATTTGACAACAAACTGATTTTGTTTATCACGGACTTTCCTGGCAACCAATCACATCTCTAATAGTTTGCTAACAATGCTTTCCGTTACTCATGAACTTTTTAAAAGCGATATTAATTTCTATTTGTCGAAAATATTCATTAGCCAGTGCGCCGTTACACTCGTATACCGCTCGACTGTTGTGAAATTTTATTCCTGTAATATTTTGATTAATGTATAAAGAGCACTTACGGAAAATATGCTCGTAACAGGCGTGTCAACCGTGCAAATGCAGCACGTGCATTATCGGATGTTCGAGAGCGGGGATAGTTTGGAAAGGGATGGAGCGCCATTTCGACGAAATTCCCACCTGGATTTCGAACCTGACATCGAACATGACGACACGAAACGTCGACCAATGAATTGCTGCACAGTCTGTGGCACGTCACAGTTAATTGGTAGCCTAAAGCAAATAGCAAATGGCACATATTGGTTCAACAAGGACGGGGAAATGCCAAAAGATCAATGATCGGCCCTTCCCGAGAGTGCCAATCATTGCTGAGCGGGAGACAGTTTTCTTGAGTTCCTGATGTATACTCATACAGTGGAAACTCCAAAGTGATCGAATTGTTACAGTCCCTGTTGCTGGAATTCACAGCAGCAGGCGAGCCGGTCAATTTCACTACGATGGCCAAGCTATGCCATCGTGTCAGGTACCCTATGCATGTACACCATGCACCACTCGGGATGCTCGCCGCCTGTCTCGTGTTTTCGCAGTGTGGGTGCCTATGAAGGATTGTGATGGTCCGAGCACTATGTCAGCAAACAATCCCTAATGGAGGTCCCTGTTTTGGGACCAGAAGTGATCATCAATAGCTGCCAACCCCGGTTGTTATGGAGTTCTATACATTACTATTGCTTTTCATACGATTAGATTTTTCTCTTAAAAAGTTCACGAGTAACTAAAAGCATTGTTGTCGTTCTATTCGAGCTGTGATTGGGTGCTACGAAATTGCGTGGTAAACGAATTCAGTTTAGTGTCAAATTTGACATAAATTTGACTTTTAAAGCTTTATAAGAGCGTAGAAGCGCAAACGTTTTTCAGGGATGTGCACCAACGCGTATGATTAGACTACTATAGGTTAAAAGTCGATATTTTGAAAAAAAAAAAAAAAAAAAAATTCTGATGTCGATTTTGGCGATTTTCGGTCCGTGGACGGATCTAGGATTTCTGACAGAAAGAAGGTCGCAATTTTTTATTTTTTTTTAATCAAGTATAATTACAAAATCATCCTGACAACGAGGATTCTTCTTTTAAAAAGTTCATGAGTAACGGAAAGCATTGCCATCGTTCTATTCAAGCTGCGATTGGTTGCCAGGAAAATCCGTGGTAAACAAGTTCAGTTTGGGGTCAAATTTCATATAAGTGAACGCGCACGACAATGTCTGTAACTTTTTAAAGCTTTATAAGATCGCAACAGCACAGAAGTTTTTCAGTCACACGCGTTAGCGCGTGTGATTAGCCTAGTTCCTCTCTTACAAAGGACATGGCACATCGAAGTCGAAATACTGAAGCCGCCTTTCGAGCGTTCCTATTGGTCGGCGGCGACGTCGATATAAATCGATTCGGACTGTCATGGCCGCTGCAGTCACGCGCGCGTTTTGAATGGCAGTATTGGCCACAAGAAAAGATAAATGAAAAGCAAGGAGTGCGAGCGCAGCGAGCACGTTGTTGCTAGTGTTTTTAAAAATGACATAAAATTTTGCAACAAGTCAATAAACCGCGGTTATTTAATTTCATAAATATTTAAGATTCAGTTGACTTAACGGTAATTATTTTGCAATAATTATACATCTTGTAGAAAGATGCTCGATTTGTCAACACGTTAGAGATTAAATGAAGCACTGTAATAATAATTGAAACAATAATGTAAAAGTAATAGGGGTAGAGTAGCACCGCTTTGCGAAACTTATAAACACATTTAAATAGTCGGGTTATGCAGCGTTGGAAAAACACGGTACACATTTTTTTCTCTCTCACCATTTCATTGTACCGTGGACTTTTTAATGCAGTGCCTACCCCAAAGTCGGTTGGGTGAGTCGTCGTTGGGTGCCTCGGTTCATGTGGTCGAGGTTTTCCCGTGCGAAGAGCCGAGTGAGTAAGACATAATGTAAGGTGAGATACCTGCGTGAATACAACTTCGTACGAACCGTCGGGACGCGTTTATAGCCGTGGAAGCTGCGCCGTATCGTTTATACAGCATAAAAACGTATTTTTTTCAATTAGGACATCACGCCGTGCTTTCAGCTCGCTCAGACAGACAGGCACAACAACGGGGACTCCGACGGAGCTCGGGGGAAAAAAAGCGTAATACCGTTTTTGTTCATATATCCCGAGCCTCGACGCGACCCTCCGCCGTTCACTAGCCCGACACACTTATACTGATCCCAATCCCTCGTCTATCTGCCTTGCTCGTATTATTTGTCCAAATGGACTTTATACCGAATGATAATATTGTGGGACGGCTCTCTCGGTCTCGCTCTATCTGTCTACGAAGCGACCAGACCAGAGAGAAACGGCGACCCTTGCTGCGTGTAGGATAGCAGGAAGACAGCTCTGATCCTACGGCTGAAACGTTTTGTCGAAAACCTCTCGAGCATCGTGTATTTTCACTAGATTATAAACACTCAGATAAGTCGGGGGAAAAAAAGCTGTCTCGCTCTGAGACGATTTCGTGTCTTCTCGATCCAATAACACAGAAACCTTCAATTTTTTCGTCGTACAATAGATTTTCGTCACATCACTCTGGATTCCCGTTATTTTTTTAACGGCAAGAAATAAAATTGCGTTGCGCGAAAAAAACGACAAAAGAGGATAAAAAACTTCTAATCAACATCCGATCTTCCCGTAAAAAGTTCATGAGTCACAAAATTCATTGTCGACTATCGAAAAAAACGTCGAAAAAATTATTTTTTTCTAAGTTAATTGTAATAAAGTATCTTCGAGCCTCGAGTAACTGGTAAACAAAAAAACGCAAACGTGTCACCCTAAAATGGTATCACGATAGCAAAGCGTCACCACTGACGGTCTATCCGAAAAAAGTGGTGCGATTGACAGGCGATGCTTCATACTTAAATTTCACGAACCGTGACTTAATTGCTTGTTCGCGAGTCGTGAATTTAACATTCAAGCCGCGAGACGAGGAAGTGAGTGGCCACGCGCTGAAACCTTGTAAAATCTTGTAACGTATATCCACCATATAGGTAGGTGGGTTACCAACACCGTTTTGAAATCTCGTTGGTTATATCGTACCGCGGTTTGTTAATATATGCCGAGTGTGGCTACGTGGCGAGACGGAAGATTTCGATCTCCCGATCGAACCGAGGCACGGACGTGCCCTTCGACCTCGGTGAGGAGCTCTCGTCGCACACACATACACACCAAGCCACACCGGAGTGGCTGCGCGACGACGTCACAAACCCGTGCAAGCATATATCCGAGGTAAACCTGCATATGCATACTATCAACCGAGTGTAGGTAGGTCGCTGCGCGTATAGTAGGAGCACTACTTACACAGACCCTACTACCTAACCCACCGTACGCAGTGTGGCCCCCGGTCTCGCGTGACGGGCTCTTACTCAGCAGCTCTGCTTCAGGAATTTCTCCTCCTTCCTTCCTTCGATTAATCCTCGTGCGGTGCGTGCATCTCATTACGCACTGAGCGGGATCTGGGGAATGTCGGTGTGATTTATACGTCCGTCAAGCAGAAAGCGACCCCGTCGATCCTGGCCCGAACGCCTTGTTTTTTTTCCCTCGTTTCTTTTTTTTTTTTTCGTCTTCTTTTTTTTTCTTCCCCCGTCTCGACTCACGAGCGCGCGTCTCAATGAGGGGGAAAAAAATAATAATTTCTCTCCTGGTCCATTTACTCGATTTTGGGATCGAGGGTGGCGCGACGAGCAAACGAGCCAGCAACCGCGCATTCTGCTCGCCCGCCTCACACTCGCGCGGCTGTATATGCGTTTGCCTTGGCTCGCGCGCTCCGCACTCCGGGCCCTGCTACAGCCTCACCGGCGAAAGTAACTCGCCTTCCTACTGGGATTTAAGTCTCCGCGCGCGGCAGCGTCTGTTGCGAAACTCTCGTAACGAACGATTACCCGTTAACGCACTCGTTACGACCGCGTTTACAGCAACTAGGATTTATATCCTTTCTTTCACCCTATATTCAAGCTTCGCCTCCCATTCACCCCCTTTTTTCATTATCTATAATTAAAGTGCGTGGCAATATACACGTGCCGATCGATAAGCGGCTGGATTATTCGTACCTTGTTTCAATTAGTCGGGGATCATTTCGCGCGGAATAATGATACTCTGTACGATATTGATTTTCACCGGTAGTTTCGAGGTTATTTATTCATGCAGATTTTTGTAATCGTGCAGTTCTCTTTTCTGCGGCTCAGGTGCTGCGCACCTCGCGTTATCGTTCCCAAGATTTATATTTTCTCACGGAAAACACTGGTTGAAGACATTTTTTATGACATTTTAGACACATTTATTTCTTGTAATGAAAACTAGGCAACGAATGAGCTTGCTGAAATTTAATTTATACTTAGTAGTCAGGAAGCTAAGTAACGAATACTCGTTAATGTAGTCTACAAAGTCTGTAAGTCTAAATAGACTAAAAAAACGGGCTATCCAACAGGGTATCACACCCGCATGCCATACAGCAGCATTGGATTTCCGCAATCCGCGTTACTCGTGGCCCTCTCAAATGCCATCGCATCGAAAACTCACGTGTGAAACTATTTCGGATCTTGATAAGAGGCTAACCAGTCCACAGGCCCGAAGAATCCGTATATTTACCGCAGTCTGGTTAAGCCCCCCCGTACTTTACGTAATGATAGATGATAGATGCTCTCGTGCCCGACGCATATAAAACCAGGGAGCTCTGAAATGCTCAGAAAATCCACTCGGACATCGGAGCGCGATATATCATATATATATGGGGTACGTAACAGCACCGTCTCCTATCCACCTGGAAGTATATCTAACAAATTGTCCGGATTAATCTAACATCTAAATGTCGGGATAATAAGCAGCTAATAGTGTGGTTTTGAGGACCAGAGCACCAACCACGTTGCTGCAACTAATCGCAATCTCCGGGATTTCGTTAATGAGCAAAGTCACGCGAGGGACTCAATGGCGATGACGAGGGAGAGGAGCAGCTCCCGATATTGCCTCGTAACTATCTATTCACTGTATTATACTCGCTTATACGACACTCGATTCGTTTGAACATTCAGTATCGTAGTTGGTGAGCGTGGTACGATTTCGTGGTAATAGAATTTCATGTTGCATTGGCGACGTCGCAAGTGAAATTATATAATGCTTTTACAGATCAGAATGGGATGGGAAAAAATATCATAGGTACCGATTTATAGAATTTGTAATCTAAGAGGATACGTCAGAAATATATGGGAAAGAAGAGACATCCGGAGAACGACAGGTCCTCGTTTAATAAAAAAAACATCATGGTAACCGATATAAAGAATTTGCAAACTAAGACGATACGTCACAAATCTAAGAGGAACCGTGGGTGAGGTCATGGAGTTGGCTTTTCGTTGCAACACCAAAAGCTCATGCAGCATTACGCAACTTGCACAGAGCAGTCAGCTCAAATTAATCACCTTACAATATGCGACAGGGCTGGTATCGATTCACATGGCTCTTCAATGTCAAAGAAAGCCTAACCTCGATGCGGTTACGACCTCGCTGGCTCTTCTCACTTTCGTTACTTTACACAACACCATATGACGCTTCACTCGTTTGGGCGTTTTCTGTGCGCAAGGACCCGGTGGGCATGGCGCGATTTCGCGGTAATAGAATTTCGAAAAGATCCTCCCGCGCTGCTGGCACTCGCGACCGCGTTTCTCGCCAGTTCCTACGCCCATACGTATATCTATATAGATGAATTATATGGCTGATGTGGTGAGCGAACGAACCCGTCCTCTGAGTCGCGAGCCGACGAGCTCGCTCGGCCGGAAACTCACGACGAGTGAGAGGAATCGATGATTCACCCGAGTGTATGTGAGTGTATATGCGAGTGTGTGTTGTGTATGGGCTACCGTACACTCTCTACGGTGTGATGCTTCTGTCGATTGTCTCTACCTCGATAGTCAGCAGTTATTACACGTCCGCACGAGAATCAAACGTGAAACCTTCCGACTGGGAAAATCGACGGATGGGGGGCTGCGAGATGCTGAAGGTTATTGATAGGGGATTTGGAAAGGGCTTGACCAAATTGTCGAGTCGATCAACAACACAACCGCAGACGGGAGATTATAGTGTGTTAGGAGCGATATTAAATAAGTAGATACGAAAAAAGATTCGTAAATTTTGTAGGTTGATGCGTGGATTCGGAACGATGTAGGAGTGAAGACTAAATGTGAATACCTTTAAAAAATTCAGGCATCGATTTTGCCACTTTTGGACCAGAACTGAAAGCTTTGAATTCTGAAGTAAAAAACCTCGATTTTTTTATTCGTTTAAAAAACATTCTTAAACGGGTGGGAAACTGACTCGAAAACAATGGTGAAGTCCGAAATCCGATATCGTCAAAAACGTGAGCCAGGAATTTTGAAAATGCCAGGCTAGCATTTAATGTCGCGAATGGGTGAGGAAGAAATTATCATTTTGCTCGGGTATTTCACGAAATGAAGCGTGTCGTCACATAGACAACGACGGAGGCGACTTTGGAAAGAGCACAAGCAGAAGGAGCAGGTGATACTGCACACAGTGTTGTACGTCTTTACGCGCGAAGGAGTTTCGCTCGCGGGCGCGATGAGAGAGCCAAGTTTCGATAAACTTCACCGGGCGGGCGGCATTCCCTCAGCGAAATAAGTTGGATTATCCCCCGTTTCAAATTACTTCGGGGTAATGAAATTTGTTAATTTCCACGATGTGCCCCGCGCGCTCGCGCGCGTGGGACGAGGTCGTTGTATCGCGGCAACGAGAGCGAGGGGCCTCTCCTTGAGTGGTCCTCGTGTTCCTATATCGGGGTCCGGAGAATACTGCGCGGCCGGCGGCTCGTAAAAATTAGCATGCCGTTTCGAAGATGGCCAAAGTTTCGACTTTCATTCGCGAATTAAGGAATTCGCGGAGATAAAGGTCTTTACTTTTATTTCGCTTAATAAATTATCCACTTGATCCGCGCTGCTTTGTTTTACTTCCACTCGACCGTCGTCTCTCGATTTCAAACGATTTTAAATCGCGCCTGTGTTACTCATATCGCGAGCGTCGTAACGCGCAAACATTCCTCGCGCGTTGCCCCGTCTTTATCTGCGGATCGTACGATCTCCGGAAATCCGCAGCGGGTTCAAGATCGCCGGGGCGATAATATTAATGAGTCACAAATATAAAAGAGGTTAAGGAGACCGCAAATTTGTATGTAATTACAGCCGCGCGTGTAATTTTTTAATCTGTAACAGGGCATGGTATCAATTTTTAGTACAAGCAACTTTTTTTATCACCAATGGTATGTTATAATGAGTATAAAAAATCCGCATGGATAACAAATTGGTGGCTTTTACTTTATCAGTTACCGAAATTGATTTTTTTTTGCATAGAGCGACGTACCGCGTGCATTAAGGTACGTCTCGAAACTCAATTTGGCCTTAAAACAAACAAAAAAAACGCGACACCGTAACGTCGCAACAATTATTGCTATGTACTTTCATACTGAGTCATGAACATCTACATGTTGTGTATGTCACGCGTCCGTTACGTCCGTTAGTTACACGCGTGCGTGCTTGCGTGAGTGGACGTTGCCGGCGATCGTTCGTGCGCGTGCGACACGCGTCTGACCATCAGCGCCAGAACCAACTGCGGTATATGCGCCCCCCACTCCTACACCCGCTCGACCCTTGAATTCGACTGGCCCGGAGCGGCCGACCACTCGGCCAGAGGACGATGCGATGCATACGCCGCGAATTCCAAATTCATTTTGTCGCCTCTCTCGCTCTGTGCATTGTACGTGGAATAGCAAAACGTATGTGACGATGAGGATAAGGGAAGGCCGCGTGCGATGCGCGAATTTAAGGGACCCAAGCGCGCTGATCCCGCTCATTCAACAAGCTCAAGCAAATAAATTTGCAAACGTTCAGGATTTTTCGTTAATTTTTTATTTTTTTATTTTTAGTTCCACGGAGAAAACAAATTGGTTGGCCTAGCGAACTTCAACAGCCAATTAGGCTCCAAGCGACCAAATTGATTGGGTCAGCTAATTAATTAATCGAGGCAACAAATTATAGTTGGCTAATTGTGACATCCGATTGGTTGGTTGCTGAATAGTTCATTTGTCGTGTCGAACTAATTGTTTTCCTAATTGGAATCATTAATGACTGGACTTGACAGTTCGAAATGAGCTAAATTTCCCAAGTGCTGAATTTATAACTCATGCAATTACTACTTGTTTGAAAAAAACTCATGAGCTAAAAAAGCCCCACCCGGGAATTTTAGCTCCTGCAATGACTTTTTTCGGAAAATTATTATTTTTTTTTTTAAATAGTCATTCCATGAGCTAAAATGCCCGGGTCATGATTTTTTAGCTCATGGAATGACTATTTAAAAAAAAAAATATTTTTCCAAAAAAGTCATTCCATGAGCTAAAAAATCCGGACCCGGGAATTTTAGCTCATGGAATGACTTTTTTCGGAAAAATAATTTTTTTTTTTTTTTAATAGTCATTCCATGAGCTAAAAAATCCGTACCCGGGAATTTTAGCTCATGGAATGACTATTTAAAAAAAAAAAATTCTGAAAAAAGTCATTCCATGAGCTAAAATTCCCGGGTACGGATTTTTTAGCTGATGGAATGACTATTAAAAAAAAAATTATTTTTCCGAAAAAAGTCATTCCATGAGCTAAAAAAGCCCCACCCGGGAATTTTAGCTCATGGAATGACTTTTTTCGAAAAAATATTTTTCTTTTTGGGAAAATAGTCATTCCATGAGCTAAAATTCCCGAGTCCGGATTTTTTAGCTCATGGAATGAATATTTTCCCAAAAAAAAAATATTTTTCCGAAAAAAGTCATTCCATGAGCTAAAATTCCCAGGTACGGATTTTTTAGCTCATGGAATGACTATTAAAAAAAAAAAAAATTATTTTTCCGAAAAAAGTCATTGCCTGAGCTAAAACAGCCCCACCCGGGAATTTTAGCTCATGGAATGACTATTTAAAAAAAAAAAAAATTCTGAAAAAAGTCATTAATTTTTTTTTAGAAAATAGTCATTCCATGAGCTAAAATTCCCGGGTGGGGCTTTTTTAGCTCATGGAATGACTTTTTTCGGAAAAATAATTTTTTTTTTTTAATAGTCATTCCATGAGCTAAAAAATGCGTACCCGGGAATTGTAGCTCATGGAATGACTTTTTTCAGAATTTTTTTTTTTAAAATAGTCATTCCATGAGCTAAAATTCCCGGGTGGGGCTTTTTTTAGCTCAGGCAATGACTTTTTTCGGAAAAATAATTTTTTTTTTTTGTAATAGTCATTCCATGAGCTAAAAAATCCGTACCTGGGAATTTTAGCTCATGGAATGACTATTTAAAAAAAAAAAATCTGAAAAAAGTCATTCCATGAGCTAAAATTCCCGGGTACGCATTTTTTAGCTCATGGAATGACTATTAAAAAAAAAATATATTTTTCCGAAAAAAGTCATTCCATGAGCTAAAAAAGCCCCACCCGGGAATTTTAGCTCATGGAATGACTATTTTCTAAAAAAAAATTATTTTTCTGAAAAAAGTCATTCCATGAGCTAAAATTCCCAGGTCCGGATTTTTTAGCTCATGGAATGACTATTTTCCCAAAAAAAAATTATTTTTCCGAAAAAAGTCATTCCATGAGCTAAAAAAGCCCCACCCGGGAATTTTAGCTCATGGAATGACTATTAAAAAAAAAAAATTATTTTTCCGAAAAAAGTCATTCCATGAGCTAAAAAAGCCCCACCCGGGAATTTTAGCTCATGGAATGACTATTAAAAAGAAAAAATTATTTTTCCGAAAAAAGTCATTCCATGAGCTAAAAAATCCGTCCCCGGGAATTTTAGCTCATGGAATGACTTTTTTCAGAATTTTTCTTTTTTTAAATAGTCATTCCATGAGCTAAAATTCCCGGGTGGGGCTTTTTTAGCTCAGGCAATGACTTTTTTCGGAAAAATATATATTTTTTTTTTAATAGTCATTCCATGAGCTAAAAAATCCGTACCTGGGAATTTTAGCTCATGGATTGACTTTTTTCGGAAAAATATTTTTTTTTTGGGAAAATATTCATTCCATGAGCTAAAAAATCCGGACTCGGGAATTTTAGCTCATGGAATGACTATTTTCTAAAAAAAAATTATTTTTCTGAAAAAAGTCATTCCATGAGCTAAAATTCCCGGGTACGGATTTTTTAGCTCATGGAATGACTTGTTTCGGAAAAATAATTTTTTTTGGGAAAATAGTCATTCCATGAGCTAAAAAATCCGGACCCGGGAATTTTAGCTTATGGAATGACTTTTTTCAGAAAAATAATTTTTTTTTTTTTTTAATAGTCATTCCATGAGCTAAAAAATCCGTACCCGGGAATTTTAGCTCATGGAATGACTATTTAAAAAAAAAGAAATTCTGAAAAAAGTCATTCCATGAGCTAAAATTCCCGGGTACGGATTTTTTAGCTGATGGAATGACTATTAAAAAAAAAAATTATTTTTCCGAAAAAAGTCATTCCATGAGCTAAAAAAGCCCCACCCGCGAATTTTAGCTCATGGAATGACTTTTTTCGAAAAAATATTTTTCTTTTTGGGAAAATAGTCATTCCATGAGCTAAAATTCCCGAGTCCGGATTTTTTAGCTCATGGAATGAATATTTTCCCAAAAAAAAAATATTTTTCCGAAAAAAGTCATTCCATGAGCTAAAATTCCCAGGTACGGATTTTTTAGCTCATGGAATGACTATTAAAAAAAAAAAAATTATTTTTCCGAAAAAAGTCATTGCCTGAGCTAAAAAAGCCCCACCCGGGAATTTTAGCTCATGGAATGACTATTTAAAAAAAAAAAATTCTGAAAAAAGTCATTCCATGAGCTACAATTCCCGGGTACGCATTTTTTAGCTCATGGAATGACTATTAAAAAAAAAAAATTATTTTTCCGAAAAAAGTCATTCCATGAGCTAAAAAAGCCCCACCCGGGAATTTTAGCTCATGGAATGACTATTTTCTAAAAAAAAATTATTTTTCTGAAAAAAGTCATTCCATGAGCTAAAATTCCCGGGTCCGGATTTTTTAGCTCATGGAATGACTATTTTCCCAAAAAAAAATTATTTTTCCGAAAAAAGTCATTCCATGAGCTAAAAAATCTGTACCCGGGAATTTTAGCTCATGGAATGACTATTTAAAAAAAAAAAAATTCTGAAAAAGGTCATTCCATGAGCAAAAATTCCCGGGTACGGATTTTTTAGCTCATGAAATTACTATTAAAAAAAAAAAATTATTTTTCCGGAAAAAGTCATTCCATGATCTAAAAAAGCCCCACCCGGGAATTTTAGCTCATGGAATGACTATTTAAAAAAAAAAATTATTTTTCTGAAAAAAGTCATTCCATGAGCTAAAATTCCCGGGTGGGGCTTTTTTAGCTCAGGCAATGACTTTTTTCAGAAAAATATTTTTTTTTTTAAATAGTCATTCCATGAGCTAAAAAATCCGTACCTGGGAATTTTAGCTCATGGAATGACTTTTTTCAGAATTTTTCTTTTTTTAAATAGTCATTCCATGAGCTAAAATTCCCGGGTGGGGCTTTTTTAGCTCAGGCAATGACTTTTTTCGGAAAAATATATATTTTTTTTTTAATAGTCATTCCATGAGCTAAAAAATCCGTACCTGGGAATTTTAGCTCATGGATTGACTTTTTTCGGAAAAATATTTTTTTTTTGGGAAAATATTCATTCCATGAGCTAAAAAATCCGGACTCGGGAATTTTAGCTCATGGAATGACTATTTTCTAAAAAAAAATTATTTTTCTGAAAAAAGTCATTCCATGAGCTAAAATTCCCGGGTACGGATTTTTTAGCTCATGGAATGACTTGTTTCGGAAAAATAATTTTTTTTGGGAAAATAGTCATTCCATGAGCTAAAAAATCCGGACCCGGGAATTTTAGCTTATGGAATGACTTTTTTCAGAAAAATAATTTTTTTTTTTTTTTAATAGTCATTCCATGAGCTAAAAAATCCGTACCCGGGAATTTTAGCTCATGGAATGACTATTTAAAAAAAAAGAAATTCTGAAAAAAGTCATTCCATGAGCTAAAATTCCCGGGTACGGATTTTTTAGCTGATGGAATGACTATTAAAAAAAAAAATTATTTTTCCGAAAAAAGTCATTCCATGAGCTAAAAAAGCCCCACCCGCGAATTTTAGCTCATGGAATGACTTTTTTCGAAAAAATATTTTTCTTTTTGGGAAAATAGTCATTCCATGAGCTAAAATTCCCGAGTCCGGATTTTTTAGCTCATGGAATGAATATTTTCCCAAAAAAAAAATATTTTTCCGAAAAAAGTCATTCCATGAGCTAAAATTCCCAGGTACGGATTTTTTAGCTCATGGAATGACTATTAAAAAAAAAAAAATTATTTTTCCGAAAAAAGTCATTGCCTGAGCTAAAAAAGCCCCACCCGGGAATTTTAGCTCATGGAATGACTATTTAAAAAAAAAAAATTCTGAAAAAAGTCATTCCATGAGCTACAATTCCCGGGTACGCATTTTTTAGCTCATGGAATGACTATTAAAAAAAAAAAATTATTTTTCCGAAAAAAGTCATTCCATGAGCTAAAAAAGCCCCACCCGGGAATTTTAGCTCATGGAATGACTATTTTCTAAAAAAAAATTATTTTTCTGAAAAAAGTCATTCCATGAGCTAAAATTCCCGGGTCCGGATTTTTTAGCTCATGGAATGACTATTTTCCCAAAAAAAAATTATTTTTCCGAAAAAAGTCATTCCATGAGCTAAAAAATCTGTACCCGGGAATTTTAGCTCATGGAATGACTATTTAAAAAAAAAAAAATTCTGAAAAAGGTCATTCCATGAGCAAAAATTCCCGGGTACGGATTTTTTAGCTCATGAAATTACTATTAAAAAAAAAAAATTATTTTTCCGGAAAAAGTCATTCCATGATCTAAAAAAGCCCCACCCGGGAATTTTAGCTCATGGAATGACTATTTAAAAAAAAAAATTATTTTTCTGAAAAAAGTCATTCCATGAGCTAAAATTCCCGGGTGGGGCTTTTTTAGCTCAGGCAATGACTTTTTTCAGAAAAATATTTTTTTTTTTAAATAGTCATTCCATGAGCTAAAAAATCCGTACCTGGGAATTTTAGCTCATGGAATGACTTTTTTCAGAATTTTTTTTTTTAAATAGTCATTCCATGAGCTAAAATTCCCGGGTGGGGCTTTTTTAGCTCATGGAATGACTTTTAAAAAAAAAATATTTTTCCGAAAATAGTCATTCCATGAGCTAAAAAATCCGTACCCGGGAATTTTAGCTCATGGAATGACTTTTTTCGGAAAAATAATTTTTTTTTTTTAATAGTCATTCCATGAGCTAAAAAATCCGTACCCGGGAATTTTAGCTCATGGAATGACCTTTTTCAGAATTTTTTTTTAAAATAGTCATTCCATGAGCTAAAATTCCCGGGTACGGATTTTTTAGCTCATGGAATGACTATTAAAAAAAAAAAAATTATTTTTCCGAAAAAAGTCATTCCATGAGCTAAAAAAGCCCCACCCGGGAATTTTAGCTCATGGAATGACTATTTAAAAAAAAAAAAATATTTTTCTGAAAAAAGTCATTGCCTGAGCTAAAAAAGCCCCAACCGGGAATTTTAGCTCATGGAATGACTTTTTTCAGAAAAATAATTTTTTTTTAGAAAATAGTCATTCCATGAGCTAAAATTCCCGGGTGGGGCTTTTTTAGCTGAGGCAATGACTTTTTTCGGAAAAATAATTTTTTTTTTTTTTTAATAGTCATTCCATGAGCTAAAAAATCCGTACCTGGGAATTTTAGCTCATAGAATGACTTTTTTCGGAAAAATATTTTTTTTTTGGGAAAATATTCATTCCATGAGCTAAAAAATCCGGACTCGGGAATTTTAGCTCATGGAATGACTATTTTCCCAAAAAGAAAAATATTTTTCCGAAAAAAGTCATTCCATGAGCTAAAATTCCCGGGTGGGGCTTTTTTAGCTCATGGAATGACTTTTTTCGGAAAAATAATTTTTTTTTTTTAATAGTCATTCCATGAGCTAAAAAATCCGTACCCGGGAATTTTAGCTCATGGAATGACCTTTTTCAGAATTTTTTTTTAAAATAGTCATTCCATGAGCTAAAATTCCCGGGTACGGATTTTTTAGCTCATGGAATGACTATTTTCCCAAAATTTTTTTTTTTTTCGAAAAAAGTAATTCCATGAGCTAAAAAATCCGGACCCGGGAATTTTAGCTCATGGAATGACTTTTTTCGAAAAAATATTTTTTTTTGGGAAAATATTTTTCCGAAAAAAGTCATTCCATGAGCTAAAATTCCCGGGTACGGATTTTTTAGCTCATGGAATGACTATTTTCGGAAAAATATTTTTTTTTTAAAAGTCATTCCATGAGCTAAAAAAGCCCCACCCGGGAATTTTAGCTCATGGAATGACTATTTAAAAAAAAAAAATTCTGAAAAAAGTCATTCCATGAGCTAAAATTCCCAGGTACGGATTTTTTAGCTCATGGAATGACTATTAAAAAAAAAAAATTATTTTTCCGAAAAAAGTCATTCCATGAACTAAAAAAGCCCCACCCGGGAATTTTAGCTCATGGAATGACTATTTTCTAAAAAAAAATTATTTTTCTGAAAAAAGTCATTCCATGAGCTAAAATTCCCGGTTGGGGCTTTTTTAGCTCAGGCAATGACTTTTTTCAGAAAAATAATTTTTTTTTTTTAAATAGTCATTCCATGAGCTAAAATTCCCGGGTGGGGCTTTTTTAGCTCATGGAATGACTTTTTTCGGAAAAATAAATTTTTTTTTTTTAATAGTCATTCCATGAGCTAAAAAATCCGTACCCGGGAATTTTAGCTCATGGAATGACTTTTTTCAGCATTTTTTTTTTTTAAATAGTCATTCCATGAGCTAAAAAATCCGTACCTGGGAATTTTAGCTCATGGAATGACTTTTTTCGGAAAAATATTTTTTTTTTGGGAAAATATTCATTCCATGAGCTAAAAAATCCGGACTCGGGAATTTTAGCTCATGGAATGACTATTTTCCCAAAAAGAAAAATATTTTTCCGAAAAAAGTCATTCCATGAGCTAAAATTCCCGGGTGGGGCTTTTTTAGCTCATGGAATGACTTTTTTCGGAAAAATAATTTTTTTTTTTTAATAGTCATTCCATGAGCTAAAAAATCCGTACCCGGGAATTTTAGCTCATGGAATGACCTTTTTCAGAATTTTTTTTTAAAATAGTCATTCCATGAGCTAAAATTCCCGGGTACGGATTTTTTAGCTCATGGAATTACTTTTTTCGAAAAAAAAAAAAAAAATTTTGGGAAAATAGTCATTCCATGAGCTAAAAAATCCGTACCCGGGAATTTTAGCTCATGGAATGACTATTTTAAAAAAAAATTCTGAAAAAGGTCATTCCATGAGCTAAAATTCCCGGGTACGGATTTTTTAGCTCATGGAATGACTATTAAAAAAAAAAAATTATTTTTCCGAAAAAAGTCATTCCATGAGCTAAAAAAGCCCCACCCGGGAATTTTAGCTCATGGAATGACTTTTTTCGGAAAAATATTTTTCTTTTTGGGAAAATAGTCATTCCATGAGCTAAAATTCCCGAGTCCGGATTTTTTAGCTCATGGAATGAATATTTTCCCAAAAAAAAAATATTTTTCCGAAAAAAGTCATTCCATGAGCTAAAATTCCCAGGTACGGATTTTTTAGCTCATGGAATGACTATTTAAAAAAAAAAAAAATGCTGAAAAAAGTCATTCCATGAGCTAAAATTCCCGGGTACGGATTTTTTAGCTCATGGAATGACTATTAAAAAAAAAAAATTTATTTTTCCGAAAAAAGTCATTCCATGAGCTAAAAAAGCCCCACCCGGGAATTTTAGCTCATGGAATGACTATTTAAAAAAAAAAAATTATTTTTCTGAAAAAAGTCATTGCCTGAGCTAAAAAAGCCCCAACCGGGAATTTTAGCTCATGGAATGACTTTTTTCAGAAAAATAATTTTTTTTTAGAAAATAGTCATTCCATGAGCTAAAATTCCCGGGTGGGGCTTTTTTAGTTCATGGAATGACTTTTTTCGGAAAAATAATTTTTTTTTTTTAATAGTCATTCCATGAGCTAAAAAATCCGTACCTGGGAATTTTAGCTCATGGAATGACTTTTTTCGGAAAAATATTTTTTTTTTGGGAAAATATTCATTCCATGAGCTAAAAAATCCGGACTCGGGAATTTTAGCTCATGGAATGACTATTTTCCCAAAAAGAAAAATATTTTTCCGAAAAAAGTCATTCCATGAGCTAAAATTCCCGGGTGGGGCTTTTTTAGCTCATGGAATGACTTTTTTCGGAAAAATAATTTTTTTTTTTTAATAGTCATTCCATGAGCTAAAAAATCCGTACCCGGGAATTTTAGCTCATGGAATGACCTTTTTCAGAATTTTTTTTTAAAATAGTCATTCCATGAGCTAAAATTCCCGGGTACGGATTTTTTAGCTCATGGAATGACTATTTTCCCAAAATTTTTTTTTTTTTTCGAAAAAAGTAATTCCATGAGCTAAAAAATCCGGACCCGGGAATTTTAGCTCATGGAATGACTTTTTTCGAAAAAATATTTTTTTTTTGGGAAAATATTTTTCCGAAAAAAGTCATTCCATGAGCTAAAAAAGCCCCACCCGGGAATTTTAGCTCATGGAATGACTTTTTTCGGAAAAATATTTTTCTTTTTGGGAAAATAGTCATTCCATGAGCTAAAATTCCCGAGTCCGGATTTTTTAGCTCATGGAATGAATATTTTCCCAAAAAAAAAATATTTTTCCGAAAAAAGTCATTCCATGAGCTAAAATTCCCAGGTACGGATTTTTTAGCTCATGGAATGACTATTAAAAAAAAAAAAAAATTATTTTTCCGAAAAAAGTCATTCCATGAACTAAAAAAGCCCCACCCGGGAATTTTAGCTCATGGAATGACTATTTTCTAAAAAAAAATTATTTTTCTGAAAAAAGTCATTCCATGAGCTAAAATTCCCGGTTGGGGCTTTTTTAGCTCAGGCAATGACTTTTTTCAGAAAAATATTTTTTTTTAGAAAATAGTCATTCCATGAGCTAAAATTCCCGGGTGGGGCTTTTTTAGCTCATGGAATGACTTTTTTCGGAAAAATAATTTTTTTTTTTTAATAGTCATTCCATGAGCTAAAAAATGCGTACCCGGGAATTGTAGCTCATGGAATGACTTTTTTCAGAATTTTTTTTTTTTAAATAGTCATTCCATGAGCTAAAATTCCCGGGTGGGGCTTTTTTAGCTCAGGCAATGACTTTTTTCGGAAAAATAATTTTTTTTTTTGTAATAGTCATTCCATGAGCTAAAAAATCCGTACCTGGGAATTTTAGCTCATGGAATGACTATTTAAAAAAAAAAATCTGAAAAAAGTCATTCCATGAGCTAAAATTCCCGGGTACGCATTTTTTAGCTCATGGAATGACTATTAAAAAAAAAAAATTATTTTTCCGAAAAAAGTCATTCCATGAGCTAAAAAAGCCCCACCCGGGAATTTTAGCTCATGGAATGACTATTTTCTAAAAAAAAATTATTTTTCTGAAAAAAGTCATTCCATGAGCTAAAATTCCCAGGTCCGGATTTTTTAGCTCATGGAATGACTATTTTCCCAAAAAAAAATTATTTTTCCGAAAAAAGTCATTCCATGAGCTAAAAAAGCCCCACCCGGGAATTTTAGCTCATGGAATGACTATTAAAAAAAAAAAATTATTTTTCCGAAAAAAGTCATTCCATGAGCTAAAAAAGCCCCACCCGGGAATTTTAGCTCATGGAATGACTATTAAAAAGAAAAAATTATTTTTCCGAAAAAAGTCATTCCATGAGCTAAAAAATCCGTACCCGGGAATTTTAGCTCATGGAATGACTTTTTTCAGAATTTTTTTTTTTTTAAATAGTCATTCCATGAGCTAAAATTCCCGGGTGGGGCTTTTTTAGCTCAGGCAATGACTTTTTTCGGAAAAATATATATATTTTTTTTTAATAGTCATTCCATGAGCTAAAAAATCCGTACCTGGGAATTTTAGCTCATGGAATGACTTTTTTCGGAAAAATATTTTTTTTTTGGGAAAATATTCATTCCATGAGCTAAAAAATCCGGACTCGGGAATTTTAGCTCATGGAATGACTATTTTCTAAAAAAAAATTATTTTTCTGAAAAAAGTCATTCCATGAGCTAAAATTCCCGGGTACGGATTTTTTAGCTCATGGAATGACTTTTTTCGGAAAAATAATTTTTTTTGGGAAAATAGTCATTCCATGAGCTAAAAAATCCGGACCCGGGAATTTTAGCTCATGGAATGACTTTTTTCAGAAAAATAATTTTTTTTTAGAAAATAGTCATTCCATGAGCTAAAATTCCCGAGTCCGGATTTTTTAGCTCATGGAATGAATATTTTCCCAAAAAAAAAATATTTTTCCGAAAAAAGTCATTCCATGAGCTAAAATTCCCAGGTACGGATTTTTTAGCTCATGGAATGACTTTTTTCGGAAAAATAATTTTTTCTTTTTAATAGTCATTCCATGAGCTAAAATTCCCGGGTGGGGCTTTTTTAGCTCATGGAATGACTTTTTTCGGAAAAATAATTTTTTTTTTTTAATAGTCATTCCATGAGCTAAAATTCCCGGGTCCGGATTTTTTAGCTCATGGAATGACTATTTTCCCAAATTTTTTTTTTTTTTTTTCGAAAAAAGTCATTCCATGAGCTAAAAAATCCGGACCCGGGAATTTTAGCTCATGGAATGACTATTTAAAAAAAAAAAATTCTGAAAAAAGTCATTCCATGAGCTAAAATTCCCGGTTACGGATTTTTTAGCTCATGGAATGACTATTAAAAAAATATATATATTTTTCCGAAAAAAGCGGTATTGAGCGGGTTGTGTCATCTCAGCCGTTGACATGACAGAGCAACGTGAAACTCGCATGAACTTCACCAAACTTCGACAAATGACAATAACACACACACACACACACGGATAACCCGACACTGTGAAGTCCAGGCATTAATGAATAGCAGTATACAATGTTGATTGGTATAAACTACGATGCTACGGTTATTTCATCCATCGTCACTGGCTGTTTTTAGTCGACGTCAGGAGTGACGTATGTGGAAGAAAAGGTATGACAAAAAAGCCCGAGAGACTCGAGCAGACTTTCAAACTGTCGTCGTTCGATTATTACCGAACTGCTTGCGGTTTGTCGGTTCGCACATGTCCAGAACGTATCGGAACGCGGCTCGGTGCTCATTGCAGCCGTCGCTAGTCTCCTGCTGCGACTCTCGGAATCCCAAACTCTCCATTCTGGCCGTACATCACGTTGCTGGCTTTACTCGGCGGTGTACGCAGGCGCTTTCATCTGCAGCACAGGCGGATGCGCGAAGCCAGGCTTTCGATTTGCATATTAACATTTATCCTACTCCCGGAAAGGCGCTATTCACGTTGCTCGGCTGTATGGGCTGTACGGACAAATACGGCGGTTACATAGAGTAAAAGTTGTGCGCGAAAATGGACCATCGCGTGTTGACACGACTACGGGCTCAGACAGACTTGAAACTTCGCGTAAACCCGAGGAAATGTAACTCCAGATGTTGCACCCACCAAAGTGCAATTTTGTTTCTGAACGTTGAAGATAAATGTCCGCGAGTATTTTAGAGATCCATAGTCACCACATTGGCAGTGTGTACAAAAATGGACTGATGGAGATTAACCCTTTCTATTGCGTTAAAAAAAAATCATGATAAATTCGCTGTGTACGGGTAAAAATACATCGAAATAATTTTAAAGCCGAACCCTAAAAAATTGCTAATTTTTCCATACAAGCACCTTGCGTTTTTTTGTCGAAAATCTTTTTTTCGATTTCGTAAAGATTGAAAAGCACCGTTGTTTATCCGAAAATGTAAAAATTCGTCGAGAAATACACAACATTTTTTTTTCTCTGCAGATATTAGCCTCCTCGTCACTCGTTGGGTAGCAATGAGTTGCAGGCGGCCCGACAGCCAATCAGAGAACGAATAACCCGAAAACAATACTTATCTCGGAAGAGGGAAAATTGCTGATGCTGTTCAACGTTTAGTTCTTTGCTTATATCAACAATAGAACGTTGCAAGAACATGTTAATCCGAGTGTTTTATAGAATGCAGGTACTTTCGGATAAATATTCCACCCAGCAAAGTATAATTTTAACTCTGGGTGTAGAAGTCCATATATTCAGATAAGTCCATAGATCCATATATTTTAGTGGTCCATATTCACCACCTTGGGGTTATGTATAAAATGTGTTGATGTTGGTCAACCCTTTCCTTATCAACTTGGCGAGCACGCAGTTCTGGCTTCCTATATGCTTTTGCCTCGCGAGCGGACTCCGCGCGACCAAATACGTACGTCCCCGCGAATTCGCGGCGCTCACGCACGCGCGCTCGCCTCGCGACTCCGTAATACGCTGTATAGGGTACACGAGCCAGCAGGTGAAGCTTACAGCTGCTCCACTGGACAGCTGGACCGATATCTCGCGTCGTCGCGGCCGCCGCGCGCGGAGCTCCATTCCGCCGGACAGACGGCAACGTTCGAATTGATAAGACGCGTAACATGTTACGTCAACACGACGACGGCGGTTTGACTTTTCGGTGATTCTCGATAACGGCGGCGAGCCCCGGGAAACCTTTCCGTTTAACGGCAGGTATTGCTCAATTTTGTGGGTACCGCGAAATTCCCGAATTGATTGCCATCTGTAAGAATAACTCGATGCTGCGATAACCCAACATGCCAATTTCATGCTAATTCGGATCTAACGACGAAAAAAACTGAAATATAAGGAATTACAGCGGTCATATTTAAGCCTCGTGGAAACAAAAATCCACAAACTCCAGGTGTTCCGAAGAAGGGAGGGCAGGTTGGTTTATAACCAAGGAGCAAATTTAGTCGTAAAAAAGAATTACAATTTTTCGCCGAGGTAACGAAGAAAATGTGTAATGCATTTATTCATTAGTGTACGTACAGACCGAATCATGATTCCCTCGGTACAATTTTAGTACTCTAGAAGTTTATCAAATTTTACGCCTCATCTCAGTGAAAAAATAAACTAAAAAAAGTTTAACTCTAAACGGCCAAGTCGGTCTCCGCTCCCAGTTAAATGAATAATTGCCCCCTTATCCACGCAGCATCTTGGGAAAGATAAACAGACCGAGAAAAGAAACAACACCATAGAAACAAGACGAGTCTATCTCCAGTCTCTGTCAGTCTCCATTAAACAAGAACTCGTTTGCGACTTAGAGCGCACCGTAATAGTCATCAGCCTCAAACTAAATTATACGCATGCTAAAAGAACAAAAAAACCCGAAACAAATGGGGTTCACCGACTATTTCCCATCGTGCAATTAGCATCATTTGCACAATGCTTTGAGCGCGAGCCGAACCGCAAAAGAGACGAGCGAAAGGAGTGGAACACAGCCGCGGGTACCTTCGGGTGCAGACAGTGCTTAGCGAAATCTATGAAAGCTTGCGCCACATCGCTCGTTCCACACACAGACCACGGAACCGACGACGTTGCCTCACATTTTTCGGTGCGGAAAAATAAGTCACAAACCCCGCTTATACGTTATAATATAATCTAACACGAGACGAAACAAATGCGAGCCAGGCTGGCTGACTGCTCATTTCGAAAGAGGCGCTCGGGGTATGCGGCCGACTTCCTAAAACTTATTTCCCACAGAGCGCGGCGCGAGCGAAGTGTAGCTTGCATAATGTCGACGCGATAGCGTCACCTGCTGTTGCTACCGCAGTTGCTCGGCTGCGTGAGCTTCTGTGTCTTCTTGACCACATCCTTCCTCTCTCATACACGACCGGTAGGAAGGCGCGGCGGAGCCTCACGCATTCAACGGAGCAGCCTTTGCCGGAGCCACTTCGTCGTCCCCGGTGAGCACGACTCCCACCTCCTCGCGGCCGCGTACACACTTCAAACTTCTTCTCACATGGCCCGAGACTCGCACGCACTCGCTTCCTCGCTTCTCGTCCCTCGCCCATTCGGCGCGTTCACGCACACGATCGCGAAATACGATGAGCCGCAGCGTGCATTCTACACTCGAGCACAGCGCGAGCGCGGCACCCTGGGCCCCCGAACCTCCAATCTTGGATCGGCTTTCATACGGTTCTCACCGGGCCCTCCGAGCAACGGTGGCCCTCGAAGCTCGTACGCAGGGCTGATGACCTTCCCCTCGAGCCCTTTAAAGGGACTGACAGCAGCGACGGCGTCAGCAGTGTGAGAAAGGGAGAGAGAGGAAGAGAAAGAGGGAGTGAGGTGTGCGGTCCGTCGCTTCCCTGTGGAAGTGGTTTTTAGGAAGACCCTTCTGTGTAGGTCCCACTGGTTCCCCGCATGCCGGAGGTTCGCCTTGAGAATTGGCCCACGGAGTCTCGCCTCTGCGATGCCACGTCGAACGAAAGCCGGAACTTCGTCGTTGTCGTGCTCCGTCTTTCGTTACAGTTCTCACCGAGCGATTAAGAAGAAGGTGAAAATTGACGCACGGAGGTTGACGAGGAAGACCTGTGAGAGGCGGCTATTGCACGTGTGCTGTGAATGAGGAGTACACGAGAAATGACTTCGTTGTTTCGATCAATTCGGTATTTGGATGTACTTCAGGCGATGAATGTTTTGGCCCGTTCAAATTGGATGAGTTGATTGGCGGATTTGACCGACTAATTTTGGCGAGGGAAATAATTTGTTAATAGTCAACAAAATAATTTTTGACAGAATTAATTATTTTGTTCGTAGCGAAAGCAGCTTTTGGTGCCAATGATTAATTCACTGGTTAAACCGATTTCGTTGCATGGAGCGTGTTGAATAATTCTGTTGGTTCGATCAGCGTGTAGCCTACTTCATTGTGAATTCGTGAATGCGTAATAAATATGTGAATATGTGAATGCGTGATAAAAAGATAGAAATTGGAGCAACAGTGCCTTGCACGAATTTTGTTTTTGCTTGGAAATACCTTTTCCAGAATGGAGATCCGCTTCATGACGTTTGTGTGGCTTACGTCAAGTGCAAACGTGTTGCATGTGCTAAATTAAAGGCTGAGCACGTGCACGCGTTCGCTGTTGTATGAAGCCACGTCAGGCATTTGCGTGTACCGGGCAATGCAGTGTAACTGTTTAACTGAAGTTAAAGTTGGAAGTGGATGTTACAAAAACCCCTTATTCAGTTTCTTCTACTTTCCAACCTCGGCGCATTTCCTTCTTGTGATGGCCTCTGACGTTTTTCGCTCCACCTACGGCAATAAAAGTTCATTCGTTTTACGAAGGCTGTCGGCCTTTCAAAAGAAACAGCAAAAATTGTGCTGTGTCAATTACAAAATATTTAAAATATTTGTTTGTAGTAAACTTAAAACTGGTCGATAATGTACAAATTATTTTCAGTTTATGAAACTGCGATAAAGATGCAAATTTGCGAGAGGTTATGCAATTTATCGGTTTGGGCATCCATCGATAGAAGGAAAGATGAAGAAAAGAATACATGGGAGTGAAAAGAATACTTTGCGTGTACGTAGCAAGCAGTGGAAAAGGAGATAGGAAAATTAATAGAATTCGCCGTACCCCCTCAAAATATTTAAAATATTTGTTTCAAGTAAACTTAAAACTGTTCGATAATGTACAATTTATTTTCAATTTATGAAACTGCGATAAAGATGCAAATTTGCGAGAGGTTATGCAATTTATCGGTTTGGACTTCCATCGATAGAAGGAAAGATAAAGCAAAGAATACATGGGAGTGAAAAGAACATTTTGCGTGTACGTGGCAAGCAGTGGAAAAGGAGATAGGAAAATGAATAGAATTCGCCGTACCCCCTCCGCCCCTCGCATGAAGCGTTTCGCGAAAGCGCGGTATATCTATAACTTTTCCGCGTTACAGGGAAAAGTAGTAGGCAGCCACGCCGAGCTATACCGAAACAGATACGTTTATATGTAAAAAGGTTGCGCCGTTAGCCGCGCCGGACTAGAGTTGAGCCGTATAATACAGATCGTCTTGTCACTATTCGTGGGGGCGACTAGACACGCAGATACCGCACGGCCAGACCTATCGATCGCCTCCACCGGAACTTGGCAAGTCGATCGATAGCTTTAGCTTTTACGAATGGCGTGTACGCCTCGCGGATAGTACGTGTGGTCGCGAATACGTAAAAGACAAGTCTCGCTTGGCTTGAGATATCCTCGAGCGTGATGGGCGAGAAAGGCAGTGGAAAAAAAACTTGGGGAAACGAACGAGACTGACAGTGCGGAACCGAAAATTCGCGACTTCGCCGCTACCTTATGAAGAATCGATTGCGCACGGCGTAGAGCTTTGGCTATTTCAATAGACATTTATAATATTCCTTCAATGAGCTTCAATACATGAAATAAGATTTATAACAAGTGAAACATGTTAGGCGATTTTATGATTTCTATTTTTTACTATTTGTGGTATAAATCAATTAGGATTGTTCAAATTACTTAGGATTTACTTAGGATTCATAATAAGTTAAAAAAATGACCGTATGACGTCAAGTTTTTGGAAAATGTGAATGAATTAACGTAAAGCAGGAATAGAGCTACTAATTTACTATTTTCGAAAAATCGTTATCACGAGTTTAAGTGTTTCAGAATACGTCAAGATTCTCGTAACGATGGTGACGAAACAAAAATGCATGCGTCCCAATGTCCGGCGTATATAAAACAATGATATACGCTCGCTTCTTACCGTCCACGAGGCGGAACGCACGTGTGCGTATGCACGAGCTTATTAATTAAACACCGATAACGTATTGGGAGCGTGTGGCGCGGCGTGAACGTGAAGTCACGGGGTCGGGACGGGGAGGAGGGCCTTATCTCATCGAGAGAAAACGGCACGTGGTCGATCCCAACCGTGGCACGTGATCAAATATCAATTGACGTTCAGATCCGCCGGACCGAGAAACCAGGACTACTACCGAGAAACGTTCTACGCTGATAACAAGAAACTGCTATGTCGTCAAGAATTAAAATTTTCTCGGAATTTTTTCTCGAATTTAATTACGTGCGTCGTTAAATCATTTTACAAATGTGTAACCGTAACTCTCTTGCTTATAAACATTTGTAACACAATCATTACTAACCTCTGTGTATATCAGCGCGGGCTGCATCAATTTTCGAGAAAAGAACATATGTTTATTTATTTTTATCAGTAAAAAAATCACGAATACGATGTACGTTTAATTATTTCATTGCTTCGTGCGTTCGGTTATTCGTCATAGTGTATTGATGGTGTAAAAATGCCCAGGTCTGAACATAATAAATTACGAGAAAATTTCACATCATCAACGTAATTTTGGTAATACATTTTGGTTTTTGCGCAATGAACACTGAAGGCATGTTTTACAGTGGATACGACGTCAGTTTAGTTCATCCACACGGAAAAAAATAATTAGTTGACGCAACCAAGAAATTAGTTGGCACAACCAATGGATTATTCTAATTCCCTAACAACTCGGATTAGTTGTGATAACCAAAAGGAATTGGTTACACGAGCAAAGTTTCGTTGGTAGATGCCATGTTAGTTGCGGCAACCAAACGAATGGTTGATACAACTATTCGAGTAGGCAGGAGCACAAGATCCGGTTACTTGTACGTACCAACCGTGTCATTGCTTTCCGAAAGAGAATTGCACTACTTGTACTATCCTTATGACAAATTAACGCGAATCGCTTCACAAACGGCACAATTAAAGCTTTAATAATGTCGTCTTTAGGTTATGTACAAAAGCGACTCGCGCCTTGAGCGGCACAATCGTAACTTTAATAATATCGTTTTTAGGTTATGTAGAACAAATCGTGAATAGTTACCACAACCATTCGAAGTGGTTTCGGCAATAAATGTATAAGTTGCTGCAACTAATCGCAAAAAACGGAGGTACAGCAATGTGAATGATTAGTTGGCACAACCAAACTTTTTTTTCCGTGCACTGTGCGGGTTAACTCAACAAAAAGTACGGAAGGAATAAGAAAAAAATGCTACGTACATCTGAAATTTTTTTAAATTCCATCCTTCAAAGAATACATTTTTTGTTATACAAAAAATTACAAGAGTTTTGTCTTAGATTACAAATGTCCGAATTGCCTGAAAACTTTCTTCTTCCCTTTTTTTTTCTACACCGCGGGCGCGCGGCGAGACTCCATCGAGAAAGGGAACCCGATATCTTCCATATAAAATACTTGAAATACCCGAAGAGTGAACGAGAGGAAGGAGCAAAGAGTTTCCTGTTTGCCTGGCTCTCGGTTAGGTATGCAGCGCGGAGAAACGCTCGCCAACAACGAGGAGGTTGAGGGGAGCGGAGCGAGGACGAGGGGAACAACAACGACGTGAAAACGCGTCTTGGATTTCGCGTCTCAAAGGAAGTGGGTTGCCGCCCTCAGTATCGGCGTCGCCCGGGATCCTCGGGTCCGCCGCTTGCACGCTCGTTCGCAGCTATTCGAAGTACATAACGCGCGCGCCGCGCCGGTAGATAGATTATTTACACCGCATCCGCGCTATGGGTTTCGCCTCCGGGAAAACGGGATTCATGGAAACCTTCGATCTCGGGGCTGAAATAAAGTCTTCCGATAGTTGGAAATTGATAAAGAAATGAGAGACAGAAGCGTCGACAGTCGACGATAGTCGGCCCGGGGGAGGCACACGGCGAAACTGGATCGCGATACCGAGCTGTCCGTCATTTCTCATCTCGGACAATTTATCGCGCATTACGCGCGGTGCTAAACGCAGCTGCAACAACGCTAGAACGCTTCCCGTCTACGTTAAAATTCATTACACTGGCGATAAACCTCTCGTGTAAAAAATAACCATTGCGGATACTCGGATACACGCAATATTGAATTATCGACGTGTAATTCCTAGGGAAACGCGGATACGAGTTCTGAGAAATGCGCATTAATCAGCTTCATTTGGGAAATTTACGTGTACGCATTGTGTGTTTAAATAAAAATCAATGTCGTACACACGGAAAAAACGACTTGGTTGGTGTAACAAAAAATTTAGTTACATACAACCAATTGCCTTGGTTATATATGCGCCAGACGATTTTCTGGTCGCATCACCCAAGGGAACTTGGTAAGATTAGATTAGTTGCAGCAACCAAGTCATTGGTCGGGCTAACCACGATTGGATAATTGGAATAACCAATATACTTGGTTGATGCAACTATTTCACTGGGTCGGTTTAACCAATATACTTGGCTGGGGTAACTAATTTACTTGGCTAGGATAATCAAGTTTTTTGGCTGGATCAACCAATTTTCTTAGCTGGAACAACCAATTTTTTTAGCTGGAACAACCAATCCACTTGGCTGCATCAACCAACTTTCTTAGTTGGAACAACCAATTTTTTTAGCTGGAACAACCAATCCACTGGGCTGCATCAGCCAACTTTCTTAGTTGGAACAACCAATCAACTTGACTGGATCCACCAATCCACTTAGCTGGATCGAAAAAGTTTTGTAGTGGGAACCACTAATCTACTTGACAGGAACAACCAATTTTCGTAGCAAGAATAACAAATTGTCTTTAACACCATGTTTTTTTCATTACTTTCCATTTATTCGAATAAATGCATGCTCATACGACATATTACGGGTTGCGGCAGAGAATTAAACTAATAAATATCTACATTTTTTACTTATATATTAAACATTAACATTTAAATCGCAGCCTTCAGGGCAGCGAAAAGTTTGCCATTTCCCATTCGGTGCATGATGCACGGAAACGGCGTTAACAATTTGTCAAGTTTCCAGAACTCCAATTTGTTCGTTATTTCTATGTCGTAGGCATGGAATTTTTCATTGAAGCCCATATTTTCGCACACGTCGCATTGTAGTATTACATTTTCTTTCTCATCACATAAAATCGTAACAATGACCCCGAAAACTGGGAGATCATCGGAATCTAGATTTAAAATCACACACGTATTCATTCTATATAAAATGCCTTTGGCGTCGACCCACGGGACTTCGATGCAAGCACTTCTAAAATCGAGAGGCAATGCTTTACCAACATCCTCGCGCCACACGCGGTCTGGAATACTAGCGGGCCCTAATTCAAATTTCGGGACGATGCCTCGCCCACATAATTGCCTATAGAATATTCGGAACGATTCTTTCAGAGCGAGTGTGCGTGTTATATTGCGACGAGAATAGGTCGCTTTGGCACTTTGCTTAAACTCCCTGTTTTTCGATTCGCTTCTTATCGTCGTTAACGCTAATATTGGTCCCGATTTTCTCATGATCCTCGCGTAATGTGTCATATTATGATGAGTGGCTTTCAGATTGTCGTTAAATAATTTGAGATACAATCGGTGATGTTCGGTAACGTAATCTTCGAGCAGGATGTAGCAATCTGTTTGAATATCTTTCGCGGCTACAATATCGTATATACGTCTGAGTGTCAGGTAAAACTCCCATACTTCATCCTGCTCAACGTAATCACCGATGAGGAAAGGGAAGATATAGACGAAATTCACCATCTCGCTACCGGTCATTGACAGTTTTTTGTCCTTGATTTCTTTATAACGTAACAACGGTGGCTTGTTCGTTATATTGCTAGCTGTGTAGTTAAAGGTACGCATTCTATCATTTAATATTTCCAGTGGTAGTTTTTCCTTTGCGTCAAAAACGTAGTGATGTATGATATGACCCATTCCATATTTTAAGACCCCTTCAGACAGATCGTGTAACGGATCTACATAGAAGTTTTCATAAATATGAAAGAAATTTACTTCGTTCCAGACGGATCGTCGCTTTACACCACTAGATGACAAACCCTGTGCGAGGTCATTTTCGTATTTATCAACACTCCGCAATTGATCTTCCCTTTCCCTCACGCATTTTGCAGTGTCTTTGCCGGGAAGTAGACAAAAACGACAAAAATGGGCTCCTCTAAAGCTTTCCACCAGGTCAAACGCTGAATTGATTCCCAGATTATCACCAGTCACCAATCCTAGGGCAAAGAAAATTGTCTTGTCTACGCCACCCGACTTAAAAGTTATACCGTGCTCTTGTAAATAATTAATTTCGTCAACAAGGATTCGAAAAATACTGTCATTTCCGAAAGCTTTTCGATCGTCAGAATGAAAAAGCGAGACGAGGAAAATATTTTCCAATGTCGATCTAAATTCGGGTGGGAGACATGGTATTGTGCAATAAACGCCTCCTAATTTTTGAATGCCAGCGTGGCTGCCCAGCGGATTGTTGACTTCAAAGTCGTCGTAGTAAATAAATAATGGAATTACAATTTTTCCACCGAAATTACGTTTCAATTTATCTTGCCACAGTTCACCCTGAATAAAATTAGACAGAACCCCAGGTTGTGTCGACAGGAGTGTCATATAATCGAGAACACTATCCAGAACTCTTGGTAGACTGAAAAAGGAGAGCAGCGTTTGTCGCAATGGAATGAACTGTGCGAACAATGAAGTTGTTTCTTTAGTGATTTTTCCATCAACCAGTTTGTCGTCAACAGTTTCGCCCACAATATAATTTTTCGGGGATATAAAACCACCCTTCTCTTTGAATACACTTAAACGACGATATTCCGTCGCTAAGGACTGAAAAGGTGCTGTCATGGCGTCCAGAGCTGCCTCGAATTCCGTAGTTATCGCTGTGTTTTCATCCGTATTCTTCAACGTCGCACAAACCGCGGATTTCACAACCTGTACCATTTCCCCTACTAACTCCGTTGTATCTTCAACGACTCGTTGTACATAAGAACGGGGTAGATCAGGAGTAGAATATAACTTCGCGCAAAACGAGAGCACAACATCGTTAAGTTGTTGGTGCATATACGCAGCTTGCGACATGTGATCGTGTCCCTGACTAGCAGTACTATCGGGAAGAGATTCATCGGAGTTTGCTGTCTCCATCTCAGACTGCGCAGAATTATCTTCATTACGGTACTTACAGCTAGCTGGAGTCTGCAATGGACAGGTGTGCGTGAACAATAAATGTTTTTTGAAGGTTTTCCAAGTTGTAAAATCTCGATTGCATTCAGCCTCTTTGCACCTGAATACTGCGGAGTCCGATATTTGATGCGCAATTGAGTTGTGTATCAAAAGCGCTTGTACCGATGGTATCAAAAGGTCGCATTCGGTACAATGAGGCATGATGAAGCTTCTCTCTTCCTTCGATGTTCGTAACTTATCTTGAAATTATAATGTGAAATGTATCCGCGGAATCATCAATTCCGCCAGTTTTTTTTTCTTTCTTTTTTTCTTTTGTTTCTTTTTTTTTCGCTAAAGTTCAGACACAATTTTACCAAAATCACACGTATACCCGATATTGCAGACTCCTGAAAATAAAACCCCTATTGTAAGACCAGACTAATATACGTCCGCGCTCCTTGGCACGTTCTGAAAGGGCACTTAACTAGCTATCACAGGACTTACGAAGTGGACCTGATATTTGGCTCGTTGGGAGACACTCATCGCAAAAAAAAAAGACGAGACCAATTTTCAACGATTGCAAGATACGCAACAGTTGTGATACGACAGATCAACGCGCTTACGGACACTACAGTCTGAACTTGTTGCACATAGCAATGACGGAAGGTATTTGGGCGTCCCACGCTGTAGTAATCCCGTAGATCACTTGCTGCAAAACCAACCAGGGGCGTTGACTTTGTACCGAATATTCGGCATGCAACGCATGGATGCTCTTGAAGCAGATGTCAACGGCACGTAACGGACTATCGACTTTGTACAGAACATCGTCGATTGCGACGTAGGATTCGGTGATATTTTCCGAATCAATTCCAACCGAAACCGGTAGAGGCTGCAGCGTCGTTTTCAAGGCAAGTGACTTGGCGCGTAATCGTTCAATCGCCGGCTTCAGATCATCAATAACCTATAACAGATGGGAAAATTCAGTTACATTAAATGAATATTCAAATTATTTGATACGTTAATCGAAGCGAGTTTTAAAGAAATTATGAAAAACACTCATGTTTATGCATAATTGTTCAAGATCTCGTAACAAAATGTTTAGTTTTTCAAATTAATTTTTACAGTTAATTTATACATCAAATTTTTCTCTGTTGAAAACTATGCACGAAGTAGTCAATAACATAATCAATACAGCTCTCAAAGATACGCCTTCAAGTGACAACGAATATTGATTACACTATAATAATCAACATTTTAGGGAAAAATTATTCGAGATTTACATACCTGCACGTGCAACAGGAATCCATCGGCCATTTCAATTTTCGTTGGTCGAATTCTATATTTCCCCGTCCGAGCGATGAGCGTTATCGGATCGAAAAGTTGAGCGAACTTTTGAAAGACAGTAACTTGAGACTGACCTGATAACAAAAAGATAAAGCATTAGCCTTAAATCTTTTTTCTTTTTGTTGGTGGAGAGTTTCGGCAAACGCACGTACGTTCCTTTGCCGAAACTCTCCACCATTTCTACTTCCACTCAGCGAACTGTTTTACTATTGTTAAGTAAACCGACATTTCTTTTTCGTAAACCCGATTCCTATGGTTATGTAGATATAAACACTTATTTTCGGGTGAATGTAGTAAAATTTAATCCCGGATATACCGATTAGAGTGCACCGTATTAAAAAAGCACAAATATGCGTACCTGAGGAATCGCCATCCTTCTGTGGACTCAACTCCAACACTTTTTGAGCGAACGTCGCCCATTTACTCATGAGATTCCCCTCGCATCCGGGGTACAAAAATAGGAAATCGGATTCGAGCTAAAATAAATAGAAATAGGGAAATATTGGTTTAAAGAAGAAGTTCATACCGAAGAAGTTTCATTCAGGGGAAAAAATTATTATTCTTACTAATTTATATCCGTTCGCCTGTCGCAATGCTTTGTATTGTTGCAGGTAATCTGCTACAATCTCGACTGGCGGCTCAGACGGTTTCTTTCGTTTACGAGAGTTTTGATCCCTTTTTTGTAGGCTGGATAGTCGATGTTCGGCAGTAGCACGCCACTTTGCTTCGACGATTTCCCACGGCTCTACTCGCATTGACAACCATGCAATATCATTGGCAATGTCAACGTTCTGACAGTTATCCTCTGCTGTCAAAACAAAACAGTAATAATTTTTAAGTAAGTTTGCCGCGTAATTGAAACGATCATTCTATAAAAGATCAGATCGTCACGGTCATATTAATAAACAGTAGAAAATATTAACCGGTTTCGACTTCGTCATTGCCCTTTGGACCTCGGAGTCCGTTCTGTCGAAACTTTTTTACCAAATTCGTGTACTGATTGTATAGTTTCCCTTTAGGAGCGATATCTTTCCCGTTGATGACGCATCGCGGAATGTAGTATTTACGCTATCAAATACGAATAAAATTTAGTGCATTACTTTATTAGTCGTTATGGTATAACGAAATTAGCCCAAATAACGCTTCTGGCTAGTAGTACCTTGTCCTCTCGAGGAAAAACTTCCTGAATTTCTTCAGCCAACTTTGCAAACCTTTCTGGCCTGATTCTGTAATAACGACAAACTATCAAAAACTATAACTTCTAATTTCATATTCATATTTCCGTAAATTAATGATCTTTGGATAGCAGAGTTGTGAACCGCAGAATTTTTTGCAAATAAATTTAACGGTACAATTGTTCTTGTAATTGTTAATTAATAATTTGAACACGGAGTAATTATAACATACCGTGTACACTTTTTAATGGCTGTAAAGACCATTTATTCTCAAAAAAAATTTTACGGTAGTTTTCCGGAAAAAATGGAGATATGCGTTTAATGCATTACGAAAGTAATGCAGCACCGTGATCTTCTATTTTTTTTCAATTGTTCAGATTTTTTTTTTTTTAAATGAGGTATCCATGCAGCTATTAAAAAGTTTACGCATCTTCCTACAATCGCCGAAGGTCGTTATTATTAAAGCACACCGAATCTCACTTTGTTTTTGTGTCGTTTTTCAGCTCTTTTGTGACGATAAGTCGACTCAGCTTCAGTTGGTGCTTCTCCTCAAAAGAATCTAAATCGTAGGCCTCGCGTATCCCAGCGCTGTTTACGACGTCTTCATCAATATACGCGTTGATGGTCTAAGGGTACAAGCAGTTAGGACGGCCCGAAAAAATTGAGATGAAAAAAGGAATCCCGGAAAAAATACCCCCGGAAAAATACCCCCACATCTAAAGCGGAAAAAATATCCCCGAAAATGTACGGGGGGTATTTTTTCCGGGTGTATTTTTTCCGACTACCGAAAAAAAGATCATACATTTTGAAGGTCTCTTCTGCACTTTGTGATACTGGACGCCTCGTCAGTCACTTCTCGACTCTCAGTCTCGACAGCAGTTACTTCTCGACTCTCGTTATTGATGTCTAATAACAGTGACTCGTCAGTGGATAGAAAAAATTCTGGCACGTCGACGGGAATAACAAAGTCGTCGTGAAGACTCGATTGAGATCCAGTCGATATTGGGACGAAGTCCTGCTGAAACGTTCGTTGTTCGCCCCTCTGATCATCCACGATGCTATTATTAGTGTTCTGAAGCAAGCGAAAAATCTTTTTTAAGCCAAAAGATAGTAGATAGTATTAGGCATGCAATTACATTACATAAAGATAGTATTATGCATACAATTACATTGTATACGTGCACATTCATTAAAAGGTTCATGCTCATAATCTAAGCAAGAAGATAAAACCTCAAATCAAGACGTATACAGACTGTACCCACACCAGTATTTTGATCATGCAATGAAAGTGAATCCAAATTTTAATGATACCATTTCCTGCAACGATTTCTGCCACGTCTGCAGTTTTGACCAAAATTTAGTTCTCGGCCCAACTTTAGGAATCAATTCGATTAAATCTTCGTGTCCCAAAACCTTCATCGCTTCGATATCTATTTCATTTTCTGCCGGAAATCATGTTAGTGAGGAATAGGATCAAGAACGGCACGAGATAACAAAATAGTGTAATTCAACGCTAAGGAGAAAAAACTTGCGTGAGTGTGAAAGTTTTTCTCTCGAGTGTTGAACGAAACTTTGCAGTTCGACCTTGGCAAACTGCACTTTTCCGAACGAACGACTCAAAATAATTTTTTTAATGCGGTATTCATTTAGAGCAGACGTCGTTTCTTCAAAAATATTTCAAAAGGAAACTGATTAAACAAATATGGCGTTTCAGCCAACAGTCACGCATTGTTTGTTTTGTTTGCAATTGTGTGAAAATAAAAAAATAAGCAGTCAAAAAGCATTTATTATTTCAGAGTACGCATAGTATAAAAATGAAAAATGTAGAAAAATGTCAGACCCTTTTAAATCTTGATGTTTATAAAAAAAAAATCAAGACTTGAAAAAAATATACGGATTCAAACTCAAGATTTGGAGCTGACATTTTTTATTTGAGATTTAAAAAAGCAGAAATGAATTAAGTGCAGTTGCAAGGCACATACAAACATCGCACCTACCATTGAACGTAGTTAGTTTTAAATAGAAAATATGACCAGGCACATGCCAGTATGTATGGATTTTTCCATAAACTATATTTCTGCATTTTTGGAATGAAGCCAAAAGGTATACTGTGATTCTTAACACAGTCATGAATGTTCAATGACTCGACTTGGGGAGAATTGAACCCACTAATAGAATAATTATGATTAATCACCTTTGAGTTAAGATTTATTAAACTAAAGAAATCAACAAGTAAAACATTTCACATAAAGAGTCCTTCAATTAAAAAAATGTTATAGTGCGCAACAGTGATTGATGTACATTTTTGAATTGTTGGGTTCAATTCGTTGACCACTAGCCAGTGTCAACTGCGATGACTGAGTCACTGACAGCAAATTGAACCGACCGATAGAAAAATGTTCATTAATTAACCTTGCGTACTGTTAAGATTTTTTAAATCGAAGGACTCAACGAGTAAAACATTTGACTTGACGAGTCCTTAAATTTAAAAAATCTTAATAGTACGCAACAGTGATTGATTAACATTTTTCGATCGGTGGGTTCAATTCGTTGACCACCAGCCAGTGTCAACTGCGATGACTGAGTCACTGACAGCAAATTGAACCGACCGATAGAAAAATGTTCATTAATTAACCTTGCGTACTGTTAAGATTTTTTAAATCGAAGGACTCAACGAGTAAAACATTTGACTTGACGAGTCCTTAAATTAAAAAAATCTTAATAGTACGCAACAGTGATTGATTAACATTTTTCGATCGGTGGGTTCAATTCGTTGACCACCAGCCAGTGTCAACTGCGATGACTGAGTCACTGACAGCAAATTGAACCGACCGATAGAAAAATGTTCATTAATTAACCTTGCGTACTGTTAAGATTTTTTAAATCGAAGGACTCAACGAGTAAAACATTTGACTTGACGAGTCCTTAAATTAAAAAAATCTTAATAGTACGCAACAGTGATTGATTAACATTTTTCGATCGGTGGGTTCAATTCGTTGACCACCAGCCAGTGTCAACTGCGATGACTGAGTCACTGACAGCAAATTGAACCGACCGATAGAAAAATGTTCATTAATTAACCTTGCGTACTGTTAAGATTTTTTAAATCGAAGGACTCAACGAGTAAAACATTTGACTTGACGAGTCCTTAAATTAAAAAAATCTTAATAGTACGCAACAGTGATTGATTAACATTTTTCGATCGGTGGGTTCAATTCGTTGACCACCAGCCAGTGTCAACTGCGATGACTGAGTCACTGACAGCAAATTGAACCGACCGATAGAAAAATGTTCATTAATTAACCTTGCGTACTGTTAAGATTTTTTAAATCGAAGGACTCAACGAGTAAAACATTTGACTTGACGAGTCCTTAAATTAAAAAAATCTTAATAGTACGCAACAGTGATTGATTAACATTTTTCGATCGGTGGGTTCAATTCGTTGACCACCAGCCAGTGTCAACTGCGATGACTGAGTCACTGACAGCAAATTGAACCGACCGATAGAAAAATGTTCATTAATTAACCTTGCGTACTGTTAAGATTTTTTAAATCGAAGGACTCAACGAGTAAAACATTTGACTTGACGAGTCCTTAAATTAAAAAAATCTTAATAGTACGCAACAGTGATTGATTAACATTTTTCGACCGGTGGGTTCAATTCGTTGACCACCAGCCAGTGTCAACTGCGATGACTGAGTCACTGACAGCAAATTGAACCGACCGATAGAAAAATGTTCATTAATTAACCTTGCGTACTGTTAAGATTTTTTAAATCGAAGGACTCAACGAGTAAAACATTTGACTTGACGAGTCCTTAAATTAAAAAAATCTTAATAGTACGCAACAGTGATTGATTAACATTTTTCGATCGGTGGGTTCAATTCGTTGACCACCAGCCAGTGTCAACTGCGATGACTGAGTCACTGACAGCAAATTGAACCGACCGATAGAAAAATGTTCATTAATTAACCTTGCGTACTGTTAAGATTTTTTAAATCGAAGGACTCAACGAGTAAAACATTTGACTTGACGAGTCCTTAAATTAAAAAAATCTTAATAGTACGCAACAGTGATTGATTAACATTTTTCGATCGGTGGGTTCAATTCGTTGACCACCAGCCAGTGTCAACTGCGATGACTGAGTCACTGACAGCAAATTGAACCGACCGATAGAAAAATGTTCATCAATCACCCTTGCATACGATTAAGATTCTTTAAATTGAAGGACTCGTCAAGTGAAACATTTGACCAGCCAGCTTCGATGGTATTTATGGGGTGATGCCAAGAGAGGTTACTGTGACTTTTCCGATACAGCCATTCAATTATATTGTAATATAATTATATTACCATCATCAAATATCAATGCACCAACGGCCACGACGTATATGTCGATACCGGTAAGCAACAGGTGTATTGAGGTTAGTCCTTACCGTGAAATTTTGCGATGAGATCTCTCTGTGCCCAACTCTCCAGGAGGGACGCCACGGCGTTCCTGTCTTCCATTCGACGTTCTTCTAACTTTCACTTTTAAAACGATCCCGAACTAATAAATCCGCACTCGACTTGTAACGCACCCGACTCGTAACGCACTCGACTCGTAACTACGCGTCGTTGTTCTGCCGCACGTGGTTACGCGGCTAACGACCGGTGATGGTACCAACCAAAATAGTTAGATGTATCGACCAATAAAATTGGTAATCTTCCATTCTCTACCAAAAACTTGGTAATACCAGCAGTCACAGGAACCAAGTCTCGTGGTTAACGATTTAACTAGAATTTCGTGGTAATAACGACTATTTCCGTTGGTAATACGCACTAAAGTATTAACCAAATTGCCGCTGGTGAGGGAACCAAGTGTGCGAGATTAAATCTATGAATGTGGTGGTTACAATGACCAATTTTGTCTAACTAATAAAAAATTGATACATTTAACCAAGTCATTTTTTCCGTGCACGCATCGATATTATTTCCAAACAATAATCGATGTGTAAAATGTGTGTAAAAGGTGAACGGTAAATCGAAATTCGTAAAGCTTGACTTCATTTCAGAAACTAACAACTCCCAACATTTATTCTATTTTTTGCGCAACTTACCTTCACACTCAAAGTTACGTACGAACGATTTTTCCATTTCTGTCTACTTCGAAGTTACACAGACGAAGCTGACACGAATGAAACACATCGAATTACAGAGAGCAGGTAATCGTGGCGATCGTCGTTAACGATTATTTCCCTGTCGCGTTTTTTGCGACAATCGGTCACCGCGGCTCAATAAACGGCTCCACTTTTTTTAACTCGAGTCTCCACAATCGTGTAGCTCGGGTATAGAAGTTGCGATACGTCGAGAGTCGCAACTTCTATATATCCCATAGCTCCCGTAACAAACATCGATCGCACTTTGCGACGAATCGCTCGCGGTCGCCTCGTTGACGGTTTTTTTCCCAGCGCGCCCGATTCCTTAACCTTCTTCCCCACGATTCAGCAGGGAGAGCGAGTGAGATGTGGCACTGCGAGAAATAAACGTGGTGCTCGTGCTCGTGCGATGCAAAAGAAACGGACGGCTTCCGCTCGCAGGTCGCGCAGACGCGCCGTGGCGGACGTCATTCGGCCACCAAATTACACGTCAGGTGTCCGTATTCACGCGTTCCACGGCTCCGGCGCATATCTCGCGACGCTTTGGTGTACGGCGAGACGCACTCAGGATGCATCCGCAGCACCTATACACATAGCGACAGAAACCGACGGCGCGTCGTCCGTGACGACGCGACGTCGTCGGCTGCGACGACGGGAGCGGCTTTTCATCTTTTACGAAAACGAAAGACGCGGCGAAGGAAGGCGGATACGCGCCGGTTGCCAAAGCTGGTCCCGGTTGCTCGAAAGACAATAAAAGAAGCGGCGAAATGAGGAGGAAAAAGCGAAGTGAAATAATAAAATACGAAAGGACGGTATGAATATATATATATATATATATATAGGCGTCTCGCGCGCGGGCGCTGCACGTGAATGTGCAAAACCGTCTGGCGGTGCCGGAGCGAGTGCTCATTGGCGAGCCCCGAGCCGGCCAGTTCTGCGTGTCGCACGTGAGCAGGAAATAGGTAGCAGCGGACTTTCGTATGAATGAATACACTGAAGAGTGAAGCGACGCTCGCGACGCGGTCTTCCCCGACAACGCGACGCTGCTGCTGCTATATATTTATACGGAGACACGGTGAAGTGGTGCGGCGGCATACGCCCGATCTCACCTTGACGTCAAGGGGAATGGAAAGTTAATTCGATGCATTTTTTTCGCCGTAATTAGCCGGCGGTTTCATTGAAATATTTCCGTGGCAGCTCGGCTGCGATACCGTCTTGCTAATTTTGCGGAATGTTAAATGTCACCGCAAACAAATTTTCCGTCAAATTTGGCGCACTGGCGATGAACGTTTTTACGCGTAAACCTGGTATACAGCATTCAACACGCTGTAAATTCACGGATTTCTGTTCATTTTTCAAGTGGGCTTCAATTTGTTTTTCTTAAATTCAGTTTCAATATAAAAGATATTAATATCGCACCATAATTGTAAAAACGATTTTTTTTTACGGTTTACATTGAATACCCCGAAATGTCACCGCAAACAAATTTTCCGTCAAATTTGGCGCACTGGCGATGAACGTTTTTACGCGTAAACCTGGTATACAGCATTCAACACGCTGTAAATTCACGGATTTCTGTTCATTTTTCAAGTGGGCTTCAATTTGTTTTTCTTAAATTCAGTTTCAATATAAAAGATATATTAATATCGCACCATAATTGTAAAAACGATTTTTTTTTACGGTTTACATTGAATAACCCGCGCTCATAGTGCATTTAAGGCTAATCGATTGAAGAATAATATTGCCTCACAGAAATATCACCGGGAGTCAAAAACGGTTTCCACTGTCAACATTCATTCTCATTTTGCCGTAATTTTAGACCGCGAGCCGCCCCAGGAGTTTCGGTAAATCTCGAAGGAGGAAAAAAAATGCTTTTGTCGGGCAGTCAAGTGGCTCAACGGAGGACGATTATTCCACGGTTCCTGGTCCACCGGGTTTTCAATACGTCCAGCGCGCAGTTTCGGGAGTTCGCCTCATTTTCCGCTCCTCGTTTCGTCGCCCCTTCGCTCGGCCGCTTCGTAACCCGCAGGGAATAAACCAACGGGCCAGACGTAGCACGGGAGAGAGATTCGCGAGAGCCGGTGCCGGCACATAGCCCACACTACGACGTACAACTGCAACCCGGCTCGCTTAGGCCTGATGGGAATTATCCGGATGCAGCTGCGACCCAGTCCTCCGTAGTATTACCCCATTTAGTCCCGATGCTTCGATGATTTCGCTCGGCAGTCCGCCGCACTCGGATATATATATTTATTTTTCCGTCTTCTTTCCCTCGTCTCTCCCTTCTGCCGCTGATGGTTTTGTCCAATCAATCCGATTTGCCGAGCGTGCCCGGAATCGTCAAGTATTTCGGCTTATGAGAAATCGATTGTGGGCGCATTTCACGTGTATTGTTGTACACTCAGATTTTTTGCCACGAATTCGCGTAATCTCAAAGGCTTTTTTCAAACCGAACGGCTGTGAGCTTTTCTAGAGAGATTCAATGGATTACGGATTTTGAAAAAAATATTTTTGTATTTTTATATTTGAAAATAGAATGATAATTGAATGCACTTTTTACCTTGATTAGTCAGAAACTTGATTAAAATACTAGCAACAACGTGCTCGTTTGGCTCGCACTCCCTTTTTCTCATGTTTTTTCTTGTGGCTAAATAAAATATTTGCATGTTTATATAACTCCATATGATTTCGCGCTCTTTTAGGTTAGCTGTGTTCATCTGACTAACGAACATGCGATGCGCGTGAACTGCGTGACTCTTTTTGTGCTTCACTGTTTCGATATAATCGACTTTCGATGCGCCATGACTTTAGAATATTCTATTCCACAACTACGAAAAATACAGTCATTTAAAACGCACGCCATACGTGACTTTGCAGCGGTCGCAACAATCTGAAGTTGACTCTGCGACATAGCAATCGCCGACCAATCACGGCACGGGTTATACTGGCTTCAACATTTCGATATATTCGACTTTCGATGTGCCATGTCCTTTTTAAGAGACGATTTATACCGAAGTTTAGCTGGGACACCGTGAAACTGTTCTTCCAAAAGTAAAATAGAATACGTCGTGATGAATTATAACTTAAAGCTCATTTAAACGAAATTTTGTCACGTCGTGATGATTTGTAACTTAAAGCTCATTTAGACGAAATTTTGTCGTGATGAAACGTCTCCAAAAGTTTAATTCGAAAAATATTTCAGTCCATCGGAAACCGATTGCAGGCGCGACTGCCGACATTTTTACACATTCTGTGTTTTTTTCGCAACTATCACGCGGTTGAATACGGTTTTGAAAAACGAGCTGCTTTTTGGCTCTTCGGGACAGATGGAACGGAATTTTGAGAAATAACGCCGGCATTGTGCTGAATTTCGGTATAAAACACGCGTCTTCGGTGTGAAATTGCGGGAAAATCTCGAGAGAGAGAAATCCTCCGGATACACGAGGAATACATATATTACGGTGGGCAACATACAGTTACTTTGGAAATGCCGCGAAAGGGAAGGCAGCCTTGGCTTTCGGGTGGGGCGCCCATTCGAGCGCCGCGTTCCGCACCGGCACGCTTTTCAATTTCTGACATCTACCCACGTCGCACGACGACCCGGACGCTAAATGCGTTTTGTCGAGGGTCTGTGCTTGCGCGTGAAATCGAAAATCTCGAGGGTCCAGCTGCACGCTAAACAGCCCGCGAATAATCGAATTGACGTTCTCTCGATGCGTCGCGCTCGCTCCATATCCACATTGGTGCATGGATATCCGGCGACAATGCAGCGCCAAAAGGGGGACTCGGAAATTCTGACATATAGAAACGAATGATCTTTTTACGATTTGTATCGGCGTGTCGTGATTGTCACTGACATCCGTGGAATACGCGTCGGGACTTCCGGCGATTCAATTCTGCGGATTAAATTCGTTTGCAAAATTGCTCGGTTCTCGGTACAACGTGTCTCACTATCGCGTTCGGGTTTTCCGAGTCCACGATGTGTGTACACAGTTGAATGGCCTGTGTGCGCTTCGCGGTGCTTGACGGAAGCTTCGAGGAACCTCAAAACCGCACACGCACGCGTGGAGACTGCCAGTAGGAGATGCTCCCAGGTGATACATCGCCGCCGCGCAGACTGCGTGATTGCGGACGTGGGGGGAAAGAGGGTTAGAGTACACGAAAAATGGTTAGTTGAGGGAACCAACTTTAAAGTGCTCAGGACAAGTTCTGAAATAACGTTGACATTTTCCTTTTTTTTTGCGTCACACTAAATATGTTTGTAATTAGTGGTTTTTGTAAGGAAATGACAGAACTTTTGGAGAACTTGAGACGATGGTATTAGAAAAAAAATGTCGTTTCGCCACTTTCAGACCGCAAAACGGATACAGGAATTCCAACATAAAAAACCTCGAAAAATAATTAAAAATACGAAATTCTAGATTCTGTAAAAAAAAAAAGAAATGCCAAGCGATTGATTATTCGTAACGGTGCATCGTTGTCCCCCACTTGTGGCTACGGAGGTGTAAAACGCAGGATCGTTCGCAGCGTGAAGCTGGCAGCTGTGATGCCCTCAAAACGTGCACTTAAATCTTGGCGCCGCGCGGTCATATCGTCGCCGTGTCTGTCCCCGCGGACCGAAAACTTTGGATTTCGCTGACAGCGAGACAACGATCGGGCAAAAGAGGCCAGGCATTGTCCAACTTTTCCGCAGTGTTTGCACGTCGACCCGATCTGCCGAAACCGTCGACGGTAAATACTCGAACTCCCGTAGCGTCTCGCTGCAGGGCGTCTCGCGAACCTCGTGCGCAAAAATCGGAGCACCCCAATTCCGGATAAAAATCTCTCGACAACATTGATTTTCAAAATTGTTGTCCGCTCGCCAATTCCAAAATAGACTTTGGCGGGTTCCACCCCGTGAAAATCGACGAGGAAAATAGCTTAACCAATCAGCCCAAATCCGCAGTTCCCCGGGCAGGCCGGCATTTTCGGGATAATTAATCAAAGCGACTCGTTGGAACAACATCGAGAGATTCCAGCGATTCCAATTTACGACCGGCCTGTCTGCAGCCACCGAGCGACGAGCGTTAACCGATGAATAAACCTTTTATGCCCTTTCCTTCGCTCCCCCCTCCCCCCCCCCCCCTCCCCCCACGATATCAACCGTGCACGATGGTAAATTATCGAAAATTCACCTCGCTTCACCCTTTCGCATCGTATTATCGATCTCTTCTCCCGATGCACTTACAGCAATTATTCATTATTCCGACGGGTTCACCGCTCGCGAATATTCACGTCAGAGAGTTGATATATCGAGAGGCATCCGCGCGCCACATGCAGCGGGCCCGCTGTACAACAGCAGCAGCAGCAGCAGCAGCAGCAGCAGCATCGCTACCGCACATTATGGTCTCTGTACGCCAAAAGGTGTGATGTGTCTGCCCCTCGAGACATTAGCTCCCCAAGTTTGTTTGTCCACTATGTATAGATGACATTCCATGGGGGGAGGACGCGGCCGATGCGGAACTCCGCACCCTTCATCCTGCAACGACGGCACCAGCAGTGCAATACCGGCGTCAATGTGTAGTCGCCACATGTATGCGCTACACATGCACACAATACACATAGACATACACATGTCCTTGTCTACTCGTGTGTGCGAATTTCGATGGGCGCATCCACGTGTCCGTGGCATCATAGCAACGCGGTGCAACGTGAACCTATTCTGACCGCACCGCGCGTACAACACACAGCTGGGCGGTGTTTCGCCGTCAATAGACTCTCGGTAGCCCTTTCCTAGGTATATAGGTAGGTACACCTTTCTTCTTGGCGCACAAAGGCCTGTAATCACGGGAGCCGATAAAATTATATCTCTCCCGGATATCTAATCTTCATCAACATCCCTTTTAACTGGTCACTTTGAAATTACAGTGGATATGCGTGGCTCCGGCCGCGCCGCCGCTCCGCATCGTTCTAATACCCGCGCGCAACAAGCCGGCTCTGATTATGGCAGTTGGCTTAAATTGCGTATTGCCTTTTCGTTGGACCGGCTATATAGGAGGTAGCCGGGGAAAATATCATTCGCGAGAAATAGCAATTGACGACTGAGTTTTATTGCTGCGTACACAGAGTCGCGGTCTGTTATGCTGTTGGCTGCGAGGCAGGTGTGTCTGAAAGTCGTTACACGTCGACTGGTATACGTGTATTAGGTGTATAGTAGTTAGTTCTGTCTTGTTTGGTCAGCAACTCAAGTTTTACAAGCAAAACGATTTTTTTTCTCTCGGTTTTATTGTACGTTGGATGTTTACCTTCCTTCGACACGACCTCTTCTAAACCTACGCTGTTAGAAATTTATGGTGTCAAAAAGCTGCTAGTGTGGACTTTTCCCTAGTGTTACTTATTATGGTGTTAATATAGTAACACTTTTTACGGTGTAAAATTAACACCAGCCGTAAATTTATTAAATTTATTCCTGTGTATAAAGTGACGATACATTGTAAGACTTTTCGCTTAACACCGCTCGTTATTACCGTGATTGGTGTGAACTTATATATATCCCGTCTTAGTGTACTTTTCAACACCACATTTTTAACAGTGTATGATTGTCGGTCAGGTTGTTTAAGTAATAAGCAATCAACTGCTGTTACCGACTAACCAGAATGCAAGACCGACGTACGTAACGTTTCAGAACTTATGACTTTCTTACTCCCAACCCCACTAACTGCAGTTTAGAACTCCACGTAACGTTCTACCCGTATTTTGTATGTCAGAAACCAGGTCACTTTCGACAATTCTGACTCTACATAACGAGAACTCGCGACGACTTCTCTCCGAAGTCACGTCGCGCACTCCTCGTTAATCAGGGTGTCAATTAAAAAGGAAGCAAGCGAATATACAAAAGTGCGTTCGTCGGGAGTTTGCCAGCCAGCAATTTCGCCGGCACGACTAAGTAAATATCAATATTAACCATATCCATTAATTATACATTAAGTACAGAGCGCTACCAAAGTGCAATGTGCGCAGCCCACTCGGCGGGCAGCATCGCGAGTGTGGTTGGCCAATGGGAGGGGACACCAATATTCATCGTTTGTTTAATTGGTCAATAACGGTGCCATTTAATCAACGTACCGGGCGCACACAGACGCGCGAGACACGTGTAACGCCCGGCATATCTAACTGCCCAGCAACGACTGGTTGAGGCTCCAGCCGGCCTGCACAGGTCGCGCACAGCTGATGTTTTCGCGTGTTCCTCGACAGATGCCCATCCACCACCACCACCACCGCCACCACCACCGCCAACACCCTCGCGCGTCTCCCGGTCCGCCGCGCACTCCGTCACCGGAGTCTCGCTCGATCCTTCTCACTCCGGGCGCGCAGGAGGCTCCGGGTCCGCGGCGGCCGCGTCGAGGAGCCGCGGCGGCGGCCTTAAGGGAGACTCACAACGAGCGCGCGCGAGAGACGCCCGGATTTCGAGGTCAGAGAGCCCCGTGAGCCGCCGGAGCTGCGTGGAGCACACCGCGTCCGACCTCCGAGGTATTTCGCCTCGCCAGCTGTCTCGGATCGCCCGACGTTCCTCGAACCGACAAACCCGCACAGGACGCCCTAGGGGATCGACGACGAGCGAGATGAGAGTCGGAAATGGCGAGAGAATACTATAACGCCAATCGAGACTGGGCGAGACGGGACCCGCTATATCCCATATACCGTGTATACTCGTTGCGTGTCGATTTTTTTTATTTTTCATCTTTTTTTTGGACCTTCTTTTTCCCTTCTTATTCGTTCCGTCTTCTTTCAACAGAAAGATCCGTGAATACGCGCGCGCGTTCTACGGTGACGTGAAAGCGTATGCAAGGCACCTATACGCGCGCACCACACGTGTGAGAGCTGTGTGTGTGTGCCGCCGTCGTGCTCGGATCCTTCGCCCACGGGATATACTTCACAGACAGTCCAGGAAAACGCGCATTTCCGGCGAGAGAGCTGCGGCTTTGTGTACCCCTGTAATGTGGGCTATATACAGCGAGCCACGAGCCTGTGTGTAGGTACCGATGATATATAGGTATACAATCGGTGGCTTTTGTCTTCGCGTATACATATCCTCGTAGTCGCTTTTTCGCCGGAGACGTCGGCAATTGCACCGTTCCCCGAGTTCCCGTATTCCCCCTGCACACCGGGGTAACTTCGGTTGCCAACTGATATGGGTGTGGTCTTCAGGTCGATTCAATTTTATCGAGAATGTAAAACTCATCGTGGGATATATCGCTGAGACGCTGTTTCCTCTCGGGCGTTCCGCGGACCTTTGTGTGTATATTGGCGCGTGTATTGGGTACTCACCGGGACGACTCTTCCGGGATGAAAACTTCCATGGTTTCCGAGTTTGTTCAATCGCGCGCTTTTGGCAGGGCTTCCGACTTCACGAACTTCGTCGTATCGACTTCGATATCGCAACTTTTCACGCTGACGACGATTCGAGACGTTCGTACTTTGGAAATAAGTCGGGCGATATGTTTATGAGAAATTTATTATGACGTCCTTGGTTCTCTGGTGTCATCTGAATTGATGCAGGATTGATGAAATCATCAGCTGCATGGGGTTAACCCAATTTTCCAATCAATCGAATATCCGTTGTTGCTCACATCAGAAGAAGAATCGTGAAACAGGACCTCAAAACTATGACGCGCCTCAGCATGGACCCTTAGTTCCCGTGATTATTTCTGTATTTCCAATAGCATCCGCGTTGTTACCATGTAACGAGGTTCAACTGATTGCGTTAACACTACATCGCCTTTTTTAGATGCATTAATTTGTTCACTAAGACACGTGTGAATTTCGTTAGTTACGCACCAATCGAACCTGCAACGATGAAAACAACAAAATTGGCACGAGAACTAATAACCAACAGCCGCGATTGAATAGCTGTCAGGCTTTCCAGACTCCAAATGTGGTGAAACTCTTGGGTAAAATTTGGTCCGTTGTGGATCGAGCCTCAGGTCACTCGAGACCCGGGGCTCGGGCGCATGAATGTGTCGGCAAAAGAGTAGTGCGGCTTGTAGGTGGAGAGACGGTTGTATAAGAGGCTCGTGTGGTTCGTTCGGTTGCACCAGGACCGGCATATGGCGCACGGCGAAACAGGACCTCGGCCAGGACGTTCACGAGCACCGCTGCTCCGACAAGCACCGCGCCAGCACACCATCGCACGACTCTTCCTCACCGATCAGGACCAACGCCTGTGTTCGAGTGCCCAATACACGCGCGCACACTCACACTGGCGCAACGTGGAATGGTTGAATACGGGGAGAGCCGGCGGTGCGCCACCAAAACAACTGGGACCGTGTAATTATGGGTTTGGAAAAGGAAGGAAGCGAGAGGAGGCTTTGGAAAAGGATATCGACGCCACCAGTGCTACATGCTGCCCGCCAGGTCTCTATCTCGAGCCCGCTCTATACCTATATACACATATATATACACTGAAACACCGTTTCCTGACGTCAAAAAGAACTATATTACCAGCTATTCCACGGGCCCAACTTATAATCATGAACAATTATATCGCGGTTTTGATGCCTATTCGACAGACTCCGGGAATGATGGAGTCCCGATAAAGGCTACCTCCGAAATCGATAAATAACCGATACCGTTAACTGAGTTCCGAGTTTCTCAATGTACGTGGTAGCTTCGCATCAAGATTTAACTTCCTTCACAGACTCGGGCTGTGCTCGCCATTTCGTTCAGTTGAACGAGTTTGACGAACGGAGAACGTGTTTTAGGTTTTTGTGTTGATAGACTTACGTTGTGAACTTTAAGTGTGAATGCAACGTTTTGATGAATCGAATGTAGGGATACAATTGAATGTTCTCGCTGCAGCGGTAATTCAATAACTCATTTCAGCACGTGCATGAGATTTCCAGAGGTACGTTTTATGGGTACCAATGTTGGCTAATAAATCTCTAGACTTCTGTAATCTAGACTTTCGAAGATCACAGATTTTTTTTCTTTCAATCGAGCTAATAATACGTGGCAGTTACGGTGAGCAGAATGTCAAGGTCTCTGAAGTATGGAGCCTCGAGTTAAAAAGTATAAAATCGAGCTGCCCGCTGAAAAGGACATATCGTATATGGCATCAACGACATCGGTATAAAGTAACCAATGGTCTGTGGACTCTTCCGAAAATCGTCTACAAAAGCGGTGACGCAAATGTGTGAATGATAGCCCACGAGATGGGTACAGCTTAGGGGAAGAAGAAATACTACCTTTCATACGACGACGTAAATCCTCGATTTTCTATAACGAAGAAAGGAAGTAATGTGCCCAAATGTGTAGGGCGTCGATAATGGGACAATAGAAATGAAGTCACTTTGGGGTATTCGGAGGTTGTTTGGAAAGACATTTGACCAGTCCAAACGCCGGGTGCATAAGTCAAACGGGGACAAAAAGTACGCCACCCAGTCTCAGTGACGAAGGATTGGGGCAATGCGGGTCATACTTGTTACAAAAAAATTGCAATCGTGATGTTGTAGATGATTCTTCCAATGATAAAACGTATATGCTAATTTATAATAAATATTCTGGGTATTATAAATCACACTAATCTGTAAAAAAAAAACAAAAAAAATCATGTCTTAAAAATTTCTTTTTCAACGAACAAATAATCAAATGATGAATAACCGGGTATTGCTACAAAAACAATATGACCTTCAAAATTTCTGCATCTGCAGAAATGAACTTTGGCAAAGCGTAGCGCCGTAACTTATGGTCGGATCGGAAAATGTCTGAGGACTTTTTTCTTCCTTTTTGAATTCCCCGATGGCGCCTATTTTTAGAAAAAATTGTTAGTGTAAAATGAAGATGGTTTTTGCAAATTGAAAACTTTGGCACGCTGTATCTTTTTAGTTGTGGCTCGGAAAGTAAAACGTAAAAAATATGTTCTTTTTTCACTCATTTTGAGGTGGCGCCTATTTTTCGTTTCAAATTTTATCACGCGCTAGTGGTAGTTTTTGAGCATTTATCTTTGGGAGCTCGTCGTGTCCAGAATATTGATCGAATGCAAAAGTGCCGAAGGACTTTTTTGTAGTACTCGTGATTCTCTAGTGGCGCCTTCTCCCCGATTTTCAAAAAAACCCAAGGAAATATCTTTTTTTTACGTTTGAAAACTTTGGCCAGCGATATCTTTGCCGGATGACTTCCCAAGAAAAAACTGTATTACACTTTTTTGTTCCTTTCTCGATTATCTAGTGGCGCCTTCTCCCCGATTTTTGAAAAAATGCGTGGAAATATTTTTTTTCGCCGTTTTAAGGCTTTGTCCAGCGATATCTTTGCCGGATCAACTCCCAAGATAAAACGGTATTTTTCGCCACTAGATAATCGAAAAAGGAACAAAAAAGTCTAATACCGTTTTATCTTGGGAGTTGATCCGGCAAAGATATCGCTGGACAAAGCCTTAAAACGGCGAAAAAAAATATTTCCACCTTAAAACGGCGAAAAAAAATATTTTCACGCATTTAAAAAAAAATCGGGAAGAAGGCGTCACTAGATAATCGAAAAAGGAACAAAAAAGTCTAATACCGTTTTATCTTGGGAGTTGATCCGGCAAAGATATCGCTGGACAAAGCCTTAAAACGGCGAAAAAAAATATTTCCACGCATTTTTTCAAAAATCGGGGAGAAGGCGCCACTAGATAATCGAAAAAGGAACAAAAAAGTGTAATACAGTTTTTTCTTGGGAAGTCATCCGGCAAAGATATCGCTGGCCAAAGTTTTCAAACGTCAAAAAAAGATATTTCCTTGGGTTTTTTTGAAAATCGGGGAGAAGGCGCCACTAGAGAATCACGAGTACTACAAAAAAGTCCTTCGGCACTTTTGCATTCGATCAATATTCTGGACACGACGAGCTCCCAAAGATAAATGCTCAAAAACTACCACTAGCGCGTGATAAAATTTGAAACAAAAAATAGGCGCCACCTCAAAATGAGTGAAAAAAGAACATATTTTTTACGTTTTTCTTTCCGAGCCACAACTAAAAAGATACAGCGTGCCAAAGTTTTCAATTTGCAAAAACCATCTTCATTTTACACAAACAATTTTTTCTAAAAATAGGCGCCATCGGGGAATTCAAAAAGGAAGAAAAAAGTCCTCAGACATTTTCCGCTCCGACCATAAGTTACGGCGCTACGCTTTGCCAAAGTTCATTTCTGCAGATGCAGATATTTTGAAGGCTTTGTCCAGCGATATCTTTGCCGGATCAACTCCCAAGATAAAACGGTATTAGACTTTTTTGTTCCTTTTTCGATTATCTAGTGGCGCCTTCTTCCCGATTTTTTTTTAAATGCGTGAAAATATTTTTTTTCGCCGTTTTAAGGTGGAAATATTTTTTTTCGCCGTTTTAAGGCTTTGTCCAGCGATATCTTTGCCGGATCAACTCCCAAGATAAAACGGTATTAGACTTTTTTGTTCCTTTTTCGATTATCTAGTGGCGAAAAATACCGTTTTATCTTGGGAGTTGATCCGGCAAAGATATCGCTGGACAAAGCCTTAAAACGGCGAAAAAAAATATTTCCACGCATTTTTTCAAAAATCGGGGAGAAGGCGCCACTAGATAATCGAAAAAGGAACAAAAAAGTGTAATACAGTTTTTTCTTGGGAAGTCATCCGGCAAAGATATCGCTGGCCAAAGTTTTCAAACGTCAAAAAAAGATATTTCCTTGGGTTTTTTTGAAAATCGGGGAGAAGGCGCCACTAGAGAATCACGAGTACTACAAAAAAGTCCTTCGGCAGTTTTGCATTCGATCAATATTCTGGACACGACGAGCTCCCAAAGATAAATGCTCAAAAACTACCACTAGCGCGTGATAAAATTTGAAACGAAAAATAGGCGCCACCTCAAAATGAGTGAAAAAAGAACATATTTTTTACGTTTTACTTTCCGAGCCACAACTAAAAAGATACAGCGTGCCAAAGTTTTCAATTTGCAAAAACCATCTTCATTTTACACAAACAATTTTTTCTAAAAATAGGCGCCATCGGGGAATTCAAAAAGGAAGAAAAAAGTCCTCAGAAATTTTCCGATCCGACCATAAGTTACGGCGCTACGCTTTGCCAAAGTTCATTTCTGCAGATGCAGAAATTTTGAAGGTCATAAAACAATAACTATTGTTGGTCGTCAATAACTCGCGAAAACATTAAAATTGATTTCGCTTCAACTGCTAAGGCAATTAACTTCGGGTCGAAACAAAAGTTTATTCGAACAAAAAGCAAAGCAATTATTCCCCAAGCACTTTCAGCATTACCCGCATCACTCCCGCGCGCGCGGTAAGCATTACCGCGCAGCGAGAGTAAGTGCAATCCATGGCGAGTGAATAAGAGAGATAAATACACGAGAAAAGATGAGTTCACGAGGATGAGGGAGTGCGCGACGCAGAAAATAATGGAAACCTCCGAGTTTTACGGAGGAGGACTCGAGGTACGACCGCATCGCAACGGAGGCGGAAGAAAGCGGGATCGGGCTCACGCCGCGGGACATTCGGGCCATTTTCTTCGCTGTCTCCCCTCCGCGCTTGCCTCGCCGAACCGCCGCTGTATACTTACTTAATACGAGTGAAAAGCGTCGAGTCGAAGTTATACCCGGGAACGTGAACTCCACTCCTGAGCCACAGCAACACACCCGGAGCCCCGGCTACACCGCGGGGTTGCATCCGAGATTGGAAAATCTCTATTTGTAACGGTACACGAGCACCGCACATTCATTATAAATATCCCGCGGGCTCGCGGGGTGCCTCGGGTTTTCCTTCAGGAGACCTCGCTCGCCTCGCTCGGTCCGACTCACGTGCGAGAACGGCCACGATTATACTCGCTGTCGGTGAGAACACATATGACGCGCACAGTAGTCCCCATTCATAACATTCGTACATAAAAACACGCCAGAAGCCTCTAAGCGTCGTTAAATTTTTATTTTCGATTTCTCGAACCGAAGAGATTTTCACTACATAAAATCCATTGAGCTGCGAGCGTGGAGGGATAGGTCGAGAGAGTGCGGTACATTTAGCGTGTGACGCCCTGTGCGCCGGATCGCATAACCCGAGGTGGTCCGCGGGTGCAGTACGAATAGGTTCGAACGTAGACGAGTGTAAATTTCCGCTCCGTGCGTCTAAAGTTCGACGTAAGAACTGGGCCATTGGTATTTAATATCCCATCCGTACCTCGGCCCCGCGCTCTTTGGGACTGTTTATTTTTATTGCGTTTCTGGTCACGTCCTCGTTCTCCCCCCTCCCTTCGCGGCTCACACGCTTTACGGTGCAACGTGTGTTTATATGCTTTATTGTCGAACGCGTATATTTCCTTTTCGATTTCGACCTGGAACGACGCTGCACGCAGGTATATAAGTGAATTCGCCGTTTTGGCCGCGGTGCAACGTACCGGCGAGTTTTATTGGCGCAGGACTATTGATACAGCACGGCGCCCATACAAACGAGTGTTGAAAAATCATTTCTCGACCCTCCTCGCAATTTTGCTCTCGGTTTTCACGACCTCCCTGCCCCGAGTGTCTAATGTCTGTGCGCGGGTAAAAAAAATAATATTTTTCCGACACTGCAGCCACAGACGACAACACGGTGCATGCTTTATACAGATCCCAAGCTTGTATGGCAAATTACCTCGCGTAAACGACAATAAATACTTTTCATTGTGATCTGGGAAGACATTGTCCTGTCGAGGGCTGCCCGATACAAAAAATCAATAACCGCTGTCACATAGGCTTCTTCGCTAGTTGAACCAACATGTCTGACAGTTTTCTGTTTTTACATTTTTGTTGTAACCTCATCGAATTTCAACTGACACTTTCATGCTCTTACATCTATCTGAACACTTTTCTGAAACCTCATATCTTTGTGCCATTTGGTAGACATTCAGTAATGGCCAAATGTTGATATTTTCACAGGAAAACATTTCGAGAGATCGATTTTGAGCGTACGAGTAAACCATTAAATTTCAATCGCCCTTTCAAGAAGTTCATGAGTAACGGAAAGCTTTGTTGTCATTCTATTCGAGCTGTGATTGATTGCCAGGAAATTCCGTGATAAACAATTTCAGTTTTGTGTCAAATTTAATTCATTAGCCTATTGTAGGTGAAATTTTGAAAAAAAAAAATAAATAAAAAATTTGACATTTCTGACAAAAAGAACGTCGCAAATTTTTTTTTTTTTAACTGATTATACAAGGTTGGTAACCAGTGTTTTCAGGGATAGAATATGCGATTTGAGAATGATGGTATAGGTTAAGAGTCGATATTTTGAAAAGAAAAAAAAATTGGGGTCGATTTTCGGTCCGGAGCCCGATCTACGATTTCTGACAGAAAAAATATTTTTTTCGTCGCCAAAAAAATATTTTTTTCAAAATTGATTAATGAAGGTTAAAAGCCAGTATTTTCGGGGGTAGAATATGCGACTTGAGAATGATGGTATAGGTTAAAAGTCGATATTTTGAAAAGAAAAAAAAATTGGGGTCGATTTTCGGTCCGGAGCCAGATCTACGATTTCTGACAGAAAAAATATTTTTTTCGTCGCCAAAAAAACATTTTTTTCAAAATCGATTAAAAAAGGTTAATAACCAGTGTTTTCGGGGGTAGAATATGCGACTTGAGAATGATGGTATAGGTTAAAAGTAGATATTTTGAAAAGAAAAAAAATTGGGGTCGATTTTCGGTCCGGAGCCAGATCTACGATTTCTGACAGAAAAAATATTTTTTTCGTCGCCAAAAAAATATTTTTTTCAAAATTGAGTAAAAAAGGTTAAAAACCAGTATTTTCGGGGGTAGAATATGCGACTTGAGAATGATGGTATAGGTTAAAAGTCGATATTTTGAAAAGAAAAAAAAATTGGGGTCGATTTTCGGTCCGGAGCCAGATCTACGATTTCTGACAGAAAAAATATTTTTTTCGTCGCCAAAAAAACATTTTTTTCAAAATCGATTAAAAAAGGTTAATAACCAGTGTTTTCGGGGGTAGAATATGCGACTTGAGAATGATGGTATAGGTTAAAAGTTGATATTTTGAAAAGAAAAAAAATTGGGGTCGATTTTCGGTCCGGAGCCAGATCTACGATTTCTAACAGAAAAAATATTTTTTTCGTCGCCAAAAAAATATTTTTTTCAAAATTGATTAAAAGAGGTTAATAACCAGTGTTTTCGGGGGTAGAATATGCGACTTGAGAATGATGGTATAGGTTAAAAGTCGATATTTTGAAAAGAAAAAAAATTGGGGTCGATTTTCGGTCCGGAGCCAGATCTACGATTTCTGACAGAAAAAATATTTTTTTCGCCGCCAAAAAAATATTTTTTTCAAAATTGATTAAAAAAGGTTAATAACCAGTGTTTTCGGGGGTAGAATATGCGACTTGAGAATGATGGTATAGGTTAAAAGTCGATATTTTGAAAAGAAAAAAAATTGGGGTCGATTTTCGGTCCGGAGCCAGATCTACGATTTCTGACAGAAAAAATATTTTTTTCGTCGCCAAAAAAATATTTTTTTCAAAATTGATTAAAAAAGGTTAATAACCAGTGTTTTCGGGGGTAGAATATGCGACTTGAGAATGATGGTATAGGTTAAAAGTCGATATTTTGAAAAGAAAAAAAATTGGGGTCGATTTTCGGTCCGGAGCCAGCTCTACGATTTCTGACAGAAAAAATATTTTTTTCGTCGCCAAAAAAATATTTTTTTCAAAATTGATTAAAAAAGGTTAATAACCAGTGTTTTCGGGGGTAGAATATGCGACTTGAGAATGATGGTATAGGTTAAAAGTCGATATTTTGAAAAGAAAAAAAATTGGGGTCGATTTTCGGTCCGGAGACAGATCTACGATTTCTGACAGACATTTTTTTTTTTTCGTCGCCAAAAAAATATTTTTTTCAAAATTGATTAAAAAAGGTTAATAACCAGTGTTTTCGGGGGTAGAATATGCGACTTGAGAATGATGGTATAGGTTAAAAGTCGATATTTTGAAAAGAAAAAAAATTGGGGTCGATTTTCGGTCCGGAGCCAGATCTACGATTTTTGACAGAAATTTTTTTTTTTTCGTCGCCAAAAAAATATTTTTTTCAAAATTGATTAAAAAAGGTTAATAACCAGTGTTTTCGGGGGTAGAATATGCGACTTGAGAATGATGGTATAGGTTAAAAGTCGATATTTTGAAAAGAAAAAAAATTGGGGTCGATTTTCGGTCCGGAGCCGGATCTACGATTTCTGACAGAAAAAAATCTTTTTTTCGTCGCCAAAACAATATTTTTTTCAAAATCGATTAAAAAAGGTTAATAACCAGTGTTTTCGGGGGTAGAGTATGCGACTTGAGAATTATGGTATAGGTTAAAAGTCGATATTTTGAAAAGAACAAATTTCTGAGGTCGATTTTGGCAAGTTTTTCAGGCACGCGCGCCAGCGCGTGTGATTACCCTACTTCTTTTCTATTTATGGTTTTTCGATAGTAACAGTTATTACATATTTTTAAACGAATTGTCAATGATCGTGACATATTGATCATTTACATCATTTTATTTTACACAGTACAGGCGCACATACAACCTTGTCGGGTTATCGTACGTATAGAGTCTATTGTAAAGTGTCAAGGGTAGAACGGAACTGTATAAAACGCAGTAAACAGGAAAGAGGGAAATTATATATAAATTCCACGTCGCAATATCACCAAAGATTAATTGCTGAACATAAATCTTAATTTTCGTGTTATAACAATAATCGCGCGAAAGTAACGTTTTCGCGAGGCACACCGAGAATCACATGTAGCCTCTCTGCAATATTAAAATTTCAGCAGAAACTCGAGTCGTCGTGCCGCGCGATTATCGCGTTTCAAACCACTAGCAGCTTCCTTTTTATCTATGCACACGAAACTCACCACACGATAAAGCGTACACACGATGCACATTGGGATCGTTGCAGCGGCGTTCGCCATTTACATTATCCCGCGATAGGGGGAGATTGAGCGTGACTTTTGCTGTGTATAGCCTAATTCCGGAGGTCGAGAACCTTTACGTTTCTCGCAAGTGATAAACGCGCATCGGTATATTGATAAGAGCGGCTCTCGTCGATGCATCACCACTTAAATAAGGTATGTAGTCCAGCGCAGTTAGACACAACGAATACTAATTTCCGCATAATTCTCGATTTTTAATCGCAAAAACTTATTGAAAATATATTTTTCTTTTTTGCTGCATCTTTGTGTTATTTTATTGTATTTCGTAAATCAGCTTAAAATAGGGTCATCTTTTTCTACCGCCTTTTCCGTCAACGCGGTTCACGACCTCCATATAAATTAATGTTAATCGATTATCTAACCGCGTAAATTACGTATGTAAGTTATTAGCAATACTCGGAATTGCGTATGAGAAAAATGTGTTTCGCAAATAACTAATGATTTGAGCTTTAAATAAATCGCGAAAAAGTGTGTGATAATGGAGAAAATACATCGATTGCACTACTACTATCTGGAGGAAGAGGACCTTGGGTCATCGCGAGCGATGACGATGTTCGCCCGCAGTGTCTACCGGGGAATCGAGATTATTTCACCGCAGCCTGCGCGGGAGATTAGATTATTGCGGCATTTAAACCAGCCTTCAAGCGATTTCCGTATCTCGCTCGCCTGTCTCTGCCGCTTCTGCCGCTTTTTTCTCTATGACGATTCCTCTCTCGCTTCGCGTCGCGCAACAAACTCGCGGCTACCGTGTGGGTGTATCGCGTTTGCGTGATTTTCCTATCTCGCGTACACACATTTGCGTCTTTAGGTTCCGAACGATAAAATAGTGATAAATTGCAACTCGCTTACGCAGCCTACAAATTTATAATAAAGCAACTTCGAGTGTGCGACGAAAACAAGATGCGTTGCGTAAATCAATTCCTCCCGTGTGGACGCACCTGCTGAATTTAGGTACACACGATACGCGAAGCATGTTTGCTATACCGAGTCACAAATACTTACCGATCTTTTGTGAAAGCTGCACAAATATCAATAAGTTCGTCACGATAACGCAAAGGCTAAATATAATCGTGCGATGTTGATAATCGCGCGAAAGTGTTTGACACATCGTCTAAATATTTTGTGCATCACACCGGGGAACTAATTTTTCTTTAGTTTCATTACAATCGTCCAAACGTAACCAGTTCGAGAATAGTAGGAAACAATGTGAATGACTAAAAGTTCATTCGAATGAAGAGCCACCTTTTTCAATTTATTGATCTAAATGCTCACAACCGCAGCCAGCAGTCCCAAGTGGGACAAAGTTGTACACTATTTTAAAAAAAAACCACACAAGAAAAGACCAACAAGACTAACAGAAATAAGTATTAGGAAGCGAAAGGAGAACTCGAAACAGGGGAGAATTAAAAGGCAAACAGAAAAGACAACAGATTACGAGCCCGGGACAGCGGGTTGTACCCGCATTTTCCACACAGTGCGCTCGTCTATTTTCTGCCAACAAATTTATTTCGCACAGGTCCTTAAGTTCCCCTATGAAAATAAACGGCGTTAATGAATAAACGTTCAATTGAATGGAGAACACCTTTTCCATTTCATTGATCCAACAGTCCACCACAACCGCAGCCGGCGGAGTGGGATAAAGCTGTAATTTTGCGAAAAGAAGAAACAGACCAACAAGAACAAAAGGCGCGAGTGCCAGAGGCGCGAGGGACTCGTGAAGGAGTTGGAATAAGAGGCAAAAAGAAAAGACACGGAGATTACGAGCGTCACGGACAACGGGTGCACCCGCATTTTCCACATAGTCGGTTCGTGCGCTCGCGTTTGTCGTCGCCGTCGAGCCTCGTCGCATGAGGGCTGATATGTTCAAGGCCGAGGACGCCGCCTCGTCGTCGAAGCGCACACGTTATTACGTGCAATACATACCCGAGCGATCGTGTCACTAACTCGGGCGGTCCGGCGCGTTTCTCCGGACGAGTCGGGCTCTCCGGGCTGGCAACTAAAAGCCTGCATTACAACCGCCGTCGCCGTCGCCGCCGCCAGCCGCGGTTGTTGCACGATGCGCGCGAAGCAGTTGCAGAAGTCGAGGCAGAAGGAGAGAAGAAGTAACGAGTGGAGCCTGCACGGAACGTTCAACAAGCTGGCCGCAGCAACATCGTTGCATTTGATCTTTGTCGCCAACAGCGCGATGATTATAATTAAGTAGACGGTTATACGACTTTTATGCGCAGTATTCTCCGTCGACTCAGGCACTTTTGTTTTCGTTTCGATATTTTTTATAATTGACCAAATTTGAGGAATACTCGATACCTCTACAAATATTTCAATTTACTGTTTCAGAAAATGCGGCATTTTTTTGTCAAAAAGGCGTGGAAGAGACATCAATTTTTATTAAATTTTATTAGAATAAATTTTATTAGAAAATATTTTATTAGAAAAATTAAAGTTATCGGGACGATAATTCTTGTCAATGTCGTGAAAAGCTGACAACGAGACATCATTTGTGTTGGATTTGAAAATCCGAAAAAAATGCTTAAAATCTAAAGCAATAGTAAAATCCTGCCAATTATGAACAATATATGAAAGCGTTTAATAAATGTGGCTGAGTTGGCAGAGAGTGGTTCATTTATGCGCGATACATCATCCTGCATTACAACGACGACCGCGGCGACGATATACACATCAAGTGACGCGGCGGCGTCTCGTCGCCAATAGCGATATTCGCATGACGCTGGCAGCCGGGCATCGAGGCGACCGCGAAAGATCCTCGCACGTGCATATGGCCGTCCACAAAACCGCGCGTCGCATAGAAACAGCGCCAAGGAGACCGGCGCGCATTTTTCGAGACAGATAGCGGGCTCATCTGCGCGCGATTGCGTCGCGCGTCAGTGCACCCACTGTTGACGGAGATAGCCGGAAAGGAGGAGGAAGAGATAGTGGAGCGAAACGCGGTAATACAAACGTGCGTGGAATACGGATTCGAGATGTCATTACCTTTGTCCTTTCGAGCTACACATAACAATGCAGATAAGACCATTTTCTCAGTTATTGACACGTCGAGCGTAATACACGAGTTTGGAGGCAATTGAAACATTTACAAGGTCGGTGCTAGACTTTAAGGCGTGAGGAATAAAATTTATATTAAAAAAATGGATACATTAAAAAAAATTTAAGTTCCTACACAAAAAATTATAAAAATAGAATTACGCGTGAAAAGTCGATGAAGCAGCAAGAAACTGAGCTTTTATAAAAATATTTTTTTTCGTAGCTCAGATATGACCTCGATTTAGTGAAATGTTTCTGTCAAAAGTTAATTTAAAAAAACATTCACGACTGCAAAAATATTTAAGCCTGTAAATGTTGGTCTGTTTGAGCTGTTTCCCTCCTTCGAAGCTTCCAAATGAAAGTAATTCGGATATATCTTAACGCGTCAAAGGAACGCGGGAAATTTTCTTGAAAGCATCCGGGAAGCCTTGGTACTTACGCGATCATCAAACCGGGACACCCGTTGCCCACGCAATTGGACGAAACATATCCGAGACTGCAGCTCCGGAAAAGTGCATCAGAGAGTAAATTCCAAAAGTTTGCGGAATAAAATCCCCGCGCGTCGCGAAACTTTCGTATGGCTTTAAATTAATTAAGAAGAGAGCCCCGGCGGATTTAAGCGCGCGATATAAATCCGAGACGACGATCGTCGCAAAAGTTTCACCGTGAAGCTGGACGCGCGGCGTACGAATATAATTTTCATAATCCTCGAGACAGAACGGAGGGCACGTAGATGTGGCGGTGCCGGAGAAAGGAGCACGATGTCGAAACAACTATCGGTGTAGTACATTAAGTTTCCACTGACTGTAACGACTTTGAGGTGCTGAAACCCTCGACGAGATTACCGGGCTGACCTGAAAATCGAAGATCATGCGGTTACGCATTCTCCACCCTGCAAACTTCGATGCTCAATTGTCCTCTCGATTTGTAGTGACAGAGGAGAAGCGAAAAATGCCACATCAAACGCATTTATCAAAAAGATCTTTTCGTCTGGATAATAATTTACAGAACCAGCAGAAACGTTTTACCTGAACTACAAAATAATTTGCGTACCCAGCAAAATATTGCGGCAAAAAACGTTAATCTAACAAATCAAAAATTCGACGCCACTTTCTCGTTTAACAAGACAGTTTTCTTATTATTCTATCCAGTCGATGTTACATTATTTTATTAATTTCTTTTTGCAACTGAACATTTTCCTCTAACGAATTACATCAACACGACTGAAACCGCTCGTTGGTTGGCAACGAGTTGCAGTCAACTCAACAACCAATCAGAGAACGATTAACCCGCCACCAATACTGACATCGAAATTGCGAGATATTTGACCCACTGATTTTTTTTTAAGAGAGATATGTTAGATTTTTGAAAATCAAAGATCATCCGTGACAGTGTCGACGCCGCGAGTCACGATGAGCACAGTCGTTGTTTCAATTCACAGCGAAAGAGGCGATGAGAGAGAAAGAGAGAGAGAGCGCGCGCGTTAGTGCAGAAATATATATAGCGCAACAGTAGTACTATTAGAGAAGTCGGAAGTTCTTAGTGGAAGCGGTTTGTATGCGCCAGTCAGCCAACCAGCCAGCCAGCCAGCCAGCCAGCCAGCCAGCTAGCTGCTCTATCGTGTAGTGTACACAGCGCGTAGCGAGTGAACGAGCTCCGTAACCGCCGGCTCGTAGAGTCATAGATAAATGTAGTGTGGCGTTGTAGGTATTGGTCACTAGTGCGAGCTAGGGTCTGGCGTCGCCTAGTCTAGCCAGCTCGCGAACCGACGTTCGCGAACCCGACGTTCGCGAAGTGACGCAATTCACCTCCGCTCGGAGCCGCACTACCACCACCACCACCACCACCAACGGCATCGGCAGCAGCGGCAGCCGTCGTGGCTACGCTAAGCTACACACGTTGCAAATAATTCATTGCGCGCGCGCGTGAACACTCGCGAATAGTAGCGATGGGAACGAACGAACGCGCGGTATCGATCATAGATCACGCGATTTTCTATGTCGAATTTTTGTAAAAAAAAATATTATAATAATTGAAGACGAATATAATTTGACAAGAACATCAGCGTGATTGGTGAGGATATAAAAATATTTTATTTTGCGCGATTAAAGGGAAACCTCGATTTTTAATATCCACTGAATTTACACCATAAATTGCTGTCAGGTGTGATATTTAGGGTTAATCATAATTTGGAGACTTCTGGCTGAACTATGTTTTTGACATTTTTTCCTGTCACTCGATAGACGTTTCTCTCCATCGCTACTTCCGTATAATTACCGACGCCCGAGCGTTTTGTCAGAGCTATATAGTACTACAGTCTCGCGGCTGTGTATTAACCGGGGCAATGCGTGGTCTTTTGATTCGGACTGATTTTTTAAAACATTTTTCTTTTTTTTTTCGTGCACCCTAGTTTATTATCTTTGTATCGATTTATAGGATCATAAGAGCGATACGCGAGCGCCGAGTAGATCACTCATTTCTGTCGTACGTTATGCCTTCCGCGTGAGGATATAGTGATACACGATCTTCTTAATTATTCTTCCGTGAAACTGCGACAGAGAGACGCGGAGTAGAGAGTCGCGAGTGCGCGGCTAATGTGCAGCACACTTTGCGGGTGAGCAATTACGGTGATCCGACGAAGGACTGAAAATCGAAAATTGCCAAGAATCTCGATTGCACTTAAGCTGGCACGAGTAGAAACGGCATGAACATCGATTATCTTACGTCACGCCAGCGGCGGCAACGGCGGAGTAATTACACGCGAGCGCAAAGGATAGACAGCGCGACGTTATAGGTTCTATGCACGCGGTTCCATGCTTCCCCCTTCCGCGACGAGACGCGACTCTCCGTGTTCCCGTGATTTCCTTGAACGGTGGAAACCCGAGAATCCACGGAACACGGCTGCGGGGAAAAAAACCTCCGATAAAATCTGTAACGACCGTGCATCGTATACAATTATTAATATGCTCCAACTGGAATATTAATCATTTCTAATGCCGCGGCAGTGTTCGAGGCGGACGTGTCTGGATCCTCGTCTGCGCCGCGCGCGGATACTTCGTACAAGCAAAAACGTGAATTCCGGCGAAACAGCCAATTCGGAGGACGCAACGCCGCGTTGCCAGGCCTGACGCAACGGAAAATCATCCTTCTGCAAATCGCGAGACACTTATATACCTCCTGATATTCCTGTGTATCACGAAATTATAAATGGAAAAGTGAGCCGGGTGGTGTAAAACATTCTGCCGATTTCGTTGCCTTGCGAAACACGGATTTTGTGGAGGTTTTATGTATTATGGACAGATGAAAAATTATTTGGATCGGCAATTCATGCGACGAAATAATTTTTTTTTCGATTTAGAGTAAATGGAAAAGTGAGCCGGGTGGTGTAAAACATTCTGCCGATTTCGTTGCCTTGTGAAACACGGATTTCGTGGAGGTTCTACGTATTACGGACAGAGGAAAAATTATTTGGATCGGTAATTCTTTCGACGAAATAATTTTTTTTTTTTTCGATTTAGAGTTTTTTTTATAAGAACAGAAAGATGCGAAACCTGATATCTCACACGAGTGTGGAAAGGCATAAGACTAAAAACTACGCTGCAGCGAAAAAATTGCTCGAACTCCAGGGTGACCAATTAGGTTGGCAAATTACTAGATTGGCAACCAACCAATTTGTCGGCTCGATCAATCAATTAATTGACTCAACCAGTCCGATCGCGTCCACATAATCATGCACGTCGGTTACACCGGGAAAGTAATTTTCTCCGCGTGCAATAAAACGAGTTTGTAATTTTTATCGTTCAATCCCGACTCGACCCCCTAAGTTCGAGAAGCAATTACGAATACCATGCCTTTGATCTTCCATGGATTTTCACTTGCGGATCATCGATCAGTCGTCGAAATTCCAAACTCGATACTAGTCAGGATTATCCTGACTAGTATCGACGAAGGAAGAATGCGCGTTATCGATCTAACGATTCGGTCGCCGCGGTCTCATCTGGTTGAAGCGAAACGAGGCTGCGCGGGTCATCCCCAGTGTTTAGCTGTCAACCGTTTCCGCGTGTGTGTGAGTCTGGCTGTTTATATACGCACGCAGCGTGCCTAAGTGTACCGCGACGGTGGGTATAGGAAGTGTAGGACGGCCCACGCGTGCCGCACCAGAAACGAATGACACGGCGATTTGCTAGGAAATGACTAATGGTCGAGCGTCGGACTCTTCTGCTGGCGCAGCAGAGGCTGAACGTCCGAGATTCGAGTCGGCTCGGTTGCACTCCTCGGGGATTCATCTCTTCCGCGGTGGCCCCGAACGGATTCAGAACCGGTACGGACGTTCAAAGACACCTACGACCTTTCCTTTCCTCCTTTCCTCCTCCTCGCGTCGCACTCGATGTGATCGTCTCGCTCCTTTCCTCCTTTCCTACACGCCCGATAATACAAAACGTATCCTGCAGCCGCCTCGACCCACTTTTCCCATCTCGATTATGTGTCCCTCTCCGGTTTCTCGGTCCTCCGTCGTGCCTTTGAGACTTTCCTCCATTACCCGTCATACGCGTATGACGATCTCTGTTATTCGCGCGAAATCGCAAATATCAATCACGAATTCAACGAACGATTCGACGCAAAATCGTACAGCGATATTCGGGGAAAAATATAATGTACGTCAAATATACTTCATATATGTTCCTGTATTATCAACAACAAAAATTCCCCGCCGCCTCTGTGTAGGTATACAGGGCATTTCATGTCAAAAGTGCCTCCAAGCCTGGATTTTTTCTGAGACCTCGACAGGCCACCAAGTCTAGATTTTTTCGAAGTTCCTCATGAGCCACCAAGGTTGGATTTTCGGTTAGGTAGGTTTAAGGTAAGTAGGATAAGGTTAGGTACAGTTAAAAAATTTCTATTAAAACATAAACCAATGTTTTAGCCTGAAACCACCGAAGCTGTAATTTCAATGAACATCGAATTTGGTGGACAAACCGCTGTTATTACCAATATCTGTAAAACTGTTAATGACAGTTATGTGAACTGTGAATGACAGTTATGTCTCATGGCGATCGCTTCCCATTGTCATATCGCACGTTCCATTTTGTCTGCCACTCTGTGCGCCAGCTGACTGTACAAGTCGCGGTAGTAGTTATTCCAGGAAAAATTTACGATCCCGCGCTCGCGCGAGAGATCGCGAAAGGATCGTAAAGTATCGCGAAACGACAATGCCGTGAGAGAGTCTCTTTCGAGAGTCTTGGGGGTCGGTGGGGGGGGGGGGGGGGGGGGAGGGGGGAGGGGGTTTCGATAATGACATCGCAGACAGCCTGTCTCTGTCTCGCGTTCCGAGGCTGATCGTCGCGAGGTTTGCCGAGTCGCTGCGAGGCAACTCGACAGTTGTGCAATCGACGTTTCCAGCGGGTCGACGAGATAGAGGGACATGTAAGTATTGTGTGTGTTTAGCTAGCTGACTCAGGCGAGTGAAACGCAGCGCGGGTGTCCACTTTCAATACTACATATAAGTAGTACATACACCTACTGTAATACTAATATGAGATCTAGTCAAATCCGCCTGGATATACCTGTATAGCTGCGCGCGCCGGCTCCAGCTACGCAAAAACTCGCGTGGCATCGCCGCGCTTCCAGGAAATTCAGTCTTATCGTGTGGCAGAAATGATCACTCGAGTACAGTCAGCAGATGGAGTTGGGCAATTTTTCCGCTCGTAATTGCGGATGAGGAATACAGATAATGCGAATAATATTTTATTTATTCGCCAATCGCCACGAGTCGCAATGGGCATTATACTCGTATCGTAATCTCGACGCTGGAGATCTACGAGTTATCGCGCTTTTAAGTGAAAGGACGATTGAACAATTATTTACAAAAGTTTTCCTTGCGATAACTTTAGAGCGCTTGAAAAATAAAATAATTAAAATTATTTATATATGTTTTGCATACTTCAATTAATTTATTAAGAGCTTGCAATTTTTTTTCTTTTCTATTATATTTAAAAACCAAAGAAATATGTCTATTAAGGTTATTGGGAAAAAAAATGTCCAGTTGATTCCAGTCATTTTTCTTTTTCCTCAGCGCGCGATGACGTCAATGACTCGAATAACAAATAACAGAATTGCTGAAAAATGTAATTCGAATAATGCGGAATGCCGGTCAACATAGCTCTGTGTGCTCATGCTGCAGGGCTGATGTTTGCACAGCTACATTTACTAATCCCGGGTAATCCGCTACTGGCGGTGAGCAAGTTTCCTCGCGGTAAGCACCAATCGTAAGGCCAAAGTAGTCGCCGGTTCGCCGCTCGTACACGGCCACTACTTATATTTATTATCAGTACTGAGTCAGCCCGGCCCGAGGGGCACCACGACTTTCGCAACCCTTTGTCTTATTATTTCGTCGATTTTTATTACACCGCAGATAGAGCTCGCAGACCGCGATACAATCTGACGAAATCTGCTTGCAACAGCACAAGCTCTTGAGTAGGTATAGTTAGAGCCCCGTTCGTGAAGGAGAGCTCCTCGTCTTCACTCAGCTCTGAGGTATTCCACCTCCGAGAATCTGAACGTTAACATCTTAGCGCCGACATTAATTTCTAGCTTTTCAAATTAAAAATTAAATAACGAAAAAAAGAGCTGTAGAGTAAAAGCCAACTCCAGTATAGTTACGATGAAATCGCTATCAATTTTCCGTACATTTCGTACAATTATACACGCGCGCTGAAGCACGAGCCATGATTTGACAACGCTTACGCGAAGTTTCATCATTTTTCCGTCCGCCTATCTTGTCTTTTCAATATATCAACTTTGACCCATACCATCGTTTTCAAGTCGCAAATTCTACCCGCGAAAATACGGGTTTCAAACCATTTTCACTTGATTTTGAAGAAAACAATTTTTTGAGTCGTTCATTTTGTCAGAAATCATAGATCCGGATCCGGACCAAAAATGACCAAAAGCGGCCCCATGATTTTTTGTTTAATTACAGCTTCGCTTGAACGCAGCTGAATTCCATCAACTTTTTAGATGAGGATCGTGGATTAGAATCATATTATAGTTCCCACTACTGAAAAAATAGGTATTACAAGTATAAAAATTAGCCATCACTTTGCTTCAGATTTTCCTCGCATAGAATATTTCTCAATTGAATGTAGCAAAAAAGCCGAATTTTTATCATTCTATCCAAGTCATTTTAATAATCAGTCTATTATTAAACTGTCATCAGCGAGTGTCGGTATTGTGAGGACAGACAGGTCGATAATTAATGGTGGCCAGGCCTCCTGTGTATCGACGATGACGCCATTCAGCTTCATCTAATGATTTTCTCGAAGCGTTTTGCCTCGAAACCGCTATAATGACATGTGTGCACGTGCCGGTATACCTGTAGCGCGAGGATTTCCCGTGCGTATTCCAACAGCATGTGGTACGAGCCCAGGAGCACGTAGGTGCATATAGTTTAATTATCCGGAAAGCAGAGATCGTGTTAGCGGAGCTTGGCTTGCCACCAAACACGACGTTTTCCAAATAGTGTAGTCTATTATACCTACATAGTTGCACGTGTAACTGGAAAGTTACCAAGACCGCGCGGAGGCTCGCACGCTATTACTTTGCAACGGTCACTATATACCTAATCGGACCACGTATGGATTCCCAGAACGGAAAAACAGCCGGCTCGTTATAAATAATTACCGTTTTGCTCGTATCGATGAATAATCAACCGGACAACAAGCGAGCAACTTGCACACTGTGTGTGCTGCTAGATCACGGGTTGTCGACACGTATATTTAACGAAATTCCCCGGACCGCCCGTCACGTGTGTGTTTTTCCTTCCGGCTTGGCGACTAAAAAATGCATAAATTCACTAAAATCGACCGCACGACCAACACACACTTTGTAACTTGACGATACTTTTTCTATGGGTAAAAAATACATCGTCCAACAAAACTTGGCCACGCCGCTTGACAATGAATTATTTGACGTTTCTGCCTTATCTGGTGATTTTTTACCTTATCCTGGTATGAAAAGAGGTGCCAGATAAAAAATAAACTCAACTTACGTAACGTGTATGCAACTTCAGTTCGTAAATTAAATATACAGTTTGTAGCAGAAATGAATTGAAAAATGGCCGTTCTAAACTGCACGATGACGTGTTGTAATTTAGGTTTTTAAAACGTGTGTGCTATGATTTACCGAGAATATCATAAAAATTCTGATACGTACGATATTTATTAGCTGAATTTTTTGTGTACCACATACTGGCTTATATAATTCTAAAAACATAGATATTGACATGCGGCCAAACATCTTACGAAATGACGGGTTGTTGACTAGCAGAAAACGACCGCGCAAAATTTCCATCTAGCGTGTATGAATTTTCCCTTCCGGCGTGGCGCGGGCGATTCGACGAGAAACTCTCCGCGAGCGGCGACGGCGGAGTCATCGCGCGCGTTCGCGAGCATTTTATTACCTCGCGGCTTGTGCCGCGCGTTTTGCAATAATGCGGGAGCTCGCGGATGCAAAATATCGTAATACAGCCGCGGAGCATCGACGTGAAAAAAAAAAAAATCGATTATATTTCCTCAGAGCGGCGTTTATGAAAACGCGTTGATTGATTAATTGACATAGGATAAATCGTGGCTGTCGCGTCGCGATAAAGCGCGGCACGATATATATTTCCTTCGACCGACATCCGAAGATTCAGCAATTGGAAACTTTGGCTCGATGTCGCGCGATTTGCATCGTAAACACGTTGACATCGCGACACACGCGACCCGCGCTGGCGTCGATAACGCGCTGTGCGGCATCTTTTTCCCCGTGGCGGGGGCGGCGCTCGCGTCGTCATCGTGACATTTTTTTCACGCGAAAAAGCTTCGCGTACGTACTACGCGATCTTGAACGCTTGACACTTTCGTCAATTGACCGCTCGCCAGATAAGCAAACAGGAGATACGGTACTCGTGTCGTGTGCGCGCGCGCGATCAGCATCAGCGAATGGCATCACGATCATAGCTTGAGCGCGCGCGAGCGACTCGTATACACGTCGACTATGAACCCTGCGGTTCGGTCGTTCGATCCCGCGGCAGCCGCAGCGCCGAGATTCGTCGTGTCGGCGTCGAAAGACGCCGGGATATGCCCGATGCGCTGGTCGCCGCGCAACGAGAGTGCCTAATGTCGCTCGAGCGTGGAGCCGACCGAGCGTTGCATTGAATATCAAAGTTCAGTGCCGCGCGCGCTCGCGGGAAAACGACGACGATCGAGCCCCGCGCGCTCTGCAGAAGTTACGTGATCGTTGGCACGTGTATTTCACTCGGCTGTGATACTGTTACTACTGTACAATTGCCCGGGCGCGCGCGCGCGAGCGCTCTTTATTTCATTCCTTCGAACGCGACTAATGCCTTTTCGCGAAAAAACGCTAATACTCCGCGGCGCGACCGCACCGCAGCCCGAGATGTATCGATTGCACGTATTGTTGCAACGATCTCGATATCTATCGCAGTTTCGTGCTAAAGATAACCATCGAGCGACTCCGCAACGCGAGGTTGCCCCGTTCCTTTAACGGCGCATAAAACCTTGACGAAAATTGACGTAAATTGATCCTCGCCAAATAGGCAACCACTCAATAGCGTCGATTCCGCGTCGAAAGTGGACGTGAGAAGCCGACGGAGGAACGCGGCTGAATGTCAGGGAACATTTTTCCCCCCCGATTATCTCGACAGTGTCAAGCGGATTCCGTGGCTTTTGATGGTTAACTGAATTTCGAAGATTTTCGATGTGTACTGCATATTTTTGGTTTGAAAATAAATTCATCAATTATTTTCGACATAATTCTGAAGGACAGAAAGTGTAAAAAATATACAATACATGTTGAAAATTAAATAATGCTTGAATTAAAAATTCTTATCTTATGCTGGGCACCTTTGTGGATCAAACTAGTGGAAAATTGGTAGTTTTAAAAATTCTGTTTTCGAACTTCTTCATGTGTTTTTCATTCACGAAACGAAAATGTATGTGGAACACAACCGCTCAGCAACTTTTGGCCACGATCATATTGGATTAAAATTGACAATAATGTTTTACGAATATATTATTCCTCCAATGTGGCAAATCCGCTGCGTTGTCGCTCAAAGTTTAAAAGTAAAAAAATCGCAAGAGCGACAATCCCGCGTGTTACGATCATCCACGTTACGCGATGTCAGTAAAATTATGCCTTCGAGATGTTTCTCCGATGAAAACTTCCAGTCACTTCACACTTGAAGTTTTCCAAAATGCAGATAAAGTCAGCCGATTACGCAGCTCCAAAGTACTCAATAACTCGTATCACGAGACTTTCGTGTGTCGCATCAATCGCATCCCCAAAACGTGCATCAGGCTGCAACATTGTAATCCCATCCAACTGTACGTAAATTATATCCGACGATGGATCAGGTGGAGCGAGGATGACGTGAACACGACTGTCGGATTTCCCGGATAAGTCAATTGTCCACTCGAAGATCCACCCGTCAAATTATCCGAGCTCGTCATCGACTCGTTCGATCGTCCAAAACATCGGCTAATGTGTTTCGCGTATACATAAGATCACAATTGTATTCGCGTTATCCGGACGAGCTGTTGCTGCGGATCATTAGAGCTGCCACTAACTCTTTCGCACGACGATATATCACGGGCCGTTTGGAAACACATTAGCGTGGGCAAATGCTCGTAATTGCTTCTTTATCGAAAGGCGTACGTGCTAGTTACGCGCCTAACTAGCACGTACACCACCGCGCGACGCGCGGTGCGTCGCGCGGTATAATGCGCCGCGACGCTGCGGGCGAGTAGGTGGATTTACGGAAAGCAATTACATGTAAATGGCCTGGTCAGTTGGAACAGCGTGGAATCGTCTGGCGATGCACATCCTTCCTCCTCGTGTCCTACGCGCCATATATCCCTCTGCATCTAGGGTTGACCGGCTAATGAGTGAACACCTCCCAATGAATGAATAAAATGATACATCATTTCCTTATATTGAAACAAAATTGTACATCGAAACAAAATTTTACACCGAAATAAAATTGTACATCGAAACAAAATTTTACGTCGAAAAAGATTGTACATGGAAACAAAATTTTACATTGAAACAACATTTTATATAGTTTCACATTAAATAAAATGTTACATTGAAACAACATTTTATATAGTTTCACCTTAAATAAAATTTTACATTGAAACAACATTTTATATAGTTTCACCTTAAATAAAATTTTACATTGAAACAACATTTTATTTCGATGTAATTTCGGTGTTTTCGAGGGTAGAATATGCCACTTGAGAATGATGGTATAGGTTAAAAGCCGATATTTTGAAAAGAAAAAAAATTGGGGTCGATTTTGGCGATTTTCGGTCCGGAGCGATTTCTGACAGAAAAAATATTTGTTTTGTCGCCAAAAAAATATTTTTTTCAACATCGGTTAAAAAAGGTTAATAACCAGTGTTTTCGGGGGTAGAATATGCGTCTTGAGAATGGTGGTATAGATTAAAAGTCGATATTTTAAAAAGAAAAAAAATTGGGGTCGATTTTGGCGATTTTCGGTCCGGAGCCGGATCTACGATTTCTGACAGAAAAAATATTTTTTTCGTCGCCAAAAAATATTTTTTTCAAAATCGGTTAAAAAAGGTTAATAACCAGTGTTTTCGGGGGTAGAATATGCGACTTGAGAATGATGGTATAGGTTAAAAGTCGATATTTTGAAAAGAACAAATTTCTGAGGTCGATTTTGGCAAGTTTTTCAGGCACGCGTGCCAGCGCGTGTGATTACCCTCGTTGTAATAAATGGAGGAAACGGAGCAAGCAATGTCACAACCTTGATAATCTGATGGGTCCATTGATTCGAATTTGCTATGATTATAGATAAAAAATGGTAATTTTACTCCGGATACGAACAGCTGACGCTCACGAAAAAGTCGAAAAATTGTTCTGTATTATATGTAAAAAAAAAACGACTATACACACGATGGGGGATTAAAATTTATCAGTTTCGGTCGTCGACCAGCGCACTGGGTTTGCATTTAGTGCTCGAGTCGACTTTCTGCATCATCAAGCATCAGCTGCAGCTGGTCCGAGGCTGTGATTCGCTACTCCCCCGGTCAGCATCGAGAGCGATGGCACATTACCGTTATCTTTGACTTTCCTGGAAACGCACGGAGAGCCCCGCGTGCGAGGTCGTAATATAACCATTTTTTCCGGCTCTCTTTCTCTCTGTCTTTCTCGCTCTCTCTCTCTCTCTTTCTGTCTCTCTCGCGCTCGATGATAAATCCACGAGCTCGGTTGGATGCTTCGCCAATGACGTACGTTTTCAACGAGACTAGGATGAAAAATGTCGCCCGTATAACTATAAGCCGAGAGTCATAAATACCCGTATTTTGCGAACGATAGGTATATATTAATGATCACGCGATATGAGCACTCGATGTAATTATTATTGTCTCAGTTGTATCGTCTATATAGATCGCATACATTTGTAGATACGAGTCACTTTTTTATTTCTATGAAAGCATAGCCTTGAAAGCAAAACCCTTTTTTGAAATCAATGTTTGGCGGTTTTTTGGGTTTATTTAATCGAAATTTCGCAAGTTGAGAAGTACAGAAAAAAATGTATTTATTTATTTGTATTTTTTGTTTCTTAAATCTGATCTATTTGTACCTAATTGCAAGATTTGTACGACTTTATCGGTTCTTTAGGTTTTTGATTTGTAATTTACTTCGTCAAAAATGATTTTATAAACACCTATATTTATCGATGTGAATTTTTATTTACACAAAAATGTATCTTCACTCGAGTGCGTTGCCACATTTCAGTGATAAACGCGAGAACATGAAGTTTCGCGATAAAACGTAATTTCATCGTTATCCGATGAAACATTCGTCAATGCGCTTTCGCGATCGACGAAGGGAAAGAAGGAGAGGGAGAAGCAAAGAGACAAGAGCGAGTGAACCGGCGAACAATTTGTCGATTATATCGGGTGACTGGTGGAGTTCCTCTTCCATCGTGATTATACGCTCCTCGCCTCGACGCAGCAGACACGACGCTATAGAACGCGCGCGGGAGTGCAGCTCGCGGTGTCGGGGTTAAAAACCTCAAACGTATTGAACGCGCGCGCAGCACCGAAAACAGCGGTTAGAAAACAACGTACGTATATCGCGGGTACGAAGGAGCCTGATAGCCGAGTGAGATGGAAAAAGTGCAGCGAGATTTCGACAATCTTCGCGAGTCAGCGAGCGGGGCACGACTCGGGGAATGTTATTATTATTATCCTGCATACATGATCATTGCGGTCAATTTTTTATTATTTCCAAACACTGTGAGTTCAATAAAATGGCAATAAACTTCATAACGGGTTATAATGAGATTATCATTTTTTTTTTTTTTTTCGATTTACCTGATAATCACATGCAAGATTACAAATTCCAGAAATATACACATTGCTGGTAGAAGGTGTTTTCATTTTTAACGGAATTCGGTAAAAAAAACTGATATCAGTAAAAAAGCCCGTCTTTTTCCGGTAAACATACTGAAGGTCTTTAATTTTTTTTAACAATATTTTACATACATCGTCAATTATCAAAAACTAAAAATCCACCCACGTCTTTTAAATACAAATCCCATAACGAACAAAAAATTGCATGGTATTTTTTTTTTTTTACTCGCCGAAGAAACGTCTCGAATCATCGTCAACATCATCATCGCACCAGCGTGTTGCGCAACGAGGCAAATTACAATGCAATTTTTCTCGAGGCTAATTAAGATGTTTTGCCTTGCCGACCGTTCGCCGAGGCTGAGTATCTCTCAAAATAACGTAGCGGAAATAGTCCGAAAGGGTCGAAAAATCGGGGAAAGAACGACTCCCGACGTCGGTCACTCACTGGTACACCCACTTGGTGTATCCGCAGTGCCACCGCGAATCGGGTGACACATAAATATAATAAGCCACACACGTTACATCTGTTTTCTTCCAAAGCTCCTTCGGCGGCTTCACGTGGGTTATCATTATTTCCGCCATATGCCTCCAATTAATTTGTTACGGTACCCGGCATAACTCAACGCATAACGATAACTCTCATCGCGCTGGCAGCGGCAATAAATTCGCAATCCCCGTCGCGCGGCTCTCGCGACTGCGCGCGGGCCAGTTCGCTAGCGCTGATTTTTGCGTGTACGCGAGCGTGCGCCCCACGATTATAACTCCGTGTTTACACATCGAGCCGCGCCGCTCTTATCATTGCAACGTATATATAAACACACGCAGCCGCCAAACACAGACGCGCGAGTATCAACTGTGCCGCGGCTCGTGGTGTGCAGCGAGGGAGACGAGGAGAGCGCGATAAAATTGTTGAAACTATCTTCTAGAGTTGGCCCAGAATCCTGCGGCGTTTATACCCCATAAACAACGCTTTAATCGTTCGAGGAAATCGTTCGCGCAAATCAATAGAAAATTATTTTTTTCTTGCTTTTGTTGTTTTGTTTTCTCCTTCCTTTCTAAGGCAAACAGCACAGAAAGATGCAGATCCACCGCAGATATGTCGCTTAAATTGGGAGAATAATATTTGTCGACGGATTATCGCGATACCACGACGCGAAAGGATTTCGGTTAAGCTCAGTTTTAAACCCACGTATAAATCGAAACGGCAGCACCGCGTCAGCCCCCCCGACGCACTCGTGCCGCTCGACCGTGCGTTTCGGGTTCCCCCGGCAAACAAACCAATCTCGCGCGTAAGCTGTGTCTCAGACGCGTTGAATAATCAACGGCGTAACATCGCCGAGAAATCATACATTCACGGACGGGGTATACGACGCGGCCGCGGCGCTAACCGAGCCGTAAGGCGCGGCGTTTTGCTAATTTCGTAGGCGAGGAGATCCTCTTCGATTAGTGAGAAACCCGCGTATCGCTTCGGACTGTATACACATATATGTACAGGGTGATCCAGAATCCCCGCACCAAACGAGTTTCGGAAGTCCGAAATGGTCCCAGGAACGCTTGTGCAAAATTTGAGATTTTTATTCCGAGTACTTTTTTATGACAGCCAATCTCAACTTTCCCTTAATTCGCCCTCAACTTACTCTCAACTTTCTCTTAATTCGCCCTCAAGCCGAGAGGGCGAAAATCTTAATTCGTATTCTAGTTAAGAGTAAGTTAAGGACGAATTAAGACCAAGTTGAGAGTAAGTTTCCCTCAACTTACTCTCGACCTTCTCTTAATTCGCCCTCAATTTACTTTCAACTTTCTCTTAATTTGTGCTCACGTTGAGAGTAAGTTAAGGGCGAATTAAGAGCAAGTTAAGAGCAAGTTGGCTCTCATACAAAAACTACTGGGAATATAAATTTTTAATTTTGCACACGCATTCCTGGAACCATTTTGGACTTTCTGGACTCGTTTGGTGCGAGGATTCTGGATCACCCTGTATATGTGTGTATGTAGTTTGGAACAGCGGAGCGAATCATCGTTTCATCGACATCCGGCCTGTCTCGAAAAAACTGGCGTGATGATGGGACACGCGTTTCGCTACGAATCTTCATGAATATACGATATGATAAACCCGGGGTTTTACCCGAAATCATTGTCATTAACGAGATTACGGATTTCCCTTGAAAAAAAAATGTTTTCGGAAATTGAGGCGGAATTTTGATGTACAGACGCGGCGCGAAGTTACAAAAAATACAATAACGAAAATTCGATTCCGAAAATATACGAACAATGCGGATTCTGGACACATTGCATAAGTTTGCGTGATCGCATCGAGCAGCGGCATCGGAATTGCTTTTTCGTAACCCAACATTTTCAATATGCTCCCCTTTACCCGTAAAATTTTCATGCAAAAATGCGGAAAACTGACGTGTAATGAAAACGATCAACCAGTCTTGATGCACCTAATTTCCCGCTTGCACCGAATGGCGTATCTGCTTTCGACAGATTCCAATATTGAGTCGTGATCAAAGCGGCTGCGGAATTAACGTTTCCAATTATTTTCGGCTAATTTGAAATTCCTCGGCGGGGAACACCGAACGGCTGAATTGACTTGTTTAACCTTTTAAGTATAAATTAATTATCAAAATTACGGGCACTCACTTTTCGTGTACGACGAACACGCGTCGCCGCTTATATAAATAAAGTGTTATTTATATGTTAATATCGCGCGCGGCGATAGAATTAAAATACGAAAAAAGATGCGGAGGAAAAAAGAAAGAGAGAGAGAGAACAAGAAAAATTATGCGAATGGCTTCACCGGCGTGGCGAGAAGGAACGCGCTACATATTGTGTGTCGGAATGGACGCGCGCGACCGCAGCAATTAAAACATTCACGTCCGGACGCCCGAGTCCGGGAGTGCAAAACCGGGGGACTGCAATTCGTGATGTGAGGTCATTCCGAGAAGTCTGTCTGTGAACCCGTGGATAACGCACGTTGCTAGCGAAAGATACGAGCCGCGCGGAGCGTCGGGCGACTCCCGAGTCAGCGGCGAGCGCGGCGAGTGAGAGAAGAATTTTTTTCAAATTATCGGTATCGTCGTTTCGCTCGCTTCTACTGCGTCGCGGCGCGCGCGGCTCTTTCGTACATAAACACGCTCGCATATGTAAGCCGACAAATACACCTCGGTACCGCGAATACCCTGAGCAATTAGATCCACAGCGAACACGTGATTTACATCGGCCTGCTGGAAACATCCGATTTTCGGATTTCCCAGCGGGACGAAAATATTTAGCCATACCGAGAATCGTACACATCGTGATAAGAGATTTTTTCGACGAACACAAGAGCGGCTTCGTTTCATGAGTTTGTTCCTCCATTTTTCTGGGTCACCGATATAAATTGCTTTCACAGAATTCCAGTTGAGACAGATTTTAGCTTCCACGAATTGTTTTAGCGGCGTATGAGGCTCATTATGTATGCTAATAAGTGAGGTAAACTCGTGGGAGGGTAGAGAGAGAAACGGTGCTGATATATCCGTGGATTTACGTGTTTCGCGCGCGCCTCTGCTTCGGTTTTCCTACCTCTCCCTACCGAGGGCGATCGACGAGAGCGGCTAACGCGAGCGGATCGCGTCGCCGCGCTCGCGCGAAAGCCTTGAAATCTTCTGTAATTGCCCGGCGATTTCATAATTGAGTATTCGAACGGTCACAGTCGAGGTTCTAAAAGATTTCACTCGTGGCGAACGCCACCGACGACCGCGTGTACTGCGCTGCACTGTGCGCAACAATATCCGTGACTCGAGTTCTGTCCCGGTTCTTGCGCGCTCGAGCCTGGAGCCGCACAGAGAAGGCACTGAGCGTCTTTCTCGGTCGCCGCGAAATGTGTCGCAAGATATCTGTGCAACACGCTCCGCACGCAATTATTCTGGATCATCCGGCATGTAGACTCGACGAAGGTTACGGTGTACTACAAAGTACCCAATGTGTTGCGGGAACACTTAAAAAAAAATAATGAGCTCGTGTAATGCACGTTTTTACGTATGAAATGCGTTAAAAAGAGTCGTTGTATTTATTCTCGTAAATGATACTCGTCGATTGTCGAAGAAGAAAATTTAAGTACGAAAAAATATTAAGTACGCAAAAACCGAAAGGGGTACTAAAAATTCCCCCCCCCCCCCCTAAAAAATTGCGATTTTTGAGGGTCTGACTTTAACATCGTGTAAAAAATGCAGAAATCAAGAATCAGAATTCAGATATCGCGTTCCGCTTTGCGGCATTCTCTTCGTTATATAGTTTTCTCTCGAACGCAAAAAGAAAACCCAGATTTGGTCGATCGAAAAAAAAAGTAACCTCGATTTTAGCGAAGTGACGAAATTTTGAAAAAAGTGAAAAATCATTTTTAGCATTTTTCTCGTGGAATTTTATGTTTTTCGGGTAAACAACGGTGCTTTTCGGAATCAGCGGAAAATTTCCCATCGGATAGGATCTTCAAACTTCACGAAATCGAAAATTTTTGTTTTTTTTTCGATTTCGTAAAGTTTGAACATTAATTTCATGTTAATTTACTTTACGTTCTAATTTTTATTCGAGCACGTAGCGAGCGCGCGAGCCACTAAAACCAGCTATTAACAAATATTTCGTTGAAACTGCTGGAAAGAATGTGTCATTGATTTCAGTAACATTGTTTTCTTGGTGCCCTCTGCGCTGTTTATTCCTGATTCGGTTACAATCAAACAAAGCCTGTTCATTATTGTTATTATTATTATTATTCATTGCAATAACAGTAAACACAAATTCTAGACCACGAAGTGAAAGTCTTTCGACGCTCGTCGAACACGAGAATCATCGTGGCTCTCGCGAAACTGAATACTGATCCAAATACGAGAAGTTCCAACTGTCGTAACCTCTTTTTTCCCATAGCTAGAATTTTTCGGATATCGAATGGAAGATCAAAAATACGTAGAAAAGATAAACGCTGGAGTCGTAAAAATGTATGTGCATACCAACGAAATGTTTAACGTGTGTGCGTTGAAAATTCGACTGTGAGCGGCATCAGAGAATTGACAATTAGCAAAGTGCACTGCCGGAACAGAATGTACTTAGCACGCGGATACCCTTGAAATCGTTTCGCTACGACGACGACGACGACGACGGCGGCGACGACAGCGACGAAGAGGTTGGTCGTTTCGTTTCTCGATAAAGCGAATAAAGAAAAGGAATAAGATACACGAGCCGGGCAGCAGCCTTCGAATTCCCGGCGATATATCGGCCCGCGAGCAAACGAGACGCATTTGCATTCTCGATACGAGAGGCCAGCGGTGCGCGGTATCGCCCGCACCGGAAGTAGTATGTTCGCGAACGTGACCGTGGCGGGTACAAACAATACGCGAGAAAGAGCTGCGCGCGGCTGCGACGACTTTAAGCTATTGCTAGAGGTGCAGCGGTTCAACGGTGGCAAAAGCAGCGGGCAGCGGAGGTCCGATCCGAGGAAGGCCTTTTCTTTCTTTCTGCCTCGTTTCAATCGTCCGAGCCCGCCTGCCCGCGATATACGACGCCGAAGAGAAATGACGTAGGAAACCGGAATCGGGATAACGAAAGACGGCCGGCGAGACGGGCCGAGCGCCGCCGAGTGGATACACGTCTAATTTTAATCGGCCATTAATCGCCGGGGAACGTGGACCCACCGCGATCACGAAATTTTATTGAGTGGGGTCAAAATAATGTTACAGACAGTCGTTCCGAGCGGATCATAAAACGTTGCAAAATCGATCTTCCATAATGCGCACAGCGGCGCCGAGATATAATATCGTCTCTATATTCCAGCAACCAGTTTGTGGTCATTGGGTGCAGTGAGAAATTACTTTTGTATTATTGAAGTCGTGCTTTATGTAACTGTTCGATTTTCACTTTCTCACCTCGCACAAAAACGTGATAAAAGAGGAAACGGGCTAAAAATAATCGACATTTTGTTTTTGTTTTTGCAAACAAAGAAAAATCGATTCTCAGGTTTTTCTGGAAATACATGTTTTGAGGATCCTAGATTCCAAAAAAAGATTCATTAATTTCTGTCTATCTGTTAGTCTGTCTGGGCTGCCCGAGAACCCAATAATTTTTGTAAAAAATTGTGGATCGAAGTGAAATGTTATGTCCGTCTTCTATGCGTACAAAACGTGGTTTCGGTGTCAAAATCCAATCCATAATCTCTACTCCTTCTGACACTTTACCAGAAATATGAAAAAAAAAAGTATTCACGGACAAAGTATCAGGAGCCAAGGCTTTGAATTCACAAATTACTAAAAACAACTAAACTAAAAATACTTATAAAATGCAACTAGAATGTTGCATTTTGTAAGTAACAAAAATAACAATATTTTAAATAAAATATTATTATTATTTCAAATAAAATATTTTTTATTGTTATTTTTTCAAGTAAAATGTTAGTCTCACATAATCCGTGCAGTGAAAATGCCGTTTCAGAGTGGCCACGTCGTTCGCCCCTAAACATACACTTGGAATAATATCCCTCTTCCGTGGACAGTTATGTTGTGCTGGGGGCAGCGGTGTAGAGCAGTGGTATCGAGTTTTTCGAGAACATTATCCGAAGGGTCGTCGTGTGCTCGGCCACGTGACCGGGAGGATTCCCTTCCGGCAGGCGTCGCGAAGTAGCATTATAGAATTTCGTTGCCGGTCGCAAATACGCGCGGCGCATAGCCCAGAACGTATACTGAATAACGTTAAATAAATTCGAGCCGCACGAAGTCGCGCGCGCGCGGGGAGTACGAATAAGTAGCGTGCGGCGAGGACCCCAGGGTATCGCGACCGGGCAATCTAGGAAGCGCGCTAATAGCTTTACGAGAAATACGACCCTTTAGCCACGACGAAGTACACGGGAGGAGGCTGCGAACGAGGAGGCAAACGATGACGATCGCTTGGCGATGCTCCTCTTAAAATTTCCAGGCTCCGGAAGAGAGAGGCGTGAGCACAGTCGAGAAAAGGGCTGGGGTAACGGGCGGGGGGGGGGGGGGGGAGCGTACTTTGCGCTATCTCGAATTACTTGTGGCGAGGAAACGAAGAGGGAGAGAAACTCGAAAAAGGGATTGGGCGAAGGGCTCGACGTCCGTGGATTCTCGTTCGCGAGGAAGAAGTCTCGGTAAACGGGGCCAAAAGCTTCGCTAAGGTTTTGCTCGCCTTTGAAACGAACCTCGGTTTTAACGACGACGTGAATTTCTCTCTTCCTGGGCCTCGTCCCGAGCCTTCCCATTTCCTGCGGTTCTCTCTCGGTGTGGCGCAGTGCACGTGGCGCGAAAAGGACGACGGAACGAAGCGAGATTCAGGCGCTGTGTAAGAATCGAGCGAGAGGGAGCGCGAGGGAGCGAGCGGAATAGCGCGGAGAGTCGATTCGACCCTCTATCCGGTCCGTGTAGAAAGCTGAAGGCGACACGCACCCGCCAACGGCGCACAAGCAGGCGCGCGCGCGCGCGCGCTCACGCACACGCGTGCGGCCGGCCCTTTAAATGCCCGTCGAGCGAGGCCACGCCGAGTCCTACACCCGTCGCCGTGGCTCGTCGGCGTGGGGTCGCCGGCGTCGGATGCTCCGCAGTGCGCACGAGACATTTAAACTTTAAAGGGACGCACAGAGGGCGAGCGAGGAAGACCGCAACGCTACCCATATACCCGTGTCCTACGGTCGCTACAGTGGCGTCGACGTTGGTACGTTATGCCGCACACTCGCGGCTGCTTTAACCCTTTCGCGCTTCTGCCACCTTCAACGTTCAATTTCGGCTGACTGAAATGGGCGGTATTCGGACGGAATAATGTCTCAAATACTTTTCGGTCTCAGTGGCTGCGAGCAATTGTTAAGTAGAAGCAGCTATACAATTTTTCGAAATAGCTTAAAAATTTGAGAAATCTCATTCGATGGGAAATTTCGCACTGATTCCAAAAAAAGACCGTGACTTGCCCAAAAAATAGAGAACTCGTCGAGAAAAGCGTAAAAAATGTTTTTTTTTAAATAACGGTTAACAAACCTTGAAATCTCGCACACCCTCCGAACTGTGAAAATACAATAACACGATTGAAACTGCTCGTTGGATAGAAATCGAGGTGCAGGCAACCCGAGAGCTAATCAGAGAACGAATAACAAGACAACAATACTTATATCGAAAATGCGAGATATTTTACCCACTGATTATTTGAAGAGGGTTTAAGAAAAGAACATTGATTTTAGTGAACGTCCGAAACTTCGTAAAAAATACGGAAATAATATTTGTGCTCGCAGACCTCAAACTCACCACTATAGTTTTCCTTTCCAGTGGCGACATAGTTACCGCAAAAATAAAAACCTAAAAACCTGATTTCATTCACTCTTCACCGAAGACGCGGCGGAATCCACGCTGAATGCACAGCCGTCCATCTCGGATGCATTTCGTATATTTCGTAAATTGGAAATTCTGGTGACGCTCGGTTGCCCCGGGTTTCTTCGCGCAGCGAGAAAAACGCGTCCGCGGCTGGTTCGCTCGCTTTGGCGCAAGTTCATTTTCTCCGTTGACTTCAATTCCGCTTCGCACGTAAGGGACATACACTGCACCAAAGTCCATTGACCAGCCACCGGTCCACCCAACTCTCCGGGATTGTACCTGCCGTCAGGAAAATTCGACAAAGCCTCCGCCGTCCTTCTCACCTCGTCTCCACCTCCGCCGTCTCCGCCGCGCGTTCTTCTTTCTCACTAACGCCGAGGCTGGCAAAGCTCAGGCGGCGCCCAATGGAAATCCGTCCGCCACCGTGGCCGTCTCACTCAGCCCAACCGAGTTCGCCCACAATGGACCACATAGCCGTCCTCTCATTCGGCGTGTCCCGGTGTTGGTGCAGCGTGCGGCAGGTACGACGTGGCCGCATGAATCGACAATGGCGATACCTGGTCCTCGTGTGCACCAAAGAAACGTGTACCATTGTGGCCCGCGATGCCTCGCGCGACGCGAGACGCGACGACAACGAGATTTCGCCTCTGGCTCGTCACCAGCACTTTCGAAAGTGCAATTTCGTCTTCCTCTTCTTCTTCATCCTCCTCGTCTTCGCTCGTTCGTCGCTCTTCGCGTAACGTGTCGATCAACGAGCGAGCCTCCAGATTCGAGACCTCGATTAGGATTAAACGCGCGCGAGACGATGAATAGAGGATTTTCCGTCGACTCGCCCCTCGGCACAATGCGGACTTTCCAGTCGGTTAGCGGGCAACGAATATGCGTGTGGGAAGAACGCGCGCGTGAGGGAAAAAAATTGATTCTTTTTTTCTTCCCTCTATGCATTCGGACTTCCTTTCATCCTCCGTCACTGTCGCTTAATAATATATTCCGCATTTACAGTCGATGAATTCGCTGTAACGTGATTACGCGGATTCGTTTGATGTGTCTACCTGATTTTCCTTAACAACGCGGGCGCGCGCGCGCGCGTACAGGGGATAAGTATAAAACTGGCACACACACGTGTGTTATTTATTCGAGCGCCAGCGATAGCCGGAGATGCGAGGGAAAACAGCGTGGAATCATTATAATTGCACGAGGCGCGCATATACACGGGCGAGCTTCGCGCGCAAACCCCGCGGAGCTTGGTATGACAATAGGAAGCTCTCATTAGCGACATGCACTTTACTCGAATTGCATCGCGTGTGCGCGATTAATCATACCGATTCGTTGTGCATACACGCAATAGGGAGCAATTACGATTTAGCCGAGTAATTGATGCCCCCCGGGGCAGTTGACTGGTGCTGCTATTGCTCGCCGCAGCTTGCTACAATCATACCGAACACTCTAATACACATCCGACGCTGGTTTTCGCGGCGGAATCGCGCGCGCGATTCCGCCGCGTCCGCCCGAGTGTTTGCCTCGCATCCGACACGTTGTAAATCGACTAGACGAGCGCTGTAAAATGCATGAAGGCTTCCCACTGTTGTCTCTGCCCGGTGCCTCCGTACATTTATCTCTCGTTTTCCGGAGCCACCGCGCCGCGCGCACTCAATTTCCAAGCGAGTTTATCCGCGGAGAGAGAGAGAGAGAGAGCGATCTGGCGACGACTGCCACACTCGTTGCGCCCGTCGAGTCCGGTTTGTCGCGCTGATCTCGCGATTTTCACGACGCGCGTCTGTGTCGTTATTTTTTTATTCAGTCTTTTAACATTTTTTTCAGAATTTGTATGTTTTTGTTAAGGCTATATTCGTTTTGTTCCACAGTTTTTTATGTTTTTGTTCACTCTTTATTCATTTTGTTCCACAATTTGTACATTTTTATTCAGTTCTTAACACACGACAAAAAGGCAAAGGGAATATTCAACAATCTTGTTTAAAAAGGTATGTACTAATAAATACGTTTATTTATTGGTACTAATTCGGCTGAGCCGAGATAACTAATAATTCGGCCCAGACGATTTAATGGTTAACTTAACCGATGTTGGTAAAACAATAAAAAAGTTCTAGCAAGCTTTTTGTTAATTTTTGTTAATTTTGGCAATCTTCGTTAATTTATTTGGACCTGCTCAAAGTTGTTTTTTTCGTTGCATTGTTTACTACTTTTTTCGTTGCTGAAACCAAGATTTCGTTTCGTTCTGTCCACGCGAAAAGTGTTGGAAAAATCACCAGAATGGCCGAGTTCACGATACCGAGTAGAGCAATAATTTCCAGATCCCTCTTTCCTTGTCGTGACCGACAGTGGGTCAGGAGATGGAAATTCGCACTCGCGAATCCATCTCTCACTGAGTATTCGCGAGTACACTTCAGACTCGTTCGGGTATTTTTCCAACTTTGCGTGTCTAAGTGGACGTCGCTTGTGTATATAAATTGGAGGAAATCCGTGGAACGACGGTGAGTGCATCGCGCTCGACGCTCGAATTGACGTCAAAGCGGCCGTTACGTCGGTGGCATCAACCGCGCCGCGAGACTCGATCACTTAGCGTCTTCCCGTCCATGTGGATCCACCAATTCGCGGGTGTACACTCGTTGTACGTGCGGGTATTACGCGTGTCGGACGCGTGTTCGATACCGTTTGAACGTATCTGACGAGGCGTGACAAGGCGGCTCGTCGGCGTGTCGGATACACACGCAGCGTTAATGTCATTATCTTTCAATGCCCGCGCGAGCTTCTTCACGGTGCAAGACAGCGGTAACGAGGATTCGTGTAATTATATGTATACCAAGCTACACTGTGCACGTCAAACCATGAGAAACACGTCGGCGTTGCCTACATTGTTGCCATCGCGAGGTGCATCGGACCGCTCAGAGTTAATAATTATTATTATTTACCCCGCAGCGAAACTGTATTTAACAAATATCTAAGCGACATCTCGGCAAGTGAACTCTGTAATTTTTTTTCTACACCGCGATACTTGAAGAAGTCATCAAGAATATAATGTGTAACAAACGAAAAACGGATTAATTATTTTTTTCTCGGTAGTCAGCTCGAGATCTTTGCAATTTTGTAATTTTCTCTAAGCGTCGAGACCAGCGATAATCGCTGCTGAGACGAGTTTCTACTTTTTTTTTATCAGACGTACCGGTAAATTTGATCAATTGAATATCGCATATTCGGCTTTGAGGTTGAATCAGGCCGCTGACTTGGGGAAGAAAGAAATGAAAATTCATCGCTTCCGAGGGCTTTTCAATGCAATTTTCGTTTTAGAATAAAACCCAAAAATTTAGTGAAGCGAAAAAGGAAAGTTCGACGCGCCAAAACGAATAAATCATAATCTACTACCACTAAGATAATAATAGTTATGCATTGAGTAGGTTCTTCGGATTTCTAATCGTCAGACTCTGCCCAATTGCAGAGTCTGCATCGTCCAGCAGTATCGACACATCGACACTTTGTAGAAAATACCGATAAGCGTTCTCACTCTCGTAATTATCGCGAGAAATCGTAAAATCGAAAGAAAAAAATGAAAATTCATCGCTTCCGAGGGCTTCTTAATGCAATTTTTGTTTTAGAATAAAACCCAAAAATGTAGTGAAGCTTGGAAAAAAGAAAGTTCAACGCCCCAAAATGAATAAATCAGAATCTACTACCACTAATAATAATAGTTATGCATTGAGTAGGTTCTCCGGATTTCTAATCGTCAGACTCTGCCCAATTGCAGAGTCTGCATCGTCCAGCAGTATCGACACATCGACAATTTGTAGAAAATACCGATAAGCGTTCTCACTCTCGTAATTATCGCGAGAAATCGTAAAATCGAAAGAAAAAAATGAAAATTCATCGCTTCCGAGGGCTTCTTAATGCAATTTTTGCTTCAGAATAAAACCCAAAAATGTAGTGAAGCTTGGAAAAAAGAAAGTTCAACGCCCCAAAATGAATAAATCGTAATCTACTACCACTAATAATAATAGTTATGCATTGAGTAGGTTCTCCGGGTTTCTAATCGTCAGACTCTGCCCAATTGCAGAGTCTGCATCGTCCAGCAGTATCGACACATCGACACTTTGTAGAAAATACCGATAAGCGTTCTCACTCTCGTAATTATCGCGAGAAATCGTAAAATCGATATCCGCGCACGCCACGCCGCACCCGTTCACTGAACGAAAATAATAATTAACCGGCGCGAATCGAGCACCGCCGGCTCGTGTGAGCGCCGCAACACGCGAGAGCTTTTTTCATTATCTTTACAATCGAGTCGCGTCGCTCGCGCTCGCGCGGTATAGGTCGTGTACCGAAAGCATTCTAATCGGTCTCTGCCCCTGCCAACCAAATCACGGACGATCACGTCGATCTCCAAGGTCCCAGTCGTCAACCCAATGCAATCGATCCGCGTTAATTCAATCGACTCAAAACATCTGCGTATTTATACATTACAATAAACGTGTTTGTACATTCGCGCACACGCGCAGTCGCATTTGTGAAAATAATGCAAAAAGTACAACGACGAATAACCTGCCAACTGTTTCGCCAGCGATCGGCGCTTATCGTTCAATAACACTTGCAGAAAATTGCATACTACTTCGCAGTTCCGCGGAAAACTCGAGTGACCATATACCTGGAAAATATTTGTCTCATCTGTCTTCGCAGTCTGCGGTGCATTCACGCCGCGAGACGTGCGGGATCGACGACCCGCGCCAGTTGAACGAGCCCTCGTCTAAGGTGGTTGACGCACGATCATAACAATAGTCACTTTTTAGGTCGATACGACGATATATTTTGTCGTAAAATACACCGCGCGAGGCTCGGGCATCGAGGCGCATTGACCCGTTAATGGTCTCGGTGTTTTCCGCGCGCTCCTTACGGCCGGTTCATATATATATGAATTCAGGAATTATTTATCGGTCACATTTGCGAAATTGCAAAAAAAAGCGCAATAATAGTAACACATGATTGATTTCGGAGAGCAGTTTTTGATCGGACTTTGAGAAATTGTTTTCAATGAAAATACTCAATAATCGATGCTGGTATAGAAACCCACGATGTTGTCTGTCAACCGCAGATTAATGAAAAAAAAATTTACGATGACACCTCGAGTTTGGCGCTGATATTCAAAATGTTGCTTGTTTGCCGAGCGAAACATTGATTGCGTATTGTGCAAACGCAACGAGATATTATCCGGATCCGGCGGTATATATAGACAATCAGTAAATTCAATACCGTCGCCGATTATCGATAATTTCGATGGTATCGCCGAGCGTACGAAAGTTTGTCAGGACGTTATCGTGAAAAATCATTCACAATTTTAATAGCATCGACCGATAAAGCGCAGTAAAAATATCGATTCCTTGGCTTGAAGTCGTCATATACGTCGTGCGTGACTGAGACGTTCGATCGGTGCATCGATAAATCATTCGCGAGATATAATCGAGGAGCTACTGAAACAGCAATCGCCGTGTGACACTGCGATTCATATATTAACTTGTAAAAACTTAAGACTCTTTGCATACTCGTTGTTCCCGGAAGTGATCATGAATTACAACTGAAATTAATTTTCGTTGTTGACATTTTTTTACGAATTTTATGATCAACATAACATAGCTCCGGTGTTATAGTAAATATGCCTTTTGGAGGATACGATTCGCAACTGTGTCAATCAAACTTGCAAAATGTACTAATGAACAAAACAGAAAACGCCATAATTTTTTTTACAGGTGTTAATTAATTATTTAATTAATTAATTGTGTTCACTTTTCCAGGAGATTGATGGATGAAATTTTATGTCATTTGTTCTCAATAAATTTTTCAATTCGATTTTTCGAAATTTTCGTAATATATAATATTGTTCTTTTATATTGACGATACCAATTTTACAGTCGTTTTACGTGAAAAACAAAAGAAAAATGTCACGACCAGAGTGCACCGCGCGTGAAGTGCAGAACTCGACTCGTTCGCCGTCCACATGCACACGCGTCGTCACCGCCTCCTTGCCACAGTAAGAATATATTTTTTTTTTCAAGTAAACACATCGGCAGTCGCAGCGGCAATAGCATTTAGTATTCTCAGGTTGCAGTTGGCATCCGGTTAACCGCTCCTATCGACTCGCGGTCGGGTATTTTCCTCGCTCGTCTCGCGGCTCCTAGTAACCATCGCATCGTTGCCTCCACTCCAGGCATTGTATTCTTTGGGATGATGGACCTTGAAGAACCGTTCGCCGATCGCGCGACCAATGTCATTCGAATACCGCCGTGAGATCCTATAAAATCTCCGAGGTGCGTCCTCGAACTTGTCTCAGCGCGTCGAATACGAAAGTCATCGTTTCTCGGAACTTCGTCTCACGCAACGTTTTAATTGTCACAGGTGTCGATGACATTCGCACCGATGCGCAAATACCTCAACGTGCATTTCGTCACGTTACGATTACAGCTATAATACTCAAATTTGATTCAATTTATTATTAATTGTAATCAAGTTCGACCTCACGTAATTTCCATTTTTTATTCTATTAACTTTTTCACTTTATAGTTTTTGGTGAAAAAAACATAGATATTTTATTAACGATTTGTTTTGCGTAATTTCAAAATGCGTCACTGTAATATGGTATGAATATTTTTGTAACCGAGTAAGTCCAAGTCAAGTAATTTCCATTTTTTGTTCTATTAACTTTTTCACTTTATAATTTTTGGTAAATAAAACATAGATATTTTATTAACAATTTGTTTTGCGTAATTTCCAAATGCGTCAATGTAATATAGTAATATGGTATGAATATTTTTGTAGCCATACCTTTTTATGCGTGTTTTCCATGCGACGACGATCGTATTCTTAATTATGTGAAACAGAAATAAAGAAGTCGTGTGAACAGTGCCCAAGGTCACGGAGCGTCCACCTCGGCGCGAAAGTTTCTCCTCCGTAAGCGCGCGGTTTGCCGCGTAGATCAACACAGCTGACAATTCGCCGTGGAAAATTCCGCGTTTTCCGCGAAATTATCAGCGGCTCTTTGAGCCCGAAATTTTATTTTCGGTATCTCACGCGTGCGACGCTTCCCGGAAAGCCGGCCGAGTACGTAATCGAGCCGGGAAGACGGTAGACAAGAGCGGGATATACAGATGGGATTTTGGCACGATCGCGTAGTGTATAAGCGGCGCACTTGAGTCGCACCGGTCGCTCGGGGGGCTTAGGCGCGCTCGTCAGAGGACAGATACGCGAACGCTCGAAGACACTCGGCGTTGACGTCGCGCGCCGGACGTGCCAAATGACCAAGTTCAATATTCCAGAATTGAATAGGATCTCGAAGGGAATCCGTGCATGCGCGCAACACGACTTTATGTTTCTTAATAAAGCCTCCCGCACGGTCAATCTGCGTGGGTACGTGCCGCGTTTGCTGTTTTCAATCGGCGCGACTGGCCAACGCTGACGGTCTATCAATTCTCCACGTAGAATATGCGTTTATCAACGAGCTATCGTGTTACCTGCGTATCGCCCGCTCGGATAGAGGAAACTAATCTTATTTAAACATAATTCAGACGGAAATTTATAAGTATTTGTTCCTTATTTTTTTATTAATTATAGTTATTGATTAGGTTACACGAATAAATAAAAATTTGACTGCTTAATCTTAGTACTACGAATAAAAGCGAGTATTTTCGATTTTGAGGAGGCTGAGCTACTTACAAATTATGAACAACATACATTTTTTTTATTGACAACCATTTTCATAAGTAAATGAAAACATCATAGAATAGTATTAATGCCTTTTTTAATTTTGGATATGACGTTGGGTTTAGGTTGCGAGGTAACCATTTTATTTTTATGATTTTTAGCTATCTCGAAATCGAAGAGGATTTTTTTGGTATATGTTTACAAGGTTTTGAGTATGAGTGACATAGATATAATTTTAAAAAATGCAGTTGCCGATATTTTGCAAATATCGACAACGAATAATCATCCTCTTTTCTGTCCTCCATTAACACTGGCCGCTTTTAACGAGTGCGCCGTTTGGCGTTTTCAATAGACATCCTGCTCCACTGTCGAAATATAATGTAGCGGATGTACAGACAGATCGCGGGGCAGCGGCGAAAAGTGCAGGATTCATGAGCCTCTGTCAAAACTCGCTCGAGGCACCATTCGAAGATCGTGAAAGCGGGCCACGGAGAGAGCGCGAACGCGATCGTGGCGAGTTGCAATAAAGTCAGCTTCGCGTGTAAACTTATCCCCGCACATACCGCTTTTTACGACGCGCTTTGCCGACGTTTATTATCTAACACTTTGGTGGAAAAGAGAGCAAAAATAAAAGTATCACGGGGCGAAGGAGAGGGAAGCGGCAACAAAAAAACCGAGTCTTTTACGACACCTCAAAGATTTACGTTGGCTTTTGAAGAAAAAAACGTGCTCGGGGCAAGGGTCTCGAGTCATTAAATAACAAAAAGTGATTGACTGCTCGCCTATTTTTTTCGCGATATCTAAACGATTCATCTGCGCGCGTCCTGCTGAGTGAAACATCACGCTGCGTCACACTGTAGATAACGACGTAATTAAGCACTTTAGTAACATTTCCACAACGCGAAATACACCAAAGTGCCAAGAAAATAAATCCGTATAAACGACAGTACGTCCTCGATTTTTTATTGAGTAAAGAAATACCGAGATGGATTTTGATACTTGTTGCCATTTGTTAGCCATTTATCTCAAAACCTGCACATTTTCAAAATTATAAAAAAAAATTTAAACACGTTATGCATCATTCGTTAAATACTAATGAGCAAAGAAAAACGTGAAAAAAAAAGATTTGAAGAAACCAAATTATTTTCGGAATTTTTAAGAAAAAATCTGTCAATTCCTCAATGACATCACAAAGATAAAAAGTTGAAAACCGTATTTTCCAATCCCTCGTTGTGTCTCCGCGTTCTCAATGTCGTTCGCGCGTATGTTTCCTCTGTTTTATAGTAGTCGTCTAACACTGCCCTTCACGCGGAAAAAAAAAAAACCACGACAAAACTCGGGCATAGTTCGGTTCGCAGAAGCGTTGATACTCGGTCGCCCCACCGATGTTCATCCTCGCCGCGCGACGACGACGACGACCAAGACGCCGTACATACGTACGACGTGTCGGGCCGCCGGTGGAGGCGGCAGTGGTAGCTACGAGTGCGTGCAGCGATATATGTATGCACGCGGTGTATAACCCACCGACGGAGTAATGCAGCATAAGAAGCTAAACTCTCGGCGTGCGACGTGCGCGCGAGGGAGAGCGGGAGCTTTTCAAGGATGAAGAAGGACGGAGGACGATCGGGCGGCGCTGATTGGTGGGTGTCGAGCGTGCTTGCGGGTAGCGGGTAGTGTGCTGCTGCTGCTGCTGCTGCTGCTGCTGGCATCAGCGGCGGCGGCGACGGCGACGGCGGTGGCGGCGGCGGCGGCTCGGGCCGCGCGGTGGGGGTAGCCTCACAGCTGATGCAGCCCGAAAGTATAGCCAGCAGTCTCCTTGGATCGCGAGCCAGTAGCACATGAGCGCTCGTTCAGCGAGCAACGTTTCGTCGGTCGAGAGCGGGCAATAATGTTGTCACCCAATGATCGGAGATCGACCGTGAGAGAATCTTGAATCGAAGACGCATCCGTTCTGTATCGTTATCGGGATCAGTCACCTGTTTCGACGTATATATGTGACGACGCACACACGTATATATATATACATATATATATATCCCAAAAACCCACCACCGAGTTGCTGCGAGTTTGACAAATCGACAATTGTTGTTGTTTGTTATTTTTTTTTTTTTTTTCACGAACCACGTTATTTTTTTTCGTTCGTTCGCCAACATCGCGGTGCGTGCGTCTACACATTTCGTTTCTCGTCGTTTTGTTTTCGTGTACGACGACGACGACGACGGGACTCGTCGAACCCACCCGGCGACTTCGTGCAGCGCGCAGTCCGACGCCCTCGGATATCATCGCTTTTTTTTCCGTCGCTCCTGGGCCACAACAAGATCAACCGACGAGGAATACATTGTATGTCCCGAGGAGGCGTGGAAGGTGCAAACGAGGGACGGAGATAGACGCAGAGGACAACAGAGGCCCGCAACAAGTCGCGGTGCTGCTGCTGCTGCTGCTGCTGCTGGCGAGCGGGATCGAACACGTTTTCGACGAGATACTACGAAGATTTTGCGCGGTCGTGTGCTCTGGTTGCTGACCCTGACTTCGGCGACTCGTGTGGCGCTTTGCGACGGCGTTGGAGTCTCTTCGCGGAAGACACGATATTGTGGAAAAAATAAAGCGCCCGGATTTACTGCTGTGGTAAACACGACCAGCCCGGTGAGGAGCGCGAGTGGAAAGAGACTTCCGGATTCGCACGCGGCCCCAGGGTGGTAATATATCACAATCCTCGAAAGGATAAGCAGAGGGAGAAGAAGAAGAGGAGGAAAAAGAGGAAGAAACTGACTCGAGAGTCGGAATTTCCTGCGCTGTAAATCACGCGAATATTACAAATTCGACAAACTTTTGAACCTACGCGTCGTTTGGAAGGAAGAAAGCGCGAGTTTTCTTCCGTCTTGTGAAGTGTCGAAGCTCTACGGTGACACTGCGACAACTAAATAAACCTATATGAATACGATAATACTTATCATTGATTAGTCGATACTGTATAACTGTAGATTCCGATATTGTCGCAATATCGGAAGTGTGCTTGTGCTGCGACGTTCGTTTTTTTTCATTGAAATATACAAGTAAATCAACGAAAGTGAAGTGACACGGGGAGATAGTAAACGGCACGAAAATGGTGCCGCAACAGCAGGACAGCCCCTCGAGCACGGGGATCCCACTTTTCGGCTCTCTACTTGTGGATAAAAATTCGTCTACGCCGTACTCCGACGCGACTCAGGTAAGCCGAGATTATCGATAAACGCCTTCGAATCCTCTCGTGAAACCGGCCCGCGAAATCCCCACAAACGTGAGAACTTTTTTCCCGATTTTAACCGCGTACGGATTTACGTTTTTACATCGGTCAATTTTTTTTTTTCAAGTCTTTATCGCACTTCAAAATAACCGTAAAAAGTGTAATTCTCGAGATTGGTTTCCGAACTTGTTCGGAAAATTGCGACGAAGCAACTGGCGAAAAAAAAAGTTTTTCTAGAGAAAAAAATAGATAATAAACGAAAACATGTTTTTATTTTTATTTTATTTTTTTCGAAGTGCGATGAGACTGCAAATTTGCAACCGGCGAAAAAAAAAAGTTTTTCTAGAGAAAAAAATAGATAATAAACGAAAACACGTTTTTATTTTTATTTTTTTTTTCGAAGTGCGATGAGACTAAAAATTTGACGTCGTTTTTTTCTTTTAATGGATATCGCGATGACTTGTACGAAAAATCCGTAGACACGAGCGCAGAGCATTCGTCGTAGACTCGAGTTCGCCGTTCGCCAGGAAAATCTGCAGCAAAGCCGGCGCGCGTGCGACCCGCTCGCCGCTCGGGTGCGACGCTTCCGCACGCGTACGTTTCTGCATTAAGCAGATATTACTTGTGAAATGAGCGGGCAGAGTGCCGAGAGACGTCGAGAAAATTTGATGTACGGAAGTAGCCGTGAGAAGGTGGACGCGAGGGAAACGAGGAAGCGCGAGAGACGACGAGAACTCGTAGTGGCGTCCTAAGCGTAGGGGGAGAAGATTTGGTGCGTAGGCGAGAGCGGCCACTGTCGGTGAACTCTCGCGCGAGACTTCTAATTTCGTACGGCGCACGGGATTTCGAACCTTGCCAATTTTTCACAATTATCTTGTTTTCTTATTTCCCTCGCTGTCGCAGTTGGTTTCCGACTGCACTGCGAACTCGATTTTCGTCAAGATCGCAAATCGCGACAACGACGAAATCCATATAATTGCGACGTTCGCTGTTTACCCGCGGGCCGCGTTTTCGCCCTGAACGGGGGAGGTATTTGGACGCCACGGCGATAATTCATTAAGTGGGAACTTGGCGTGTGGCTGGTTTTGGCAATAAACCGAGCGTGAGGTCACGAGATATTTGTCGTCGCATCTCGTCGTTTCTCAAAATCGAGATCGAGCTGAGTAATAGGTGCAAGTGTCAAAATCTCGTGACAGCGCGGGAAATTTTTGACAAGAAACAAAAATATTGAGACAAATGGAGAATAAAAAAAGAGAATTAAAAAAAAAAACACAGCAAGAAAAATTGTTCAAACGTAAAGAATTTCTCGTTTAACAGCTCAACAATTTTATGACGTTGAATTTTGCATTGTTGGAGTGCAACGAAATTTCGAAAAAAAAATAATAATTCTAATTAACCCAAATGATGAAATTAGTTATAAAAAGTCATCGTATCAATTAGTTTCTGTAATGATTTTTTATACCTAATTTCATCATTTGGGTTAACAAGAATTAATTTTTTTTTTTCGGAATTTCGTTGCATTCCAACGATGCAAACTTCAACATCATACAATTTTCTCCGAGGAAATTCACGGAGACGGAAGGAGAGAAAAAAACGTTTTCGCGTTCCTCGGCCGTTTATAACCGCCCCGAGTATCCAAAACCGCCGGGCGTGCGAGAGATCGTCATTCGGTGTGCAATACAGCAATACACAAGCCGCCTAAGAAAAATAAATTCTCGCTCGGTATAGCCGGGGCGTCGGGGAGATCCGAGAGTTGCAGAAGCCGCAGCGGGAACTCTCGGACCGCGCGCGCACGCTGCTGCTGGTATAATCGGTGGAAGGTTTACGAGAGGCAAAGTCCGGGAGGCCCTCTCGTGCCTTCCTCTTCTCTTCGCTCGCACTGACGTCCGCCCGATGCACTGCCACCGATCCTATATCTTCTTCTTCTCCTCCCGAACGTTGCCGCGCGCGACTTGCTTCGTTAAACGCCGCGACTAAATAAATAACGGCTTCGTCTCTCGGCGTTAGCAGGAATTTCGAGGGTGGTGCCCGCGGCCGCCCGTTCGCGATCCCATGCGCGCTTGTAAACTGCGCGCTTTGAAAGAGACCGTTTGTTCGGTGCATTGCAAACTCTCTGTCGCTCGTATGAAACGTGCATCTCGCGTGCAACGAGTCGGGGCAGCTGGAAATATTTGTGTCGAACACAAAAATTATACTCATCATTTTTTTTTGTTTGGCGAAAAGCAAAAATTATACTCACTATTTTTTTTTGGTTGGCGAAAACAGAAATTATATGGATAATTTTTGTTTTCGTCACAAAAAAAAAAAAAACGAAAACAAAAATTATACGGATAATTTTTGTTTCCGTTGAAATGCGTTTTCCGTACAAAAAACTGCAGCTGCGACGAGAAAAGTAAAAAAAAAATCCCAATTTTTCGCGAGATCAGAACTCGCGATTTCCGCAAAGTTATCATTGCGACGACCTCGAGCGTGAGAATCTCTTGTAAATATGTCGCAAGCTCGCGCCGATGTTCCGCGTTGGTTGCGTTACAACGGCGTAAAATCCGCGTTTGGCAGATAAGTAAGTAAGATCGCTCTTTCCTCTTGATTTGACGCGCCCGCGAAACGCTTCCGGGTGTCGTCAAACGCAGAGCGCGCATGCAGCCACGTGTGCGCGAGCCACGTGTTAGTGGCCAGCGAGAACGGCGCGCTCGCTAGCCCACTTGGCATCGAACCATTACGACGGAACAGCCGACCGATCGAAAACTTCTGGTATCGCGCGGCGAGCGCAGTGTGTACCTTGGCTCGGACCCACGAACATCTTCGGGACGGTTTTCGATCGTACATTGCTCAACTGTCCCACCGTCTCGTATAGACAACGCTAAATCTTCCCGGATCTTACCATCGATCGGATCCGACATTATTTTCAGCCCAGAAAAATCGTCTGAAAAGCTTTTAAAAAAGTCGATTACTTTTTCTGTTGTAAAACATAGTATATAGATTTATCCACAAAATGTTTAAAAAATCATGTTCTATTGTCAGAATATTATTATCATTTTTCTGTTGCAAAATGTAGTATTGATTTATAAAAAAAAAACGTTTAAAAAATTATGTTCCATTGTCAGAATATTATTACCATTTTTCTGTTGCAAAATATAGTGTTGATTTATTCAGAAAACGGTTTAAGATATCATGTTTTATTGTCAGAATATTATTATGATTATTTTTTTTTACAGAGTCAAGTCAATTTTTTTACTTCCACCTCAAACCAAAAAAATGGTTTAAAAATATGTGTATAATGGGAAAGAGCGATGTGGGACAGACGTGAGTGGCGAAAGGCCCAAGATAGCGATACTCGATCGCGAGGAATCGCGGTTTCGTCGCAGAGGCCGCATGTACTTATTCGCTCATAGCGTTGGCTACTCTCGGCGATAGATCAGGAGTGGCGATAGGCCGAGGCAAGCGGCGGCGCGCGCGTATACACAGAGCGGGCCTCTCCCTGCAGCGTCTCGTAAATAAACGCGTTTCCTTATCTCCCCGAGTATTTTACTCGGTGGCGACGAACTACCGTGTTACCTATATTATATCGATAAAATGTATAACTCGAGCTTGTTACCCGAGCAATTTCTTTCTCGGTCGCGCGTCTCGTCGCTGCACATCAAGTGACCGGTGGGGGGGGGGGGGGGGGGCCGCGTTGACTCGATGCGCGCACAAACGGCCGCGATTGCCTGGTAACAATTATTTTCTCAACTTCGGCGCCGAGTTATAATTAAAAGCGATTAAATCCGCTGACCGCTGTAATTAACAATTATCGAGGCGCGCGCGCGGAAGCCCAAGCGAAAGCGGACGCTATTTGCTCTAAGCCCAAGCGTATAATTATCCCTAATAATTTTAGCACGTCCTTCTTACCTTCGTTTCCGCGCTAAGCAGAAGCCTCGCGTCCCTCGCCGCGGTCTCGTTGATCGTAGAAACGTAGAAACATCCACGACACACGCGTTACAGGCTGACACGTGGATCGTGATTTGAGAATCAAAGCGAACACCGTGCATCAGCGCGTATATATATAAACTATATATATATATACGTATATACGAATATACCGTAACCTCGGGTACAGCAATAACTATCTATAACGAACTCCCGGGCAGGAATAAACGTAGCCGAGTCTCGTTGCCGCCTGGCGATAGTGCTTTCTATATAATCCCCGAGCTTTTCATCTCTCCGGGTCGCTGATAATGCGACAATCGATCGGTCTTCGCTCGTTGAACCTCAGCGTCGAATGTCCCTGCGATTGAGTAACTAAGCGAGGGCAGTTTCGCCTCGCGGAATCAGACCGACTCGAGCCCGACGTTATGTTTGGTTTAAAATAGACGGTCAATCACCGGGACATCCTTCTTTGTATATTAACCAAAAAAAACGAACGAAAAAAAAGGGGAGGAAACACAATGAGAAGGAAGCGCGATAGAGTTGACACGTGTCGACAGGCAGTTAGCCCTGAGGCCGACTTCACTGCCTCTCGCAGCTTCGATGGTTATCGTTTCAGTTGCCACCGAATAGCGACGACACTTCACCGTCGTGACTCGTTTTGCTTCCTTTTTCGCTCTCTCCTTTTTTCACTCTCTTTCTCCGTCGTTGCTTCCCCTCCGTCTCCCCCCCCCCCCCACCCCCTTCCTCCGGCCCGTTCGCCCGCCTCCCCTCGATCGTTCGACTGTCGACGCGCTATCTGCTGCGAGCTCCTGCGCGTTCGTTCCTGTTTGATCCGAGGCCGGGGTTTGTTTTGGTCGTGGCAAAAAGTCGTCGCCTCAGCTTACAGCCTGCGCCGCGAGCAGCGTACGTACACAGACCTTGGGATTAGGACGTTCTCGAGCGACGTAAAAAAAAAACACACGGAGTATCGCCGTAGAGAAAAAGAAGAAAAATAATATACGTGGCAAAAACATAGGAAAACACCTACGACTGTAAATAATAAATAATTCGTTGCTGCCGAGGCGATATACCGAGAGCCGACGAATTCTTACGAGCGTTGCATGACCAAGCCCCGTGTGCACCGACGATTGCTCGCGTTTCTTGCGCGCGACAGCGCTACGAGCGACGCGTGTAGCGCGCGCGCGCGCGCGCTGCCGCTCGCCACCCCGGAGAGGCGCGCGTGTCGCTCGGGATGGAAGTGACGCTTAAACTCGGAAACGCGATATTAGCGCAAACCACAAAATAACCGCGCCTCGCGGTGTAATAGCAGCGCCGCCGGTTCGCCGAGCTCGGGGGGACTCTCGTTTCATTTCAATTTTTCCATTCTATTTTTCCCCGCTGTGCACGAGATTTTTGAGAATCACGTGACGAACATCTTCCGCGATGTTAAGGCAGGCCTTTCGCGAGGGTGGATGGCAGATGGGTGACTAAATGTAATGTGTTGAATTTACCTTAATAGCGTACATGAATATATATATATGATTTATTCAGATGTGAAAGTCATGTTTTGTATTTATATTATTACTAGCAGGTTGTACTTAATTAAGGTGGCAATATATTTAATTAAGGGTGCTGGGACAGACAAGCAGACAAACAGACAAAAAACTTTCCAAAATATAATAAAATTGGTATTTTGCAATATCTTTGATTCCAATTATATATCATGATGGTCTGTCATCTGACTCGGTATACTTGGAAAGGATTTCCTTAAAATCGGAACGAGTTAAGGGATTCGAGTAAGCCAAACAGTTTCTCACACCGAGTGTACTGGACTCTCCACGGCTGTATAAAGGTATAGAGAGCGCAGCGGTATCGCTGACACAGTAAGTTGGTGCTGTCCCCTAGCCACCAATAGACCTCTCTCTCGCTCTCTCTCTCTGTTTCTCCTTCGCGGCGTTCGTTCTTTCACGCTCCCCCAGTCGCTTAGTAAACACTCGCTTAGTTTTCTTTCATTCTGCCTCTAACGTATACTTTGCGTTTATTGCAGTTTCTTTGGATATCTAAACTCGTGATATTTATGCTTTTTTTTTTCTCTTCCTCTGTTTTTGCCTTTTTATTACTAACATTGTTTACCTTTTTTTTTGTTGGTTTAATTACATGTTACAATAAAATTACGGTATTTTGCAGCGAATACGTTCTACACTTTTTGCTGCGCGAAGTCAAAAATTATTTTTTTATTAAATGGGTCGTTTTGTCCGTCACAGTGACTGTGTGGTAAGAATTTGATGCGTAGTTCTCGTGTTCCCCTCGCTATCGAGGCTCACGAGGATCGTTGCGCCTCGGCTGTGTAATTATTAAGTACCGCGTTTAGTCCCAAAAATGGTGGATTTTTTTTTCCTCTCGCCCCGGCATTTTCTGGTCAAAGCTGCAACGCGCCGAGTGCGACGGAACGCGCGGCGGCGGCCGCGAGTGGAACACGAGGTCTCCCGCTCGCGCGACCTCGTCGGACCGGCCAATTATCCCTCTGGATTTTAATGGTTCTGCCTCTAATTCTAGAGTTTGCCACGAGGTCCCAGGTAGTCCCGGTTCGTGGATTTTTTATCGCTCCAGGGAAACCGGGATTTATCTCCATCTCTCTCTCCCGCTCTTTTGCATTCGCTCTCCAAAAGCCTCGATTCTCAAATTCGAGCTCTCACAAATACATTTTTTAATTCCAAAACAATTGCAAACAAAAAAATATTTAAGAAAAACGGATAATGGGTGAACCCCTATGAAAAAACAGTGAATGATGCGGATTCGCGTGTGCGCTACGTACTACAAGTTGGAATAATTCCCGTTCTGTGACAGCGTGACTATGGATCGCGCGCGCAGCGGCAGCGGCAGCGGCAGCAGCACGACCTAATGATCACGAGAGCCCCGAGTCCACTGATTAGTGTAATTAGGTTTCCCAGTCCCGGTAAAGTTCAAGGACCTCGAGTCGTGACACGACCGATGTATTATAGTCAGCGAGCGCGCGCGCGCGCTGTACACACAGAGACTCGGTTTCTTTCTCGCTCCCGGCCATTACGCTCTATCTATCTGATAGTTCGTAGATTAGAGCGAGTCATCGTCGTAGCACGCGCACAATTATATGTATGTAAAATCACAAGAAACGACTTATATTATTATTACTATTATTATTATTATTATTACGTGCAGTCTAATGTATCGTATAGGCTGCGGTGTGTAATGCAGCGGAGGATTGCTCGAACTGGTCGTACGTGGGCGCGTTGGAAAACGATTTGCCGACGGCAATTACGTCCGTTGCTCGCCTCACGCTGTTGTTGCGCCGGCCGGTTGCTGTGTTGCGATCTTCCACCCGGCGGGGGTTCCGATTGGACGGAATTCCCTCCCGACTGACTATGCCAATCGACCGGCAGACGGATGGGATCGACGCGAGCCCCTTAATAATACACTCAAACGTTATTAACCCTCGGTTATCACCCTGGGTCAGAATCATTCATTTTCCATTCTTTCAAACGCGGCTCCAAATAATACGTGTATCTTATTCTCTGCAAATATCAACTTAATTGTAACCGTAAAAGTAAAAAGAAATTAAAAAATCGTTACTCAGGAATTACATTTTTTAAATATTTTTTTTCGATTGGCAACCTTGTTATTAGGAAGTTATTCAGTAATGTTGAAGATATGTTTGATAATTAATCCCATAAAAAACGAAAGACTTAATCTAAAAAAAAATTGCTACAATTTGATACCGTCAATTTGATACCCGGTGAATCGAGAGCCGACGAAAATACATTTTCTTATCGGCGAGCGTCGATCGATTCTTAAAGCAACCTCGTTGACTATCGCATGAAAAAAAAAAAAAAAATTGTCGTACGCTCCGCTTAATTTACGATCCGCCGCGCAACGAGTGAATATAAAACGAACTTCGTACTTCTACTCGGCAGAGCTCGCGATGCACGGCGCAGGATACACTAAACGGCGCGGCGCTATATCTATAGCGGCGCGAAGTATACGTAAAGAAGACTCTAAACTCGAGACACGTGCGCTACCTCGGGAGATAACAGGAAATGATTTTCCGCTGCAGTCGGGCGTCCCCGCAGCGAGCTGAGGCCAACGTGGCCGATGCACGCTCGAGAGGAGATATCGATACTGCGGAGCGAGACGATCGTTTTCCCGATCGGCAGCCTCGAGCCGCCGTTGCTGCCGCCGTTTGCATCGAAGCGTAGAGTCGGGAGGAACGATCTCGTCTTGTTTTTCGACCTGCCGCAATCTACAGAAAAATAGTGTAACGGGGTGGAGGGGGGAGGGGGGAGGGGTGATGGCAACAGCCGTAAAGGTTTGTCGGTCGGTCAGTCGCCGGTGGTTCACGAACTGGGATTAATTGAACTTGGACAGGGGCAGAAGTGAAGGAACGAGAAGAGAGAGAGACGAATGCAAGAAGACGAGAAGGAAGGTCCAAGAGCGAATGGAAGAAGGAGACGAATAAGAAGAAGAAGGAGGCGGAGGAGGGGATAGGAGTGGCGGTCGTGGGATCCGTAATTTCCGTCTCGGTTCCAATTTCTTTTTCTCGCGGGCTTAATCTTGCCGGCCAAATTGGTGGTGGCCTCCCTGAACCTCGACTCGCGTCTCTGCCTTTATCTTTTCCCTTTTCCCTTTTTTTTCGTTTCTATAAGTCCCGGTCTCGCCTCCCTTGAGCCTCCTTCACAACAACCATCGGAGGCACCACCATGACCGTCGCCACGCATATATCCTTAAGGCTCGCCATCACCTACGGTGTCTTTCGTCGATCAGCGTATATAGCTATATGTATATGAATAAATATAAATATATATATATGTCTGTGAGCGCAGACACAATTCCATCAAATTACCCCGATTACCGCAGCCTTGACGCGAAACACAGCCGCTATCCCCCTGCGCTTGCAAACTCTCGGGTCGCCGCTCTAATAGACGGGAGACACCGTTGTCGTGCGCCAACGCCGCGCGAACTTTTAAATGCAATGAATACGCTCGCCTCTCGCGCCGCGGCCGCGGCGGAACAACCGCGAGCGAATGTCTCGTTCGATTTTTACGATTACTTTGTAATGCGCGAGCAATTTCATCAAATTACCCCAATTACCGTGGCCTTGACGAGCGCCGCTGCTCTAAACACATAACGTTCCAATATATCGGAGACGGGCGACCCGCGCGTGGCCTTGTGAACCCCGACGTTAATGAGATGGGCGACATTTTATTTTCTATAGTTAATTGCCAATCACAATTTTCCCCGCTAATTGATTTTCTCGTCGGACAATGTTGCAATGGTGATCAATCGATGTGGTGATTGCGTGGAAGCAAAAATCATCGGAATTCTTGAGCGCAGGAAAAATGAGTGTAAAATAATTTGCGCGGGATATTTCAATCGGAAATAGTTGATGGTGGGAAATAAAACGTCGCTTCACATCACGTCCATAATAATAATAATAAGAACAGAAATAATAATAACAATGTCAACCGCGATATTCAGTCAATTGTAATGATATTTTTTTTGTGACGAAAAAAAAAAAAAATTCGGTCAAGAAAAATTGAGGTAAAATAATTTGTGCGAGATACTTTAATTGCCGTCACGGGCCGAGAGAAATAAAACAGCGCTCGCTCGGTATATCGCGTGTCCCCGTGCCCCCCCCCCCCCCCTTCCTTCATGCTTTCTGGACACAGCTCAGAGTCTTTGAATCATCCACTCGTGGGTCGAGGTCCCCGGGAGTGCAACGAGTGTACCGGTCGACATCGCGCCCCGTTTATCTCCTCTCTTTTTTATTTTTTTTTGTTCCCTGCCTTCGGTCGCCGTTTCTCCCTCTGGCACCAATTCCCCCGCTGGTCACTCGGGCTCCGCTCGTGGCTTGGGAGCCGAGCGAGCGAGTAGCGGCGGCGGCAGCAGCAGCAGCTGAGCAAAAGCGCCGTTTAGAGTTTTGCTGACCGGGGCAATGACACCAGCGGAGTGGCATCGCTTTAATGCTCCCCTCCCTCCCTCCCCCCGGCCGCCCAGACCCCGCAGTAGTTCTGAGGCCGCGAGAACTTGAGAACTCGCGGCGAGAAGTGGATCTGCCACGATCTGCGCCTCGCACGCGATCATCGTCATCATCATCATCATCATCATCATCATCATCATCATCATCAGCAGCAGCACCACCACCGCCATTATCATCGTAACAGTAGTGGAGAAACATCATCATGTTCCTCGATTCCTCTAGCTCGCTACAATTATATATTTTTGTCGACGCGCTCGCGCGCCCACAGCAAAGACGCAGGATACACGCGGCGTTCCGCAGGCTGTTTACAGGTGCTATATAAATTTTCTGCTAGTTAAATGCAAAGCGCGAGCGAAAATTTTTCGAATTGTTGCGGAAGAGGAAGAGCAAGAAAAAAATGAGCAGAGCGATAATCGATTCCGCATTGAGAAATCCACGCGTCGAGCGATTATATCGAACCGGTCAGCGGGTCACCGGGCTCGCGTTCGTCAGTCGCATAACGTTATTTCCACGTTTTCGCGTTTTTACGTGTTTTTTTTTCTACGTTCCCCATTTTATCTTCGTGAATTTTATGACCCCTTTGCCGTCGAACTTCCGGCACTCTGTTTCTGTCGGACGCTTCGGCGGCCATTGGATTCGCAAAGTGGTGCAACAAAGTGTGACTCGTCCCTCTGGACGGGCGGCGGAGAGACCCCGCCGATCCCTCCCCGACGCTCTCCTCCACCTCCTCCTCCTCGCCGCACCGGCTTTTCGCCGATGACCGCAACGGGATTCACGAATCATTAACCAAACGTGACACCGAGTTCTGCTCCGCGCGCCGATGAATTTGTCCCAATGCCCGTCGCTTCCGTTTCGTGTACGAAATAACTGAATTTCTCGCTGGGATACATTGTAGGGTTTCGTTAGCGCGCGGAAAGACTTGCGAAAAAATGAGAAACAACCGCAAGGCGCGATCCGAGGTAGACGTGTCTGTTTTTTTTTTTTGCTTCTGCGTCACAGGCGCTGCTGGCTGCTTCGCAAGCTTAGCTGCCGCCTGGTCTTCATTTCTTCCTATGATACATAGTAAAATTTGTTTGACGCATCAAAATATTTGGAAAAAATAAAATAAAAACAATGATCCGATGTAGATATTTTTTTTACATCTACGTCTCCGCCTCGCCGCATGATGTTGAAGTTTGCATCGTTGGAATGCAACGAAATTCAGAAAAAAAAATTAATTCTAATTAATCCAAGTGATGAAATTAGGTACAAAAAATAATTATAGGAACTAATTGATATGATGACTTTTATACCTAATTTTATAATTTGCGTTAGTTACAATTAATTACTTTTTCTGAATTTCGTTGCATTCCAACGATGCAAACTTCAACATCATCTCGCCGCCGCCCATTATTCGCGCAGATATAGTAACTCCTGTATCGTAGGCTCTGCTGGCTGCGCTATATCGGCTTAGCTGCGCCGTCTAGTCGCTGGTGTCTCGGGAGCAAAGCGGGCGAGCGCGAGCCGGCAAGAACGCGCGCGCGCGCGCGCTCGGGCACACTTCAAAGGTTGCAACACGTGGAAAACCGTACACGTAATTGTTGCAGCTAAGTCCGCTGCGCGCCCGTGAGCGCAGCGCAGCACAGCAGAGGCAGCAGGAACGCCGCCGAGTGTGCCGCAACAATCCGCGCCGCGCCGGTGATACACATAGGCAGCGGCGGTAGCGCTTAGTGTATACATAGTATAGAGACAGATAGCAGCGGAGTGGAATACAATACCGCAACGGGTGGCCAGCCATAGGCTACAAATGTTTTCGCCGTAAGCCTCCATGCGTATTACAACTGCCTCCCCCCCCCTTCCCTCGTCCCTCTCGCGGTGTGCCTAATGCCATGTATAATGCATTCGATGTTGCAGTATTTACGCGTATACACTCGAGCTGCGCGTACCGCGTACTCGTTCGCCACGCAGCACTCCCGGCAGTCCTCTATCATCACGCTCGCTAATCGCTCGCGAGCACGACGCTTGTTTCTGTGGCTGGAAGAAAAAGAAAAAGAAAAAAAAAAAAAGAAAAACCGGTGGAACAGTAAAATCCACAATAGCGATGGGTTTTTGCGCGCAGCGCTGGTTAACGCCTTGGACGCTGCACGCTAACCGCAACTCCTTGTTTGCGCTTCGACTAAAAAGTGCCATAACTCCTGCAAATTAGCTCGAGATGTACTGGCATTTTATTTCACCTAGTATTCGCAATTTCGGTTAAACATTAATTTAACGACGCTACAGAATATTTTTTACGGTGATTTTTTTTTTTTTTTTTTTTTCGTAAATAATATTTTAATAATTGAATTTGCATACCGACCTTGTTTGTCTACTTAGAGCAGTCGGTGAATCGACTGGCGAGTCGAGTTGAAAATTTATCGTCCATTATCGTCTCAAGTGGAGCATAAATTACTGTTACACAATCAATTTTATGACTACATCACGGCGCTTATGATATTATTTGTTTCCATGCCGATGATAACCACGATATATCCTGTGTCTCTCTGCCTACACTCTCGACGAGCGATTTTTGCATTTACCACCTTTACTATGCACTATTAAAAACGTTTACATTAACAGGTATGCTAAATTTACTGCACAAGTATGGTATTTAAAACACTAATGAGCTTTGTACGAAATATTTCAAACATTACGTAGTTTGATACAAAAGTTTTCCAATTTCCCTCCCACACTCGTGTGCCAAATTTAAGCGCTGCTTTTCCGGGATTCCGCGGTTGCTTTGGACCTTCCGTTGAGTGCGTTCAGCGATCACGTTGAAGTTTGCATCGTTGCAACGCAACAAAATTAAAAACAAACAAAATATTAATGAACTCAAATTATAATACCGGCTATAAAAAATTATTATAACGATTAAGAGCATGACAAAACAAAATCAATTCACCCCCTAATGAGAATGAATAATTTGCATTTTTATGGAATTAATATCTTGCTTTTAATTTCGTTGCATCTTCACAATTTTGATTTCTGCACCTTCCCGTTTCCATCTCACCGCTCGCGATCTTCGCGGGTCGCGCGCGCGGATGTTGGCACTAGATGATAAAATTTAATGCGATCGGGTGTGTGTGGCTCGGGCTCACCCGATGCTTTCCGTCACTCCGGTTATTGAGTCGTTAATTGAAAAAGTGGCACACGACGCGCCGCGCTCGAGATATATCGGCTCTTCGTGCGCTCGCTGTACGCAGTTCCCTTCTCTCTCTCTCTCTCTCTCACTCTCCCTCGCCCGTTCGGCCCGGCGCGTCGATCGCGGAAGGCCCCATTGGCTCGCGAGTGTTCCCATTGGCTCGGGCGCGAGTCGCGAGTGCGCCGGCGCGCGAGCGAGCGCGTCGAGACGGCCCACGAGCCCCGCACGGAGAGCGCGTTCGATTTAC